>JAVMKO010000009.1:75973377-77196711 GCA_032164245.1 Sternotherus odoratus
CCAAGAGGACTCGAATTTTTATTTTTAAAAAAGGAAGAGGAGAGCTTCACCTAATCACATTACGCCAGGAGCTGAGGTTTTCTGAAAAACATCAAGTATCATGAAACTTACGATAAAATCACTAAAGTTGGCAACACTACTCAATTATCCTTTTCAGACCTTTCTGATGGTGTAATTTAACTTTACCAAGACAGATTGCCTATAGAAAGTAGCAAAAGTCGGAGAGATGATGTAGTAGAGGTATTAGAGAAGGAAGAAGATAGCAAGAGGTCCCAAAAGCAGCAGGAAATGGAATGGAACAAGAGAAGATGTATAGGAGGAGCAATGAGAAGGGCAGACAGAAGGCCAGGAAGAAATAGCTGGTAACAAAATAAGCTACAGAAAGAGAATCAGTGGTCTATTGATGCTATGAGAACTGAAATGTGACCCAGAAAGCAGAGAGAAGGTGTGAATGAGATTCTGGAAGGGTATAAAGGACCTCATGAAAAGAGAGCGATGTAGAGAAATGTCTACTTGTCAAGAGCTAACCCCAAGAGATCTGTCCTACAAAGGAAATATGTAAACAGGATTTCTGTTGCTGCTTCTTACTGAGAAAAAATGTTTTATTAAAGTCTAAATAATTTCCCTCAACTACTTTTCTAACACTAGTATTTGTGAGGCTTAAGCACTTGCTAAACCTGCCAAAAGTACTTTAAAACTCATAGCAGAACCTTTTAAGAACTCTCCCCACTCTTATTTCTTTATCTGCAAGTCTCTGCAACTGTTTGACTGAATCCATGTAAGGTATATGTACGTCTCTACATACATGTATGCATACATGCCTAAAGCAGTGCCATAAGTAGGCAATAAGACTTTGGTATGGCTTGATTTTATAACTATATTTATAATGAGTTACAGATAATCTCTCCAGTTCTGTGCTTTGAAATATACAGTATTATAGTTGATTATTGCCTGTGAAGTTGAGCATATGGTTCCAAAAGGGTTCTAAACGATTTTATGTTTTCTGTTTTGTTATCCATCTGATACTTAGAACCATGCACCATAAGGCACTAAATTCTCTTCCTCTGTCTCTTGTGCACAATATTAAAACAATTCAAAGCAGTGCATTTTTCATCTGTCTTTTAGAGATGAATTATCACGGATGCGGCCTCAAACAGAAGCTTTGAGGAAGCTTTGAAACAGATTTCTGCATAAATATGTTATTTTGCTTCCAAGTAAAGATTTTAAAAGTATAGTCAAGATTGTGTGAGTTTAAAATGTAAATCATACTCCATTTGTTCAATTGGGAGCTTCATCTTTAATTATGGTATCAAGAAGGGGAGGAGGGAGTTGCTATGAAGCTGAGGGGCCCAGGACAGATTTATTGCGCACAGGTGCTTCTTTGCCATTTCAAAGATGGAGGAAAATATCAAGATTCAGATGTAGATATTCCTTTTTTAAACTCTCCTGGTGTGTTGTGGTCAGTCTGATCCTAATGCAGTACAAAAATGGAAATCAAATTTTTTTTGCCCAGCCTGGGCCTCTGCATACATTAAGTATTCTCAAGCTAGGAGGAGGCCAACCTCTCCATTGGCTTGATCATCCTACCTGTTGTGGGTTTGGTGTGAGTTAGACCCTTCAGTATTAGTCAACAGGGGAAATGAAAGTTTTAGATCATATATTATATTTCCAAGGTCTTGGACCCCAACCATGTACAAAAAGTGAAACATGATAGGCAAACCATGACCTCTTCTTTCATTAAGTATCTTCCAACTTCGAGGAAGACAAAGTGTTAGCTTCAGTTTTGTCTGTGTACCCCTTGTGATTTTAGTCTAGCGAAAAAAGTCACTCGAAAGATAGTGGGGTCAGTTAGACCCCAAATTAATTATGCAGCTATTCCAGCATCAGATTGTTTTTATTTTAAAGTAGCAGTTCTGATATGATGATGTGGATCTTCTTTCAGCATTGTATTTATCAGCATATTTTCAGTAGTTCTTGTTTTTCAAAATGGGGAAGATGTTACATTTGTTCTGGATAGGGTGACCAGACACCAAATATGAAAAATCAGGACAGGCAATAGGAACCTATATAAGAAAAGGACCCCAAAATCAGGATGGTCCCTATAAAATTGGGACATCTGGTCACTCTAGTTCCAGAGAACCAGACAGAAAAACACATCAAAATGTGCAAAGTGTCAAAATTTGGGGTGTTGAGAGCATACAGCACTTATTTGTTCATAGTGGGCCACTTACTGCCAGTTGGCTGTGTTTGCACCTCTTATGTTGATGCTGTTGCTACCTATTTTCATTGTCTAAACATAGGGTCAGGAGAGTGTGTAGCTTTTTTATAAAATGTGTTTGATCGTGGGGTCATTGAGACCCAAACTCAAGTACTGTGTGATGTGCTTCTGAATTTAGGCAAATTTTGACTTGTTCACAGTATTATAGTTCCCTGGTCACAATAAAGTCTATTTTAAATGCACCCCATGTGTCCCTGTCCCCCACCCATTTTAATTTACTAGTGGTCTCCGAGCCTCCAATTTGGAAATAGTTGGGGGAGTTTTGTCCAATATGAAGGTTAAATAGGGGTCTTAGCCCACGGAAGCTTATGATCCCTAACATCTGTTAGTCTATTAGGTGCTACAAGACTCTTTGTCACTTAAATAGAGAGTGTATGCAAGCAATAAAATCACATCATCTAAGCATACTGAAGCTCCACCAATGTTGTGGACCCTCTCCTGTTATTTCCCTGTAATAATCTGGGCTGAGTATTCAGAAGCGAAAGGTTAAATCCTGCTTCCATTGATGTCAAGGGCAAAACTATCATTGACATCAATAGGCCCAAGAATTCACCATAGGTCTCTCTCCAGAACAATGTATCCAAATGGTCTCTTGAGTAACCAAAAACCTGGGTGAGTGTAGTCTTTGGTTTTATGTTGGCACGCGCACACACACACACACACACCTTGCTGTTCAGGGCAAAGAGAGTCCATACAATGGATTTTCCCAACCTTTTAAAAAAAATTTAAGAACAGACAGGACATAGATAAGAAAAATGAGTGGGTAAATCACAAAAATTACACCTTTCTACCCTCATCTGCCGACTTCATAGGCACAACAGTTGCAAATCCTCTTTTGTCTCTTGGACTGTATTGTGTTTCCTGTGACTCTCACTCATTCTAATCTATTCTTCTATATCACTTACTAAAAATTCTGCTTTTCAAACAGCTCCATACATTTCTTTAAACATCTCCTGACTCAATAAAAAAGGGGATGACATTGAACACTAAGGCTGTATTCCATTGTTTATCTCACAAGAATGTTCAGATAAATGATGAAATAAATCTTACTGTCCCGTTAGGTCACTTTGATACCTCTGATTGTTTACAGTCCCATCCATATAATCCTTGTTTGTTTTCTCAGAAGTAATCAGAAAGCTCCCCCAATTTCCTTTCCCCAGATTTATAGAATCCTTAGAAGTGAAAAGAAAGTCTGCAAACTTCAGTGCAAATAAGAGGTAGAAATTAAATGATGGAAGAGTGTTTAGCCCTTCTCTGACATGATGCCTGGAACGTTGTTTGTCTGATCAGTGAAATGGAGAATACTGCACACACTTTTTTTACTAAATTACAGAGTAGGTAATGGGCAGAACATGGCTAGTGTGCAAAACTCACTTACCCGTGTGACTTCCGGTGAATGCTCTGTATGTTCAGTAATGGATGTTTTCAACATCCCTTGCACCTTGCTGTGTTTTCCCTATGCTGGAGGCAGCGAGATTGCAGACTGCCCAAGGGACGGTTTGGAGAGCAATTGTGACTCAGGAAGGCATAGATTCTCCTGGAGCTTTCCAATGTACAGGGTAAGAACATAGACTTTCTGTCTCCTTCCTTCCCCATGGTGTGGAGCAAGTGTGGGGACAGCCAGGGCCTTGCTTTCTGCCCATCTCCTGTTGGGGTTATTTCAGGTGAAGAGTGCACAGAAGGATCAGTGCTGGGGCTGGCTTTTTAGCAGGAGGAATGTTCCTCCTTACCACATTCCCACGCAAAGACCAGTCGCCCGTAGCATGTCCAGTGAGTGAAGCAGAAATTCCTGAACGTTGCAGCCTGTTTTCTGACATATGTGGATATGATGTGGTTTTTAGTACAGATAAACTGGAAACACGCTTTCAAAGTAACCATGAGTCTCCGATTTATTTGTCAGTCTGCCACACTGCATATCCCCAGTGTTTCTGAACCTATTTATGTTCTGTCTGTCGCCCGTCCAGCAGCAGAGGCCGTGTTAATGCACCCCAGAATGCTGTCACTTTTAGTGGGAGTGGCAGTCAAAGCCTTACGAGCTGTCTCTCTGCTGCTGCTGACAGCCACTGGAAAACAACCCGTATGTGAACTCTAGGGACACAGGAAAGCCATCTGATGAAGTTAGAGGGAGCAGGAACTGAGAGAAACTTCCTCTGTGTCAACCAGGAATCTCTCTCCACTTTCAGTGGGAGAAGAAATGCTGCAGGAAGAGGGGACAGTTCATAGATTTGTAGATTCTCAGGCCAGAAGGGGCCACTGTGACCATCTAGTCTGCCCTCCTGTATAACACAGTTGGGAATGGCAGAAGAAATGTAATCTAGGGCAGTAGGTGGGCTAATTACTCTCTTCAGGGGCTCCGATGCCATGGTGATGGGTGTGTAATAGGAACCTATATAGATTAAACCAGGATGCATGACTGTTTTATTTTCTCACCTTTATTTTCTTTTATTCCGTGCTGGTTCTGGGATAGTGATTCTAAATTGAGGTTTGTTCATTGGACTCTCAGAAAACCAGCTGCTGCATATTTTTATAACACAGACTTCCAAAGAGAACATCCCGTCTCTCCTAAAGGGTCAGCCTCCTCCTGCTCCCCTCCCCACACACATCATCCCTGCTATGTTCAAGCCCCAGAATCCCCATCTTAGATTTGTCTGATTATCCATGAATGTTCTGAGGCTGCTAGTTGATGGCACATTTACCCGCAGCAAATCCCCTCCTGTGGCCCCGATCTGAGCGGGCCTACGAAAAGAGTTCCAGATTAAAAGAGACAAAAGGGTGTTCCTGGTGTTTTACCCACTGCCATACATAGCAATTTTCATAAAACCAATAGTAATTAATAGTATTGGTGTGTAACATTGTTCTGAGTACTCTATTGTCTCTGACACCATGGTTTCCCAGCGCCTGGGATAAGCCCCACTCAGCGGAGTGAAGGACCAGGCTGGGGTGTGGACAGATTGTTCTCCGTGGCTTCAGGTTTGATCATTTTTTAAGCAAGCCTCTGTTATGGCTGTGAAGTGAACCTTGAAAATGTGAGGCGTGATGCAGACTATATCATAGCAAACTACAGAGAGTTTGAAAGAGTAGCTCAGAGTTATGAACTGCTTCATTCCTTTGTTGGGTGCCAAGGACAATTCTTTCAATGGCAATGTTGTTGACTATTTCACTGCTCATCAATGGGGAAAGAAGGAAAGGCATAATCACATTACAAAGATCTCCACAATCTACTCTGAATGACCTCATTTTGAGTAGTCCTTACAGCATGTGGCAGGGCTGAAGAAAACATAATTGGCTTTATTCTTCTGAAGGGAGGCTCTGCTTTCAGACATTTGGGAAACACTGTCATATACAACTAGGCTGTTAGTCCTTTATTAATGACCAGGTTATCAGCCTTTTTAAATGTAGGTTTAATTAAACGGCAGCAACAGAAAAAAAAAAACCTCATTTACTACAGTAATTCAATATTAGAGAAGTTAATACTGTATTAGCATAAGAAAAATACAATCTTTTGCTGCAAATAACGGATGGGAAATGGATATACACTCTTGTCCTGCTGGAATAATGAATATTTATGACAGATTTTCCCCTCCATGCCTAAAAAAAATATTACAGATTCTTATGTGAAAAGACTTGTATTGTTAGGTTTTAAATTTAAAGTCTTACAAACACTTAAAAAAATCATATCTCATCACATCTGTTCATTATGGCTTGGGAGGGCGTTAGGCAGCTTTTCTGCAGGTGTTTGACGATTATGCTTCTGTTTTGATTGTCCCAGTCTGGTTTTTGTTCAAAAATCTTCCAATTTAGTGTCTTTGCATACATTGTGTGGCTGTCACTTTTCTGATTGGCTAAGATGCCGTGACACTTAACCCTGTTACACTACATAAAGGGAGAAGATAGAATCACTCAGGATAATCCTAGCCACCAACTCTCTTCCCAGCTGTTTACAAACAGAAACACTATTGTTTGTCATGAGTATTATGCTCTGATGGATCACAGAAGAAAGTGACCCAGTACCCTCACTATATAGCAGTGGTTCTCAAACTTTTTCTATTGGTGACCCCTTTCCGACACCAGGCCTCTAAGCGCGACCCCCCCTTAGGGGTCAGGAGTGGGGCCGGGGCCAGGCTGGGGGGGGTGCCAGCAGCCCCCCGGGGCAGAGGGTGGGCTCGAGGGGGGGTGCCAGCAGGGCTGAGCTGGTGTGTGGGTGTAGGGGTGCCAGCCCCCCGGGGCAGAGGCCGGACTTAGGGGAGGGTGCCAGCAATCCCCCGGGACAGGGCCCAGGGTGCCGCCGGTAGCCTGCCGCAGCAGGGCCTGAGGCTTGGGTCACTGCCGGCAGCCCGCTGCAGCAGGGGGCAGGGCCCGGGGCGCCACCGGCAGGGGTCAGGGCCGGCTGCTGGCAGCAGGGGCTCGCGACCCCCACATAATCGGGTCGCGACCCCTTGAGGGGTCCTGACCCCCACTTTGAGAACCAATGCGATATAGGGTAAATTGCACTTATAAGTAACTTAGTTGATAATGGGGAGAAGAAGGCTGCTTATGGGGGTTTTTTTTTGGGGGGGGGGGGGAGTTATTTTATTATGTAAAACTGAGATTTCTTTGGCTAATTCTTTACTCTTTTTGGTTATTCAATAGTAACATGCTCTGGATAATTGCCAGATAAATTGCTGGATAAATACAAAGGTATTTAGGTATGTAACGGAGGTGGGTGACTAGTTTACAGAAATGTCTAAGTGAGTGAGGTGCCTCACTACTCCCATTGATTTTAATGGAAATTAGGCACAGCTGCTTTTGTGAATCCTGCTATCTGCATACTTGTGCACCTAAATGTAAATTTAGCCTTTAATCAATGCAGACTTATTGAAATCAGTAAGACCGTTCACAAAGTAAGGAGTGATTCCAGATGAGTCAAGATGTGCTTCTATAAATGAAAAGCTCTTTTTCTTTCTTCCAACAGATTATGGAAACTTTGAATAAAAAAACCCCCAAACCCTCATTTAATTTTTTCCCATTTATTTCATAGTGACTGTTAATTACATACAAGTTCTTTCTCTTTGCTGTGGCATCTATTTTCTAGTGTTCTGCATGAAAGTGGTAGATAATATGGTATGTGTGTCTCCTTGGAGACTTGGCACTTCAGAAAGCAGAACTGTAAAGGGATTTGGTGGGAATCCATATAGTTTTGAATAGTTTATGACACTGGTAAAAATAGTTGTTATGCTTTCATAGAAAATTGCTGTGTACTTTATACAAGTCTTGAATTTCTAATAACCAGTACCAGCCATTTTCAGGATTAGAACAGATGTCTTGGGGAAGGAAATAGATCATTCAGCATCTCGGATGATTTTCTTCTCCATAAAATACTTTTCAGATCAGAGTGTAACGTCAAGGCTATTGGAGCAAATGAGGTAAGGCTGCATTAAATGAAACTAGAGCAGGGAATTTCTGTCTGACAGAATATTTTGAAGTTCTTTGGGGGAGGAGAAAATTGTCCCAATTTGGGATGAAAAAAACAAAAACCTCAACATTTTTTGTGGGAAAGAGCTTGCGACAAGTTCTATTTTGGGGAGAATCAAAATGGAGCTTTTCGGCTGGCTGCTGGCCTGCAAGGCTCTTGCCTAGTTCATTTTTCCCCTGCATGTGGTGGGCATTGGATTAGATCAGCCGTCCCTGAACTTTTGACGGTTGCCCCCCTCCTTACCTCTATCCACACACACCTCACATCCCTGTTGAGCCATGGTCAAGAGAGGGGCTGTGACCAGGGTGTGGGGCGGGGACTGGCAGCCGAGCTGGTGGCCAAGTGTGGCTCCACTCCCGGCTTTGCCCTCAGCCTCGGCCCAGGGTGGGAATGGAGCCGTGGGCAGTGGCCAAGGTTGGGGCCAAGGCCAGACATGCATGGGGCCAGGGACACAGCTGAAGGCCAGGACCAGAATATAGGTAGGGGCAGGGTGGGCCCCTCCACTGAGGGGGCTGGCCCGGGTCCTGCTATATGCCCCCCACCCCCTGGATGGTCCTCCACACACCCCCAGGGCAGCACGGCCCACACTTTGGGGACCTCGGAATTAGACTATAACCAGGCTCCAGGTGGTTAGAATACAATGGGAATTAGGTCACTTAGGCCTAAGTCTCTGACAAAAAATCAGAAAGAAGTTTGCCAGAAAAGCTAACACCCTACAAAGAAAACAAGGGATTATTTGGCCCATCTTTTTAAATATATTTTCCTACAGAAAAATACCTGAGAAAATGCCCCACACAACTGAGGTCCAAATATCTGAGTTTCTTGAGGTTGCCCCATAAATAATTTAATCACTCAATGAAAATGGAACAGATTTACTGAAGAGCATCATAATTTTCTAAAATAATCTTTAAATCTTCAGCAGTTCTGCAGTCTCACAAAGGTTACTTTGAAAAGGCAAAACAGGGCAACACAGATATAAAATCATGGCATAATCATCCAACAAGGGTGTCGTGATTTTATATCTGTGTTGCCCTTTTTTGGTGGAACCTGACACATCACTGTATCTTTCGGTTTACTTTTTAATTTAAATGTATGGGATAGCATTATAAGTTTAGAAAATCACAAATGTTGTTTGATCACATACAAGACGATACTTTTAGTGTTTGGGAACTGAATTCAGGTTCCACAGGACAGGGCTAAGTTCTGCCCCGAATTGCCTTGGTGTGCTGGGGGAAAGTTGGCACAAGGAGCCTCTTCTTTCACATCCACTCCTGGAGGGACACATCCCTTTCCAGCACCTTTGTGAGGAGGGTGTACCTATCACACGGTAGGGCTTTCCACTCCCAAGAGGCATGATCTGGTAGGGTGACCAGACGTCCCAAAAAAATCGGAACTGTCCCGATATTTAGTTGTTTGTCCCACGTCCCGACCACGGTATGGCCGGGACGCCATTTGTTCCGATATTTTGGCTGGGGGCTGCTCCCAGGAAAGGGTGGACAGTAGGACCCTGCGGCTCCTAAGCACAGGAGCGGCAAGTCCCTGCTGCACCCACCACAAGCACTGGCTCCATCGTGGCCAATGGGGGCTGCGGGCACAGACCCACCCCCAGCTTTCAGCCAATGGCAGCTGGAGCCAGTGCTTATGGCCCGCATAGCATGTGGAGTGCAGGCCCCCCGCTGACCCTAGGAGCCCGACTGGAAAAGCCAGGTAAGCAGGGGGTGCTACGGGCTGACGGGAGCCAAGGCCCTGGGTCCCCAGCCCGTGGTTTCGGGGGGGGGGGGGGGGGTTCACCCCCGACCAGCGGTGGGGCTGCCTGGAGCTGGGGGGGGAGGGGCTTCTGCCCCTGACCCACGGCAGGGCTGTGCGGTGCCCGGAGCTGGGGGGGGGGGGGCTGGTGCCCCCGACCCGCGGAGGAGCTGTGGGGGGGGGAGGGTGTCCTGTGCCCCAGGGGTAGGGGGGTAGGACCTGGAGTAGGGTGGGGGTGGAGTCTGGGAGGAGCAGGGGTGGACTGTGGGCGGGGCCCCAGTGTGTCCCAATATTCTGGTCCTGTGATCTGGTCACCCTATGATCTGGCTACCTGAGAGCTTGAGAAGGCCCATACATGCTGCAAGACATACTCAAGCTTTTGTTTGTTTGTTTGTTTGTTTTTAAAGGAACTCCATTATGCATGACAGAGAACACAACCTCCCTTCATCCTTCTCCAGCCTTCTGAGCCTTCATGCTCTAGTAATGGCCAAGCACTCTCCTACATGGCCAGCAGCACTCCTGCTTCTCCAACCTGCCCTATGGGAAAGACAAAGTTTTCCCCTGAATTTTCAAACTGTTTCTATTGTAAATGTGCCAATCCTGCAAACACTCACACATACAAGTAGTTTGATTGCACTCAGTGGGACCACTGGGATGTGTATGTCTAAGTGTTTGCAGGATGGTCGCCAGAGTGCAGAGAAACGGCTCACAGTCTTCTTAGAAAGCTTATGCCCAAATAAATTTATTAGCCTTTAAGGTGCCGCAAGGACTCCCCATTGTTTTTAGTCTCTTTTAGCTTCTGTGGATTCTGTACTTTGACCAATTTAATGCAAATAGATATGAATTTTAAAATGTCCTACCCAAGTCCGCCACATAAACCCGTGTGTTGAAGATAATTAGACATATTAATATACTGCAGATAAGTAGCAGCATATTTCTGAGCATCCCCTTATACTAAAATAGAGTCTCTCCAACATTAAAGTAAAAATCTCTGAGGTATTTGCTATTTCCAAAGAATTAATGATCATTTTGTTAGCTAACAGCCCACGGCAAAGCAGAAGGATTTTAACAGTCTACAAAGTAGTTGTTTCACATAGGAATGACTGCTTTCAAAGAATTAAAGTTATGCTAAATGCTTTAACGATATGCCAAACAGCTAAGTGGTTTACGGCAGTAAAGGGCTGCTTGTTTTTCAAATCATTTACTCTAGCTGCAGTTTAGATCCTGCTTCTTTAGTTTTAGAAATCCAATCATTGCTTGTAGTTAGCTGGCTGGATAATCATCAGTTCGACAGTTGGACTCGTTGTTAATGTAAAAAAATAGAGGTACTTAAGGGTGACAATATGAAATGACAGAGTTACCCCTAGTTAAAAATGGCTCCCTGGGGGGATTTTCACAACAGCAGGCCTAGCTCTGGTCCTGCTGGGTGTGTCTGCTCTGTAATTAAAAACCTGTGGCTGGCACATGCCAGCTGAGTCCGGTTCCAAGGCTTGGGTTAAGGGGCTGTTGGACTAGGGTGTAGACATTCAGGCTCCAGCTGGAGCCTGGGTTCTAGGACCTGGCGAGGTAGGAGGTTCTCAGAGCTCAGGTTACAGAACTTCTATATCATAATTAAACAGCTGCTTAGCCTGAGCCCCATGTGGCCAAATCAGCTGGCACAGGGCAGTCACAGTGTCTAATGGCAGTGTAGGCATACCCACCAAAGTCAGTTCAGCCTCTCCTGTTCTCTTCCTATGGTCCACAACAGTTTGGTCTCCTAAGGTTTCCTAAGGACTGTAATACTTTGGTCTAATTCTGGTGGTTGGGTTTGGTGCGGGGGTAGCTAGCTAGCATTTAGTGGCCTAAAATATAGAGGAGGTCAGACTGGATGATGAGGGGGTCCTTTCTGGCCTTAAACTCTAGGACTCTATGATAACATTCAAATGCCTGTATTCGTCAGTATATCTATATCCTTTGTATTTGATTTCCACATATTGTACCCTCCTATGGAATGGCAAAATTTGGGCCTAAGTCAGCGGGGCAGAAATATTGGAAGCTGGTGCTCTAGGCATCTTGTCTCAATTCATTAAGCTTTAATTTGCTAATATATTCACACTAATGCAGTAAAATATCCCTCATCATTATCTCAACCATCGCACAAATTGAATACGACCAGTGCTGCTGTTTAACTGTTGAAAATATCACTAATCCACTCTAACGCTATTCCACTGGTTGTAGGAAAGCCCTATCAATATAGAACTTCAAGGAATTTCTGGGAGAAATTTTTCAGACAAAACTTTTTTCCCCACAAAATGCTAATTTGGATCACTTAAAATATTTTTCAGATGTGTGTCCAATTTTCCAAATTGTTTGTCAGAAAATAAAACAAAACATTCTGAAAAAATAAAAATGTTTCACTTTGACATTTTTTTAAAATGCAACATTTTGATTTTTTTATTCAAAAAGATGTTTTGTGTTAAAAGGGTATAAAAACTCAAACCAAATGCAACATTTAATTTGAGTCAAATAAAACAAAAATTTGGTGCAAACTCTTTTGGTTTGCTGAATAATTTGAAAAAAATTGGTTTGGTGTCAAACTGAAATGATTTTTATTTATTTTCTTATTTCAGGTGAAGAAAGCGAGGAATACTTGTAGCAGCTTAGAGACTACCGTATTTTTTGTCATATTGGACGCTCCGGCGTATAAGACGCCCCCGACTTTTAAAGTAAAAAAGCCGGGGGAAAAAAAAAAAAAAAAAACCAAAAAAACCCCACCACACACAAAAAGTGCCCCGGTTCCCCCCTCCCCGCCGTGGGCGGGCTGCCGGCGGCGCCCCGGTTCCCCCCTCCCCGCCGTGGGTGGGCTGCCGGCGGCGCCCCGGTTCCCCCCTCCCCGCCGCGGGCGGGCTGCCGGGGGCGCCCCGGTTCCCCCCTCACTGCCGCGGGCGGGCTGCCGGCGGCGTCCCGGTTCCCCCCTGTAATGAGAGAACCAATCTGAATTTCTGATCTTCCTGGCCATTCCATTAAAGATTTGATGGTTTCAGTTTTGAAACAGAAAAACTTCCAAAACAGACTCCAACGAGAAACTGAGGAACTGGAATTAATTTTCAAATTGGACACTATTAACCAGGGACTTAACAGAAGTTGAGATTGGTTCTCTCATTACAGTAATTAATTGCATTTCCTGAGTTACTGACAACAGATCTCCATTTCAAAAGGTGTATTTTTATCCTAGTGATAATGGACCATCTACATTTAACAGCCCTCTTAGAATTAGTATGCTAATGTACAATTTTTTTTCTTTTCTTTTTCTTTCTGTGTTTATAAATGCATTTTACTTCTGTTCCATTCTATGCATCCCACGAAGTGAGCTATAGCTCACGAAAGCTTATGCTGAAATAAACTAGTTAGTCTCTAAGGTATTACAAGTATTCCTTGCTTTCTTTACGGATACAGATTAACACGGCTGCTATTCTTGAACTTATTTCAGGTGGGCCACCAAACTAAAAAATCAATTATTTGCACATCTCTATTGTTACATCCAGCTTCAAATTTATTTTATACAATTGACAAGTACCTCCATAACTTTCTCTCCTGCTCTGTGTTTTTGGTATCTGAAAATATGATAAAATCAGCAGGTGTGAAATTGATGCTATCAACATGTTTGCACTGACGGCAATAAAACTTACCATATTTTTATGGGTATCTAATGCAAAACACGTTTGACACCTGGAAACCAAAACTAATTGATTACCTTAAGCTTTTTAAGCTTGCTTATTATCTTTGAGGACAACACACAAATTTTATGCAGCATGCTTCATTTAATCAGACTATCCTAACCTTGAGAACGAGACTGGATCGTTGTTCATTTGACAAAAAAAGACCTGCCCAGGATCAACTGACAGAGTGAGGAATATAAAAACATCCCCAACCTGAGACAAGAGTCTAGCTCTACCATAAGCTAAATGTACAATCTTCCTCTAGATGTGAATGTATAACATGGCACCTTGTATGTCATTGATTAGCTATTTCATGGATGCTACTAGTCCTTCATTTCTGAATTTTAAATAGCAAATTTTCAATTACTGCTAAAACGCAATGGTGATTTTGAGGTGGGGGTGGTGGGGATTGTGGCTGTGTATTATAGATTATTAAGCTTGTCCAACACATTTCATTATACAATCCCATTTTCAGTTGCTTATAACTTTGCCAATTGTTTAGGCTAAAATTTTCTATGTTGAGCTTTTGCCTCAGGGTGAACTGCTTTTTGGAAAATTTCAGCCAAAGCGGCTGGGGAGGAGGCTAAAATCTGATTTTTTTGTCTTTGAGAAGCTTTAGCACCCCCATGCTTTAGAGCAAAGACTTCAAATTTAGGGGGGGGGCGGGGAAGGGCCATGTATCAGGCTATTACTGTTGCCATTCCTGTAAAAACCAGCCCAAATTTGACTGCATTATAAACCTTTGAAAAATTACAGTTTGCACATGCTCAGTAGTGTTTTGCTAGAGTACTGCAGCTAAAAACTCCCAAGATGTGTCCACTGAGCATGCTCCAGCTTGCAGCTGAGCAAGACTTCCCTACAATTGCCACTCTGAGCTGCTGCAAACCATACTGGGCCAAGCCCTATAGCTGCAAGTGGGGAGCTTGTCTTGCTTGTGCTGTCCATGATCTTCCTGCTGGTGCATAGGAGTAAGATGACTGATTAGAATGCAGTAAAAACAAGAGCTGGTGGTGGGGAAAAGGGGAGGACATGTATCATGGACGAAAGGCTGGCTGGGGAGGAGGAAAACTGGGACTGGGGATTGGGATGGAACAAGGCCGGGCAAGGAGACTAGAACTGGGAATCAGTTGGACAGGAGAAGGAGATGAGGTGGGGAGGGGAGATGATATGAGGAGCATACTGTGAAAAATCTCAGATTGGACACCCAAAATAATTGGATGCCTTTCACCTTAGTCTCTCTGTGCCTCAGTTCTCAGTCTGTAAAATGGGAACAGTAACGCCTTCTCCTCTCACATTTTTATTTGTGAAGCACTTGGATACTCCAGTGATGAGAACCATGAAAAAGATCAGGAGGAAATGAATAATCCTGTCTCCAGAGCAGGATGTGACTAGTGTGCAGTAAATAAGATCTAGGGGAACACACTGAGCAATAAGGATAAACCAAAATATTGAATAGCTGCTCATTAAGTGAGCACCCGCTCTCATGTGCACTGAAGAGGCAGGGGTCCTGTGGGGAAAAAATAGTATGAGATCATGTAATTAAAGATTATATCATAATGCACAAGCAACCTTAAGCCTGGCATTTCCTAATTTTTGAGTGTTTAACTTGGCAGCCTTGACGGTGTTTTTTTAAACTGTGTCTGCTTGTGTGTGTGTGTAATATATAAAAACTGAGAGAAACTGTGACTGTATGTGTTTAATATACACATACATATCCTCATTTCCAGTGTTTACTCAAAAGAAAAACCCCAAAAGAAAAACAAGTGGCTTGATCACTGTTGGAGCAAGACACGAGAGGCTAAGCTCCACCTTCCTGTGTAAACGTACTGCCAACATACTGTCACTCTCCATACATAAATGTGTAACAATATTGTACTTCCCTCACTTAGCTCACCTCACTCACCACTGCACCAGCGCTGTACTTTGACCCTCCTGAAGCAGTAAATTATTCTAAGGACGGATGCATGTCAACCTCAAAAATGTGCCTAATCCTACTCCAATGGGAATATTAGGACACCGGAGAACGGACTTGCACTCTTGCTCTCACAGAGAGATTTCTTTTAACTCTAAAGCACCTTTGGGAGCTCAATGGACAGGTTCTAGTCTGGAATCCTGGGGTTTCATTTATGTAATAATTATGTCTGCAGCATAAGCAGTCGGACCCCAGTTCAGGTTTCTCCTGAGAGGTCTGATCCGCTCAAATAATTACCAGTTGTAAAACATGCTTTCCATGGTACCCTCCCTTGCCAGTTTGTATTTGCCTGATCTATTGGTACACATGGCATCTGGCTATTGCAAAGTGTTCTATACTCAAGGCTGCCACTAGCCATGTGAAAGAAAATTATCTTGCTATGAGAGTGGATTCTGTTTAGTTAAGGGATAAGAAAGTCATCTTAAATAGAGTCTTAACAAGGAAATAGGCCAAAGGCCAAAAGCTGTAGAAAAACTGGATTGAGGGCAGGCAGCCTCTTATTTATCTGAATAAATTTCATGGCTATGTGGTGGAATTAATCCTGAGCTGGCTTATCCCTCTTTTCAAAAACACACTTTTTATGGCAGCAGCTTAACGTTTTGAGTGTGTGATGAATCTGGTTCCCCTCCACTTTTGTTCTCATAGTGGTAGGACCCAATTAGTTTAAAAAAGCTTCCAAAGTAGGTAGACTGACCTCTTGGCAACACTGAAATCCATGATCTTCCTCTCTACGAACAGCTCGCAGGGTGCTATTACACCTCACAATGACATTTGTTACACGGTTGTACCTTCTCCCCTGTTTAAAATACTTCTTCACTTTAATCAATCGGATGAACAATTAAATGTCAGTGCTTCAGATTTAAAACCTTTCCAAGTTTTCTCATTCCAACGTTGCTGGCATCCTCATCAACATATTATTGATTCTAGCTATTTCTTGAAGGCAAAAAACACGGTAATTTAAATGCCTACGACCTCATTTAAAATGTGTGAAATTTTAAATGACATTGACCTTTCTTGCATTTTCCCTTTAAGCATCAGTTGTATCCCCTGCAAATTCTTTGTTTCTCTCCCTTTCATTGTTTTCAAAGCAGGCTGTAATGAAGCTTTAGTCCTGTGCTCCCAAAATGGGTGGCTTTCATCTGGTTGGTCCTGCTTTGTTTGAGGGAAAATGTTCAGTATTACAGCTCTGCATACATCTGACCTGGATACACAACCCTGTACTCAGCTTTATATAACACAATGCAGGGATTAAAATGCAGTATGGAAAAATTCAACAAAAGAACACATACAGGACCTGATCCGACCCCGTGGAAGTCAACGAGTCTTCCGGTTGACTTCACTGGGAGTTGGATTGGGTCCATACTACTCTGGTAGAGGTTATGGTTGCAAAAGGAGTTTCAAACAGGTCACCAGAAAAGAAATACCTATTGCACATTGGGGGTGGGATTTTTCAACAGCACAAGATCCATTGACTTTCAATACAAATCAATTGGACTTGTGCTGCTAAGTCATTTACGTGCTTTTGAAAATCCCACTGTACAATTTTTGCATTGGACACAATAGAATCTTCCTTATCAACCGCATCATATTGTTTTCTGTGAGGGGTCTTTCCTAAGTAAGGAGACTCAGTCATCTTTCAGAAGCCACAGATCTACACTGCCCTTGAATGATTTTTAAAAGGGGCTTTAAGAATTATTCTTTAATCTCATTTAGCCACTGAGAGAGTCAGCACAAACCTCATTTTGCTACAGCTAATTGAACTCATATTTATTAAACAAAGAGGAGATATTTTGGCTTTTCCACTAATATTTTTTATAGGTTGAGGTGACACCATTAATTGTTGAACAACATTTGTGGATGGCTGTAGTACAACTGAAATGCATATTGTAGTATTATATGTGGGATCTGTGCCCCAAAACATTAATGTTAAGACCACAGTTAACATGACTTCATAGCAAACATTCTTTTGGGGCCTCTCTCAGAATCCATCAAAGTCAAGGGGAGTCTTTTCATTAATGTCTATGGGTTGTGGATCAATAAGGGCATTGTGAATTAATATGCGTAACTACACTGGATTCATTTAGGCCTCATCCTGCAAAGATTTATGCCCGTGCTTACTTTACACACTGTGAGTAGCCCAAGTCACTTAACTTTGTGTACTCAGGGTTGCGCTATTGAAGTACATTCTGTGACAAACATGGCACTGCTCTGCCGTAAGTGATGAATATTGTATGTTGATCTGATTTATTGGGATATTTACTTTAATAGGGAACTGTAAAGAAAAACCAGCAGAAAGGAGAAAGTCTGGCTCATGATAAACCACCACTCAGCAAACACCTGGGGGCTGTTAAGGCACAATGCCCAAACTGTTAGCTTTGAAGAGTTTTACTTACTCCTCTCCCACCAATTTGCAAAGCTAATTTTGTCCAGAAGAGCCAAAGTCCAGGAATAAGGGGAAAAAACCAAAGGAACTCCGTCATTTTAACCCTGTCAGTCAGCATCACTTCTCTCAAGAATGAGGGGAGGTTGATTGAGGAAACCAAATTCCAACACAGTAACCCACCGTGGCTGTCAAAAGAAGCTAGCCTGGCCAAGTTGCCATCAAAGGTGGTAAGCCTTTAGATAAGCTAGACATGTGTGTAGTCTTTGTTCGTCTAACATCCTTTTTTGCCCTAATTGCTTTGTTTCTAATGCAAAATAAATTATGTGTACAGGGCCGTCTCTTTTTTGTGGCCCCAAGCAAAAAAAAAAATAAAAATGGGGAGGCAGAGGAGCGAGGTGGGATGGAGGAGCGAACGGTGGGGGGGGGGGGGGGGCAGTGCAGCTGAAGGAGCCGGGGGGGAGGGGTGGCAAGGCCGGAATGCCACTCCTTACAGAGTGCCGCCCCAGGCACCTGCTTGCTATGCTGGTGCCTGGAGCCGGCCTTGTATGTGTAGCTCTAAGAAAGTTGTTAGTCACTGTAACTGGTTATAGACTCTCAAAGGGAAGGACCGCAGGTGGCCTGACTATATTGGACCTGCTGAGTCAGCATGATGGCTATACAGGGCACTGTAGTCCAGGACCCTGTCTAAGAGTGGCAGCATTGCAGAATTCCACCCCAGGAGAGGTAAAGGCACAAGGCCTGACACCTGAGGGTGTTTTCTCAGTGAGCCTGGAAAGGGGACAGAGGTACAGCTAGCCCTGTAACTGTCCCCCCACACACACACATTCAAGCCTTTGCGGGATTGGCGCAAAATCTTTGCTCAATTTATTCTGTACTGCATAAAACTAAAGAAGTTTAATTCTGGGTAAAGGATGATTTCAGTTCAGATTTAAGTGTTACAAAAGATCTGGAGCAATCCTCTGTATGTGAACTACACAGACACCTTTCTAATAGGGCAGCAGGATCTGACAAATATTTGAATTACATTTGTGCATGTGTATTAAGATTTGTGTACTGGTGACACCTGCTATTGATCAATCAGCTTCCCAAGAAGAGTAAATAATCACAGAAAGTGGATTTAGGAAGTCAGTGCTTTAATTAAATCTGCTAAGCATCACATTTTGTTACAGTACTTTCACTCACTCCTTGTAAGTTTTGTCCCATCTCTTAGGATGGAATTAATCCTTACCTTGAGTAGGATTATACATTCACTTTAGTTCACCTGGGGCTATTGACTCAATAAGCATTTTAATTTCACTCGTAGTAACTCATAAAGATGAGTTTGATTAAGATCCCGAAGAATCCAAAGGAGAGTGTTTACCAGCAGCCTCGTCTACATGATAGTACCCAATATAAAGTTCTTCTCTAGCGGCTCTGATGCCCCTTCCTCAAGTAATGCTCCCTTCAGCACTACTGTAGAGAGAACCGTTTTTACTGAAAAATATTTTTAATATTAAAAGTATTACCGTATTTTTCGGCGTATAAGACGCCTTTTTAACCCCAAAAAATATCCTCAAAATTAGGGGGGGCGTCTTATACGCCGAATATATTACTCACCGGGCAGCTGGAGCTGGGGCGGCTGCAGGTGGCCCGGCGGGCGGGGCGGGGTGGGGCGGCGCTTCCCCCCCGAGCCCACCCGCATGTGTTCGGGGCCGGCAGGGAACGGGAGCAGCTCGGGCCCCGGGGCCCCTGGGAGCGCCCGCCAGCGCGGCGGGGACGGGAGAGCGGTGCTCCCCCAGCAGCCCGCCCGCGCGGCGGGGACGGCGCTCCCCCAGCAGCCCGCCCGCGCGGCGGGGACGGGAGAGTGGCGCGCTTTTTGTGTGTGGTGGTTTTGTTTTTTGGGGGTTTTTTGGTTTTTTTTCGTCCGGCTTTTTTACTTAAAAACTCGGGGGCGTCTAATACGCCGGAGCGTCCTATATGGCGAAAAATACGGTACTCTTTCTGTTTTATTGCCCCACAGTGAGGGTCTGGCCTCTAGGTACCTCTAGGTACCACTACTGTGATACAAATAATACATGATAATAATTAATTCATAATATTGTCATTATTTGCAACTAATTGTACCAGGAGTCTCCAGTTTAGATTGGGAGCCATCATACTAGGTGCTGTCCATAAACATCATCATAGACAGCCCCTGGCCTGAAGAATTTACCATCTAAGTAGGCTAGAAAAAAGGAAGTGGTATTATCCCTATTTTACAAATCAGAAGCACAGCAATTAAGTACATTGTCTAGGATCATAAAGTCAGAGTCAGGAGCCCAGGTCTCCTGAGACCCAGTTCAGTACCTGAACTTCAGCATCACCTTCTTCTAGATCTTGGCTCGAAAATGTCGCCTCTACTTTTAGAGGAGGAATTTGTGCTTAACAAGGTTATGTCAGGCACCTGTGTGTCTGCTAGCCAGCTTTGCCAGACTGCCAGTTTTGCTGAATGCAAATATATGAATTTTGGGGGATTATAAATGTAACCAACAAATAGATAAGTCTGGCATCCCATAATAGTCTCTCTCTCTCTCTCTCTTTTTTTTTTTTTTTTTTTGCTGAATAGCAAAAACGTTGGAGTGAGTCACTCCTGCTAAGCGTACGCTGCAACGGACGTCTCAGATTTGGAGAGCAAAGGCTTTAAATCTATTTATAACATTGGCTCTAAAACCCTTACTTGTGATTGATTTAGCCCGTCATGTGACCATCTGGTTAATCATGCATTTCTCTGCTGCTAGGGACCTTTTTTTCAAACAGGTCACCCCATCAGAGTGATAAAATTAAATATGATTCAACACATCAGACCCGGGTGACCAATCTAAAGTAGCGGAAACATCACATATCGGGATTTTTCTAGCCATTTTTACAACACTGACTCGTTTGTTTGTCTCCCCAGGGCCTGATCCGACGCTCCCTGAAGTCAGTAGAAAGACTCCCGTTGACCTCAAGGGAGCTGGATCAGACCCCTAAGCCCTTGCTTTGTGTCTTGTTCTCTTTTATGTGGCTTTTGTTCCCTCCCTCTCCCTGCAGAGGGCTTTGTCGCCACCTGCTACGTCCTGATATTCTGTGTGTGGCTTTGCATCCGATATAGTCTTTCCCACTGTGGGGGAAAATAGGAGTTCGTGGCTGACCTGCAGCTGTTGTATCTTCTGAGAATGTCCTCAGGTTGACACTGCAGCTGCTCAAGATTGTGTCTTTGCCCTCCCCTGCAGCAGTTCAGTGCTCACCCTCTTCCCGCTGCATGGAACTCCCTCCCGTCTTTTCTCGGCTCAGCTCTCCCCTCCCCTTCCAGCTCAAGCTCCCGCACGCCCATCATGTTGAGAGCACCTGTTTCTGTCAGCAGGTCTGGATCTACCTGCCCTGCCCCCATCCCTCTGCTCTGCTTCCTCCTCACTGGAGGTGTTCGAAGAGACCTGTGATCAGACTGCTGGGAGGCCTTTTCATTTGAACACCTCAGACGTGTATCCTTTCTTCCTGTCAGACTAGGCCATGAGCCACTGGAACCCTTCCAGCAGGTCATTGCTCACACCTCTTTCCATGTTCAAAATGCTTGATTGTAGGCAAGGAGGTAAAGGTGGTTGTTAATAAGGGGTTTGCCTCGTGTCACTATGGGGCAGCCCATTCATTAGGGGGAAACCAGCTTTTCAGGTCCCCCCCTCCCTGAGCCTAGAGGAGAGGATGTTACTGTAGCTTTAAGGATGGATTAAGTCATGTGGGCTTAATGGAGAGAGAAGACATGGGCAGGGAACTCATCTGTACTATCCATTTTACACATGAATAAAATGGAGTCAGTGACTCACCTATAGTGACCTCATTAACCAGGAGCAGAGCCAGAACTCTGGACTCCTGGCTCCCTCGCCTTGCTCAAACCACCGTCACGTCCCTTACACTACACCTCATGCCAGCAGCAATCCATGGAGTGGATCCACTGGGTATATATTGCCTCACGAGTGTGCCGCCGACACACTAAAAGGGCAGAGGGAGTGGACGGTAACACTGTCGGTCCACAGAAGAGGTGGGCTGTGTAGGTCAGGATGCACATGTGCACAAGGGGCTTGCATGTGCTGAAAGGCTGGAATTGGGGCAAAACAGATCCAGATTTGAATTTCAGCAGCAGCAGGCGTCCATCATGTGACAAATCCCAACCCTCTGAAGCTTTTGGAAAGCTGTCATCTTACCGTAAATACCTGTAACCTATTGAGCTACTCTACTAATGGATTTCAGATTACCTGCTGACAGAGAAGGAAAAGAGAGACATCAAACGGAAAATGATCTTTATAGTTTTCCGGAGTCCTACAGCTTTAATTCTGAGAGGACCCAATCGCTTTGAATCAGCTGTACGATGCAGCACCGGAGAGGCAGGAACGTAAGAACTGCTCAGTATTAAAGGAAAACGTGCAACTCATTTGATTCCTAGAATGTACCAATCTCCAAAACACCCTTCTCTCTGCAGGCCTAAGAACACTTTTACAGCTTTAAAGAGTGAATTTCCTCCTTCCCAAGCCTTTTCTTTCTAATGATGGCGCTAGTCGGGGATGGGGGAGATAAAAGGAATGCAGACTGACAGGATTTCTTTAACTGGGAAGCTTTGGACAGGTTTTCCCACATCTTCTGTGAGACACTGGAGATGGAGTGTATACAGGATGACTTCCCATAGTTTCTTAACATGTATCCCCGCTCGGGCCAGTTCTACAATAGAAACTTTTGCCTGTGTTTGGTTAAAAAAAAAATCATTTTGCCAGTATAGATTATTTTGCTCCAGAAACTGGTCTAAATTATATGCGCAAAAGTACTCTTTTTATCAGTATGAGCTGCATCAGCTCTAGAAGGGTTCGCTGGTACAGCTATATCGGTAGACATTTTCTAATGTAGATCTGGCCTAACTTAAAACAGCTTTTCCTTCTGAATAACAATGCCCCAAGGGCTGGCCCACCGAGTGCTGCTCATAGGCACAAACCCCCGTCTGGTTTGATCCCCATCTGGTTTGACCCCTGTCAAACCCAATGAGAGGCAGAGACTTAATTATAGTATTCAGCTTGGTCTCCCCTTAAAGCAAGTGTGAAAAACTCTCTTGAAGAAACAATTGGAGAAGATTGTTCATCTGATCTTCCTCTCGAACAGTGGGACCGGAGGAGAAGGTGTGATAGCTTAGCTTGTTTGTCCCTAGCCCTGAGATCTTGGGTACCCACTTGTTCTTGGGGTACTATGGATTATAAATCTGGTCTCACCCTCCCCTGTTTTAAGACGAACCTAAAACAAAGCCTTTTTCGTGTTTCCCGGACATTTTAGGACCCTGTAATGCTCTCATTGAAGGGAATGGAAGTGTAGGTCCCTAACTGAGACAAATGAATCATACGCCCAGGGAAGTTATGGAGACTGTAAGGTCTGAGAGTCACCTTTAGCTCTTTCTCTAGCATGGAGGACAGCAGGAGGCTTTCTTCCCAGTTAACCTTCACACTTTCTTCCCGTGTGGGGGTGACCTGCAGTACACTAGCCCCCGTTGCTGAAATCTGCAGGTAGGACAGAACATCATGGTTGTACACCTGGTTTGGGTGAACTGATCTGCTTTGGGAAGCAGGGTGGCCTAGGGGAGAGAGTGCTTGACTGGGGGCTTGGTTTTTTTCCCCCAAATCTGGTATTGGCCTGCTGTGTGACATTGGGAAAGTCATTCCACTGCTCTGTGCCTCGGTTTCCATTTTTTGTAAAATGGAGATTGTGATAACTGACATCCTTCATCTAGTGCTTTGAGATCCATAGATAAAAGGAACTATATAATAACTGGTGATATAACCCTTGTGAAAGCTTCTGTTACATTGTAGTGCTGGACAGATGCATTCTGAAACCCAGCAGGTTTCTAGGCCAGTAATATCTTATGTGTACATTGTTGTCCTGAGGTTTTTTTTTAGTCTTCTTTGTAACCAGTATTTCAATATTGAACAATATATTTTTCAAGCTACCAAAGGAGCAGGGGAGAACTATACCAGCCCTTGTCCCTTTCCCAAAAAACCCTGAAAAAAGCCCCGGACATACAAAACTGAAGCAGTGCGTTGAGAATAGTCTGGTCTGTAAGGAATTCCAGCCAGCTGTAGGATCCGATATCAATAATCCCTGTGCCATTGTATGTTTGTTATGACAAAAAAAATTGCAAATCCTGATTAAGTTTGCAATGACATGTGGGGGGTTGTGGAAGCCCTCCACTACCAATTTTATATATATAATGTTAGTTTCCCAAAAATTCATAAGAGAAAACTAACTTAAATTCACTCCTTTACCCGTATTGAGACCCTTGTGTGTTCTGGCCTCAATTTCCTCTAATGTGTAAAACGTGACTTCCAGCGGCCCAGATTCAGGAGCATCCTTCCCTCTTTGGAAAAGCATGTAAGCATGTGCTTTCCTGAAGCAGTCCCATAATCAGGTACTTGCGCCTGTGTGGGACGAGGTTGCTAACTGGACTATGTGGTGCCTTGCTCAACAGCCTGAAGTAGAGCTGAGCAGAGGACAGCCATTCTGCTTTGCAGAAACTTTCAAGGTTTTGAAATTGTTGTTTTTGTTTTCGATTGGTGCCTGGGAGCCCAGTCGTGGACAAGACCCTCGTGAACTATGCACTGTACAAACACAGGACAAAAAGACAGTCCCTGTCCCAAAGAACTGACAATCTTAGCATAAGGCAAGAGACAACAGGTGCAGGAGTACGAGGAAACAATGAGACAATATTGGTCACCACAAGAGACAAGAATCAGAGATTGCATCCGACGAAGTGGGTATTAGCCCACGAAAGCTTATGCTTCAAAACTTTATAGTTAGTCTTTAAGGTGCCACAGGACTTTGTTACCTCCACAAGAGACAGTGCGCTCAGCACACCAGCCGCCTAACCCTTGTCAAGTTGGTTGCAGCCATCATGGCAAAAGCAGAATATTAAGGGGGGATTTGAAAAAAGGCCCAATGAGGCAGCTTTGCTAATGTGTATGGGGAGTTCCTGCCAAGTGTAAAGGGAGAAAGCACAAAGGTGCTTGTTAAATTTTCAAACAAGTGGATGATGGAGGCTGACATCCTGGGCCAATCAGAGACAGGAGTCAACCTCTTGATAGTGAATGAGAGATGATTGGAAGGGTGGAGACGGGCCATGAAGGACGTTGAAATTATGTATGCATTTATGCACACCTTCCGCTATGTGACCCTGGGCTTGGAAGCTTTGAAAATCAGATGGAGGTGCATTATGATTAAATAAATAGCTTTCTGTAAACAAAGAGAAACCAGAGCAAAGAGCAGAATGCTGGCCTTCCTGTTGTTGTTTTTTTAATGCATTTCCCATTTGTTGGCAGTAAAAGAACACTCGCTGTTCCGAATTAATCTTTATTCTCACTAGTAATAAAAGGGCAGTTGAGTCAGAGCTGAGATGCTTGATTTACAGATAAGAACTGCTCCTCTGGATCCAATATCCCTAGGGGAAAAAAGAAATCAAACCTGAGAATCTCAGGGGAGCTGAATGAATAGTCATAGTGAAGTGAAACAATTGAAGGCAGCTGTCACTCCGAAGTAAAATCATTTCTTTTTTAAAAAAATATGGAACTTTTAACTCAGCCTTTCTAGTGTGAGGGTGAAGGAGGGAAAGCAGCAGGATATCACATGCCGTACAGTACTAAGATTTTCAGAAATCATTTCCCCAGAGGTGCAGGTTGAAGGATATAGCCGTCGGCCAGAAATCAAGGAAGAAATGCAAATTTCACACTGGATTGAGTTGTGAGGAAAGGGTAGCCCTGGCTGTGGTCTTGTCAAGAAATCAATTGTTAATATCCTACTGTCTTAGGGATCTGAGCTTTTGCAATTTGTTGGACTGAGAAGAATAAGCAAAGTTCTGAAGACAAAAGATGGCCAAGGCCTCAATCCCACTCCCATCCCAGTCAGTAAGAAAGCTCTCGTTGACATGAGTGGGGCACCACCAGGCCCCTGGTTTGCACTGGAGTCACAGGAATGCGTTCAGGTTCAGAGCAGAGCTGCAATGGGTCATGCTTAGTTTGCTGGAGACAAGGGAAGAAATGATGAGACTTGAAGCAAAGAATAAAAATACGAACCATCTCGAGGCACCACTGCACAGTGCCGTGTGAATGAAATCTCCCTCAGCCCCTCAGCCTGATCGGCAGCTCCAGGAAAGGAGACACAGATAATTCTAGACGATCCGGGGAGAAAGTCAATATAAATCAAAGGAGATGCAATCTGTGGTTAGAGGTCTGACAGACAACCAATGGGGAAACTAGAGCACTTGCAAACAGTGATGGATGAGGGCACAGATAGCAGGAGCACCTCAAGCAGTGAAGCCCTGAATATCTTAATGTTAGATTTAATTGATCATCTGCTTTCTGTCTCCTAGAAGGGAACTCAGAGTGTAAACCATTATTTCCATTGTACTGGTTGCACTATGAGTGATTTTTTTTTAATGCTCTGAATCACGGTGCTTTCAGGTGTTACGTACCCAGGGCTTCAACTGCCAGGGCCAGTGAGGTACAGCAGAGATGGGGTGTATCAAGAGTGTTTCCCTGGCAGTGGGAGTCGACTTTGGAGAGAGTGAGAAGGGTACATACCAATAGCACAATTAGATTGGAAGAATGAATGCTACATGTCTCTGGATAGATAATTCAGCCCGGCTGCGATCTGGCTTGGTTATCCAGGGGCTGTATAATCTTTATTTAAGAGATCATTTTGCTTGCTCTAGAAGCAGGATTTTTCCAGTCCTGATGTGTTAAGGATTTAAGGATAGAACACATCGCACAATGGACCAATGTGGGGCACGGCTGTGCACTGTGGATGCTTCCTCAGCCCCTGCATGCGGGAATGTGGGGGGTAAGGGTCAAAATCTTCTGCAGTGATCCGGAGGTTTCGTGACTGCAGAAGTTCACAGCCTCAGGTTTAATGCTGGCTGCAGAGTGGCTGTGTTGTTACTTTGCAGCCTGCAGGGATGTAGGGGAAGCGTCTCTTTTTCTCTTTTGGTCTGCTCCCTATGGACTTCTCTCTTGGCCCAGACTTTGCCTAGGGGCCACGCAGGGATTTCCAGAGTAATACCAGAAAATGAATCCAGCAAATTTCACCACATTACACCACTTTTTTCCTATTGCTCTAATGTGCCCTGCAAGTGAACAAAATAGGGCTCATTTCTGCAGCTGCTGCAAAGCAATGGTGCCTAAAGTGGGTCCCCTTGGACTGATACTGAGAAACTTGCAGGTCAAATGAGAAAACTCCACTCTTTGCTAATGAAAATATAAAAGTCCAAATTCAAAGCTTGCTATAAAATGAATCCCTCATCCTCTGGGTCAGTTCTGCTACCTGTCTGCTGAGCAGTGCACCAGATAGTCTGGTTAGCATACTCATCCCGTGCAGGTAGAAGGTACGTGGTGATAGGCTGGATCCAGGAAAGCATTTAAGCGTGTGCAGATTGCCAGGGAATGATAGGTCCAGCATCCAGGCAGGTGTGTACTAAACATGGACATTTACCACTGTATCTCCTCTGCGTCCCCGGGCACACATGTGTCCATATACATGCATAAAATGAAGACACAATCGGGTTGCACTGACTAACATTGTCGTTCTTACTCGGGGACAACTGTACACCGCTTTAATATAAAAATAGAAAATGGAGCGGAATACTACCCAAAGCCTTTCTGTCACCTACGGTTTAGCCTGTTCCTCTCTGTGGTCTGTTTGCAGGAGATTTTCAAAGGCGTTTTCAAATGGGACCTAGTGCACCGTCTTCCAAATGGAGGAAGAGAATCCTGCATTTCAATGATCCATTCCAATTAGCCAACAGAAGACAAGTGAACCTATCTGGGCAACCAGCAATCTGGGAGGTTCATGACTCTAAAACAGACCAAACAAGTAACAAGTCTGTGTCGTTGTTAAAAGGAAGACTAAGGCAATGCATATGTAGATAACATTCTCAGCTATCTATAGTATATAAATTAACTTAGCCTTTGGATTCCACCCGATGGAGTAAAGAATAATATGGTTGCTGGAAGAACACAATTTTCATTCGGTGCATGAGAAATAATGACAGCCCTGTGCCCAATTTACCACAGAATGGTAGAGGCAGTCTCCATTATGCAATCGGGATGCTCCCACACAACATTGAGAACAAACAGACTTAGGGCGATATGCCAAATAGCCAGTATAATTTGCACATGCAAATGACTCGCACTAACAAAATTGTGGATGCAAATAATTATGGATCCAAAATGTTGGCTGTTATGTATTATTAGTTAGTTTCTAAAGAGGTTGTAGTGTCATGGATGTAATGGTGTGTCTCTCACGAGGGATGAAGCTCACTCCTGTACAGTGGGATAACACATTTAAATCCCACACGAACGCTCAGAATAAGGCTTGAATGGTGCAGAAGCCTTGTGCTGTCTCTGTGCACTGGAGTAGATTGCACCCAGAGAGGGAAACCGATTTCAGTGTAAGGAAAAGCAATTTAACTATATTTCTGCTCTGTTGCATGAGGAGTTACATAGCATCTTAGTGGAACATAGATCCCTCGGTTTCAATGGTACTTATTGTGTGAGTGCAAAGGTGCCTGAGGTTGCATCAGTCCTCTTATGACAAGTCCCATAATTATTAAACTCATCTCCATGAGTGACTATTAAAGAAATTTGAAATGGCACATTACAAGATAACATACGCAGGCAGGCAGTAGGAGAAAAGCAGTTTGCAAAATGCCAAAGAAGACAACCATTATTTCAGAGGGGGAAAGGGGGAGGGGAGGGTGCATTGTGGGGGGTGTTGACTTGTTCCCTTGGGAAATAGGCCATAGGGGATTTAAGCAGTGATTTAAAAAAAACAGTACATTTAAAAGAAGCTTATTTCTATAATAATACAAAACGTTAAGCACCGATTTTCAAGCCTAGATAAGAACTCAGGGCACAAAGAGAGCAGAGATAATGCACCGGCAATGGTAAATGGGCAAAAAAGATGATCTATCTAATTTATACTCTCCCTTGCTTCTTCTACCCTCAAAGGAATATTGCCATCATCTGGGAGCCCATTCGAAACGAGCTTCCAAGAAATGTCTGCTTGTACCTGCAGTTTTTTCCAAATCCTCTCATTCCACTGGCAAAACTGATGACCTCAGCATGAGATATTTTTTCTAGAGGTTTGGGCTTAGAACTGCACCGTCCCAACAGTAACCTGACTTCACTACCATACCTGCCACCTCATACCTCCCCAAAGCACTGGTTTTAAAGACAGCCACTTCTGAAAATGACAAAGAAAACATGGGGGGATTGACCCTTGAGTTAGGAAGTCAGCGGACCAAACCCTGGTCCCACTGAAATCTAGGGCACTTTGAACTATGGCTGTTAATACACCTGGAACGTCCAGGTGCTTCTAAGCACCTCTTCCTTCAGCCCAACTCCAGTTTAACCACTTAACTGCTGATTTTCCATATTGCTCTGAGCAGCAGTAGCATTAAGATATTCCAGAGACCCTTTAAAATATCACTGAAATACCTTCTGATACCAATTTTATCAGCCGATTGGGGTTGTATCTTGCCTCACACACTGGACACACGAGGCAGTAGGAGAAAAACAGTTAAATCAAACGTCACGTTAAAAACAACTTAGGATATTATTTAGTCCACTCCAACTCTTTTTCCTGTGGAGCAAAAGCTGTTAATTTCTGGTGATCCGATAGTCACATGGTTAGGTGTGCTTACACAGGAGAGCATGAAGGGCAAAGGGAAGAATTAGGTGTGCTATCGCCTATCTGTGCTTAATGTATTAAAAATCGTTTGGCACATTTTTACAATAGCAAACCCACCGAGCAGTAAAAGTTAAAACTGAAGACCCTAGTTCAGCAAAGCTTTGAAGCATGTGCTGTAGCCCATCTCTGTCCAGCCAAACACCTCAGCATGTGCTAAAATCCCATTACAGTAATTGGGCCATGCACTGGTCTAATGTTACCCATGTGCCTATGTGCTTTGCTGAATTGAGGGATCGGCAGCAGAAGCTTTGCAACCCTGGAGGAATAGAGGAATCCCTCTATTATTTCTAATCATTCCACTGCAGCTTAGTCCTTGGGAACCCTGTATGGGATTGAGACATACATTGGATATGGAAATGGAGATACCTGATTATCTTCTACACCGAGACTGGCCTTGTTGAGTTGTCAGTTTTAAGCAGACTTGTCTCCGCTTGATTGACTCAAATGTGCTTTATTCCATGATCAGCTACCCACATGGAAGGGAGTACACAGAAACAAAGGCCAGATTTTCAGCCCATGGAAGTGGCATGCTGCCCTTGGCTTCAAAGGAGAGAGGTGGTTTGACACCACTTGCAGATCTGGCACCAAACGTGCAGCACTATAGCTTTTGCTGAGGTTTCTCTAATGATTATGCTTCCACTATTTCATAATTCGGTGGCCTCTATTATGCAGACGGTCAGATTAGAGGATCGTTGTGCTCTCTTCTGCCCTTAAAATCTTTAATTCAAAAGCTGTAAGCTACCTCTTTAGTTACAGATACCATCAGGATGGGCACATTATATATCAGAGCAGCATGCTAAGGAGGCCAGGGCCGGCGGGTTGGATAAGAGGCAGAGGGTTCCGGGGGGAAGTCAGGGGACACGGAGCAGGGGTGATTGGATGGAGTCAGGGGATGGGGAGCAGGGAGGGGAGTTGTCTGAGCCTCCAAATTAGCTACAGTTAAATGTACTTGGGAAAGGGGGAGACTGTGAATCAGGGGTTAAACTGGACATTTGTAGAAAACTAGGTGAATAGAGAAGGCGGGCTGTTGTTGGCATTTTTAATCTCAGAAAGACTATGGGAACCAAAAATTTCAATGAACTTTACCAAAACATAACTCAGTTCTCTATTTCTTCTGCACATCTGTGCTTCAAAAGCTATTTGGCCATTTAGTGTTAGACTTGGCAGACATCAAGTGCAAGTTCTCTGTTCACCATCTGTCTGAGAGAGGGCTGGAAAGAGTCCATTGTCAGAACATGCCACTTGCAGCTTCCTTCATACTCTGGGACAAGAAAACTAAAGCCACTTCTGAGCTGAATCTGAAAGTTAGCTGCTCCCAGACAAGACTACTGCTGCATCAACAGAAAACTGCACTATCTTTTAATTTAATTCTTTATTATGGAAATATTAAACACAGTGAAAGGCACAGTGAAACACAGTGTAGCAGTGTTAATGAAGCTGTAGTGAACATTCCCAAATTCCTAAATAGGTAATTAATGCCACAGTCATTAGTCCCAGGGAATGAAACTGTAACCCCGCTAAAAAGGTATGAACATCCCTTAACATTCAACTGCGCTTTGCACAGATACTACATTGCTGTTTCACAATTGCAGTGAGATGCTTTATGAGCAGGTTCAGTTGGGGGAACCCACATTATAAACTAATGTCCAGGGAACACCAATAAAAGTAATTTATGGGAAAATTAGTGCAATCTTTTAGAATGGCCATGTCTGAAAAAAAATCAACATAATAATAAATACTACTAATACATTGCATTTTATAGTGCCTTTTATCTGGAGAGCTCAACTTACTCTACAGATAATTTAACCTAATGACACCACTGTGAGGTAGGCAATTATTATTATTATTATTATTATTTTATGACTAATGTAACTGAAGCATAGAAAGATTATCAGTCTATCTTGTGAGACAGTGGACAGAGCACTGAAGTGGGACTCGGCAAACCTGGGCTCTGCAACTGGTTCTGTCTTGCACAAGTCACTTCACAGCTATGTGCCTCAGTTTCCCCATCTGTAAAATGGGGATAATGGCATTTGCCTGCTTTGTAAAACACTTTGAGATCGCTGAATGAAAATCACTGTATAAAAGCTGGTATCATCACCTACTTTCCGATATTGCACTTCTCACTGTGGTGAGTGGCTTATAAAATGCTAGAAAAGCTGGGATGTATAGTTTTAAAATATCATGTTGGGGAAAAAATGTTTTTGTTGTCTCAGACCTGAGTTTCCTAGATTGCAGCCAAATGTATTGCATCAAACTCTGCTCACCTCACTGATATGAGTAATCCCATGGAAATCAAGTCAAGTCAAGCAGAATTTGGCCTATTGGTATAAAGCCAGAGGTAAAAAGAATGGCACTTTCAAGATCAAAGGTCATTGATTTCTATACATTAGTCTCCGGTGCATGTTTGTACATTTGAATCTTTTGTTTTATTGGTAGGTTTAGAAATGATTAAAAACATGAATCTTTTTACCTAAGAGATACTAAAGTAGAGTATTTATGGGTGGAATACATGAGTACAGGGATAAGCATTGTACTTACAAAGCACTGATCAAAGAATTGGGGCCCAAAGTCTTCTGCCAGGAGACAATTAACGTGTGCTTGGAAGGAAGGAAACTTTCTCAAGACTTCAGGGGACGGAGACGACTTGAGTAATTAGACAAAAGTTTTGAAATTGTCCATTGATTTTTGTCATCTCACTGGTTGGCTGCTCACCTCAGAACATCTAGTGAGGTGTAGAGCGCCTATAGTAACTCTTCAGTGGAGTCAAGAAGGGGACGTGTTCACCAGCTCTAAAAACAAGGTTGTTGTGTCTGAGGTTGGGAAGCTGAAACTTGAAGAAACTTAAATCAGGGAGCAGTTTTTGAAAATGTCGGCCTTAAGACATCAGTCCTGCATTATGGCTCATGGATACAGCTTTGAAGCCGATTTACATCCAATGAGCCACTGACTTTAATGGAGCTGAGATAATTTACATCACCTGTGGATATGCCCAGGTGTCTATTTTATCATTTCATTGGCATTGCTTTGGGTAATATAACTTCTTTTACAATTTGGGGATGAGAAGAGTTACCGGGTGAATAGTTTTTCAGAAAAATGAATACAATAGCTGTTTAAGTAAATCGCTGAGTTCTCTCTCTAGGAAGCAGGTTGAATTCCCATGAGAAATAGTTGTTTGCTGAGCGTAATTTGAGTTCTGGCTCATTGGAGAGAGGAATTTAGTGCAAATTGTTCATTGAATTAACTTTGAAAACCAGATAGACCGTAAAAAAAAAAATCATGAACTTCAACAGGATACACAGGAAAATGGTTTGTTACCCACAAAGCCAACTTGGAAATGTGCAAAGCCAGGCCAAATTCATCCTTAGGGTCCAATTCAACCCCCCTGCTTTTTATTACTTGAAGTTATATGTATTGTACCAAGATAAGTGTTGTTTGAAATTGACTCTGCCCGTCAATCTTCCAATGTGATATGATTTTCTCTGTAGCTTATCGTAGCTTAGTTGTGATTCATTACAATTTGCACTGGGCATAGCACAACAAAGCTTTTTCTAATGTGTAAAGATTTTTTTAATTCTCCCTCATCGGTCTATTTGGCTTACCTCATTAGGTTTGTTTGTGTTAACATTTAGGTCTAAATCCACCCATCTGATCAATGGGAGTACGTCTCAGATAGGCAGCAGAAATGAAAGGTTATTTCAGCTGCTATGCAGAAACATGTTATGGATGCTTCTCTGCTCCAAACAGGGAGTTTTTCCTCATGGAAAATGAATGCAATAGCATTCCCTAGAAATTACTATTAAAACAATAGAATTTTAGACAGAATAAGACTTTTTTGTTGTCGTTGGCTTTGTTTTTAAGTAATTGCCCTGTGGAATTCTATACCGGGGTAAAGATTCTTTATTAAACTCTATAGGAGGTTCAAAAATGTAAACAAAACATTATTAAATTCTATAGGAATTTTCAGTCAGGGATTGGAACATTCAGTTAGGTTGTGATCTGCATCTTGTTTATGCTTCAGCAGAGGAAATGTATAATGTTTGCTCCTTGTGTATTATCATGAACACACTTCTAAAGAATGAGATTGCAGGGACATTTCTCTAATAGTGAAATGATGTGAAAGTCCCAAATTTCTTCCTAACATTTACAAATACACATCACACATACAGTGCACTGTGCTAATTCTTTTTGAACGAAGCAATTCATTTATTTTCCTTCCAGAGAAGCATTAAATGTTGTATCCTCGAAAAATTATATCAATTCCTCCTCCTCAGCTCACACTGGCTGCTATTTGCTCAAATTTCCATTATGTAGAGAATGAGGAAGAGTGAGAAGGAATAGGAGACTTTAGTGGATTTCTGTGATTTCAATGTCAGCTGTCAGCGGCGGGGGCGGAGACAGAACTGTGCATCCCTGCCCCACGGATGCAGCCAGATCTGGGGATGCACCCCTCCCCATCCATACCGCTGCTGTTGCCAGGACTGGAATGGATATTTGGTGGGAGAGCAATACAGTGGTGCACAGAGAGTCCAGGAAGTTTTTGGAAAGTGTAGGAGACAATTTCCTGGTGCAAGTGCTGGAGGAACCAACTAGGGGAAGAGCTTTTCTTGACCTGCTGCTCACAAACAGGGAAGAAATAGTAGGGGAAGCAAAAGTGGATGGGAATCTGTGAGGAAGTGACCATGAGATGGTCGAGTTCAGGATCCTGACACAAGGAAGAAAGGAGAGCAGCAGAATACTGTGCAAGAGCATCAGAATGTGTGTAATTACAGTATTTTTCCTCCTGGTTCAGTTGGTGAAGTCTGAACTGCCACAAAATATCATGTTTGTACAGTATTACATTACTTTAATGCAAGATTTTGTTTAGCCTGAGGTAATGACACTGCAACTTCCTTGGACTTCAGGAAAGCAGACTTTGACTCCCTCAGGGAAATGAGGGGCAAGGTCCCCTGAGAGAAAAGTTGCAGAGCGGGAAATTTAGTTTGGATATTAGGAAAACCTTTTTTCATTAGGCGGGTGGTGAAGCACCGGAATGGGTTACCTAGGGAGGTGATGGAATCTCCTTCCTTAGAGGTTTTTAAGGTCAGGCTTGACAAAGCCTTGGCTGGGATGATTTGGTTGGGATTGGTCTTGTTTTGAGCAGGGGGTTGGACTAGGTGACCTCCTGAGGTCCCTTCCAACCCAGATATTCTATGATTCCATGTGGCTTTGGCCGGGCCTCCATCCTCTTCTACTCCTCCTCCCCTCCCCCCCCCCCCCCCCCCCCGGTAATGAAATCCTGAGAACTGACAACACTGGATAACCTACCGTGTAGCATTCTGTCCAGTTTGTTGTTTTCCTTGTCTCACAGCATTCTCTCTCTTTAAATTGTTTGAAAATAGGATAGAGATAAATCTATAATGTACAGCTGGAACAGGACATTTCAAACCAATTTTGATCTCTCGGGGCAAAATCCTACTATATTGAAGTCAATAGCAAAGCTCCTATTGACTTCAGTAGAGCCAGTATTTTACCCTCGATACACAGGTAACTTTTACTTGAACACTGAAAGTGTATTTGAACACCACAGATCTAGAGAACTCTTCCACAGTGAGCTCTGTATAAAGAAACTAAGGAGGAAACATGCTCATTTCTGTTGCAAATGCACAATCTCCTAACGTTAGTATTTAGTCTTTAATGAACTTTCTCTGTGCAACTTGTTCCAGAATATCAAGCAGCAACTTCCAGAAAATTTTAAATTTATAAACATTTGCTCAGATGAAAACTGTAGTTTGTTCATTCCGAGGAAGTTACAGTGTCATTACCTCAGGCTAAACCAAATCTTGCATTAAAGTAATGTAATACAAACATGATATTTTGTGGCAGTTCAGACTATTCACCAACTGAACCAGGAGGCAAAATACTGTAATTGCACACATGGTTATTTAGGACGGTTTTGGCATAAAAATAATGATGTTAAATGGGTAACTAGTAAACAGTGAGTTGTATTTAGGGATGGAATCATTATGCATCAGTGAATAACAGATAAAGTTAGAATGAGTGGGACTTGCTTTGATTTGTCTTACCTTTGATCCTAAGACATACCATGGTTATGTCTGTAAGTACCAGGGCTCAGTACTATACACGAGGAAAAGGCATTTTATACTCCTTTAATCTGCATTCAGATGAAAAGATACTTGCCTTATTATTTTTAATTCCTTCACAAATTTGGAATGATATTGCTTTCATGACCTTGGTATAATTAACAGTAGCTATTTCTTGTTAATGAGCTATTACCTGCAAATCCATATAATTCTTCTGACAGGCTGACAGCATGACTAATTAACAAGGTTTGACCAATAGCTCAAATTCAACTGAAAGGATTTTCTCCTCTGACACTAAAAAAGCTCTGTATATAAATATATCACAAATTGTGAATGACTTCTTCAAGAAGGGTATCACAAAATCACCATGAATAGAAGTTTGTCTTTAACATTAACCTAGTATAGGGGATATTTTACACCACATTCACACTGAGATTTAAACTGTGATCACAACAATGATGTGTGTACATCAGGGGTAGGCAGCCTATGGCACGTGAGCTGATTTTCAGTGGCACTCACACTGCCTGGGTCTTTGCTACTGGTCTGGGGGGCTCTGCATTTTAAATTTTAAATTAAGCTTCTTAAACATTTAAAAACCCTTATTTACTTTACATAAAACAATAGTTTAGTTCTATATTATAGACTTATAGAAAGAGACCGTCTAAAAACGTTAAAATGTATTACTGGCACGCGAAACCTTAAATTAGAGTGAATAAATGAAGACTCAGCACACCACTTCTGAAAGGTTGCCGACCCCTGGTATACATCCTAGGACAGTGATGGCGAACCCGTGGCACGCGTGCCACTGCCGGCATGCCGAGCCGTCTCTGTGGGCACGCCGCTCGCGAGCCAGATGTGGCTCTTTTGAGCCTGTCATCTGGCTCGCGCGGCGCGCTCTGTCCGCGAGGCTGGGGGGCGGGGGAGGAGGTGTGGCGCGACGCGGCGCTCTCTGTCCGCGAGGCTGGGGGGCGGGGGAGGCGGTGTGGCGCGGCGCGGCGCTCTCTGTCCGCGAGGCTGGGGGGCGGGGGAGGCGGTGTGGCGCGGCGCGGCGCTCTCTGTCCGCGAGGCTGGGGGGCGGGGGAGGCGGTGTGGCGCGGCGCGGCGCTCTCTGTCCGCGAGGCTGGGGGGCGGGGGAGGCGGTGTGGCGCGGCGCGGCGCTCTCTGTCCGCGAGGCTGGGGGGCGGGGGAGGCGGTGTGGCGCGGCGCTGCTGTGACCGCGAGGCTGGGGGGCGTGTCGCTCCTCTCCTTCCCTCGCTGGAGTCGGGTCACAGCAGCGTGACCCAGCGAACAAGTAAGCGCCGGGGGGGGGGGGGAGTAAGCGGTGTGCAAGGGGGTGTTGGGGGAAGGCTGGGCTGGGAGCGGGGGTAAGCGGTGTGGGGGAGAGACCGGGCTGGGTGGGTCAGTTGGGGGGGGGTTGGAGGAAAGGAGGTTTGGGGGGGAGAGATCTGGCTGGGTGGGTCAGTTGGGGGGGTTGGAGGAAAGGAGGTTTGGGGGGGAGAGACCTGGCTGGGTGGGTCAGTTGGGGGGGGGGTTGGAGGAAAGGAGGTTTGGGGGGGAGAGACCTGGCTGGGTGGGTCAGTTGGGGGTTGGAGGAAAGGAGGTTTTGGGGGGAGAGACCTGGCTGGGTGGGTCAGTTGGGGGGGTTGGAGGAAAGGAGGTTTGGGGGGGAGAGACCGGGCTGGGTGGGTCAGTTGGGGGGGGTGGTTGGAGGAAAGGAGGTTTGGGGGGGAGAGACCGGGCTGGGTGGGTCAGTTGGGGGGGGGGGGTTGGAGGAAAGGAGGTTTGGGGGGGAGAGACCTGGCTGGGTGGGTCAGTTGGGGGCGGGGGGGTGGAGGAAAGGAAGTTTGGGGGGGAGAGACCTGGCTGGGTGGGTCAGTTGGGGGGTTGGAGGAAAGGAAGTTTGGGGGGGAGAGACCGGGCTGGGTGGGTCAGTTGGGGGGTTGGAGGAAAGGAGGTTTGGGGGGGAGAGACCGGGCTGGGTGGGTCAGTTGGGGGGTTGGAGGAAAGGAGGTTTGGGGGGGAGAGACCGGGCTGGGTGGGTCATTTGGGGGGTGGGTGGGAGGGAAGGAGGTTTTGGGGGGAGAGACTGGGCTGGGTGGGTCATTTGGGGGGTGGGTGGGAGGGAAGGAGGTTTTGGGGGGAGAGACCGGGCTGGGTGGGTCATTTGGGGGGGTGGGGGGGAGAGAAGGAGGTTTTGGGGGGAGAGACCGGGCTGAGTGGGTCAGTTGGGGGGGGGGGTGTACAGTTTTTTTTTTGTTTTGTTTTTTGTTTTTTTCAATTAAAAAAAATGTTTAATGGAAAGCTCTGTTACTGTGTTTTTCTTTTTAAACAAAAGCTGTTAATTAGTTTGAAAAACTGTATGAATTGTTTTTTCTAAACTAAAACCTCGTTATTTAGGTTTAATTGCAGTGTTGGCACTTTGAAAAAAACAAGTCGTTTTGGTTTGCAGTTTGGGCACTCGGGCTCAAAAAGGTTTGCCATCACTGTCCTAGGAAGTGGAAGTGCATTATCATGTTGAATTTTGAAAACCGTGTCTTTAAAAGACTGCAGATGTAGAGGGCTGGGTGTATCATAAACAAGGGCCTTATGGAAAGAATCCCGTAGAGAAAGGGTTGGGGCAGATGGTCCCCGCCACAGAGAGCTTACAAGCTAAGTATAAGACAAAGAATTTGCACCCTTGTTGAAAAAGGAGTTTCCTTTCTCGGGTACTGAAGCCCATTGTTGATGTGAAGTCTGCATTTTATAACTGACAGCATGCACCTAAAAATATCATGGATACCTACTAGTCTGAATATTACTGGAACCTAATTGGTTTCTAGAGGGAAAGCCATACTGTTTTCATTTCCTTTGGGTCTACTGCCACTTTCCATCCCTCGTTAAACCAATGATAGGTGTTTAGTTACTCCATCTGTTCTCTGAAGTGACGCTATGTCTTCCCTGCAAAAGGCGGCCTGTTTTTACATCAATGGTAGCTTTTACCTTAGTGTAGTTAGTCGCAGTCTAGCTATGATCCCCACCTTAGTGTTGATCTCCCTAGCTACACTGAGATAAAAACTATAGTCTCCAGTGGAATTTTATATGGAGGAGGCTGACTCGAGATAGCTATCTCAATGTGAAAAAAACACTCCTCTTTTGCAGGGAAGGTATAGCCAAAACCCTTGATTCAGCAAGGTATTTAAACATATGGTAGTCTCCTTGATGTCCGTGCTTAAATGTACATACCTGCTTAAGCTCCTTGGTGAACTGGGGTTAAACGTTGTGGAGAAGAGAAACAATTTGAAGCTTTTCTGAAGAATTAGATCTAAAGTTAACCTGAAGTTCATGAGCTGCAATAGCTTGCACATTTTTCTGTGTTCTGACTGTACTTGGCATTCAAGTCCCCAAAAAGTTCTTTTAAAATAAAAATACTGTAACCATATTTAAATGGGGTGCAGTCCTAACAATCAAGTGTCATGAAGGTTTCATTTAAAGAAGCCACATAAATGATAAGGACCTTAGTCATTAGGATTGACATCATAAATGGTCTCTATTTCAGCAAAGAGACTGAGGAAGAGCACCTGGGACTGCATGGATTCTCCACAGATAACACTTTAACACAGCAGTGAGTCCTGTGTTGAGGATGCGCAGCTAAACACATAGCAGCTGTCAGACTACAGATATAACAGCAGGCGTGTGTTTCTCTGCTGGAACAAGTCCATCTTCAGTTATTTAAGTTCTGAATATTATAAATGACATACAGGTTTGCTTGAATACAGGCGACGGCTGTTCATTGCTGATGGAGGTAAAGGCAACAAAACTGCATTTGCTAAAGATATCCAGTAGGTAAGCTGTGTTTTCTTATTACTGTTAGGTTATCAGGATATATTGTGGAAAAAAATGAACTTCCCTTTACTAGAAAGGACAGCGTGATTAATGTGAGATTCACCATGGACAGTCACTAGAACTCAAAGTGCACTTCTTGGCTAAACATATCATTAATCTTAACACAAAATACTTCTCCATTAATATCAGCAGAGAGGCGCTCCCACAAATTCCAAGCAATAAAAATTCTGGGAGGCAGTCACATTCTGGCTCCAGCGTGGTTTTCACCTTCAGCTGCAAGAGCCTACTTGGTGAATTACGGTTATTGTGTTTGTAAGTAACCCTCCACAGAGAATTTACACAGGAGCACCTTTGCTGAAGCTTCTGTCAAGGCTTTAGCACCCTAAATATGTGTAATCTGTTTAGACCCTAGAGAACAGCACCTCCTAGTCTCATTTCCTCCTCTCTCTCTCTCTCTCTCTCTCTCTCCCCCCCTCCCCCCACCCCCACCATCCTCTGTCTCAACAGCCACTTAAAATCAAAAAGTCCAGTCCTCAGCTGAGGGGGCAGGAGGCAAAGGTGGCTCTAAGTGGCGGTTAACACTGATCCTGGGCCAGGGCCAAACCAGATTCCAGCATAAATTGGTGACTGATTCAGTAGAACAGGGCCCTAAGAACTGAGCCCCTCACGCTCTGGTCCCAACACCTGCCCACCCAGTGTGCGTCCTTTCCCCCTTAAGTGGCCCCAATAGAGCCCCGCAGCTATGGGGCCAATCGAGGATTGCCGACTGGTCTAGACTCTAGAGCAGGGGTCTCCAAACTTTTCAGCCCGAGGGCCGCATTAACTATCAAATAGCAGTTCGGGGGCCGACAACACACTCGAGGTCCAAATAAAAAAGAATCAAAACATGGATGTTGTTTTTAATTACTTATTTAATATTATTTTATTCAGTTATTATTTAATAACACATTGATACACTACACATGAACACCTGTTCACTACACATGAACACTACACCTGAACACTACACATGAACACCTGTTCACTACACATGAACACCTGTTCACTACACATGAACACTACACATGAACACCTGAACACTACACATGAACACTACACATGAACACCTGTTCACTACACATGAACACTACACATCAACCCCCCAACTGACCCACCCAGCCAGGTCTCTCCCCCCAAAACCTCCTTTCCTCCAACCCCCAACTGACCCACCCAGCCAGGTCTCTCCCCCAAAACCTCCTTTCCTCCAACTCCCAACTGACCCACCCAGCCAGATCTCTCCCCCCAAAACCTCCTTTCCTCCAACCCCCCCCCCCCCAAATGACCCACCCAGCCAGGTCTCTCCCCCCAAAACCTCCTTTCCTCCAACCCCCCCCCCAAATGACCCACCCAGCCAGGTCTCTCACCCCAAAACCTCCTTCCCTCCCACCCCCCCCCCCCCAACTGACCCGCTCAACCCGGTCTCTCCCCACATACCGGTTCGCCGCCTGGCAGTGGGTGGCTCCTTGTTTCGCCCCCTGTAACTGCGTGGCGGTGCGGCGCGTCCCGGCCCCAGCTCTGAGCCGTCCCTGGCCGGCGGCGGCAGCCGAGCACGTGGCGTGTCCCGGCCGGCGGCGGCAGCCGAGCACGCGGCGCGTCCCGGCCCCGCGGCGGCAGCCGAGCACGCGGCGGGTCCCGGCCCCGCGGCGGCAGCCGAGCACGCGGCGGGTCCCGGCCCCGCGGCGGCAGCCGAGCACGCGGCGGGTCCCGGCCCCGCGGCGGCAGCCGAGCACGCGGTGCGTCCCGGCCCCGCGGCGGCAGCCGAGCAAGCGGCGCGTCCCGGCCCCGCGGCTGGTGGCCCGCGCGGCGCTTCCAGGCCCCAGCGCGGAGCCGTCCCAGCGAAAAGCTCAAAAGAGCCAAAAATTCCCTAAAGAGCCAAAAAGATCTCCACGGGCCGGATGAGAGGGCCTCGCGGGCCGCATCCGGCCCGCGGGCCGTAGTTTGGAGACCCCTGCTCTAGAGGCACAACGTGCCGCTCAGGATCTGGCCCGTACCAGTGCTAACTAATCCATTTTAGTGGTGTCACTTGGTCCCAACAAGTGACACCAAGCCATTCAGCAAGCGTGACACCATGCTCCTACGGTGTCCTCCGCTTTAGTGCAAGCAGGGCATAGCCCAAAACAGGCTTTAAAAACTGTACTTTGGAAAGATGACAAGGGAGGAGCTTTTAACTAACACCAAAGTCTATGTTGGACCAACAAGCTAAGGCTGATCCAGTCTCTCACTTCAGCCTGGCTGTAGGAACTGTACAATGCCACCAACTAGTATCACCATCCAGTCTGTCCCCAGGCAATTTCTCATCTATAACAGCCAAAGCATTGCAAAGCTGCATCCATTTATATACAGTATGAAAGTAGAGACTCGCATTACAAAATGCAGGGAAAGCATGTGATAAATATTTACTCTCCTTCTAAGCAACTAAAAGCACATAAAAATGCTGATTTATACTACTGAGGATCTAGCCTTCAACCTTTTCCATACAATTAAAGCGCATAATAAACTTCAGAATAATAAAGGTTAGAAAATGGATACAATTTTGGCTCATTTAAAAACACCCAGAAAGGTATATTTGGGGGGGTGGAAGAATCACTGTTCAAAGTCGCTCTCAGCTGTCCCATCACATACATTATATAACAATCAGTTCCTCAAGTACAATGTATTGCCCAAAGAAAATCCTGGACAATACAAATATTCTACTACCAGTCGCTATTTAGGGCCAGATTGTCACCTAGGCTGGGAGCAAAGGGTAGAAGAAGTCTCTTTACTATTTGTGAGGGCTCTGCGTACCTCTGCTAGCAATACAGGGAGAGAGCAGCCTATGACGGACCACAATCCAAGTCTTCCCCACCTACCAATGCACTGGGCAATGCAGCTAAGCCAGCATTGCAGGAGAAGCAATCTATGACAGGTATAGGGCTGGTCCCCCCTCCAGAACAGATGGGGGAGTAAGAAATCAGAGTGTGACTCTCTGAATCAGTCTGGGTCTTGTTCTGCATCTGGGGCAATAAACTGTGCATTGTCTCTTGCTCGAGGCGATTGGCAAATCCACAACTAAGCCCTTAGTGAGCAAACGTTGAGGTCGTTCAGAGCGATTGCCGTCATTTGAAGATCAGAGGGATGTGTTCAGTACCTAAGAACTGTCCCAAACCACTTTAGCAATCTTTTAAACCACTGTCAAGGTCTTTCGCGTAATAACATGATTCAAATATTCAGAGGGATCGTGTTAATTAGTTGACAGCATTGACTGCAGTGGTTAAACCAGTACCACATTAATACGGGAAGGATTCATAATAGACTCACAGAACTATCTAGCTTTCAGCAGAACTGCTGCAAACTTAAATCAGCAGTCAAGCCCTGACAGATTTCACTGTCACTCCAGCCATGTTTGTGAAGCAACTGTGGCTTTCATTTTGGAGTCAGCTCTCTGCAGGCTGAGAGCTGTGTGCCCACTTGTTTGTGAGCGATGCGCCACGCACGTGTGCTGGGAAGCACATCTGTGAAGAACTTGATGTGGAAGTGAAAGAAGATGAAGGCTGTAAAAAGGTGTTAATGAGTTGGAAACGGGTCAGCGCTGCATTCCTGGCTCATTAAAGATATTCTCTTCGTTCCAAATAATTGCCAACTCAGGCTGACATTCTCAGAACACCACATCAAACTTGGGTGAACTGGGGAACTAGAAATCAATCAAAAATGCCAGCTACTCTCTCCCTGCCATGGAGAGAATGGATAAATATCCATTTTTAAGTACTTACCAAAATTAAAAATGTATGAATGTTTGCACCATTCCAGGCCTTTTTATATCCAAACCCCTTTGTAAAGAACTTTTTTCAGAAATGTTTATTTTTTAAATTAGCACAGAGGGGGCTGGATACTCAGCCGATGTCAGTCCTGGAGCGTTGCTGATTTACACCAGGTGAGAATCGGGATCACTGCATTTTATATCTCTACTAAGAAAGCAAGCCCTTATCATTCCATATCTCCCCCAGGGCAGGACTGCTGAGCAAAGAAGCAAAAAAGGGATGATTTATAGATGAACCTGTTTTCATTCCAGCCTGAGGACCATTTTTGTATTTGTTCTTGTTTTTAACTGAAAACCAATTTAGGGGATTTCCTGTTTTGTATATCAAAAGCTTTTGCTTCTCCTGATAAAAGGCAAAAATGACCTTTTCTCAAATCCTATTAGTGAGCCATAAATTAGAGGTGGTATTTTTCCCCCCAATAAATCATGAAAAAGGAAACAGTGCATTCTAATAAGAAAGTTCATTTTACAAAGTGTATGACTAAGGATTTGCTCAGTAAAGTTGGATGTTGCTTGACATAATCTTCGCTAAAAAACAAACAAACAAAAACAACAGCCAAGATCGAAGCAATTTTCTGGATTTTATCATTTCTCTCATTTCAGAAAGACATAGGACATCCTGCACTGTCAAGGTATGGGGTATGGCATGGGTGACATCCACTGGAAACCATTCCTCCTAACAACTGGCCCAGTGAGGCAAACTCTCACTTCTGGAAATTCTCTTCTCATGAATTGGTCCCACCCACTTCGGCTCACAGATTCATAGAGGTTATGGCTGGGAAGAAACAGTGAATCATCTAGTCTGACCTCCTATATATCCCAGGTCCTTAAATCTCACCCAGTTACCCTTCATTGAGCCCAAAGACTTGTGTTTGGCTAAAGCACATGTTCAAGAAAGGTACCTTATCTTGATTTGAAAACATCAAGAGATGGAGAATTCACCACTTCCTTTAATTGTTTATTCCAATAGCTAAGCACCCTCGGTGTTAAAAATGTGTGGCTGATTTCTAATTGGAGTTCGTCTGGCTTCAGTTTCTGGCCATTTCATTCTCCGCAAGATTAAATACCTTTAATACCTGGTATTTCCTCCCCGCGAAGGTCCTTATACACTGTAATCAAGTCACCTCTCGATCTTCTTTTTGATCAACTGAATGTGTTGAGCTCTCTCAGGCTCTCACTTCAAGGCATTTTCTCCGCTCTCAGACCATTTCTGTGGCTCTTTTCTTCCCCCTCTTCAATGATAGCGACCAGAGCAGCAGATGGACATTCTTGATTCATTGCCTTTAACGTATAGGGCCGGACCCAGGTTGGAAACTGTTGGATTTGGTTAAATGAGTCAAAGCACATTTATAATCTGCATCTTTAAGACCTGATCTTGCACCATTGAATTCTATCACACCCCAGATACATGCACAGAACAAAAGCTTCATAGGAGGAGGCAAAGCGTTGTTCAGTACTAGGCGATGCCAAGTCACTTGGTTAAATCTGCTACAGTCAGCCAGTCCACATTGGGCATTCAAAGAAACTGCACACCGACTGCTGAAATGTAATCACTGAGTCACATCATTGAGTGCTTAATCTCTAGGAAAGTTAACTTTCTCGGCACAGGCGAGATCACATCAGTGGGAATTTTTTTTTGCTTGTTTATTCCCAGGTGCTGATTATGCCTTCTGCTCCTTTTGCAAAAGGGATTATGAACTATCCGGTGGGAGCCACTTTTGATGTCCTCTCACGTTGCTTTTACTGCACATTTTAAAAAAGCAAAGGCACAGCTTGCTTACGGTAGCTCAACAAAGGAGCGCATCGCCGTAAATCAAAGCACTCGCCAATACAACATCTGCATGCGTAGGCTCCATTATTAGACAGATCTTTTCAGGGCTTCAGAAACTGGTGCCAGCCAACAAAATCTGCACATGCCATAAACGGGGCTGTTTCCCTTACTGTACTTGGCAGGAATCTGTGAAATTAGCAGTTCAGCCTTTGGTAGCAGTACCAGCAGGAATAAAATAAAAAGGCTCTGCTAGTATTTACTGACCACAGCTGCATTCCCAGGCTGCAACACAAAGTCATTTTTTTGACATGCCTTCTGTGACACTCAGGCTGTTGCTCGGAGTCTTAATTTCCTCTGCTCCCTCTTCCCAACATGTGATGTTCCTTTGAAATAGCACTAATTATTCATTAGTCAGTTGCAATGTCAATGATGGGGAAATAGAAGACAGGGTTGTAGCTCCACAAAAAGAAGTCAAAAGCGAGAGACTAGAAGTTCCTCTTGGGTTGACACTCTGCAAGCCAACAGGACACAAAGTTCCTCCTCCGGCCGGCAGATCACAAGTGTGATTTTGGAAAATTAGGTGTTATACGTATTACAGGGCCCCATCCTCTACATCAGCATTATATTTTTTCTGGCAAATGGGGAAAGTGAAACGTTCCTGGACAGAATAGAAAAGATTGTCTGCCACCCATTGCCTCTAAGACTACACTGGGAGCATCTTGCAGTCTCTGGTCCATCCAGTTTCCTTTGATCACTGTTGTGCCCTATAGTTTGCTTCAGTGATATTTTCACTTCAGTCACCTGATTTGTCACCTGCCTTTGCGGAGGCTTTGTCAATAAATCACTTATTGATTTGGAGTGAAGTGGTACTGACCACCTCCATTTTGATGTTGCGTCTCTGATACCTCTAAAAGGAGTGTCCAAAAAGTCACTGGGAGGCCAGAGCACTGGAGAAGCTCCTGGTTTCTGATCCTGGATGGGTTGATACTCACACAAGATTTACAGAACTTCTCCCAGCCTTACCCATTTCTAGTAGCTCACAGCACACCTGTCCATAGTGACTGGGACTGACGGTCAGGAAGAAATTTCCTGGGGCTAGTTATGAGCATTCATTGTTTTCTCTCTCTTCTCCAGGTGACTTAGAATCTTGCGTTTAAAATTCAGTAGCTTATCAGGATTTTTTAAAGGATTTGATATTTATATGGATAACAAGATGATACAGTGGTGCTACAGTAAATACTAAAATTATGAACGGGCGGTTTGAAAGCGATACAAACATGCTTCAGCATGTAAGCCAAGATCAATTATTGGAGGTGAGGAGGAAATGTTCCTTGGGGGCAGGTTATCTCATAGTTGCTTATTGCTGAATTCCTTGCACCTTCCTGTGAAACAGGTCACTTGACTAGGTGACCACGGGTCTGATCCAGTGTGGCAATTCCTTTGTTCCTAAACTGGCACTTTTAGCTCTTCCGTGATTATGCTGGTGGTTAAATTAAAACAAAATCTAACAGAGAGTCAGAATTATAAAGAATCAGAGAGGTAGCCGTGTTCGTCTGGAATTGAAGAAGTGACAAAGAGTCCTGTGGCACCTTAAAGACTAACTCAAGTTTTGAAGCATAAGCTTTCGTGGGCTAATACCCACTTCAGCGGATGCAGAATTATAAAAGTTCAGCGTCCAGGCGTACAGCTTGAGGTGACAAGTGTTAAAGAATTAAAGAGAGCTTGAATAAAAGATAACGTGGTGCTGTATCACGAGATTGAAATGCTTGAAAATGTTTCTAAGACTTGTGGGGAGGCTTTTTGGAGGCAGTGTGGCATGTTTTAGGGTTAGCCATAGTTCTCCATGCACTGTACAATGGGGTGCATTCTACAGAGGATGAATCAAGGTACTCAAAGGCACAGAACATGTCAGAGGCACAGTTATGGCTCGGACTTTGGTTTCTTAACTCACAGTGCTGTTGTCTTATGGAAATTCTGCTTTGTTTATTGGGAAAAATATCATTTTAGGAGGTAGCCCCTGTCTGTGTGATGCTCACTGTTCTGCTTATAAAAAGCACATGAGATCTTTTTCAGGGAAAAAGGCAATATGCCACAATTATTGAGAATGCCGGAGTTGGCATATGCTTTTCAGTCACACACACACACACATACACATCATGCATACAGTCCTGCCGGTCAATGTTTATAGTTACTGGTCCAGAGTGTGGATCAATCAAGTGGCCAGCCAGATTGGTCACAGAGGGGAGCTGGGCTTTGTAGGTCACGATCTGATGCTCCTGGTGTTGCGGCAAGACGAACCCAAAGTCCCATGGCAAAGCACCCTGTTCTCATAGTCTTTCTTCTCCGTTGAAGTCTATGGATTTTGCTGTGACAGGTTACTCCTTCATTGGTGTTGTCTTCTGACGTTAACATTCCAAAACACCTCGGAGAGGGTCATCCTGTCCTGGTTTTGATTTAATCAATTGTCTTGTCTCTAGGGGTGCCAGCCTCCACCTCAGGGTCATCAGTCTTCCCTTCTTTCATGATGGATGTGCATTGATGGTTCTCTGGTGTCGTTAAGTCTCTTCACTCCTCCTTCCTTGACCATCTGACTATAACAATAGCCTTCACATCTTATCTTTTCTTGATGCATGCATTCCTCATTCACTCAGTCTTTCACAGAAACCTTCAAAGGTATACAAACCGCAGTATTTTATATTCAGCAGAATACATTGTAAATCGAGCCTTGCTACATCCGATAACTAAAACAATTCACGTTGGGACTTCAAGCCCTTGACATTTCTCTAATCTATTTATCAGAGACACAATACCAAATCCAGTCTCTTACTAACTAAACTTTATAACAAAAACTAAAAGGGCCTAAATATGATTTGGAGGTTTAGTTCTGAAAGTTGTGTTCACCTGCAACTAGACAGATGGTATTTGGCTTCAAAATATTAGGGGATAAAATAGCTACTGATTTTGCTTCAGCCCCATCCTCCCCTAATCCCCCCTGCAAAAAAAAAAAAGAATATCAATATGTTTTTATCATATTCCTAAAATCCTTCTGAGAAGTCTATTCCTGGAGTGAAACTCTGATTAAATTCTCCAAGTACCTGGTGGCCAAAGATGAGAAAAGCAGGACCACCAAAGAACTAGACAGTGGTTGGAGGAAAGGATGTTCACCACCTGGGACAGCTGTTGCATCCACTCCGGTTTTTATTTCTACAATGCCATATCAGTGCCTCCTTTGAAACTGTAGAGCAAATGTTCTAAGCGGTGCATGGACGTTCAACATGCACATTCCATTAAGAAATAAAGGATTTGTGAAAGCAGGTCTCTTGCAATGGAGATGTACATGCACTTCTGTAAGTGGACTACTACCTCCCAAAGATTCTAAGCGAGCTTTAATAGGAGGGCTAAGAAAGTCTCAAACATTCTAGTTGTGTATGTCACTCCCAAGGGGACGGTACCATAGTTTATATGTGGTGGCCTTGTTATTGTAAAGGTGGGTACTGTTCATTCAAATCCAAAAAGCAACACAAATAGGTGAGAGATCAAAAAAGTCAAATCTTTAAGCCATAGAAAGATTAGAAGCAAAAATGAACAGAAATCTGTCTGCATCATTTAATGCTTTGGAAACAACTTAATGGCTCAGAATTAAATTTTTCTCCTAGTGATTGAGTCTATCCATTTTCTCAAGATCTTGATCTGTACAGTTTTCTAGAGAATTTTTTTCTGTTAAATTAGCCTACAGTAGCTGCTGAGGCTTTGCTGCTGCATGTCACAGTATCTGATACGGAACAAGAATGAGTTCACACTGGCAGTCTAATAATATCAACAATAATAGGCCAAATCCTCAGAGGTGAGGAACTTCTGCAACTCCCGCTGGAATCAATGAAAGTCACAAGTTCTCAGCCCCTCTGAAGCTTTGGCCTATTGATAACGCTTTGCACTCCGGTAGTGCCTTCCAGCCAAGTCTCAGCACAGAAATATATGCAAGTGTCTCAGTTAATTTAGTTCTGCAACATCTCTGTGAGATGGGGTATCATTATCTCTGTTGTACAATTGGAAACGCTGGTGAGAGAGAAATGCCAACGTTTCAAATACTGGTGCCTACATACTAATCAAGGTGGCCTGATTTTCGGAGGCACGTGACACTCACAGCTCCGACGGAAGACATTTGGAGTTGTGGGTTCTCCACCACTTTGCAAATCAGATCCTTATTTATGTGCTCGACTTTGGGCATCTGAGTTGGAAAAGTTCAGCCTATTGGTCTACTTGTTAGAAATACTGAGCACTCTCATCTCCCATGTTGAATTTCATAAGAAAGTTGGTTCTCAGTACCCAGAAAGGTCAAGCACTGTGTGACTTGCCTAAGGCCACAGAGCAAATCTGTGGCAGAGCTGTAGAACCCCTAACTCTCGACGTTCAGTCCAGACAGTCAGCAGCCAGATCATATTTCCTCCATGAAACAAAACAATGCCAAATCCCCTAACATCCAAGTCACATTTTACTGAGTCCAACCAATGGAGTGAGGACTGAGTAAAATGTGAGGAAGAACCTCAAGGTAGGGTCCATAATAACGGTTTTTTCTTTAGATTAATTTCACCGAGCACATAAATCCAAAAGGGATTGTCAATAGACGTGTCTGTAGACCTGTATGCCTACTAATTGTTTGCTTGGCTCTATTGATCTTTAAATTACACAAAGTCACGAGCAATTTCTTAGTTCACGTCTGTGGTATGTGTAAGAAATGCCAGTATAATAGCTTTGATCTTAGGTCATCTTGTTTGGAACTGACAACACTGTAAATGCCTGAAGATCAGTCCTTGTCTGGGAGAGAGAAGAAGGGGTCTGTTTCAGAAAGATGAGACAGAAGAAAGGTGTCCAGTTAGGAAGGGGTTTGTTAGCCACCTGGGAACATGCACCCCTTTTCCCCAGCCAATCCCACCAAAGGTCATCTTTCCATTTGGGTATTCCACTGTAAAATGCCTCTGATTCACAGCCACTGGTTCCCTTTGCCTCCATTCTCTCCCTCCTCCCACCATGGGAAAGAGCTTTTTTCAGGCTGGGAAGAACTTAAGGGCATTAGGTGCCCAATCTAATGGCCTAAAAGAACCTTAAGTGGCTTGCCCAAGGTCGCCCAGGAAATCTAAGAAACCAGATCTCCTGACTCCTCATCCTGTTCTGTAACCACAAGGACATTTTCCTCCTCATTCAAACCCCTGATGATAGGGATCTGTTCCCTCTTGGCTTTCTAGGATGTCATCCTTTCAAAAATAGAGCATGAGAGCTTTATTCATAATTAATAACTGCACAGTGTCTCACCAGGAAAAGTAATTTATCTCTTCCATAGGGCAGAATCTTCCCTTCCTCGGACCCATTACTTAGGCTGAGCAGCACTTGCTCACAAAATCAGTACTGTTGGCCTAGACGAGGGCACTTGCAGGAGTTAAGTGCTACTCCTCCAAATACAGATTGCAGAACAGGGCCCATAAAGACACGTGAATTGTATACCGAATTATTTAAAGCTTTTAGTAGAAAATGTTGATATGTATTTTAATGAAGTGACATTAAAAAAAGAGTAGGTTACCATTCTATAGACAGTTGAAGGGAAATTCCATTGAATTTGGCAGCTCTTTTTGAGTAGTTTGTTATAGTGGTTCTCAACTTTTTCCAGGTGGGATTGAGATGGGAAACCCCACCCCCATTTAGCAATATAGGAAGGACAAAGTGGTCATGATACCATGACTAACACCTGAGCCCAAATCTGTTTTGTTGCATGCTAATGGTGCTTGCTGGGAGTTGAATCACTGGTTTTTTGGTTTGTTTGTCTGTTTGTTTACTCTTTTTTCAGTATTCTCAACTCTGACAGTTTAAAAAAAGCATGGGTCAGGCCCAAAAACTCATAGGATTGTATTTAAAAATAAATAAATGTTGGATGCTTTTTATTTGTCTTCTGTGTTTTGAGTCTTTACAGTACACTTGACTCAAGTATTTTTAGGCTGTTTTCCACAACTATGAGGTCTAGAAATTTACTTTAAAAAAAAAAAAAAAAGTTAGATTATCACCCAATCAAATGCCTCCAGGAGCCGGGTCTTTTGAAAAACACCAAATATTGAGATGCTTACACTAAAATCACAAAAGTTGCAACACTGCTTTTCCTGCTCCTAAATCTTCCTGCAGGGATTGCCTGCTCGCCAGAATATAAAATGAAGCCTTTTACTCCACATTTCACCCCAGGCTCCGGTTTTGTGGGTAGGATGCCTAGCAAGCCAAGACAGAACAGGTGTGTCTCTACAGCGGGTGACAGGCTTAGAGTGATTCTGGACTTTATGCTAATCCCGATCTATGTCACTTCCTCCCTTATTTCCTGTCTGGATGCTCCGATGCTTTGTTTTGTCCTAACAGAAAAAAAAATCATTAAACATTGTGAACATGAAAATGTGTCTAGCCTGCGCTGCCTGTTCTTATTGTTAATCGGAGTCTAGGTATTCACTTGGGCATCCCTTGCTCAGCTAAAAGTTCCACTGGCTTCACAGGGAACGTTGGGTATGCCAGGAGGGCAGGATCGGGCCCTTCATTTTTCAGTCTGGCTGCTTTATCAGGACTGTTCACAGTTCCTCCGGCTCATCACTTTCTTGCAGCAAATATCAAAAGCCAATCTGGATTTTGACTGAGCTCATTAAGATAAGCGATAGGCAGTTGTGCTGCAGAGCCTCCTGTTCCCTCATGTCAGGGAGAAACCTCATCGACAGCCTGCTCTTCATTGCCACCCACTGATTGACTCGCTCTGCTGCCATTTGATTTAATTTACTCTTGTCGTTTGAATAACCTCGCTACTGCCAACTGATGTAACGATGCCTGCCTTCCGCATCGTACCACCTAGATTTGTCTTCCTGATCTTCCCCTCCACACATATCCCCCTGTGTCTCCCCTGCCTTATTACTCCTGTGTCTCTTGTCATCTCAAGCTCCCTCCCAATAGAAGACTGCAAAGCAGACCCAAGTTATCACCTGGCCTGATTGTTGTAACCCTTAACCTCTCTTGCCCCTTAATCACCCTCCATGCTTTGTCTGTTGTAACTTGCCTGTTACGGCTCAGCACACTCCCTGGGTTCCTGGCCCTTAGTTACCAATAACCTGGTTTGAGCATAGACCACCTATAATCCTTGCTCCGACAAGGGTCCCAGAGCCACGTGGTGCATCTTCTAAGTGAGCAGAGTTAGGCTGGGAGGGATTGGGGCTACCGGATGTGGTGGATTTAGCTCCTCTCCCAGGCAGCATCCACCACTTGGGCCCTTAGGACCAGTTCTTCAAAGTGCTGAGCATGGGAGTTGATGGGGCTCAGCCCCCTCTGGAGTCAAAGCTATCCTCCTCTGGCAGACTGTGAATGGCTAGTAATGTTCTACCAACCTGGAGTGAGCATCTCTCTGGGGCAACTGTCCCTGCTGGGATAGTGTTGTATGAAAATTTTGCACCCCCTGAGATTAAACTAGTTGCAAGTTCTTCAGCATGAGCTTGGGTTCTCCTGTCTGTAAAGGGCCGTGCACCTTTCTGGAAGTGCATAAGTAACGATAATGTAGAGTTGATACAGATTGAAGAGCTGGCCAAATAAAAAGTTAATTAAATTCTTTTCCACCAAAAATGTTTGGTGGAAGAAAGAGACTTGCTATAGCATGGTGGTTATGGCAGTGTGACGCTCAGGTTTAAGTCAAGGGCCACATTCAAGTTCCTGTTCTGGAGCATTCCACATCACCTCAAAGGAGGTAGAGCAAGGCCTTGAACTTAGGTCGTTAACATCTCAGACCACTGCCCTAACAACCAAAAATACATAGTGTCAGAGACTCATGGTCCCTCTCATTGGTTTTCCACCCAGCTCTGCTCAAGATACAATTTTTATCACTAAGCAACAGAAGGTCTGAAGCACATCAGAGAACAGAAAGGTGTAATAGATTTAAAGAAATGCCAATAATGACAACAACTGAAAACCATCTTTCTCTTAGCCATTCTGCTTTAAAGAAAGCAGGCATTCTCAAAAACAACGAGGATTGTTATTGGTCAGTGGCCTTTAATTTAGATTTTTAACTAAAAGCTCTACTAAACAGGAAGAACTAAATGTGAGGAAAATTCCTCAGACAAGAAGTGAATGGATACTAATGACAGGTACTGAAAATACTATGTCATCTGGTGACACTGTATGTGCACATTGGTTTCTCATTACTACAAGTCAAGTCATGTAGAACTCACAGCTTGCCCTTTACCATAATTTATATCCACTAAAGCACTAAACAGATTCATGAAAAACTGCAACCGATCCATATCTATCATGTTTTACGTCTGGATGAAGAATATGGGAATTACTTTTATTAAGTTTCATGAAATATCGGCTTTTCTACTTGAAATGATAACAGTCTCTGCCAATGCTTATTCAAGATGGTTTGGGGTGGGGGAACGAGATTGGTGATGTTTGTTTTATTGGTGGGGAAGAGAAACCCTTCACCGTTTCTTTTGAAGTGGAGGAAATGATTAGTGGTAATAAGTGTGCACGAGGCTCTCAGGAGTTGCCAGGGCCACTCATAATGGGAAACTATTTTCAGTTAGGCTTCTCAAACGTTGCTCCACCAGCATGACTCAATCCTGATATCAGCCCCCCTCGGATTAGTTCAGTTCTCTCTTGAGAAGGGACTGCTAGCTAGTGTGAACTTTGCCAAAGTTACAAATATCCATTGAGAACTGGACAAGGTGGTATCGTCACAATGTAAGACATTATCACAGCAAGTCGTTGTGCTTCTTTTCTGACATCTATTTGCCAGTCAACTTCAGGACTGCAAGTGGCTGTTATACCTTTCTAAATGCTATCACTTGGTTTGTTGGTTTGTTTTTTAAATAGCTATACTATGAAAATAGTTACTCCATGAAAAATTAAAGGAAACCGGCAGGTTGGTATTTGATTACTGTGTTAATTTGACACTATTTCCTTCTTCAAAAAATATGCTTCACTGTAGCTAGTGCTTAGGAATGTTTCCAAATTGATAGGCCCAGAGACTGAAGTATGGTATGAAGGTAGAAAGGCATTTCATGCAAGCATCTCAAAAATATCCCTTCATTCTCCAATGTCAAACTGGCTATTTCTAGGGCTGCCCTTCTATCCATGAACTCCTCTATTCCTTGTCTTAAAATAACTGAAATTGGGCCAGTTTGAGTGGGAGTTTCAAGGAAAGTATATTATATACCTGCCCACTAGGAATTAGTGTGAGAATGTAAATTTATTGCATATAGGCTCTCAAACAGCCATAAGATCCACGGAGGAGGAGCAGGAGCCACCTCTGAGCATGCTCTACTTCCTCTCCACCTCCCTTTACCTCTTGTTCGCTGATGATCTGGGAATATATTTGAACAAGCTATTTACAGGTGAAAAGCTCTGCAGACCATTAACCGTTTCCTGAGCCATCCAGTCACTCCAAATTTTTTTTTTATTTACCGGCATTGGAATAGAATGATTAAAGAGGATGTTAGAAATTGGGGGAGGACCAAAGAAGAGTTACGGGAATGACTCGAGATATGGAAAACACGACTTCCCACAAGAGACTTAAGGAGCTCAGTCTATCAAGTTTATAGAGAAGAAGGCTAATTGAGGATTTCATGACAGTCTATCAGTAGATTGACAGGCAGAATCTATAGGATACTAGAGAGCTTCTTAGTTTATCTTAATCAGAGCCATCAGCTTGAAGTTCAGCTAGAAAAATTAAAACTGGGAATAAGATACACATTTTTAACAATGAGGATAATAAACTATTAGAACAGCTTACCAAGAGATGTGGTGGCTTCGCCATTGGTTGAAGTCTTGAAATCAAGACTGGATCTCTTTTAAAAGATACTCTCTAGTTCAATCACAAGTTAATGGGCTTAATGGCAAGGATTAGTGGGTAAAATATTCTGGCCTGTGTTTTATGCAGGTGACCAGAATATGTGGTTATAATGGTCCCTTCTGGTCTTGAAATCTGTGAATCTCAACAGAATTTTTGAAAGGACTGGTTTTGACCATGGGAAAAACACCAATTTATCATACTGTAAATATAACAGTAAAAAACTACTTTAATGAATTTCATACCGTTAGTAAAACAAGTAAAGATACAAAGCTGCAAAGATACAATTTTCAACCTGACTCACATAGGCTTATAAGAGGCCACGTCCCAGAGTGTCGCCCCCTGCAGTTAGAGACTATACACACATTTCCAAGACCTCTTTCTGAAATCGGTATCTCTCAAAGGCAAATGTATCTGACACTCTATCGTGCTGACAGCACTTCTAGAAACTTCATAGCGCGGTGCCACAAATCACGTCTTGAAACAGAGAAATGGAAAGTGTTCAAGGAGATTCAGGTTTCCAAATACTGTTGGTAGAATAGAAATATAAGTGGGTGGGAGGCAAGGAGTGGCCATGTGGAGTCGGTGATGACAATATATGTTGACATCCAAGGGAATGTGTGGCTGTGTTGGACAAGTTACAAACTCACCTTTGATTAGCAGGGAACTTTGCTCCAACCCCTGCTTTATGGCAAGATGATTTAATTTCCCTAAACCATGATACATCTCAAGTTTAGCTTTCTAGCTCTCCAAACTGACATTTACGCCAGCAGTGATGGCAGCTTGTTTGATTACTTACACATCCTACAGACGATACCATTTTCCATAATTTCTAGTCTAAATGTTTTCTGCTGCATTTTGGCACCGTTACTACTTGTTTACTGCCCTTGATAAATTAGAATAATTGATCCGTGACTTCTTTACCAGCTCCGTCTCTGTAGTTGTAGACAGTTAACGTATGTTCTTGGGACTTTGGAGTCATCCTTCTCAAAACTGAACACGTCCAGTTCTCAGAATCCTGCCCCACAGAATCCATTTTTGCCGTTCTTTTACAGCCTTGTTACTTCCCTGTGAACCCATCGCCAGTCATCATCTCAAGAATTGTTGCTTGCATGCAAAACTGTGTGTGCCTATTGTGACTCTGTGACAACCCCAGGACAGATTTTGACAGTAATTTGAAACATGAAGGCTTCTCGTGGCAGATGCACCGACTTAGGTAGGCTGTGTAGAGCAGAGACAGGCTTATTTTTTTTAAAAGCCATTTGTAACGACAAGTTCTTTTGAAATTTTGAGAGAGGACAAGCAATTGGCACCAAATGGTGAACTCTGCTAAAGACAATCATGCCCTAATTTGGTCCTGGTGGGTCAGGGCTGCAATTCAACACCCCACCAGTAGCCACTATCCTTTTAAAATTTAAAAAACACTCTTACTTACACATTGCTCGTTAAGTAAAGATCCAGTATTTGTGGCTTGCAAGCGTTCCAACGTAACACAGAAAGAGGCACATTTTATTTATACATAAAATAGAAATTCTAGGTGTTGATTGCTGAAAAAGTTCTCAAGTTGCTGTTCGCTGTCAAAGAGGACTTGGTCTGTGAAAAGTTCTGTGAGTGCTGGGAAGATTTTCTGAGCAGAATGAGGCCTTTGTGCCGTTCAGCAGCATGAGTGGCATTCTCAAATTAGCACCAACACTCTTTGTTCCTCTTCGGGAGATGTACTTTTGTTAGCAGGAACTCCAGTGAAAATTAAGAGCAGCAGCAGGAGTATTGGTATGCCCCTCTATTTCAGGTTTGGTAGATGAATCTAAAGAACCCGACCAATCCAGTGAGAGTAGTTTTCCGTGGTTAATTTTCTCTTCTGTGTTACTGCTTTTCCTTTTTCATTACGTTTGAAACTGAGAGCGCTTTGTTCAATGTTAGTCGCCTATGGCAATGAGCTGTAGAGATGAGACTACGCTGCGATACAGGGCAGGAGAAAAGAAAATGTGTGAGAAATTGAAATGCCAAGGTTATGTTGGTGACTTGTAATATGGAGAAAGAAAATATATAGCCAGTGTGCTTTGACAGGAGTAAGAGGAAAGCACCATACTATACAGGAAGGTCTTTAGAGACCACAGGAAAGACAGAGCTTAACAGAGCTTGAGCGACTTCAAACAAAAAGAAACTGAAATATTTTAATTTTAAAAGAGTGTATTTTGGAGACAGAAGGATGGTTTAATTTAAAAAAAACCCTAATTTCTCCTTTTCAGGTAGTCAGCTTAGAGACTTTGGGCAAAGTACTATTGTCAGCTGTGATGAGACTAATTTTGGGGTGCGATTTGCATCCACATTTCTGCACCCATCAAGCAAATTGCCAGTGTAAATCTGTAGTAGTTCCACCTCTGTTGTCTGCTGTCTCTTTGGGACACAACTATTCAGCTTTGCACTTGCCCCTGAGTTGCGTGAAAGAGAGACCAAACTTCTCAGAATTTACTCCTTAAGTCTTGCCTGTGCACACATATTGTGCTGCTAACTGCCATAGAAGTGCTTCTGCCGACAAAGCTTGTTCTTGCAGGGGAGGGAAATAAGGCACCTTTAGGTTCCTATGAGAGATTGTACAAGTGTATAACTTTATTGGTTAAAAAAAACAACCACCCCTGACTGACATGCTGATATAAAACCTATGTGTAGACCAGGCCTTGGAGAGAGAACTTTCTCGTGGCTTTCCCCTCAACAAAAACCATCACCACAGATGAGAACAGATCCTTCTAAAACTGTCCGTTTTGAGTGTCCTCTATCATGTATTCAGGTGATGCTGCATCACTGAGTTCTGAGACACCTGAATAAGGATTGTACCTCATTATTCATCAATCTCTGGAAATACTTGAATTGCCCCTGTACCTGTCCTTCCCTCAGTAACCCAACCCATGTCCCGTAGTATGAAAAAAAGGCCAACCTCCCTTCATGATGGGGGACAAAGAGATGCAGAGGGTGGAACGTACAACTCCTCTTGTGCTCAATGAATTTTATGTGGTGCTCAAGCACTACTCTGCTTGGGCCAGAATAAGACCACAGACAGAAACAGTTCAGTCCCTCTGTATAGAGACCACACACGGTCTTTTGTGTTGGAGGTTCCGCTTTTCCCCTATAAAACTTGGCCTAACTCAGTAAAATCTCTGAGTGAAATTCACCCCTATGCACCATATAAGTCTACATAGAGCCCTGAAATGAGACTTACGTGATGGCTTTCTGCACCTGGATGAATGCCACTCTTGTCTCTTAGAGTTAGACTAGAAAGCATCCATACGCAGGCTCTCATCACCCTGGCACTTATTTAATATTATGGAAGCAAAATGCAAAGCATCCAAGCAGAGGTAAGCCCAGAATTGGCTGCTAACACCCCATACCTACCAGCAGCCTGTCCGCTAATAGCGGGGCATCAGGGGGCATCAGGGGGCAACAGCCCCATTGCATCTGAGCATGTTATCAAAAACAGAAACCCATTTTAAAACATAGTCCTGTTAACTAATGACATTCATTGCTGTAATGCAATACTTTTCACTGAAGACCCAGCACTGAGAGAGCAAGTACACGGATGGACTTGTGTTTGCATTCTTCCTTGTTTGGTTTGTTTTTCTCCTTTGAAACAACGCCGTGCTATAACCTTTCTCCTTTACCCCATTCCCTCAACTTGTTCCAAGAGCTTTTGCCTCCGTTACAATTAACCTTCAATACTCATTGAAATGGAAATGAGTCTATTTCAGTGTGGGGTGGGCAGACAGATCAAGAAGGAAAGCCCTTTGCAGCTTGTGAATTGGAATTACCCTGGGAAGGTAACCCCGCATCATGCCGCCTTCGGAGGTGATCAGCCCCACTGTTCCCTCTAAGCTGTGCGCGCGCATGCACACGGCGAAACACTGCGTGCACAAAAATTTACACAGAAGAATTTTTTTGCGCACACGGCTCGTCAAAAATTAGAGGGAACATTGGTCAGCACCATCCTTTGTATTCTCTCTATCATTCCTCAACCCTCTCTTTGCCCACATCCCTTCAGCTATGCTGGGAATGTTTGTCCATGTTTGCAGTGAGATTACGTTTCTAGACTTCTTCAAGTTATAAAGGGCCTGCTACTCCTCAGCTTAGTGCAAGTTGTGCCTCTGAAACATTCTGTCTGGAAGTGTAACTTCTATTCCCACCAATCCTGTTACACACAACTTGCAATCCCCTCATGGCCTGTGTGCTGATGCTGTTGGGGCCTAAGGAAGGAGTGTCCAACCTACTCACCTTCCTGTGAGAAAGTTGAGAGAAACCCCTCAAGAAAATGCCAAAATACCCTAGTGATCTCCACGTCCATTTCTGCTTAGACAAGATTTTGAAAGTGGAGTTGTTGGGGGGGGGAGGGGCAGCTGTGGGCTGTCAAAAAGCCCGTGTTGCTAATTTGGGTTGAATTTGAGCATAGCAGAAGATTCATTTTATAGCTATGGCTGAACCACTCCCATCGACAAAAATGCTCGATATTCAGGATATTGAGATGCACAAAGTACCATCCCCTGGAGATCAGTGATTATTCTGTTCTCAGGTAACAGGTGCTGGGCTAGCTACCCCCTGATTAGTGCAGAGAACTGTACATTCCACCCTCTGCATCCGCAAGAGGTATCTCATCTAGCGCGAGATTCACCTCGTGGGAAAGCCGGCGTGGTTTCCACTGCCACCTTCCCTGAGGAATCAACCCGGGCAGTTTTAGGACTTCAACAGGCTTTGGGCCGGCCTCTTAATCTTTGATAGGGGCCCCATGGTGTCCTAATTAGTAGAAACTACAGGAGAGGTGCAATGAATTGGACTGCTGCCTTAGACACCCATTCCCTAGGCAGCCCTGCCTGCATATTGAGTGCTCCATGGTGGAAAGGATTTTTCAGGTATTTCATAAGCCGCAACTCCCTCCACACAGGCTTCCTATCACCGAGGGGTTGCCTGGCAGGGCTGGCACAGGCTTCATATGGAATCTTTCCCATTTGCAAATTCAGCAGGGGAAAATTAATTAGAGTAAATCTAGGCTGGAATGAGACAGATGCAACATAGAAGGCAAAACATTCCCAGCCCCCGGTGAAGCCTTAGCAGGTGATTTGCTGTACAGTGGGAGAATTTTACCCAACCTTTTCCACAGTCATCTTTCTACTGGCCAGAAACCCGTAAGCTCCTTGGACTGCAAGTACACTGGTCATTGTGCCCACAATTACTACGCAGTGGTGTCTGCTATGCTGCACTTACTCCCCTGTGTATAGCCATATAGCAATGCACCCTTGTTGATATATACAGCTGTGGGTAAACGTTGACTGCTTAATGGTGCCTATTGTACAGGGGGGGGCTGGAGATATTTCTGAATCTGGAAACTGCACTGCAGTGTCTTCCCCCGGAACAACACACGTTGTATCAGATTTAAAATCATTCAAAGAGATGTACATGTAACGGGGTGCTGGCTAAGAGAACCAAACCCGGCCCCTGTTAGCCCGGCTCCAGGGAGAAAGGGAATTAGTTCAGGCTGGCTGGGAGGCCACGCCCTAATTACTTGAGGGGATGCACCTGCAGGCCTGAGTAGCCAGCCTGCTATAAAAAGTTGGCAGGAAGGAAGCAGGGGGAGATGAGGGAGAGACAGGAAAGGGAAGAGTGTGAGGTCTCTAGATTCCTGCTGGCAATGAAGCTAGCGATCTCTCTGAATGTTGGTCTGTGTATATATGTGTATATAGTAGGTGGTGGGAACGGACACAATCAGTAAAGGACACGGGTGCTGCACTTTAGTTGGTCTCTGGGAGTTTTTGTGGAGAGGACCGGCAAGGGCCCGGTTACAGTACACAAAAGACTAGGTTAACGCCTGTCTCATCATATATCAGCTGTTCCCCACAAGGAGTTATTTCACATCCATAGATCTGACAGGAGCACGTCACCATCGGTCAGTACTGCAGTTACGCCACTACAATGTTGTGTGAATAAGCCCATCACACTAGACTATCACAATTACCTGGATCTTTACTGATGCCCAGGTAGTGGCAGTAGCTACCCCAAGGGACAGTGGAGGAAATCTGTAACCGTTTGTGGATAATTCACTAGAAGCAGCTCAAATAACAGTCTTGACAGTGAAGAGATCTTTTAGATCTCTCAGAGAGCAACTTAATTCCTTTCTTAACGCTATCACAGCTAGGAAAAGAGATAAGGAAAGGCAAAGCTTTTCTCTCAGAGGAAGGATTTTGTAAGCTTCTACTCTATCTCCTAAGTAAGATTCTGTCTTGTATCCAAATAACACCACAGGCAAGGCACCGCATGGAACATTTCAAGGCTCCAGAATTGTAGATCATAAAAGTCAGTTTCTCTTTGGTAGCCAGTGCTGCATGCAAAGTGCTCTTGTAGTATAGTTTTAGCTGCTGCTGACTGCCAAGTGCCTACTAGAATGAAGTATAGACTTAAAGTGGTGTTGAGGTCAATCTGTAGATCACTCAGACCATGCTTAATGCTACTGGTTACCCTGTCTATGCCCTTAAATTCTTCCCATGACTTCCTCGCCCCCTTTATTTGAGGATAACGAACTATTGTTTTTGCGCATATAACCCCATTAGGTTCAGACAACGGTCTCAGAAGATTGCTCGGTATTAACTGATAAAATACCTTTCCCCAATGGAACAAGAGTTCATGTAGAGTTCTCCACAATGGGAAAATATTAGCTCTAATAATAATAATAGCTCTAAGGTGCTACAAGTATTCCTCACTTTCTCCTAGTTAAGGATTTCCTGATACAATTTTCAGTCCTGGCGGAGGCTTCCCTCATCCCCCTTCCCTATCTACACATCAGGGGATTCATTAACCTTGGCAGATTTCCCTGTTGCGTTATTAGAAATTGCCTTTTCTTTCCATGGCCATCTGCGGGGAACACATGCCTCAAATCTCCTGCAAAGCACAGGGGAATGGGGTTGGGTTTGCCTCACCAAAGCAGAATTGTCCTTGGGCAAGCAAAATATCCACAGGGTTTTTTGTTTTTTTTTTCCCATTGTCATCCATCAACCGTGATGATACTGACAAGGGTGAGTGAGTGGATTGTTTGCTTGGGCAGGTAAATTTTCCTCTCAGCTTGGCAAGGTTGGCGGAGCCATCTCTCGTGATGGGGCAGACCTCAGGAGTTGTGAGTCATGAAGCCTTCATGATTTGGCACCCATCAAGCAAAATTTTGGATGAGTAGAGCCCTGGATGGCCTGAAATGACATTTAATGTGTGGCTAATGTGAGTTTTATCAACTGAGTGTGAGGCAGAAGATTCTGAGTAAACTGGAGTTCTCGCCACTAATAGATTTAGGGCAATTAGACTATTGCCTTCAGTAAATCACATCTGTCAAAAAAACAAAAAAAAAACCAAGGTCATTTTCAACATGACACTTACCTGAACTGATAGATTATGGCTCAAGTCACTGAACACAATGGGTTGTCACAATAGCGCCTTAGGAAGGAATCGCTTTAACCCGTGAAAGTTGTTTGAATTTTTCTAATTTATTGTGACTCTTTTAGTTTCATTCAGCTTTATTTCCCCATTAAATTCTCGCATGCCTGCTTCATTTAGATCTCATCTTTTGATTAAATAAATGGACCATAAAGTATTTTCCCCCCAGGTTCTGAGAATAAAAACTAAAGAACTAGAGAAAATCATTCCCTTTTACTATATTAGCAAATGTTTTCAATGTGCTTGACCTTTTTTCACAATTTATATCCATCTTAATACTATTTAGGTTTTATGCCCTTACTTTTTTTTATAAGAAGGACAAATAAAAAATGTTTTCTTTCATTTTGACAGATTAGAAGAGATTAAACTTCACTGTAAATTGTTTACTCGATGACTGAAATACAATATTGATTCACTTGCTGGGCAAAAACACAGGTTGCATTCATTGAACTCTGTTTTACATTTTTACTCTCCTTAAACAATATCTCTAAATTCCAATAAACAAATGGAAATTATCTACTGGAGTGAGCTTGGTGGAAAGGTCATTCTGTAACATTTTTGTTTTTCTTCTTAAAAATAGATACTTTTTATATTTAATATTCACTGTGGCTCTGATTCTGCACTGCACTTATGCATGTACGCATGCAAGCAAGCCTATCCATCTTCATTCAGTAAACATAAGAACAGCCATACTGGGTCAGACCAATGGTCCATCTAGCCCAGTATCCTATCTATCAACAGTGGCCAGTGCCAGATGCTTCAGAGGGAATGAACAGACTGGACAATTCATTGAGTGAACAACCCCCCGTCATCCATTCCCAGCTTCTGGCATTCAGAGGTTTAGGGATACCTGGAGCAGGGGATTGGGGTCCCTGAGCATCTTGGCTAATAGTCATTGATGAACCTACCCTCCAGGAACTTCTCCGCTCCTTTTTTGAGCCCAGTTATACTTTGGCCTTCACAATACCCTCTGACAATGCATTCCACAGGTTCCATCAGTGTAACTCCATTGATATCCATAGTGCTAAAGTGGTTTACACCAACTGAGGGTCTGACTTAAAGAGCGATACTCCTCATCATTAACCAGGAAAACTGGCCCTTGGTACTCAGAGCATCATTTTTGTAAAAATAAATCCATGGACACAAAGAGCACTAAGGTTTGAATCCTCAGCGAAGGGTAGGCTGACCATATTGCCTTGAGACAAAAACGGGACATTGGGATGGCAAAAACGGGACGGGGTGAGGGGGGGGCCCTCACCAGATGAAATCGGTGCAGTGGCTGCAGAATCTGGGCTGAGGGGTGCTGGGGGGGTGGTTAGGGGTTCTGGGGGGGGCTCTAGGGGGGCTCTGGGCAATCTGGGGGGGTTCTAGGTCCCAGGGAGGTCTCACCAGATGAAGTTGGTGCAGTGGCTGCAGAACGTGGGCTGAGGGGCGCTGGGGGGGCTCTAGGGGGGTCTCACCAGATGAGGTCGGTGCAGTGGCTGCAGAACATGGGCTGCTTGCACAAGCGTGCGGTGACTTTGTGGCTCTTGACCACATAAAACATCCGCCCCCCCCCCCGGCGCGCTCGGCCCCCAGCTGCGGCTCCGGACAGCTCCGCTCCGCAGTCGGCTTCAGCCCGCCGCCCGCTGCCGGCCGGACGTTTTATGACTCATAATCACATAACTGAATTTATGTGATTATGAGTCATAAAACCCGGCCGGCAGCCCCCCCGCCAGAGCGCTCGGCCCCCGGCTGCGGCTCCGGACAGCTCCGATCTGCCGTCGGCTTCAGCCCGCCACCCGCTGCCGCCGCCTCCTCTCTATTCCTCCTTCCCTCCTTCTCTCCATCCCTCCCTTCTCTCCATCCCCCTTCTCCATCCCTCCCTTCCTCCCTGCTCTCTCCCTCCATCCGCTGCCTCCTCTCCCTACCTAAGGACTAGTATCAGATGTCAAAATCGCCGATGAGCGCAGTTTGCTCATCGGAGATTTTGACATCTGATACTTGTCCTTAGGTAGCAAGATTCTTCACCTGAGCTCTTGCGAGTCCTGCAAAGAAAGAACCTCCCCCTAGAAAGCACCTTGAGACCTGCCCCAAAAACGGGACAAAATTGATATTTTTGACAAAAAGACGGGACGGTTCAAAAACATGAAAAAAACGGGACTGTCCCGTTCAAAACGGGACGTATGGTCAGCCTAGCGAAGGGCATCTTTGGCTTTCAGCACGAAAAGGTCTTTGGCAAAGTAGACAAAGGTAACGCACTTCTGCCAGTATGACTGAAGTAACACAGCACAAGCTGCTCTTGCTGAAGACAATACACAGGCTCTCAATCAGGGTTTTTTTCCTGTCATCTTTTTTTAAATAGTTTTACAATAACTAGAATTGTTGGCATCTGGCTCTGAAGTGCCTCAGTGAATGCGCTCTGTTTTCTCTTATATGGCTGCTTATTTGATTCTGTATTGTAGCACTTCTACAGGCCATATTCTGGCACTGAGAGGATACATAACTTGAGATGCCATCTATGTGGGATGGAGCCTTCTGCTGAAGGTTCCCACAAAATCTGTAAGTCCTGATTGGTAGTTAGGCTCCACCAATCCCAAATTACCAAACCTCTCCCAGTGAGGAGCTGGGAATTTTAGCTGAATAACACTTTCCTGGACATGTAACTTATACCTGGTCAATTCTCCACCATTCCCAGATAAAAGTCACACAGTAATTCTTCTTAAAATTAAATTCACTACATCAAAATCAGCAAGTTTCCCGCCAATGTGTCTGTAAGGAACTTCAAATAGTCCGTAATTTTTTTCTGAATATTGGGGGGGGGGAGGGGGAAGACTACTTGGCTAATAGAAAAACACTGAAAGATGATTTTCTGTACCTTGTGTGGCAGGGTGCTGGCCAGGAGTGCCTGAGCCAGCCCTGCTGCCCCTTTAAGGGAGCAAAAGCCTCTGCTAGCAGCTTCCCTAAGCTAGGGAAGCTGATTAGTTAGCGGAGTGCAGCCCTGGCTAATTAGAGCCAAGTGGGTTACACCTGGTAGCCTCCCCAGGGGATATAAAAGCCTGGCAGGGAGGAAGCCTGTGGTGGAGTGAGAGAGAGAGAAGGAGGCTGGGGAAGCAGGATAGGGAGGAGTATCCAGACTCTGGATCCCTGTGAGCCAGGAAGAAGGGAGTGGCCTTCCTGACCTGTGGCCTGTCTCCCTGAGCTGCAAGGTACTGAGCTAAACGACTGTTAAGCTGTACATAGAAGTTGGTGGGGTTTGCACCCTGTGAATAAAGAGCACTGGTGAGTCACAAAAGAGTCTCCTGCCTGTGTTTGAAGTGGGGTGACAAGCGGATCTCCTACACTTGTTAAAATGAATAAGTCACAGCCCTGCAATCCTGATCACTTGAAATCAGCATGATGGGAGTTCCTTCTATCCTTTTTAGGGGGAATAGGATACAAGGGTTTGCTATTAATTACATTGTTGTTGTTATCATAGTTGTCTTATTTTTTATTATTTTATTAATTAACATTTTAAGACATTTGTGAGAAAATGATCTGTTTGGCTGCATTATAGATATGTTAGTAAAAAAAAGAGTGATCACAGATATTAATTTTATTATTAAAAATCGCACATACCATGTATGACATACATTTATGTGGTGTTTTACAAACTTAGGGAAGACATGCATACACACTGTAGCAGCCTGTTTTCCTACCTTGTAGTGACATTTGAAAATTCAGGACATGAATTTTTAAAGGGCCCTCTATTTCTGTGCATGAAATTTTGCTTTTACCAATTGCCTTAGGAGTCCTGGACTGAGAGGGGCTGGAGATTAAATGGAACAGTGACTCTCAGTTCTACTGAGGGAGTTGCCTCAGGCTATAGAAATAAATGGCGCCTTTTCCTGCTGCTACTATAGCCGTGGGTTGTTCCATTGAGAGGAACTCACCCTCTGGATAAAGTCCCCAAAGACTGCATTCCATGCAAGGCCAGAAGGAAGTCTCAGGTGACCACGATACATTCACCGGTTGTGCGAGTCTGTGCATGCATTTATGCCTGTGGAGAACCTATGGTAGCTATAAGAAGTAGGGGAGATGCGTGTATCCAGATCTTTAATGAAACTCCATTCCTGAGGCCAGAAAGATCGCTCAGAACTGCCCTCACACATCTGACATATGAAAGTGTAGTCTGACCAGCCCAGACTAAGTTAAACTCTAAAGAGCTCTGCCACATTAATCCAACATCCGCTCTGAACCACAAGTTCACAGCCTTGTGAATAGCTGTATCTTTGTCACTCTGACCTGAGAGAGGGATGTCCTTTTATGGTCTTTATCTTAATAGGAGAGCTTTATCATGGTGTGTTTCAAAGTCAATGAGCCACAAAAGTTGAGAGAACTTTGTGTAATTTCTTAAGAGTGTTATATCATGTTGCTGGTTTCCTTAGTAGCCTTGCACATGTATTCTGCCTAGTAAAGTGAAACTTGCTAAGACAGACTAGCCACCCTATACATGAGACTAAGATACAGGATTCAGCCCTTTGTGTGGTAGATGGTATTTTTCTGAGACCCTCCCCTGCCCAAAAAACCCCAAGCCTTCTTACTGTATCTTTAATTTCCTTTGTATGAAGCCTGATCAGCCTACTCCAATGTGATGCCAGACAGTATCTCATGTCTGAAAAAAAAGAAATCCCTATCCCTAATTTATTTGCTCAAATTAATTTGTGTTGTACTGAAATGCTGGAAATAAATTTTCATAGAGAAATGTTAATCTTTCAAGTTCAGGTCCTGCCGGAACGCCTCCCACACAGGGGTGTGTGAAGGGCAGTTTGGGCTCTGTAACGTCAATGTGCAACTCAGCAGAAATCTGCTGGAGTAGAGGGCGAGATAATACGCTACTGGCATACACCAATAGTAGATGGTTTTCCCCTTTGGATCAAGAGCGGGATCCAAAGACGCAACGGTGACTCTGAGTCACAATCCCCTCTCTCTCTTCTGCTCGTGGGGCAGCTCAGCTGCGTGCTGCCGGTTATTCAGGGGAGATTGAAAAGTGACAGTCCAACCCCAACTGGCTCTGGGAAACGGGCTTTCTGACTGCGCTGATGGATCGGCGTGCAGATAGACCTTGAGCGTGTCCCATGTGAAGGGTGGAGACAATTCTCCCCATTTCATTCATGCCGCAGCCCTGTAGACGTTCACTGTGAACCTTTGTTTGATTCAGATGTGAATGGTCGTGTAGCACAGACCTCTTGTCCCTGGTGAGAGGCAGGCTGGCATGACAGCTGACATGTGCAAAAGGGACCCTTTACCAGACATTTGACAGAAGTTTGTTCACAAAGCGTTTTGCGAGAGGATGGAGACATTTGTGTAATTCCTTATATATTTTTTCATCAGACTGAAGTTGTTGCCCTTAACTGTAGAGGGACAAAAGGACTGGCCTGGTGTGGAGTGAAATACAGGCAGGGAGGAGGAATAGAAGAAGTCTGTAACAAAAGGAAGTAAGCAGTTGACAACTTATTGTCAGGACAAGTGTGTCTTTCCTCCGGCTGTCAGATCAGGATCAAAGACACAGTCTTCTGCATGGTGTGATTAATGAGAGAAACCCCAACTTTAGTTCAAATGCTGATAGTGTGAAATGCAGCCCATAACAGTGTGTCACTCCCTTGGCAGAAAATATGTCTATGTGCACTATTACTATAATTACCTGATCAGAGGAGGCTCACATTAGGATGCAAGAGAGCAGGGCTTCTGTTTCAAAGGTATTAGTGACAGCTAGTTATCGTCTGAAATACTAGCTCCTCTTTTCCAATTCACGGTTGGATATAAAAGTTTCTGCTAGACGGATGGAATAAAACATCACAACTCGTCTCCGAGCCCTAGTGTAAATTTCCATTTCATTACTATTAATCGTATTTGTTAAGCTCCATCAACATGATCAGGATGTTCAAGAGACAGACACCAAGACAATTCTAGCTTCCAAGAGCTTATGTAAAGCTAGTTTACGAAGTGAAAGCATCACTGAGAAAGTGCTGAAAATGTGTCACCTGGTGACTCTGTTCACATATGGGTAGCCAGATGCCAAGTGCTCTGAGGTCTTCCCAATGACCTGGATCTGACCTGCATTTCCATATATTCTGCCTCATTGGGTTAAAGTAAAACCCACCCCTGTTGCTGTATTGTCAAGAGGAAGAACAAAAAGAGGTTTCAAATAGGGCTGGCCTCAAAACAATAATTTCGGTTTTGCAGAAAAATGTGTGGTTTTGGTTCACAGAATGGAAAGGAGACTTTTCGTGTGTGTGTGTGTGTGTGTGTGTGTGTGTGTGTGTGTGTGTGTGTGTGTGTGTGTCCCTGCCCAGCCAGCTTCAGAGCTGGTACTTCAACTTGGGTTCCCACTTCCCAGATGAGCACCTTCCTCACCAGGCTATTGCCTATTCTTCGGTAGGGTGCACTCTCTCTCTCTTCTCCTCCCGACCAAATTTCCAGTCCGGACCTGAGAAACCTTCTCAACAAAAGTTTTGTCAAAACCGATCTGTTTCCAGGAAAAAAAAAAATTGGTTCCCATTCATCAACATTTTCCATCAAAAAAAGTTTTGTCGAAAACTTCCTGACCAGCTCTAGCTACATGGTCTCCCCAGATGTTCATTAAACAGTAGTTCAGTCCCAGGGCTGTTGTGGGCCCTGAAGGACCCCTGGAACTTAGATCTTACCAAAGGCAATTTCAAAACTGCCTTGAAATGGGAGTTGGGTAACTATAATTCACTCAGCCTCTTCTGAAATTCCTAGCTTGGGGTAACATTTCTGAAAGAGACTAAGGACCAGATTTCTAAAGGTATTTAGGCACCTAAAGATGCAAATAAGTGCTTAATGTGGTTTTCAAAAAAAAGCCTAGGCATCTAACACCCCTCAAAATCAAGGGGAGTTAGGCACAGAGAAGCTTCTGAAAAGTGCACAAGGTGCCTAAATATATTTAAAAATCTGTCCCAAAGTGACGTAGGAGCCTAACTCAAATTTTCAGAGTCACTTAGGCATCTAGGACCCTGTGTCCCGTTGACTGACAATAATACTTCAGCTCTTAAGTGACTGTCACTTTTGAACGTGGAACTTAGGATCCTAGGTCATTTTGGTTCTTTTTTGGAAAAATGTACCCTAGAAGCTTGTGTTCCAATTGATCCATTTCTGAAGGAATTCAGAATATCTGATCACGTTTTGAAGCATCGTTTCAACCTCTTATATGCTTTAGCTCAGCTTTTCCCTTCTGGCAAGGGCCACTATCAACAAGAAGAGCCACAGGCAGTATTTCCTGTGGCTCGTTATTATTTCCGGTGAATTAAAAATGGATAAGGGTATTCAGAATTCTTACCTACAAGCTGTCTAATGTTGTTCTGTTGCTTCCTGGATACGCTCTATGTGCTGTTAAGTCTCATGCATAATATCTATTATGGAAGAGCACAGATATCTAGCAGCAAAATGTGTGACGATGTCTCAGGACATTTTAAAAAAAGAATAGAACGGAACAAAAGATTCAGGAGCAGTTTCGTAAATTATAAAGATCAAAGCAGGACAAGCATAAGATCTTTTACATTTTCTTCTCTGTATCCTGGCTTGCACTTTCTCTTATGGCCAAAGAATTGCTTTAGCGAAACAATCCATATGTAAGTGAATATACACGTTCACAAGTTAACTCATGTCATGTACGGCAATTTCTTTTTCATACCTAGCAGCACGGATGCCAAAACACCATTTGTATTCAGTTCTTGAATCACTTTACAATTTTGGTGACCTTCTTGAGATGTATTTCATTTGTAGAAGTTGGGGAATGTAACAATCCAGCACCTGAAAAAAAAAATTCTTAAATGCTGTTTAAGTTACTTTAACAAAGCTGGAAGCTAGTTGGATCAGTTTCTTTCACTCTAAAATGGCTTTATTAGAGCAATCTGTGTATCCCAAATAATACAGTCGGTGCTTGCTCAGGTCAAACCGCTATTGACTTCAATGGGAGTGTTGCCTGAGTAAAGGAGGGCAGGATTTAGCTCTTAGCAAGGATTCCACTTTGTCAAACAATCACTTAAGTGAAAGGGGGGAAAAACCCACATATAGCAATTAGCATGAACATTGTAAATCTTGTTCTACCAGACAAAACATGGTCCCTTTGATCAGTTCACTCTGGGGAAGGCTTATAAAAAAGAAAGAGAAAGTTGTTAACATGCCTCAGCTGCTAAAGATATTTACTGCAGCTGCCTCTTCCAATATGGGCAGAGTCTCTTGTGAAGACACTGGGAGTATGAGCAGACCGGCGGGCTGGCAGGCTCAGTGCCGTAGGCCAACCTACTGCAGGGGTGCTAAAATTCCCTCACTTTTGAGCAAGTGCAGAAATGGTGGAACAAGAGTCGTGAGTCAATTGCACTCCCAGCAGTAGCATCTTTGGAGAAGTGGAAGGAGTGGGGACCCGGAAGAGAAGCAACAGGGAGAGGATCTAGACTGTACCTTCAATGGCAACAGCAGCAAAGGGGAGAGTGGAAAGTCTAAAAAGTGGGTGGGGAGGGTCTAATAAAGTTGTGAACTCCTCTATTTCCTCACCACTGCCACATAGTAGTGGTCAGTACTGCAGATCCCAGTGGTTGATCTTACAGGGGAAGTAGTGGGAAGAAAAAGGAAAGATGGGACAGGGAGGGAAAGAAAGTATTTAGTGGGCGTCTTGGGGAAACGTTGCACCGGGAGGAAGAGGAAAAAGGGAAAAAAGAGTGGAACCCAAAGGGTGCATGTTCCATTGGAATCAAGGAGAGCTGTAGGCACTCAGCAGCTCTCAGGATGTGACCCCATGAAATGTCTGATGTGAAATAGGGGAATGAGGAGAACGTTTGCTGACAGTAGCAGAAGTCCAGAAGTCCTTTCTTTGCACAGTATCATCCTGTTTATTCAGTATTAATGAATATGCACAGCTCAGCAGAGATTGCCTACCTAAATCTTTGATTAACTGATACCTTTTAAATGTAACCTTGTAAACTTAAAAAGCAAAGAGACAACCTACTTAACAAAACATTTGGCACCGTATGTATTTTTTTTTTCTTTTTCAGAATTTCAGACAAGAGGGTTGGTCTTAGATTGCAAGACTGACCTCTAGTGTAAAACATCTGCTATAGTTTACTGTCATAAACTATGGATCTTATTCAGCAGATATTCAGCATCCGCAGGTGCTGCTTGCATCGGCCACCCGAGTTCCTACCACTCAGCACCTACAGAGCTAATTCTGCCAGCAGCCCAAAAGGTCTTAGTCTATGTTTGGGCTCTGGTGTACTTGTGTTCTGGGATTCTGCATGTTAGTGCCGATTGCAAGAGAATGGCTAAAAGCATGCCCTTGGAAGGAACTTGGAGACAATTGACGTTCTCTGCAAACTAGTTATCAGCTTCTGCACAAAGATTGTTTTTCGTGAATCAAGGTTTATGTTGCCACTGGCATTTGTGGTGTGGATAAATTGCAAGTAAAGGCTCTCTCCACTTTATTGCCTTGTCCAGGATTTCTTTCTGAAGTAAAGGAAGTAGGTTCTTTACTTCACTGTTCTATTCAGTTCAGCCCACTTTGCCAGATGAATATAAGATACACTGCTCTTTGGTTAATTCCAGACATTCTTAAAGTTCATTATAACAGCCCAGAGTTCTGGTCAGTGACAAATCAATAACACAGTGATCTGCCTTGCAAACCTCAACTGGAGATTCAGATTTAGTCCTGTAGGCAGTCTCTAGAAGACTATCAGTGAGATGGGCTAAAAAGTGTCTTTCATCTCTTACCTCTAGTTATCTGGTACAGTAATGGATGGACAGTACTCAGTGGAATGTCTATGTAATGTCTGCACGTGAAGGTCACATGTCAAACAAAAGAAAAAGTTGTATTGTGTTACATGATCTAGTAATAAAGTCATAAAGCACGCAGCTCCATTCTCACAGTTGAGAGAGGAATGTAAAGAAGCTAGAAGAGAGGTCATAAGAGCATAAAAATGGCCATACTGGGTCAGTCCAAACGTCCATAGCCCAGTGTCTGTCTTCTGACAGTGGGTAATGCCAGGTGCCCCAGAAGCAATGAACAGAACAGGTAATCATCAAGTGATCCATCCCCTGTCGCCCATTCCCAGCTTCTGGCAAACAGAGGTTAGGGGCACCATCTGTACCATCCTAGATAATAGCCATTGATGGACCTATCCTCCATGAATTGATCTAGTTCTTTTTTGAACCCTGCTATAGTCTTGGCCTTCACAACATCCCCTGGCAAGGCGCTGACTGTGTTTTGTGTGGGAAAAATACTTCCTTTCGTTCGTTTTAAACCTGCTGCCTATTAATTTCATTTGGTGGCCCTTTGTTATTGTGTTATGAGAAGGCATAAATAACACTTCCTTATTTACTTTCTCCACACCAGTCATGATTTTATAGACCTCTATCATATCCCCCCCCTTAGCTGTCTCTTTTCCAAGCTGAAAAGTCCCAGTTTTATTAATCTCTCCTTATACGACAGCCGTCCCATACCCCTAATCATTTTTTTGCCCTTTTCGGATCCCTTTTCAAGTCCAATATATCGTTTTATATAATCAGAAATGATACACGGATAAGCTAGGAGGAGAGAACTTGGATACTCAACACAAATACACAAAAGGGAAGAGCTGGGGAATATAGTGACAGTTGATTAATAACTTTAAAATAAACGAAGAGAGGGCATTATTCCCAGAACTAGGTAGGCCAAGGAGCATTGGCCTGAATCTAAATGTTAAAATAGATATGAGGGGAAAATTAAAACCAGCTGGGCTGTGCAATAGACTCTGTGCAATAGACCCTCAGTGCAAGTGCAGTTGAAAGTGAGATAGTAAGTGGACCTACAAACTGCAAGGGTCCAAATGGGTGATTACAATGTCCCTGGCTGTCCATACAGCCTGTGATTCGTCAGTCATCACAGGCCCTGTGTTCTGTAACTGCACTGGGTGATATGATGTACATACTTAGCGGACGCCTCTGGTATGTCCCATGAAACTCTGTCAAGAGGGGGGTGGGGGGATAGCTCAGTGGTTTGAGCATTGGCCTGCTAAACCCAGGGTTGTGAGTTCAATCCTTGAGGGGGCCATTTAGGGATCTGGGGCAAAAAATCTGTCAGGGGACAGTACTCAATCCTGCTAGTGTAGGCAGGCGGATCCTGCTAGTGTAGGCAGGGGACTGGACTCGATGACCTTCAAGGTCTTTCCAGTTCTAGGAGATTGGTATATCTCCATTTATATTCTTATATTATATTATATATTCTAAGATACATCTGAAAGCCACTTGAATAACGTGTGCTCTCTCTCCCTCCCCGGAGAGCTGGCTGAGAGCGCTAAAGGTCACAAAATGCTGATGTCTAGACAACATCTGAGATGACGGATATAGAGCTCTTTGTCAGCTCTTGGCCCAACTGCATCTTTCCCCAAAAATATAAGGAGTAAGACACCTGCACTATAGTCAAATGTGAACCAGTTAACACTTAAGCATTGATGAGGAATGCCTGGAATGAGAGAGTGATTCTGCAGAGATGCACCCATCTTCCCTTCTGCGTGGGCACAATAGCCATTACTGAGACAAACGGGATAAAAAGCCATATAAAGGCATTAGCCAGTAGTATTAATACCCAGGAGTATCTGCAGATGCAAACCCAGAAAAGGAATGACGCAGAATTAACTTGACACCACTTGTCACAAGAAGCATTTCCTTGCAAAGGAGGGATCCTGTACTGTATTCTGCAGGATCCCTCCTTCAGTCTTTTGTTTGGTAGCCAGTTTGGCACCTTAACACAGTTGAAACTGTGTTCCACCTTCTGAGAGGGCAAAGTGCCACTAAAGCAGATGCGTGTGATCACAACCTTGCCAGAGAACCAGTATGTGTATCAGATTGGTAGACGAGTGGTCAGATTCTTGTCCAAGAATGCTGCTAGAGCAGTCATGAATCTCTGCCCAGATTAAAGAGAGATGCTGTCATCAGTCCAGCCTGACTTTGGAAACTTTTACCTCATTTCTTATGGCTTGGGTGGAGTATTTTGTGCTTTAGTGGGTAAGGAGAATATGCTTTAGTGTATAAGGTTTCATGAGGAAGGGAGACTGAAGGGTGATAGTAAAGTCTGTGCGGTCTAAGCAGTTCTACAAAGGAAGCACCTGTAGAGCTTATCAAAAATGGTTTCCCCACCAAATCGAGTTTCCTGCTACAGAGGTGCAGGTGCAGTGACCAGATTATGACCTTCCACAAATATTGTGCTGATTCAGGCCCACGGGTGCCATTTTAGCTGTCTTGAGTTATTCTTTAATTGTGTACTATGCAAATATCAAAATCAGATGTATTATTATTATTTATTATTGAACAGTGCAAGAAGGGAAACAGAGGAAGGCTGCCTATAGCATGACGGTAGGTCAGAGGGGGGCACATGAGAGGCATCTGGCCTGGTTACAATCACCTGGTTATAATCATATAGTCTTTCCTGGTTAGCTCTTACGAGTGCAAATAGCAACCAGTATAAAGTGGTAGCAAATAAGCTACCTGCCAACAGAGAAATCTATATGCCAATGTGCATCAGTTGAATCCTGTGATCTATATACAGCTTTTGTTTTTGTGCCCCAGTCTCCCAGGTATGCATTTAGCCATAATATTTCAATTTTTAAAGGACCAAACCCTTTTTGCAGAGTTATTTTAAGCCTCGTTTGTTTGAGGCCGGGAGGGTGTAATATTCAAGATGAGATGCGATACAAAATATGCCATTTACTTTCGCAATATGCCAGCCCCACAGTAAGCATGTTCAAAATCACACAGAGCAACATTTTACCGCAAACGCTTTCTCAGTCCTTAGCCAAGACTTCCCATGAAATCACCTCAGGAAAGGTCTGCAGGGTTTGGCTAACTGTTTTTAGTTGGAATTCTCTTTTGAAAAATGAAAAGCAAGGGGAAATGTTTAAAACGTCCTGTAGAATTCGTATGCCTTCATTGTGAAAATAGCTATATGAAAATTTACTATCAGATTTAGCTAGCAAAAGTGCCAGTTGCCAGCAGTTGTGCCTTATCAGCTGGGAGTTTGCAACAAGCATGTCTGATTGACAGAGAAGGGGAAGAAAGCAAAAGTAGAGGCTTCTGCTTGGAAGCAGAGGCTTTAATGTAACAAGGTGACCCCGGTTAAAAAAGGAGAATTAATAATATCTAACAGTCTCTTCTACTCTTTCCTCACTGTTACTTAAAACGATCCATTAAATGTTGATTTCATTAGTAATCCCTCTAATCATTCCCCAAGTTTCAACCAAAATGTTTAATTTAAAAAAATGTCGATCGGATTGAAATTGAACTCGCTGACAATTGAGGCAATTGTAGAATCCCACAAACTCTTTGGAACTTTGGTTTTTAATTAAATGGTGAAAGAGAATTTTAAATGTAGATGTATGTTAACTCTTTTATGTAGTACATAATGTGAATAACTGCCTGAAGTTCTCTGGGCATTGGGCATGGATCTAAATGAGTCACTAGAGCAGGGGTGGGCAAACTTTTTGGCCCAAGGGCCACATCTGGGTTGTGAAACCGTATGGAGGACCGGGTAGGGAAGGCTGTGCCTCCCCAAACAGCCTGGCCCCTGCCCCCTATCCCCCCCCCTTCCACTTTCTGCCCCCTGACTGCCTCCCTCAGAACTCCTGACCCATTCAAGCCCCTCCCCATCCTTGTACCCTAACCACACCCTCCTGGGACCTTCACCCCACCCCCCAGGATCCTGTCCCCTATCCACCCTTCCTGCTCCTTGTCCCCTGACTGCCCTCTCAACCCTAACCATCCCCCTGGAATCCCCTATCCAATCCCCCCTGCTCCCTGTCCCTCAACTGGCCTGATCCACACCCCTGCCCCCTGACAAGCCCCCCGGGACTCCCATGCCCCATCCAACCCCACCTCGCTCCCTGTCCCCTGATGTCCCCTGGGTCCCCTGCCCCTTATCCAACCCCCGCTGTTCGCCCCCTTACCAAGCCGCTCAAAGCAGCATGTCTGGCAGTCGCACGGTCTGGATGGAGCTAGATTTGTGTAGCCCTGCCACCCAGGGTGCTGGAGGGACTGGAGGTAGCCTCCCTGGCCAGAAGCTCAGGGGCTGGGCAGAATGATCCCCAGGGCCAGATGTGGCCCATGGGCCATAGTTTGCCCACCCCTGCACTACAGCCCTATATTACGTGTAGCTATATATTAACTATTACTCCCGTTGTCCAAAAAGCTCAGTTCAGTACGTGATCACTATGATAGACCACCTCGGGGCCAAATCCTGCTCCCATGCTGGTGCAATGAGAGGCACTAGAGGCACTGCCCACTGCATCCCCTGATTCGGAGATTCCACCAGATTCCACCAGATGGGTCCAGGCACAGCCTTTGCTTCTCGTCTATATGGGGTTGGTTGTAATTCCCAGAAAGCCAACGAAACAGGCTTCAACTGCAGCCCATTTCTTCTCAGCCTGGGATGGGCGGGGCTAGTCCATGCAGCTCCTATGGCTATATCACACCTCCTGAATCCCGACTGCAGTGTAGACAGACCCTGTAGGGCTCTAGTGGGCCAATAGGGAGTTATAAGACCTAAACAGACCAAGCACAATAAAAGTGTAATTACTCCAGGTGGGTCCAAGGCTGTGTGAAATACTGTACAAGGCCATTGCTTACCTGCGGGGAACAGGAGGACTCTGTGTATGGATGTTTGCAGAAGGTATTTCACCCTGGGTATAACTGAATTCATACCTTTTTGTAACACTTTGAAAAGGCAAGTTGTTCCATCAAATAAGGCCTCTTATACCTTCCTCTGACACATCTGCTACAGGTCAGTGTCAGAGGCAGGATGCTAGATTAGATGGATGACTGGGTTGATCTGCTATGGTCAGTCCTATATTCCTCGTTGAATGCAAATCACAGAGACTGTTTCTTTTTTAGAACCCAACTTCGACATTAAAAAGATCCGTTTATTTTTCAGTTTTGTCAGCATGGCAAAGCTGCGAACTACAACCATAACTTGCACATTTAGAATGTATAAATCTGCCAAGGTAAAGAATGCTGACCCTATGTAATACATTTGGTGTATTTCACAGGCAGAAAGACTATACCAGCAGCTATTTATTTAACTTTTCCTACTCTGTTAAATGAATCACTCCAGGTTATTTACTTTGCACTTATAGAAACCAGACATCGTTCCAGAATGTTTTCATTTCTTTCATTTGCTTCTGAGAGAATCTGCTGGGTTAGTGAACAAAAAACATCCTGTAAGGAACTGTTCAGGCAATACTTAATGGCCAGCACAGCATGCCAAGTAAGGGGCAAATACTGTCATTTTTGATAGACCACATCTAGCCTTTTCCTTTTTTCACATTGCTCTAATTGTCTTTTTCCATTAAAGTCAAACATGGATTGAACACCCACATGCCAGGAATCACTAAAATGTCTTTAAATTGATGTGCATTGTAACTGCTGGGCAAACAGCACAATAAGAATGTACACCAGGCATTGGCCATCTATAGGAATTGCAAAATGTATATACAGACGCTCCCCGAGTTGCGTAAACCCAATGTACACAAATCTGAGCTTATGGAAAAAGTTCCATAAGCTAGAGATAGAAGGGTTTTTTAGTTTCGTTTTTTTGCGTGTAATGGTTGGAGATGCATTTCCGACTTACACAAAATTCAAGTTACACAAGGCATTCTGAAACAGAACGCTTGCATATGTCGGGGAGTGTCTGTAGCTGGAGATCTAATTCTCACTCACATCAGTTAAGAACACTAATCAGCACCTCACAGAATTGTTTCCTATGTGAGAATGCATATTGGCCCAGAATATTTCATAGAATCATTTCCCATGATATTGTCTTGTAGTGAGTGAGACTGAGCAGTTCTACATTTGAATACATATTGTTTGACTGTTGATTCATTGATCCTTTGTCTCCTTGTTATGCCATTCATGAACAGTACATGTGTGAAGTGGGAATTATTACACCCATTTTACAGAAGGGTAGACAGAAGCACACAGATTTAGTGACTTTCCTACTGCCTCGTGATACTGACCAATTTTGGAATAGAACCCAGAACCTTGTAGGGAGGAAGGCTTCTCCTTTAGCAACTAACCCAACATGTCTGTGTGATACCATCAACTGTCCATGTTATACCCTCAACTGTCCGTGTGATACCATTCTGAGAACATTTAAATCATGGATAACATAAAAGTTTTATATTGCTACTATTCACTGCACATTTTAGTTCACATGGTGATTTCCCCTCATGCCTTATGGCTATTTTTCCTGATAGTCTTTTACAAGGAACTTTATTAAAAGCTTTTAGCAATAGAATTTTCAGTTATTTTCCTTCACTAACATCCATGCTTATTTGTCTAACCTCCTCTCTGTATGTTCTCCTCAGGTAACCCACTAAGCATTGCCTGCAAAGCATTCTTTGGATTCAGTGGAGAATCGGGCCCCATGATCTACTGGATGAGAGGGGAAAAATTCATTGAAGAACTAGAAGGTCACATTAGAGAAGGGGAGATCAGGTACTGTTTGGAGTATTTATTTTACTGCTAAGAAAATGGTATGGCCCAACAGAGAATGTTTTTAACAGCTTTTTAATTTGAACTGAAAATGATTTTCTTGTCTAAAAAGTGACGGATGGCTGCGAACCAGTGCAACATTAGCTCATTCCTTCTGAATAGACTCTAAAGACAGTGCGACTATCCATGTGTTCTGAGGATATGTCACCAAATTCCCCGGGCTACTGCTGACATCCTTCTAAATGTCTGGGGGGGTGTTTTTGGCCTTTAACTATAATGATATTGTCCACTACATTTGCCCCAAGTGGCTGCTCTTGGGAAATTAATGTTATTTTCAGTATCGATGTTAATCCTAAAGATGGATGGCCACCTGCCAGAGATTTCCACACTGTTTCTCTTCTACTTGCCCAAGCAGCATAGAGCTATGTACGGCGCGTTCTCTAAGAGTGTACGGGTTCCTTTCTGCAGAGAAACAAATAACAGTGAAGTGTTTTTGTTACGCCTCTTGTGCCTTTTTTGTTTCATCATTCAGATCACTGACCATTGCTTGTTGTAAAAGCTTTAAAGAAAAGAATCCTTCGTAATACGTGTCTCTGTTAATTGGTATGAGTCCAAATGAACCTCGTAGTTCATGGAATTTATACTTAACTATACTCCCTGATCACCCCTTGTTAATAATTCCCTGTCTAAAAAGCTTCTTGAGTAGGACCCACATCTTCCTCTCTCTTTGCCCAGCTCACAGTGGTGTTCCCAAATCTCCTTGACAAATGACAACAAAAAGTACTAAAAGAACCCAGGTTCTTTTCCCGTCTTCCATCTCTTGCCTGTTTAAGACCCATTTTTAACTGCAAATTATCAAGGTCGTGAAATCACTGACCCAAAATGACCCCTTAGTCACATGTAAGATTCTTCACAAAAAGCAAGAAGGGTTTTTGTTGCATAGTTGCTGTTCGGTCTAATGATCACCAATATAAAATTTTAGCAAACTGTTGCCTGCATTAATGAGCATTTTATAAACTCTTCGTATGAAGTTCCTTTATAGCAACAGAATGATTTTGTCATTCCCCTGGAACATCTCTTGATTCCCAAGTAAGTCCCCAGTTCTGCCCCAAATTACATGTATGCCTTTTCCACTGACTTCTTTGAGAACTGCATGGGAGTAGAATTTAACCCGGGAGTCATGATATCTTTCAGTAGAAATACACTGGGCGAGGTTCCCAGCTGCGGTGGATCTCTGCTCAGCGCCGCAGGGGAAGGTGGGAGTCAAAGTTGGCTGCCACGCATCCATTCACACTTGCGAGAGATTTCTGGAGCCCAGCATAACCATGCTCCCTCCAGCTGCCCAGCAAGCACTCCACTCCGGAGGGCAGGTTGGGGATAGCATTAAAGTAGCAGTGAGCCCTTAGCACAGATTACAATTGGTTTCTTTATCTATTGGCTTCTCAACTTCTTTGATTGAATCGGAGGTTACATTGCATTTGTGTTCCGTTGCCCCTCTCTCATTGTTCCTCTTAACTAATTTCATATTTTCCCCTATTTAAAATCCTTTAACGCAGTGTATAAACTCATAGAAATTCAAGTGTGTCTTCTCTTCAGTACATCTAACAGCACCATATATCGCCTCTTGCTTTTATAGACCATGGTCAACATTAAAAGCTCAGCACTTCCCAACAGCTCGGACGCTCTTAGTTTAGGTGCCAGAATTCACACCTTTTTTTAAATTTGGAAATAACCACAGCAACCACATGGTGACTGTTTGCAAAAATTGACTTTCTCATGGTGACCACGTTATCTACATCTCAGATTGACCATGCCCTCTTAAATCAACGCTAAATACTGCTGTCACGTTAGCAGCACTACAAGACTGCCCATATCTTCCATCCAGCAATTGTTATTGATCTTTTCCAAGATAAAAGATATGCAACTGATGCTTAGAAATTGATTAGCAATGGTAGCTCCTGTCTATTTGGCACTTTTCCTACCATTCTACTGTCAGTGCAGCAGCCATAGATGTATCCCTTTAAATGCTGAGATAAACTTGCAGTAACTGGGCATTGATACAATCGGATCAACCAGTCTCCAGGCATTTTTCCATTGTTAAGAGTCTAAACCTGTCTCTCTACTTTGTATCTTAGAGAAGGCTAGAAATCCATCCCTTTGCTTTTCAAACTTAATTTGAGTCTTCCCTGGCTACTTCAGATATTTTCCTTTACAAGATCTAAGCTACTCCCTTATCTTCTGAAGAGAATTTAATACAGCTGGTGAGGTCTTATGTACACAGTCATGTAACACTCCCGGCAATCTGTGATATTCATTTCCCCCTCTAATATTGATAATGACAGTGAATTAATCTGTGTTTCTTAGGAGATCACTACACAGTGTACTCAGATATATTCCTTTTGAAGTCGTATCCATGGAACTATTTGCCTGGCTAACGGCTATTCAACTTGGGTAAGGGTTGTAGAACTGGGTGTGGAGTGATTTATCACAGGGTTGTGAGATGGTATGACAAAGATGGTGAGCTCTGATCACCGTGAGGTAGTGATTAGCATTGCAGGGGCAAATCAAAGGTAGGGTCTTAGAAAAAGAAGGTCCCTCTTATATCTCCCTCACCTGCCTTCCCCTTGAATTAAATTCGCCAAAGGAGAGAAAACTATAGGGATGAAAGCAGGGGGATGAGACCTTGCCCATGTTCTTCTTGCCTGGGGGCGGGGTTTCTGGGCAGTAATAAAAATGTCATGTAAATTGAACCAGTGCTATTAAACAAGGAATAACAGTCTTTAAGCCTGCCTGCAGAGTTGTGAATTGCATCTGATTATCAAAGGAGTTCTCAGTGAATTTCAATTCTATCCCTTTGCCACAGCAGAGAAATATTATCCACTATAAATCTTACTTTACAAATCACCCTATCAATTGCTAATATTTTTGTCCTCAGGCGACACCATAAAACAGTTTACAAATCCCTTCTAATGCTTGGCTCGGAAAATATATTTGTCCTTTTTTTTTTTCCTCCCCACAAGAAGCTTCTCGGTTTTTAAAATGGAAATAATTTAATTCCTATTCAATGCATGAAAAGATGTGAATGGGGACATTTTAAATTGAAAGCCTCATTTTCCCTCGCTGATTTATCTCGCTCTCTGCACTCTCGCCCACACAAGTCAATTAGCAGGTGCACAATGCTCAAAGAATATGTGGAGTGTCTATTCCACTACAAGAAGTAAGAAAGCAAAAGTATTACTGCCGTTTAGCTGGTGCGTGAGGGTGTGTCTGGACTGCAGTCACAGGGTGTCAATGCAGTTCACCTAGCCACGCCTGAGCTACCATTAATCTAGCTAGCTCCAGGACCCGGAGCAGTGAACCATGGCAACTCATGCTCCAGAATAGGCTAGTCGCTCAAGTCATTGGTTCCAATCCAGGCACGTTTGTAGGGCTTACACTGAAGCCCACGCTGCCTCAGCTTCACTGCTCCAAGACCCACGGCAGTGCAGACATATCCGTGAATACTTTATAGACAAGTGGGATGATTATGAACCTCCCCGGAAGAGCTTCTAATCTTAAAAGACAATATACAGGCAAAGAACAGGGAGTGCGATGGGAAGTGATTGAGCCACGAAGCCCACCATACATCTTGTTAGTTCAATGGCTTCTGTTTGGAGGTGTCTACGTATGTGTCCCCTCATCTGCAGTCTATCTTTTTCAAGGGAACAACCAGCGTTTTTGTGCCTGTTAGAAGTAGTGGCCCATGTCCTCAACTATGTATGAGAAGTGTACATCACAAGACAGGAGTTCGCCTACCGATGTGGCTGTAGATCACATGTTGATTAATGAAGTCCCTGATCCTGCAAGGAGAGTGACCTGTGTGTACACGTATGTGTCTAGCGTCAATAAGAGTGACCGTAGTGACCTGCATCTAAGTCGTCGTATCTCAAGTTGCCGCATGGGTGAAGTCAATGGCAAAAATCCCACTGACTTCAATGGGGCTGGGGTTTCTCCCTGTGTATGCGGTTTTCTTTGCAGGTTCAGAGCCGTAGCTTGTTGAAATTCTTCTGTACTTCCCAGAAAACATGTATCTGTCCATTGACAGGATCAGTTACAAAGTGCAGCCACTGAAAGATTGCACGTCTTGTAACAGTCTGTGTTGGTCTGTAACACGTTTAAAGGAATTTGTCATGCGCGCTGTTGTGTGAGTAAAAAGCAAATGAAAGGTCTAACCCCATTAGGAGCTTCCTGCAGTTTGCTGCCTTTGCCCTAGTCCACCCCAATATTTAAGCGTCTCTTCTCATTTCCATGATTAGATCCCCTTCTACTGAGTTTATTTCTCTGCCATTTTAATTAGCAACAGGATCAGTGACAAGGATTCTCACTCCAAGTGCAAATCCTTTTTTTTAAGAGAGCTTGTTTTAGATGATTCTGCATTATTTAAGTGTACAGTGAATGACTGGCTCTTTAATTTTAAACGGCTATGGAATAGTTTATTTTATCGTAATTTTGATCTCCCTTTATAATTGTCACTGTGTGTAAGATTTGCTCATTATAATAAATCTGAGCCTGAGAAACCCTGAAAACTCACAAAGTGCTTCTGATTAATGCCCCCAGATCTCCTCTTTGGAAGCTGTTTTATTCCTTCCCTGCAGCGTGATTTGTGGACCAAAATGGGGAGCATATTGTTTACCAACAGAGAAGAAAGACAGGCCGGGGTAACTATCTCAACAGATACAAAGCATATTAATAAAGAAAATGGGCTTAATTGATTGGATGTGTAATGACTCAGACAGATGGAATGCAAGCAAAAATGTGAATCTGCAGGCTGAACATCATCTCTCTGGAGGTTCCCATTCTGTCCGGAAATGATGCAAATTCAGTGTTTCTAGCAGTATTTCATCCCTTGCAGTCTGTGCCAGAACCAGGAAATCCAGAAGTACACAGGAACTGAAGATAGTTTTGCAAAAAGAAGCAATTCAAACGTTTCCAAAATTCAAAGAGGTGCTAGGAATGGGGCAGTTGTGAGTCTCAAGGCACTTGTGCCGATACAGTGTAACTGGAGAAAATGTGGAGCCCTCCAGTCTGGTTTCTGAAAGTTTGTCTCAGATCGCGTAAGGTTTCTTGGTTTTAGAGGCGGAATTGAATGGGATTAATTTACTGTAAATAGTAGGTGGTTTAGAGAGACATTTGAGTCACAAGCCCAATGCAACCCCAAACGGTCGAGGTGATCAGAACCAAATTCAGGATCGCAGCTACCCAAACTCTTCCTCTTTGTGCCTTGCAAGGTGTGAAAGTCTGAGCTGCAAATCCTTGATCCTCCACATGGCGTGCCCATAAAAGGGGCAGAGCAGAATCCCACAGATCCCTGGCTTTTCACAGAGCTGCATACCTGCTTTTGCAGATTTTCCACCAGAGCACAGTACCCTGCTTCAGCAACACAGCCTCATCTTACTCTTAACTGTGGCCTCATAGCCTTTCCCTCTACATGATCCTCCCATTTCTCCTCCACCTACTGGGGGGGCCTTTCAGGTCTCCTCCATGCTGGGTAAGTGGAAGGCAACCTGTGGCTTTCGTACACTCTGTGGTTTATGGTGATCTTTTCACGGGCATCCTGTCCCCATAAGACTAAGCGAAGATGTCACTCTTCTTTCAGACTCCTCAAAGAACATCTTGGAGAGAAAGAAGTGGAATTAACATTAACCTTTGATGCTGTTGGGGAGGCAGACCTGGCTAACTACACCTGTCACGTGGAAAACCGAAATGGACGTAAGCATGCCAGTGTCCTTCTGCGTAAAAAAGGTATTTAACTCTCCCATGCCTTAGAGAATGGGGTGAGATCCTGCAGTCAATGGCAAAACTCTCCTTGACTTCAAAGGCTCAGGATTTCTCCCTGTGTACTTTTTGTAGCTATAATACGTGTGCTTTGTGGCATACATGTACCATTAAGTATAACATTGTTTTAGAGAACTAGTGAGCTCTTCTTTAGCCTCAGTAATGGAGTAATATGGCCCCAGCCCCAATGAAGTCAATGAAAGGATTTCAATTTAAGCCAGCTGAAAATTTGAAAACACACACTATTTAATATTGAAGTTCATTGTTTTCGTATTTCTCCTTTACCATATTTTCATGGATTAAACAGTGTTTTAAACAACACAGGTGCATTTTGATTTATTACAGTAACAGGAAGGAAAATACTGCTACAGAGGAGGCTGTTAATCCATTACCATTGTGTTTACCTTTACCATGGATATTTGCCGGGTTCCTTGTGCTGAGAATGGCAAATATTGCAAGTGCCATGATATTTTTAATACTATTGGTTGTAGATGAAACATCCAAATTAGTATAATCTTTTAAGAAACTCTGTAGTTTAGAACAAGACGTTATCTTATACAGAATGTAAACAGTATCTCATTAGAATCCTTCCCATGTTGTTAATTTCAATATCCTCCCTCATTTTGTAGTTAGGGTGACATTTAGAGGCAAAGACTCTGTCGGCCTTTCCCCTCTGCCTCCCCTCTTCCAGAACCTTTCACGGACATGTATAGCTACACACATCCAACGTGTGGTGTAAATCCCCATTCAGTCTAAAATGAAGCATTCCAGCAGGTACAGAGTCTATGAAACTGTATCTATTGGAAAAGCAAAACTGAGAAGCCACAGGAAGATCACAAAAGGGTTAACAAATTAGGTGCATTGCTACTGTTACTCTTGGATGTAAATGCATTTACCAGAAAAGTAAAGTTATTTTTATATGTTCACCTGGAAGTTTCCATATAAAGGTTGCTATAGCAGTGTTTTGTTTCCTTTACTGAACATTTAGGGTGCCCAAGGAAGAGTTAGAAAATGTTAGGCATTTCAGAATGCTAGTGACGCTACATAAGAAATATTGCTAAGTACTGAACTTGGAGTTGAAAAAGACACTTTTCAGTTATTTTAGCATCTTCCCTTGCCTTGTGATGGGATAAATTTCATATCTTTCCTAGCATACCACCAGTAGTTGAATTTCAAGTCTTGCCTTGACTATCCCCATTGGTGGTAAATCCAGACTCTTGGCTGCTTGTCCCATTGTCTAATTGTTTGCATATTTATAAAGTTCTAATATTTAACCTAAATTTCCTTATTGTGCTCTAAACTAATCACTTTTAATCCTACCCTAATTGCCCTTTGTCTCCGTGTATGGACTTGTAAAGTACCCACAGACCTGTGAATATTAATCATGATGCTCCAACTAAAATATTAAGGATCAAAAAGAAAGTCAAACTGTAAATGCTGAATGGAATTTCTGGATTTAGGTACTTATCCCTTAAAGAGCATGCTTAACATGGAAAATAAAGCCAAGGAAACTGTTCACGGGTTTAGATTAAGCATGTGCTTAAGTCCTTTGCTGGATCGGTGTTTTAATTGTCTTTCAAACAGGAAAGTTAGTTTCAAAGGATAAAAAACATAGCTGTCCCTAGGCATCAAGAAATATTGGTCTTATATCCACACAGTACTGGTGTTTTATCTAGTTATTTAGGATTCAGTGTCATCCAGAGTAGGGCAGTTTTGCCTACGCATTAAACAACTACAGCTTTACATCGACACCTTTACACAGAAACTAATCTAATTGTCCCACTTATGAAAACAAAGACATGGTGTCTTACTGAGCCATGAATACCACAGTCTGTCACACATTTCTTCAGTGGTGTCATTCAAAGACACTTTATTATTTGGTTTGATATATTTGAAAATGTATTTTCCACACAATCTTTGCCCCCACACTGCCTGAGTATGCCTGGGCGTCCATAGGTTATGCAGTCCTCATTCACCTACCAGCAGCTTCCCTTAGTAAATAACAAGGAAATAGCCTAAAATTCCCTTTAGATGAATTTGAAAACAGTCCATGGCTTTTCTGACAAAAAAAAATATCTAAGTGCACTATAAAATGTACTTCTTAGAACAGGAATAACTTGTCAGGAGTTGCTGAGTCAAATCAATCAGGGGCCCAAGTTGAAAGACGCAGTAGGCTTTTCAATGAAAGGACATACTGCAACAATATCAGCTCAACACTTCTTTTCAAGAATATCTACTTCACTTCAGACATAAAGGAAACAAATGTTGTATTTGATGTCATCATTAGCCATGAAGAAACCTTCTGAGCTATTGGTTATTGGGTATTTCTAGTTCTCTTAGCACAGGGGTAGGCAACCTATGGCACAGGTGCTGAAGGCGGCACGCAAGCTGATTTTCAGTGGCACTCACATTGCCCGGGTCATGGCCACTGCTCCGGGGGGCTCTGCATTTTAATTTAATTTTACATTACATTCTTAATCATTTTAAAAACCTTATTTACTTTACATATAGCAATAGTTTAGTTATATATTAAAGACTTATAGAAGAAGAACTTCTAAAACGTTAAAATGTATTACTGGCACGCGCAACCTTAAATTAGAGTGAATAAATGAAGACTCGGCACACCGCTTCTGAAAGGTTGCTGACCCCTGTCTTAGCATTTCAACCAGCTCAGTGCTCCAAATAATATACCGTATTTTTCGGCGTATAAGACGCCTTTTTTAACCCCCCAAAATACTTTCAATATTAGGGGGGCCGGACCAAAAAAAAAAAAAAAAGCGCCGCTTTTTTCGCGCCGCTCTCCCGGCGGGGACGGGAGAGCGGTGCGCTCCCAGCAGCCCGCCCGCGGCGGGGACGGGAGAGCGGCGCGAAAAAAGCGGCGCTTTTTTTTTTTTTTTTTTGGTCCGAAAACGCGGGGGCGTCTTATACGCCGGAGCGTCCTATGGGACGAAAAATACGGTACCATGGATTAATCCTTTTTTGTTATTTTAAATAAGGAATATTCTTTGCACCTTTTCCCTTTACTGATTTTTCCTGGTATAATAGCATAAGGGCCAGATTCTGAGACTCTTCATGCTCCACAACACCTTGCTCCACAAGTTATCCCATTGACTTTAATGGGACTACTCAAGGAGAAAGGAACTGCTCATTGTGTCTTGGAGCCTAAATGAAATATATCAGAACGTATTTTTTTCATTTTGATAGAAGTAATGGGCTAGACCGGGGTCTCACACACACAGTCCAGGGGTTATTTCCTGAGGCCTGCCAAGCGCCCCTATGGCAAAATATTCTTTCTTCCTCATACAGATGGGGAAGCAAAAAGTTAAAATTTCAGAATTTTCTGTGAAATGAAAAAAATATTTTTTGGCAAACATCAAAAAGACCTTATTGAAAAGTTGTATTTCAACAAAAATACACTGCTTTGTTTTGACTTTTTCTTACCTAATAGTATAGTGTATTTGTTATAGTATATAGATGAAGAAACAATAAAGTCAAAACAAAGCACTTGGATAATTTTTTGTCAAAGATGTGGACAATATCAGTATGTTCCTGTGAAATTTTTTGCTTTCATTGAATCAGCATTACTCAAGGAAAAGCTGTTCCATCAGAAAGGTTTTCAGCCAGCTCCAGTCCCTTTTAAGGTATGACCTGCACTAAGCAGAAGTTTGAGAACTCCCTTCTTATACACTTTGGTGCCTTTAGTATCCATCACATCAAAAACAAAGTGACACTGAGCTGTATCATGTACATCCCTGGCTTCCCATTGGCCATTAACACTTGACATGAACATTATGTTGTGCACTCTAGAGGCTAGAATAATTCTCAAATGAGTTAGCCAAAACCCTGACGTACCAGATCAAATCAAGCCACCTGCTGACTTTATTAATATAAAAGTTTTTGTTTAGTTTTCTTTGGGTAGCTAGAGATCCCTAAATAAAAGTGAAGTACATCTAGTATAAGCACTCTTACAGACCATGTACAGTATTTGGTGCATTGTGCCAAAACAGAAGATACAATTATACTCTGCAAGCTATATAGAGACTGATTAATACTCTGTGTAAATTCACTGCATAATTCCCTTGTCAAAGAGTTATGACTATAGCCTCAAATGAATTTTAGATGGCAATTGTAGACTGGCAGTAGAGGGAGTGAATAGGTAAAGTATAATAATAGTTAATGAACTGAAAATTAGGTAGACTTAATTATATAATGGCAATAAAGAGAAGCTGCTCAGTTGTACATGGAGTTGCACATTGAATTAGTGCAATTAAAGCTTGGAAGGATCATAACCGGTCTGTCTTTTTCTGCTTATTCTAGATTTGATCTACAAAATAGAGCTTGCCGGAGGATTGGGAGCTATCCTTCTCCTGCTTATTTTGCTTGTGACTATCTATAAATGCTACAACATAGAGTTAATGCTATTCTATAGACAGAATTTTGGAGGTGATGACTCTATGGATGGTAAGTAGTCTCTAAAGGAAACCGACTGTAACCCCAAAAAAGATACCATGTGCCCAGTGCTGAGGAACCTTAATTTTAATTGAAGCCAAAAGGTGCCTAAAAGTCCATTGAAATTCAAGGTATTTAGCACCTTGAAGGATAAGGCCCAAAAATCCTATTCCAAAATCCATTGAAATTAATTGGATTTCTATTGACTTCAAAGAGCAGACAATAAAGGAATTTTTCTGAAGCCTCTTTTATAAGCCTTTTACTGAGGACGAAGTGTGAATGGATTCCTCAGAAGAATACAGTTAGATGAAAATCAGTTTTGACCCTTTCTCGGATTTCTAAATTCCATTCATGTTTCCCAGCACCACACCCAATAGGAACAGTCACCAGTAAGGTGCATATTGCAGACTGGAAATATTTCTTGCTGGACAATTTCACTGTATTTGCCGATTTAAAAGAATCAGCAAAAAGCCACAGTAATTATTTCTGTTAACTAATAGGTCGATGCTATTTCCCCCCATCAAACACTAGTTAGGAGCAGGAAAATAATTTAATGCAGATATGTGGACTGTTTCAGAGGACTGACTGGAATGGAAGTTTGGTGTAAAGCAGATAATTTTTAAATGCTTTCCCCCTTAATATCTATGGTAGGCGCTTAACTTGTCTGCAATGAGACTACTCATTCTTAATAACCATGTGCTTAAGTGTTTTGCTAGATCAGGACTTCAATTGCTAGACACATGAGGTTTGACTCACCACTGCATTATTAGCTTCAAAATCAAAGTTTTGAGATACTGTAAAACAGGATGTGAATCAGGTCGATATAATTTACTCCATATTAGTGTACTCTGGGTCTGCTAAAGAGCTCGCGTGGCATTTTCAAATGCTCCTAAGCCACTTAGGAACATACGTCCAATGAAAATCAATGTGCCTGAATCACATAGGCACTTTTGAAAATCCCCCACCTAAAAAATCCCTACATTTTGGAAAAGAAGAGGGGAAGGTTTTTTCCTCTTATGCAAAAATAACCAGTTCCCCCAAACTATTGTTTAGGCACCAAGCTGTGTCAGTGTCAAAATAATAATCCTTTCTATTAAATGCTCAGGGGATATGTTAAGTGAAATGCTGGCCTTTCTCAGTGTTGCCATTGATTTCACTGGGGCCTGAACTTCATCTGTTGGCTTCAAGAATGTGGATGCTACATATGAGGAATAGGAAAAATATTTTCCTCTTTCTCTGTCTGCATTAGTAGAACTTAGAAACTATGTTTAAATATCATGACCCAAAACAAATCTCTTGCAAATGGTCAGTATTCCGACTGAAAATCCATCAGATAAAGAAAGGCCAAGTTCTTAGGTGGTGTAAATTGGTGTCGCTTTACTGACTTTATTTCATACCAGCCATTACTTTGATGCTTCACACCAACTGGGGATCTAGCGTGGAGTGCCAGCCTCAACTCTGAATTGCCTGGGTTCTGTTGACTTGTGTAGTCAGCATCAAGATATGGCTATTTTTAATGTGATTTTTGTTGTTGTTTGGCTGGTTTTCATTTAAAAAACAAACGCTGTTTCCTGGAGGTCTAGAGAATCCACACAGGTCACCAGCTGTTCAGCAGTGGATGGGAGGTGCCGGGGGGGGGGGGAGCAGGAGCAGGAAGAGGCGGAGCAAAGGCGGGGCACGCTTGGGGAAGGGGATGGAGTGAGAAGGGGGCAGAGCCTTAGGGAAAGGGGGCGGGAAGAGGCAGCGTGAGGGTGAGGCCTTGGAGAAGGGACTGAGTGGGGGCCAGGCCTCAGGCTGAGTGGGGGTAGAGCACCCCTGGGGAAAGTGGAAAGTCGGTGCCTGTGGTTAAATTTGAAAAATACGGTTGTATTCCCAATGGATGTTCCAGTTTGCTTAGAGCTATTACAGCCTAGTGTTCTATCCACCGAGGCACAGAGGTTCTATATGGATATTCCTTTTGCCTATGCAGAGTGCATTAGAAATGAGGACAGGCCTAATGGTACTCCTGTATCTGGGTCCTAAAACGATTTCTCATTTCTCTTTTATTTTAAATGGAGGAGTTGAAGCCAGGTAGATAGTCTGCAGTTAAAAAATATCTTGTGTAGGTTTTTGTGGATAAATTCACATCTCGTACAGAGTGCAGCTATATTTTTAAAGACAACATTTTGACGATGCTAAGGATTAAACGGCCCTATTCAGAGGCCTTTTAAAAAAAAATTAAAGCAGAGATTTTATCTAATCCATATGACTCCAGGATCCAGAGCTCTCAGGAAGACACCAAATATCACAAGGCTGATGATAAGATCATGAGAGCTGACCACACTGAAGTGCACAGTTGGATGCATAAGTGGGCATTGGTGCACAATAGTTTCGTTTCTGTGGGCATATCAGATGCAAAACACGTGCCTAGCTTTTTAGAAAATCAGACCCAGGAAGTCCACCTGTGTTAAATACACACAGACACATGCACCTGTGTTTCCCAGACAAAATATTTTTTCTCACGAGCAAGTTAGATTTAAAATAATGTCCTTGCCTCTTATTTATTCCTGCCTCTGGATACTTCCACTGCATGCATCCGACGAAGTGGGTATTAGCTCACAAAAGCTTATACTTCAAAACTTTAGTTAGTCTTTAAGGTGCCAAAGGACTCTTTGTCACTTCTGCAATTCCAGACTAACACGGCTACCTCTCTGGTTCAGATATTTGTTAACCTTGAATTACATCTTGGCTTGATTGTTTTGATTTCACTCTACTTTAGAGCCAACAACAGTGGCTATCCCCAGGGCTCACTTTACTACCTTGGCAAAGGCTTGAACTGTTAGCAGTGATAACTGCCTCCCTGATCACCCACTGGCTGTCCTCTGAACACCTTTTGGCTGGTTCCATGGTTGCCTAGTGTGGCAGATTTTGGAACTGTCTCCAGACCTGACTGGTTTTAACCCTTTTGCTGCTGGCCATTCTAATCGTTTGCTGATATTGATGAAATGTTGGATATCAGTTAAACTTGATCCCATGCTGCTCTGGTGACTAATGGCAAATTTGTTTCTGTTAACTGAACCATTGAAGGTAATCACACAAGACCTCAGTCATCATATCAAAATTTACCAGACTGTCTTCGAACCAATAGTTCACTTGAGCATTCTGTTTCCAGAGTGAAATCAATTCCACAGCTAAGTAAATAAATGCCCACATTTTGTTTGCTTTTGCTCATGAACCACAGTGGACCAGATTTATCTAAGGAATATTAGGAAAATATCCATCATTTATAGAGCAGTAATTAATAAATCACATTCTCATCAACTATTTATCTTCCTTGAATGCAGAATATTGATGAACATGGACTCTGCTGTAAAGATCTTTTCCAGGTCTTTATAGAAAATTGGTGCTTAATAATCTCACTTTCACATGCTTCTCTTTTCACTACATTAACTGGTTGATTTTTCATTTTCTGTAAGAAATGACAGCTTGTAGCTATCACTAGAGACCCTTCTGTTAACTTGACTCTTTCACATATGTATTTTTTCCAATATTTCTGAAATACTGTAGGGCTATAAGAAAGGTAATGGCCATTAACTAAGACAGCATTACAAACTCCAAACATTAAAAATGATGAATCCGGCCCAAGAAACCTCTGAAATCAGTTTAAAAATCATTAGATTTTTTTAAAAAATTGATTTGGGGTTCTTTATATTTGTTTTTTGTACTTACTCAAGTCATGTTTTCAGGCTTCTTTCCACAAACACAAAGGCCAAGAACTTTTTTCTTTTAAATGAAAAATCGGATTTTCCTCTAATCACATGAATCCAGGAACTGGGACTTTAAGAAAAATTCCAGCTATCATGAGACTCACAATAACATTGCAAGAGTTGGCCACACTGCTAAGCTGCTGCAGTGTGGGTGAGATTGTCCCCACCTTTTCTTGTATGGGCATGTAGGCTGGGCGGGGGCAAGTGGCACAATCAACCTTACCCGCTGTTGTGCCCATTCTGCCAACTCAAGGGCCAGCCCAATTATACTGCTTCTTCAAAGCCATCCCTCCACATTAACCAGCAAAGCTGGCCAGCAGCTAAGGGAGGAGCTTAAGTGAGGAGGATCTCCAATGCACCTGTTTACCTTCTGCTGAACCATACAAAGCCATAATTTACCAGCTCGACGTGTGAAGGTAAAAGAGGAAGTGACAGATGAGCGCTGTCTTCTCAAAGCTTCTATAAGAAGAGTTGGATACGATGAGGCTCATAAATACCCACCGATAAAGCCGTATGGAGTTGAAAGAGGTGTATAAGCTCAGGAATAATTCCCAATCTCTATTATGCAATATGGAGCACTTGTGTTTCACCATGCAAAGTGTTTGGTATAGTACAGTACAGAGGTTTATAAGCTTGATATTGAACATATTTTCACCAGTACTACATTCCTTACACTTGCAAAAGCCCTACTGACCTCATGATAGGAGTTATGGCACACACGGGTTTCAGAACTAGGGCACCAGACAATTTACCTCTGCCTAATATGTTTACAGATGACTGTGAATAGGCTTTTGTTTTTCTAGACAACAAGGAATACGATGCCTATCTCTCGTACACCAAAGTGGATCCAGATGCGTTAGACTGTGATAATAACGAAGAGGAGCAGTTTGCCCTTGAAATCCTGCCAGATGTTCTGGAAAAACATTATGGATACAAACTCTTCATTCCAGATAGGGACCTGATCCCCAGTGGGAGTAAGTACTTCTGATCTTTGGGTTTTATCCTGTCCAATGCTATTGCAAAGGCATGTGCAGAGATAGTCACTGTTCGTTCTCTCTGCAAGACTGCTTTCAGAACCTCAAGAGTTTCCTATATACAGACAGGGGTGACCTCTGATCCTCCACCAGTGAAGTCAATGGAGCAGGATCGGAGCCTTACAAAGGGGGATTCTTCAGAACCGTAAGCCTTAGTAAAAAGGCTCAATGTCAAACAAAGGTAATTGTCAGAGGCTGCTAGGAAGGGTGATCTGTACACAGCGAATTTCTTTACATCATTTAAAATGGGATTCTCTCAATAATTATCATTCAGGCAATTACTTATTTGTCCACAGCAACCTTACAAATGAAGCATTTCCTTTTGCCATCTATTTTTTCTGATTTTACAGTGAGCAAATATTATACTTTTGTTTCCAAGTTAACAACATCAGTTGAGCCATTTTAAACTAGAGTTTTATCCAAGTGCTGCATTTATAGTTTGTACTGTGTAAATAATCCGAATTTTTCAAAGGGATAAGCACTGTTCAGCGATCTGGTTCTGTTGTCCACTTCTAGTTAGTGAAACGCAGTTGTTCATTTCAGATCAATTTCACTACAACATCCGAATATTCTGCTGCTTGTGTTGATGTCTGTAACCACAGTGACACAGCTATAGCTGGGCTTTTTTCCCCTGATTTGTTGTGGAACAAGTGAAAAATGACATTGTAATGTGGATAAGATTCACGGATTCTGCATGCATGGTTTATTTGCATTTATACCATGTGTTTTTGCCATGTGGTTGAGATGCTCCTGTGAGAAATATGCTTTTGAATATTCATTTAGTTTGCAATGTCTGTATTCAGTTCGCTTCCACTAAGACATGTGAGAGGAGGGAAATATGAACCTCTGCCTATGTGTAAATGTAAAAGAAATATAAACATAAAACCCAACTATATCTGCTCCTACGGAGATGTACAGAAAGCCCTGCCCTATCCTGAAGTAGTTATAATCGGTTACTTTAGCAACTTGCCTGCAGAGGAACCTCATAATGTTTCCCCAGTACCACCAACCACCATCGCACACCCCGAACATTTGGACACCTTATCCCTTAAGTGTGTGGATGATTTGGAAGGAGGGCCACGGCTTTGCTCCCTCCACTCCCCTCAGTCACCGGCTTCTCCTCAGTCACTGGCTAGTCAGAATGCACATTGCCTCTTTGCTACACATGGAGCAAATGCTTCCCCAGTGTTTCTGAAGGCATTCTAGCAGTCCCTGCATTTACTGCCTGTAAGCTGTGGCTACTTACAGAGCCGGTGCAAGGATATTCCGCACTCTAGGTGAAACTTCCACCTTGCACCCCTCTCCCCCCCAGGGTGGCAGCTACTCCAACCCCCCCTCCTCCCCCCCAACAATGTCAGTTTCAGCCTGAAGCGGCTTCCCCTGCGCTGGAAGGGGGAGTCTGAGGGCTCCAGGCTGAAACTGACATTGCCGGCGGGGGTGCCAGCGGCTGGGCAGAGCTCCGCCCACAGTTCTCAGACTCCCTCTCCCAGTGCAGGCAAAGCCGCGTCGCTCCTGAGCAGCGTGGCTTTGCCTGCGCTGGGAGAGGGAGTCTGAGGGCCGCAGGTGTCAGCGCACCATGGGCAGCCCAGCCAAGGAACGCTTTAAAAAAAATGGGAGGGCACCGTTTTTTGATGCCCCCGAATCTTGGCACCCTAAGCGACCACCTAGTTTGCCTAATCGGTTGCACTGGCCCTAGCTACTTACCCTGTCCCCGTTGGAGTGCTCCTTTACCTCTACAAGCCATCAGATTAGGTCTGACCTTACATGGCTGAAGAACATTGCAGAACTGGGGTCTCAGATCTTAGACTTTTGGTCCCTATCAGCATCAACATATCATACTGCTTCTTAGCAGGAGTTAGAAAAGTCAAAACATTCCCTTCTCTCCGCAAAAGAAACTGTTAAATGGAATTGAAAGGGTTAAATTCCTTGGAAAGACTCTCTTTTGTTTGGGCTTAAGGTGCAAACGGGCAAGTGTACTCCTTCCCCTCTGAGAAATGGTTACATTAGTAGGTGAGATACTGTTGAGACAACAGATCTATTTGCCATAAAAACCTCAGTAGGCTGGACCACAAGAAGGAATTACAGTAAGTAACTGTGGTTCAAATACAGTCTGTGATGCAGGGTTTGGGGTTTTTTTTTAATGTAGTAATAGTACAAAGTGAATTAAAGAGAGAGTTTAAACGTTTCCTTTTAATGATAAACATATTGAAGGTAAAGATTTATCTGACATGAGTCTGTTTCTCCCAGCTGCTGCAATAACTAGCATGCAATTTTATTTTTGACTACCTGTCATTCAGGCACTCAACAAATACTTGTCATCATTTTGGGTATTCATTTAACATCTCCTGGAATGCTCATTTTATGAACATTCACAGATTTAATCTCTCCTTTCTCCTCTCCATCCTCTCTGCTTCAGCATTATGAAAGGGCTTGATTCTTTCATATAGACCTCGAGAATGCTTAATCAGACTTAATGACGACAATGCAGAATAAAATGTGTACTTGAAATTAGCATGATTTGTGTGCCTGGGATTTGTGAAAAAAAGGAACTGTATTTCTAGAGGGAAAATTGGACTTTTGTTAAAAAATGTTTAGACACACACACATGTGTACTGGCATATATGTATGGAACGTACCTACTTGGATCTTCTATTTAATATTGATTTTACATTACAAAGGTTTATCTACAGTAGATTAAAAACAAAACAGACAGAATAGACTGCATAGGAGCTCCGGAGAAGCAAACACACAATTGATTTTGTAACGAATCTCTCAAAATCAACAGTTCTGTCAGACTCTAGTTCTTATGTGCAGAGTCCTTCAGGGGAAAGATTGGATTTATTTTTCTAGCGAAATGCTTTCATGTACTTTATTTTGGCATCTGATAGTGCAAATGACACTCAGGCTAATGCAGCACTTTCCCACCAGATGATCTGGGGTGCTTCTTTGTATAACTTTTCTTGTGCATTTCAGATGATAAGATTCCAATGCTATAGTCAATGTGTATCCTTTGGAAGGCTGGTTGTTTCAGATAACCTCTGCAATTGTAAACTGCTGCCACAGGAGGGTGTCCATTATTGCGCTGGCTTCCCAGCATGAGGCAATGCATACGGTTGCTCTCTGGACTGGGAAGTATCCAAGTAGAGATTAGTTAAATAGTGTTTGATGGTTGGTTTTGTCTCAGGGCGTTTTTGAACAAACTGAAAAGCTTACCTCAGTAAAATCAAAGGGCAAGTTTGATTGTAGTGAAATCAAGTTGATTCTTAACTTAGCCGCTGGAAAAAAAAATGTATATATATAAAAGTCAAATGGTGTATGCGTGTATGTTCCCTTACTACTTCCACACCGTTTCAGCTAGATACTTGAAATTTGGTACAGTTATAGGCTTTAGGGTCCTAATCAGGGTAAGAATCGGAAAAAAAATTAAATCTCACCTCTTACACCCCCTAGGGGTGAAATTCTTTAAAGCTCATTAACATCAACTATACAGCTCACATAACATCATCTGGGCAGCAGGTTAACACATGCTGTTGTCTGTGACATAGTTATGATGTAATAATACAGATAACTAGAGAGCTTAGTGTTGTGTAGCGCAAACATAATTAAATACACTGTTTTTTTCTTAAAAAGAACCCTATTCGTTATGCCGCGTAAAAAGCGAAAATGCTTAGACTCAGGTGTACTTCCAGACAAATATAAGAGCAGAGGCTGCATTAAAGGTGGTAATTTAATTTGATATACAATAAAACCAAAATTTGTATTAATAAAAAACATGGTAGTCTTTTTACATCCCAGTTTCCAATTACAAATACCCCGAGCAACGCCGGGTATTTCTGCTAGTATAATATATAATGGAGGTCTTTAAGAACAGAATGGACAAAACCTGTCAGGGATTGTCTAGATCTACTTGGTCCTGCCTCAGTGCAGCGGGGTGGACTAGGTGACCTCTCAAGGTCTCTTCCAGCTCTACATTTCTATGATATTGTCTTTGTATGCAGGATAAAGAGCCAGATGAGCAAGCTACTCAGGGGGAGTGAATGGGCCATAACCTAGCCTCAGATGCCCAGCAGAGAATTCTCCTGTTGGAGAGGGAACTTCCTGCTGGTACTTCTGTGCCATATTCAAGCTCTCCACTTGTGGCCTCCCCCCCCCCCTCCAACTCTTAACTCAGGGGGGAATGCTGGGGACAGGAGGGGCCATATGGGGGGGGGGGGAGCATGTGGGGCAGCTGTTGTCAAGTGGGTTCCGGCAGCACAGATCAAAAGGCATCTTCCATTTTGGAAAGTGGGAATCTGGCTTGCAGAGGCCAGATCAGACAAAAGGCAGATTGCTGCTTACAGCAGGCTCTGCTGTCTATGGTATGTGATGCGTGAATAAAAAGAATATCGTAGCAAAATACGAGTGACCTCTGCCTTACAGAGAGAAACACGGGGAGGGAGGGGGTGTAATGGAGCCTGCCTATGTTGGGATCCCAAGAAGCAAGACGACCTATTTGTAAGTCTATTCCAATAAACTACCTGGGTGTCTCTAAACCTCTGACTTCCAGAAGCTGGAAGTGGATGACAGAGGATGGATCCCTCAATAATTGCCCTGTTCTGTTCATTCCCTCTGAAGCCTCTGGCATTGGGCATGGGCAGGACCTCAGAAACGCTGGGATGCCAGACAGTAGCAGAGCCCCAGGCATGGGGTGGCCAGCCCAGAGGGACCCCACGTGTGGGGAAGCAGTTGGGATTCTGGGCGGAGTTTAACTGTTAACAGAAACCGATAAGCATCAAGCTTATCAGTTAACCAGTTAAACTCTTCCATCCCTATTCCATGGTCAGTTGTGATTTTCATGAAATGCCATTTTCTAATGGAAAAATGTTCTGGTGGAAAAATTTCCACCAGCTGTATCTGTGATATGGATGCAATAAAAGCATAAAATCCCAAAATTCTTGCTCAGTGTTTTACTCATCCCTTACTCAGAACACAGTCATTGCCTGAGAAAAGGCTTAGTAACTGAACAGGGACCTCAGGGTTTGGACCCAAGTGTTTAGTGGGGTAAGTTCTATGACCTAGAAAACTTCCTGTAAATCTTGTTGCTGGGTAATCAACTTGCCCAGGAGGACTCCAAGTTCATCATAATTTGATGAAGCTGAAGAATAGCGGAGATGACACAGAAGAACCCTTCAGCCATTGCATTACACAGAAGTAGGGGATATTAAATACTGGTCACTATATATTGCAGAGGAGACTGATGGAATTATAATTGATGGATTATTATTATTACTATATAATTATAATTGTCACAGAGGAAGAAGAAAATCAGCTTTCACTTCTGGGGTCCTGGATTGATTACAATTTAAAATAGGCCTGGACCAGAACATATTTCAATCCCTTTCTCTCCCCCTCTCCTACCGAAACTATGGAAAAGTCTTGATCTGTATCTGAACTTCATAACCCTGGATTGGAACCCTGAATACTGACAACCTCAAATGTTGAGGTAGTTAATCTCCAAATCCAGATTGTGGATCCAAACTTCACAGCTCAGGCCCTGCTCTATGTGCAGAGCAAATTAATTTGTTGGTCCTGTTCGTAGTAGATATGTGTCCACATCAGTCTGTGTAATTACACTATAGTGTATAGTTACCACATAAGTTGACACAAATTGATCAAGGGCTATAGCAACAGGCCAACCCAACTCACGCTTGTTCTCCTAACAGTTTAATAAAATCCCTTGAGGTGCCAAAACTGGGATGCGCTGGTGCCATTTCTTCCAGAATTCTGCAATAAAGCACATTGGTAGCTAGCAGCCCAGGCTGTGGAAAGCGGATCGTTTTGGGGCTTAGGCACAGAACTAGGACACCGAACTATAGCTGGCTCTGCCAACCTTCCTTTGTGACCTTGGGTCAATGATTTAATCTGACAGCTCCATCTCTACTTTGCAGCCCAAGTGAAGGGAGAGAATATCTCTCTGCTCTCACCCTGCTCCTCCACCGGTAGATGTTATTGTCCTATTAATTCCCAGGTCCTTTTTCCAGGGCTTGTGTTTAACCCCTGCGAACGAGGGAGGGAGTTGGCAGGTCCCATGCTTCCCCCATTCTTGTCTATATTCTTGTCTAACCTACAGGCTAGCCGTAGAGGTTTTCTGAAGATAACTAATGGGACTAGGGCTTCCACAAACCAAATGATCCAGGGGCGTATTCCTCCCTTATATAACTCTGGCCATGTACCAGGGAGGATATTTGCTTTTTATTCACTTTATTCACTTCATATTTGCTTTTTATTCACTTTATTTAGTGTGACAAAAGGGAACCAGTTCATTGAAACCAACTCCGCTGAACAATAACAAACTGAGGGCTACAGGTTAAGAAAGCAGGTCTAACATAATGGGGGATTTCCCCTCCAGCTTGTATTGTATTTTATTTTTGTTCTAGCGCCTATTAGCCAAGGCAATTTTATAATATTTAACTAATAGATACATTCATAGAGATGTGTGCTGTATAAGGCAATAGGCGGCTTTACTATTTCCTTTAGTGTCTGATGTGAGATCCTAAAAAAAAATGCTTATGTAATAATGCTACATTCAGAATACATAACACATACATTCTAGTGCTACTGTATTATTTAGCTTCCACTGTGTTCCTCTTTACTTCTCTGTGTCAGCTCCCAGTCAGGTCTGACTCATAAACGCTAGATGGGAAATTACACAGCTTGCACATGGTGTTCCCACTACCCTTTTTCATGTTACTGCTTGGACTTTTCTTTTGCTACAAAGGGGAGTCCCGATTCTGAAAATCAGAGGCTAATATGTTCTTTTTTTCACCTCCTTTAACTAGCTTATCCTGCCACTAAAAGAAAAATCCCTATGCCGCTTGAAGTTTGTAGGGTTTGGGTTCTTTGTTTACTTTCTCATCCTCTGCTACAGTATGGTACCCACCAGCCAAAACAGGAGACAAAATGGACCGCGTGTTGCCTGATAAGTAAAATGGAAAAGATGCCTTTTGCCTATTTTGACCAATGTTAAACATTTCTCCTGTTTCATTTGGTTTGATTGGCTTGCTTTGGTTGGGGGGAAGGGTACAGGGGTTTCTTTTTCCGTTTTTCTTTGTCAGTGCCCATTCTACTTCACTGCCCTTTGAGACTCTTTATGGTCACAAAATGCTGCTGATCAAAAGCAGATTCTCTTGATCGAGACAGGAAGCAGACTTTCCCCTTTGAACCTCACAACTTCCACTCTCAGTCGCTCTCAGCTCTGGAGTAGTTCTATGTTGCTTATGACATTGGCAGAACCTTGTGATATTTTTTTTTTCTTTCCAACCGGTGGTCAAATTGGCAGAGGAGAATTCCCCTACTTAAGTTTCACGTCTGAAATGTTTTCTCAGAGCATACGAGCCACAGCAGAATATTCTGCGCCTGTTGCAAGAGAATCCCAGCCTGCCTGTTTGGCCACTAGCAGGGGCATTACAGAGAGGGCAACAATGTTGGCTTTGTTTTAGTGCACGTCTTCCAAATGGCAAAGTAATGTTCGCTGTAAAAATAAACGTGGTGGAAAGATCCTGTGTTAGGCTCCAGCCTCTGTCTGCCACCAATAGGGAACTGGATTCTGCCCATAACTTGACAACAGAAAATTCTCCTGGAAGAAGAGACCTTCCTGGTGGTGTGATAACAGTACAGGCAGCTCCTGTACTAGCCGTCCACCCTACCTCCACATGGTGTGGGCAAGGGTGGGGCTGTGCTACTCCTCCACTGGTATAAAGCACCTTAGGGCCATAGCTAAGTGACATACCTATTTATACCTGCCCCTGGATACTTCCACTGCATGCATCCGATGAAGTGGGCATTAGCCCACGAAAGCTTATGCTTCAATACTTTAGTCAGTCTTTAAAGTGCCACCGGACCCTTTGTCACTTCTGCAATTCCAGACTAACACAGCTACCTCTCTGATAAGTGACGTAAGTTAGGGCAGCTCCAAGACTCCCTGAACTCACACAGGAATCCGGCTGGCACAGACTCAGGGAGTCACAGGCTGGAACTCGGCGTCCCGCTGTGAAGATCTAGGAGTGATTGCGTATTTACGGGCCAAGCATTTTCAAAACCTGTTTGCCTTTCCTTTGGGATGCATAGAAGGGTGCGTCTAGTTGTGTGCAAGCCACTATTCTCACCTCCATCCTCACTGCCCCCAAAGGACCCTTTGTTCACTGGTCAGGTCTATCTGTGACCCAGCTGTAAACTTGAGGTTCGAGAACGGACTCTGAAGGTAATGTTGCAAGGGCTTATTCTAGTTGCCTGTAGAAAGAGCTCTAAACGTTGCAGTGTCCACCAATTAAACTTCACACAGCAATTAAGGAGAAACACAGAGGGGTGAAGCGCTCACATGGAGAAAACAGGGTCTTTTTTTTCCCCCAGAGCACCGCTTCAGCTTTAGCGGATATAAGAGCTAAGGCTGGTGAGTTTTCAGTTGAATTGATGTAATATTAGATTTATTGTTGCAATTAAAAATATCACCACAATTTCTTTAAAAAGATAAGTGCAATGGATTGATTTTTTAAAAATGTTTGTGTGTGTTTTGTAACAGACATGCATAGTATCTGCATAGCTATGCATAGTATTAAACTGGATCGATGGGACTTTCTGGTAGTGGCTGAACAATATTGTGTCCTATGGAATAAAAATGGTGTTGTACACGCCCGTATTCTGAATTTCTTGAAGGAGGAATGAAAATGTATCAGGAAAGATGCATGATGGTTTGTTGTTTTACTGTATCTTGCAGATTCAACCTCTAATGATGAAGCTTCCCACCTAACTTCTTTCTTTTTGGGAGCAGAAAGAAAGGAAGAAAATGAAGAGTCTGAGCTGTTGATACATTGGGATAATCTCTTTCCATTGTATTGAACATTTCTACCTTTCCTTAAGTTTTGTTTCACCAGTTCTGCTATCTTTCCTATTTCTGCTGATTTTCCCCCCGATTTTAATGCTGAATTTCCACTTCAATTAGTAAACATTTTAGAGAGCAATGTTTTTTCTTTAGAAAATATCAATTTAAGAAAAAAAAAATCAAAGAACTGTATATGCTGCATGAGTAAACGATCATAAAACTTGAACTAAAAAGATTGTTGCATAAACATTTGTACTGTACGTGTATGTCTTGAAATTTTTGTCTGTCTGTAGGGTGTATAAAATTTGCTTTTCTTCATATGTGAAATACTTTTTTCTTGCTGCTAAGTGGTGAAATAAAACGCTGGTAAAGGCAGATTTTACACTAAATATACCCTGAGTCTCCTGAAATGAAGATATTTTTCAATGTTTGTTGGCCTATTTTGTAGCTATCTATTTGGTGGGAAGTGGTGTCAATTAAGCATGCTGCGGCATTTTGCCTGGGACTATAAAAATAAGTATTACGGTAAAAGCTGTTGATCAATGAAGTGTATTGTAACCATTTGTCCTGCTAGAGGTCAGTATGTGTAAGACAGATCCTGCCCTGTGCTGAGTAAAGGCCTGTTGTGTGCAGCTCCTGTGTCTAAGTCTTCATTTGTAACACATGCCTTCCCTCCCTTCTCAGACTGCAATCTTTTGAGTAGCATTGCATAAACTAAAAGTAAAGTGTTAGCAGCAAAATGATATGTGACCAAAGCACTTTTTTTTTTCTGGTCTTACTGTATTTATCGCTGTTTATTATTTTTCTGGGCCTGGTCCAACACCCACTGAAAGTCTTTCCATAGCTTTCAATGGGTTCTGGGTCAGGTCCTCTGTAGATGTAAAGAGGTCCATGTCAGATGACTTTCATTGCCTTCTCTCCCCCCATTCTCCTTTGTTGGGCATATCAAACACCCAAACTAGGATTCAACCCCCAGAATATATTCTGGGGTGATAAATTGACCTTGTGAAAGAGGAAGATGGTGTACAGCATCTCTGCTTACACCAATACCTTGCAAATATTAGCATGCATAAATACTGTAGAATATACATTTTCCTTGTCAGTAGTGCCTCAGAAAATAAACACCTCTGAGTAATTCTACATTTGCCTACATTTTCCATTTGTTTGGGGTTTTTTCCCCCCTATCATCTAATAATTAACAGAAACTTTATCTCGTGTATATAGAAGCATAGATTTGAAATACTAAAACAGATCATTAGACCTCCAAGATTGGTATCATTTGGACCTCCAAGATCATGGTCAATATGTGTAGAAGAAGGTAAAAGCTGCCCATGCGCCCCCTTTCCAATAACATAATTTGTACATGTGGTGATGGAGGGTTCCTTCCTGAGCAATAGTTAGCTGCAATCCATACACCCTGAAGCATCCTTGTGACCTTCCATTCTTTACACCTTGAAGCATAAGAACTGATTACTTTAGCTTGCATCCCAAGAAATTTTAGTAATGGCCATAACGTGTTGTGAATTTTATACGTTACAAAAAAGTTAAATTGATCTAGAGCTAAAACTTTTCTGTAAATGAAAAACAAATATTATAATTTCGAAGTCACTGAAATGCAGCTGAACAGTGAGGAAGTTAAATCAGTCTTAGATATACTATAAATAATATTGGGAAACCATTAGGAGCTAGACTTTTTTCCTTTTCTAAATTTTACGTAAGTAGAGATATTTTGTATATAAATGTCCAATCATATTTTTATTGTAAAGCTTCATTAAATGGTGTGGGATTAGACCTGAGCAAACCTTGGTATTTTAGTATTCTTAATTGCAAGGCTAATGTTTTAACACAATAGACTTCTTTATTTTATTCTCTCTCTCTTTCTATAATTTGTAGCATACATTGAAGATCTCACAAGATGTGTTGAGCAAAGCAGAAGACTCATTATCATGTTAACTCCAGACTATGTTCTCAGGAGAGGATGGAGTATTTTTGAGATGGAAAACAGACTCCATAACATGCTAGTCAGTGGAGAAATCAAAGTTATTTTGATTGAGTGTACTGACTTAAAAGGGAAGGTGAATTACCATGAAGTGGAATCTTTAAAGCACACCATCAAACTTCTCTCAGTGGTCAAGTGGAAAGGACCAAAAAGCAGCAAACTGAATTCTAAGTTTTGGAAGCGCTTAGTCTATGAAATGCCAGCAAAGAAAAAAGAGGTTTTATCTCGGCGCCAAGTCCTGGACTCTGCAGAACAGGGACTTTTTGGTGACCTCCAAACTGTACCATCTCTTGCTATGACAGGTGCCTCGGCCACTTTCGTAGCATCTCAAGCCGATTTAGCCGATTACCATCAAACGGATTCCATGCAAACGAGACATTATTGCAGAGGATACGAGTATGACATGTCAGCGGCAACCATGCCAATAGCTTCCATAAGTAATCACCACACCTATTGTAACATACCATTGACACTACTAAATGGACAGCTACCTCTTAATAATACCATGAAGGACACCCAAGAATTTCACAGGAAAAACCCATTGCTACCTTTATCATCCCGGGAGCTTAGCTTCACAAGTGATATTTGGTAGTGAAGATGAGAACTCTTTTGAGATGCCTTCTGAGCACCATGAAGACAGATTTTTAAAGAACATTAAATTGATGCCACGGGGTGCCGAATCGTATTTGAAGCAGAGGCACATTTATTCCCTTTTGTACCTGAATTTTTTTGTTTACATTTCCAAATTATTGACAAAGGGGACCTTCTTTTGTAGTTCAATATGTAGTTCATCTCATTTATTGTACAGTTTTATTGATTCTTTGAAGGGGAAAATATATCCCATGATTTTAACATATATGTTTTACGTCTGGTATGGATGGAAGTTCAATACTATATATGATCTCCGACACCCATTTTTATGTAATGGAATTTCAACTATTTACACAGAATTTAAAAAAAAAGAAAATATAAACTTTAGTACAGATTGCAAATTCTAAACTTAACATACTATAAAAGAAAATATGTCTTTGTAGAGCACACTGGATGAGCCATTCTCAAAAGAAAACTGTAGGAAGCACTTCCGGTAAGGTGGTCACACGTACATTTTAGAAGATGGCCGGTTGATACAACAATGTGGATGAAGAGCTACTAGCTTTATCAATAAAGTGCACAGTAACTGCAGAATAAATCAACTGCTCACATCACCATCCATTCATTTTGTTATTGAGGCATATCTTATTCCTAGTCGCTGGTTAGCTGTGTGTTTTTATTAACAAATGATTAGAATATTGTCAGATGTTTAGGATGGTTTCAAATAACTTTTCTGTGATTTATTAGAGTTCACAAATGTTACAGTTTTAAATGGCATTCTTAAACACTTTTAAGTACAAACTTCATTATCTGTTAACAAAATCATGATTTCTTAAAATCTCCTGCTGTGTTGTAAGATTTGTACTAGTGGCCATGTAATTTTGCATATTTTTTTTTCAAAACTGAAACAGTGGCAATTTAAAATTTACATGTTACTGAGAATATTAGCAATAGAAAATTAATACAGCAATATTCAGAGATCAAGAGCTAAATTATTCAGGTTTACTATTAATATGGCTTCAATTGCAGTGATAATCATCTGAAGTGTAGTTATGAAAGAGAGAATATGCTGTCTCTATATCCACCTTCAATTTATGTATCTTTTACTATGGCTCAAGCACAAGTATTTTTTTTTCTCAGTGCTCCTAGGATGTATTATGTAGATTGGGTTGCTTAAGCAGCTGTTGAGGTCGGTTCATGCATCTCTTACTCCTGTGAGTAGTTTGTGTGTCAGATGAGAATAATGCTACTCATCCTTCTTGGGAAGCATTCTGAGCTCTAGGGATGACAATCATTCTCCTAAGTCCTAAGTATCATTAATGAATTAATCAAGGAGTCTCATGGAAACCATTAGGATTTGTAAGGACTAATCGCATGATTAAGGGTTATAGAATCGGGCTGATGGAGACAACAGTTTGAAGAAAAAGTTCTGAATAACAGAGGCAGGAACCAATTCTGCAGTTCTTAGTGAGGCAAAATTCCCATTCACTTTATTGAGAGCATGAGTTTTGGCTCCGTAAGGGTTGCAGGATCAAATCCAGAAATATGTGTATGGAAGGCAGTGTTGCCCACGTTTTAATATCGTTTTTAGTCTTGCTGCTTTTTGACTGCATAAGTTAATATTTGCACTCTGCACATAGCTGCCTGTGGTTCAACCAAGGTATAGTAAATTCTCACAGTTTGAAAATGTTTCTTAAATCATAGGAGCAGTAAAATTAAACTGAATACCAACCTATGATCAAAAGAATTAAGTTTTTGCCCCAAAGGTCATAAGAATGAACTCAAATGTGCAATAACCCATAAAGGTCTGTATTTTTCCATTGCTTCTCTCACAATATTTATCAACTTTCTCGTGCACCCCTTCACACTAGTTATGAACTGTAATATTTTCATTCTGTTCTCAATAATTCAAGTTTATTTTGTTTTTCTAGATGTATGTGCATTTGACACTAACATTAAACGTGGAAATGATAGTAATTTATTACAAATATGGAACTATAACTTACTCTTTTGTAAAGTTAAGTTCAACATATGTAGGTATTTAATATAAATATTTTTCTATTGAGAAAGAAGGTGATTTTATCTCCATTATAAATACATGTACTTAAAAAAATGAAATTTACAACGTTTGCACTGTTTTATAAGTGTTACAGATTGTATTTACACTGGTTATGTTCTTTAATGCAAAGTGTAACTTTAAAAAAACTAAAACAAAAGTCTGCATGAAGAGAGTTGCATATGTTTAAGTGAAGACCTGTACTTTATTTTCATTTTCACATTATTCTAAAATCTTCTTAATTCACATAGAATGTTCAGTGAGATTTTTAAACCTACCAGTTCTGTATTGCGCATGCAAACTCTGAAACCATAGGCAGATCTATCTGCCTCTTTTATTTACAATGATTAAACATGGGCATCAATTTCAGCTTGGCCACAATATGTATCTCAGAGCAGTTGATTCTCATCAACAAAATGAAGTCGCATTTGCATTGGGGTTACATGAAAAGAACAGTTTTTCTGTCATTTTTCAGAACACGTGTATCTATGTATCTATATATTTTGGGTACTAGATGACAAATCACACTCTGCTTTTTAATCTAAGATTTACAATTGTGTATCACATACTACTACAATATATACATAACTTGGAACCTGCCATATACCTCTGCTTTGAGTATGGGAAAGGGGAATAGGTCTTGCAAGGGATACCACTCATTTCAATTCACATTACAAAGAAATTACATGGTGGAATTCTAGTTTTTCCTTAAGTAGCAATTAAGGGTCTGGATAAATTTTGTCAAAGGGTAGAATTTAGAGTTAAGTGGGACCTGAGTGGTGTGTACACAATGTGTTGGTCCACTGTACATGGGGTGAATTTAACCTAACGGCCCCTATCAAACTCCCATTAATGTTAATGAGAGAAATGGATTGGGGCCAAAGTGGCTTTTGTCCTAATATGTTCCAACATACCCATGAGAACTTCATTACCTGAAATAAGGAATTGCACACAACACGTTTAGCTTTACTTTCTTTAGCAAACTAATGTATTTGTTCTGCTTGCTTAGAGAATGAGATTTTGGCTGACAGAAAATAATTAGCAATGCAAACTGGCCATGAGGAGATGGGAAATTCAAAAGGAGGGAGGGGAATAGCAGCAAACTGAGTAACATGCAGGCTGCAGACTGCAACTAATTCTAAGGATAATCAAATGTCTAAATGGTAACCACAAGAGGTTATTCTGGTCTGGGGTGACAGTCAACTTTTTTAAATGGTATATCTAGCATAGTAGTGTTTGAAAACTATTTTATATACACTTGTCTTATTGTGTGAGACACCTTCCAAAAAATCAAGTAGGAAAACAAAAGACAATTTATAAAAATGAGATTCGTAAAGCTGAAAATATAAATTTGTTCAGTCTTTCTACTAATTCTATTATAGTGAGGGAAATTCAGACAGAAGAGCATTTAACTTGGACTGAAGTGAGAATTCCGAGTGAGTATTGACTGTTCTTGGAATTATTTGTGTAATTACAATGACTCATACTATATGCGGGGGGGGGGGGACGGGGGACGGTATACGGACCAGTGTTTCAATAGTTAATGTCCATTTCGCTGAACGAGAAGGCTGTATAATTAAATGTTGTCATCCTCTGTCTCTATAAGGCTTAACTAAAGTCCATTGAAACCATTAGAAGGACTCCCATCTGTTTCCGTGTGCTTTGGATCAGACTCTAAAGTAGGGTGACCAGATGACAAGAAAAAAATATCGGGACACATGAGGGGGGAAGTGGAAGGGAGGGGGACTGGGGGGGGGGGAAGTAGAGGGGGGAGGGGGACTGGAGTGGGGGGGGAAGTAGAGGGGATGGGAGGGTGCCACAGGCTCCCCCTCCCCCCCCCACTGGATCCATGGGGGCAGGGTCTGAGGAAGCCATGGGTCAGGGGTGCAGGTGCAGGGGTGCAGCCCCACCGTGGGTTGGGGATCCAGGGCCCCAGCTGCTTCCCCCAGGAACTGTTCTCAGCTGGGGGGGGGCAGCCGGCAGGTGGGTCAGGGGCTGGTTGGGGGGGGGCGGCTGGGCGCTCTCTGTAGCCACCCTCCCCACTACCCCTAGGCAAGCAGCCCCCTTCCCCCGCCCCTGCAGCATGTGAGGCAGCAGCAGTTGAGAGCTGTCCTGCCGCTGCCGCCTGCCCCTGACTCTCCATGGGGGGGGGGGGAGGAGGGAGGGGCCGGACTCAGAGCCGGGTTGGGGGGGGCCGGAAGGGGGCTCTCTGCCCCTCCCCCTCTGCCGGTGCAGGCGCACGTGCGGCGGCGGAGAGCCTCTGCCTGGGGCAGTGGGACGGGCTGCCTGCTCCTGCCGGCGGGAGGGTGCTGCGGCCGCCCGGGAAGGACCGGTTAGTGAGGCACGAGCCTAGCACCGGCCTCTGAAGGTCCCTATATCGGGACAAAGGGCGTCCCGACCAAAGGATGATTGGGACACGGGACAAGTCCCCGAAAATCGGGATGTCTGGTCACCCTACGCTAAAGATCCAGGTTTCCTGGAATAATGCAGAAAAGAAACACACAGAAGCGAATAACTATTTACTTATTTAAGCTGTCTACAGTCATACTCGGTATTGTGTCTTGTTTTGTTTTTGCAAGTCAATCCTAACACAAAGTGTGATACTTCGGGGCTGTTTAGCCTTGGGAAAGGAATTGAGTTTACCTCTTAATTATAAACAAGATAAGGACTTGGGGGAAAATAACAAATGCCTTTAAAAAATCACTACCTTATGGCTTTAAAAATGCATCTACTCTGCTTTCATCGGAGTTTCTCCTGCTTGAGCAGTTCATCCCTATTCAGCAAAATGCCTACACACTCACACTGGTCACTTTTAAAAAATGCCCCTCACCTGGACACAGACCTTCTGAATAAAACCCAATAACTGAGCTTTATTATACCATAAGGCTGACCAACCCACTGGGATTTTTATTGTAGGCTTTTTCATATTCTGGGATTCCTCTTCCTAATAGATGGGCCCAATCCTCAGAAGTACTGGAGCTGAGGACATTAGCCCCTCACAGGATTTAGTCTTCAGCACAGTATCCTAGCTGGGCTTTTAATTTTCCATCTTCTGAACTGATCTGAATACCTTGTCAGACCCATCGTGAGCAGGTTCCATACTCCAGGCTATAGAGATGAGGCGGTCTTCAGTGCATGCAAACCTGGGACTGAACTCTCCCCATGAAGTCCAGAGCAAATTAAATGATGAGGGAGCATAGGGTTCTTTAAACCCATTGAGACTGCCAGCAGTATGGCCCTCTTGCCAATACCATGTGACGGATGCAGATAGGATCAGGATTGGGCCTATCAATCTATCTAGGATGTTTATTCTGCACCTTTTACCATGATGTGTTGATGATCTTACAAACCAATGCATACCAAACTAGCATAAGGTTAGAAGGGACCTCCTGGATCATCCAGTCCAGTCACCTGCTACCATAGACAATCCCATCATATATCCCATTCATAAACTTACCAAGCTCTATTTTAAAAGTAGGTAGATTGTTTCCTCCCATTACGTCCATTGGAAGGTGTTTTTTTGTTTGTTTTTTTTTGCCAGTATAAGCTATGTCTCCACTGGGAGGGCTGGCAGGAATAGTTCTAGCAGCAAATCCTTTTCCAGTGTAGACAAGGCCTTAGACTCCTAAGCACCTAAGTCATTTATGAAAATAGGAACTTGGGCTCAAAAGTCAGTTAGATGCTTTTGAAAATGTTACCCTTGTCCAGTACTCTGACAGGCTCTTCTGGGAAAGGCTGGTATGTGCTTTATACCATCAGCAGGAAAAATAGGTACTGAACCTTACAAAATAATAATGCATGTTTGTTTAATTGTGTAAATATTTGTCTGTTTATAAGTTTATGAAAAAAATGCGTGAAATATCCCCCCAAATAAACTTTTGGAAGTGTTTAACATTTAAATATTTCAAAAGTAGTCTTGTCCAAATACTTACCTACTTTTCTGCCCTGATTAGCACCGTTAATATGAAAAACCACAAGATTTCTTTTTAAAAAAACCAAGGAGTCCGGTGGCATCTTAAAGACTAACAGATTGATTTGGGCATAAGCTTTCATGGGTAAATAACCCACTTCTTCAGATGCATAGCGTGAAAATGAAAAAAAATGAAGAGATTTTTTTAATACTTTATAGGTTATAGAAAAAAATTAAATTAGAAAATGGGACAGTAAAAGCCCACTTGTGTTCCATAAAGAGAGTGTTAGTTTAATTTTCCTTGCCGTTGAGATGTATTTAACCCTACTCCCCTGAAGAACTGAGTCGACCTGCCTGTGATGCTAAAATGAGGGTGTCTTTTTCAATAATTAGAACAAGAAGACATTTGATCATTTTGAACACACTAATTACCCTACATGGGGAAACCAAAATAGGGTTTAACAAGCACACTTTAAAGAGAAATATAGAAAATGTGTATAAAGTGGAAAGCAAAAGCTATTGAACCTTGCCAAAACATTTGTCATTTAAATGATAAAACAGTAACCCTGCCAATAGAAGCAGAACACAAGCTGTCAGCATTTTCAATTCATTGCAATGTAGCCGCACAGCTATAGACCAAGCAGGGAAACAAATACATTAAAAATTCAGTTTTTCAAGATGAGACAGACTGTTATGGCAGATATACTGTAAACTACTCTCCTAATTCATTTTGCACCCATGCCAGATACCATGTAATTGGCTGTATTCGTTTGCAAGAGCTTTATTTTCTTCAGTACAGACAAGAGCAATGTCCAAACAAACTCTCTTCTATTGGGTGAGTGTTATAAGGCTGAACAGTGAGTGGTGTACGTGGCTGTCTGGTATTAGCTTTGGCCAAAATTTTCAAATTTGGGTCCCTAAAGTTAGACCCCGAAACAGAAGTAGATTGATGTGCAGAAGTGCTCAATACCCCTAGATGTTACTAAATCCAATGGCACTGATATTATTCAAAACCATTCGGACTGGGGTTGAGTTCAGTGGGATGACTAACGTGCTTAAAGTTAAGCGTGTGCTCAAGTGCTTTGCTAGAGAGGGACCCAGAATGCTGAGCACTTTGTTGGATTGTGCTCCCTGTGGATCAAGTGATTCGTACACCACTCTGAGCCCTGTTCTGAAGGAAGAGGATAGTTGAGGTGAAGATGAAAATTCTCACAGGGAGGGACCCTGGTGTATTTGATTTCTGAATGCAAAGGATGTGGAATTCAGAACTTGGCACTGGGCTTCGTGACGTCGAGCAGTTACTCTCCTGCAGAAAACGTTTCCTACCAAAGACCTACCATGAGAAATCCAGACCCTGATCCTGCACAGACTTGATGTAAATTAGCCTTCTCAGAGGATACTCAGTAAGAATCATATCTAATGAGATGTGAAAAAGTTAACATACAATATACTATGACTAGTGTCTATGTGAGTCAAATGTAACATCTGCCAATAGCTACAAAGGAGCACAGAAAAATTAATCCCCCAACAAAAGCCGCTTCTTACATTGTGCATAGAGAATGCAGAGCTGTCCCGCAAATACGCCATTTAAAACCTCCAAAGCCGTTTGAGAAGAGGATCTCAAAGCTCCTTGCAACCATGAAATAAACTTGAGACCACATCACTAGGGTAAGAAAATGTTGCCATCCTGTTTTCATAAATGGGAAACTGGGACACAGAGAGGTTGCGGTTGTCCCACAAATCAGGAACAGAAGCTAGATCAACTAACTCCCAGGCCTTGTCTATGCTAACACTATAAGTTGAGCTAAGTTCCACTAGTTAAGTTATGTAAGTAATGTAACTTAAGTTGACATACCTCAGCGTGACATACAGTGGTGTCCACACTACACTATGTTGAAGGGAGATAAGCTAATAAGTTTAATTAAGTAGCCTGGGCGTGGATATGTGGCTGAGTTGTAGGGTGACCAGACAGCAAATGTGAAAAATCAGGATGGGGGTGGGGAGTAATAGGAGCCTATATAAGAAAAGCACCCCAAAATCGGGGCTGTCTGTCCCTATAAAAGCAGGACATCTGGTCATCCTACTGAGTTGTCTCTTGATCAAGAGTAAAGCGTGTGCGAGTCTGAATGAACCACTGCAGAATTTGTGTCCTTTGCCCTGTTTTTACTACAACTATCTTGTAGGACATCAGACATATCTTTGAGAGCTAATCGCAGCACTTTCATTTGGGATCAGCAACCACTGCTGAGAGAGGAAAACACAGAGGCTTATTATCAGCTGTGGGACATACAGTGATTTGGTTTGTACTCTGGAGGGACATGACTTGATAAGAAGATGAGAGGCTAGACTGCTTTATTGCAGCAACAGATCACTGGAAAAAGGAGGAGGGAGAGCCCTGTATTGAAGGATGATTGAATTCTAGCAAATAGAAATGAATCCAAACTGAAAGTAGCCTCTTTAAGCCCCTGGAGTCTAGGAAAATCTGAATCTGGGCCTGAATTTCATTGCTGGACCCCCACCTTCATATTAAGTAGACCCAAAACCTTGGCTGCCATCATGCTTAGCCTATCGAAAAAACTCCAATCCAGATCAAAACTTTGGCCAGTGAAAGCCTCTCTTTCTGGGAGATCTGGATGTCTGGTTAATAGGAATTGTGTTTCTTATGGTTTTGAAAAGCTCAACCCTAAACATTTTAGAGGGCAGGAAATAAAGATGGAGGACTACAGAATTATTGTATGCTAACTACTGATGGATCATGTGGACATGCTAAAAGTTGCACATAGATGAAAGCTCTAGGAGTCAACAAATTAGTGGCAGAATGTAACTAAGGCCACATTTGCAAAATTCTGCAAATCTAACCTTTGGGCTGCTAAGCATTTTTCCTTTTTGGCAGCCAAACAAATGTTACAAAAGAATAACTTTCAGCATGCATTGTATCCGGAGGGTTAACAAACATGTAGAAGAACAGATGCAGAGATAGGGCTGAAACTGGCAGACTGTACTTCCTCTTTTGAATGAGTGGCGAGCTGTGGAGACTCAAGGGATGATGGGAGGTGTCTGTGTTGGAGAAATAAGGTCACAGGAATTGGCAGAGGGGCCGTAAGAGTGATCGTAGCAACAGCACAGAAGCCAGCCAGAAAAACTTCTTTAAAAAACAGATTCTTATTATTTTACACTGACCACATTGAACTAACTTTTAATAAGGGTAAACAAAAGCCTGATGAAGTAGGAGTGACTTGTAAGAGACTTAAAAGAACATTTAGCAGGTACTGCAGAAAAAAGAGGCTACAGAGGAATAAAGCAGCAGGTCTCCCATGTGACTGTTAACAATGGGCAAATCTCAACAGGTTCACTGCCGATACATCAATCCAATCGGGACTTGGCTCAAGGTTTTGCTAATAGGATAATACAGAGCCTTTCACCTCTAAGACAGAGGTTTAAATCCAGCCAACTTCAGTAGTGGGCTGATAGCCAAAAGCCGCTGCCGTCCGATGGCCATTAGTGGCCTGTGTGAAGTGAGTTGTTGATCTCTGTCCAGTTCCTGGTTGTCAGGTGTGTACATCACATTTGGCACCCATTTTGGTTAGCTCAGCAAAAAGATCAAGGACAAACTAGGCACAAAGACTGAACGACTGTCTCAACCTCTCGTGGTGATTCCTTCCCAGACAGGCAGTACCTGTGCTGGGTCTGCACCCTGGAGAGCAGATTTCCGTTTACCCCCAAGCCTTCTTGGTCCAGAAATCTCATTAATGTACGAGAGAGCCAGTACTTGCTGATTTTAGGCAAGGTGGAGAATACTTTCCTTGTGGCGTTAGGGCAGAAAAATAGCTCCCACTTGGGCCATAATCAAAACAGAACCAACGTTCTGCCATCTTAGCATGAATGAATAGGGAATTAAGCTAGGAGTAACAGTGGCCTTGATAGCACTTGAAAGGCTACGATAAATACTGCTGTCCTTATTACAGTGCCTTTGGAATTCTTACTGTCCTGTATATTTATTGCAGACCCCACATCCCTGAATTCCATCCGTTCAGTCTGTCTGCGTGCCCACGACCCTGCGCCTTAAAAATGCAGCTTCTACTCCATGCTGCCACCAGGATGCTTGGTCCTCCCCTCAGGAGTTTACCAGGCCCTGAATCGTCTCACCCTCCACCCCCTTCAAGAGCAAATGCGGTGAGTCTATGACATGGTACATCAGTCAGCTGCCACTCAGTTAGCAACAGACCAGAAGACAGATTATGGGCAAGACTAGCTCACTTTGAAAACGAATATTGTCCAGAAGCATTTGCCGCTGTCTCATCTGGGAGAACTCATTGCTGTGCTAACACAGGGCAGAGTGATGACAGCACAAACTTGTGTGCACAGGGCACTGAGGCAGCTAAAGCAGCTGAGTGTCTGGCATATTGAACTGAACGCCTGTTTGTCAAGGGAAAATTCATTACTATCATCCCCAAACACTGCATCTTCACCTACCAAAGTCGGGAAATAGAATTCTCCTTCTCAGACATTCTCTGTTCCAAATAGCCCATTGCTACACCAGATTTACCCTGAGCTCAGTGTTGTATCAAGCAGGCAAGGTACTAACAAACTTTAACAGACTTTATTTAATAACAGTGAAACCTCTTTACAGAGCTGCTGCTGCACCCCTCTGTAGCTCTAACTCAGGCTTGGCTCAATTCCTCCCCCCTCCTTCCTGTTTCCTGTCCTACAGTCCCCCAGTCCTAAGAGTTACAAGCAGCATCTAAAACACCACACTCAGTCTGCGATTGCAGTGTTTTAAACCGCCATTCACAGAGGCTACCTTATTTTCCCACTGAATCAGATCACATCTTTCAATGGGCCTTATGGACACTCCAGTTGATGTCAAAGAGGGGAAACCGCTTACAGAAAGCGAGCTTGAAGTGCAGAGTTTGAAAGGCTAGAAATCACTGAAAGGCCAGCTCAAAAAATAAGACGTACTGTAGTAATTGGAGTTAACATACCATTGCACTGCAATAACTTAGGAGCCACTTCCAGCTATAAAGCAGCCAGTAATGGGCTCAGATGACCCCATTGATCTGAATTCGGCGGGAAGCAAATGCCAAGTAGTTGTTCATATGCAAAGTAGGTAATTAAGCTTAAATGTGAGCAGTGACCCAATGGCCTTAACCTTTACTAGAACCTAGCATTTCATTGATGTCGCTACCTCCCATACATCATATCAAGGGAGTAACTAATCCTCAGAGGGCAGTCAATGGATGGAGAAGAACAGGTGATAGATTTCAAGCTACCTACTGAAAACCACAAATGTTCTGGTTGTTCTCCCTTCATGGTACAACCACCTTATTTTGACACAACGCAACAACAACGCTGCCTCTAAGTTATAATTCCCAAGAGGAATCACAGTTGGCCAATTTGAGCTTGATCTTAGTGTTCTTTTCCATATGGACAATAATAAAAGGGCTCCATCTGGGTTACCAGTTTTGCAGATGACTAGAGATTAATAACCTGAAGGAGCACCTGAAATTATATCAACATTCTCCTCTAATTTACAGCCCTATAAATCTGGAATAATGCCATTGAAATCAATGCAGTTCTTATGGATTCCCACCAGCTTCACTTAGAAGATTTGTCCCATTAAGCCTTGAATGTTGAAAGGAAATATAACAATCAGCCGCACCCGACTCCTGTTGAGCCCAACACTCTTTTAAAGCCTCTGCCAAGGCCAAAAACATGTCACAGAAGTTTTTCTTTTCAAAGGACTAATTCATGTGAAGTTGAATGACAGAAGCTACATTTCTTCTGTGCACTGATAGGACTTAATTAATGTATTTCCAGACTGCTACACAGGGCTGAAATTAACAATGATAAAACTTAGTTTTACAAGGATTTGACATCAAAATACTTTACCAGGACTTTAGGGAGAAACATGATGAAAAAGATTGAACTGTACATTAAAAAAAATGAAACAAAGCAAAACATGCAAACTATTGTGCAATGCTGTACATGAGATGGGGGGAAGATGCCTTCCTGACCCTGACAGCAATCAGTTTACAATCCAAAGAATGAAGCGTGATTACCCTTATCATAGTGTGCATCACTGGAAAAGCCCTAAGCAAATCTCCAGCTACCAAAGAGTCTACACACGCACACACACAACACACAGACCTCTGACTTAATATTTTATAAACACAACACGGACCCAAATGGAAGAAAATCAATTCACGAATTTAAAAAAATTATATCCAGGAGAAATACTGGCCAAGTAGGATCTAGTCCAGAAATCTGTCTCATTTTGATTTGTATGTGGGATATGTGGGAAAAAATAATAGTCATACAAGGAAAATCAGGTCCTCCCAAACTCCATTAAGAATAAATGCTAAAGGACACACACAAAAAAGGTAAGTGATGAATATCCGAACAACACAGAAATGAGGACATAACAATGGACTGTTTAATACCATCATGTGCACTGGAAAAGTGGAGGTGACCACTGGAGGGGATTAAATATGACTAAAAAACACAACTATCCTAAGTACAGGACACTCATCAAAGAAGCCCCAAAAAGGGGGGAGGGGAGAAACCTTGAATGCAGACCATTGCTACACTATTAGTGCAAATGTCAAGAGAAAACATAAACCGATTCACTCATACTTAAGTAAAGTAAAACATTATCTGGCTGAACAGACAGACATGCCTGGATGAAAAAACAATCAATCTCTCTGGGGCTAACCTAAAACCAAAAAATATAATCCAGTATTAGCGTTCACTAGTGCTTTGGTGGCTTATTAGTTAAATTTTTTTTTAAAGAAAATCCAGGAAAACATCTGAGAGCTACAACAGCACAGGGGAACAGTGGTGGGACCAAAGCAAAGAGCACAGAAAACAGGCAGAACGGAAAAGGATTGTGCATGTGTAGTCATCAGATGTAACATCTGCAGCCTTTGAGAGTGGATTAACGAGAGCGAGGCCCCGGGCCTGGAATCGAATGGGAAAAGTCTTCTGAACCGCCAACTTAGCAAAAGCTTCAAGAGAAACACCATTATGATGTAAGTAAAGAAGCTGTTCATCTGCAGGGGCACAGGGCAGAGTAAAATTAAATTTCGGACAACCAACCATGAAGTAAAGTCATCAGTATCATGAAGCGTATCACAACCATCTACTTGGTAATATAACCTTCTGAACCCAGTTTGTCTGTCCCCGTAGACCCAAGGGAGAATAGAGGGGACCATCTTCTCACTTTCAACAAACAGTCCAGAACAAAAGGGCCTGGTTGGAGCATTGGGTTTGACTCTAATTGCTCCAGCAATGACAGCTCACTGCTTCAGAAGATAGGTGACAGAGACTGGGAAAAGTCACCCCAAAACCTCTTGCACAGATGAGAAGTCTGAGGAGAAAGGAAGTAAAAGGCTGAAGAGAGGCTGAAGAAAGGAAGTAAAAAGCTGAAGGTTTGGGAGATCAGAGTTCATCTCCTGGGTTTCTGTCTCAGGCTGTGCCTTTAAAGGCAGGCTTTGACCAGCACAGTTCGACTCCTCTAAAGAAAGGTATTCTGGGAATTGTAGTCCACCAAGGTCACATGACTGCTGGCTGGAAGCTGGGGGGGGGGGGAGGGAGAGAGCCAGGTTATAAAAGAGCTCCCCAGAAACAGGGAGGATTTAGGCCAGGCTAGGGAGTTTCCCCATAGTGGCATAGGAAACAGGCCTGGGAAAGGAGTGTAACTGACCCTACTGCAGGGTGCTGCTGTGTAGTAGTGTCTGAGACCTTGGAGGCAACAGCTATAATTGCTCCAAACACTAGGCCCTTCCCATAAATGCTCACAGCTTTTGAGTACAATGGAGGTTTCCTTTACTAGTGTGTCAAGAAAATAAGTGCAAATTACCCAGGTATTGTGTGTTAACAGTTATCCATAAATCAAACCAGCAAGGTCCCCCCCTTAATAGCAGGTCACAACAGGATATATGAATAACCACACCTGTGGGGCTCTTCCAAACACTGCCTTGTAGCTGCCTGCTGCTGATACTAACTTCCTGCCAGTAACAGGCAACTGATTGCTTCTCCATTCAACCCTTAGTCTCACCTCTTGGGCTGCCTAAAACCGTGGATCCTCTCCACAGCCAGCTCTCGGGCTATTGCCAATGGCTTGTAGTCTCTGATTTTGGGGTGTTTCCTTTTTCTGTGCTGGAGAGATTATAGAGCCCTCCACTGGCTCAGTGATGGGGGGGGGGGGGTGAGAGGGAGAGTAATGGCGCTCAGTAAGGTTCATTATAGGTGCCTGTAGAGAGGCTGCGGCTAGGAGCCTGGACAGGGCCAGGGAGATAAAGGATGAGGTGTAATAAGGAGCACTGGCAGTGGTGTGCAGGTGTGAGCGGGGGGTTTGCTGTGGAGAGGAAGCCAGGGAAGGAACCCGGGAGGGGATCTGTGGAGGACTGCTGGGACGAGGTGGGAGAAGGCCTGGACAAAGTTGAGCACAGCAGGCAAATGGCCCTGGAAAGTGACACAGACTTGGTGACACAGTTTGGTGTTTAAAGGTAGGCAACCTCCCATTGTATAGGACCCTTTGGTGGGAGCCTATAGTAGAAGAAGGGGCCGGGTCCTCTATGGCACTGCTTTGTGGTGGTGGTAGGGGAAAGGTCCCTGCCATCAAGGGAGAGGCCTCGGAAAGGAAGCTATTGCAGCCTGGGGTGGACCCGGAGAAGGAAGGCAGATGGGCAGGCCCTGAAGGCAGGCTTGTGGCCTAGGAATCAGGCTGTGGGGAAAGCTGTGTCTTTTTTAAAGTAAATCCTTTGGAGTTTATGTGGGACTTCTTTTTTGCCCCAGAAGGGGAGACCTTTTGCCAGATCACCCAACCCAGCTGGGAAAGAGCATCTTTGAGGGGCTGCTGAGCCAGCGGATGGATCAGAGGTAAGATGTCTGTTACCTGTGCGGCACTGGGCAAGTCACTTAGTTTCTCTCTGCCTCCATTCCCCACCAATAAAATGAGCTAGTGACACTTGCTTTCTCCCACCCTGCGTCTACCTTCTCTTTTCGGAACAGGGACTCTCTCTCCTTACACGGCTAAACAGAGCCTAGCACAATGATGCCTTGAGTCTACTTGGGGCCTCTAGGCACTTTTATTATACAGTAATAATTTCTGCAACCTCCAATCCCTGCTGCTGACACAAGAGCCCTAAGCTGTTGTTTATTGCATGTGAAAAATGCAATAAACATTTTTATTGCAATAAACTGGAGTCAAAAGGAGGGAAGACAAAGAGAGAATTCCTTATGGGGAACCGGGGAATAACCTGATCCTGCTTCCACAGGAAGATGGAAATTCTGAGTGGATCCAGTAAACCTCCTGCCACAGTGTAAAATAGGTGCCACACCTCACCTTTACAGCCTCCGTGGTTTCTGAGAGATCCCCATTCTATCGCTGCTTTGTGTGCCCTCTCCTACCCGCTCACTGCAGTCCCTTACCTATGGCCACAGGTCCCACCATTCACATCTGTGTGCTTAACTGTGAGGGGGTTTTGTAACTCAGTCATTCTAGCCAGCACATAATGTCTATTGAGCATCTGTCCTTGAGTAAGGAGGGTCTGTTTAGTGGGGAGGGGAGGTTGGATGGTAGGGTTTTATATTATCTGGCTGTATGTGCTTGCATTGTTTACCCAGCCTTCTGAAAGTCTTCTCCTTTCAGTTCCTTATCTCAAAATTAGTTTAAACAAAGGCATTCAGAAGGGACTGCCACCCTTATGTGTTTTTATTCTCTGCTTGTGTTTGTGGTATTGGCTACTTAGATGGTAAGCATTGCTCCCATTGATTTTTTTTGGGTTACCCTGGGTTTTCCAAGGGGGACAAAAGCCTGTGCTATGGTTATGTAGATGGTATCCCCATGTGGAAGAGTAACCCACTGGGGGCTGGGTGTTATAAGTCAGCCTTCTGGGACAATCACAGAGGATAGATGAGTTATACAGCCTCCAGCTACTGAGTTGTGGCTCTTCAGCTCAAGCTGTAGCAGCTTATGCTTGTAGCTCTGGATGCCCCTGATGAGTCAGCCAAGATGGCGGCCACCCTGGAAGCACCACACATTCCTAAGAACGGGGTATCTTTTTCTGATGAGATTTCCGGTTTGGCTGATAAAGGTATCAGTGTGAATGTAATGTACTTAGATTTCTGTCAGGCACTTTGTACTTTATGGGGTTTTGATTAAACAGCTAGAAAGAAGATCTGCTGTGGGAATTATTTGGGGAAAGTTCTATGGCCTGTGTTGTATAGGAATTCAGACCAGATGATCACAACGGTCTCTTCTGGCCTTGTAATCTATTAATTTAAACTGGAACAGGACTAATCCTTTTGGAATTTCCACACAACGTTCCAGTAGACCCTTGTCACCTCCTTTATCACCTAGAGACTTCTGCCTAGATCATGGCACCATTAAGTGTTGCCAACTTTTTGCACTATTTGGTCTTTCTCTTAACACCTTGGATTTTGAGGTCATGCTATTTCATGAGAATCTCAGCTTTCATTTTAAAAGTACTACTAAGTTTCTAGCCCTTGTGGTTGCAGCGAAAACATGAAACCTAAAGGCTCAATATCAGGAGCCAAAAAGGAAGATCCCAAGATGTATTATCTTTAAAAGATCATTATTTTAATCCAAACTCATCAAAAGGAAAAGGAATCAAAAGGAAAAACTTAACCTATTCAAAACCTATTTTCTATTTCCCTGCTGCCCCCCAGCCAAGGTAACATCCAATTGCAGTTCCCAGCACTCTTCATTTCACTTTAGCTACCAATATCTACAAAGTCAATTGGGCTTGTCTGATCGGTTGACCTTAAAGTATCTTTTCGCTGTATAGTATCAGCTCCTAGCTTGTTTGACAGAAATCTACAAGATGCACCATATTGTTTCCAGAAGTTTTCTTGTGCTTTCTTTTCACATAGAAAGAAAGCCCTGCAGGTTTTCAACTGCTCCTGTGAACATTTTAATTAAATATGGATAGTGATGTTTTTAAAATATTATCCCCACAGACCTAAATATCTTTAATCAGTTGGCACTTGGGAAATTCATATTACAGCACATTCCACCTGCATCCAAGCTGTCCGACAACACCATTCTCATTTTCCTGTATATTACTATAATGGGCATTCTACCTACTTGTTGCCAAATAATGAAGATAAACCCTAACAAGGCAACATCTGGATACTATGGTCAGAGAGCAGATAGATGGCTGCATTTTCCTGAGTTACGTAGATGGAGTAGTGACATCTACGCATGTGACAGCTAAGATGGATGGATTTATTTTATCAGAAATAAAGGCCTACTGATATTGCATAAGAAACAGTGATTTTTGACATAGTAACATTTGACATCTACAGAATTAGCATTTCCAAATACTATACCCCTTGTAAAATTGTCATGAACATTTTCCAACCTAGGAACAAAATCCATGTTCCTACTCCCCTGACAAAATGATAATGTAAATACTAATAATATTTTACTCACTCATGAGATAATTCTGCTCCACGTGACTCATCTTCATGGATGAGTTAAGGAGACCGTGGAAGCTTTAACATTTTTATTATTAGGAAGTTATATTAACAGATAAAAGATTTAATTCAGATTAGGGCTAGGCACAGTACAAACACATAGTAAAAAAGAGTAAAAATTAGCAACCTCCTAAAATGCACAAGACCTCAGGTACTTTAAATCAGCATTAGCTCCTTAAAGCAATGTAAGCCTGTAAGCTGCTTTAAGGAGGTGTCCAGGAGCTTGAGGAGTTCAAGATATTTGAGCAGTTAATGAAGCTTAAAGCAGTTAAAAATTTAAGCTGCTAGTACAAATGGCGTTGGTTTAAATCTCACACCCTTAAGGTTCTAAGTACATGTACGCTGCAGGGTGCCAATTCTGGGCTTTGCTTTGGCTCAGCCTTTGGACAGAAGCCTCCAAGCTGGCTTGCCTGCTGCCCTGGATAGAGAGATTACAAGAGGTGTCGACCTGGCATTATGTGTGCCCAGGGCACTTTCTACTCCAATTATTCTAGGGCCATTCAAAGTACCTGGATGTTGGACTAACCTGAGGCACCAATTTAACTTACCTGGGAAGCCAGTCTCATGAGAGGCACCTCTCAGAACTTGGTGGGGGGAGGGGGGAGGATTCTAAATTCAGAAATGGAGTCCTATTCTCTATGCTGCCACTTTTCTCCTCTTCTCCCTACCTCCCGAAATTGTCCTCTCCCTCTCCTAACTACAGAAGGAGTCTTTCCTCTTCCCCTCACTGGTCTCTTCAAAGCCCCCTCTCATAATAACAGGGACCCACTGACCACCTTACCCATACAGAGTCACTTCCTGGCTAGTTCTCTCCACACAGTTAAGCTACCTGGCCCCCTGCTGCTTCCCTGTCTGAGCCAAAAGGTGGGACCAATATCTGGGAAAGAAACAGCAAACCTGGCTGGGGAAGGGAAGGTATGACTGGTTCCATTCAGGAATCCCTGTGTCACTTCTCAGACCCTGGCCTCCTATCTCCCTTTCAGATTAGACCCCATCTGATGGTATTTATAACAGCAGGACTCACTGTCCATAGGCTTAAATCATCTGCAGAGTTTTCGCCACCAGAAGGTGCTGAACCTGTTTAAGAATTTGACATCTTGATTCTTTGCAGTGGTTTATTTGTATTTAATATCCAGCCAAATTGCCTACTCACTACTAGTGTTTAGCACCCATCAGTTACAAAAATAGTAGACTCATCCCATATCTCTGAGCCACAATAGAGCTTTTCTTCTTCAAAGCACTGTAAAACCATTAAGGAATGAGTCTTCCCAACACGTCTATAAGGTGTGGGGAATACGGTCTCCATTTTACAAAAGGGGAAGCTAAAGCAGAAATGATTCTCTGTCTTAAAATGTAGAGGAACCTACAGCAGCCAATATTAGCCAGAGTGTAGCAACAATATCTTCCCCAGCATGCCTCCTGCACTGATGCTATGTGGTCAAGAATTCCTCCTACACCAGGGTTAATTCCCTGGGGTGCACCTAGCTGCCTCACCCAGGGTAAAGGAGCTTTATAGCGCCAATTAATCGGGTTTGGAGAGACGAAATGACTTCTCAAAGATGATGCATGCTATTGTTGCACAAATCTGTCCATTCCCTTGGAGGCCTCTCCAATTCACCTTCCATGAACAGGCAATAGACTCAAGGTAACCTGAACAAAAAGGTTTATTTGTGCACAAATAGGGGTTCAGTGGAATACAAATCCAAAGACTGAAAAGCCCACGAACAGAGGGCGGGCAAAACATATATACAAGGTTCGAATATGCAAGCAACCAATAACATCAAAGAGAGTCACAGCTACATACAGCCAATAATCAGATGGCACATACATAACTTGTATAGAGATTTAAACAGCACCATGGCTACCGCCCGTTAGCTCCCGCGCTTACTGTTACACAAGCATGACAAACGTTGCAAAGTATGACATGAGCTGACAGGTCTATGTGCAGGCTCAGTCCCTGATTATGGCTACATGCCCACCCAGCTGACAGACTCCATTTTAAAACAAAAACTCCATCTTGCAATACACATTACATAACCATTAACCCAGCAGTTACCAGAAGCATACATCATATACGATAAACATCATTTAGCATTTCTATTTATGCCACACTATGACAGAGAACCCCAGTCTCTTGCGTCGCAGTCCAGGGCCTTAACCCCCAAATCATCCTGTTCCCAAAAGTCTGAACTCCTTTGACTAACTTAATTTTTAAATGTTTGCAGTCAGAGCTGACAGCTACACTGCACAGTTTGTCAGAACGTAACCCCATCCTAGGCCTCCACTAGCTCCATCTTCACTGCAAAACCAGGTGTGTAATGAAAATGCTGGCAGGCCCTTAATTAGAGCAATGTTAATGACTCTCATAGAGAGCACAATATTATGGCCATAACTTCCAGCCAAGCTTCAGTTATGTGCTGGTTATAAATATACAACGATAAAGATTGTTCAAATGAGACAGGCAGGGATATAAAGGAAAAGACCATAGACTTATTTACAAGTTAGTGTTGGATGAGGTCAATATTACTGAGGGTTTAAATGAGTTTCCCTCTGTCCTTCCGAACATGTGATCATAAAAGAAGCAGTAGGCAACATCCCAAAGACAGGACTTCATTTCCCTCGAGGAAAAGAAAAAGATGTTAAAGGTGCAGGCACTACGCTGGGGCAGCTGAGTTCATTTGAAATGTTCAGAGTTGACTAAGTACTGAGATGAAAAACAACACAGAACTTTAAGGAAGTGGGACTGAGAGCAGGAAAGACTTTCCTGGGGATGTTGAATAGCTCACTTTGGCCAGCTTTTGTGCCAAAGGTCTGGATGGGAGCTAATGTACTGTAGTTCCTCTTTTTCTTTTTTTTAAAAGAAAAGGAGCAACAAGGGGCCACTGATCTCTAGATATGCAATTGGGACTAGCAATGAGGCATAAAAAAGCTTAGAAACATTGGATTTTGTGAGGCACAGAACTGATTTATAAGGAGAGGCTCATGCCTGAGAAAATAGTTTAATTTTTTGAATACATTGCTGAATTTGTAGATGGTATTAAAAAGCAGAGATGGAACAAAACTAGGACACTTTATTTAAGTACTCTTCATACTTTGGAAGTCATCCCTGCTTTGAAAGCTGATTTTGCAAAACCAAAACCATCCTGGTTGGGGTTTTTTTTTAGAACAAAATAACATTTATCTGACAATTCCCCAGCCCGTAATCCTTGGGTGATTCAGATATGATTTACTGATTATCCAGCCCATCACACTTCAATGGCTGGGATAAAAGGGAACTCTGATCTGAGTCATCTGTGGTTTAGTATTTGTTTTTTTGCCAAACCAAAACCATACTTACAAGATTTTAAAAGTCCCAAACCTCAACCAGTCTGTCAAAAGTTAATATAATTGGTCGGAATTTCAGAAAAGCACTTGATGCTGTGCCACACAACAGATTAATATGTCAGTGTGGAAGCTATGAAACTTGTGATGCCTTGGGGTTTATTTGTACTTCATTTTTAAATGTCTTCTTGTGGACAGACCCAGCAGCTGTTTCCCAGCCTCCCAGCCCCCCCACACCCTATTCCCACAAAGTTGCCACTAGAGGAAAAAGATGCATACTACTGAAATTCACCAGAATGCACAAAAATCTCACCAGGGTCTGAGAAGCGAGTATCCCCCACCATATCTGGAAAATTATCCCTTGCAAAATTTATGCAACTTTGAATGGACACCAGTAGAAGCAACTGGAGTCCACTACTTCTGCAACAGGAGACTGGGGAAGACCTGGGGGGGGGTGGGGGGAGGAGAGAGAGAGAGAGAGAGAGAGAGATGTGAATGCACCCAAACATTTTACATAACATTCATGAGTTAAGCTTTGGTGTACCCCGTCAAAGCATCTTGTTACCCTCCTGCAAATTCTTAAACCATCATGATCACAGTGCCAGCCAGCTATGCTTGAGGCAGGAGGTTTAAAAAAACAATTTGCAAGACCAACGAAAAATACGAAGATTGGCTCTATTAGAGTATAATTTTATAATGTCCTCAATTACACAGTGACTCAGAATGGATGGGTGAAAGGAACTAAACTGAGCAAACAAATTAAAAAAGATTAGGTAAATGAAGCTCACTGCAGAGAAATAAAAAAAGCACCATACACCGAGCTGATAGTGCATCATTCAGTAAACCAGAGTCCCTTAACATGAGCAATCTGTTTCATTCTTCTATTTTTATTCTTTGCAAGGAATTTGTTCTTACTCTCTCTGTTATAAGCTGCCGAACTATATCCTCTTTGACCTGATGTATTGGGGAGTCAGGCAGATATATTGGTCAGTCAATAACATTTAAACCGAATACATGTCAAGGTGCCCAACAGATAGCGGCAAGCAGCAGTAAAAAGTGATGTTGGCAATGTTGCAGGGAAACCAAAGGAAAAGGTAGAATTAAAAGGCTGTCAAATTCAAGCTGAAACTAAAATATAAAGAATGAAATTCTGACCCTTCTAAAGTCAGTGGAAGTTTTGCCTTTGACTTTACTGGAAGAAAGATTTCACCCCAAGTTAGCAATCTCAGTTCAACTATTACATGAAACTTTCTTTATGAATAATCCATAGAGCAAAAGGATACAGGTTAAACCACTGACCCTATGGCACTGACTTCAAGAAGACCAGGATTTCACCCATGCTTTAATTTGCTTTTGAGGCTGGACTCCAATATTATTTCCATTCATGAATCAGTGTATGGGGGGGTGAATTGTATAGAGGCAGAGAATGGCTGCATAGATATGAATGGCTGTATAAATCTATAGGTGGTCATATATCAAGGGCCAGGTATAACAACCTGGGTGAAATAGAATAGAGAGGAAAAAGAGGGGAAGCTTTATGATATGGGAAAAACTGACCATGGAATACACTTTTTTGCTGTGTGGGCACAGCTTTCATATTATCAGCCATGGATCTGCGTAATTAATCATGTAACACATTGAATTACAAGCAAATGACTCCAGCTGAGATCCAAGGAAAAGAGAGAGAAAATACTAGGGATTCCAGAAGGGGAAAAAATGTGACTGTTCTAGTAAAAGTATTTGCATGGATGTTGTCTGGTATAGCAGAGAAATGCACTGGATTTAAAGGAAACAGGAAACCTTCAGTAACTAGCATTAATTGAGAAACTCGGATCTGCGGTGCTGAAACAATACTATGAAGTCATGGGTCAGGCTGCAAATAGGAGGGTTATCAACCTAGTAAGGAAGGGTTTTCTCTTGCTCTTTATGTACAAATAGATTAAGACACACATTGCCCAGAAATGCCCTTGTGTAAGGCCAAAAAGAACATTTGTTTCTCCAAGAGCACCTAAGTGTAGCATTCTGACTAATTTGTGTTTTGAATGAGACGTGTATCATTAGCTTTACCATGGGAGATAAGACGATATTGTGGCTGGATTAAACTGAGCCACTTTTTCCAACGGTGCCTATCTATTCAGGAATCATTTGGGAAGGAAGCAATTTGGTCACTTAATGTCTCGTTTTGGATATCCTGCAAAACTAAACTATCATCACTACCAGGAACTGAAAAATGAACTTTTAAAAAAGAGATTAAAACTTCTGGGCGTATTATTGAATGCTGTAGGAGACATGGTTTGGGGTTTTTTTACCCCTCAAATGTTAAAAGTAGAGGTAGATCCAAACTCAATCCCTGCATCCAAAAACCCTCGAACTCAGGAGAGTTCAGATCCAGAGGTAGATTCAGGTCCAAATATTACCTCCTGACCTAATCATTACTTTTATAAACTAAGGTTTAATAGCAGGATTCTCTTCCGATGCGGGAAGGGATGAAAAATATTTAGCACTTAGGACCTGATCCAAAGTTCACTGAAGTGAATTAAAAAGATTCCCACTGATGTCAATGGACTTGGGAACAGCCCTTAGATGCTGTTGTGGTGAGTAGTATAGACAATAGACACATCTACGTCTTGGTATCTGGATGTACCTTGCATGAAACTTGAGAGTCTCTTTCCCCTATGGGCTATAGGATTGCCACACAGGGCAAGAGAGGAGATGTATTACCTGATACAGTAGTTCCCCATACACTATCCATACACTAGATCCTCAAATCTAGGAACAGATGAAGCTCTTTTTCACTTTGTCTGATCAACAAATGGTGCATATTCAACATTGTGTGGATCAATGGCTCTCAAGCTTTCCAGACCACTGTACCCCTTTCAGGAGTCTGATTTCTCTTACATACTCCCAAGTTTCACCTCACTTCAAAACTACTTGCTTACAAAATCAGACATAACAATACAAAAGTGTCACAGCATGTTATTGAAAAATTGCTCACTTTTTCATTTTTACCATAGAATTATAAATAAATCCATTAGAATATAAATATTATACTTACATTTTAATGTATATAGAGCAATATAAACAAGTCATTGTATGAAATTTTAGTTTGTACCGACTTCGCTAGTGGTTTTTATGTAGCCTGTTGTAACACTAGGCAAATATCTAGATGAGTTGATGAGATGAAGACCTCTGTGTACCCTTGGGGCCTCTGGGTACAGATAACTTAGTTCAGATTGCAAGCAGCTGGAATGAAGACATTCACAGGGGACGCACACCACACAGTTGCTCATAGAAAGTGTCTGCAACTTGTAGCCTTATGGCAGAGAATAGACAAAAGCCACCCCATGAAAAGAAAACCATGTTATAATTGGAAACTTAAGGGGGGCAACTTTATAGTTCGAGAATGGTAAAATGAGGTCTAGTAAATCAAGATCTTAGCAGCAATGACTTTGCTCTCTCTCTCTCTCTCTCTGCCCGTCACCCCCCAGTCGGGGTATGGGCCACCAACCACAGATCATTCCATCTCTGTTGTTGGTGTTTCAGTAGCAATTTGGTTCCCTATGGGGTGGAGTTGCTAGCCCCATGCCCATGTTAAGCCTACAGCACCTGGTATTCCTAGGAGGTCTCCCATCCAAGTACTACTTTGCTCTATAGGACTTCATAAAAACCATTAGCAGCAATAGATCATTTCTAGGATGATCTTCTAAGACAGGGTTGGGCAAATTATGGCCCGTGGGCCCCTCCTGCCCAGCCCCATAGCACCTGGCTGGGGAGACCCACCATGGCCTCTCCCCCACTGCCTCAGCACGCTGTGTGGGCAGCGCTGTGGCCCATAGCTCCTGCTAATGGTGCTGTGTGCTCTGGCATGGCAGCATGTCTAGCTCCCGCAGGCCACGCGGAGCCAGACATGGTGCGTGGTATGGTAAGGGGCCTGGGGCCAGGGGGCTGGATAAGGGATGGGGCCCCAGGGGGCGGTCAGCAGGGACAGGGAGCAGGAGGCAGAGGTTCTGGGCGGGTGGTCAGAGGACAAGGAACAGGAGAGGTTGTATAGGGCGGGGGAGTCCTGGGGGTCTCTCAGTGGATGGGAGGGTGGATAGGAGTTGGGGCAGTCAGTGGACAGGAAGCAGGGGGAACAGGTAAGGGGTGGGATCCTGGGGGGGGCAGTTAGGATGGGGGGTCTTGGGGGCAATCAAGAAGCAGGGGGTTTAGATAGGGGATGGAGTCCCGGGGGGTTGTTAGGAGCAACGGTCTCTGGAAGGTGGTCAAGGGACAAGGAGCGGGGGGTGGGGGGGTTGGATGGTTGGAGCTTCTGAGGGGTGCAGTCAGGAGGCGGGAAGTGGGTGGGGGTTGGATAGGGGGCGGGGCCAGGCTGTTTGGAGAGGCACAGCCTTCCCTACCCAGCCCTCCGTACAATATTGGAACCCTAATGTGGCCCTCGGGCCAAAAAGTTTGTCCACCCCTGTTTTAAGAAGTAACGAATCCAAGCTAAGCTTGTGAAGGCTAGAACTATAACAGGGTTTAAAAGAGAACTGGTTAAATTCATGGAGATTAAGTCCATTAATGGTTATTAGCCAGGATGCGTAAGGAACGGTGTCCCTAGCCTCTGTTTGTCAGAGGGGGGTGATGGATGACAGGAGAGAGATCACTTGATCATTACCTGTTAGGTTCACTCACTCCGGGGCACCTGGCATTGGCCACTTTCGGCAGACAGGATACTGGGCTGGATGGACCATTGGTCTGACCCAGTACAGCCATTCTTCTGTTCTTCTTATGCCCCAAGTGGGCAGGCAGGAGGGCCCCATTCTCCCTCCACACAAGCCAGAAAAGCTAGCCAGGCTTAGAGAAGAGCACCCACATCCCCCACTGGAAGGGTTATGCAGGGGATGCAGTCACCAGACTCTCAAGGAGCCCCATTCATTCAATGGGAGTTGGGCATTTGGGCCAAGGAGCTTCTCTGCATTGCCCCTCCCCCCAGTGCCAGGCTGGGCCTTAAAGACCCACCAAAGGGTTGTTTAAATCTCTAGTTAATATTGAAAAACCACTTCAGAGTGAATTCAGTAAACGACTCTGTTACTATAGAAGGAATATTCTGGTGTCTGAATTTCAGAAGCTGCACTGGTCCTAGTGTAGACCTGACTTACACTGGCAGAGTGCAGTGTGCACTGGGGGAAGCCGTGTCTGCACTAGGATTTGCTCTGTTGTAGCTACACACCAGTGACTGAAATCCCAGTGTAAACAAGGCTTAAAATAAACAAACCAGGCTGCAGTTTTAAACACACTCTTCCTTTAGCCAGTGTCACATCTGGCAGTGATCGTTATTACGATGGGCCCAGATCTGAGGTCAGTGGGAGCTGTTCCAGAGAGTGGAGTTCGGGTGTAAGCCCCCTACTTCTTGGGTACATTGGCATTTCCTTTGTTGAAACAAAGGAAGTTCCTCTTCCCCCTTTACACTTGCATTTCCCTTTTAATACAAAACATCCTTTGCATGAATATGGCTCTTTCCCAGACCTCCGTGCTCAGGCCTGCTGTGGCTGCTGGTGGATTTGGTTGCTGTGGCTTGTACTTTGCTGCAGGAGGAGAACAGGAGGCTGTGCCGCTATACTCCAGCCGTGCCGCCAAATGTCCACAGTGGCTTTTCAGCTGACGTAATTCTAAGGGAGTCTGTAAACTTTTTTTTATTGTTAATAAGGCTAATGTATTTTCTTGAGGTCTTTACTGGCAGGCTGAGATGTAACACTGGATTCACTGATCACTTGGGGGTTATTCTGACATGCCGCCTCAGGCAGAAACAGAGTGCGAGCTACACCAGCAATAACACAAGATAGCAGAGAGCCTCTCTTCTGATGCTTGGTCAGGGAGTGGAGCAGAAACAGCTTACAGAGTCAGCAGTGGGGCCTGAGAAGCACTCCTGCTAGTTCCTGTTTCTGCAGAAATGGGCCTCAGATTGGCAATTGGAAGATAAAGGATTTAGGGCTTGTAAGTCTGGTTGCACGCTGAAAAGTGACTTTGTACAAATGGCACTTTCTTACTCAACAGATCTGCCCCCTCTCTATATTCAGAGTTAAGATCTGCTAGCGTCCAGCATGAAAACAAGCTACCCTTTACTGCTGTGAGCCCTGCAAAGCCAACACAGCTACGAGACAAACTGTGAGCTGGAGTCTGTCCCTTTGGCATTATCAAGAGAATTGTTTCGTAAATTCCAAGAAGTATAAGGGAGGCAGTGGAGCTGCATGGGCATCATTGAAAACTCCGTTCTTCTTGCAGGACCTTTACTATTGGCAGGGGGTTAAAGGAAGGGAAACACGTGAAGGCCAATGGTAGTAGCACTGAGGGAAGATCTTTCTGCCACACCTAGGAGTTCTCACAAAAATATTGCAAATAATTTTGTACAGCAGATTTTTAAACAAGCTAGGAGTACAATTACACCTGCAAAATGTACATGTAGCGGCAGCTGTGCACGCGAATGGCATATGTGCACGGGCAATGGCTTCTTGTGCGAGCAGTGATCCCTTGTAGACGTGCAATTGTAACAGCACATATGAATCACATGCACTGTTCTGATCTCAACTTGATTTTAACTCAAGCATTTATCTTTTTAATTTTCAATAACTAGTTCCCGTCCTGTTGTTACTCTTGTGTTGTTGGCCTATAAGCTCTTTAACAACATCCTGCTGTTACAGTAACTTCACTGTGGGCTGATGAGTACCATGATGTATGGGAACAGAGGGGGCCATGACTCTGGCAGTGTAGTCCACTAATAGTTGTCTCATCTGTCAACCGGATGGTTCTGGGTTTGAGCTCCAAGGTATAGCCCCATAAAAGAGCCAAGCAGACAGAATAGATGCCTGACATCCTTCCATCTCTATTTTTTAAATGCAAAAACTGCCTTACAATACACCCTCTGTCTGTAACTCAAGCCAAAAAGTCAAAGCCGTTGCATCAATAAAATTTTCCTTCTGGCAAGGGTACTCATCATATTCCACGTGGGAAGCTGTGAATACGTTTACCTCTTTCATTTTACTTTCATTAGGATCGGTACAACCAAAGGTCTGTACCTCATCCTTGGCATCAATGCCCAATTGGCATGGGAATTGAGGGTGGCCTATGGACCCTGAAAGCACACTCCATATAGCCCTGATCTATACTGGGGGGGGGGGGGAGGATTGATCTAAGTTACACAACTTCAGCTATGAGAACAGCGTAGCTGAAGTCGATGTACTTAGATCGACTTACCTGGCGTCTTCACGGCACTGAGTTGACTGCTGCCGCTTCCCCGTCGATGCTGCCTGTGCCTCTCATGTCAGTGGAGTACAGGAGTCGACGGGAGAATACTCGGGGAATCGATTTATTGCATCTAGACTAGACGTGATAAATTGACCCTCGATAGATCGATCTCACAGTGTTGATCCCCACTGGAGTGTAAACCTGCCCATAGAAACACTCTAGGATTTGAGGGCATCCATCTGCAAATACTTACGTGGGTCTTTGCTTTGGGATGGTACCTTAAGAGGGTTGGGTTTTTACTTGTACATTGCAAACAAGGCTTTTTTCTGGGCCTTATGTTGTTTTTTTATTACTTGATTTTTTTATACTTAATTGATTTTCAATTCCACTGTGCTCAAAAATGCTGGATTTGACTATTTTATACTGAAAGCAAAATGTTGACAGAATTACAGGAAATTTTGTATAATTAGTCCAGGTTACCTGGAATTATGGGTTTGAGTGGCATTTTATAGAGACTAATCCTGAGCCTGTGAATCTATTTGGGAAGGACTGAAGCCATAAAAGGCCTTGTATGTTCCAAGGATTCCCAGCATTTTTCATAGTGTGGACCATCTCTATGCCTAGTGGTGATCACATAACATTCCAGAAGCAACCACAGCAATTGGTGAAGTGTTAGAAAGTAACTATTTTATTTTACTGCAGTTTAGCAGCTGGAAGCCAGGAAGGAATTACAGGAAAGCAGCACCATGTGACCCGCCTGCTTTCCATATACTGTATCTGGGTGTCTGGCTGGTGAGTCTTGCCCACATGCTCAGGGTTCAGCTGATCGCCATATTTGGGGTCAGGAAGGAATTTTCCTCATGGGCAGATTAGCAGAGGCCCTGGGGGGTTTTCGCCTTCCTCTGCAGCAAGGAGCACGGGTCACTTGCTGGAGGATTCTCTGCACCTTGAAGATTTTAAACCAGAATTTGAGAACTTCAATAGCTCGGACATAGGTTAGGGGACTACTACAGGAGTGGGTGGGTGAGATTCAGTGGCCTGCGCTGTGCAGGAGTTTAGACTAGATGATCATAATGGTCCCTTCTGACCTTAAAGTCTATGAGTCTATATTACCAGCAAATGTTGATGGACCACATTTTAAGAACCAATAGATTCCAATACTTCCAAATTAATTAGAAGTAGGCAAGATAAAATTCATATTCAAATTCATATTTATTGTGGTAGTGGTATTATGGTAGAGCCTACAAGGCCCCGTTCTGCTAGGCACTGTACAAACATAGAACAAAAAGAGAGGCTCTGCCCAAAGAGCTTACAGTCTATGGGTATGGTTAGATTGAAGATTTTTGCGTGTTTATTTATAGCGCTTCCCAATGTAGCGCAATAGGTATCGCGCTACAGACCCTACAAACTGAAACCTTGTAGCGCAAAATACTGTATACATTTGTCCCGCTTCTGACGGCAGGATCAGTTGCGGGATAGGGCAGGTATCCCCGCATTCAGCTGGGTGCAGCCTGCTTTGCAAAGAAGAGGGGTAAGGGGGAACAGGGAAAGTGTAGGCAATGAGACAATTTAAGGCTGTCAGTGTCTAGGAAACTGACCAGGCTCTGCAGTGCACTCACACAGCTCAATCGGTCAGCATTTCCAGTGCTTATCGGCTGTGAGTTTTAAGAGAGAAACTGATCAGCTACTTCCTGATTCTTCCCCCCTTTTTCAAAACAACATTGATGTCATTTGCCTTAAATGGCTTGTTGATTCCCTTATAGCGTAATGAGTTATTCCTGGGTGTTCACATTCCCACCCTTGCACTATAGCGTTAGCGCAAAAAGGCTTATCACTCTGGAAAAGGAGGTTTAACACTTGCGCTTTAAACAGGGAGTCATTGCGCAAAATCTCCCTTTGAAGTGTGTTCCCTATGAAAATTATAGCGCTACAGGAGGGTTTTTGCGCCGCAAAGCGCCAGTCTAACCAAGCCCTAAGTAAAGATATTCCTTAGGGCGGGGCAGTGGAAAAGACAGAGATGAGGAAATGGAAAGAACTGTCTGTCCTTGGGATTACTGCTAAGCCCCTTCTAGAGCCTGATCTTGCAATATTGAAATCCATGAGAGTTTTGCTTTTGACATCTCTGGGAGTAGGATTATGCCCTACCACATGGGCAGTGGCTGGTAGGAGGCCAGAAGACAGGAAGCGTCCATAAATTATTAGTTATCCTTAATCAGTTTTAAAATATTCTTTGTCTTGTAAAAATACTATGTACATTTGTGCTAAGACATGTTTCCTGCCCTAACAAGCTGATAATCAGTGAAAGACAAGACAAACAGTGAGGCAACAGTTCAGAGATAGAAATGATTGGAAAGATTATCCAGGAGGAAAATAAGGATCCATTAAAGAAGAGAGTTTTATGGAGGTTTTAAAAGGGGAAGAGAGAGAGAGAGAGAGAGAGAACACTTAGCAGACAACAACTGGGAGACTCTCTCCTGTTGAGGAATAGCATGAAAGAAGGTATGAAGCCGAGAAGAGAAGGCGACAAAGACCTCTCTATGGCTAGGGGATTGGGAGGGGTACAGAGAGCAGGATGGAGAGTGGAGGAAATGACAGCAGAGACATAGGCTAGGGTGAGATTTATATAATGCCTGACAGGTGAGGACAGAATCCAGTAAAAGGATTCAAAGGACAGGCTGGCAGAGTGCTGGGAGGTGACCTAAGCAGTGGAGTTTTGGGAAGACTAGAAGAGGGCGGGGAAGAGGGTAGAGGCAGGAGAGGAGAAAGATATAGTAATAAGGTGTGAGAGGAGCAAGGGCTGGGGGCTTTTCTGTCATCAACTGATGGTTGTCCCCACATACGTAGTTCAGCTCCTTGAACAAACACACACCCCAAAGATCTGATGACAGCAACCAGCCCTAAGTCCATAACTGCCCTCCGACAGCTGGCATACAGAGCAACTGGATATGCAAGCTGGGGACAGCTTCGCTGATAACATACCCTGCAGGGAACTACTTTAAACGAACATTTTCAAGTCAAATGAGGCATCAGCATTTCTTGTCAAGGAAATTGCTAAAGGACTTTATTTCAACATTCTGTCCCTCAGCGCCTGGCATTACATCCGCAGTCATGTGCTAACAGATATTTGAAACACTGTGACTTGGTTTCATATGTAAGATTATAAAATTACTGTTTCAAAACTGATATGGGTATCTCAATCCAGCTAACCCCTTTCAGTGGACCTCTGCTCACTCCCACGTAAACGAGTGTGAAATTCTGGCCAACGTGTCCCGAGGATGATTTTTAAAGTTCAAAGAGTTTATTGGGGGATAAAATATATTTCCCTTGATTTGTGCCTTTAAGTATGAAAACCAGAAAGCCCCACAGCATCTCTTCCATCCCACGACAATGCAGTCGTACATTATGTTCTTTCTGCGTTTGTAATTACAGGGCAAAACAGATTTGTAACGGGCAGCATAGTTTGTAATCATCCTGAGAGCTAGCCATAATACTTTACTGCAAGCTTGCCAAATATGTTTTTGCCATCCTGCCCTAAAGTGTAGCTGATTCCTCTCCACCATTATTTCACGGTCATGCACCAACCTGGCTTAAAGATGGGTTGGAATTCCCTTCCTTCCAGGATAAAGATGGGTTGGAATTCCCTTCCTTCCTTCTCTCATTTTTGTGAGAGAAATCTTTAGGTTTAACTCAGGTTCCTGCTGCAGAACTGGAGCTCGGAAAATTGTTCTCTTCGGCATTAACTACTGGCCTGTATTGAGTCATTGCTTTCAAGGTCGTCTCCACAAGGAAAGAGTCTAGAAACAGCTCTAACAAAAAATGATAGCTGTAATCCTCCTTTGCATTGCTAGTTACGCCAGATCAGGGAGGCCCAGAGCTGTGGCTTTGCAGGGCCAAAGGGCAGCTGTGTCTAATGTATCCTTCTCTGCCCAGTGTGATTTCTCCTCTCCCCTCCTCCTCCACTATAACACAGAATGTATTCTCTATAACAGGGAGTGAAACCCACTGGAAGGAATTTGGGCTCTAAAATTATATGCCAACGTACTGATGTGTTTTTCTTTAAATCTCGTCCAAGTTTACTTTTCACTGAGGTTTGCCAGGTAGGCCGCCAGGGATTTCCTCTGGGGTATAACCAGTCCAGTGACCTCACTGCCTCTAGAGCAACCAACGCCGATAGTCGAGGCCAGACTTCTATTTCGGAAAAAAGAGACTGAGAATTGACTGATGCCCTGGTGGATAGACTACGCTCAGCCCTAGCAGGAGTGGAGTCACTGGACTTGCTAGATCTAGGAGTGCCCCTCTGTGGGGCCCACGCCTGCATTGGGGTGTTGTGATGCCGTCGGCTGTTTTAGGACACGTGAAGGTGCCTTGCAGAATGTAGAAGTGCCCTGCTGAAATCAGTCTGGGGGGTGACCCACTCTGACCCTTTCGGTGAACATGGGCAGGGCTAGCTCCAAATTCTCCGGGCGTCCCACAACTTTCGTTGCTGGATCTGCATTCCATACTGAAAGGAACTTCTGAAAGCGTCTGCCAATCTTCTGCTGAGCCCTCTCTCTCTCTCTCTCTCTCTCTCTCTCTCTCTCTCTCTCTCTCTCTCTCTCTCTCTCTAAATAAAATCAAAGCACCCATATTCCATCCCACTTGGGCCTTTATATGTATTCCCGGTTAGCAGGCGTTCTACCGCAATATCGCCTCCTGCTGGTGGTGGGGGCAGAGTTTTCTGCCCCACACGGGAGAGAGGGAGGGTGGCTTTTCCCAGGATGCTTTGTGAATTTCAGGGCATCTTTACAGAGGGCAGGACTGGAGTGTCTGTACAGAGGGGCAGCCAAAGAACAAGCAATAACTAACATTTGGTAATGCTCTGTGGGCGAGATTCCTCCTCGGCTGCATGGACATTGATCCCCTGGGCCCAGCATGAGAGACTCCAGCTGGTAAGAACAGAGCAGCCAATGCAAGGATTGCTGCATATGGGAAGGAGGTAAAATGGGCCCAGCGGGGACTACCCCTCCCCTTAGTAGCCCTGGACTCAGAACTGTGTAAGGGAGACCTCCCCCACACTCTGGGGGCACTGGGATTCAGGTGGTGCATCTTCCCGCACCCTGCTATGGGATCTAGGAGGTGGGGGGAGGGTGAACAATTGTATAGGGACAGTCCTGATTTTTGAGTCTTTTTCCTTTATAGGCTCCTCTTACCTTCACCCCGTCCCGATTTTTCACACTTGCTCTCTGGTCACCATAGGTGCGGGGAGGGGCGGAAATTGCAGAGAGAAGCCAGGCAGAGTCTCCAGCCAGTAGGGACCAAACCAATCAAAGCAGGGACCCTGGGATATTCCTCTCAGTGCTGTAGAAATGTTCCCTGGGTTCTCTGTTTTGCTGACTGGCTCTTTGCTCCAACCCGCCCCCTCCCTCACAGCCACCTCACCCTGCCCGCTTCACTGCACACCCTCATCCGCCACATCGAGTCTGTCTTGACTGTTTAAACTGTAAATTCTTTGGGGCAAGGACTGTCCGCTACTCTGTGTTGGCATAATGAGGCCCCATTCTTGGTTGGCCCTGAGGCACTGCCATAAGGAATGTGATTGATAATAACAACAGCATCCTCCATGAGCCAAGAAACGCATTAAATTCCACGTGAGATGCCCTTGCCATCTATTCAGGCTTGCCAAGGGAGATGGCAGCAGAAAGCGAAGCCCGTGGATGGATGCTCCTGCCTCAAAGCCACGGACGGTACCCCTGCCTACAAGCAGACGGCCGACTCCTGCCCAGTTTGCCAGAGGGGCTTCCATGGAGTCTGGGAAAGGGCTTGCCAGTGATGTCATCTCTCCCTATCTCCCAATTCTTCTTTACTGGGTGCTGCTGGTCATGCCTTCCAAGGGTGAATCCCTGTGCTTGTCTTCGCTGCAGAGTTAAGTCTAACTTGAGGCGCATCTCCAGTCCTGTCCACACACAACCCCTTCGCTCGAAGGTGGTGGTGCTTCTCTCCTGGCCGGGGTACATGCGACTGCTCCACTTAGTGTGACTCAGGGGCTTCTGTGCCCTTCCAGAGTTATTTCCCAGGGGGGCAGCTCTTACTGGAGTGAAGCTAACACAAGAGGCGAGGAGGTCACTGGTGTTGGATAACACCACATGACTCTGCAGTGAGGACACGGCTGGTTTGTGGGGAAGAGGTGGGACTCGGATTGGAGTCTCCAGAGGTACATTTACACTGACCCCCACAGCAGGCTAAAAGTAGCAGCGTAGAGGTCCCGCCTTGGGCTCTGAGCCCTAACCCCCCGGCAAGCTTCAGCCCAAAGGGGAATGTGCTGGTGGCAGTCGCCCGGCAGCGCACGCCCTGCAAGTCTGTACCCCCAGGCTCTGGGACACACTGTTTTTTTTCCTGTTTGGTTTGCAGTGTAGACGTAGCCTCGCTTTGCCAAGCTGGCATCAATGCTGGCTCTGAAAAGGAAAGGGAGGGGATCCTACACCTAGACACCCGTCCAGAAGAGCAGAAGCTGCCCAAAGATCGGGAAGAAAGGGATTGGGGCCCGGGGGAGATCTCTCAAAACCAGGGGTGCTGAGAGCCAGGGAACCCAACTGCAAACCCTGGGTAGGATGGAAACCACTTGAACGCAGGGGGTGCGGCAGGCCCCTCCCCCCTCCCCTCAGTTCTCCACCTGGACACCGTCGGGCTTCTCCAGCAGGCAGAAAAAAAGCAGCTGAGCCGGGATCCGCCACCTGCCTTCCCCTAGTCTAGCGCCTCAGTGGAGACGTCGCGGGTTCGATCCCGCGGCTGGGTTGCGGGAGCCGCTAGCCCGGGTCTCTCTGGGTTGGGAGTCTGGGGGGCAAAACGTGTTCGGCTCCAGCTCGTTACCATCCACTCCCTGCCCCTCCCTCCCCAGCCCTGCTCCGCTGCTGGCTCCAAACCCCCCCTCGGGCACGTCACTTCCTCGCAAACTTTCCCGAGGAAATGTCTCGGCAAAAGTTGTTTTTCTTCAAAGAAGCTCGGCTCCGGGGCTGGTTCCTCGCCCGCTGACTGGGGAGGATTTCCCGGCGGGGCCTGCTGCTTGCATGTCAAGCTTCCTGTGTTTGTCACCCGGCCGGCGCGGCAGACAGCCGGCTCGCAGCCATGGGCGGCCCCGCTGACAAGGGCTGAGCCGGGTCGGGACCGTTTAGCGCTGCAAACAAGCGCTACATTGCACCCCCTCCACGCCTGCACCCCCCGCGGGACACCCGCTTCTCCCCCGCGGGACACCCGCTTCTCCCCCGCGGGACACGCCGCCGCCTTCCCGGGAGCATGGCTCGGGACTACACGGCCAAGAGCCTGGACAGCATCGACCTGGCCGCGCTCAGGGTAAGCGGCGCTAAGGGGGGGTTCGTGCAGATCTGGCCGGGCTGGGACCCCGCTGAGCCTGGCCCGGTTCCTCTGCCCCGCCTAACCTGCGTCTGCTTTGGCTGAGCCGGTCCATGCCGAGCCGGGCTGACCTGAACTGAGCCGGGCTTAGCGGGGCTCTTCCCCCACCCTTCCCCCGCTCCTCGGTGGGCATCCGCAGAGCCCCCCCAGGTTTGATCTTGCCCAGGCGCCTGTTGCTTCTGGTCTCAGTTCGCTGCCTCCTGAGCGAAGGTTTCCACCTTCCCCTCTCTGGATGAGGCTGCTTTAGTCTCTCCCGGTGGTTTCTGGCCGGGGTAATGGGGGGGGGGGGGGTTCAGTGTCAGGTCGGAGGGGTCTAGAAAGCGATTTTCAGTCCCTCTCTGCTGCCCCGTGTGTTTTCTCCCTCTGTGTTATTCTGGCAGAGCCTTGATTTTACAGCATCTGGTTTTATGCTGTGATTGGCATAGGATTCCCAGCCTTAAGGAGTTTTAGTTTTAGTGGGGAGGTATTTCCCCCGATGACTGAGTACAACTCACTGCTGACTATTGCAAAAGGAGCAGCTAGGTGGAGTCTGTGCGGTGCATCTTTAAGGACAAAATCTATCTATATATATAAAAGTCAAGTGGTGTATGTATGTGTGTATGTATGTATGTATGTACGTATGACAGCGAACTTCTCCCGCACCGTTTGAGCCAGAGACTTGAATTTTGGTACAGTGAGGGGTCTTGGGGTCTAGATGCTGGTAAGGGTTGAAAAATTTTCGGATCTCACCTCTGACGCCCCCCAGGGGTGAAAGTCTTTCAGGGCCGATCACATCAGCTGGGTGGTTAGGTGGTGATGATGTCATAATACCCCCCTCCAACAGACACCTCACTCGCTCAGCTCACCCCTCCCTCCTCCAACAGAACCCCGGAGATCCCTCAGTTCTCTGCCCCTCCCCCCTCCCAACGGAACCCCGGAGATCCCTCAGTTCTCTGCCCCTCCCCCTTCCCAATGGAACCCCGGAGATCCCTCAGTTCTCTGCCCCTCCCCCCTCCCAACGGAACCCCGGACTACATCAGCTCACTGCCCCCCCCCCACCTGCGAAGGTCCCCGGAATCCCTCGGCTCTGGGCCCCCTCCCCGCCTGCGACGGATCTGAGTTGGGTTTGGTGGGACGGTAAGAGAGGTGGGGGTGTCGGGTTCGGTCGGGGGGTAAGTGAGCAAGCAAACCCCGCACCCCCACCTCGTCCCCCCACCAACCGCAACACCCCCTGACCAACCCCAACACCCACACCTCACCCCTCACTCACCCCAACACCTTCCCACCCCCCCAGACCAAACCCAACACCCCCCGGCTCACTTACCCCCCCGACCGAACCCGACACCCCCACCTCACCCCCCCAGAAACTAACTCCCATTGACTTCACTAAGCATTACTGTAATCCCGCATAGGTGTGGGGAGAGGGTGGGTGTGGTAAATGGGGCCCCTGTGATGGTGAGTGTGTGTGTCATATTTTTGCAAGGCCGACATGAATATGGCTGATTATAAATACCAGCATCGTGCCTGCTCTTGCAACTCCCAGGGTTTTAATGCAAACCAGCTCTGCCTCCATAAAACCAACCCTGGTCATATTTCATGCCCACAAACAGTTAACACGGTTGCAACTTAGGTGGCCAGCTTAGATTTTTTAAAAGATGAGCAGAAATATCATGCCAGTCCAGCCACAGCTATTCTTCTAATGCACTCTTCCAATCCAGGGAAGGGAAAAAACGAGTAAAACTGTGGCGAAATGCTTCCAGCCTCAAACAGAAAAAAACCAAAGCATGATATCTTCTAAAAATGACTTTAAAAGAGGGTTTGGAAAACCCTGCACAGAAATCATACGGCAGGGGTTCCAAACACAAGAGGCAGGAAAAATCAAAGGCCTGCACTATCATAGGGATTGCAATGATGGCACTGGACCCACTGACCCGGTCATGGCCAGGAAGGCCAGAATTTAACCTGAAACATAGCGACGCTTGGACGAGTAAGACAAAGTGACTAAGTTAAGGGGCTGTGTCTTATCTTGTTATAATAATCCTGTGAGAGCAGGGTGGAAAATAGCTTTGTAAAGTGGCCTGCTGGCTTTCAGTGGCAAAGCCAGCAAATCTCCCATGGGGTTTTGCCCCAGAGATCTTGGATTCTGCAGGTCTAGACCTCAATAAGGAAACACTAAAGAATCCCAAAGTCCCCTTGATCCACATGTGGGCCAGTGTTTACCTCCACAGCATGCCCCCCTCACCCCAGGCCCAGCAGGGGTTGAAGTCTTGGATCCATGCTGGAGGCAAGCGTAGAGATAGGCTGATGCCAACAAATTTCCAGCCCCGTGGAAGTCATGAGTGTAGGGAAAAACCAATGTGATCTGGGGCCATAGTACCTATTTTGCAAAGCCCTCTCCCTGGGCCAGCCATGGCCAAGGTTATGCCAGGTGTGGCACTCTGCTATCGCACTGTTGTGAGGGAGGCAGCCAATTGAGGGCAGAATCATGGCCTCCGGGCAGATGGCCTTAGTTCCGGGGTGTTAGCCCCACCCTCCAGTGGGATGGTATTAGGGGACCCTCACGGAGATGTCCTCCTCCCGGGCCCCCTCTTCCCAGGGGAAGGGCCCATACATTTCAAAAGATCAGGGAGCATCTGGGTGGAGTTCTGCTGCTGTTTGGCTTTGAGAGCAGGTTATTACCTCGTGCTGCTCCGGTGATCTAATGGTGTAAATTTATGTCAACGACCTTTCAGGGTTGCTCGTTTCATAGGGGCAACCGGAGGGCTAAAATGCCTTTAGTTTTTGTGGGTTTTTTGGTCCTCTAAAGAGGGGCAGAGGCCCCGTCAGAGCTGAAAACTCTTTTTTTCTTGCCTGTCTGCAGAATCCATGAAAAGTGTATTTCAGTTGGTACCCTGCTGCATACAGCATTTGGCATGCCACCCTATAGAGGGGTAATATATTACCCAGGTGGCATCCAGCTCAGCAGTCTTGCTGTTGCCTTTTGTTGCCACTCTGGAGATGATAAAGGAAAGCAAGAAGACCAGCATATGGTACAGGGCATCACAGTAATTAACCTCAAAGTGATGAATGTTTGGGTCAGAATTTTGGCATGGGTCAAAGGAAATGTAGCAACTTGGCAACGGATAGGTGAGGAAGGGTTATGTGGGCCACGGAGTTTTAAAATGTTCACTGAGAGATGAGCCCTACCTCTGAGATCATTAAGAACTTGGCCCAGTGTGAGGACGTAGCCATAACGTGCCAGCTGAGGACGCAGGGCTCATATCCAAGCAGATGAGAACAGTGCACATTGCACCAAGGAGCTCTAATGCGGAAGAGATCCGGGGAGGGCCTCTGAACATCCGATTGGACTGCCTAGCAATCACAGCCCAGCTGTAAGGCCCCGTGCATGAGTCTAGACCCCAGACCTGCAGAGCTGCCAGGCATCTCCATGCTGCCAGTCAGCCGCTGCTGTAACCAGCTTGCCACTCAGCTGCCCGTGACCCACTGGTGGGCGTGGACCATGGGAAGTCCTGCCTCAACGGGTCTGACAGGCACCAACTTCATGGCTCTTAATTGGCTCCTTGTCCTATATAAACCCAATGGGTGTTCCAGGAAGTGTCCAGGAAACAGTGTGTACCTCCTATAGCTGCCAGACCCATTCCTTGCTCCTGACTTTGACTTGGCTTAATTTGATTTTCTCCTTCTGACGGGGACACTGAAACCTGACTCAGCCCCTGACCCTACGTATTGACTCTGGCCTGGAGCCTGACTGTGAACTCCTCCACTGTTCCCAGCTCCTCCTCCGGACCCTTAGTCCAAACTCTGCTTTTTGGGATCCTGATGCCAGCCAATGAGGGTTTTATAGTGTCCACCTAAAATGATATTTTAGATCTATCAGCGGCAATAGGCTTATTGCTGGCTCTAACATAATTGAAAGAAAGAGCACAGCTAATTAGATCCCAGACATGGGGTTGGCAACCTTTCAGAAGTGGTGTGCCGAGTCTTCATTTATTCACGCTAATTGAAGGTTTTGCATGCCAATAATACATTTTAACGTTTTTAGAAGGTCTCTTTCTATAAGTCTTTAACATAGAACTAAACTATTGTTGTTTGTAAACTAAATAAGGTGTTTAAAATATTTAAGAAGCTTCATTTAAAATTAAATTAAAATGCAGAGCGCTGACCGGTGGCCAGGACCCGGGCTGTGTGAATGCCACTGAAAATCAGCTCCCATGCCATAGGTTGCCTACCCCTGTCCCAGACCAATGGAAACGAAGCACCATACAAGGGCTCCACTCCTACAAAGCATTTTATGTGCTTTCCTAACTTTTTGCACATAAATGGTTTAATTGGTTTTGGTATGCGTATGAATCTGCAGATGAGATATCGAAATCAAGAAAGGATAAACTCAAACTGAGCCCTAACTTCTTATGTGTAATTTCTCTTCTGTTCTCAATATATTTCCTTGTGCCTTTCACCTGAACACGTGGATAAGTGAAAAATCAGTCTGAGCTGGTTCCATTATGTTAGTTAAATAAAACAAATCTACAGACAGTTGGAGATTTGGGAAGGACATGATTAAAAACCATCTAATTACAAAGGACTGAAGATGGGTGCCTTCAGATTTACTGGCAGGGAACACAGAGAATCCAAGCAAGATAAAAATAGATTTTCATGGCTATAAGAAGGACTTGTGCATTGCTACTGGTAGAGCTATTTGGTTTGCAATAACTGCTCAGTAACGCAATTGTAGAAGTCTGTTACATTGATTTCTATTGCATGCTGATCAGGACACTCTGTGAACAAAAGGCTTTGTCCTGTTTCATTTATATAGAAAACTATTGTTTATTTCAGGGGGGATTTTCCCAAGCAAAGTGTGCTGGATCAGTCCCTAGGTGGACAGTTTCTGTGGGGAAAAAAATTTACTCAACAAATAATCTTCAACGAGAAAAACATTTTTTCTGTGATAAATAAGGGCCTTTTCCAGCCAGCGTCACAGAAACTGGACTTCTGAGTGAATGATGAGATTCTATAGCACATCCCTCAGTGGTACCCAAAGATATCACCCGACATGATAGATAGCTAAAACAGATGGTAAGAAACTGATTCATGGAATTAATAATATTTCATATAAACTTCTCAATGATATGCTCCCAAGAAATGCGCGAGAGTGATAAATTGCTCAGCCAGCTACCAAGAAACTGGTCTCTTGAGTTCTCAATGGTTTTATATAAATCTTTCAAGTGAGTTTTAACTGAAACAACAGATTTCTTAACATGCTGAGTTGCAGGAGTAGATGTTTACATGTCCATACTCTTCTGCAGAGTACTTGTGCTACTTGAGAAATGATCTGAACTTCATCCTTATGGAGAAGGCTGGGTTTTAATGGAGTGGATGCTAAGCGAGTAGGGAATTGTTTCACATAGACCCTTGACCATCTGTTACACGGCAATTGGTTGTACGTAACAGCTATAAAGTCTGGATTCAAACCCATGATGTCGAGACGAAAAGCTCTTTATTCCCTGTGTCTTCCAGTCCACCTTTGAGAAATGAGACAGTGCGCATTTTAGACGTAGATTGATATTACTGTATGATTGTTTTGGTAAGAATTTATCTAAATCAAACACAAATTAGTTATAGGCCACTTTGTTAATATTTTGTAACTTTAGTTCATTCTTTCTGTAGACTACTAACCTAATATTCCGTAACCGAAGAGAGAGGTCCAAATTCATCCTCTAGATAGGCGCGGTGGTGGGGACTAAGACTTGGAACTTTCTGGGTTCTGTTCCTGCCTCTGCTACTAAATTGTCATGTGACCATGGGAAAGTCATGTAACTTCTATGTACTTCAGTTTGCCCATCTGCATTTATCTATGGTATTGCTGTATTTGAGCTTTCATTGACTAATGTGTACATAGTGTTTTTGGAGGCATTTCTGAAAATTGTAATAGAAGTTCATTTTACTATTAATGATGATTGTATTACTATTTAGGTGTTTTATGATTCTCTCTCTATTTGTAATATAAATCGTTACAAGACTTTTTGCATTCTGTTTGTGAACAATAGTGTTCCCTTTGAAAAGTTTGTCAGTAACCGCTTTGCCATGAATAACTGTATTTACTGTACTTTTTACAGGACCCAGCAGGGATATTTGAACTGGTGCAAGTAGTTGGAAACGGGACTTATGGACAAGTCTATAAGGTTTGATGCCTTTTTAATTTACTGTGTCTTTCCTGCTATAACTGTTGCCCTATAGCAAAGACCAAGCAATGTCTAAGATGTGGGAGTGGTTATTACAATCTCTGCATAACTGTTTGTGCCCATTCCTGAATAGTGGCAGCTGTGAAATTGTGTGCGGTTTCCTCCTATGACACTTTCACGTTTTTGTGTACAGTTCACCATGGTAGCCCTCACACAGATTTCCACCCCCCTGATCTCTCTATCTTGTCATTTTCACTCTAAAAGTATTTTTCATGGATTGCAGGTACAGTGCAAATATAGTGAGACTATTTTAACATGAGAAATAACTAGTATACTGCTGGATCAGGTAGATTGCCTTATTTGGGGGAGAGGACACAGAACAATATTCACAGAAATAGCCTTGGACTGTAAGGCACTGGCATGAGTGAATTACTTAGCCATGCTCTTCTTCTGACTCTTCCTGTTGCTCCCGTTCATTGCTGGGACACTAGGGCAGAACTACCAATCAGTTAGTTATGTCAACGGATAATTCACCAAGCACAACATGAATGTGCTATACAATGCTAGGCAAACTATGCAGGACAGAGTTTGACTTAAGATGGGAATAGGTGTCAGCTGGTCTAAATAAGTGGATTTGGGGAAGGGGTATAGAAAACAAATGGTCTTTCAGTCACCAGGCCTTCTTTAGAAATGACTGGAAAAGGAGAAATAGAGAAAATATATAGGGAATCTAGATCAGTGTTTCCCACCTGGCGAAGGGAAATGGAGGAGGGTGCAGGACACAAGATTAGTCCAAGATTAGCACAGGGCAGGTGAGAGAGGCCACAACTATGGAGAAAGCTCCTTTTCCTCCAAGGTCCCACCAGAAACAACCCCCACCAGAAACAAGCTCCTACAGCAGTGGATAATGTGATGGGCTACTCTTTGGAAGCCACTTTCATCTATCCCTGCTCCTTGCAGGGTAATGCAGTTGGCCACCGGACAAGGTCACATATAGAGAACTTGGTCTCAGGCTGAATCCCACTAGTGTAGTCTTCTCTTCTCCTGCAGCACTCACTCAGTATTGAGGGCGTATGTAACCCTGCTCTGGCCATCCACCAGTGGACTCTCCCACTCCAAGCAGTGTGCAGTCTTCTGGTTAGCGGGGAACGGTGAAGGGGAGCCACAACAGAATAACAAGCTAGAAAAGAAATAGCTGTGTCTATGAATACACACACGATGAGAAATAGAAAAAAACAAGAGGAAAAGGAAGAAGGCTCAAAGGCAGGAAAAGAAGGGAGAATGGACATGGGGGGAAGGCATCTATTATATCAGGATCTGGTGATGCATACTTGGGTTCTCCTTCAACTCATCTATCCCAATGAGGGGATCAGGTGGGGGGTCTCCACTAGGGAGAGGCTGTGGATAGCACTTATCATTCCTCAAGATGCCCAAGATACATAATTCTCAAATGTATGTTAGTGTTTAATAAGAAACAACTGTTTCCAAATTTTGGTGTCCCTTTGAGGTTTTGAAGATCCGTGGATACCTCTTGGAAAAGCCTGGGACACCTTGTCTGTAGAGACAGCTCTGCTGAAATACTGTATTTTTTGACTTTCCATCCTGCATTTTTTATTTGATATTTTGATCATAACTTTCCATTTGCTGCAGTTGTTAAATCTCACTTGTTTGTTACAGTGCAGATCCGTGGCTGCGGCAAAGATTATGACGTCAAAAGTAGAGAATTCAGAGCTCCAATAGGCAAATCAGAAGCCAATAAACTTTTAGGGCCTGTGAAATCACTGAGTTACGTAGGTTTTATGGAGGACTGAATCTCCGCCTGAAGATTGCTGCTGTCTGCTACATAATTTCCCTTAATAATATAAACTAAACCCATGTATCACAGAGAGAGAATTATTTCTATCTAGATACTCTTTTAAGGATTTTTTTGGGTTGGAGTTAATCAGCTGCTCTTTAATCACCCTAAAAACAGGAAGGAAAAACATAGTTCAGTTTATTTACTGAAAAAGAAAAAGTTTTGAGAGATCATATGATTCAGTTCAATGTTAAATCTAAGTGCAAAAGCATGTAAGAAATGTTGATAATACTAACTAAGGGTAGTGCCTGAGGCATTTGTTCGTGGGAATGAAGGAGAGCCTTGTATTTGGTGGGATGTATGGTACAAGGACGAATATGATTAGGTAACACTTCAAGAACCAATGACCAAACAGTAAATTGGTCATTTTAGATATCTGGGAATGGAAAATAATCACAGCAGCATAAGAAGTTAAATAAGGCCAATGTTAATAGGACAGTAAAACCAACTTTGTTGTAATCATTTGTTAGGGCTTTTCAAATCTGCAAGCTAGTGACAGATTCTGATGTAACAGACCAGAATCTGGCCCTTAAAGTGCTAAGATTGCAAAGCAATACTGGGTTTTTTTAAAGGCCTGTTTGTGAGTAAACTGAACAAGAATGCTGCTTTCAATTCAACCTATTTTGCACTGCTTAATTTTTGGCTGTCTGTGAACATTCTTACCGCTAATGTTTCTTTCATATAAATATTTCTGACCACTGAATTTGGGGCCCATTGACAAAGATCTGTTTAATCCAGAAATGCAAGTGGCTCTTGGCGGAAGTATAAAGTAAAGTCATGCAGTCAAGGAACGTAAATGATATGATGTGATTTAGGTGACCCGAAAAAGCTTTTAGCAAATTCCAAATATTAAGTAATCAGCTGAATACTCAGTTTGAGCTGTCTTCACATAATCCAGTGCTCAAATGTGTTTTTAAACCATTTATTGAAAAATGTTGAATATTAAACAAATTTGTTAACATATAATCTGTTTGCAGATAACTTGTAAACCCGGGGGTTAAATGCACAGACTAAACATTTGGCCACCTGGAAATATGATTATGATTAGGGTTATGGTATTTACATATTTTATTCTGGTATACAATTTGTTTTTGGTCTGTAGTTAGCTGGGACTGATAGAGATGGGATTGATAGAGATGGGTAGCATCATTTTTTAGTTTGTGATCATAAATATTTTAGTCAGAAAGTAATCCCAACTATCCAAATACTTAATTATGTCGTAATCCCAACTATCCAAATACTTAATTATGTCATAGGAGCATGTATTCATTCTTCAAAGCAATATCTTCCCTACAAAATAGCTAAATATACACATAAACAACCTAAAACACAACTGGGGCTCAACAAACTGTATGCAAAGCAGATAAACTGACTAGTTGAATCTAGAAAATCCAAATTGTTATATTGTATTTTTTTTAAAAGCATGCAACTCTGTAAAAACAAAATTAGAGGTTCATCATAACTTAAAAAAAACTGCTTAACAGACTTTCTGAGAGGAAAAAATGATATCTATACTGGAATGTTGTAGACCCAGTTTCAATTCTTTGCCAATTAAAACGGAAGTTATAAAGCCACAATAAAGCAAATGTTGTAACATACACCAGTCCACATAGATAGTTGGCCCGCAATAACATTAGAGCTGCACAGAACAGCTCTAATGGTAGGATTTGTATACTTTAAGTGAATAAGAGCTAGGGGAGTACAGATTCAAACAACATATGGGGGGGGGGATCAAGTTTGCAGAGCCCAATATTGGCAGCCTCAAACATTCAATAATCATGAGTCAGACACACAAAATCATGAGTTTGGCATAGAAATAATCAGAGTTTTATAAAATGATATATTTGGGGTTCTTTTTATTTTCCTTTTTAATTTTATTAGGCTTTGGGTTTCACATTTTCATGCTTTTATCTTCCGCCATAATGGCTTGAAACATAAGTTTGGGTTTGGGTTTTTTGAATGACAGCTGAGATTCTTATGAAATCACATGACCCCATGAGCAGAGGCATTAAGGAAAAACAGATATCACGTGACTCATGATAAAATGGTGAGAGTTGGCAACACTGATGATGGCTAGCGAGCGTAGCAAATTTGTCACATATAAAAGGTTCGTTTTAACCCTTTCATTCAACTGTGCCGCCTCAGGTTTTTGAACACAGAGGGACAGATGGTGTCCAATCCCTGCATACAGGTTTGCATGGGGTAGAGGAGATGTAAGGAGCCTCCATTGTGCATGGGCTGAGGGGCAAAATGGAAAGCCCTTGTGCTCAGGGAGTGCAGGAGAAGTGGTGCCAGTCTGTGCAAAGCATGCAAAGCGGTTAATGGCCCCTTCCTTGGCCCCTTTCTGCATGAACCAACAGAGCTGGCTCCCTGTTGAGGGAATTCCATCCTGCACCCCCTTAAAATGTGGACGCCATTGTCCCAGCCTGCAATTCAAAGCTGCTGGGAGTACTTCCTGGGGCTGGGTACTTTGACCACCCTCAAGTAGGGCTATGTCCCTGTGTGTCACAGGTTAGCCTATTATAGGGTTTCTCAAACTTATTTGATTGGCCCCTCTTCTTTGTGACTGTGGTCATTTACGCCCCTTCCTCCCCACACGTACCTACACTGCCTCTCAGCTCTGAAGGCAGCAGGGTTCCAGCCGCAGCACAGAAGTAAGGGTGGCAATATGAAAAGTGATATGCATCCATATTACGTGAAACAGCTAGACTTAGCACCCCCCTGCCTTGGGGCTGATAGCCAGAGCCCCGCCACCTGTAGATGAGAGATTGGTTGCGGGGGAAGGAGACCCAGGTGCTGGGACTCCGGCTGTCCTCATGGGCGGGGGGTATCATAGGAGGCTAAGACTCCCCTAACCCAAGCCCTGGCCTCGCCCATGCTCTGCCCCGAGGCCCTCACTGCCCCTTCCCTCAAAGGCTGTTGGGGGCTCAGCTTGGGCCAGTGGCTGGAGGTTGGAGTTTGGGGCGGCCTGGGGCAACTCAGGCCAGTGGGTGCCCAGGGACAGTTCAGACTGACTCGGGGGCAGGCCTGTGCTCAAGGCAGGCCGGCTGCTGCTTGGGCCGGCCAGCACAGCTAGGGCGGGCCGTCCAGCAGTTTGGCTGGCACTCCTCCAGCCGCAGTGGGGAGCTCTTGGGGCTCTGGCAGGCAAGGGGAGGCGGAAAGGGTCAGGGTGGGGCCTCAGGTAGAAGGGGCATGGCCGGGGGCTCACCTCCCCGAGGCGGGGATCACATGCCTCCCGGGTATGCATGACCCATCTGCATGAGCTCAGCCACCTGGGGCTAACAGCCAGAGCACTTTAAAAAAAGCACACAGCTCGCGCCCCCTCCTTGACATATTCCCGGGCCTCTTTGGGGAGACCTGCCCCAGCGTTTGAGAACCGCTGGGCTACAGTATGGGTGGGGGAGGCGTGGCTCGGTCCGTTGGTGCCTGACATAAAGACTGTTTTATTAACAAGCAAACCCACTAGTTGGGTGTACTTGGCTTGATCTCCAGGGGAGAGGCTGTACACTCCAGCGAGGGCTTATAAAAGCTACCGCTCAATAAAGCCGCCCAGACGGAGCAGAGAATGCAGCCATTTGGATGGATATCACTGCATTGCACAAGCACTAGTCTAGCCAGGGAGGAAGTGAGAGTGTGGTAGGCTGTCAGTGTGACGCTCTGATTTCAGTTCCTTTTAAATCTGCAACCACATGACCTCAAGCTTTCATCTCGCAAGTTGGAGCCTGGTACTGGTTGACTGGGAGCTGACTAAGGTTTACGTAGCTGCTCCGGGACATGGTGTAGGAGAGGGAGTATGCGGCACGCTTTCCTGTGAATCAGTGCTGAGCAACATCCAGGGCCTTGTACTGGTGGGGGGTGTCGTGCAGAAGAGTGGTAAAGTCCAGGGTCTGGTCTCTTGTGGGTATAGAATCCCAGATCGCTCTTTGCAAGGGACTCTTAGCGTCCTGGCCCACATTTCAAAGCTGTTTAGTTGCTGCTCTGCTCAGCGTAGCACTGCCTAACTGATTTAGGAGCCAAATTCTCATTTTCAGAAGGGATTTAGGTACTCAGGAGCCTAAATCTCTTCTGAAAAATGAGAATTTGGCTCCTAAATCAGTTAGACAGTGCAATACGGAGTGCAGCAATGCTTATATAGCTTTAAAAATCAGGGCCTTAGTATCTATCTACCTTGATTACCCTGCATGGTATCACCTATTCTTCACTTTCTCCCATAAACTGTTGTATTGCTGTGAGCTGCTAAACCCTAGCCATGTTACGTCCTAGATGTGGGTCCATTTCAGTGGGGATATATATGTATATCAGTTGAATTGTTTGGGATGAAACACACTGTTTATTTTATTTACCGTGCTTTTAAGTGTTGGTGTCAGGCTTGTTGGTGGCTGAGTGTGCAACAGAGATCTGTTAATAGAATGGAGGTCTTCTGACGTCCAGTCCTGTGCATTAGTGACAGTGGCACCCGTCCAGCAGGTGTGACCGTGAAAAAACTGGGCAGCAGATAGGTGGGGCCCCTAATGTCGGCGTCATTTCTAAAGAGTCACTCGTCTGCTCAAAGCCACACTTTAAAGTGTGCTCTGAAAAGTGACTGTCAGTCCTACAAGCTCAACGTGGGCTCTGCTAGGTTCTTTCTGTCTCACACATCACCACCAGTAGAGATGTTGTAGGTCAAATTAGGTCATCAGTGACATCCACGCAGCCTTATTGTCTTCTGTGTGACCCTTTTGATGGGGCCTTTTGACTCTGATATTCACTTCCCTATCTTGGTCCGAAATGTTGGCTTTCTTTGTGAGAAGGCATTTCGGGAGGGCTGAGACCAGGAACTGGGGAATGAATCTCTTAGGCAGGGGGATCTTGTGTTGGAATATCTCCTTGCAGGCTGGGGGTTAATTGTGGAGGGGCTGCGCAGGCGCTGACTTTAATATTTCCCCATGGCTGCTCTGCGTGAGACCCCGCCCTCATTCCACCCTCGATCAATCCCTCTACCAAGGACCCTGCTCTCTGCCCCTCCCTCAGCACCTCCAACCAACTGCCAAATAGCTGATTGGCTGTCCCGCCAAACAGCTGATTGGTGGTCCTGCCTAACAGCTGTGGCCAGTAGGTGTTTGAGCCCCCGAGCCCCCCAGAGAAGGGTTGTCCCTGTTTTGTGTTGCTCTGGTGGGAAAGGATTGCATGGTTAATAGATGACAAGGGCTCCTAGAGCTTAGGACAGGGGTCTCAAACTCAAATGACCACGAGGGCCGCATGAGTACTAGTGCACTGGCTCGAGGGCCGCACCACTGACACACACACACACCCTCACTGCCCCAGCTGTGCCCCCACTCCACCCCTTCCATGAGGACTAGTGCACTGGCCCAAGGGCCGCACCACTGACACACACCCCGCCCTTGCTGCCCCGGCTCCGCCCCCCACTCCACCCCTTCCATGTGGACTAGTGCATTGGCCCGAGGGCCGCACCACTGACACACACCCTGCCCTCGCTGCCCCGGCTCCGCCCCCACTCCACCCTTTCCAAGAGGTCCCACCCCTGCCCCACCTCTTCCTCTGAGCACGCAGCTCCCCATTCCCTCCTGGAAAGCGCTAGGCACCGCCAACAAACAAAGCAAGAGCAATCTAGGAAGTCCAGAGCTAGAAACACACGCGGCCCAGCCAGGCAGCAGAGAAGCCTCCACTTCTGGCCCCTCCGTCCTGCAAACTGCTATGGGGAGACCGGGGGGGGGGGGCGCCAGGAAGCTTGGCGGGCCGCAGGGAAGGGCTTTGCGGGCCGCATTTGGCCCCCGGGCCGCATGTTTGAGACCCCTGGCTTAGGATGTATGTTCTTTTTTTGGCTGCTTAAATGCAAATGAGTAAATGGGTTCCTATGGGTGTTACTGATTGAGACTCTGGGTATGGTTTACGCTGCTATCACAGGCGTGACTGCAGACATTCCCAAACTAGCTTTAATTTGCTAGCCTAAGTACCAATAGCAGTGACGCTGTGGCAACATGGGCTTCAGCACGAGCTATACAAGCCTGCCCGGGACACTGGGCTATTCCCTGGCCAGCTAGTCCGTACTACTGCTTCACTGCTATTGAAACCCGAGATGGCTAGTTTAAAGCTAGCGCGGGTAAATCTACAAATGCTGCCATCATTCTTCCAGCTGCAGTATGGACATACCCATGATCAACAATTCTGTGGATGATGGACTCCAGCTCACACTCCTGTAGCTGCAGGGCAAACGGGAGTGAAAGACCAATAAAAACTTGCTTTTATCTTTACACTGATCACGGGTGACTCTGAATACATACAAGGAGCAGATCTGCTGAGCAAGAAAGTATTGTTTTTACACAGCTGCTTTTTGGAGTTGAATCACTCTTCAACATCGGCATGAGTTGTGAGCTCCTGGAATAGGAACGTACAGTAGCGGGCGGTGTTGTGAAACACACTTGCAACTTTTTGGCTTTTCTTAAACAGTTTGCAAGTCTGTTGAGTTCTGTATAATGAATTTGATTAAATAGCTGAATACAATAATTGAGGCCTTTTATCCAGAAAGAACCACACAGATACTGCATATAGTTTATTTGTCAGGGAAGAATTGGAACTGCATGCAAAGCATCACAAGGCCTTACTAAATTATGAAGTGTGAAAGTCTGTGGACTCTGTTGAAAGCCTTAATTGATGGTAGTGCCTTAGGCATGTATTTGAAGGCTAAATTTAAGAAATGTTACTATTATGTTCACCGTAAGACAAAAATTGAACATGCTCAGGCAGAAGGACCAGGCTGAAATCTTTCAACCGCCTGCGTCTGAGGGCTGGGTGGACTCAGCTGCCTTCCTTGGAAGTACATTAATCCATTATCACTAATGAATTGCAACATTGGAGTCCCCAGAGCTTGTCTTAATCACAGTTCTGTTGAAAACATCAGATAGGCACAGTGTATTTTAATACCATAGTTCCTTATTTTTGGTCAATTAAGTAAGTTTTCCAGGTCAATTATAGTCATCAGGGTTCTGGGGTTTTTTTTTAGATAATGGTAAAATATAACTTAAGATCCCAGCGGCAGTTGGTTGTAATAATGTTCTGTATGTTGCCTTTCTTTGTAAAGGCTTTATTTTTTTTAAAGAGTTCTGTTGGCCTTGTTTGTTATTTTGTTACTTATTAGCTTTTTATATTGTTGTCCATTGGCTGGGGTATACGGTATGTTTACCACTGTCCTCTATTGGATGCAGTTAGAATTGATCAAGTGTGTGTCATCAGCCCTATAGTGCTAGCAGCTAATGGAGATTATCCTTTAGTTCCAGTGGTAGGGGTGTGTTCTTTAGGAAGCAGGGGATCTGAGTTCCATCTGTGCTATTGCCATGAAGTTTGAAAAGCTATTGTAAGCAGCTGAAGGACAACCATGAAGTCCTAATGTAGGTGGCCACAGGTTTGTTGCGGTATCATTGTATACATCCTAGAGGATCACAGTTTTGTGTGAGCGGTGGATTTTTTTTTTCCTCTTGGTTTATCTTCTTAGTGACGTGACAAAGCCAAATTCTATTCAGTACTTTAACTGAAAATAGTGGTGCATGCATGTGAAATTAATTAATTAGCTAGTCATAAAGTACTGGTTGTTATAGTTAGTAAATATTTAAAAGGGATTCTATTAAGATTCTGAAGTATACATCTAGTGTATCAAAAATAGAACCATCTGTACAAAAAACTCTTGCAGTGGAGGTGCTCCTTTGACTGAACAAAGCAACACAGGAAATTTCAACCATTAGCAGATAGCAAATCCTAACGAATATTTAGGTTTGCCATTTCCAACGTATGTGTATACACTGGGTCAGATTCATTACTTTGCAACTGGTGTTTGCCATTGACACCTGTGAGAGAGGGGATAGCATGCTGCCATTCAGCTCTGGTAACATTTTGCACTCACCTTACACGTGCAAAGCAGTGGGGAATCGGGCCTATTATTTACAAGTGGAAAAACAGACAAAAAATGTATTGGTTAATTCATTGGCTACCTTTTGGATATTAGGAGAAGAGGCTGGGTAATTATTTTGAGCAGGGCTTGATCCTGCAAAGTGCTGAGCACTAGTCTACTGAAATTGGTGGGGTTACTCGTGTGCTTAAAGTTAAGCACATGCTTATGTTTAAGTGCTTTGCTATATTGGGGTCTGAGTGCTCCGCGCCTTGCAGGACTGGGAGGTGTGTGCTCAAATTCTTACCCACTTATTTATATTGCGGTATTCATGGACCAGGACCTCCATGTGTTAGGCACTGTACAAACACAGAACTAAAAGATGGTTCCTACCCCAAGAGTTCACAATCTGATCTGAGATTGTACTCTTGAGAATACAGCCATAGGTTTTCCACCAGAATTGCTGCATGTTTTATTATAATGGTTATTTTAGTAAAAATACTAATCATCATGCCTATACAAATCTGGAACTAGGGGGAAAAAAACTCCTGTTCAAAGAGCTTAAAATCGAATGAATGAGTTTGGTCTGAGTAACTAACAAGGGACATGGTGACTTGAAAGTAGCTAAGCCTCATGGGAATATGACAAGTGACTTTGGTGGTCTCAACTTTGTGCCTGATTTACCACAGTGTTACTCTCATTATTTAGTCAGATAACTATAGAAATTACTCTCCTATAATAGCACTGCATGAGAACTGGTCATAAATGCAGACAGAATTCTTAACAACAGATACCGTCTCTATCTTGTTTTCTTGTAGTACTTTAATATTCAATTTTTTTTCCTTAATCTTTTTATACCAGTCCATAAAGGTGTTTAAATAACACATTCAGCTGCATTGGTGATCCTGCATTCCTGTACACTTTAAAAGCCTGGTTTTAAAAACACTGAGTACCCACATCCCCTAATGCTCAGCATTCAAGCTAGGCAAAATTTTTCGACCAAACCTATTTTTTGGTGAAAAATGCAGATTTGTGTCAAACAAAATGTCCGTCAAATTTGCCCGTATTGTTTTGGTCAAGAAAACCCTCTTAAAATTACAGGAAATTGTGAAACAAAAAATTGTTTTGAATCCAGTAATCAAAACATTTCATTTATAAAATGCCTAAGGGAAAAATTTCAATTTCACCACAAATATTTGTATTGTTTAAATGTTTAACCAAAAAAAGTTCAAAATCTAAACAATTTTTCATTCAACCTGAAACCATTTTTTAATTATTATTTTTTTGGACTTCCCAGTGAATCAGAAAAATCAGTTACTCGCAAAGCTGTGCTCACCACCTCTGCAAATTAGTCTGTTTCAGAGTCACGGTGGGTTCTTTCTGTCTCCCTCATTATCACCATTAGAAAGGTTCTGCAGGCCAAATTAGATGGTCACACCTGGGATCTCCAGTGTCTCCTAGGTATACAATCTGTGCAGTCTTATAGCCTTCTGTGGCTTTTCCGGGTTGGAAATGATTGGAATGTCAAGAATAATTCTGTTGATGCAGGAGGTGAAAAATCAATCTGAAACTCAGTCAGTCAGACTGTGTCTTCACTGGCGAGTTAACTTGAGTTATCTTCATTTGAATTACACTGGCTCTCTGCTGCCTTATGCCCTGTGTAGTCATTTATCCCAGTGCAACGGGAGTGCAAAATTTCCCCAAATTTCCCAGCAATTTACACCCCTTTTGCGTAGGTGTCAATAACAGCACAAGATGCGGGGCAGTGGAGAATCAGACCTTCCTCCCACCTTCCAAGTGCGTCGATGTACTAGTACAGTTGCCGGCCACAGCTGGTGTTTATTGATAGGCCCTTACTTATTCCTAAGGTAAGAGTGACCAGCAACATACTGACCATACTCTATGTGGTGGGGGAGGAGAGGGAAGGGGGAAGGGGCTTGACAAAAAGGCAACAATTTGCCATTTATTTGGCCACAACAATATAATGTATGTCACTAAAAATAAAGTCACTAAAAATGTATGTCCCTAAAAATAATGTTATGAAAGTATAACGACTGCCTCGTGGGTGTCTCGTAGTGCCCCTGATTCAGCCTTGCGGCACTGTTGCTCGGGCAATACAGTTCTGTAGCCCGGCGCAGCCAGGAGGAGGAGTACAATTTGGTCCAGACGTGTGCCTCATATTAGTTTCTAAACAGGCAGGTTGCAGGGCGCTCTTTCTCTCAGACCATCACAGGCCTCTGCTCTCCTCTTCAGGCTCTACCTGGCCGGCTGGGCTGGCAAAGCAGTCACTAACATTGCCTTTTGGTAAGGTATACAAGGGAATTGAGTTTGGAAGCCATTTTTTTTGGCCAGCCCTGGTTGGACACCTCAGTCAGTCAATAAACTCAGGAGCAGGTCGGCCACTTCTCCAGCTGTTATAAAATGTCCACTTTACATTTTCATGTCTAGTAAGTGATAAAATTGCATTGTGCTGTGCTGTGTCTGGGTTTTTGGCTGTTCCCAAGCTGCTGGCCAATAGTCATCTTCTTGGACTGCACAGATCTCTGAATGTGGATCTTGAGAAGAAATCAAAAGAATAACTGATTTTCAGCTAATTTTGTTTTTAAAATGCATTTGTAATCTTTAAGCGTACACTGTTAACCTATCCACACATTTTAAAACCTGCTTTGTATCCCACAGTATTTTAAAACAACAGTTTTTAAGGTCACTTTTCCTAATTCCCCCATAATTTCTTTAATCTGATGAATGGAGTGATCCAGGGAAAACTCTAGACAGGAAACCCTGTGATCTTTCTGGTCCCCTATATGGATTTTTCCCACATAGGTGACAATCTGGGCTATAGTGTACAGTGAAAGAAAAATAGAGTCATGGTCTGTGGCTGGGGCTCTTAGATACTACTGCACTATAAATAACTTATTTTTGTGATTAAAATAAGGAAGTATTGTCTAATGGTTTCAACAGGGTACTAGGGCAGAGGCGAGCTAAGTAATATCCCTAGCTCTGCTGATGAATTCCTGTCACCAAACCTATAAATTCCCAGTTTTCAGAGGAGCTCTGTTCCCCTGTAGGCCCCTAAATAAGGTTCAGATTTTCAAAAAGACCAAGCACCCCATAGCTCCCATCATGTTGTTTCTCACCAGATTTTCACATCCTTCAACGTGCTGGGTTATTTTGAAAATCTAGTCACTCATTTTGGTACTGGGAATGGAGCTCTTCTAAAAATCTGACCCTTTGTAATTCCATGTATCAAGGGGAAGATAATAAATCTTTCCCATCACTGTAAAACTCTTTGACATCCTTGCATAAAAAGAACTGGGATAAGCACGAAACGTTATTAGAGCTGGATGGAAAAAAATTGACAGAAGTTTTCTAGAGAAAATGCAGTTTCATCATCTAAATAGTTTGTGAAAACAGGTTGATTTTTTTTTTTGATGAAATTTTTGACAGTAGAAAAAGTCAAAACAAATTATTTCAGTTTTCGCTTTTTGTTTTAATAATGCCAAAAAGTTTCATTTTGACTTTATCATCTTGCTGCTTCAATTTGTATATTATAATCATGTTAATTATTTAATGTTTGATTATGTTGTTTTGTAAGAAATGTTTCTGAATCAAATTATTTTGGAATTTCCATTTTGTGAGACTTCGATATTTCAGCTTTGTTTCAATTCAGAAAAAAAGCCCATTTCAAAATATAAGCATTTCCCACAGAACAGAAATTCCATTTCCCGACAAGCTATATTATTTATTATTATTCAGTTCACTTTCCATATTTTTCCTGTGATATTTCCAGTGAGTATATCTTATATATTTGTATGTCCTTTTTGATGATTTTGGGATGAGCAAAAAGGATGAGAAGAACTTTGTCTGGTGTTCTTTTAAGAAATGAATTCCATTGAAGTTAAGGAACCTTCTGGTCTATTGAATTAAATGTTATGATGGATTCTTCCTAGCATTAAAAAAGAATAGGGAATAAACAATTTGCAAATTATTTCTGCTACAATACATTTGTCTACTTAAATCTCATTTTTACTTTTTGCTTTAAACCTGTGAATAATTCTACTAAAATGTATAATGAAAACATTATAAAATAAATATGCATTTGATTCAGATAATGGATTGTGAGATGCATTATTTAAGCAGATTGTCCATGATTGTAACTCGTAACAAACCTGGAAGATAAAAGAAGCAGCCTGGGAGAAAATTACGTCTTTAGTATTTGCCCCTTCCAGCTTAACATGAAAGATTCATTAGAAAAGGCACCCTTTCAAACATTCCACATCCACTGGCCAGATTATATCATCAGATATGGGATTACCACATATTTGTGTCTCGGGGCACTGGGGACCAAATACTATTCTGAGGCACTATGAATTCAGTGGAGTTGTTCCAGATTTAGACCAGTGTAGCAGCCTTCCCAATTTGCCCCAATATGTGCAGTTTATACTTAACCTGCAGAACCATCCAGACAATATTGATCGATACATTTAGGTATCGGACATTGTCCATCTTGTAGATTTCCTTTTTGCCATAGTGTGATAGTTTCTGAATCACTAGACAATATTTCACCATCTGTCTGCATAGACAAGGTTGGACATGGAGAAGAGAGGTGGGTCAAGTTCCAACCTCTTGACTGTTCCTTCCTTTCTTGAAAACATCAAGAAGACTTAGTCAAACTTATTTCAGTGGGGATAATAGCAAAATAAAGATTGGAAACTTTGGCCTCCCATCCAACTTTCTGGAGAATATAGCTGAGAAAAGGAGTGTTTTCATTTCATTTTATCTTCCTTCCTAACCTGTATTCTGTACAGACGACCCACCCTGCCAATGACTCTGCATGGACAGAGCTTTGTGCCCGCATGGCGCCAACTGAAATCAGCGGAGAAGCTCCATGAGCACACAGAGGATTTGCCCAAACAGATTCACCTGTGTGATCAGGTCCTTAGATTTGAACATCCTCTTGGCGTGGCCCTCTCTCTTTTTATGTTTGTAAAGCACTTAGTGTAGTTTTGAGGCTGTTTCGGCCAGTTCAGCCCAAGCAGCCCCACTGCTATTTTGGGTCCCGCCGCACAAGTCAGTTGACCCAGGCTCTGAGACACAATGCGGCAGGTTGTTGTTGTTTTTTTTTGTTGCATAGACATCCCCTAAGACTGTTTGTATTTCCAGATTGAAAGTGTCCATTGTTCAGAGTCATTTTTGTACCGTACATTTGTTTGCTGCACAGAGCTGAGTGCCAGCAACCCCTTCAAAAATAATCGCTTCTGCAAAAGAACTCGTGTCGTATTTGTGGCTTTGTGGTCAGCAAAAAAATGAAAACACGAGCCATGGGAGACAGAAGTGACACACGGGGTTTGCCGAGACACCCATCACCCAAGTAGATGCGCTGTGTGCAAAACGTGAGCTTTGTATGGGATATGACAATTTGGCTCAGTCAGTGTGGATGAAAGACTATTTTTCTTTCTGAGATTCTAGATTTGCTTTGTACAGCAATGTTTACATTACAGCCATGACACACACACACCTTGATTCCTATTAATGGGCAACACAAGAGGAGTTCTTCATTTTGGGAATATGGGCATCTTGTACAATGTTCATGGGCTTTGCTGTGGGTCAGTGTGGGCTGACTGACACTGCAAAGGGCTTTATCCCACTCTTACTAAAATCAGTCTGAAAACTTCCTTTGCCTTCAATGGGAGCAGGATTGGACCCTAACAAAGGGGATTGTCTGTGTGACACCCAAGGTAGCCTAGACTTTGTGGAGTATAAAAGTTGTTTTTTAATGGGGAGTCTGAACAATCAGTTGTGTGTTAATTCTATCTGTACTTGCAATTTAATTTATTCTCTATGAGATTACAAGCGCATATGCCAGTAGTGGGTTTTCTTTTCTTTTTGGCTGCTTTCGGTGCCAGGCATGTAATATGAATCTCATAAGCTAGTGTTTTGTTATATAAGCCACTAAATTTTTTTCTTCTAATCCTTGTGCACTGTATAAAAAGCAGTAACAGTATGATTTATTAGGAGTCAGAACACACAACTGGATGTGTGGTCAGCAACATATATGGATAGGCTGCTTATTCAGAATTTATAGAAGCAAAGAGCTGATTACACTTGTTCTCCAAAGTCTACTCAAGTTTCCAGGTGGCTTCCAGGTTCCTGTGGCTTGGGTCGCGATTACCTTAGAACCTTCTGTGTGCCAATCAAGATCACCTTGGGTGTTTTTGGTAACAGTCCCTGGGGCTGAATTTTGTGGGGCTAGTGGTAGGGCCTTGATCCCTACATTGGCCTGTCAAACTATGCATGCCGACGTCAGTATAAATGTCCTCTATTGGGATTTCCCTTGAGGAGGAAGATGGTGGGATTTACTGAGCTCGTGGAGTTTTTTAGATGACATTGGTCAATTACTTGTTGCCTAGGATGTATTGTTACATTCCTCCAGAGCCTTAGCAATGGGAATCCATTTTAGAAAGGATCAAATACCTAAGACGCATGATTTGAACCTTCGGTGTCTTCAGGCAGCTCAGAAGCATGTGTGTGCACATCATGCTGTTGAGTCCTCATAGAGTTCTCCTAACAAATAGTCTTTTAAAACTACAGTGGAGAAGAGGTTCCGGGTTTGGTTCATCTTAGGGTGACCAGATGTCCTGATTTGATTGGGACAGTCCCAGTATTTGAGACTTTATCTTATAGAGGCACCTATTACTCCCCACCGCTGTCCTGATTTTTCACCCTTGCCGTCTGGTCACTGTAGCGCATCTGCACTTGTGGCTGAAAACTTGTATCAGCAAATGAGTCATCTCTCATTTCTGAGAAATGAGTCGGTGGTGCTCAGACCTAGTTCCTGCCCCAAAGAGCTTGCCTTTTTTTGTTCGGTTTGTACCGTGCCTGGCACAATGGGGCTCCTAGGTTTGATCGCAATGGAAATAATAAACAGTGGCCAGGTGTCTCTGCCCCAGTGTCACCTCCCACCCTTTCTCTGTTAGATTATAAACTCTTTGGGATGCGGATTATCTCTTCACATGTGTCTATATAGTGCCTAGCACAATGGCACCAATCTTGGTTGAGGCCTCTTGATGCTATAATACAGACAATAACAATAATTCATAACGGGTGGGGCAGAGAAAGCTTTAACTGCCACCGTTGATGCAGAGCCTCCGCTTATTGGTGACTTTTTATGAGCACTAAAAAAATAAATTTAAAAGGAGAAACCAAGTTTAAAAAAAACAGTTAAAACGTGCGGGGATAATTGAGAGTTCCAAAGAGCTTAGGCCAGAACCTGAGCTGATGTAAATGGACACGGTGTAATTGATTTCAGTGGGGCTGCCCCATTTACATCAGCTGAGATCCTGGCCACTCACTCTAGAATGGTTTATTTGGCTTGATGGTGCCAGGGCACAAGTGGTGTGTGTGTGTGTAGGTGTGGGTGTGTGTGGGTGTGTGAGAGAGAGAGAGAGATTTGAAGGTTTGGCAGAAAAGAAAGTTCTTACCTAGCTGCTTGGCAAAAACAAAAGCAAGTTTTAGCAGGTGGAAAACCTGTCACTTTGACACAGAACCACATTCTCACATCTGGCTGCTGTGAAGGCCAAACTACCCGGCTGTGCCCAGCCCTAATTGTGGCCAGGCTTCACTGACATGATTATTGATAAGGCCCCCTTCTAACTGGAGCAGAAGATAAATGAATTTGGGGCTTCCACTCATCAGTGGTAAAGCAAGTAACGGCCAGCCTGCTGTACCAGTTTATTTAATGATTTAGTAGCATAGAAATAAAGGGTTGGTGTTTCAAAAGTTCCTGGCATTCGCCTAACTCTGCTCTTATTGAAGTTGCTGGTACAGCTCCAGGAGCGGAGTCACACCAAAGCAGAGCACTTTCGAAAATCCCACCCAAAGCAGTGGGGCGAGCCAATATTGACACAAGCAGAACTGATCCAAGCCAGGTTTAGATCCCATTCAGAATGTCCACTCCTAATGAAACTGGGTTAAAAACAGACTTCTACTTAAACTGGGGCGATTCTGGGTGTAGACCAGACCTCTGAAAATAAACATTTGGACCCTGATTCTTCAGTGTTCAGCAACTGTTGTCGTTTACACCTGGGTGTAAAATGCCGCCAGGTCTAAGTGATGGTGCTTTATACCCACCCTGCACTCTCTCTGGCTGCAACAGGAAATGGCTACCAAAGAGGCAAGGCACTGGAGAATCAGGCCCTGTTGGTTTTCATAACCCTTTAATATGTACCTGTTTTTGTACAGATGCAAAACTATACAAGTTGGGCCTGAATCTCATTTATCCTGATTCTGCTTTGCCCTACACCACTCTAACAGTGTTACTGCTGCTTTCTAGAGCAGAGCGGCCTTAGTGTAAATAAAATTCAGACTCACCTGCATAGGGAACAGTAATTTAATGTAAACTCCCACTTATCCAAAAGTGCTTTGTCTCCACTAGCCTAATGGGGAACAATTGTATTCTTCTCCTGTGTTGCAAAAATCTATTTGTATTAAAACAGAATTACCAATTCCCATGGTGTTATCATGAGTCTCAGTATATTTGATGTCTTTCTTAAAGCCTGAGCTGCTGGAGTCATGGGAATCTCAGCTTTCATGTGGAAAAACAAAGTAAGTCTTGATGGTGGCAGGAAAAATCTTGAAAACCTGACCCAAGTGAACCCTAAACCATAAAGGAAATAAAAAGCACTCAAAATATTATCTTTAAAATCAATCTTACGATTTTTTTAGTGAGTCTCATGATTTTGAGGGGTCTGACTCAGGATTTTTGAACATTTGGGGTTGGCAATATTGTAAAATTTTAGCTGTCCCAACATACATTTTTTTAACAATGAAGATTTACTTGCATGGGAAATAGTGCAACAGAGACCTGAAGAAGACCTGAAGTGCAAGATAGAAAGCTAATCTCTCTCGCCATCAAAAATTGGTCCAGTAAAAGATATTACCTTGTCTATTTAAGCTTTGAAAGTCCTAGTTAATACAAATACAATTAAGAGAAGATGTTAAAACAATGATGCCAGTTTTTAAGCTTATTTTATACCCTAAGCCATCCCCCAAATCTTTGCTACTCCTGAATTTGTTTCCACTAAGCCCCTAGTAAAGGCTAGGGACCTAGTGGAATATTCAAGTTGTTTACTACTTCTTCCCTACCCCCTAAAAGCCCCCATCTGTTTTGCTATGTGATGTAACTGGTTAGCTTGCTTATTGTTATTAAAACTAAAATTGGGTCAAGGAGGCAGTGATCAGAGGTAAGATAGGCTAGAGTTTGAGAACTGGGTTTGAAGCTGAATCACAGATAGAGTTTTGATTCAAATTCAGTAGAGCTGCGGTCTTATGATCTGGTCTGGTGAGACTTAAATCTCATTATTATAATTATTATTTTAGTATTATTATATATTTATGTCCCATAGTACACAGGGCCTCTAGTGAGGATCAAGGCCATGATGTAATAGGTGCTGTATGAATGTATACAGAGGGTATTACTACAACTGCAGCTGGGACTTGTAATTCCTAGCTTGGGGAGATGTGCACATGCTAGCTCTGTGTGGCTGTGGTGCTGGGGCTAGCTGTCCAAATACAATCCGGACTGAGGTCCTATGTGCGTATTTCGGCTGGCACGAGCTGCCATGCGTGCCCTTGCAGCCACGCTTCTGTTTTTAGCACACTAGCTCGATTGGAGCTAGCACATGTATGTCTACTACCCGAACCGGGAATTAAGTTTGTAGCTCCCAGTGTACCAGAGATGCAGCCCCTGCTCTGAAAAACTTATTGTGAAATATCAAGGGCAGCAGGGAGAGGGATACAATCAAATACATACACATGTAACCAATATACTTTTGTAATTTTGAAAAATGGTTGTAAATAGGTAAAATAAGTGCCACCTATTCGCTTCTGCTCTTCATCTCCAACCATTTTGATGGACTGATTCCTTCTAGGCATTACGCCAGAGGTGGGACATACTGGATCTTAAAAGTATTGTAAAATCTACTTAGACAACAGTCAGGGTGGTAGCCGTGTTAGTCTGGAATAGCAGAGTTAACAAAGTCCTGTGGCACCTTAAAGACTAACTATAAAGTTTTGAAGCATGAGCTTTCGTGGGCTAATACCCACTTTGTCGGATGCAGGCAGTGGAAGTGTTCACAAACAGGCAGTTATAGAGTTATAGAACTGCCTGTTTGTGAACACTTCCACTGCCTGCATCCGACGAAGTGGGTATTAGCCCACGAAAGCTCATGCTTCAAAACTTTATAGTTAGTCTTTAAGGTGCCACAGGACTTTGTTAGACAACAGTGTGGTCCATTATCTGTTAGTAGATCCCACGTCAACAGACTACTAACCCTGGACTTATGTTGCTGTGTATGCATATCATTAGGCTCTTTTGAAATTCCAGTCCTATTAGTTATATAGATAGGGATAGTTCTAAAAAACCATGACATGATTTTAACCTGAGAAAATTCAAATAAACAACAGAATTTACAATACACAAAAGAACAAGGGACCTGACCTCACTCTTAGAAAATTCAGTGGCAAAATTACTTGAGAGGGAGCATGTGTGAGTGTACACATTTGTGTGTCTGATTGTGTAAAAGGTTTTATTAGCATGACGGAAGGCAACATTATTCACAGATATATTTTTTAACTCATGGTTGTCACTGATATCTGCTCAACTCAGAGCTTTATGGTGATGGTGGGCATAAAGCTCAGATTCTTCTGCTCCAAAAGCCCAGGCCCCTTCCTCTGAGCTAAAGGAAAATCTTCACTTCCTGTCAGTAGTACAGAGCCTATGACACACAGTTAAATAGTTCTGATTTAATCCAGAAGAGCATTGTGATGCATGTACACATTAGTTAATCCATTATGTTTCTGAAGCGGGATAAAGACTGCTTAGGTCAGGAAAGTGAATTCATTGGCGTGGAGACATACTTTTCTACCTCATCCCACTTTGTCTCTCTACGAGCCTCATCCTGTAAAATGAGAAGAGAAATTTCCAAAGTATGAGTTTTTCCTAAACCATTTATTTTTTAGTATGAATATTTTCTCGGTGCCACAGAACTTTGGTTTCATAAATCACCATCTGATTCCACAGGTGCTGAGCAGCTTTGGCCTTATGCTAGGGCCTTTGAGGTCTGAGCCCTTGTAGTTTGAGAGCGAGCCCTGGTCAGACGAAGTGAAAGTGGCCCCCTATTCCTTCCCACCCAGTCCTTTCTGGCAGTTAAATTCCAGCGCTGTTGCTGACTCATGGAAGCCTGTAGACCTTCTGCCAGCAGGCACCCACAGAGTCAGAAAATCTTTGAGGCAAATAAAGCCTCCTGTGTTTGTGAAATCACCGTTTTTTGGCAGGGAATGATAGCAGTATCCTTATATAATTGCGTTTCTGAGGTTAGAAACCCTACGATGTGTTTCAACAGATGTTAAGAGGTGTGACAAATGTTTAAACCCAAGATGAATGGTAAGACTGTTTAAACCGTTATTTATGTAAATACTGAAATTTAAGCCTAAAGAAATCGGGTTTTATGTCCTAATAAATAAAATGTGAGGAAAGGGAATAACTGAACAGCCTGCCTTTTCACACGTCTCCTTCTGCTCCCTCTGGCTCTGCTCTGTGTCTGTCTATACCTAGGCATGGAACCTCTCTATTCTCTTGATCCTAATAATAGTCCCGTTCAGGAAGAGTGCCTTAGTACTTGCTTTGTTTTAAGCACATGCTTATATCCCCTTGAAGTAACGGCACTTAAGCACATGTTAAACACCTGTGTGTTTTTCTGAATTGGGGACCGTCAGTGTTTCAGAAGCCTTAGTCTTCCTGGTTAAACAATTAGGAAGCCATCATTGCTACCTATCTCATTTTGCATTGACTTCTCAAGCATAATCAATGGGTACATTTTTAAAAAAAAAGTTAGCAATAATAGCAGCTTGGGCCCAATTTTCAAAGTAAAACACCTTCCTTCATGGTATGTCCAGGGTGGGATTTTCAAAAGTGTGCCGTGTTTGGCCTAATTCGACTTCCATTGAAGTCAATGGTACAAATCCCATTAACGTTGATGGGAGCAAAGCGAAGCCAACACTGACACTCCTAAAGCCTAGAAAGAACTATTTTCTTTGTCCTGAATCATAGCTGTTTCATAGAAATATAGGGTGGGAAGCTCCTCAAAGTCAAATTTACATTTTCATGGGGACAGTAATCTGCTGTTCATACTAATATTGCAAAAATGTGGATATTCAAATCTGTGTTTGCAAAAAGGCTGCAGTTCATTCTTTTTGTCTGGTTTTCTTTTCCCACTGGTCTGCAGTCAAACACAGATGAACAGTAAGCAAAGCGTTCGCTTTGCATTTCCACTGGTACAATGGGAGGAAATAGAAACTGTAAGGGTAAAAAAAAACCAAACTACTTTTGATGGCTGAGTGCCTCTTGGTTGTGTTAGCCTGTATCAGCTAAAATAGTTGAGTGCCTCTTGGTTGTGTTAGCCTGTATCAGCTAAAATAATGTCTTTGTGGTGCCTTAGAGATTAACTTGTTTTAGGTGTGGCCCTTAACTGTCTTACAGCTAGGTTAAGTGAAGGATGTGTTAACCCATCAGTTTGAACAAGGTTTTAACACAGCCCATAGCAAGGTTTTACCCAGCTCATAACACTACTTTATTAAAGGGATGGGAAAGTCTCATAACTTTGCATGAATGTTATAAGTGTGGCTGATGGGAGTTACAACATTTATTTATTTATTTGCTTAAATATGTGACAGTAGGTCTGGGAGAAATTCACAAATTTTGTTTTCTGCCTATTTCATACCCTCAAATTTTGATAAAATGGATATTTTCACTTCAGATGCATGCAGAATTTTTGTTTATATTTGAGTAAAAAGCCACCAAGGTTTGGGGGTGGAGGAAGCTAAATTCTATTTAGAAATAAGCCAATATTTGCTTTAAAAGGAGCTCATTTTCAGTAGATATTGACATATTTTTTGCTACTGTGGCAAAGCTTTGGCCTTCTCCCTGTGGGTACTGCACTTCCAGGTGGTTTGTGCTAGCCTCAGAGGCTCACTGTGATTAGTTAGGGGAGGTAAAAAGGGGGGGAGCCGGGGCCCACCCTCTACTCCGGGCTCCAGCCAAGGGACCCTAATAGTATCAGCTAAGATGGCTGACCTTTTAGCCACCAAACACAATACAATTCCCTGGGCTACTTCCCCACAGCAGTCCCCCGCTTCTTCAAACTCCTCTTCACCTTTACCTCAAGTCTCCTACCATGTGTATGATATGTTGTCTACCACTCAGTTTCACCAACAGCCAGGGCCGGCGACAGAAATTTTGGGGCCCCGTACTCTGATCGTTTGTGCCCCACCCCGGCCAGTCTCCCGCCGGCCACCCCCTGCCCCGCCCGGGCCTACGTGGGTCGCCCGCTGGGTCCTGCTGCTCCGGACGCGACTCGCTGGGAGGGGAAGATGGAGCGACGCGCCTCCTTAAGTCCGGGGCCCGGTACAGCTGTACCCGTAGTACCCCCCTGTCGCCAGCCCTGGCTACCAGACATACGTGAAGTGGGGGTGCGACTGATTCTGGCACGGAGCTGCCCATCCACGAGTCTCTCCGGCTCCCACAGCGAGCCCCACCGTGGCCCGGCTCGGCTCCGCGCGGGGGAAGATGCGCAGGGAGAGGTGGCCCACCTGAGGTGGGCGGGGTTAGGGACGCAGAGGCGCCCTCCCCATTGGATATCCTGGCCGGGATGCAGGTGGGGGGGGCGCTCTGCTCGGGCCGGGCATCACCCTGGATGCAGTTGGGGAGGTGCCCAGAGCATCTTGGTGCCCGCCCGGCGTTTGCTGCGTCCTGCCGCGCTCCCCGCCCCGCGTGCTCCCCGCGGCTGGCCCGCAGGTGTCTTGCCCGCGCCAGCGGCGGCCGCAGCATCGCTCCCCCCTCCGGCTCCCGGCCCCGGGTCTCCCCAGCCCCGCTCGCTGGCCCCCGCCCCCGCGGAGTGGCGCTCGCTCTCCGATCGCTCCGGACAAGGAGGGGTCGTGCACAGCAGAACTGAGAGGCCCGGTGACAAGGGGGGACGACTATGGGTACAGCTGTGTACCGGGCCCCGGACTTAAGGCGGTCCCCCCTTAAGTCCGGGGCCCAGTACAGCTGTACCCGTAGTACCCCCCTGTCGCCAGCCCTGCCAACAGCACAACCTCCTTTCACAGCTCCTGACATCCACACCCACCTGACTAACTAGGGTTTTTAACTGGTTTCAGCCAGTCCCTGATTGGCTTCATGTGTCCCAATTGGGCTAGCTGTTTCCACTACCTTCTAGAATAGGGGTGGGGAACCTTTTTTGTGCCAAGGGCCATTTGGACATTTATAATGTCCTTTGCGGGCCGCTCCCCCCCACCCCCCCGCGCGGGCCGCTCCCCCTCCCCCCCGAGGAAGCCCAGGCTGGCAACAGGAGCTGGCAAGGGGCCAGAGGGGGAAACCCCAAAGCAGTGGCAAGCGGAGTACTTAGCCCTGCACTGCTTTGGGGTTTCCCCGCTGGCCCCTTGCCAGCCGGGGTCCTGCTGCCTGACCCAGTCAACTCCCGCTGTCAGCCTGGGTGTAGGGGGTGATCTTCCTTTACCCCCGCCCAGCCTCCCATCTAACTGCTTTTCTTCCCCCACCCCTGCCTGGCCCGGCCCACCCCACCGAAGCTAACCTCCTCCCCCCTCCCAACCCAGCCTCCTGCCCCCCATGCCTGACCCGCCCAGCCCAGCCTCACCCCACCAACCCTCCTTCCCTCCTGCACCCACACCTCACCCACCCCGGCCTCCCCCCCACACCCCATTGACCGTCGGCTCCCCGCAGCGCCGGCGCCCCCCCCCCCCAGGTTCGCGCGTCCCTGGCCAGCGGCTCCCTCAGGCGCTTGCCGGCCCCAGCGCGGAGCCACGCCCGCCTGCCGGCCGGAGCGCAGACCCACCCCCGCACGTCCCTGGCTGGCAGCTCCCCGAGGCGCTTCCGGCCTCTTTGCCAAGCGCGGAGCCGCCCCGGGCCGCCACGTGGGGGCGGCTCCGCGTTCAGCGAAGGGGCCGGGAAGCGCCTGGGGGGGCTGCCCCCGCCTGGCGGCCCGAGCGCGTCCCTGGCCGGCGGCTCCCCCAGGCGCTTGCCGGCCCCAGCGCGGAACCACGCCCGCCTGCCGGCCGGAGCACAGAGCCACCCCCGCGCGTCCCTGGCTGGCGGCTCCCCGAGGTGCTTCCAGCCTCTTTGCCGAGCGCGGAGCTGTCCCGGGCCGCCGGGGGGGGCGGCTCCGCGTTCGGCGAAGGGGCCGGGAAGCACCTGGGGGAGCCGCCTGCCAGGGACGCGCGCGGGCTGGACGGAAGGCTTTGGCGGACCGTATAAGGCCTGCAGGCCGGAGGTTCCCCACCCCTGTTCTAGAATCTTCTTAATTGGCCCCAGGTGTCTTGATTGGCCTGGAGTAGCCTTTGTTTGGCTATCCAGGGAACAGAGAGCTGCACATCCTGAGGCTGATATACCTGCCTTCCAGCACTCTCCTATACCCTTCTGGTCTGACTCCGTCACACTATATTTATTTGCTAACCTTAGCAAAATTATCCATTTTCAAGTTTGGAATGAAATATGGGAAGTTTTGGTTTTTGAGTGGTTTTCGATTTTGTTAACATTTCACTTCTCTAATTCATCATATTAATACAACTGCTGTATTTTAATATAGTATGTTGGATATCAATAATTAATCTCTGTCTGACTCTATGTATCAACATGCAAGATTGTTAAACTACCATTCATGTTTTACATCTTGCTGTTCTGTAATGTAATATGCTGTTGTTCAACTATATATTCTTACCTATATTTCCCTTTAAATGCTAATAAATACCTGCCTGAATACCACATAGCACATATATATTCACAAGGTAGTTTGTGATTAACCATATAAGAATAACATTAGGAACCATAAAGAACATTTTTGATGATTTGCAATGCATTAAATAGCATTTTCACTGGAGTTGGTGGTCAGGGATAATTTTACTCTATAGAGTCACATGTACATGGTTTTCCTGACATGGCTGCAAATAACATCCCTATCTGCGGAAAGATTCCTGCAGCCAGATCCATAGCTGGTCTAAACTATGTAGCTCCATTTAAGTCAGTGGAGCAATACCGGTTCACCCCAGCGAATCCTGCTAACCGAGAGTTTCTACTAGGAAGATTGTTTAGTTTGCTGAGGTGTAATAAGTTAAGGAAATTTTCTCACATTATCATCATTGCTTTCTGCTCCCATTGTTGGATATAGCCACAGTAAATGGCAGAGGCGGCTGTCTAGTTACCATTGAAAGCGGATGTTTATGAAGAGCGTGAAGGAGAAAGATTTTATCCAGCCATCAGCTGCCCTGGTACCCCAGCAGTAGCACTGTGCTTGCTGTGGATTTGGGGCAAGAGTTAGAACTCTTTGGAGTATAGAGATTAGGTGCCTGAGGGGATGTGATATGTCTACAGGTTGAGGCTTCTAACTGGGCTACTACACTGCTCCTCAGCACTGCCTGCCACTGGGTAGCATCCAGGCAGCACAGGTGGCTGGTGGCTTTGCAGATAGCAGCGTATCTTGCCCTTTTGGCATGAAAGCAGTCACTAGAAGGAAGAAGCTTTGCAGATGACACATGGAACTGAAGGACATCCCAGAATTGAAGTGGAATAAAGCTGGTTAAGCGCTGGAATGAATTGCCTAGGGAGGTTGTGGAATCTCCATCATTGGGGATTTTTAAGAGCAGGTTGGACAAACACCTCTCAGGGATGGTCTAGATAATATTTAGTCCTGCCGTGAATGCAGGAGACTGGACTAGATGACCTCCCGTGGTCCCTTCCAGTTCTATGATTCTATGAAAGCCTGTGCTCACAGGCCTGAGGGACTCTTGCCACCTCAAAGGATGGGAAACTTCCTCGGGAAAACATGCAGTTAGATTTATGTGATCAACAAATGACAAATAGGCAAGGCTGTGAGAGGCCTGCCACAGAGAGTTTATAGCATCATCCGTAGTGGGCTTTCCACAGCAATACCTCCGATTGCATGATTAAAACAAAAGGACTGCGCCATAATCAGAATTACAAACCCATCAAGGAGTGTCCTGAATTCTTTGAAGGGGGAGGGGAAGTCTCGTAATTAACTGCCAAAGAGTGATGGATTTTTCCACCCCGGCTGTCACAGTTGCTGTGGTAAATCATTTGTTACGGTTTATAAGGGTGTAATCCTCGAGAAAATTGTTCATAACTGCAATTCGATGCTTGTTTATAATGCGTTACCCACCCTGAGCTCTGCCCCAGACCATTAACTAACAAAAGCTAGCTATAAACGCCCAACGACTTGTTTCTCGGCAATTATTCTGTCCCATTTAAACAGTTTCCCCTCCCCCACTCCAGCAGTGAGGCATAAGGCGGGCTGCCCCCCCAGCCTCCCCTTCTCTGGTGCCAGCTAAAAGCAGGGAGGGCTGAAGTGCCCACCTGGGACAGCAAGGCTGGTCAGTGGGACGCAGCTCATCACCTTGACCCAAACAGCTCCCAAATACACACACTGTGAGGTATTGCTGTTCGCTTGTATTACAGTAGTGCCTGGAGACCCCGGTGTTGATCGGGGCACCTTAACAGTCAGTCTCAAAGAATTTACCGTCTCAATACTGAGCATATACAGAGGAATCAGAGGAGTGAAGCGACTTGGACAAGGTCACTCGCAGAGCCGGGACTAGGCCGTGTATCTCCTGACTCCCAGCCTGTGCGCTATCCAGTGTAGTGCGCACACTCACTCACATCCTTTCCTGCAGCCACTAGGCTGGAGGGAGGGGGTGGGTCCGTAGGCTACACAAGGCCATTTGCTGGGAGCCACAGGGCCACACACACATTGACTAGAGACGGGCTCAAGCTTCGAAGTTCAGATGTGTGGGTTTTGAAGAGGGAACCTAGTTGTTTACGTTCATCAGAAATAACAGCCTGTAGTGTTGCCTTCCCCTTGCACTTGTGAGGAGCGAGTGGGTGGCAGCCTGTTTCCTTGACCACGCTCTGGGCTCCCTTAGATCAGTCAGCGTCCTCAGAAATGCCACGTCAGGTCAAAGTTGGTGTATGGCCCCTAGGGTATGGTGAAAGGTCAGCCCTAGTAACAGTGAGGCAGATGTTGCTCTGCCTTTCACGAGTTCCTCTTCTTGCCCCAATTTAGCTGGGACAGATGGCGCGGACGGGCCCAGAAACAAGGGGAAGCAAATGAGCTCTGGGTGCCAAGAAAAACATGTGGGATAGGAGCTACAATGGGCTGATCTGAGCCAAATTAAATCCTGAGAGAGAGAGAAAGAGAAGGTGGGAGCCAGAATCAGTCATGAGACACTTAAAACCTAGAGCCCTGGGCTCAGATCCTCTGTTCCAAACCAGGTGGAGATGCCCATGCACAGAGGGACTCTCCATCTGTGTACAGCTGGAGGAAGCAGAGTAGCCGCCTTCTGCACCAGCTGCCCCCGGCCCTGGCACAGGGAGTGTAAAGGGGCGTGTTGGGACTGCGTGTGGCAAAGCTGAGCCCTGCTATGTCTGATGCACTGGCATAAGGGACCATATGCTACCAGTATAAGTTAGATCGGGACTTCTGCTGGTGCCAGACGTCTGTGGGCGACCATCCCTGCCCTGCAAGCACAGCTCGAATGTAATTGAGAATCGGGGCCTTCACCTGTAATTGCTGCATGGTCCACAGAACAAAATCATTGCCTTGCTCCTGCTATGGATCAGCATTTGCAGTAATTGTTCTAACGAAACAACCCATGAAATTGCTGCAAAGCACTGTGTCTAACTCATAGCCTGACCACTAACTACCAACGTTCTCCATATGCATGTACAATGCATCTGACACTCACTAGGGGACACAGATTAAGGGCTCCTCTAGCGAAATTAATTGAGAAGATAAATACATGGACTAATCTATTCCCATTCTCTGCGCTGCTGTGTGAATACACAGCTGGAGCACACAAAAACCAGATCTCTGGCGTAGGGTAGCCTCCACAAATGTAGCTGTGATCTGTGCTAAGTAAGTTTAGGGGAATGTGTAAACTGACTTCAGCTTTGCAAACTATTATTACAGTGACTAGTAAGTAGGAAAGTGCAACAAAGCTTTGTTTGGAAACATGTTACAGAAGGATATTGCTGTCTGGGGCCCGATCCAAAGCCTGTCTAAGTTCGTGGGAGAATTGCTTTAAGCCCCTGATGCATGAAAATGTTGGAGAGGTCTTTACTAGAAAAGTCATCACGTTTGAGCACTGCTAGATGGTCGGGCTACTGCTGAGTTTGCTATTATTTAATGTTGCATTTGAGGTGAAAACCTGAGTGACTCTCACGGGGGAGGGAAGAGGCTGCTGGATAATTTGTCTATCCTCTCAACTGTCACCATGGACTGAGCACATGGATGAAGACTGAAACTTAAACCTCTTAGTAACTACATGGAGTCACTCCCTCCCAAACACCTTCAGCCCGATTCTGCTCAGCCCAAGGCGTGAGATAACAGATCAGCCTAACACAGGACGCTGCCACCCAAACGCCTCTAACTCCCTTTGAGTGCTCTGCAGAAAAACAGCTTTAGAAATGAACCGTTCTTCAGCATCTGTCGTTTGTGGGGTGGGGTGAGGAAGCCCTTTAACCCTTTCCTGGTGTTTTCAATTTCCTTTTTTAGCTGCCTAATTCTGCTTCTTTTACTCACCGTGGGACTACTCACGTAAGTGAAGTGCGCAGAATTTGACTCTAACTGACTGGCTTGTTAAGATGTCCCACAGCATAAACACGGTGGCTGATATTACTCAGCAACGAAACAGTCACAACAATCAGTGGGTGGCTTTAAGAAAAAAAACAACACCACCTCTTCGATAATAGATACCAGTTTTGCCAGGCTTCCCGAAACAGACCCTTGCGGCTGCTAGAGAAATAGCAGTGCACAAGAGTTCCCATGAACTGTGCATAACCCCTGAAAGATATTGATAAACAAAACAAAAGGGGCCAAACTCTAAAGTCTTTACTTGGTCTTTACTCAGGAAGGTTGCTCAAGTGAGAACTTCAGAGTGGGGCTGAATATGTTTAAAACCGCTTGTAAAGCATGCAAGGAAAGAAACTTGCCGCAGCTGAAAAGCCAAGGGAACAGTGATTTTACTTGTCGTATCACTGCCGTTCTGCCAGAAAGGCCAGTAGCCTTTTCTATACATCAAAAAACTTTAGCATGCAACCTCTGGTAAGATTCACTGTTAAACTGCACAAGCATTATGCAACAGTCCGTGAAATCCTACACGCAGGAATTTAACCAGGGTTAGACTTGCCTAAAACCTTTTTTAAGAGACATCCATTACCTTTTAATTGGGAGGTTCTGGATTCAAGCGTCATTCAGGGACTCTGGCTTGCAGCCAATGCTGACAGCCTGGGGACTGTTATTCATAGGATAAGGCATTGAAGAGAGCTCCCTTGGGGCCCTCTCTGGTAAGTGTCCAAATGGATGTTAACGTTCTTGTTGGATGTTTAGAATAAAAGCTGGGAGAACTCCGGTGTCCTCTCAGTCTCCTGTGACTGAGATTGTGTGTGTCAATTACTGTTGAGTGCATCATGACGTCTCTTTAGTCATAGAATCATAGAACTGAAGGGACCTCGAGAGGTCATCTAGTCCAGTCCCCTGCACTCAAGGCAGGACTAAATATTATCTAGACCATCCCTGACAGGTGTTTGTCCAGCCTGCTCTTAAAAATCCCCAATGATAGTGATTCCACGACTTCCCAAGGCAATTTATTCCAGTGCTTAAACACTCGGACAGGAAGTTTTTCCTAATGTCCAACCTAAACCGCCCTTGCTTCAGTTTAAGCCCATTGCTTTTTGCCCTATCATCAGAGGTTAAGAACAAGAATTTTTCTCCCTCCTCCTCGTAACAACCTTTTATGTGCTTGAAAACTGTTATGTCCCCTCTGTCCTCTCTTCTCAAGACTAAACAAACCCAATTTTTTTTCAATCGTGTTTTCTAGACATTTAATCATTTTCATTGCTCTTCTCTGGGCTTTCTCCAGTTTGTCCACATCTTTCCTGAAATGTGGCACCCCAGAATTGGACACAATACTCCAGTTGAGGTCTAATCAGCATGGAGTAGAGCGGAAGAAACAACGAGGAATCCTTGTGGCACTTCTTGGGTCTTGCTTACAATACTGCTAATACATCCATGAATGATATTTGGTTTTTTTGCAACAATGTTACACTGTTGACTCATATTTAGCTTGTGATCCACTATAAACGCCCCCCCCTCCGATCCCTTTCCGCAGTACTCCTTCCTAGGTAGTCATTTCCCATTTTGTATGTGTGCAACTGATTGTTCCTTCCTAGGTGGAGTTCTTTGCATTTGTCCTTATTCAATTTCATCCTGTTTACTTCAGACTATTTCTCCAGTTCGTCCAGATCATATTGAATGTTAATCCTAACCTCCAAAGCACTTGCAATCCTTCCCAGCTTGGTATCGTCCACAAACTTTAAGTGTACTCTCTATGCCATTATCTAAGGGCTGGTCCCCACTACAGGGGAGGATCGACTGCAGATACACAACTTCAGCTACGTGAATCACGTAGCTGAAGTTTGCGTATCTGCAGCCAACTTACCGCTCGTCCCCACGGCGGCGGCGGTTGGCGGCGCACTCTCCCGTCGACTCCAGCTTGCACCTCCCGGTAAGCTGGAGTTCCGGAGTCGACGGGGACGCCACGAGCGATCGATTTCTCGCGTCTTCACAAGATGCTAGAAATCGATCGCCAGAAGATCGATCACTACCCGCTGATCCGGCGGGTAGTGAAGACATACCCTATATCGTTGATATTGAACAGAACCGGACCCACACTGATCCCTGCAGGACCCCACTCATTATGCTTTTCAAGCATGACTGAGAACTACTCTCTGGGAACAGTTTTCCAACCGGCTATGTACCCACCTTATAGTAGCTCCATCGTATTTGGTGGGAAAGGCTTGTTTGCATAGGCTATGCTAGGAAAGGAGCCACTTGTCTGCCACATTAAGGAACTTAGGGTGTAGACCCATCATTACTTTATTTCTGGAATGCATGCCACAAATCACACCCACATTTCACCACAAATAGCATTACAGTCAGTGTCTCATAAGATGTTTCCAACCTCACTAAAGCATTCTCTCTAGTCTCTCCCCCCTCCAGCATTTTATATGATTGCATTCCACCCAAGTAATTGATACACGGGGTTTATGTTAACCTTTTCTTAAGGATTTTGTGAGGGCTGAGATTATTCCCCCACCCCATCCCCAATCAAAGCTAAAAGAACCACGATAAAGCTCACAGAGAGGATGGGAACAAGAATGAATCTGCAAGAATGGCTTTAAAATTCTTCATTTACTCTCAGCTTTTCTCCTCTCTTCTTGATGTGGAGACAGATTTGATATTTCTGATTTACAGTGATAAAAGTAAGGAAATACAGCAGGTTTGCATGGAGTGGAGATCATTCTGGCTGTAAAGTAAGAGCTATCTTTTGTACAATGGAACAAGTTAATTGGGCAGATGTTCTGAAATCAAAGTAAAACTCCAAGTCCTCCCATCTTGTCTATTCTGTTGAATTGTCTTTATCCCATGCAACGCTATCTTGGTACTAAACTTTTTGTGTTTATAACAAAAGGAAACCCTTTTGTTTCCTCTTCTTTCCTCGATCTATCTGTGAGACTGCAATGATGAGAATCCTTATAAATTCGCAAAGGCAAACTAAGTGTGGCATCCTTTTGCAGTGCACACAGCTGTGTTAAAAGCTGTTGTCCCCTAGAGAGGTCAACTGCCTGCTAGTACAGTGGCTAAAGACCTGAATTTATCAGCATACTTAATTCCAGATGGGCTTTGAGGTTAAATTGGGGTGCCAGCATGTCTAGCATTGCTGTACTGTGTAGTAGATCCTCTGGTTGTATTGCCAAGACATTCAATGCCTGGAAACATTTGCAAACAATGGCCTCCAACAAAGGAACTGTGGCTGCTAAAAGGAAGCTTACAAGCCATGATTGACGTCAGCTGAAATGGATAGTGACCAAAGGCAGGCATCTGTCTGGAGTAGCATTCATCACTAGAGGATCTGTAGTCAGACACACTGATATGTGTGTAATGCACATGTTTTGGGTGTGTCTCACTTATCTTCCTCTTAAATTCTGTGATAAACTAGAATTATAGGATTTGCTATGAGAAAAAGTTTTGCGGGCCCGCAAGTGCACTCACGAAAAGAGAGCACTCAAATATACAAAAATTCAGCATGCTTTATCTTTTGTAAAGGAAAACAGAACTGTGACATACTGCGTGATATTAAAGAATCATTTTTCTTGATGCAAAATTGCTTAGTCCCCAAAATAATTCTCATATGGAATTTTGAACCTATAGGGCCTGATTTTTTAAAAGGATCAACTCCGCTTCTAATTTTACAAGTGTAAAATTGCAACTGCAAAGCATTGTGTCCACAAATCATACCATTGCATGTTGGAATACCTGATTTCCTATGGTTTACGCTCTGCAGTTAATTGTGGGCACAAAATTGCAGACTATTATTTGCAGGAGAGAAATTGCACTCAAAAAGCTGAAGGCTATTTCTGAAAATATGACCCCGGGGAAACATAATTGGAACGTTTAACCTATATGATGTTGACCCATGTAATTTGATGCAATTTTCAACTATGAGATTAGTGCTGGTTAGCATGGTAATACACTGAACTTTCCATTGCATACCTCTTCTAAGCAACACGGCCTAACCATCTGGATGAACAGAGAAGTGTAAAAGGTGCATTTTAAAGTAAGGCTGTGGCTTATCTCAATTTCTAGGTCTCAGCATTGCACAGTTAGACAGTCTCAGTGTGCATTACAAAACTCAGAAGGGTTTCTCCATCTTAGCAGAGAATATCATTCTATAAGTGCAAAACCTCCACATGCTTTTCAAGTTGATATCTGGCCCTTGGTTAACTGCGGGAGCACTGAGAGTTCTCAAGGCTTATTTCACAATATAGAACCTTCCGGGGGTGAGGAGGGGTGGGGAGGGCAGGGGAAGGTAGTCCTTGATGACTGTGGAAAAGTTGCCAGATTGAGAGCTCTGGAAACGGGAGTCCTCTGTTTGTCTCTGCGTAGGGTACAACACAGAAAGAAGCCACGCCAGCATCCCCGCTCGTTACACTGACATGTCTCCTCCCTGACCTGGAGGGACGAAAAGGGCTCTATGCTCACCAAATCCTTGACACCTCTGCTGAGATTACCAAGAAATGTTGATTTGCGGGTTGGAGACACCTGTTTCTGGAAGCTGTATTGAGACCTACAAACTAATTCCACATTGGACAGTGAAAACAGGAGTTTCGTATTCTTTACCATGTCTTCATTCAGGGTGACATTCTCCCAGGGAGAGGGCCAGCACAAAGACTATGGACCTTTTAAACTCAGAATTTAAACTGGGCACAGATCTAATGCTAGACCCCCCAACCCCCCAGGTGCTGAATTTCACCCTAATGGTTTTGCATCATGCAGGTGTTATTTTCATTGACTTAATGCAACTGAACAAGAAAATCTTGCAATGCAAAATCACTATATTGATATTGATGATTAATTGAATTATTTTGCTTGCCAAAATACTTAAACCTGGCTCAACGAGAGGGAATGGACAAGCTGACCTCTTGAGGTCTCATCCAGACCTATCTGTCTATGAGTCAGTGAATACTGTACATATGGTTTACATACATGTCTGTTTTACCTACAGCATGTCATTTCTTTTCACAGGGACGCCATGTTAAGACAGGACAACTAGCGGCAATCAAGGTTATGAATGTTACTGAGGTGAGTGAGCATCTGTGGAAAAAACAGTTGTCTGGATATAGGAAAAAAGGACACATAAAACCACCAGCCGGATTCCTACAGAGTTAGATAACTTATTGGAGAAGATGATCTGCTTGCATAAGTACAGCTTGCTGGGAACTGGGTTTTTGTCCCCTGATGGGCTGAGGATGGTTGTGTGACCAAGTTTCTTTGTTTTCAATCCTATTTGTATAATGGGGACAAAGCAATCAAGGCCAGTGGTTCTGTGTATTTTTGCTCATCTATAATGATGAAGAAAAAAATTTTCTTCCTGCTTATTGCTTGTTGATTATCTGTTTCCAGAGATAGCAAATAGAAGATTTCCTGTAACTCTGTGCTGCCCCTGCTGTGTTTCATCACATCCTTTCCCTCACACGCCAGCTATTCCTCTGTGCAGTAGAAAAATCTAGGGCATTGTAGTCACACTGACAGCAGGCAGGAAAGAACATGTTAGAGTTGCAAATGTTGCTTTTTTTTATCAGATAGATGAGAGAAGGAGACAGTTTAATTGGCACAGTCCTTGCTCGCATTTATAAAGTGGTGTCAGAGTTAGAACATAGTGTCACAGAATTTGCTAAGCATTGATTTTTTGTTCCTTCTCTGATCAGCGCAGCTGGTTTTATAGTACAGCAACTTGCCACCTCAAGACAATATTAGCATGAAAGGCCAAAAAACTTTCCCCCCTAGAGTTTGCTGCAATTCGGTTCTTGAACATTATGAGCCTGATTCTCATTTATACAAAAGGACTTTCTGCATATGAAAATTAATCCGGAATAAGGTAGGGTGTACATTTAAAGCAGAATAGCTATATAATAATGCCATGTGTGGACACACTCTTATTTTTTACTAGAAATGCCTTTTTCTGGTTTAGCATAATCCACTTCCCAAATGGATAAAGATACTAAAGAAAAAGGCATTCTTATTCCGAAATAGTAGGTCTGGTCTATAGTTAAAACGTGTACTGCTATAGCTATGTCAGTAATGGGTGTAGATTTTTACCAACCTAACTGAGGCGCAAGCTGGAGTCAACGGGGGAGCGCGCCGCCGCCTGCCGCCGCCATGAGGACGGCAGGTAAATCAGCTGAAGATATGCTGACTTCAGCTATGTTATTCACGTAGCTGAAGTTGCATATCTTCAGTCGATCCCTCCACTAGTGAAGACCGGCCCATAATTGGGTTGACCTAGCCCCCACTGTGGATGTAGCTAGGTCAATGGAAGAATTCTTCCGTTGACTTAACTGCCACCTCTGGGAGAGGTGGATTTACAACAGGGTTGGAAAAAACCCTTTCATCATGTAATAAGTGTCTACATTACCGTGCTACAGCAGCATAGCTTCAATGATGCACCTGTGCCACTGTTTGGTGTGGACATATCCTAAGAAAAGGAAGACTTAAAGCAGGATTAAGTATAATGTAACTCGCACATCCACTTTAGGGTCCTCTTAGCTGCCAGGGAAGTACGAATGGGCCTTAGTATGAATAAAACCCAGGCTCTATACCTTTATAAAATATACTTGGGTACATATATATGGTCAATCTACTAAGGTTTTGCTTTTCTGTCTGTGGAGAGGGTATATTTTTGAAATGTTTGGACCAGTAAAGTGCTGGGACTTTGCTTCAAGCTCTGTGGGTACAGGCCTAGCCCTCTATATTATGTTGTAGAAATGAGTCACCGAAGGGGAAAGGTTTTTGGGGAGAGGCGGAGGTTGAATTTGTGGTGGGGTGTGAACCCAAATCAGACTCCCAGATCTGAGCACCTTCAAGAAACAGATCAAGTGGGAAGGGACTTCCGGAGACCTAGAGTTGACACAATGTCACAGAGCTGCTATATGGATAGCTTTTGCCTCCCACTGAACCCCAGGGATCCACAGGGGACAGGGATTGTCCCTGTGGCCTGATCCAGGGGCAGGGGATAGAGACCCCACAGGGAGTATCAATGTGAAAAGTGGAGGCAGGGAACTTTACAAAGATCGCCTGCCCTGTGCTGCACACAAGTTGATATTCTCCACGTTTAAATAACAGCACAGAGAGTGCCCTCATACACTGTTGGAAACTTAAAAGAAAGATAAGATAACCCAGAGGCCCAGATTCACTGATTCACATCAGTATCTGTGCGAACACAAAGCAGCTGTAAACTTGCTTCATTGACTGGTTAATCCTGGTTTACGGCTGCTTTGCATCACCCTAACAGCACGGAGCAGATGCGGTGTATTGATGGTATCTGACCCAATATTTGGGGAGGTGAATAGTTTCTTTACACACTGTGGATTTACCAGTAACAGATCTGGTTGGGTTTGGTTTGACTCATTCCACACACAATTGATTGTGTCTTTTTAAGAATTCTGCAGCGCTTCAAGGCAAAATCTTTAGAGCCGGTGTAACCCCTTCTGGGGTTTTCCCTGGTGCTCTCCCCTCTAAGCCCTGCCTAGCATAAGAGCTCTTATGAGTTTATAGCTTGTTGCAGTAGGACGGGAGGTAGTGTTATTGATTTCAGCTGTGAAATGGTAAACCAACAAGTTTCCAGGAGTTAGGGTGACAGCCTGGTGCTTGGGAGATCAAGTCTGCTCTGCCACAGGCTTCCTGTGTGACCTTGGGCATGTCACTTATGCCCAGATCCACAAAAGTGTGAAGATGTCTAACTCCCTTTGATTTCAATAGGAGTTAAATACCCTTAAGGATCTAGGCCAGGGGTTCTCAAACTGGGGGTCAGGCCCCTTCAGGGGGTCACGAGGTTATTACATGGGGGGGCGGGCTGTGAGTTGTCAGCCTCCACCCAAAGCCTGCTTTGTCTCCAGTATTTTTAATGGTGTTATGTATAAAAATGTGTTTTTAATTTATAATGGGTGTTGCACTCAGAGGCTTGCTATGTGAAACGGGTCACTAGTACAGACGTTTGAGAATGACTGATGTAGGCCTTAGTCTCCCTGGCTGTTGATTTTCCATCTTGAAAATGGGGATAATAGTTCTTCCGTAACTCACATGGATGTTGTGAGATTGAGTGAGCTGCTCATATACTACAGTAATAGGGACCCCTAGAAGTATTTTAGATTGAACTACTTTCATTCTCCAAGAATTCGGTGTAATAAAATTGGTTGCCCACAAAGGTTCGGTGTTTCTCGCACAACTTTAATGGGATGGAATTATTTTCTGTTCCTTTGGGCTTGAAAAACTGGTTTGAAACAGATGAAATAAAGTCTAAAAAGTATCAAAATGAATCCCCTCTAATGTGCTGAATAGGCACCACATCTGAGGGCACGCTCCTGGGGAGGTCGACTTGTAATCACATTCAGAATAGAGTGATGTGAAACAAAGAGCTGTCCTAGCTGTCCTGGACAAGCCTCCGTCGTTCTTGCCTTTGCTTGTTCAATGCTGAGGGCGGTGGCAACTTTAGAGCTGAGTAAATCTGTTCTCTCCCCAGTGTGTGCTGTGAGATTCGGAGCCGCTTTCTTATGATAGCAGCAGGATGCTGTGGTCAGGGCGGGATCATCTGGACATCTGTCAGGAAGTGCTGCCGTGTCATGTTACAGGGAGGGGTGTGGGAGCTTTAAATGGCTACATGAGAGCTGAGGGTAATGTGTGCTTCTGTGCCTGGGCTGCTTCCTGTTATCTCATCATGCCTAGCAAACAAAGTGTTTGCAAAGAGATCGTATTCTTGCTGAATGACTCTCCCGGAGGATCTGTGTCTAGGGAGGGAGCAGCAGGCTGTCCCTCTGAATCTTGCTTTCCGTCTTTCCAGTTATCTAAGTGCTGTTTATTTAAATGAAAAACCAAAATCGGTGCCATAACAGTCGTAAGGGAGTCTCCTGGCAGTGGGTGCATCAGCCTCATCTTGTTTCCTCTTGAGGTTGGAGGTGGGTGCTGCTGCTACCTACCAGATAGGGCCACGTTCTCAAAAACAGCTTTTGAACATGAGCCTGTAATTTTGTTCATGCAACCATCTGGGCCCAGAAATAACTCGGTTTGTGGGGGGGAAACAGCCGTAGTGCCTGCACACCCGAGAGCGACTTTTATTTCTTTGCCAGCAACATTTACGAGCAGATTTCAAGGCTCTCTGGAAATGTGGCCCATGGTAGTATTAACCAGGAGAAGATCAGGACTGGAATAGTGAGCATCTAGATGTATCCATCCACTCAGGCTATTTCCCCCTCCTTCTCCCTGACCCACATCTACTCCCGGGCCTTATATCACCACTGTTGCTATCGTAGCTGAACATCTCACAGTCTTTCATATCTTTATTCTCACAACACCCCTGTGAGGACGGAAGTGCTGTTGTCCCCATTTTACAGATGGGAAACAGAGGCACGGAGACAGCAGGTGACTGGGCCAATGTCACACAGGAAGCATGCAGCAGAGCAAGGAACTAAATCAGGTCTCCCAACTCCCAGACCAGCATCCTATGTCCAGGACCATTTACCCTCTGATCTTCCACTGACACCTCCTACCACTTTCCAGTAACCAGCTTCACGCAATATCTCCGCTGCCAAACCGAGACACCACCGTTTTGTCTTTTTACCTTTTGAAGACCTGCCCATCATGCACCTTGTCTCTGTAGAGGCAGAGTAGTTTAGATTGCAAGATTTGTTCAGCAGTGGGTGGGTCTCAACGGAGAAGCCTGTGGTCTCATCACTAGAACATCTGAGCAGCATACCACAGTATCTGAGCATCATCAGAGATACTGGGTTCTGGCATAAAGATATCTGAAGACAATGTGGGGGTGAAGGAAAATCAGGAATGGCAAGGAGTGTGATTGCAAGGATTCTGGGAAGCTAATAAGGGCAAAAGATGGATCTAGGGGTCGTACTAGCTGGTTATAGGAAAAACACATACCTACTTACATACATACATATATGGCGTCTATTACACTAATGCACTTCACAAACAGACATTTATGTACATTCTCAATGCCCCAGTTAGGTAGGGAGGGATTATTATGTCCATTTTACAGATGGGAAAAGAGAGACACAATGACTTTGCCCAGTGTCTCCCAGGAAGTCGGTGGCTGAACCAGGATTTGAACTCAAATCTCCCAGGCCCCAGTCCTGCATGCCCTAATAGGGAGAAGAAGGGTGTGTGGGGTGAGGCGGGGTTTCATCACCTCTCAAAAGTCTGTAACTGGGGTATGGGTGAGCATACAATTTATTCTGCCCATCTTCAGTTATAACCGCATACCTATGTGTCTTAGTTATTTTGAAAGAAACATCCATGTCACAGGGGAGTATCTGGACCCTGCAGAAAACATTTAACACACTTTTTAAAACAAAATTGGGCTTGCTTAAATATAGCAACCAGCAAACAAACCTGGACATCATAAAAGTTCTGAAGGAAAGAGACAGCAACGAAAAAGAGGCAGGAATGCAGCAGCTCAAAGAGAAGAGCTAGCACAAGCTTGTGAATCACTGGGGGATTCTGGGAAACTCATCTAGCTGGGGAGTTCCACAGGCTGAGGCTGAAATGATCAAGTCCCTGAGGGGAGAGAAGGTCACAGAGTTCAAGGCCACTAGGGACCACCAGCTGATCTAATCTATCCCAACCACCCTCACCTCCAAAGCCCACCACCAGAGTGAGACCACAGTGTTCCAGCCCCCAGGAGACTAAACTCTTGTATGCCATTGGTGAAGAACAGCCTGGGCTGAGATGCACCAGTGCCCAACACTCCAGCAAAAGCAGCGAGTTATGTGAGATATGCCCAGATTATCCTGGCAAGTGACTGGCACCCCATGCTGCAGAGGAAGGGGATAAAAGCCCCAAAGTCCATGCCAATCTGACTGCGGGGAAAATTCCTTCCGGACCCCATCTTTGCCCAGGATTATTAATTCAGGCTTTGAAAACGCATTTTGCTACATGTATGTATCTGAACAGATCATTTGAAAGGCCAGGCCGGCTTTATCTCTGACTTCCCTCCCCACCCACCCATTTCCATCCGTAGGTTGGTGCTGACTAGGAACTCACATGGAAGCAAAGCTAGAATCTTTATGAATGCTAGGAATGAACGGGTAATGGGTAGGGAGGGGCAGGTCCTGCTCCCATTAGCCAACTGAGCTGGCCAGTTTCTCACTCCCAGTTGATTGCGGAAAGCTCCCTCCCCAACTGCCACATGGCTCAAAATGGTGTCCAGGCCTGGAGAGCAAAATATGACCCTCCAGGGTTGGGCAGCAGATGCTCTAGTGCAGGGGTCTCCAAACTACGGCCCGCGGGCCAGATGCGGCCCGCGAGGCCCTCTCATCCGGCCCGCGGCAGGGGTCGGGAACCAGCCAAGGGGCCGGGACGCGCCGCGTGCTCCGCTGCCGCCGCCGGCCGGGACGCGCCACGTGCTCCGCTGCCGCCGCCAGCCGCGGGGCCGGGACGCGCCGCGTGCTCCGCTGCCGCCGCCGGCCGGGACGCGCCGCGTGCTCCGCTGCCGCCGCCGGCCAGGGACGGCTCAGAGCTGGGGCCGGGACGCGCCGCACCGCCAGAAACAAGGAGCCACCCACTGCCAGGCGGCGAAACGGTCTGTGGGGAGAGACCAGGTTGAGCGGGTCAGTTAGTTGGGGGGGGCGGGGGGGGAAGAGACCGGGTTGAGCGGGTCAGTTAGTTGGGGGGGGGGAAAGAGACCGGGTTGAGCGGGTCAGTTGGGGGGGGGGTGTTGGAGGAAAGGAGGTTTTGGGGGGAGAGACCTGGCTGGGTGGGTCAGTTGGGGGTTGGAGGAAAGGAGGTTTGGGGGGGAGAGACCTGGCTGGGTGGGTCAGTTGGGGGGGGGGGGTTGGAGGAAAGGAGGTTTTGGGGGGAGAGACCTGGCTGGGTGGGTCAGTTGGGGGTTGGAGGAAAGGAGGTTTGGGGGGAGAGACCTGGCTGGGTGGGTCATTTGGGGGGGGGTTGGAGGAAAGGAGGTTTTGGGGGGAGAGACCTGGCTGGGTGGGTCAGTTGGGGGTTGGAGGAAAGGAGGTTTGGGGGGGAGAGACCTGGCTGGGTGGGTCAGTTGGGGGTTGGAGGAAAGGAGGTTTGGGGGGGGAGAGACCTGGCTGGGTGGGTCATTTGGGGGGGGGGTTGGAGGAAAGGAGGTTTTGGGGGGGAGACCTGGCTGGGTGGGTCAGTTGGGGGGGGGGGGGTTGGAAGAAAGGAGGTTTTGGGGGGAGAGACCTGGCTGGGTGGGTCAGTTGGGGGGTTGATGTGTAGTGTTCATGTGTAGTGAACAGGTGTTCATGTGTAGTGTTCATGTGTAGTGTTCATGTGTTCATGTGTAGTGAACAGGTGTTCATGTGTAGTGTTCATGTGTAGTGTTCATGTGTAGTGAACAGGTGTTCATGTGTAGTGTTCATGTGTAGTGAACAGGTGTTCATGTGTAGTGTATCAATGTGTTATTAAATAATAACTGAATAAAATAATATTAAATAAATAATTAAAAACATCCATGTTTTGATTCTTTTTTATTTGGACCTCGAGTGTGTTGTCGGCCCCCGAACTGCTATTTGATAGTTAATGCGGCCCTCGGGCTGAAAAGTTTGGAGACCCCTGCTCTAGTGTGTGCTAGCTGAGCGCCGCTGTGAAGAATTCTGCTTGAGTCATCGAGAATTTCTCCTGGTTGCTGTCCCAGCTAGGCCCAGCTCCTCTTCATCTTCTTTAATTGTGCTGGATAGCACCGAGGACACAATCAAGCCCAGAGTTCAGAGTTCTCCCTTTCCTCTTCCTTGCAAATATAAGGCAGATGAAGTAGTTGGGGTACTGTATGCAACTTGAGAGCCATGTGTTCAGCTGTTTTAATACTTCAGAGTTGATTTTGCTTTGAGTGGAGCCATTTTACCCTTCACGTTTCCTCAAGCTTAAGACAATTATTTTTTCTGAATGTATGGTCTGGCAAAATGTATCCTCTGGATTAATGTCATTGGGTAACCACATGGCCAGCACGTGTCTATTGGGAATGCTTTTTTTGGTGTTTTATACTAGGAGATGACCCACTTCTAGGGCTTCGGGGGGGGGGGGGGGGGCTGGCTCCAACCTATCACTCCTCCATGAATCTCATCCCTCCCCGCCATACAGCCGGTGTAGGACAATGTACCTGTTTTGTGAAACATTTGTGCTGACCATTAGTGGAATGCTTTAATGGCAAGGCTACTGGAAAATTGTGGGAAAGGGCAGAAAAATGTCCTGCAAGTGCCAGCCATTTTAGTCTTCCAACGGACCATTTTTTTCATCAGCTGCTAAGTGCCAGGATATTTTGCAACAAAAGGTAAACTAATTATCAGCCTTGTTTGGTTCCTTTTAGCCGATACAGACAGACAGACCCTCAGCACAGTGAACATGTGGCTGCGGAGTTCTAATAATGGCAAATCAGATAGCCACATGCACTTAGTTTGGAACCATGTACCATCTCTTGAGGATGCTAATATAGACAGCTGACTCCATAAAGAAGTCTTCCAATCAGAGACAGAAGCATCCCAGCTGGCTAGTTATAAAGGAGACTGGATTCTTCATTGGATCAGAGATCTCCGTTCTCAAAGAAGGATAATCTCATGGAGGATGCCACTAGATGCTACCAATGACATTATTTCCAATTCATGATAGTGTTGTTGTTTATTTGTGTTGCGGTCGCACCCCAAAGTCCCAGCCAGAGATCAGAACCCCATGGCGCTAGGCACTGTACAAACTGCTTGCATCCGACGAAGTGGGTATTAGCCCACGAAAGCTTATGCTTCAAAACTTTATAGTTAGTCTTTAAGGTGCCACAGGACTCTTTGTTACCTCTGCTATTCCAGACTAACATGGCTACCTCTCTGATACAGAACAAAAGGTGGCCTTTGCCTCATAGAGTTTACAAACAAAGTATAATACCAGAGAGAATAGGTAGATATGATAGGCAAACACGTGAGCACATGGGTACAATACCCCCAACATGATAGGCAGTGGTTTCTGCACTCCACGTCTGACTGTTGTCCAGTTTTCTGTAGACAACTCTACACTTCACTGGACTAACCCCAACGTGGAGAGAAAAGAACAGAGTTCTAATCCTGGCTTGGCCTCTGACTTGTTTTGTGGTCTTGGGCAAGTCACTTCCCCGTCTTGGTTTCAATTTCCCCAGCTGCAGTACTAGGAGGATAGTCAATTCCTTAGGGGTATCCAGAGGATGGATTAGTTGATGTATATACTATGCTTTAAAATATGGAAAGCCCTATTTAAATATGAAATGTTAGTAGTAATATTTTACTTCACTTAAATCTGGTTAATTCCTCCATGACTCAATGACTACATATGTAACCCACTGATGAGTGAGTTATAGGGCCCCATTTGTCCCAGTGCATACAGGATATGGGTCTATTAGACAGGTGCAGCCGTTTAGGTCAAGCTGTAACAGCTCGTGATTTAGGTGCCAGGTTCAGTCCCTCGTGTGTCCGTCTTCATTCTTCTGTTTAAGAGCTTGCTCCTGAAATTGTCAGAGGGCCTAGCCCTCCATTTCAAAGAACAGAGGGGTATGAGAACAATCCAGTGATCAATACATTATCATCTTGACTGTGTTCTGCTCTCTCTTGCTGCAGAACGAGGAGGAAGAAATCAAACTGGAAATAAATATGTTAAAGAAATATTCTCATCACCGGAATATTGCGACGTATTATGGAGCATTTGTGAAGCAGAGCCCTGCAGGCCAGGATGATCAGCTCTGGGTAAGTGTTGTATCCCGTCTGTGTTCATCACATTTCCCTGGGACAGCAAATCTTCATTGGGAGCTCCCGTGTGCTTAGCCCTGAGTCTAACTCAGTGATCCAGATTTTTGCTATGAGGACCACTTTGCAAGAAAGAGACTTTCTGCCTACCTGTGTGCCACATTTATGATTGAGAAGTGAATTGGAGAAGGAGAACAAGTGGGACTTAGTATATTTTATGCTGACATGGTTCCTGTAAGACTCCTAGGTAGTCAAACACAAAATAGTTTTGCCTTTTTTCCAAAACACAGAATTCTTTTTTTCCCCCTGTGAAAATGTAAATTGAAAGACCATGTTTTCAGTTTTCCTGGTTTTGATTTAATTTGTTCCTTTTAGGTCTTTCCCCCCTTTATGCCTCTTTTTCTTGTTTCTTTTCCTCCCCCTTTTTCCAGTAGAAAAATGGAAAAAGCAAAAAGGGGAGTTAAAAATGGGGAGAAGAAGGAAAAATAAATATCAAAAACGTTCAGTAAACATATTTGTGCTCATATTTTCAAAATGAGTTCTTTCTGAACCATTTGAAATTCAAACATTTTCTGAATGTTCTCAAAATTCTCCCGCTGCCCTGCAATTTTATAGCCAGCTCTAGTAAGGAAATACGTGCCCTCTGAACTGTAATAAGTGAGAGGCATGGCTGGATTGTTTTTCTCCAGCAGCAAAGTGAAATGAAAATTTTCTCCACCTGCAATCCTTGGAGGTTGCATACAGCACTGCCTATTTATAGTTAAGCCTAACTGTGTTAGACCAGAACTTGCCCAATGTATTTAAATGGGGGTTGTGTTTGTTTGTCTCGCTGCAGTTGGTGATGGAATACTGTGGAGCCGGCTCTGTAACAGATCTGGTAAAGAAGACGAAAGGTAACTGTTTCAAGGAGGACTGGATTGCTTATATCTGCAGAGAGGTTCTCAGGGTGAGTCTTGCTAACAGAGTTTGCTCGTTTCCACTTGACAATGTAAAGAGTTTCCTGTAATAACTATAAGATGTGGCACCAGGGCTGCTTGTCAATGAAAGAGGATGTCCCAAGTTACTTCCTGGGCCCAATCTTCATTCTTTGCTACTTATTTCTCCTGGATAGTACAGAAACCAAACCAATTTCTCATTGTTTTTTTTTTCTGAAAGCAATACACATACAAGCCTGGTAGCAAGGGTTACATGGCAAGCCGGGCTAAAAAGATCCAAGCCCATTAGCGAGATATTGATCTATCATCATCACCATGAAGTTTTACCCATTTTTAAATAACAGTAAGATAAACACGCATTATGGGAACTGCCATTCAGATGACGTATGTTAAAATAGCGCATTAAGGCTTCAAAGGTCTCAAGTCTTTTATTTGTTTAGGGATAGAGATGGGTGGTCTGTTCGATTGAACATCAAATAGCCCACTTGGATTTGGGACTGGACTGCAGAGTTGAATAGATACCAAATCCATGAGTCACTAGAGGCATCTGTTCTCTTGTTGGGAATTACTCTGTCTCACGAATGGGGTAGCTCCCTGGATCACTTGGAAATGTTGTCGGGGACCTCAGGTTGCTGTCATTACCATGGCCCACCACAGCCCGCGTTCTGCCTCCTTGTGGGAACATGAAAGGCCACGTTTTCAATGGAGGCATAAAAACCTCCCCTCTGTCCATGGCAAATGGGTAACTAACTGAGAGACATATGTAGTTACTCGCTGTTCAAGTGCAAAGGCGGGTTAATGTTTGTGGACACGTGTGCCATCTTACTTGCACAGCCATTGCATCCCCATTAGAAAATTTGGCTTTACAAGCCCCCTTTTAATTTAAATACTGCAACTTAAGATAATAAATACATGTTAGTGTAGGATAAACGGGAAGGGCTACACCCATCTCCCTATGAAAACTGATGAGGAGCGTGTGTGGAGAGTGACCTGTTGGCATATGGGGCAAGAAAATTGTGGAAGAACTTTGGATTTTGTCAGAAGCTTTTTGTGTCTCCAGTCACTCATAGGAGAAAAGGCAAACATTTTTGGTGGGCCTTTTGTTTCAAGACTGCATCGGTTCAATATACAGTATTCCATTCTTTCTAGCCTCATTTAAGTAATGTTTTGAGACTAAAACAGTCTCGGATGGAGATGTGATCACCGGTCACTGAAGTCTGCAGAAATCTGGCTTGATACAAGATTTAATCCATTGCGCCCAGTCTTTTGTTCTCTGTGCGCTGTGCAAACACTTTGCTGTTCACACCCCAGTGTCCTCTTCAGTGTGCCTTTAACACATGCTGCAAATGAGGATCCCTCTGATTCTGAAATTGCAGTATGGAATTTTGGGGCTCTTTCTCCTCTTACTTGTCATCACAGATGGTCTCCTGCTGTCAGACCTGTGGGAGCGAGAAGAAAATCAAACCCATTGTTGCTTTCTTCTCTTACGGCTAAACGGTATCAATGAACGTGTTGCTTCCAATTGCAGCTAAAACAATTTAGATTGGTACATTTTAGTCCCTTTTCTCCATTAATATAGCCAGAACAAAGCAAAATAAGTTCATGGGACAAAAATTCCAAAGCGATGAAACGGATAGTAAAAGCTAGAACCATGTGATTTTCTTGCAGGGTTTGGCGCATCTTCATATTAATCATGTTATCCACCGAGATATTAAAGGACAGAACGTCCTCCTAACGGAAAATGCAGAAGTAAAACTAGGTAAGTTTCTCACAATTTTTTTCAGAAACTTGTTAGTTAAAGATACGCTGAGCTTTCCATGTTAACCTGAAAAGGATATCTAATAGTCCAAGAGTGGAAAATATATGAAAGATAGTTGTAAAGATGTACATTTCTATGGTGCCTTTCATACAGAAGGATTCCCAAAGGCTTTATAGGCTCTGTGCATAGGAATTGCTCTCCCGATTTGAAATACAACCATCCCAATAGAGTCAAACTCAGAACCTGTTTAATAGCCCACAGCAACACTACATTACGCATAAGTACCAAATTCAGAATGTAGCAAATTATCCTTGTCCTGTCCTTTCTGCCAGGCAAGTTGGCTGAGGTGACTTCTGCTACTGGACCAGCTTCTGTTGGTGAGAGAGACAAGCTTTTGAGCTTACACAGAGCTCTTCTTTGGCCAAAACAGTTTAGAAAAATCACTTTTGAGCAGTAAATTCCACTAAGCCGTTTTTTTACTAGAAGTGGGTTAAGAGATTTTAATGAAACTGATAGTCAGTGCTCAGGCCGTGACATAGACTTTGCTGTCTAAAGGTCATCATGTAAAAGTAGTTATGTACCAAGAGTTTCCACCCAAGAGTATTTGAGAGCCCTCTCATTTCCACATCCAAGTGTTATGTCGCGGTGTGCAGACTATTGATAACTTTTAGCTCTGTGAAAGCCAACAACATCAATAGCTCAAAAGCAAACATGGAGAGTTAGGAGTTTGTTTTTTTTAAAGGACATCACAGGGAATTTCAGGCCGTTTTTAAAGAGAGCGTAGAAAGAATGGTGCTTTTCCCATGTAGGATTTTTCTTTAGTTGTCTCTGTTTCATTGTTTCAGGAGTTCAAAAATAAAATAAAAATTATTCTGTGTAGATACTGGGTGATCTCCTCAGTCAACGTATATCAGCCTAGCTCTGAGACCTGCTGGAGATCTGATCTGTGTGGTGAAATCCTAGCTCTGCTGAACTCACTGGGAGTTTTGCCACTGACTTCATTAGAGGCAGGATTTCACCCAGAGTCTTTTTTTCCATTTGGCAAATGCTCCTGCTGTACTTCTTGAAATTAGCAAGGGCTTTTTTGTTGTTGTTTCATTTGCTGCCTTGTTTTGCTGCTAACAACATCACTGTGGTCTTTTGCCTTTAAAAAAATAAAGTGAGTACTCTGTATTTTATATGAGTAGACAGTAATGAAACATTTCTATAAAGTACCAGCATAAAACTCAAATATTTCCAGAGAAATTTTGCTCTGCCATGTCTAAAAGCCAAGAAGCTGGAAAACTCAGGCTTCAGAGATCCAATGTCATTCAACCTTGTTAATGGGCTTTATTCTTTGAAGCATCATCCATTCTGAATTTTGGATGTGAAATGTCAGTCTTTTATATAGACACCCACCCATTATTAGATAAGCTTACACAATTCGGTGCTACAATAATTTCATGTTACAGTATGGTTCTATGAGGTATGTTTATCAATAGATATAACAGAAGTTGCATGCAGATAATTTTCTTCGTTGGAGTCAAGCTTGAAAATCTGCTCATTGGTGCCATGGGTGATAATAGGGTTGTACCCTGCCTAATCTCTTTTTCCTCTGCTGTTTACACTAATTGGATACTACTGTAGCTACTCTATCAGTAACTCTCACCTTTATGTATACTCTCAGAGGTGGGGAGTTTTAATCAATACAACCACATAGTTACTGAATGTGGATCCTATTTATTATCTGAGCAATGTTTGATAATACAACTAAAAAATCATGTTGAGATGCCACTACCCATTAGCCTAAAAGAGCACAGTTCAACTTATTCCTCTTAATGTACTTAACAGATGGATAAAATAGTGCACTCCTCCAGCATATTCTGAGACAGGAGTGTAGCAAAAAAAGGTCTGTGAAACCATTCAGAACAAAGCAATCCATTTCCTCACTAATGTGCTGACCCTGTCCAGCTTTAACAACCAGCAGCAATACTCGAAATCTCCCAGTCACACCTGAACACTTATTTGTAGGTTTTCGTTTTAGATTAAAATACCACTTGTACCCCCCAAAGTAGTGCTTAATCCAAGTATATATTATATATTCCATACTATCCTATTATAAAGCATTTTGAGACCAATGAAAAACACAATGTAAGAATTAGTTTTATTATCATGGGAGTACATCCCTACAGTAGCCATTCTGCCAAACTTAGCATGGATCATGTTAATTTTAAATTGTCCTTTTGGACTGTCTGATATAAATAGTAGAAAGTGGCTAATTCCTAGCATCTCTGGAGTAGGCTCCAGTGGAAATCCTGTATTATAAGAGCTCAAATCTGCTAAGCATTGCAACCCTAGAGTTTGCTTTCCAAGCAGAGGCAATAAAGTATCCGGCATTTTGTCCTGTGAATTCAGCACTTGGCTCATTACTTTACGCTTGCTTAACTCTGCAGTGGATTTTGGGGTAAGCGCTCAACTGGATAGGACAATTGGGAGAAGAAATACATTCATCGGCACTCCCTATTGGATGGCACCTGAGGTCATAGCTTGCGAGGAGAACCAAGACTCAACCTATGATTACAGAGTGAGTGTTATTAGGAATTTAGAATCAATAGTAAAGTAAACAAGTTTTTGCTATTGACATCCTTTTCATGTTGTTAACCGAAAGAATTGAAAAAAGGCGTCGCCCTCCCTTAAAACCACAATGATGCAAAGAGCTGTATTTTTAATATGCGGTTTGTGACCCAAAATATGAGGAAGTTTCAATATGAATTTATTTTCTTTGAACCGTTAACGTACAAAATGAAATACAAAGATGTGTAGAATGAAAAGTACGAAAGTGTCGCTTATTCTCTGAAAACAAGACACATCATCTGGAGATGGCTAGGGTGAAAAGGTCTAAAAAGAGTGGCTAAGAAGCAGTGTATCATTAACATGCCTTCTTTCTTTTCTGATAGCAAATAATTTTCCCTTTATGCTTATTGCACAGTCTCCAGGATAATTTTACAATAATATCACGTGTATAATTATCAGCTTAGAACAACAAAAGACTCCTCACTCCAGAAAAGGTCACTCCCCATTCCCCACAAACATGCTCTCGGGGGAGAAAGTCTGAATGAATAGATATGCCTTGTCCTTTATAATTCTATCCAAACTGTTTTCTGGTGAGACACTCTCTCAACTCATTCATGTCACTGTACAACCATGAACCTTAATACCCTCCTCACTGCCACCAAAGAAATAGATAGAGTATTTGTTGTTCTTCTGAGGCCATCTGGGCACCCTGCAATTTGGATACCATATAATGGCTATCAAAAAATTCTCTGGCTGTCGCCCTTACTATTATAATATGCTGATTTGGCCCTAAATAGGCGCATGATACTGTTTGTCAGCCTCTGGTTGAATTGCTTGCACCACTGTTGTCATTTACATATCTGCCCACACCACATAGGACAATTGCCAAAGAATGCTTTCTGAATGACTGTTGTCTCCAAGTCCTTGTGTTGGGGTTGGTTGCCTTCTTTTGTGTATTTTGTTCTTATAACAACTGTGTAAGGATCATCAGAATTACATCTGTTATTCCAGCTGCAGCATATTCAGAGCTCATATTATTACCTCTGTTTTCTATTGACTCAAAGGGCGATTTTGACATACATTGCGCTGCCACTGTTGAAAAATGGCCTTTTACCCATTAAAGGCATCTTAACATAAGAGAGAATCCGGTCCAAACACTATTCTTTGCCCTTTTTTTCATGCTAGATAAACCTTATGCCAGAGACTCAAGAAGTTTTCCATTAGCTCCCATCTGTACCCTCAATTCTATTCCTATTTAGCACATTTTCCAGTGATGACTGAAGGGTACCCCCAGTTTGTGTGGTTTCCCTGTGTGGAATAACTTATGCCTACATTGCCCTAGCTCCAGCTGATTCCACAGACTGTAGTCCAGCGCTGATCAGCCCGGGGTTTCTAAAGTGCTGATTCAGAGACAGTGTTGTTATTCGGAAGCATAGACTGGGCCATGTATTTATAAACATTGCTGATATGGTGAGCGAAAAGCAGGAAGCAGTTCTGTGATGCCCTGGACTTCTCACGGGTCCTGCTTCTACAAAAAAAAAAAAAAATCCCACCAAAAAATGCAGCCCATCCTGTCTCCCTAGCCTGGTTTCTCCGTACACCCCTAAGCATCAGCCCAAGGTTATCTGAAGTTTGCGTGCATGTCCCATCATCACCAGAGTCCAACTGTACTACAGTGGGTGGCCATTCGTTTAGCACTTTTTCTGAAAGACCTCCCTTTTCTTGCTTCCAGTCATTCATTAAATGACACAGGACCGGATCCTGAACCCTCCCCAGTTCCCACTGAAATCCAGGGTCCTCCCCGGGATCAGGCCCATAGTCTGCAATACAAGCTGTTTCCAGCCTTGTAAAGCACCGTGGGTTGGCTTGGCACTGTGAAGGTGTCGTTTTAGGGGCAGGTTGACATGAGTAGTTGTCCATCAATGACTTTTGCTCCAAGCCTCCAAGGATTTGCCTTCTGCTGGTATTTTGTCTCATTTTCTGCATAATAAAGTGCTATGAGACTTCAGGGCATCCTTTTCTTTTACATAATAATAATAATAGAGATGTCCCATAAATACATTTGGATAAATGTGTCTGCCTAGGTGCATATGTCCCCAAAAAGAGGGAAGTGTTGTACACCACTAAGGAAAAGGAAGCCTGCTTACGTCCTTAAAGTCAATAGCATTACTCCCGATTTACACCTTTGTGATCAGAATCTGTCCATTTGGGTTTATGATGTCATGTATATTCATAGAGGAGATTCCAGTCTCACCTAACTGAACTAAGTTTATTATATTTCTATGTAAAGCTGGATACATAGTTCTACTTTTCTTCCCACTGGCTGGTAACTTGTCCATGGATTGAAATACCTTCCATGGACCCGACTGCCATCTCCCTTCAACCAGTGTTGGAAAGCGGTGGGGTGAAAGCAGTATCTGGCCCAGTGAGGTCTCACCTGGGCACCTCCTCTGTAACAGAGGAGTAGGGTGACCAGACAGCAAATGTGAAAAATTGGGACGGGATGTGGGGGGTAATAGGAGCCTATATAAGAAAAAGACTCAAAAATCGGGACTGTCCCTATAAAATCGGGACATCTGGTCACCCTACAGAGGAGAGAATTTCGGTCATGGCTTCTAATGGGCCCTTTCTATTCTGGAACTTTTGTTTTTCGGGGTGGGTCATTCCAATGATGAATGAGCTGTTCCAAGTTGCATGGGAAATAGACAGCTGGCAATTAGCACATTTCCCACAGGCTCTGCTGGGAACGGGGGGAGCAGAATGGATGTCGCTCACAAGAAAAGACCCTTCCATGGAACTCTAGGCAAGCATTATGGTGGGGGTTTTTTAAACCCTACATCCTACACGTTACGTCATTCACGGTTTCTTTTCCTACAGAGTGACTTGTGGTCTCTGGGAATCACCGCTATAGAAATGGCAGAAGGAGCTCCTCGTAAGTGATCGGGTATAGTTCTGTTAAAAGCCTACATTTCATGGATACGTTCTGTCCTGCTATATTAGCTTATTTCATGCTTGTCTAGCATGTGTTCAGCTCTGACTGCCTCGTTTCAAATGATTGGTTATTTGACTCTTTTCCTATCTGTGCTCCTTTGCTTATCCTTTTTTCTTTTGATTCTCTCCTTTTGTTTCTTCACCCCTTGCCTGCCTTTGGGAAGATAGGGAAGCCATATGTTGTCTTCTAGAGCTGAGGTTAGTAGTGTCACTTCATTGATCGTTACATGTGCATCTGGATGAGCAAGAGTGAGTGAGGCTTCAGTGTAAAAGTGGGACAGTTTCCGTTCTGGGGCTTCTCCAGAGAAAAGTGTCCCTTGAAAATGGTCCCTCTTCCTGCTGTGGCACGAATCTTCGCCCTGTAATTCCAAATGGAAGCTTCCTCCAGGAGGTTGGAATAGGGGCCAGTGTCAAGAAAGAGCAATTCACCTTCACGGTACATCAGTGGCCTAATCCACCTCTTTGGCCAGTTCTCCATTGTGCTGCACCCCATGCAGTCATGCAAAGTGAAAACACTATTGAAGCAAAACACGATCAAATCTGAATGGGAGTGTTTCACTCCCGATTTGCACTGGTGCAAGTGGTTGTACAACGTGCAGCGTACTGGAGAATGGGCCTCTAGAGAGAGAATTTTGGTCTAGGGTTAGTGCCTTGCTCACTCCCGAGTTTCACGGTGTTTACATCTATTCCCCCTTCAAAGCAAATTTAGAGATCTATGGAGGGAGACACCCCTCTCCCCACAGAACAGCAAAAATACTTCAGCCACAATTCTGATTTGTTTCCATCATCTCCTCTCTCCTGCAATGTTCTTTCTCCTCCAGACACTCTCCTACAGCCACATGGCACCACAGTTCTGTCAACAGGCTTCTGGCCTTAAATTTTCTTTCAGTTTTATCCACCAAAGTCAGATACTCCTGATATAAGATACAATTGCAAAATATAATTTAGATGCAGGGTCCTGGTTATCTAGCATTGTTGCGGACTATTACCCTTGTGCAATAGGCCAGGGCCGGCGACAGAAATTTGGGGGCCCCTACTCTGATAGTTTGGGGCCCCCCCAGCCCAGCCGGGCCCCCCCCAGCCCAGCCGACAGCGGCTCGGGGCCCCCCCAGCCCAGTCGACAGCGGCTGCCCCCCCCCAACCCAGCCGGGCCCCCCCCAGCCCAGCCCAGCCAGCGCTCCCCCCCCCCCCAGCTGACAGCAGCTGGGGGAGGAAGCCCAGCCGGCCTCCCCCCCCCCCCCAGCCCCGCCGGCGCTCCCCCCCAGCCCAACCGGCGCTCTCCCCCAGCTGACAGCTGGCGGCAGCGGGAGCGAGAGCCCGGGAGCTGCGGGAGCCGCCCTTGCTGTTCTCCCCCTCCCCCAGACTGCGCTGCTGCCGCCGGCCGGGCTCACTGCTCCTGCCGGGGCCAGGCGCGCTCGTCCCTGGGAGAGCCGCGCCGCCTCCCCGCCCCTTCCCCGCTCTCCAGGCCCGGTGACAAGGGGGGACGACAACGGGTACAGCTGTGTACCGGGGCCCCCTAAAGTCGGGGGGCCCGGTACAGCTGTACCCGTAGTACCCCCCTGTCGCCGGCCCTGGCAAGAGGGCAGGTTTGTGCCTAGGAGTACAAGGCATGTGGGATGTTCTGAAGTATAATGCGTGAAGACACAATAGGGGGTGTTTGGTAATTCCTGAACTTGCCGAAGAGAATCCTATTTCTAGTCTAGGACCCAGCCTATGCAGGAGAGCACCTGGGCTGTGTTTATCAACCGGTCAAGATACAAGTCAGGCCAAATGGAGTTCTGAAGCATTTTCACAAATCATGATCCGGGCTAGCTAGAGCTTAGTTTTGAGGCACGAGTCTTAGAGGATATTTTTTATGTAAGAAGCATCCTCGCTTCATGCCATATTTCCTCATTTCAGTTGTATTTATTTATTGTATTTTTGCACTGACTAATGCTAGTAGGCAAATTTTAGGAACGGTGCACTAGTGTGTTTTTATTATTTCTATTGAGGTAGCACCCAGGAGCCCCAGGCATGGCCCAGACTCCCTTGTGTTAGGCACTGTACAAACACAGATCAGCCCCTGCCCCAAAGAGCTTCCGATCCAAGTATCAGACAAGAGACATAGGTGGATACAGACAGACCGATGTCAGAACACCAGGAAACAATGAGACAATAGAGCCAGATTCTTCTTTCACACCTGTTCCACTAGCATGGTTTAATTGCCTTTAATAGGCTACATCTACATTACAAGCTAGGGTGGTCATTCATTCCTCCACTTGTGTACCTGTACTTGCTGTAGCTCTCATCAAGCTAGCATGAGTATAAATATCAGTGCAGCAGCAATAGCACGGTTAGCGGCGGCTGAGTGGCCATACCAGCTGCGTACCCACCTGTTCCAGGCAGGTTTGTGCTCCACACAGCTAAGCCATGCTTCTGCTGCTCCCCTGCTATTTATGTTCTCCCTTATGTTCTCTGCCAGAGCTAGCATGAGTAAATGTCCACAAGCAGAGGAATCGCACCTCCAACTTGTAGTGTAGGTGTAGCCATAGAGTTACTTCTGATTTATACCCATGACACTGCGAGTTAGTTCCCCTCTGTGTCATTCTGCCTGCAGTAGCATTTTGAAGGAGCAACTATCCGCCAACATTTCTGCTCCACACCCAGCAAACGAAGCACCTTGGGAATGTTCAATTGAATGTATGGGGTGGACTTTCAGGGACAGGAGAGGATTTGCTTTTTAGTGCTGTTTTCAGCGTTGACTTTCTACAACCAAACCAGGAGTGGGTGTAAAGAGAAAGAACCAGTGTACCAAACACAGTGATGGCAGCTGTTTAGAAAGCACCGATTGGTCTAATAAGTGGGCACAGAGTCCTTAAGTACAGTGTAGCCAAACCATGTTCTGTTTTTAGCCGTATGTCCGGCTCCACTCGAGCAATATACCAGTTCCCCTGCCAGGTTTTTCTCTTCCTTCATTTTCCTTTATGCCACATGCTATAGAGTGAGGAGGTTTGTTGACATCTAGCTTATTGTTTATCTCAACTGTAAACCAGGCATATTACAATAGATAAACATTTTGATCCAGAGTTTGACTTTCGCATTTAGGGGTAAATGTCCTTTCATCGCTGTGAAAATGTGCTTGTTTTATAATCCAGTCAAGCATTCTTTGGCCTTTGTTTTGAACAGAGCTAGAGAGCCTTAAAAGTCTGAAGGGCTGCATTGATCATTTCAGTGGAGTCCTTCCTTTTACTGAATCCTCACATCTTAGGTATAGCAATGTATAGTCTGGGCCACTCAGACCCCTCCTGTGCTGCAAAGCCTTTCCTCCTCTGGGCAGTGAATTCCACTGAATAGTGTTGAACTCCTGTGAAGGACACTTCCATCCTTTAGAACAGGAGGAATTTTAAAGGGCTGCTATTTCTCATATCAGAAGGAGCTATTCCACACCCCCACATCACCCTGGGTATGTCAAAGGGGTCAAAGGACAGGGGAAACCTGGCACTGCCTTTTTAATAGCTTGTGTTTTCCTTTGCAGCCCTGTGTGATATGCATCCCATGAGAGCCCTCTTTCTCATTCCACGAAACCCTCCCCCAAAACTGAAATCCAGAAAATGGTAACGATATTTTTTCAAATATATTTTAGCAGCCTCAGGCTTCTGTGGGTTTTTGATTCCTGCAGCTCAGAGACTGTGATCTTATCGAATCTTGAGATCTTGTCTACACTGGTATTTCTGCTACTGATATAATCCCCTCTGCTACTCATGTGAGCTCCATGTATAGACACAATTCCTGTTGGAGAAGCATGATCTGCAATGGGGCAGATTACCCCAATTTGAAACCCAGCTAAGCTGCCCTGGTGCAATTGCACTGCCTTCGTGTAAACTGTGCCTACTCAAGGGACTTGCATTGGTGGCTGAAATTCTAACGTAGACACACTTTGATCAGTATTTATCAGGAGACCTCCAAGGAAAACCCAGGGTGCTTCAGGCACTAGTGTTGGTGGGCCAGAAGGTGGAACTATATCCAGCAACATCAGTAATGAACACATTCCCTGGCCTGAATTTAGGGGAAATTGTGTTTTTCTTTCAGATGAGACATAAAATTGTGGTCTTTGATATGTATGGTCATTATGGATTTTTTGTAAGAGTAGTGGTGATAGACTTCTTATTATAGTCAAAATCCAGTTTAGGTAATTACTGCCTCCTTAAATTTCCCCTGCTATTTCAACTGGATACAGAAGGTGAAATTCTGCCCTCGGTTACATTGGTGTAAAATCACTATAATGTCACATAGAGCAGAATATGTCCTGGACTTCTTCCTTGCTCTGTGTCCTAAACTTTCATGTTGTGATGTGATATATTGATAAAACGCCTGCTGTTTTATCTTTATCACTGTAACTTTGCAAATACAGTGCCTTGGGATCCTGCAGAGTGAAAGGTGCTATGTAAATTTAAGCTGAATTTTATTTTCATCTGATTTTGTTGGTTGGTTGGTTGTTGTTTTTTCCCCCACCAGGTCCAAGAAATTTCTTAATTTTGTCGAAAGTTGCCTAGTTAAAAATTACTTGCATCGTCCATCCACTGAAACTTTGCTTAAGCATTCCTTTATCCGAGACATGCAGAATGAACGGCAAGTGCGCATCATGCTGAAAGACCACCTGGACAGGACCAGGAAGAAAAAGGGAGAGAAAGGTAAGGTTAAAAATAATGCAAACATCGGTCCTCATCCTGCACAGAGCCTTATGGAAGGCAGTGGAGCTCTGTGCAGACAGAGTGTAATTCTGGCCCCACTGAAGATAATGAGAGTCTTGCAAGTTGCAAGTGACTTCAGTGTGTGTCCATGGAGCTGATTGCAGGATCAGATCCGAGGCTGGAATTTTAAGAAGTATTCAGCACTCCGCTGGGCCTAGATTTTGAACAGAAATTAGCTTCCATGAAATCACCTAGACAAATGTCCGGGTTTTCAAGGAGTGCAGTGAAAATCAGGATGTGAGTGTGTTTATAAGAGCTGCCAAGAGCTGAGCTCTTTTGAAAATCTGGACCCCAAGTGACTAAATCACACAGAAGAGATCAATAAATCAATTTCCTTGTTTTACTCCTACCTGGACTTCTAACCTACTGATTTGTCCAAAAACAAGAATATGAGTTCGTAAAAACTAAAACAAACTTAACTTTGTTCTGCAAAGCAAAATTTAGAAAAGAATCTGGTTTGGACTAAAAGGTTAACTTTGAATAATTGACCATATGTTGCATGATATCAGCCATGCATAGACCAGATGTCCCGATTTTACAGGGACAGTCCCTATTTTCGAGTCTTTTTCTTATATAGGCTCCTATTACCACCCCGCCCCCCATCCCAATTTTCCACATTTGCTTTCTAGTCACCCTACCCATGCAACATAGAGAGAGAGAGCCCCACGGTCTAGAGGCCACTCAACACAGCCGCCTCTCTTTCTCCATCTGTATATTTTATACCTCACAAGGGCATTGTGAATATGAATTGAATATTAGAGCCTGTTTGTAAAGTGTAATGAAGATTAAAGTGCTATATAAAGTCTAGGTATTGGGTTGACACAATGAGATTTTTGTGTCTGAAATGAAACTACTGCTGCAAGGTATAATTTACTTATTGAAATAATACTACTACTACATTCTGTTGCACCTGTCATCTGCAAATCTCAAAGCACTTTGAACAGTAGCAAACATGAGTCGGAAAACAACTTATTAAAAGGTTACACATTTGCCACTTGTGAAAACGCTAATGGTAATAATTACATAAATGCTAGAAAATTACATTGTGGGGGGAATTCCTACTTATAGTCAAAGCTCACCTGAAGGTGAGCAACGTTGTGGAATTACTAGTCATCATACACTTCAGTGACTTTAAAAAATAGTTGCAGAGACCCACTTTCACATTGTGCCCAGCTGGAAGCTAAGATGCTGATCGTGTTGCAATGAAATTAAAACTTCAAAGAATTGCTTTCATGATAAAAGTTAAAAAGAACTTCAGAGTTACAACTTTGCTTCTTTAGGAGCTGTTTATACTAGAGCTCAAATTAACCAGCTGACAAGGGGTTTCTCTTTTGTACTTAACTATTTTTATTAATTTTCATATGAATTTAGGGCTGGATTTACTGAAGGCCTCTATTCATTCACAAAACAGGCACAGCATGGCAGGCAATGGCAGTGCAAGCTTCCTCGCACCCTCCCACCAATGTGCCTCAGATTCTGTTCTGAGGCACCATTCTTCAGATATTGCCACCGTTTTTTGGCTCCTTCTAATTGGTTCCAGTGTGGACACCGGCTTATTGAAAAGTAGACTAGAGCCGTGAAACTCATTTCATGTAGACCACTCGATGGGAACAACCTTTAGATTGCGATTTTAAAAGGGCTCTAAAGGAGTTAGTTCTTCTTCGAGTGACTCCTACCCTCCTTACCTATGGTAAGCTTGGAAGTCACCTAATTAGGAATGGAAGCGAATAATCACTTGAAGAAGAAAAGACGGTTACATACCTTGTAACTGTTGTTCTTTGAGATGTGGTGTTCACATCCATTGCAAGACCCACCCTCCTTCTTCTTCAACGGCAAGAAGGAACTGAAGGGGGGTCGGGCCGGCAGGGTAATATATGCACTGCAGCAAGGGTGCCACTCTAGGAAGCTCCCCTGCTGGCCCAATGGGAGCTGCCGAGGGGAAAAAGTTTCCGACGTTCATGCACGCGACGCGTGTACACCTAATTTGGAATGGATGTGAACAATACATCTCAAAGAACAACAATTACAAGATAAGTAACCGTCTTTTTCCCAAATCCTTTTGACTTCTGGGTTGGATTGGGTGATCTAATGTTGAAAAACTTGGTAACCCATCCGTAATTTCCTGAACCATCTACTCATATGGAGTTCCATGAATGACTAGCTGAAAATGTCTCTTTCTTTTCCTTCTTCCATTACACTTTTTCAGACTCTTAAAATCTGATACATAAAGGGCCCTGATCCAAAGTCCATTGAAGTCAAAACAAGCCTCTCATTCCGTTCAGTGGGTTCTGAATCAGAAACTAAAGTCATTTGTTGTGATTTTGTAGAACCATTACTTAGGTAACGTACTCCTTCTCTGGGTTTGTATTGTTTTCTTCTTTAGACGAAACAGAGTATGAGTATACTGGAAGTGAGGAAGAAGATGATGAACTGGACGAAGATGAAGGAGAACCAAGGTTAATTTTATTAGCTGTGTTTAATATTGGACTAACCAAGGCATTGTCATCAAAGGCATCTCTCCTCAGCTAGATGGGTTTTCTTACCATATTTTAACCCCCTAATGCTCTGTGGTACCCAGTTAACAATCACTGGTTTATAGCTGTTGCGTCTAAATGTTGAGTGTAAAGTGTCTGTAATATGTTGTTTAGAGTGTCACAAACAAAGAAGCAGATAATCAGCTTCAGTCTGGATTTTGTAGTGTAGTAAATACCGAAGCAAGGCCAGCCTACAGAGAATGATTCTGTGGAGATTTATTGGAACATTTACATTTCCCAGTGACATTTTGTACTTGCTCCGCAGCTTTAATGTTACGGTGAGTCTTAGAGAAACTTCCCTTTTATTTCAGTTCCATAGTTAATCTCCCTGGTGAATCAACACTCCGTCGTGAATTTCTGAGGCTGCAGCAGGAGAACAAAAATCGGTCTGACCCTCATCGACAGCAGCAGTTCCAGCAGCAGCAGCTAAAGGACCAGGAGAAATACAAAAAGCAGCTGCAGGCAGAGCGGCAGAAACGAATCGAGCAAGAAAAGGAGCGGAGGAAGAGGCTGGAGGATGTAGGAAACGGCTCGTATTTGTAATCCACGTATATCAATCAGTGACGAATGAAAATATGCCATTTTCGAGAGTAGGTTTTAAAAGAAAAAGAACCCGTGTTAAATTCTCGTCACCAGCTGGTTTGGAATCTTTAACCCTGGTAGAAATTTGTGGCTTCTGACCACTGCAATTAATCAATTTTTTGAAAAGGTTCTACCCACTTCCTGTTAACTCCCTGCCCATGTGCTCTGGGAAGTCAATGTGTTACCCCACTTACTTCAGTGTGGTTGGACTCCAGGAATGGGTAGGCAAAACAGGTGGAACTCTGATTCCCTTGCCCTTGTGCATAGTCCAAGTTCAAGTCTATACTTGTGAGTACAAACTACTGTGGTACCTGTGATAAGACTGCCCTCTGCTTTCGTGGTGCTGCATTGCAGTTGCTAAATCAGAGTCATGTCTTTTCATGGCCTCTGAAGCCATTATAAGACAGACAAGCTGATGCTTTTGAAACACCAGGTTGCTCCAACAAAATCTAGGCACTCCAGATAACTCTTCCCTATCAAAATGCCATGTGCTGAAATAACAAATTTTACAATTGGGGCTTGTTGACCAGACAGCCACGGTTAAATCCTGGTCCCATTACTATCAATGGCAAAACTACCATTGACAAAACTCCCATTGACTTCAGTGTGGCCAGGATACAATCGCAGAAGCTTTATAGTTCTTTTTATAGCAAATACAACTATCATACCACCACCACCACCACCACCACTGATTATACTCCAGGAATAGGGGGGTTTGGCCGCCTGTGTCGGGAATGTCTCATAATTATGAATAAAAAGTATATAGCTAATTGCATTTTTTACTAATAACCTTTAAGCAAAGAAGTAAAATTTAAAAAGAACAATGTTGTTCCCTGGCACTTATTCAGCACCAGAAGAGAGAAGAAGAGCTCCGAAAGCAGCAAGAATGTGAGCAGAGATGGCCAGAAATTAAGGCAGTTCACCGGAGAGATGAGAAGTGTGAAGAGGACAGGATAATTGTTGACGAGGAAATGTGCAAAGTGGATGGACAGAGGAAATCAGAAAGGAAGCAGGTATAACTCTGGGATTTACCAATACAATTCATGGCTCCTTGTTTCTGTGGCTGAAGCCTAAGTTCATTAATGGAGTCTCGTTCCTCTAGGCCAAGGACCATTTAGAGGGGTTTTTTTTCATTTACTGGTTCTTCTCCTCAGCTTAGCAGCCCCTGGCAACTCTGCCCCTCTCTACTTGTATAATGTTTCGTCATCTCCATTCCTCCAGCAGTGTCCAATCTCTTCTCCCTAAACTTGTAGAACTTCCTTACTGAACTAGTCTGTAAAACCACAGCCCTCTTCTCCCTCAGATGGCACCTTAAGGCCTCCTCTATCACGATGCATGTTAAAAATGATTAAGAACAGCCCCATAGAGGCTACGCACTGGCCTGGGATAACTGGAGCACAGCACCCTCCTACCCCCGCCTCCCACATACCTTTCATGCTGGGGAAGGCCAAGAGAGGATGGTGTTTGCCAAATCTGGCGTACATCTTGGGACCTCTCTACATAAAACAATGTACCTGCCCCACCATGGTAGCTTTCCGGCTTCCGTGTGAGCAGTGCAAATCTGGCCCTTTCTTTATATGCATTTCCTGTTGATTTAGATTGGATTATATTTCCCAGTAAAGTCAGAAATTTTGAAAGTCTTAATACATACAATAGGATATTGCCAGAAGGCATCAGCTCTGGCATATTTCTTCTGTTCCTTGAAAGCAAAGTAGAAAGTGATGATTACTCATAACAGTCAAAGGATGGAAATGGAATGCAGTGCAGATGTACATGAGATGGGCTTGGGGCATTTGTCTTCTGTCTCCTATTTCATCTTGTCCTTCTGGAAAAGAAGGTCCAGGAAACACCCATTCACCCACCCACCCACCTGAACTTAGTTAGTGAACTATACTAACTAACTAACTTAGTTAGTGAACTATACTAACTTATATACTTATATAAGTATATATACTTATATACTTATATATACTTATATACTTATATACTTATATATACTTATATATACTTATATACTTATATACTTACTAACTTATATACTTATATATACTTATAGTATAGTGAACTATACTAAGTTAGTATACCAAGAAACCATATGATGTATGGTACACAATTAAAATTAAAATCATCCCAGTCAATTACTTTTGACTTGATTGAAAATATAGTTATCCTACATGCTTCCCACAAACATCAGACCCTCTTTAATGTAAATCCCCACCTCCTTTATTTTCCTTCTGAATATAACCAACCCCACTTTCTCCCTCACAAAACGAAGTTCTGATGGAAATATTTTCACCACCGAGATCTTGTAACGGACGCCAAGTCTAGCATTTTGGCCACAGTGTTTTTACTGTGTTTTAACAGGTGAATTGCTTATATTGAATTGGAAATATGGAACCCTTCAAAACTATAACGTTCAGTAAAGCCACTGCCTTTTGGAACAGTCATAAGAGTATTAGAAAGGCACCAATGAAAAATATTTATGAGATATATAAAGAGAAGACTTTAGAGCTGGCAGACGGGGGGGGGGTGTTATTGTTTTAGGCTATACTTCTTTAAAATGCAAATGCAGGAATTTTTGGTTTATATGAGACTTCGCAAGAGCCAGGATTCTAGCCATTTTCAAAGGGGACCTAAGAGAGTTGGGCACCCAACTCCTACTGAAATTCAGCTCACGTGAGCCCCTTTAAGAATCCCAACAGGAAAGTTTAAAAAATGAAAACGTTAACATCCATGTGTTTTTAGAAAAAGGTGGAAGAAGCGCAACACAATAAGAAGTTACATCGGACTCTTCCCAAAGATCAGACCCAACTGCTGTCTCTTCAGCATGACCACAAGCAAAAGAAGAAAGAGCTTCTAAAGAGCTCGAGTCCAGCATCACAGCCTCCGCTGAGCAGTACAAGCAAAGAGGTACCCACATAGCAGATTGTTACAGTTATATTTTGGGATGTGTAGTAGAAGGGAATTGACTGGTCTTTTGGATAAACCTTAACCCAAATCTGGCCAAAGGTGTGTGTCTTCCCAGGAACTGGATATTGCAGTGAAACCTGATTGGCTACCACCTCTTTGTAGAGTACAGGTTTTGTCTCCAGATCAAAGTGGATTTGATGAAGGAGAGGAGAATAGTGAGATCCTTCCACATAGCCGGTTTGGCCCACATTCTGCAATGGCACATAACCCATCTACTTTCTCTATCTGTCATGTCCTTGCCTTCCAACTAGGGATGACTGAAACTTGGTTTGGTGAATCTCTGAGACTGATTTTAGGTTTGCAAAACTAGTTCAGATTCACCAACTTTTTTCCTCTGTAATTTCAACCCAAGTACAGGTCTCTAGATTCCTGTTGCCAACAAACAAGCAGTGTGACATCCTTTTGCCATTCACTGTACTTAAAGATCTTATGTTAGTTATTTGCAGTGTTGTAGATGTGTTGGTCCCAGAATATTAAAGACACAATGTGGGTGAGGTAATGCCTTTTATTGGGCCAACATCAGTTAGAGAGACAGACCTTCGAGCTACACAGAGCTCTTCCAGACCCGAAAAAGAGCTGTGTGTAGCTCACAATCTTGTCTATTTCACCAACCGAAGTGGACCCTACAAAAGATATTACTCTCTGCCACTTTGTCTCTTTACCTAATTAGTTCAGATCTGGTGGATGTAGTCAATGACTTACTTGTTTAAACAGTGCTTCAGTTCTTTTGGCTAATTCAAAAAGGCTTTTGCCCACAAAATGGATTCTTTAAATTTGTATCCTACAGATGGTTTGTATAGTGCCGACCCGTCATGGAGCCAAAGCTCCTTTGCTTCCCTTATTGTACAAATTATCCCATAATTTTAGCCCTTTTTCTCTTTTTTAAAATTCCCCACCAAGGGCTCAGTCCTACAACCAATGGAACTACCACGTGATTAAAGTTAAGCACGTACTGAAGTGCTTTGCTGGACTGGGAGCAGTTTGCTAGAACCTTGCAGAATCAAGGCCCGTGTGAAGCTGTGTGTGTGTAAAGTACGGGGCATGAATAGTCTGGATGATATTTCTAGCAAAGCACCTTCCAAAATATCTGAGTAAAGTATTTGCAAAAAACTGTGCATGTCTGTGTGTGCATATATAAGGAAAGCAGAACACTGCTGATAAGCATACTTTGCTCCAGTATCTTAACGAGTGAACTCTGACATTGTCAGCATATGAGCTTTAGATAAAGACATCTGCAGATGTTCACAAGGTGGAATTTCCTTTGTTGATGATCAATTAAATGAACTGTTTTGCTAGAATTTTGAAATGATACATTTTAATACTGCAAAAAAACACAACAACAAGCAATGATATGAAATCAGTTTAGGGAAGCGAAAGACGTAAGCATGTTTTTATAGTAGCTGTTTGTGAAAACAGAAGAATGCATAATTCTGTTTGAAGTGCAACTTAGCTATCAAAAACAAATGTCTCCTCTCCAAGAGGTTTATTGCATTAAGTAAATAAATAATTTCATGAAATCTGAATTGGCTCTTTTGGAAGTCAATGTTTGTTTTGGAAACCTCGCCAAGGCTGTGTCAGCAGGTTGGGCCCACAGAGAGAGAAGAGAGCTATTTACTGAATACAAGAGTCAATAAAAATGTTGTGTTTCTGCTAAACTTGGGGGGGGGGCGAGAAATGTATGTCTGTTGAGCCTCTTTAACTTTCTGTTTCTGATAGCCGAGGGAAAAATCTACAGCAAAATGTCAACTCAAATATTCATCTGTTGTTGGCATGTATTCCATAAATGACCTCTTTGTATTTGAATAAAATGTATTGTAAAATTTAGTTCATATGGTTACTGTTAAGTTTTAAGCTAAATATTGAATCCTGACATTACCAGTTGTACACATCTGGAAATATGCAGCACTGAGGAGAAAAGATAAGGGAAAACAGATAAATATGCAGTTGTTTCACAAGTACTAATTGTCTCTTGTGTTCACTGTACCATTTACTCTGTTTTTAACAACATATATTTAATCATATTTGTACATCACTATTTTTCTGAAAATGTGTTGGAAAAGAATTGCAGGGTCTCCCAGCTATATAAAAATCAGTGGAGCTGGTAAAATATTTTTTTTTGTCAAATTTTGGAAAAAAGCCCCATTGCTTTTCAGTTCAACTTTTGTTTGTCTTCATTTTTTTAATAATCAAAATGTTTTGATCATCTCTAAAAATTAGGTTTCATTGAACTTATCAGTTGGATCAGTCTTTCTCCTCCTTTATTATCCAAAGAGCTGCTAACTTCTGCACTACAAAAAATGTGGATTCTGACAGGTCACTCCCTCTTCCGGAGGTTGTTCAGCAGAAATCTAATTTACATTCATTAGTACTTTTATGAGACTTATTTAAACGACTGTTGGCATATGCTTATGCCCAAGCCTCACTGGCTCTACAGCTGAGTTGAGAGAACTAAAAAAATTTGATCTTCATGATCACGGAAGCTTCTCTTGAGAATTCATTCCCTTAGCTGTAAAAAAGGACAACCGTCTTAGAATCAGTTAATGGTCATGGCTAAATTACAGCACAAGACAATATGCCTTTGGGTTGCACTCCAAGGGAGCTGGGCCCCTGAGTGCCGGGGCACGTCCCTTAAGCTGAGTCTTCCCAGAGCTGATCTCTGTGTCTTTCTGCAGCTGGGGATAGCCCTGCCTGTGTGTGTGATAGAGATGTAAAAGCCTGGCTCAGCTAACAGGGTAAAGAGGCCCCAGGCTGGTGGAACAGGCAGGCTCAGTGGTATCCCAGTACAGCAGGTGGCACCTTAAAGGGAGGCAACCCATCACAGTCCAGAGTACTTTAATATTTTCATTTTTCCTTGCTAGTGACTGGGGCCCAGGGGGTACTTGTCTTTTATTGATATAGGATGAAAACCTAGCCCCTCTGCAGTCAATGGAAGTGATGCCACTGACATCACTTACAGGGGCCAGAATTTCACCCCAAGTTCTTGATACACCTTGGAAGTTTGTTTTAATGAAGTCCCTTTTCCAATACAGATCTGTGAGACTAGTGGGAATCATTCTCCATCTCAGGTCATCAGCAGGTTCCTAGAATATGCTCCAAAAGCGTTAATGTCTTTCCTAGCATAGGCATAAGCACCCAGATACAGTGTTAGGTGAATTTAAAAAAGCATCTAGATAAAATAAAATATCTAGACACCGATAGCTAGGAACGATTTAGGGTTAATCTCTGGGTAGCTCGTAAAACTGTCCGTATCCTTCTAAATCAGAGGAAAAGCAAAAGGTTTATGCCAAAGAACTGGAATCAGTCCTCTAGCCTAAAACCAGAAAGAGCTGTAGGCTCAAAACGATGGGAAAGCAATTTTGTAGTGAGCAGGGCCTTTGGAAATGAAAGGATCTTTGTACAGTTGAGGTAACAAAGAGTCCTGTGGCACCTTAAAGACTAACTAAAGTATTGAAGCATAAAACTTTTGTGGGCTAATACCCACTTCGTCGGATGCAAGCTGACGAGGTGGGTATTAGCCCACGAAAACTTATGCTTCAATACTTTAGTTAGTCTTTAAGGTGCCACAGGACTCTTTGTTACCTCTGCTATTCCAGACTAACACGGCTACCTCTCTGATTTTGTACAGTTGAGGGCATTTTCATCTGCCAATTTACATGGTGTGGTTAACATTCCAAACAATATAAAGTGCTATAACATATTTTAATGGAGAAAACCATATGTAGTAATGTCTGCTTTATCGGGCCTGTTGACTGTACACCAGGAGAGAAGGAATGGATGCAGCAGATCACACATGGGAGGGAGAGAAGGGAGGAGGAAATTCAATGTAGACTTTAAAATCCTGTTGAATGACATAAGGAAAGGTCCCCCTCCTCCTAAGAGATCTCAACTAATAATACATTGGGTGGCATGAAAGAAAACAAATTCCAATCCAAGCACTTCACAGATGAGGCTTTTACTTGGCAGTATCATGCTGCAGTGAGTTTTACTGCAGATGGGACGCTTCATGCAAAAGGTGAGATTCAAAAGAGGGAGAATGTATAGGTATCGATCCTTCGCTTGGATCCACATGGGCAGATCTTACCCCCCGCGGAGTCCCGTCAGAGTGGCTCTGCACAGACATCAGAGTGCACTCACGGGGATCTGATGCCCGGACGGAGGCTGTTGTCTGCAATGTGTCTGATTTTATGTCTTGATTTCAGGCCGAGGACAGGAAGAAGAAAAATGACGGGATGCAGACCCATCTCAACTGGGCAGCAGTTCTTGGACATGAAGCCACGCCACACACTAGACTAGGTTCTGGCAGCAGTTCTAGTCCTTGCACCCCATCTTTGCAAAGAGCAGTGCTAGCCCAGGTAAAGGATCATTATTCCATATGCAGTATGTAAAATAGGGGGTGACATCATGGCATCAAGTAAGTCAATTGCAGCCTGAGCAGAGGAGGTAGAAGAGGCCTTCCTCCCTCTGACCCCCTGGCAGAGCTGACTAAGGGCTGTGACCGTCTAGCCCTAAGAATGTTGAGTGTTGATACCATCCTTTCCTGCTCAATTATAAATGGGATTTTATATGCAGATTAGGGCTACATTGCAGATTAGGGCTAGATAACAGCTAATTTCAAATATGTTGATGCTTGACTGCACAGAGTCTCTGCTGTCATGCTTACATGTGTCACAAAAAGCCCGAACCAACTATGCTGCTTTATTTCCTATTAAGATGTGATTCTGGATTATTTATATAGTACCAAAAAGGTATATGACACTTTACAGAACAAGTGAAAAAGCGGGGAGTCCCAGAAGGCCTTGCTTGACACGGGCGAAACTATTGCCAACCTTGTGAAATATTCTGAAAGCACACACCGGTGGAATGAGGCATAGTTATCAATGTAGGGTCCGATTTTGCTCCCGTACGGCGCCTGGAAGATCTGTGGAGTTCTGTCACGGTGCGACGACTCACCTCTGCAGCGCCTCCTGGCTTTGTGATTCACCTGTAAGGGTTTTTTGGACATATTTTCTCAGTTGTGTACATTAAAATTTATAGAACGCTATTAATGTCCTACTTTTTTTGCTAAATTAGAACCAGAAAGCTGGCTCTATTAGAATAATCAGCTGTGCATTAAATCATGAATTGATCCAAGCTCTGAAACAAAGGTACCAGTAATTTAAAAAACAAATCCCCCTCTTTATGCCATCCTATGACAACATGTGGACAGTATCCAGGAACGCCTGTGGGTGCATGCCAAAATGTTATTAGGGCTCTCCTCACAAAGCAATCCAGTGTGTCTTGTACTCCCCCTCTGGAACCTTTTCCAAACAAGCATGGACTTACTGCTGACTATAATGTCCTCTTCTGTCATAATTCACATGCAGCAAAGAGCCCATTACCTCAGTTCAGTTAGAATTCATTCTTTGGTCCCAGTGAATCTCTCTGAAACCCACAGAGAAACATCAGGGTTAGGAGTGGGTGGGATGCCCTCACTTTTGCATATAATAAAAACACTATGAGATTGAGCTCTATTTAATTCCAAATCATTAACAGAGCTTTTCCCTCTCAAAATGATTCGTTCAGACAAACGCAAGGAGATGCAGTATTACGTATAGGGCTTAGTGTGACATCCACCATTGTAAACAGAGCCAGGACAAGTCCTACTTAAACTCTGGTTCTGGTTTGCAGAAGATGTCACAGGATGATGGATTCTGGGTCATCACCAATACCCTAGGGTTCCACTGCTTTTGATTTATAGGGTGTAATTCTGGCTCCATAGACGTTAATGACAAAACTCCCTTAGACTTCATTGGAGCCAGAGTTTCACTCATTGTTCATAAGTGGGACCTGAATACTATGTTAGCCTTGGGCTGGCTATCTGCACAGGAGTAGATTTCATCCTTAGAGCACATGGTTGGATTTGTCCAGTCATTGTGGCCCTGATTCAGTAAGGAAGTTAGACGTGCCTAATTTTAAGCACGGGCATAATCCCCTTGCCCTCAACAGAACGGCTCACATGCTTAAATTTAGACACACACTTAAGTACTTTGTTGCATCAGAGCCTAGGAGAAGATGGAGAAAAATATTCCTGTATATTGATAACATACTTGTTATAAAACCCCTACCTATCCCCAGGTTAAGCCACTTGAGGGAACACCTTGCAGCCACAAATAATTCTGGTTAAATCAAAGCTATTACTACTGGCAATCATGTTGGGCAAAAAAAGTTATTTTGGTCAAAATGAAAGGACACAAACTGGAAAAATAGACCATTAAATGTTCTAACGGCTGATAAAGTGATCTGCACTAAAGAGAGTCAGCCTAATATATCCTAACAAAACTGAGATAAAACACTTTGAATCTCTAACCAGATGAAATAGATAAAACTGTGTCCTGCGTCTGGTTTTCCCATCCCGGCCTGGAAAGTATAAACTGGGATTTGCTTATTTTTCTTTTATACTTTGTTCCTTTCAATATTTGTTAAGGAATCTTAATGAGGACCTATTGTTCCCATAAAGTAATTAATCCAGGATGGGTTATAAAGACTTCAGAATCATAATATGTTATGTTACTGAAATTCTGTGCCTAGTTCTTTGTTGTTTGTGTTACTTTTTTATATAAATTACAGTATTGCTCCTTGAAAAATAATGAAATATTAAGTAAATAATAATCACCTCTGTTTATAGTATCATTCTACTGAACATTTTAAAATTTTGTACAAACTTCGATTAATTAATCAGTAAAGTACCACTATGGGGTATGGTATAGAAAAAATTTGTAAAGAAACACCACTCATCATTGAACTGCCACTACCTCCGGAATGAACCACAGCTGCCGTTTAACTGAGCATTGCAAGACACTGTAGCAATTTGGGACAAGAAGTTTCCACTGAATGCACAGTGGGATTTTAAACTGGCAACATGTAACTTGGTTAGATTACAGGTTTAGTACCTTTATTCTTATAAAATATTGCAATGGTCTCTTTAAGGACTGGAAGTGATCCTGGTTTTATGGTGCTTTTGAAAGGAGGTACCTTGAAAGGAGGCAACAAGATGTTAGGGCATCTCTTCAGTTCTGATTCAGAGGGGAAAATGTCAGCTAATGAATAACTAATACCACTTCCGGCAGTACCTAGATGTTCTCTGGAGAGCTCCTGCCATGCTTAGCATGTGAGATCTGACAGGATAACAGCATGAGAGATTATAGCTGCAGGCATCTCTCTGATATCACTAGCAACGCCAAACGGATTGCTACATAGAAATTCCTCTGGATGGACCCAGCTCACACAACGTCATTGCCATATAGTCTCCCTTATTCATTTAGTGAATCCAAGAAGCTTGTTCTTTTTAAAGACAATCATCACAGTTGACTTCTTTGGCTTCTTTCACCCCATGGATGAGTCTAGCTCCACTGCAGAGATAGATTAATAGTTTTTATAGAACTCAAAGGGATTTTATTTCTTAGCCAGAAACCCTAAGTAGCAAATCCTGGGCATTTGGTTCTTTTGAGAGTTTGAGTTTTTAAGTTTCTAAACATTCTTTCATTTGGAATGAAGAGCATGTGTGAGGATATTTCCCTGGCATTAGAGGCCAGCAGCTGGTCAAATACAACAACATGCTTTTATCAGGGTGCTTTGTGACACAGACATGGGCCCAGACTGGCACCCCTTGATTTGATTCTCCCTGAGCTTTGGTGAGATGTTTGTTTGTTTCAAATCTGCTCCCTGATTTGGTCTCATCTTTAATTTGTACAGCTCTTGGGGAAAAACTGTTAGTTGCATTCTGGGAAACACGTTTGCAATACTTAACTCTGAAAATAGGAGTGTTTGACTGCTTTATATGCAACGTGCATATTTGAAATTAATTCTTGCATGAAATATTCATTTCAAAATCTGTTTGATTTGCAGCATATGTTTTATACCATCCATTTAAGCAGTTGGCCATGTACTACTAATGAAATATTAGCTTTATGGGGTTTTTTTGTTTTTTGTTTTTTTTTGGTTGAGGATGGATGTGAAGTATAAGGAATTTTTACTGGCAATATATTTTATGGTACCCATTATCATGAAATCTCAGCACACCACATCCTGAAAATAAATAACTTCCTTTACGGTGGTGAGGATAAATAAGACGGTATTCATGTGCCAGTGGTCCTTATTTAATGCAATATGTCTGCTTTTGCCAAATACCTGGCAATACCAATAGTGTGGCGGTGGTCGTGTTTGTAGAGTGATTCTACTGGCTAGGGGATAGCGTTTGACATAAACTTTGTTTGTTTGAAGAGTGAAAACCTCCGGACCAGTAGAGACGTATACCACAGCAGTTCACTGTCAGACATGGTGATCACCCCAGTGAGCCCAGGACAGGATGATGTATTCTGGAGTTTTTGTCAAAATGAAGAGCAGCCTCCAAAGGTACTGGAAACTGAAGGAGTCTATGTTCTATTAATAGTGCCTAATTCAGCTCCACTGAAGTCAATGTGATTAGTTTCATTGACTTGCTTCATTAAGCATTGAATAAGGTCCTTTACCCCGATACATGCTACCAGAACTCACACACATGCCTTGATACTGACAGACAGAGCTGCATCAAGGGGAGAATTAGACTGGGTCCCCCCCTCCCCCCATCTCACTATCCATTTCTTCATCTATAGTTAGTTTACAGTTGATAGGAATGGCTACTGCAGATTAAACCCAACACATCGATGAAGGGGTTATGTGTGAAATCTTGGCAAAGCTCCCATTGATTTCAGTGAAGCCTATAATTCTGTCACTCCCTTCTCTTTACTGCGTCTTTACAAGTGTGTTAGAACAGACTGATGGGGTATTAGTAAAATCACCCAGGAGTTCCAAATTGGTTATGGGGCTGAAGAGATCTTGTTAATCTGGAAAGGATAATGTTGTAAACCCATGGATTTGGGTAAATATAATAGTATCTGGTCTAGCTAAGTGAGTGCAATGTATGTCAGTACGTGTAATATAAGTGTGTGGTCGGTGTATATATAGACACTTACTTAGCAAGACCAACTATTTGGTTCCTTTTCTCCACTCGGCTGTGAAGAATCTAGTTACACTGCAGAGCTAGATTATTTGTTCACATAATTCAAAGGATTTTTTGTTCCTTTTTTAGCCAAAACCCCTACGTACAAGTGCTGGGTCTTTGCATATTTATGTTCTACTGCCTCCTGGGTGGGTGTTTTTTGTAGCAATTTAAGGTAATTCACCCTGTAGGCTGGTAGTCCCTGATAGGAACACTATGTGACCAGAACTGTATTTCCCCCATTCGCTACAAAAACTGACCGAAAAATAATGTAGTTTCCCATAAAAAGGCACATTCCCAAAATGTCCCACTGGAGCATTTTTCTTTTCTGTGTTTTAGTCTGTCTTGTATTTATGCAGGGCATGCATTGGGATTATTAACTAAGTATATGATATCAGGGTAGTGAACTGAAACATTTGGTTAAATCTTTAAGGTTCCAGAAAGAACAACCTCTAAATTTTACAGCAGGGATCATCTAGGCCATCAAAGATGTCCTTCAAGGTAAGCTCCTCTGTGTTTTGTGCTTAAACTAACGTTGATTTATTATCAACTGGAAAACTGAAGCCAGCTCATTAAAATCAAAGCCATAACTTCAGGAACTCCACTGTCAACGTCGGTTCATACTTCATTTCATGGCAGTTACAGTTATTCCCTCTTTTGAGCCAACTTACCCACAAAGTACCCAGCCAGATTTTCTGACCTTGTAACTTAAAGAACCTTAAAACCCACTCCCATTTCTCCTTTGGACAGTTTACATGTCTGATTTTGAACCCAGATAAAACCTGCTTGTGGCTCCACTTCTCTTTTTGCTTCAGCATAATTTTCATCTCATCATATTATTGCACTGATAATATGTAAGGGCCTGATCCTGCAAATTCGTATGCAGGGCATAGTGCTGACTGTTGCGAGTGCTCTCATTTGGTCCAGTAGTTTGAGCATAATGAACACAACTCAGTGGGCTTGACTCTCCATTGCCCTGCATATGGTGCCATCATTCACACCAGCACAAAAGCTTTGCTAGCACCCACTTAGCACTGGTGTAAATGTCTGCCTGAGGATTGGGCTAATGGAGAATCAGACCCATGTATGGGTCACACTGTGGGCAGGGGGTAGAGGCTGGTTGGTTTTGGACACTGATGCTCCTAGCCTCTGTCTCTGACTCTGCATATATGCAATTTAGCTGTGCCTTGTGGCGTTTCTGCCAATATCTTCATCACTGAATGTGCTCTATTTAAGAACTATAGGATGCAATGCAAAAAAGAGACACGGGCTAGTTGTTAAATCAGAGTGTTCGGAGTCAGGAATTCCACAGTCTTCATTTTGACCATAGGCAAGTCCCTTTATCTTCCTGTGTATTCAATTCTCTGTTTGTAAATGGAAATAATAATACCTACCTCCCGGAGGGGTGTTCTGAGGCTGATTTAGTAAGGTCTGTAAATGCTCTGAGGCCCACAAACAGAAATGCAAAATATTCTGATATGATTTTTGTCTTTAGCAACGTGCAGCAGTTATCCCCGGGGGGACATGCTCTGAAACTAAACAGCAGCAGCAGCTCTCCTGGCAGCAGGCAGTTGGAGATGGGATCTCATCTCAGCAAAAGATCAACCTCAGGTGATTCTTAGGTCAATGATTTATCAATCAAAATGTGTAACATTCCTGTGCCTTGAAATCTGGTACATGTTGAGTCCAAGATGTCAAAATCTTGCATACAAATGTATATTTGTGTTCGCTGCGTGTCTTTTAGTGACATGATTTTCATTGCTTTCTGGATTGTATGGTCTGTGTTCCAAGCACGGAGTTAAAATAGAAACATTTCCTTTTTTGAGTGCAGAACTGACTGTGAGCGTGTTCCCAGATGGAAAATGTAATAAACTGTCTCAGTTAGGAGGTGAAAAACAAAATCAATGTCTTTTTATTCACTAGTACTGTTGAAAGTCAGCAGATCTGGTGTTATGAGTACATTGGCCTAACACTGTACTAATGGTAACTCACCGGAGTTTTTCTTCATAACCTTTACTACTTTGTTGGATTACTAGCTAATGAGATGATACAGTTTAGCAGCTGTTATGCATTAACATTTCTGCACTCTATTATTGTTTTGGCTGGGGAAGACATGAGATTCCCCATTCAGCATCTTATGAAACATTCCTTTGCTATATTATAATTTATTGAAAAATATAGTGAAACTTGTAAAGAGGGACAAAATAAAATGATTAGATGGAGACAACCACATGTACAGTAACCAAAACGTGTGGTGGGTTCTAAGCTTTGCATCACTACTTGTGAATGAAGACCTGCATAGCTCGCTTGGGTTCTGCTAGTTGGTGCAAATCCATGGCAGTACAAACTCAGATTCCTCTTAAATACATGGCTTGAAGCACCAGCAGGCAGAGGCATTGAAGGAGAAGTAGACAGCCTTATTCCTCTCTAGTTGCTCCTAAATATTTTATGTCATTTGTTGTTGTGGCCGTGTTGGTCCAAAGATACTATAATTCTTAGAATTAAATGCATTTTTTAATAAGACCAGGTGGGTGAGGTAATAACTTTTATTAAACCAACTTCTGTTGATGAGAGAGACAAGCTTTTGAATTACAGAGCGCTCTTCTTCACGCACGAAAGCAGTTGGGTCAATAAAAGATATTACCTCACCCACCTTGTCTTGTTTAAAAATGCATTTAATTATAAGACTCTCACTGCCTTGATGTCAGATTTTAAGCCTGGTTGGCCACTGCTTGTGTAGCTCTCTGCAAAATGGTAGCATTTGACACCCACTTTGCACTGTGTAAATGACTACTAAAGGCAGGGGGAAACAGTTAGTATTTCCATTGGTGCTAAGGCTGATACCATGACAATGAGCATCTTAGAGATACATTTCATAATAATATGGAATTTAAAGACAATTTTAATTTTAAAACGATATGGATGTTAATTTATAAACACTTGACAAATGAAGGCCGAATTGCATATTTATTGTAGTCACACTTTCAAGAGAACTTTGCTTTAAATAGTCATCAGATGTAGGAAACTTTGCTTCAAGAAAAATCCAAACCACGCTTTCAAATGATTCGACCTTGTTTTTCTTTTGCTTTTATGTGGTTTTACGTTTAATAGTTTAGCAATAAGCAATCATGCAGCAACCCAACTCTGCTTTACCGTCTCTGTCCGGTATGTAATGCCTGTGCTATTCTGGTCAGGGGAAATGAAAACCTCACTGGCCATGGAAAGAATAGAGAAGCTCCCCAGTGGTTTTAACTGTCTCCTTGAGTTCTTAAGTGTAATTGAATGACAGCTAGTTCCGATATGTGGTATTCAGGAAAAGGTTTTATTTTCTCAAATCCAAAGGAACAGTGAATTAGATGTTTAAATGCATTTAAACCAAGATTGCTGCCTACTTGCTTTAAACACTCAGTGACTAGTAATAAATTCTGAATCAAAACAGCTTTAGAAAATGCTCAAATCCATATAGTGATTGTCATAAGATTATGTAAATAGGCAAATAACTGCCTGTATTATTGAGTGCTAATCTGTATGGGCCAGATTCCGCCATCCTTACTCTCACTGACCAATGCCTTGCTCTGCAAGTAGTCCCACTGATAACACCGGGACAGGTCATGTAGTAAGTTACTAAGCAACGAGCTGAGTTGTGAGCTGCCTTGCATGCCGGTGCAGAGGAATAAGGGATAATAAGATGCCCATGTACTTCCTTTCGTGGGCCAATTGCATCATTAGACCATATGTGGAGAAGGACAGCAGCAATCCTGAACAATTCTGCCCTTCCTATGTCACTGCTTGGGAAGTAGGTAGGCATGGATGGGGAAACGGCAGAACCTTGGAATTTGGAGAGAGATGAGAGCTCTGATTTTTGGACAGTGGCAAAATGTCATAAGAGAGTTTAAAAAATATGGGGCTTCCGCCTGGGAGCAGAGCCATTGACATTCGTGGGACGGTTCATGGGAGTAGGGGATACATACCCGAATGCTGGTTTACAGGATTGGGCCCGCTGCGCTGGTTCTGCTCAGGGGTAATGCTGAGGAAAACACACCCGTGTGGTTTGGGGTTGAGGGGTTCCATCCTCTGCTTTGGCTGGCAATCAGTGGAGCGCAGCTGAGTGGCACCAACTGCTGTGGTCACTGATGTGACGAGCTGTTGAGGGTTAGCCCGACCAGTCGGCCCCAACCCTGGCATGTCCCCTTTCCCCACGCCGTTCTCGTTCACAGAGCTGTTGCTCTTCCACAGCACATGGCACTCGTGCGAGCCAATTGGCTTCCACTCTGCTGACCTCCCCCTAGGCAGCAGAAATGCATCAATATTAGCTGTGTTTGGGACTTCCATAGCCATGCAGGGCTGCTGGGGGGAGGGAAGGGTAACTCACCCTGAACAACCAAAAGACTCTTTCCATAAAAGAGAAGACACTACAATGCCAGCAAAGGAGGCCTATACACATGTTGAGGGATTGTCTGGTGAATGTGTTGTATGTGCCATGTGTTTAACGCTTCTCTCTACAACTCTCCTTTGGGAATCCAGGATCGTCCAAGGCAGAGACCCCACTGTCCCAGAACCACCCACAGCAGTGTAAGAAGTCTGAAAGTGCGCCTCATCCTGCCCAATTTTCAGTAGGTGCTTTTACTCCAACACTGTTTCGGTTTTGGTCACACTTTCTAGTAAGGGTACATCTTTGAACAGTATAAATGTGCAATTGAGGTTTTAATTAATGGTTAACTGATTGTTATAGAGTCCAACAAGTCAACTGGCTGCTCACAGGCAGAGCTTAGAATCCACTGTCGCACACTCTACTGCTGTCCTTATAACTCTTCGATCACCTACCACTTATGGCTGTAACACACTTAATAAGGTATTAACCCTGCAGGAGCTGGGTATCAATGTGCCTTTAATATAAAGTGTGACCTCTGTTTCTTGCTTTGTTTTTTTGTATTAGTTTAGCCTTGTAAAGTTGGGTGTTTGTCCGTCGGTTCAGTTAACTGGAGCTAACATGCCCTGAGCAGAGATCATACATGGAATGTTTGGTATTTGAAAAGTTGTAGGGAAGGCCCTAGATGGCTTGGAGGAAGGCATAGCCAGAGACGGGGTCAAATCTGGAGCAAAACTGTAGCAGCCTAGAGTTCTTAGTGTCAGCTAGCTGTTTGGTGATCTGTCTAAGACAGGTTTGGGGGCGGGGGAAGGTTGGTCCAGGCAAAAGTCTGGGACATCAGAAACCAGGTTTCCATCCTTGTGTGACCTTGGGCAGGTCACACGGTCACTCCGTGTCTCAGCTTCCCATCCCTAAGAAGGGTGATAGTAGCTCTTCCCTATCTCCTAGGGGGGTCTGAGAACAAATACATTAAAGATGGAGTGGTGCTCGCATACTGCAGTCATGGGCGCCATAGAAGTATCCTTGGTAGATAAATGATGGTCTCACTTCATTTCCCAGTAGACTTGTAAAACCACATCACAATTAGCACTAAGGGTCCACTTTAGCAGACTCGGAGGAGGCCAAGGGCTCCAGTTTGAGGCTAAAGTATGGCATTTACGAGGCTCCTTGAAGCAAAATCCCTCCCCAAACAGCCTGGGGGGATGGGCATATAAAATAAAAGTGAGAGGTTTGTTTTTCCTGTGCATAATACCTCTCCATACAAACATTTTCTACACAGATACTAAAGCCCACCCCTTAGCTATCATTGAGGTTAAACCTAACCTTGGCCCCAGAATTCAAAAGTTTCAAAATTCAAAACTTGTTTAAAGAGCCAAGACTGAATGAAAGGTGCTTATACTACTAGTGAACATTCACCCTGCTAACTTGTGGTTAAATGTTTGAGCCTAAAATTAACAGCTGGGTTAAAATTAACCACACGCCATTGCTAGAGTAATCCAGTCATTTTAGTTTAGGTCATTATCTGGCTCCAGTGCTGGGTGGTGCCGAAGTGTTATCTGCCTAATAAAGAGTTTTAGTTAAAAGTTGCAGTAACTATTTCCAAACTAGAAATGGAAGATGACTGCTTGCTCATGTGGTTTTGCAGTGGATTCTTAAATGGGAAAATGCAATCGAGTTTTCTTTATTCAGAGTCCCGCCTTCGCCAAAGGGAAAGATGGTGCCCACTTGTTCTCCACAGTAGCAGAATATTCATCATCCAGTGATGAACTGCTCAGCAGCGATGATGATGAGATGATTCACACAAGGTTAGTTTTTTTCTTTTGTTACTAATTTTGTTAACTCTCAAAAGACAAGCTGGTGTAAATAACACAGCTGTCTGGACAGAAGAGCCATTTACACCAACTGACAATGTGGCCAGTTATATTTTTGATATTGCGACTTTGCAACATGACTACAGTGATCAGATGGTGTGTCTCCGATTTGCATGCTTTTTATCAAGCTGATCTCAACGTTTTTATTCTCCTTTAGCTTTCCCGTTCTCTATTGCACTTTTTGTGAGTGAGATCTGTAATGCCTACCAGGCATTTAAAAGGCATATTTTGCTGAGAAATAATTTTCTATTACCAGTTGTTACCAGTTGTTTCCAGAATCCACATATATTTTGTCCTGCATATGCTTCTGATTTGTGTTTTACAAAGCACAGGTGTGTGTGTGCTGGGGGGGGGGGGGGGAATAAGACGGGGGATGTTGAAAACTCTCTAGTTTGTTGGGTTTTGTTTTATATACGGCCTTATTTTTCTTGAGAGCGCCTCTTCCAGACTTCCCTATTGTGATCTGAAAAAAGACATTTTTTTTATCAATTGTAGGTGAGAGTTTATTGTAAACCTCAGATAATCCAAAAAGAAGTATTGTTTCACTGTCTAACGTTTTAACCTATTACTTAATTTTTAGCGTTTTGTGGCCCTCTCCTGCAGTTGTAATTCTGAAGTTTCTCATCACTGTCATTTTAACTCCACTTCTAGATCTGAGAATTGCAGGGCCTTCTGTAAAAGGGAATTCACATTACGCTCCCCATGAGCTTTGCCTTTATATACATGGAGTCACATCTAGAAGTTTTGTGCCATCAAAAGTATCATCTCACCTATTAGCTAATAACCCAATCTCAGTTGAGCACCATTTCAATTAAATGATAGATCTGCAGGGAAATATATCCTGATTAATACTAATTGGATAGAGGAGACCCTAGTGGTCAAAATGAAATCTGCAGCCAGTAATGAATCTTTTCAGGACCTGGATAAAAGTTCCGTTCCCAAAGGAGTTAAGAATTAAAAACTTTTCCTTTCCCACTAAGTATGTGGTCCAAAGCCCAATGAAGTTCATTGGTTTGCTTGGGCTTTAGATGAGACACCAAGGGACCGGTTCTGCCATTGAAAATAAACATACAGTATTTCCTTATTCCCAGTGGGACTTCAACGCAGCTTTGGTACCTGCTCATATTCTGGCTGAAAACAGGTGAAGGGGAGAAAGCCACAGTTTGCATAATTTGTCCTCTCTTGGAGTGCGTAAATTGCCAGGGAGCTGAAGGCTATGTCCACATTGCAGTTTCATTATAGCCACTTGTGAAGAATGGGACTTGTCCCGTTGGGCCAAACCCCCTTCACGGCTGCTGATGTGAAGGATCTGAGGAGCAATCTCTGGGCATGTTTTCAGGGGAACCAGGACAGGACAGCTGTCTTTTGCCATCAGCCATTCAGCAGAAATGGTTTGCATGCTATTTGCTGCTCTGCTTGTGTGTCGGATAAATCAGTATTCCCCCCCCCCCCCCCCGTTCCTTTAATAAAGGACTTTCATGAATGTGGTCAGCATGTGGTTGAGTATCCATATGTCTGTACAGCGTATGTGCATGTGTACTACATTTATACATATTAATACCACTCCAGGGAGAATACATCTCCTTGGAGGCTTCACAATGTTCAAATAACTCCATTCCCCCCTAAATCAGAGGATTTCTTGCGGCTCATTTTTATAGATCAGTTTCACATCTCAGCTCTGAATTTACACCTAAAATTCATACTCGCCCCACCCCTGGATTTGTGTGGCGCTCTTTGGTCACAGTTAATAAAAGTGGATTTCAGTTTTCCTTCAGGGCAAGTCCCACTCACCTTCATCATAAGAGCAGTCCCAGCAATTCCTCTTCTGTCGTGTTATGCTTCCTTCCAATGTTATTACATTTGCAATTGTTTAATGTAATCCCTTCTGCAGAAACAAATCATTGCTCTTCTTCATGCTCTGTTCCTCTGAAAACAATAGCCCCTTGCACTGCCCTGGCTCCATTGTTATTGCCTTTGCTTACACAAGTCATCTCCTGCCGATTGTAGGAGACACTTGCATAAATCACACACAAGTTCAATCCTCCAATGGTGTAAGTTCAACAGTGATCCGCAACTTTGCTGCTGATGATCTGGCCCTAGTCAAGCCTATCTGAAGTGACTACTCCATGCACCAAATATCAATTGCCTCATTGAAGTGGTGTCTGAAAAAAATATTTTGGAGTCACTGGGGAAAGTATAAAGTAATCACTTGGTATTTGGGTGGTAGAGGGGTGTCTATTGCAAATCGTCGTTAGTGCCAGTTACAGCATAAAGTCTATGTAGATTTGTGTGCAAGCTAATCAACTTGCCCCCATACAAAAATATCCAAGTGTACTAGCTACAATTCATTCTGCGGCGTTAGTTTATTTTAGAATGTGTGTGTTTTGTTTTCACCTGGATTTGGTCTCCTCATTAATTGGAGTTTGTTACCAGGCAACTGCCAAGTAATGGAATGGCAGATTTCTCAAGGACAAGAGCTCCAGATGGAATTGAATTGAAACCCCAAAGCATCGTAATAGAACAGAAGGTAATTTGGCCATTTGAAGGTGGGGGCGGAGGGAAGGTGTGCGGAGTCAAATTGCCTATCATTCCTAATGTATGTGATAAACATCATTTCCATTTCTTCTGGACAGCATTCAGTCATTTTAGTGTAAAATTCTCACCTGCAATTTCAAAATTACAGCCACAAACCTTTAAACGATTTTTAAGCCATTTTAGCTTTTGTGCCTCCTATAAATCCATTTATTATTACAAAATTGTGCCTCCTTCATTGTCTGTCTTTCTTACTGAGTAGAATAGTTTCTTGAATCAACAGATTTGTTAAAAGACCTACATAACACAATACTGTCAATCATCATAATACAGAATTAGAATTACAGTGCAGATTTTTGACCCTATTTATAATTTAGGGAGAAATATCCTTCCACTTTCCAAATCATGATCCAAACAAAAATACCTTCATTCCTAGGAATTGAAGAAGTCATAAGGGAACCCCACGAAACCAGTATGTTGTGCTCTCTTCCTTCATCTGCTGATTCAGCCTCACCTGCATTAACTAGCAAACTGGGTTCCCAAAGCAGATGATATACCTGGTACACGGAAAAAGAAAGCAAACAAAATAGAACCATTCTCTCCATTACTGCCTTGAAAACACCAAGCTGGAGTAATCGTAATAATACTTTGCTCTTGTAGAGAGCCTGTTATCCATGGACCTTGAAGCACGGACAAACATTAATGAATATATTCTCATTTCAAGGATGGTGAAGATGAGTCACAGAGAGATTGAGTGACTGCCCACAGTCCTACAGGCAAACTGTGACAGAGCCAGCAATAATGCTCAGGTTCCCGGACCCCAACCCTGGCTTCTGAGCCTCAAGCACAATAGCATCCTTCCTCCCTTGGGAAGGAATCAAACATTGGTTCCCCAATAGCTAAAGCAGTAAATCTGTAGGGGAAGAACTCTTAGGTTATGTCTACACTACGGACCTTGAAGTGACACAGCTGTACCGCTGGAAGGTCTCCCATGTAGCTGCTCTTTGTGGGCAGGAGAGAGCTCTCCAATGGCTCTCCAATGGCTCCTAATCCTGCTTTCCCTATGTTTAGTCATTTTTCCTGAAACTTGGGCCATTGTCCCCAGAGCCCTACCACGTCTATAGATGCTACTTGCATGGTGTCTTATAACCCACTGAGTTGACAGGTATTTGCCTAGCCACAAGTCTGTGATCCTACTAAGGAAGGCTGCCGTACAAAAATGCACTGTATTGGTAGGACGGAGATTCTTAGTCTTCCCAAGAATCAGAGAGGTAGCCGTGTTAGTCTGGAATTGCAGAAGTGACAAAGAGTCCTGTGGCACCTTAAAGACTAACTAAAGTATTGAAGTATAAGCTTTCGTGGGCTAATACCCACTTCGTCGGATGCATGCTTCCCAGTCTTTTCACTTTCCCTTTACTGAATATGATTATTCTGTAATAAAATCTTTCAGTTATGCTAAGTGAAAGTTTGAATGACAAGGACGATAATGAGGTATGGTCTGAGAACAGGGCTGGGATCAAAGAACTCATCAGTTCTGATGCCGACTCCACCTATGGTCTAGGCGCAAATCATTTTGTTTCTGTGTCTCGGTTTTTCAACCTGGATGACCGTATATCCTTACCTACCACTTGGGGATGTGAAGATTTAGTAATTAATTAACAAAGTCTATTTGGTAACTAAGGCACATTATTGGTGTTGTTTAAATGCTTTCCACACATAGTCATTTTAGTTTAATATTTTTGTCGGGCTGACATTTGTGCCATAAGCTGATTTTCTTCAACTGATGTACCACATAGAATACTGTGGCTCCCCTCACCATGCCCCACCATTACTTTCTGTCCTAACTAGCTAGGGTTACCCAAGTATGTCGTGTGAATTTAACTTCCCAATCTGTTTTCATGTGCAGAATCCTATTGCAGGGAAACAAAGTTGTAGCCCCCAGGAAGGACTCTGGAGCATACACAACCAGAACTATCTCCTGCCGGATCTCCTGCAGCAAAGCCAAATTTCGGACTCCTCAGCGAACCAGCCAAAAGTTACCCAAAATAGTCAAGGACCTCCGAACAAATCTGTATATAATAAGGTATAGCTTCACACTGTGTCCATTAGATTCACTGCAATAGCACTTCCCTCCAGACCTTCCTTTTCCCCAGCATAGGGGCCAAAGGGTGAAGGGCTTTAAATCCCATGGATCAAGTCTCATCAAGAGAAGAGACCTTCAGTCTCCTGGCTTCTTAAAGAGGCTTGAGCCAGGGGCCAGTACAAAGTCTTGGGTGCCCTCATCCAATCCCTACTTCCTCTTCTGTTTCTCCATCCGTACTCCTCTATGTCCCCCTTACACTTTACTTCCCTCCTTTTCCCCCTACCCAAACATTGGTGTATTTCCCGGGCACTCCATTAGTATACTTCTCTTTTCCCATGGTGAATGCTCTTAGATTGGTGCCTTCAGCCCTGTCCTAGGGTGCTACCTTAGCTACTCATCCTCTCTGCTTTGCCGATGGTGCAAATCACCAGCATGGCCAGTGGCACCTTAAAGACTAACTATAAAGTTTTGAAGCATGAGCTTTCGTGGGCTAATACCCACTTCGTCGGATGCAAGCAGTAGAAGTGTTCACAAACAGGCAGTTATAGAAAAGTAGGCAAGAGCCAGGTGGGAGGTGAAAAGGTTAGTCCAATTAAGCTGAGCCATCTTGTTATCTCCGATCAGGGAGTGTGGATTATTCGTCTAGCATTTGAATGGGGTCTGTGGACATGGAGAGATGAGAAACAATGCCTGTAATGAGCCAACCATTGTAGATCCCGGTTCAATCCCAAAGTGTGTGTGCCGAATTTGCAAATGAATTGAAGCTCTGCAGTCTCTCTTTGCAGTCTGGATCTGAAGTTCCCTTTCTGCAGAATGGTGACCTTTAAATCCGCAATAGTGTGCTACCACCCTGATTCTTGACAGCATGGCCAGGTGAGGGATCACATTAACGGTGCAAATAAGTAATAACTCTCTCAAGAAACAGGTCTTTAAAACAGCCCTAGGTTGCTGCAACAGCATCCTCCTTGCTGCACAGAGGTTTGAATAATGTCCTACTTCAAATCAGACAGCAGGGAGTGATCTAAAAGCAAGGTGCCTGTTATTCTCTCTATTCCCCCGAAGACCAATTAGTTCACTTCTATGCTGTCTTGTCATGACTCTTTGCTCAGGCTTCCTGCATTGTAGTTCAGTTTGTACCACAAACTCCAGAATTGTTGTTCATATCTAATTGTGTCATGTACAGTTTCATATAAACCTCAGAGAGCTTTCTGGATACCAACAGTGATACACGATATCTGTTCCTTGCTATCAACTTCCAAAGTGAAATCCGACCCTATTTGTCATTGTAGCCATCAAGTGCTGAAAGTACCCCCTCAAAGGGCAGTTCATCATCTACAACATCCTTTACTTCGTTCATAGATCCTAGACTGCTACAAATCTCACCTCCCAGCAGTCCAGTAGGACCTACTTGTAGCTCTCGTGAGTATGCTTGTTCTTACTGTAAGCACCAGGCTTAATTCTTGAAAATTAAGATGGGAATTTTCTGGTGACTTTTTGAAACTCTAAATCCATGTTAATAGTGTTGGATTTCATTGCACTGCCTCTGCCCAGGTTCCTGATGAAGTGTGCATTACTCTGTTCTTGTGTTAGCCCTATGCATATTCATGAATACATCAGAAACTGTGCAGACATATGGTTCTGCCTCATGCTATGTTACGTTTTGCAGAAATTATTCCCTGGGTGTTGAAACGTGCCGCTCTCTGGAGTTGCTTTCAAATTGCAGTAAACAAGTCAGGTGTGAGGTGTGACCAAACACTTACATGTTTCATGACTCTCTGTGTCTTTTCTTCCAGCATCTAGCCCCAAACCGGAGCCTATTAGGAGAGGGAATGCAAGGAAAGGCTCTGTTGTCAATGTCAACCCGACAAATATCCGGCCACAGAGTGACAGTCCAGAAATTCGCAAATACAAGAAGAAATTTAATTCAGAGATCCTGTGTGCTGCTCTGTGGGGTAAGCTTAGAAATAAAGGGGCAGCTGTCTAGTTAGAGAACAGGACAGCGTGTTTCTGACAGTATAGGCTATGCTGAGATTTTGCATTTGTATTGCACCTCTCATCCCAAAGTGATTCAGTAACTATTTACCTACATCGGCACTCAAATGAAGCCACCTTAGAGGTGGAAGTTGACAGCCGGATGAATCTCCGTTGCAGAACATTTTCTGCAACAGGGTGGGAGGACATTTTGGTGAAGGCAATAAATTAAAATCTTTCTCACTGAAAGAGTCAAGAGATCATCATGCCCTTCCAGAGCAGAACAAGGAGTGATGGTCTCAAGTTGGTGAAGGGGAGGATTAGGTTGGATGTTAGGAAAAACTTTTTCACTAGGTGGGTGGTGAAGCACTGGAATGGGCTACCTAGGGAGGTGGTGGAATCTCCTTCCTTAGAGGTTTTTAAGGTCAGGCTTGACAAAGCCCTGGCTGGGATGATTTAGTTGGGGATTGGTCCTGCTTTGAGGGAGGGGTTGGACTAGATGTTCTCCTGAGGACCCTTCCAACCCTAATATTCTATTATTCTATGACCTGGGTTTTTAAGGCCTTGCCAGAAAGTTTCCCACACAGTAAGCCACACAATATTTTATGCATCTTCCTTAGCTGAATGAAATGCTGAATTGACCGTGCCAAGCTTTGCCAAATTATCCCTCAGGTTCTGGGGAGTGGAAAGAATGCCATGCCTGAACATGAATGGGTTAAGCCAGTGGCTCTTGACCTTTCCAGGCGACTGTGCCCCTTTCTGGAGTCTGATTTGTCTTGCGTACCCCCATGTTTCACCTCACTTAAAAACTACCGACTTACAAAATCAGACAAAAATACAAAAGTGTCACAGCACATTAGTACTGAGAAAGTGCTGACTTTCTCTTGCTTATCATGTAATTATAAAATAAATCAATTGGAATATAAATATTGTACTTGCCTTTCAGTGTAGAGTACATAGAATAGTTTAAATAAGTCATTGAAGTTTTAGTTTGCACTGACTTTGCTAGTTCTTTTTAGGTAGCCTGTTGTAAAACCAGGCAAATATCTAAATTGGTTGATGTATCTCCTGGAAGACCCTAGGAGTATGTGTACACTTGGTTGAGAACCACTGGGGTAAGCCATCCCCTCACATATACTACGTATTCCATAGAGCGGAGCGTCTCGAATATATTTTTTTCACAGACCACTTGAAAATTGCTGAGGCTCTCTGCAGATCACGTCATGATCTTTCCAAATGTTGTTTTTACTGTTGGCTAACTATTGTGCTTTGAATAAACGTGCTATATTTTTTAAAAAGTAATAATAATTCCCTTTTGTTGTTCTACAAATAAAAGCACACAACTCCTACTTTAATATCAGGAGTCTGACCTTACTAATGTGATGGATGTGCCCTCATTCCCCCTGAGCTGGGGAAGTGCCCTCATTCCCCCTGAGCTGGGGAGGAGAGGGGGTCTCTCCCTTTCTCCCGCACCGGAGCAGTCCCTGAGCTGGGACTGGGCAGGAGGGGGGTCTCTCCCCCACCACTGCAACCACAGGCCTCTTTCTCTGGCCGCCTCAATCCTGCACATCCTAAATTCCCCCCACCCCCTCTTCTCATCCACTACCCCCTCCCACCTAGCCTCTATTCCCCCCCAAAGCCATCACCTCACCTTACATGTGTGTCTTCTCCAGGGTGCAGGCCTGCATGGCTCCACTAATTAATTGGGTGGCCCTTTGTTTTCTTGTGCGCAGCCTCTCAGGTGCACACCTTAGAGGGAGCTATCCATGGACCACAGTTTAAGAACCTCTGCCATAGAGTCTTTCTATGGGAATGTTCTTTAGAAGCTACAACAGATCGAGACACCAATTCTATGAGAGGCTGAACTCCCTCGACTCACATAGATTTCTTAGGAGGTACTCAGCCCCTAGCAGGATCAGCCACTTAGACAGAACCCAGTGGGTAGAAATCAGCACAGATTTATTGACTCCAGGGGAGTTACTCCACGTTAGCCAAGTTGTGGATGGGGCCCGTGTTTCCTAGTGCCTTCGCTCTGAATTGGTTTTAATCATCCCTGTGTTTTAGGAGAAGAAAGAAGATGAGCTCTGTGGAGCTGACACAATATTTACCTCCAGTCAGCTTGAGTCTCGCATGAAAAACAAAATAAATGAATGAAATAGGGGAACCGCTATCCAAAGGAAATGTGGATTTCCAGTTTACAGCTTCAGTTTTGTTTAATGCATGTTTAAAGGAGGCCAAGATTTTAAATTAAGAACAGAACAGCATAGCAAAGTCTGTGATTACATGGACACTGGGGTTGAACAACGCCAGGTCCTCCTCAGAGCATTGCCAGTAGAAACGATATGCACTCTGATACCTTATGCCATTTTATTTCCACTACAACATACTGATTAGGAACCTTACCAATCACGCCAGCCAAACTGAATCCCCATCCAGTAGGTGTCAGTTCATGTCAGCAGCCCATTGGAGCCTTCACTTCGCTGGGAATAATTAGCTTTCAGATGGATTCACTCCATTAATTTGGCATTCGAAAGCGTCTTTATGAAACACGGAAAATTTCACTCCTGAACAATCCACTTCCTAGCATCATTTGTTCCTTTCCGAGTGTGCCCCGTGCCTGGGACTGTTACTTCTCATTGAATTTGAGGTTGGAGTTGGTTCATAGATTTTAAGGTCAGATGGCACCATTATTTTGTCTAGTCTGACCTCCTGTGTAACGCAGGAACATTAGTGGAGTTGGAGGTTTTGTGATATTCACAGTCTGCTTTAGGGATCACAAAACCAGTTTGAGTTCACAGAGCATTTCCCTGGCAGTTTAAATCCACATTGACTTCAGGGGGAGCTACTCATCCTTAAAGTCACGCAGGCACTTAAGTACTTAGCTGGACTGGGACCTTATTGCATTGTGAAATGGTGAGAATTTTGTAATTCACTTTTCACAAGGTCATCTGCACAGTGCCAGAGAAGATATCAGAGGCAGTTAAGAGAAGGAAGTCCAAAGCAGTCAGTTATAGATAAGCAATTAATGCTGAAATGTGCTATGACTCAGTAGGCAATTTACAGTGGTTTTTATGTTCTAACAGGAGTAAATTTACTGGTGGGGACGGAGAATGGGTTGTGGCTGTTGGACCGAAGCGGACAAGGAAGGGTTTATTCGCTGATCACAAGGAGACGATTCCAGCAAATGGATGTTCTGGAAGGACTCAATGTGCTAATCACCATATCAGGTTTGTTCAGTGTCTAAAAGTATCTGTCCCACTTTATAAGTTATAAAGAAGAAGTAGGTTATGAATTAGGTTATAGACTTTCCTCTTGTAGGACAAAGCAGGACAGTTATTTTTGCTAATAGGAAAGCACTCTTTGGATCTCCAATATTTGCATCCTCCTCCCAGATTCAGCTGTGACCTGGGATGTGCCAGTACATGCTTAATCTGTAAAATGGTTTGGGGGATATAAAAAGGCGTTGAATGCTTAAAACTGACCGGTTCCCATCAGCTCATTGCTGCGAAGGAAGTCTGTATTTAGTTAGTCGTTTATATAACATGTGAGTGTTGCTCTAAGCAGATTTCCATCTAAAACATTGTTACACCTCATCGATGTCTGGCTGGCAAGAGGGTAAATGAATCATGTGGGGCCCTACGCTATGGGTGCTGAGGTCCTCAGCTCCCATTGACTGCCATGGTAGCTGAGGATGCTCAGCACCTCACAGGATCAGGCCCTTGATGGGAAGATTGGAATGACTTCTGTTTAGGCACAGGTTGGAGACAGTGCATTTGGCATAGCTGAAGCCTTTGCTTCCCAGATTCACTTGTTCCAACTTTCCACATGCTGCAGCATCCCTTTTGAGCCTCTCTCTTGAACCTAGATTGCTATAGGTTTAAAACAAAATTAAAAAGACTTCCTGAGATGAGGAATCACGAAATCGCCCTCCTCCCCCTCGCCATCATAGGGGTCACTCACTGCTGGTGGCGCCTCCTCCTGGTGGCTCAGGAGATTAGCTCTTGCCAGACGCTGCCCTTCTCTGGCCGTGTTGCTGCCCATCGTCTCTTTTACCCTGAGGCCCCTCTTATTCTCAGAGCGGCAGCATTCCGTTTATGGCTTAGCCCTCCGACTAAGTTCTTCCCCTTCCAGGGAAATCAAAGTCCTTCCGAACCGGCTGGCTGGTGTCGCCAGCGCCCTGCGCCACTTCTCAGTGGCTGGCAGGGGAACCAAGGCCCACCCTGGGTTCCAGACCAGGGATCCTATAACAAGCAGCCCTTGCTGCTGTTTCCCTGGGCTTCAGCCTCCTTATCTGGCTTCCCCCTCTTTCTGGGGTTGCCAGGCCAACCTCCCTCTTCCCAGGCAGTGAATGTAGACTACTGTACTTCCTTCCAGCCCCTGGCTGCTGTCCGCTTCTGGGCTGGGCTGTCCCCCCTCCTGTTCCTGACCAGCCAAGCCCATTTCCAGTTAGTGGTCTGCTTCCTCTCTCCTCCTTCAGATGCAGCCTGGGCAGCTAATTGGCCTGCCTAGCCCTTTAACCTAAGCCTCTCCAGGGCTTGTGTGGGGTGGGTATCGCATCACACCCTCCAACAGGAATCAAAAGAGAATAGGGGCCTACTATGAAGGCTGACAATGAATTGGAACTGACGAAACTCCCCCATCCAGAATGGCAGAATGTTCTACTCTCCCATTAGGCGTGGGTCTAGGGGCCACCATTCTGTGGATGGTAGGGGAAACCTTTGTGTGATGTATGAAGACTGGGAAAAGAGAAGAAAATAAATACAGTCAGTCCCACAGCGGACATTGGCACCACAATGTCTCCCCTCTTCTGCCCTGCTGGCCTCATGTCTCACGTGACTTCGCTGAAACGACACAAGTCTCTCTGCTCTCTGGGTCATGACAATCCCAGAGGCTGAATACGAGACTCGTACTGCTCTGAAGTGGAATGTGAAGCCTCTTTTTCTGATCTGTGCATGGCAGGCAAAAAGAATAAGCTGAGGGTGTATTATTTATCCTGGCTGAGAAACAAGATTTTGCGCAACGATCCAGAGGTGGAGAAGCGGCAAGGCTGGGTGTCCGTGGGAGACCTGGAAGGCTGCGTGCACTACAAAGTCGGTGAGTCTCGTTCCTAGGCAGCCCTACGCAGGCCTCCTTTCCTATCTGATCACACATATCGGCCAGTTTCCTTCACCCTTATTGAAAAATTATACCTGGGTGTGGTCTTTCCTTCAAACCTGTATGCAGTACGTCCCGGATGCCCCCCTCCCTTTAATTCCACATTGCTCCTCCCCCCTTTGCAGCTTGCGATGGCTGGCTGAACTGAAAGGCAGGACACTTCTCTGGCTCAGCCAGGGATTTCAGCATTCTGGGGTTGGCTGCCATCCTCATTGTTAGTGACATTTTTCACCTCTTCTGGTCCTTGGTACCCATGCGGTACCAGTATCAATGGGATGCCTGCAGGTGATTGATCAGGACAGGTGTCCCACAGTCCGTTCCTGTCTCTATATTGTGTAAGCCCTAAATATACATATCAATGTTATACTTAAGTGTGCAATAAAATGCATTTGTGACCATAGCCGGTCACAATTCCATCACAATATCGTCTGACTTTTATTTGCCTTCTGCATAGGGCACCTTTGAAGATAAACACCAGTAGGTGTGATAGTCATTATTACTTTAGCACTTAAGATATTTCAGTGATGCATGCTGTAGCAGAACATAAGATGGATTTGACTGTATTAAAAGACGCTATGTTACAGTTGTGTTTTCCCAAGCAATATAGCAAACTAATGTGTGGGTGAGTGGGTGGGATGAGGGGATTTGCCTTATACTCTGTTTTTTACAACACAGTGCTTTAAAATTGGCATAGTTTAGAATGAAATCAGAGACAGAAAGCTAAATAGATCTGTGTGAACCTATAGTTATTTTTTTTTGTAATTACAGTGCAACCGCATTTATTTTCAACTCTAATGGCTCATTTTCATGCTAAAGAAAAGTCTACAAAAATGTAAATGTACCCTTGTTTGCAGCTTCTGGGAGGATGAGCATGAGCTAGAAAATAACTTAAGTAATTTGACAAAATGGTCGTACAAAAGACTCTCAGGGTGCCAGAAAGACTCTAACATCTGGAGAACCCCCCGCAAACCTCAGACAAAAAGCCTCTCTGCACCTTGACCTTTCCAGGTTACCAAAATGTGGTCATGTCTACAGGAGTTGTGCAGACGCCCTTGGACTTTGCAGACAGCATCCCCTTTAAACTGGCTTCTCAACTTTGATCTTCAGCAAAGTGCAATGTATTTTTCTCTCTCAGTACTCAGATAAACAGGGATCGTCTCTGTTGCTTTGCTTCTTTGGACGAGCAGCAGCAGCTGTTTCACGATTTGCAAATCCTTGTGTATTCTGACCTTTGTCCTTACGGGCATGTTTCCTGTAGAGAAAGAAAAGGCTGGTTTTTTATTTTCTCTGCCTAGGTTGGCCTTTCTCGTCAGTATGCCATCTTCATCCAGCCCTGCCCCTTCACCACGATGTGTTGTGCCCGTGTGAAGTGGTCCTGGCAGGTGCTGACCACACCCTTACTCCCCCAGAAATGAGTCTTGCCTACCTTGTGTAACACCTGCATCTTTTTTTAGAGAACGTGACTGTAATTTGCCACACAGACACTGAATGTAAAACGAGGCAGAAATGTGTAGGAAAGCAACACCCTAGTGGCCTGTTCTATTTCTGAGGGAAATGCTCGTGTCTGGCAGAATTAAAATAAAACAGACCCAAAAACCTTAATTTTCAGTGCCCAGCTCTGTGTTTCCTGTTCATGAACCCAACGTGAGTTTAACCAGCTCAAAGAAACTGCCCCTCCCGGACATGCTCATTCAGCTCAACACACAGGGATTAAGTAACTCACATGCATAAGTTTATTCCCACACAAAACCTGTCAGCGTGGGGATTTAATTGCTGATGAGCATGCTGAGATGAGGATAAAGCCGTGTAGGGCTCCCCGAAGGAGCTCAGCAAACCGCTGGTCCTCCTTGTGTAGTCTAGTAGATATCACAACATGCGCTTGATAGCATCTCTAAGTAATGCCGACGGGTGTCGGTGGTTTGACAGCAAATCCTTTCAAAAAGCCATTGTCTAGGGAAAAGTTTGCACAGCTGTTTGGCTGATGGTTTCCCCAGCTTCTAGCAGCAATTTGAGGCCATCTCACTGGACAGAAGCAAAGTGGATGATCAAGACCATTATGGAAGGCTTTTTGTTATTTGTTTGTACTGCACCTCCCATGATGGGCCTGGGGCCTTCATGCAGTCCCGCAATACCCACACAAAACCAAAGAAATAAGGAACATAACCAAAAGAATATGGAAGTGGGGAGGGTGTCTTATGGCCATTGCCATAAAGCCATGATAGAGCCCTTAGTCTCTCTGAGAATGGGAAGAATAGACTTGCTTAGTTGATAGGGGCGGTGTGAAAACTAATTCATTAATTTTTTTATACTGAGTTGAGAGCTGTACAACAAAGCTGCTATAGAACGGCCCAGCTCATACCCAGTGAAGGTAATGGAATAACTCCAATAGTCGCCACTGGATCAGGCACTAGGTACAAAGTATCAATATTATAATTGTCAAGCATTCATGCCAGAAATCTGACGGTTGAGTTTCTTGTCCAACCGGGAACAGAAAATTATCCTCTGACCTATATACATTGGTTATGAAAGTTTGACTTTCCATCACCGAATACTATTAATGAACTGCTTGCAAACACTGCCCAGATCTTTCTGTGCCTCAGTTTACCTATCTTTAAAATACCACCTTTGTAAAGAATTTTGAGCAGTAGATAATGGTATAGGCCCAAGGTTAGACTTCAATAAAATAACAATTTTGCATTGCTTCCTTTCTCTGTTGGATCTGTATAGTGATCACATAAGCCACAATCTTGTATAAACTTATGCATGTGAGTTACTTAATCACATGCAAAAGTGCTTGCAGGAACAGGGCCTTAGATTGAGTGTTTTTACGGCACTGACCTGTCTTGATTGTATGTAAGGTAGCTAGTATAAATTTGGACGATAAATAAATAAATATTTAATAATAGCAATAAGCATTGGCAGTTTTTACTGAAAATCATTGAACTGTAGGTTCAAAGTAAGGAGAGATTATTTACAAGTTGTGGGTAAATATCAGGACCAACTTCTAATACCATTACTCCATGAACAGTACCTTACTCCAAAAACAGTGCCATTGAAATTACTGGATATGATTAAGGGCACCCTGAAACTGAAATAATTGTTCCTTTTGTATTGTAGTGAAATACGAGAGAATCAAATTTCTTGTTATTGCTTTGAAAAGCTCCGTGGAGGTGTACGCTTGGGCTCCAAAGCCCTATCACAAATTTATGGCTTTTAAGGTAAGACAGACCTCATCTTGGTTTAAAGGTATCATTAGCACCCACTGTTTTATCACCCACCGACTGTTCCAGATTGTGTTGCGTTGTGCAAGATTTATTTTTAATTTAGGAGTAAACGACTAAACTTTTTTTTTAATTGAAAATCATTTTGCTCACCATGCAAATGCCACATGTCAAATTGTCTCTTAAACATTGGAGATTTGCTTTTACTAACAATCAACAATTGTTTGCAACTTCTTGTCTAAAATAGGTGTTTGGACACATAAACAAATGAACTGCCCCAAAAGGAGAAAACATTCATAAGAGTTGGCTTTTCAAAAGTGCTGTATGTTTCTAATGTTTCTAATGCCCTATAAAAATCGGGGGGGGGGGGGGGGTTAGGGCACCTAAAGGAGTTAGGAACCTTATGCAAGTCAATAGGTGTTGGATATCTGACTCCCTTAAGATTCTTTAATCCTAAAATCCCAGCCCTTGAGGTCAGTAAGGGAGCTCCCATTGACTTTAGCAGGAGCAGAACATAGCCAGCACTGAACACTTCTGGAGATGTCAGCCGAAATTAATCAAAATTAGCACAGAAATATGGCTATTGGCCATCGAGCTCAGCTGTACAATTCAGTTTCTAGGTTCCAAAATCAGTAAGGTACTGTCAACAAAATTTAATTTCAACTATGAGGAAAGAAACACCTAAACCTTTCCTTGAAATCAAGATAATTGTGACAGAGACTGAACAAACTTTTGGGTTTCATCCAAACTAAACAGTAGAAAGTTGACTGGAGCAGAAGTAAAGTCTGAAATGGGAAATTGCAAACTCAGATCTTTGATTAACAGCACAATGAAATAAGAATGCTGAAGTACTAGAAGATGGCATGGCTCAGATAAGAGACCAAATTTTGTTTGATTTATCCAGCAGTTCATAGACTTATCACCTGAGTTAGGTAAACAGATACTAGCTGTAAGGCCAAATTCTGCCCTTAGATATAAAATCATTGGGATTACAGTTGTAATTTGACCCTGTTTCTGGTGTAGGGATGTATTTTTAGTAAACTGCCTCTTTACATGATACATTAAAAGTATCAGAGAGGTAGCCATGTTAGTCTGGAATAGCAGAGGTAACAAAGTCCTGTGGCACCTTAAAGACTAACTATAAAGTTTTGAAGCATAAGCTTTCGTGGGCTAATACCCAAGCTTGCATTCATCCGACGAAGTGGGTATTAGCCCACGAAAGCTTATGCTTCAAAACTTTATAGTTAGTCTTTAAGGTGCCACAGGACTTTGTTACCTCTACATTAAAAGTAGTAATTCCTTTATCTTCAGTATATAATTAATATATCTAATGAATATATCATTGAATGTACTAATTTACAATACATTAGGGTCAGGATATAAAGTGCTGCCTATGAATATCTTTACAGCTCCAGTATCTTTTGAGTTTGGGTATGTTTATCCTCACACCTTCCTCTGTTATTCTTTTACACTTCTCAGTAACTTGCACCTTTTGGTTGAAAAAGGAAGATAAGATTCTGTTGTAATACTGGTGTAAATGTGACATGAAATAACCAACCAGTTTTTGAGTTCTAGTAAAGGTTGAAAAAGGTCGTGTTTGTCAATTTAAAAATAACAAACCTAGAAAGGAAGGGCTCAGTTATCAGTTACTATATTCATAATGTGTTTGTAATTTTATCTGACTTTTCTCTTTCCAGTCATTCACTTCGCTTCATCACAAACCACTGTCGGTGGACCTGACAGTTGAAAATGGACAAAGATTAAAAGCGATCTATGGCTCGCAAGTGGGATTTCACGCTATCGATGTGGACTCCGGGTCTGTGTATGACCTGTACTTGCCAACTCATGTAGGATATTACTTCCTAAAGCTGAAATAATTGAGTTGTTTCCTTATTTATCCCTCGTGGCTATAGGTTAATGGTGATTAGATCAGAGGTTTGGATCTAGGTTATCTTCTAAGAACATGGATAATTTAGGCTAGCCAACAAAATGTTAGTGTTCAAACACTTTGAAGCACCATGCAGACGGACTCCTGTGCTCACAGTAGGTCTTTGTGCAGAAACAGCGGTCCTCTAGTGTGGATTTTTGTGCAGGATTGGGGTCTAACAACAAAATGAACCAAATCAAATCCTTGAACTTTGTGGAGAACTAATTCCAGATCTAAACTTTATCACCTGTGCTTTGAACTTTTTACTCTTTTTATATGTAATCCACCCCCCCGCACCCCCAACATCCACCCTGTATCTTCCAACCTAGAGAAACCCACTTCTATGGCGTCTTACCTCTCGAAATGCAGCTGAAGACCATCCCAACTCCTAGGTACCCAAGCAGTGCCCACCAAACTCTGCAAAAGCAGTAATTCTAGTAGTTACAGTGATGTTAATTTTGTAAACACTTTTGCATTAAAGTGTAACTTATGTAGATATCTAGTTGTTGAAAACAATTATTTCTATTGATCCACTTGCTAAAGACCCAGGTTATTTTTATATGTGGCATAAAGTGGGTTCTTTCGTCTAAAAGTTAGCCGCTTCCTTGATTATGGCACCATTCAGAGTTCACGTGACTAGTTTATAAATCCAACCAGGCTTGCCTGCTCAGTGCATGTGTCATTTGGTTGCTAAGCCTGGCAAATGATGTCTTGTCAAAGAGATAATTAGCACAATAGATAAAAGGCCAGAGACAAGGTGAACCCTTTTAAAGGATTTAGTTTTGCAACACACTCCAGATATAATGATGTACACCAGGAAAGATATTTCCCAAGTGAATACCCTGAATATGGGGCACCTGTAGAAGAGCCGCACCTCCCTTTCTGTGCACTCTTCCGCTGTAAGTCAGCTTGTGCTAAAAATATTTTTTCCCTTAAGAGCCTTGGATCAGAAATAAATGTGCTGCTACAGTGGGCTGTATTTGTTATTTTAGGGACTGTCTGATAGATGATAATTATCGCAAGGAGGTTTTCACTGTTGGCAGCCCAGACTTACTTTAATCTAACAGAGTGAATTGAGACACACTTGCTTTCTGTGCCCTCTTTTCCCTGTTCCCTCTTTCTCTCTTTCTCGTCTGCTTCAATTGCTCATGAGAATACCAAGGCAACGCATTAAAATTGCTCTCCGGCTCTGGATCCCTGTTTTAGTGTTACGGATAGTAGTTGCGGAGACACGGACCCGAGTGGTTGGCCTGAGTGTATTCAGTTTGGCAAGTACAGCTTCCGTGCTTCTTTTCTGTTTATTGTGCCATTACCATGTGTATAAATGTATTGAGCTGAAAAAGAAAAGATACCCTGTTTCCCCGAAAGTAAGACATCCCCCGAAAATAAGACGTACTTCCAGTTTTGCCTCTCGCTGTAATATAATGTAATGTAATTTTGGGAGCAAAAATTAATATAAGACACTGTCTTATTTTCGGGGAAACACGGTATGTGTGTTATTGGCTTGTGAAAAATGACGCTCCACTTGTCTGTCTCTTCCTGTGGAAATGCTGATTGCAAGGATATTTCATTGCATAAAGGGAAAAGATCCTGCTAGTGTTTTAGAAATGCTTAGTTATTGTTTTGGTCACCTCCATAGCTATATGCTTCCTATAAATCCTCTCTCACTTGGGAAGTGTTTTGGCTGGTGTGAGAAATTCCGGGTTCTATTCTGCTGTTTGACTATTTTATTGCGTGCAGTGCATCGTTCCTATGGTGTGGATGTAAAGTGTAAACCCAACAGTATTTAAAGTAGCGCTTTCTGTGTTTAAGGACACTGTATGTGAAGCAGGGAAAGATCTTGCAGAGATGTTCACATTTAGAAAGCTCAGGTGATTCTTTCAAATGACCATAAATATTGTCATCAAACGTCCTAATGAATCATTGTTTTAGCTCATGAGTTATGGTAGGTCTGTATCACAGGAAATGGAAGCATTTCCTAGAATAGGGAACTCAAGTAAGTTGTCTCCCATCCTCTTCTAAAATCATCTTTGAATTAAAGTATAGCTCATGCTCCTTCCATCACTTTATATACCAGCATTTCATGAACAAGCCAATAAATCTCATTGCATCTCAAATGCTCCTTGGCTTCTTTATACCAAGTAATACTTGGAAATATAAAGTGAAAAATTGAACAGTGATTCTATACAAATCTAGTATAACAATATCTGAAAGGGGGGAAATATAATAGACCTTTTCAGCTAGCAAAATATACAGCCCATCAAAAACCAGGTATTTACTTTTTGGGAGCGGTGAGTCAGTTGTTTTTATTGCTCTGCCAAGCGATTTAGATTGATATAGTCACTAAAATCACAGACCATTTTCTGATATAAATCTTTATAAAATACAATTTCAGATCCAGGGGACTATTCACCCACATGCCATTATTATCCTCCCTAATACCAATGGAACAGAACTTCTACTTGCCTATGAAGATGAAGGAGTCTACATTGATATATATGGGCACTTCACAAAGGAAACTGTTTTACAGTGGGGAGAAATGCCAGCATCTGTAGGTAAGTATGAAAAAGCACTGTGTTGAATGTAAGATCCTGTTGTATGAAGTGTGAGTCGGTCATTAGGTTTGTGTTCACCTGAAAGGGATTGTATGGCACATTAAGCCATTTCTGGTTAAAACAGATTTCTAATGAGCAGATGTATGTGCATTTCTGTACATTCTTGAGCCAATTAATGGTTATGAAAGGGTTTCTCCATTTGTTTGTATTCATTTCATGGTGTTTACCATAAAGAATTTACTACACAGTCAGAGTTTGTATAATAGGATGCAGGCCTTCCAATGGGTATATTCTTGTGTCTGGTAATCACTTTAGCAGGTTACAAAGGAATGAAAAAGTGTGAGTCTTTTCTACTTTGAATCTTTCATATCCACAGTATCTTGCATCGAAATTCACAATATGTAGAAAGTACAGTAATTTAATGGGTCTATAACCATAACATCCTATCAAATTGTCCTTTATTTTTATCATCTTCCGTTCAAAGTAAAACAGATTACATATAGCGTTAGATGGATTGTCAGGCTATCCATGTTTTCATCCAGCCTCACGAGTGCTAAAAAGGAGGGTGTGATTATTTTTCATCAGGACTGTTATTTACTCTTTAAGTTTCCAATTGTTAACATTGTAACTAGAACAAAGAAAACCCACCTATAGCAGGTTTTTGCATTTGTAAATTCCACCAGATTGACTTTCTATTTCTGTGCATTATTTTTCTTCATCTTTTTTATTTTTAAAGTCCCAAGCAAAACATAGCGAAACTGACCTAATCCTTTTCTCATACTGGTGTAGATCTGGAGTTTCTCCATTCAGTTGGTAGAATTACATCAGAAGCCCATCATGTCTAGAGAGCTTCCAGCCGCCTTTGAGGACATGAGACCCACCTCTGTCTTGAACTCGGATGCCTGCATGGTACCACATTTACTGTGCTGCCACCACAGCTCTGAGCAGCAAAACCACTTTAAGAATCATTTTAAGAATAGGTTCACTTTTGTAGATATTAAAGCCAGGTCTACACCAAAAGGTTAGGTCACCCCAGCAACATTGCTCCAGGTGTGAAAAATCCACCTAATTAAACCAACCTGCCCCCTGGTGTAGACCGTGCTGGGTGGATGGAAGAATTCTTCTGTCGACCTTCCTACCACCTCTCGGCGAGAAGGATTAACTACAGCGACCGGAGAACCCCTCGCTTCACTGTAGTACCGTATTTTTCGCCCTATAAGACGCACTTTTTCTTCCCCAAAACGGGGGGGAAAAAGTTGGTGCGTCTTATAGGGCGAATGCAAAAAAAAAAAAAAAAAAAAAAAAGCGCCTCGCTCTCCCATCCCCGCCGCGCGGGCGGGCTGCCGGGGTTCCCCCCTCCCCGCCGGACAAAAAAAAAAAAAAAAAAAAGCACCTCGCTCTCCCGTCCCCGCCGCGCGGGCGGGCTGCCGGGGTTCCCCCCTCCCCGCCGGACCAAAAAAAAAAAAAAAAAAAAAAGCGCCTCGCTATCCCGTCCCCGCCGCGTGGGCGGGCTGCCGGGAGCGTCCCAGTTCCCCCCTCCCCGCCGCGGGCGCTTTTTTTTTTTTTTTTTTTTTTTTTTTGGTCCGGCGGGGAGGGGGGAACCCCGGCAGCCCGCCCGTGGCGGGGAGGGGGGAACCTCGGCAGCCCGCCCGCGCGGCGGGGACGGGAGAGCGAGGCGCTTTTTTTTTTTTTTTTCCTGGATTTTTTATTAAAAAATGAGGGGGCGTCTTATAGGACGGAGCGTCCTATAAGACGAAAAATACGGTAAGTGTCTACACTGAAGCTGCAGCACTGCTAGTGAAGGCATAGCGCCAGGCTTGGTCTACATTTATACCTTGTAGCCATGTCAGTCAGGTGTGAGAAAACTGCATGCCTGAACAACATAGCTAGGCCAACAACTCCGGTGCCCCCCTTTCCCCCCAGCGTAACACAGCTATACCAACAGACTAAGTACTGTACATTCCTTCTCCTCTGACAAATAGCATCCTCTTCACTTTCCATCCCAATTAAGCTGTAGAGTCAAATTAAAATACGTCAAGTACATCCATCGCTATGCTGTATTAATGTTTAATGCTGTAGGACACACTGAGCTTCTACATCCCACACTCTAACGTTAGTATGAAATAATCATTGATAAAAGAACCATTGTGCAGTATGGTTAGGAAAAGAAAAGCTCTAGCTGCAAGTATTGAACCTAATTGGAAGCTGGATTGTAAAATGGATTGGAAGGAGACAGCAGCCTGCAGAGGTGATGTCATGGAAAGTAGATTCTTTTAGCTTGAATTGGAGCCGCATGCTCTTAAGAAGGGCATGACATTAGAGTTTAAAAAGCAATCTTAATGTTTCCTCCAAAGTAACATTGGTGCATATATGATCAGCTTAAATATTTAAGCTCTATTTTCTTCTTCCTATAAATGTGCGCCAGCAGTTTGCACTCATTCCCCCCCCCCTTTGGGAAGCAACAAAATTTTAAAACTGGCTTCATTTACCATCCTGTGGTGTCAAACATTTTCCTGGATCTTGTCGCTAATGATTTTTAAAGCATGGATGAACTTGTAGCTACTATGAGATTGTCTGATTGTATTATTTGAATATGCAGTCAGTGCCAACGGTGTTTGGCTCTGTACGAGACATCGTCCTTGTCCCAAGGTGTTTTCTTTTAGAAGATGGACAGGGATCAGACAAAATTACTGAGGGAGCCCCAGAGGCAGATATATAAGGTGATATATAAGGAGCTAAGTGTTTTGTTACCTTTAGCTTCAGAAAAGTAGTTGCTGTAAGGTTTGCATATATGAGGACTCTTACGGCATGCTCTGAAATGTTGTTGATTTAGGCATCAACGGTTGTCTACAAGAATATTTCCGTTTATCCAAAGTTAGCTGGAGATTTTCAAAGGCACAAAGAACAGTCAATGGCAGTTATGTGCCTAATACCCGTTGTGCCTTTGCAAATCCCCCTCCCTCATTGATTAAAGCACTGGGACACCGAAGCCACAGAAACGTGTCGGTGGCTTGTAAAGATCTGTGTACTGGGCACAGATGGGGCCTACACGGCTTTGACACAGGTCAGGGTTTCAAGGCAGATCTCCCAAGGGTGTAAACCGAAGTCAGTGGAGCTAAAGAGAACTGGCCCTTGGCTTCATGCTAGTGAACTGGCCCTTGGCAGCTGACATTCCTTCAGGATGTTCTGCTGTGCACTAGAGCAGGGGGTGTTCTGACTCTTTCTTTGGGTGGATTATAGCATCATAAGAGAAAGATGGCCTGGTGCTAGTCCCCTTCCTATTCAGGACTGAACACCCACCTCCCCTTCTTTCCCCTCCACAATCACACAGCATCCGTTGGGTCTCTAGAGGAACCACTTCCATGCACGAAGTGACAGGAGGGAAGTATCTGAATGGATTTTTAACTTCTTTTAGTGGAGTTTAACCGCAAGGAGAACACAGCTCTGGGGGACGAACCAGCTCTCCACAGACCACCACCACCAAGAGCTGTGCAGATAAACGGGGCACTCCTGGAAGGAGGGAAACTCTTTCTCTCTTCCCGTCCCACCGGCCAGGGCTTGAGCCACTGGTCTCCAAGCAGTCCTTCCAGTCAACCTTAGGCCACCACACTTCCAATATTACCCCTACGCCGCTGTCTGCAGTGCTCTCGACTATCCCAGCCTAGGGCTTCTTGGAGCAGAAATTGTCAGTCATAACAAGTTTGACAGGGTCTTGTCATGTGGTACCAGATGTTCCACCTGTGATTGGGTTCAGAGTTCATGTAGAGGCAAACTGACCCCAGCCTTGACTTCCCGCTCAAACCAAATCCTAATCTTTGGGCCCCCATTTAATATTTTAAGAGTGTATTTTCCATGAATACTCACTCATATTCTTGCTCCTCTGACATTCTTGGCTCAGGCCAAAAGCAGTGAAATATTATGAGAGAGGTTCAAGTCGCTATATTTCTTGCTTGGCGAAACCTAAGAAGAACTTGCAAGTTTCACAAGAGATCCTGTTCCCTTGAAACTTCCACACTTAACCAGGTTCTGACAACAATCTGTATGAACTGTACTGAAGATTTTCCTATTATGAATTTTGACCTCATTTTTCCAGAGGTGAAATGGTTGTGTGTTAAGTCAGGGTTCTAGCTAGCTACCACTTACTTGATTCTTAATATATGGTCTCATTCTTTAAAAAAATTACTTTGGATAGTAAACTTCCCTGGTCTATTATATCGTAAGTGATTGAGAAAGGTGAGAAATATTTGCAATATAATTGACGGATCTAGGGCAAGAAAACTAAAAATAGCAGCCTCTTGTAGTCTTTAAGGTGGGACCTGTGTGGCCAATCCATTAATCAGAAATTGGAATAAGGAAACTTAAATCCAGTGGGAAATTACAATTGTAGAGCTACTGTGTCTATATTTAATTGGTGAGATATTTCAGATATGTAGGGCTACACACAAATAGGGAGAGTGTTTTCTCTATATAAAACAAGATTTTAAAAACAGTATAGGAAACATCGAGTTAATAAGAGTTGGGGTACTTCTGTCCTTTTATATTTGTAAAAATTATTAAAAGCATAATTTTGTGGGGTGGTTTGGATGTCCTTTACTAGGAAGCAGAAAGGATGTTGATGCAGAGATGGAGCACTCTAGCCAAAGCATCTTATGGCATTGCTATATCAACACACCATTTGTTCATGAAATAATTGCAGCAAAAGAAGTAGTCTGCTCATGTCAGAATGATTCTTATTGTCCTCAAGAAAACTACTGCTTGGACCTCATTTACAGCAGTTCCTGTATCCTTAGGGCAACCACAAAATTCCCTGGGTTTTATTTATATACACTCAACGTATTGATTGAGGAATGAGAAGCTACTATAAGTCTAGAAGCTTGGAACATCGATACATAGATCTTTACGCATTTTAAAAGGTCTCACAACACACTGAGTTGTGTGGAACTTTGTTTTGGTAGTGACATGCTGCATGTCAGAGCATGTGCACCTTAACCTGTCCAGTGCAACCGAACCAGGACTAGAGCATGCTCACATGAACAATGTGGGACAGATGGAAGTTTTGGCAAAGCTACAAAAGCTTTTTCTCTAGATAATTCCACAGCACCAGCATTCTTAGTCTAATGAAAGAACATTTCATAGTTAGGAAGAAGAGCCTGTTCTGCATGTTTGATATCTAGACCATAAATAATGTGTTTTCACCTTGGAAATGCCGAAGTACACTAACTTCAGGGCTTTCCTTGAAATGGCCTAATTTGAACTCCCATTGGAGTTAACTCCTTGAGCACTGTGCTGACTTCTATGCTACTTGCCAGGTGTTAAGGGAATATCATGGCAGGCTTCAACAGTGCTGTACAAATGACCCTCCTTTGAGTATATGCTGCATTTCCAAAAGGAAATAATGGGATCACGGGGAAACAGGCAGTAACCAAAAAACTGCTCAGCTGTGATTTAGTAACAGTATTATACTGTCTTCCCTCCAACACCAGAGGCAGAACTTGTCACCCTTGTTTGTAATGGGTTTAGCTTTTTAATTTATGTATTTCTAAATTCTGTCCTCAGATACGTGCATGCCATTAGCCTTGTATCTGAAGATAGAATTTTGCACACAGTAGTAAATTGGTGGCTGATAAATGGATGATGTGACTCTAAAACATCCAACTATATCATTCATAGTCTTTTAACTGTAAAAGGCAGTATCCTACGCACAAACAGGGCAAATAATTTCCCATCCAAAATGCAGAGTCCTAAGCCAGGTCTACACTTCCCACCAGATTGGTGGGTAGAGATCGATTTTTCAGGGATCGATTTATCGCGTCTCTTCTAGACACAATAAATCAATCCCCAAGTGCTCTCACGTTGATTCTGGAACTCTAGCAAGGTGAGAGATACAGGCGGAGTCAGTGGGGGAGCAGCAGCAGTCAACTCAGTGCCGTGAAGACGCCACGGTAAGTTGACCTGAATACATCGACTTCAACTACGCTACTGGTGTGGCTGAAGTTGTGTATGTTAGGTCAATCCCCCACCCGCTAGTGTAGACCAGGGCCTAGAAATATCTCTGCTTAAGGAAACCTTGGAGGTCCAGCAATTAACTTAGAAGACACAATCAAAATGTAAACTAAGTTCTCTTCAAGATTAACTCCATTTATTCATGTTTGTATGTATGTAAATAGGCTTGAAAGAATTAGATCTTTATCTGTAAATGTCTGTAAGCATCTATTTCAACGTCACAAACAGGCAAAAAAAATATTCCAATTGATGATCATTGAAATTTCCTGATATGCAAAGTAAGAAAAATGCTGCTTGAGAACTTTAGAGTTTGATTTAAGGACATTTACTTCGTATACTTTGACATGTGATGACAAATTGTGGTGACAGTTTATGTTTTAACTATTGTAAAGCTTTAACTTTCGAATCTCAATGTCTGTTGTCATTAAATAATTCTTGTCTAACCCTCCCATAACTTCCCACAGCTGTGAAAATTTAAATTGACAAAATTGGAAAAATTTGCTTAAAATAAGCATCAATATTCTCCATCAATTTTGTTTAAAGAAAAGTCAAATTCTACCAACCCTCTTTATAAAGAACACCAGATCCAGTGTCCCCAGTGGGTCTACTTGAGCAAGTAAAGGTTTTGCAGGTTCAAGTCATGAGGCAACATATTTAGTTAGTGTTTTTCTTAAACAGTCTGAACAAAGCCCTGAGGGAAGGATTGGACATGTCACCAAAATCTCAAGAGAAAAACACAGCCATTCTTGAAGCGGTTAGATATATTTGTGCACAGTCTTTTCTATGTTAGTGTGCTGAGTATGATAAATGAGGCCTGCGAAATACAAATTAGAGACCTTTCTAAAGTGCGATTGTGTCTGTAGCCTTTAAACAATGAAGTACAGTAGCAAACCAGGGTACTCTGATATAGCTGTCATTTTAAATAAATTCCTTTAAACATGTAACATTTCTGCTGTGATGGTCCTAAAAGCACGTACAATAACACCACACAGTAGCATCTCACACAGTGAGAGAAGACCATGTAAGATACCTCCGTATTTTACATTCATTTAGAAAAAGACTTTCTGGATAACTAAAAGCACAGAGCCGGATTGTCCTCCCAGCAGGATGTGTGTGTGGAGAGAAATTTTGGTGAGTTGGCCACCCCGCTTCCACATGGAATGAGAATACCCCTTCCATTCCACTCCCCAACCAGGCAAAGTCCTGGTCCACATAGAAGTAGGCACTGTTACTGGGAAGGTGGGGACCAGAGCCTATGCAGAGGCACTGGTGTCCTATAAATCTCTTGGAATTTGCCACATTTGGGGTGAAACCTATAGCATTTTCCATGAGGGCAAACCTCACTCCCTCGACTGGTGATGATTTCCTCCCAGCTAGCCTGCTCCCATGGCTTTTCCACGGGAAGGTAGAGCTGAGCCAATATACTGCAGTGGGGATTGTAACAGTTCAGTAGCTTCCCGGTTTATTTCTGGTCCTGCTCTCCATAATTCATGTAAGGATACATGGAAGGGAAGTCCTATAGTGCATGAACATTTGAGCATCCTGTGGTAACTTTCCATAGCCTGCATGTATTTTTAATATCCCTAGTACACGAGGCTGAAGTGCTGTTTAACCAGAGAGGCTCTAATCTTTTGGCTGAACTCAAGTGGTGGGGAGGAAAATAACTATTAAAAACGTTTGGGTATATTATCGAGTGCAGAGTGAATTTCTTGCCTTGTTAATCCACAACACTCTGCTCTTTTTTTCATAGTGAAGCAGCAATAAAAGGCAATAGAACGGCAGGAGTGGGGCCAGAACTGTGTAAACACGCTGACCAACTAAAGACAGAGGGCGAAGCAGGTGCAAATTCTGCTGAAGCTCAAGGGTTGTAGAGCAACCACAGAGCAGCTGTACAGGCTGCTGGTGTTCCTTTCCCTGCTGTTGTGTTCAGTGGAAGACGCTATATGTGGCCAACAAACGCCCTGCACAGGTCACAGCTGCAAGGCCTGCTAATTCAGGCTTTGCACCCAAGAGCAGGGTTTAACACTTTGAATGGTATTTGTTGTACAGTAGTTCAGTGCAGGGTTGATTTGGGTGTATGAGATTTCCTTCTCTGAACAGATACAATCTAAATGGATTCCGCTGGATATTTAAATACTGTGTGTGTCTGGATTTGGTTCAGTTATACAAGCTTTATGTTGTTGGGCTGGGGACATGGAGCTGCCAACTTACTACTAGCAGATGAACATTTCAGGCTCCCTTGTGTTTTTCTAATGATCAAATCTGACTTTTTTGTTTAGCTTATCTACAGTCTAACCAGGTCATGGGTTGGGGAGAGAAGGCTATCGAACTGCGTTCTGTGGAAACAGGAAACTTGGAAGGTGTATTTATGCACAAGAAAGCACAGAAGCTAAAATTTCTATGTGAAAGAAATGACAAGGTACATACATGACTCAACCATAGTGATTTAACAAATATCGTATAACAGTTGAATAAGAAAAAAGTTGAGGCCATTTAATTTTTATTTAGCATTTTATTATAGTGCATGGTACTTACTTTGGCATAACCCCTCAATTAAAAGCAGACTTTGGCACTGACCTCACAAACTACCCTTTGTGGCAGGAATCCTGCACCTTCCCAGAGCCCTGCTGAAGATAGCCAGATCCTAGCCACTTCTTCCACCTGCTTTGTGCTGCAGATGGAAAATCAGTTTAACCAACCTGTTGGTGAATCCCCAAGTGGTCTGGCTTCAGCATAGACAATATGTGGGGGTGGGGGGAGTGGCTAGCATGCCTTTGCTCTCCTATAATCCCTGGCTACAAAAGTCTCTTAAGAACTGTTGCAACCAGGTACGATTTGGAGCAGCCATGAGTGAAGTATCACACACCAATATTTGAGATACCACTGGTATCTCCTCGGTTAGATGTGGTACAGTGAGTGCATTTTGTCACATATGTATGGTAATGATTGGTAAATGTTCCCTGTAGCTTGTTTTATTTCACTGGTGTAATTAGAGTACTGTAGCCAGAAACTGTTTAGTTTACCTAATTGTTTGAAAATAGGCTCTGATTTCTTTTCTGGTAGAAAATGTATACATTATAAGTTATTGCCAGAATGTATACTTGCAAGCAGTTACACTTCATTTTTCTAAAAAAAAATGTTACCAACTGCATTAAGATTGAATTGTGATTTCTATGTCATAGTGTTCTGGCCTGTATTTCTCTCAGCTTTCAAATTAGTTTAAAATATTCTCATACATGTAAACTGACAGTGGTCTGTTCTTTTTCCTTTTCAAGGTATTCTTTGCATCTGTACAATCTGGAGGCAGCAGTCAAATTTACTTTATGACACTTGGACAAAATGTCCTATTCAACTGGTAAATCGCATCAGAATGAAGGATGCTTTAAAGATTCCCAGTAGATACAAGCACTGTAAAATGCTGGACGGCTATACACTTAAATTTGCACTTTTTACCTACAAAATCTGGTCATTATTAACTTATCAAAATTCATATTTCTGAAGTTGTGGAAGAATTCCATTCTCTTGTCAAAGTATTGCAAATATGTTTAGTTCTATCTTCTAAAAATATGGTGCAAACCAAGACTGAATGCACAATGTAGCAAAGAGCAACTGTCATGGAAAATGTAGCCAATATAACAGGTTGCTTGTACTCTGAAAAGTGTACAAATATTTTTGCACAAAAATATTGTAATTTTATTATTTTGAACTTGAGTCTTTCTCTAAGGACAGCAATATCTATATGTAGATTTCTAGTAGAAAGTACACAAATATGTTATGAGCTGAAATGCCTCTGGTTTTGAATTATTTTTGCTTGTTTCCGTTTTTTCTTTTAAGTTTCACCCAGAGGCAATTGTCCGAGCCTGAGAACCAGTGAAACAGCAACTATTCGCAAAGGGGTTTAATGCAGTCTTGGACGATTAGGGATGATTTGCCCTGGGAGGCATGAGTGTGCATCACTGTAGAGCTTGTAGAGTCAGCTTGTAGAGGCACCTGTACAAAACGCATAAAGCTGACTCCTTGTATGCCTCTGGACAAGATTGAGCCCTTTGACACAGTTACTGTAGAATGTATTTGTAAAAATATTTTAAATAGCAATGTGTCTGAACATATATATACATGAAGCATTATGGGCCTGATCATGTAGGTTTTACTCATACAAGTACCCTTCCTCATGTACGTTCATTTCAATTATACTATCCATGTATATAAGAGTGTAGGATCAGGGACTCTGTCTTTGCATGATTCCCATTCCTGCTGACTCCACAACAGGCTTTCATTTGTTAGCTTGTAAATACGCTGTTTCCAAAATGGATGGCATGGTTAACAAAAGTATTCTTAATACAGCTATAAAAATACCCAGAGAACCAATTAATTATAAATAGAAAAAAAGAATTCAATTTCAGGCGCTCTTTCTATTCTAGTTACTTCAGAATAAATCTGCACCTCCAAGTGGCATTCGTTTCTATCATAAAACGCTGTTGTACGGGGCTTAACATCAGAGACATGCTAGGGTTAAACAGTAAGGTTTAAATGTACAATCATTACTTAGCTGATGTTTGTGCAGTGCTTTGAAAATGTCAAGTGCTAAGTATGACTATATATAATAATACACTCAATACACAAGATCTCAGTCCAAAAGTGAGATACAGTATAGACCAAACTGTACATAAAAAGAAAATCATTAGCTCCAGTATTTTAAAACTATTACCATTTTTAACTTGAAATGTGTGGGATTGGAAGGGGAAGTGGCATTGCACTATCTTGTCTTCTACCTCTAGGATGATGATTGAAAATTGACCATGGTAGAGAGCAATGAACTTTGTTGCCAACCGATGGCTATTACACACCCTGTGTGCAACGAGATTAGTGGTCTTAGGTATTCACGTAGCAAAACCACTCTCAACAGAGAGGGCTAGAATTAGATGGGCCTGGAAGCTGATCAGTACTCTCACACCCTGTTGTGATCCCTCAAGGGCTGAGGCATGCGGGCATGGTAGTGCTGGCAGTGTGTGCACTTCTGCTGTCCATGATCATTGGCTAACTGGAGGACTGCAGGCTCCATGGCTATCAATCCAGCACGTTTTGTAAGGATTAGTTCTTCGCAGACTGTATAGTAGAGTTTTAAACATTAAATATTCACATCTCAAATAGGCAGGCATTGATTATAACAAGAGTTCAAAACCAAGGCAATGCCAAAAACGGGTGGGCATTTGCACACCCATATGGCCAACGGTGTGCCCAAATTTAGCCTCTGATCCACAAAGAGTGGGTATTGCTGTGCCAAGGCACAGCTGCATTTAAATCAGTGGGTCTCTGGGGGCACAGCACTCCACCCAACTGCTGTCAATTGCAGGACTGAGGCCATAATAATTGCTTGAGAAAAATAGCAATAACAACAAAAATGTCATGTGGTCCGGGGCTTCTATGCTACTGAACATTGGGCTCTTTGTGCTCAGCTTTCAGAAAGAGAAAAAGCTGTAAGTTAATATATATATATAATATATATATATATTCTAATAGACCAGCAATCGGTCAAAAATGTAATTTACTTTTCATTTCTTTGAAAAAGCTGAAATACTGTGAAGAGAGAACATCTTTCATTATGTATCCCATGGGTGTGCAAAGCCTGTCGTCAAAATGCTCTTGCTGTAGCACAAATCAGTGACCTTGCCTGCCCTGTATACTTCAAAATGTGTGTTTATCATATCAGCCGCTGCATTACATGAGGCATGTGATTTCTGAACATCTTGATGCCAAGAGTTAGGAGGCAGGTTTTCCTGACACCAGGCACTAATTCAAAAGAGTTTAGCACATAACAGTGGGAGCTTGAAACAGCCCGTAGTATGAGATTAAAGAAGCAAATGTGACTAAACTTTTGTCACATATATTGTAACAGAAAAATGTGATCGTGAGTTGACCTACTGTAAAACTGTTTAGAGCCATACCAACAACAACAAAAGTGCTGAGCTTTTGAGAGAGCGAGCCCATAGCTGCATTAAGTTGTTTAATCTCACGTTTTGTCTCCACTCCATTAGTTCAAATTCTTCTATATGTGATGGAAGACATTAACAGCCAGGTTCTCCTCTCTGAGCTGCACCCATGTCAATATGGAAAAACTCTGACCATCGGAGATAAACATTTTTAAGGGATTTAGAAGTGGAATTCCAATTAATAATGAGAGCTGGGCATAATGAGAGTAGGTGTAAGAGGTCAATCAAGACCAAAGAAAAGATTAGAGTGGCTGAAGAGGATAGAGAGTGAAGATGTCCAGGGCTTTAATTGAAGAATGAAGAAGGGAAAGTAGCTGAAGAAAGTGAATAGAAGTAGCTGAAGAGAGGAAATAGATGTTCCTAAAAGTGGCCAAAATATGAAGGTTTGGAGAGGTTTGATTTAGTTAAGGATAGGAGAGTAGAGTGTCTAATGTTCCAGAGATATTCACGCGGTTGGAAGGATTTATTGGGAGGGAGATACTGAAAAGCTGCTGAAGCTCAAAGCAAATAAGATTTAGGAGATTGGAGAGAAAAGTTTGAGACCCAAAGTAATTTTTAATGCCCTGAATTTAACTATGCAGAATAAATCTAACTGTCAGACTCACTTTGTTGGGAGTTGTTTTTTCTCCAACTTCATTTAGTCGTTTGCTTTATTTTATTAATTATATTCTTAAAAGCATGGAAGTGAGCTGTTAGATTGTTTCTTTTGTGTAATCATTTTGTTATGAATAAATACTGTAGTGGGAGATAGCCAATCCATTAAGCTGTGCAATCTAATTGTTCAATCAGTTTCCTTCTGACACATAGGGTTGCCAATATTCATATTTGCATAGAGAAGTCTGAGCTAATATGTGATCAAGGCACTATTTTTTGTGGCTAGAGTGTATACATTTTAGAAATTTTAAACCATATTCTTCAATTTACACCCTGACTCCTGACTTTAAAAACTGGGAACAACCAAGCTGACTATGTACTGTACATTGTGTATGTGGGTCTTTTCTTTTCATTGTTATCTTATGTTCAAATTGTACATTTGAAAAAGCAATAATAAAACAGTACAGTGAAAAACACAACAAATGTGAAGTTGTTATATTGGTGTAAACTGATATGAAAACATACTGAAGTATTTCTTTCAATCTCTTTATAAAACCTCTAAAGTTCTAGATCTATGTGTCTATAAGTTTCCTATGGCATAGACTAAGTGATTTATCTATATCACAGTGTATAAAAAATATGCCTTTGCAAACCAACAGGGCAAACTCAAAGTGAAAACATTTGTTTTTCATCTCAAAACTGGAGCATGCAAAGTACAAAAACCACAGGGAATGATTTATCCTTCCTCTTTAATGCATAACGATTTGCTAAACAACATAGGTACAGATAAATATATATAGTCTGTAAATTGCACAGTATATAGAACACACTGAGTATACCTTACATCTAGTTGCAGTACCTATCTTCAGTGGAACCTAAATGAAACTTGGCATTTTAATTTTAATCTCTGTTTTATAATGGGAGGAGTAGTTCTATGGTGCTAAATTATTCTGCAATAAAATTGTTTCTATAAGAAGCATCATGTAATCCAGTTTACAAGTTCAGGTTCTGTGCTTTGACAACTGTATTTAAGTTAAATGAAACAAGAGCAAACCTGCAATCTATATAAAAAGACTGTTTTCTATGGATTCTAAAAGCTGAGCAATAAATCAAATTTTCACATAACAAAAGTACAAGAGACCTCCCTGCTCACAGCCTGCCACTTTCTTAAAACACTCTTCACGGTGCATCATGCTGATTAAAGGGCAAGAGGGTGTCTGCTGGGTAATCATCTCAGATGATATTTTAGCATTATTTATGGTTTCCTGTTATTTTCGAGGTAGGGTCAACAAAACTGCCTAGGAGATAATGGTGAAACAAATATTGGGAAGGCTATTTTTTGTCCTCCAAATAATTTGCAACAAACAATTGTATTTTACAGCAGACTTTATCATCCTATACAATAATAAGATGGTTTAGCTGCAACATGAAATTTTATCTTGTGCCTTTCATTGGTTCAACATTACCTGTGTTAAAAGTGATTTTTTTTTTCCACAACAGGATTTTTTTTTCTCTTTTCATGCAGTTTGGGCCTCACAGATTCTTATGCATTTTCAAATGGCAATGAGGAAGGGACTCTCTGGGGCAATTGACCTTAGTGACATATGCTGTACGTAGTAACTAAGGTCTTGACCCTGCAAAAGGCCAAACACTCTGGCCCAATCCAGAAAAGTACTTAAATATGAGTAGTGCCATTGACTCATATGCTCAAAGTTAACACATGGTTACATGTTCTTCTGGATGCAGCTTAGCACATTGCAGTTAGCCACAAGTTTCCTTGATCTTCTGACTTACAGATCAACACCAATAGCAACTACTGGATATAGCCCAGCACAGCTCCTGATGGGAAGACAACTCAGAACTATTGTCCGATCTTAGGGAAAGAATCTATCTCCAAAGTGGCCGGACATGAAGAGAGTAGCCAATCAGATAAAAAAAAGCGTATGAACACTCTTATAACAGACACCACACAGAGAAATGACAGATCTAGAGCCTGATAACTGTGCTCATGTCAAATTAAGATAGAAAAAAAGGATTGACAGCTGCAGCTATTCTAAAGAAAAAGAATTCACATCACGTGTGATAGAAACCAACAGACAGTTCAACAGAAATTATAGTTTGTCCTCAGAAAGAACAATCAACAGAGTAAACTCTAGAAATGGTAGATAGAGAACAGGAAAAAGAAGACTCAAGGGTTCCAAACGAACCACAGTCAGGCATTGCAACTAATGGACAACTGATGACTAGTTGTTACATGTTCAGGTAGAGTAAGTAGAAAACCAGTATGATTCACAGACACTTAATAGAATCATAGAATATTAGAGTTGGAAGGGACCTCTGGAGGTCATCTAGTCCAACCCCCTGCTCAAAGCAGGACCAATCCCCAAATAAATCATTCCAGCCAGGGCTTTATCAAGCCTGACCTTAAAAACCTCTAAGGAAGGTGATTCTACCACCTCACTAGGTAACCCATTCCAATGCTTGACCACCCTCCTAGTGAAAAAGTTTTTCCTAATATCCTATCTAAACCTTCCCAACTGGAACTTGAGACCATTACTCCTTGTTCGGTCATCTGCTACCCCTGAGAACAGTCTAGATCCATCCTCTTTAGAACCCCCTTTCAGGTAGTTGAAAGCAGCTATCAAATCTCCCCTCAGTCTTCTCTTCTGTAGACTAAACAATCCCAGTTCTCTCAGCATCTCCTCATAAGTCATGCACTCCAGGCCCCTAATCATTTTTGTTGCCCTTCTCTGGACTCTTTCCAGTTTTTCCACATCCTTTTTGTAGTGTGAGCCCCAAAATTGGACACCGTACTCCAGATGAGGCCTCACCAATGTCGAATAGAGGGGAACAATCACATCCCTCGATCTACTGGCAATGCCCCTACTTATACAGCCCAAAATGCCATTAGCCTTCTTGGCAACAAGGGCACACTGTTGACTCATATCCAGCTTCTCATCCACTGTAATCCCTAGGTCCGTTTCTGCAGAACTGCTGCCTAGCCATTCAGTCCCTAGTCTGTAGCAGTGCATGAGATTCTTCCGTCCTAAGTGCAGGACTCTGCACTTCTCCTTCTTGAACCTCATCAAATTTCTTTTGGCACAGTCCTCTAATTTGTCTAGGTCCCTCTGTATCCTATCCCTACCCTCCAGCATATCTACCACTCCTCCCAGTTTAGTGTCATCTGCAAACTTGCAGAATGAGATATACAGTGAAACCTCGATATAACAGACTAATTCGGGCGAGGGGGTGTCCGTTAAAACCGAAAGTCCGTTATTTAATAATTTTTTTAAATTATTAAATAACAAGACTTTCGGCTTTAACGGACACCTCCTCATCCGAATTAGTCCGCTATATCGAGGTTTTACTTATCACGGCAGCGGGGAGCCGACAAGCAGCCCGCCCGCTGCCTGGACCCGGGAGGCAGCGGGGAGCCGACAAGCAGCCCGCCCGCTGCCTGGACCCGGGAGGCAGCGGGGAGCCGACAAGCAGCCCGCCCGCTGCCTGGACCCGAAAAACGGATTTTGGATGCATCGGACTTGCTCATAAATTTTGTCCGTTGCTTCCAAAGTCCATTAAATCAGGGTCTGTTAAATCGGGGTTTTACTGTACTTCTCTCTTCACTGTAGAATCTGAGCCCCTATTGTGGGCCCATGCCAGGGAGTGCCTGGAAGATAAGAACTGAGCCCTTGAAGGTGACTTAATACTCTAGGGGAAGCCAGGTTTCATGTGCCCCGTAGCCCATGTCACAAAGGCGCCATGCTGAAGGACTTCCCTTTGTTATAACCTTCAACCCCCCACCTTCTCCTACTTGCTCCCCTTCCCCCTACCAGATCCTCAGCCCCTTCCCCAGTACCAAGATCCTCTCTCTGCCTCATCCCCCTGCCCACCATCCTTCCCTCCCCTGCCAGATCCTCCCCTTCCCCTGCCAGAACCGCCGCCTGCCCCACCCCCCTCTTCTCTGCCCCGCCCCCTCCTCTGCCCCGCCCCCCTCTTCTCTGCCTCACCCCCCCCTCTTCTCTGCCCCGCCCCCCTCTTCTCTGCCTCACCCCCCCCTCTTCTCTGCCCCGCCCCCCTCTTCTCTGCCTCACCCCCTCCTCTTCTCTGCCCCGCCCCTCCCGAGCCCCGCCCATTTCCAGTCCCGCTGCTGTGCTCTTCCGGGTCTGACCGCCTGTAGAGCGCTCTACCCCTCCCCCCACCCGTTATCTCCCAGCGCAGCCGTTGGGCTCTTCGAATGGAGCGCGCGGCCACCTCCGGGAACCGCCCCCTCGCGCGTGCAACATGGCGGCCGCTGGGCCCGCCCAGTGAGAGGCGGAGGGCGCCCAGGCGGTCCGCTGCCCGGGGGGCTCCGAGGTGCCCAGCGCCATGGAAGGCCCGGCCGTGGGGCCCGGCGCTGAGGAGGGGGCCGGCCCCAGCTCCGCCTCCTGGCTCCAGAGGCTCCGCAACGAGGTGCTCCGCTCCTCCCAGCTGAGCGTGTCGCTGGCGGAGGCCCCGCCGGTGGCCGTGGTGGCGGTGGAGCGGTACCTGGCGGAGAGCCCGCCGCCCAGCGCCGCCCTGCCCAAGCCGCCCGCCCCGGCCTACTGCTACGACGTGACCCTGGCGGACGGCAGCCGGCGGGAGAAGTGCTCCCTGGCGCCGCCGCTGAACGGCCTGGTGCAGAGGAACGCGCTGCGCGCCGGCGCCCGGCTCCGCCTCACCCGCTGCTCCTACCTGTACGACGAGAAGAAGCTGAGCGCGGGCTTCCTGTGCCTCGAGCGGCTGGACGTGCTGCGGGGCCCGGCGGACCTGCCCCCGGCGGGCCGCGAGCCCGACGAGCCCCGGCGCCCGCCCCTCAAGGGCGGGAGGAGCCATTACCTCCCCCTGTGGAACAACGAGGATCCCTACGGGGACATCTGGCGGGCGAGCCGGCCGCCGGAGCGCGTCGAGATCGATGGTGAGGGACGCGGGCCTGCAGCGCCTGGAAACTGACCCGGCCCGAGCCCTGTTCACTTGGCCTGGGGATTGGATTAGCAGGGGAGGAGCTAGGGGCAGGGTGAAGTTGGGCACCTGCAGCAGGGATACTGACTGGGAGTGTCTGTGTCCACTGTGCACATAGGTGTGATGTCAAGAATCAGAGAGGTAGCCGTGTTAGTCTGGAATAGCAGAGGTAACAGAGTCCTGTGGCACCTTAAAGACTAACTAAAGTATTGGAGCATAAGCTTTCATGGGCTAATACCCGTAGATGTGATGACTGACTAAGGTAGCTGTACCACCAGACGTCTCTAGTGTAGACGCAGCTACTGGCAAAGCTGTGCTTTTACCCCTATAGCTTGTTTTGCCTCTGGGCTGGTTACTCTACTGGATCAAAGTGTAATTGTGCCAGTAGAGCTGCATCCACAGTAGGAGTGCTCTGCCGCTGTAGTCTGCCAATATTCCTGTGACAGCAAAGCTACACCTAATGTAGACATTGGCTAATTCCCTCCCAAATTAAACAGTAAACATGAGGATGTTTCTGAATATATTAAAAAACAGTGGTGATGGAAAGTATTTTCTCAAAATACTGGTCTAAAGTAGGGGCCCACTTTCAGATTTGAAGTGAAATCTGAACAGGAACATAGTTCCATGTCCTGCACTAACAGGGGCCCCTGCAAATACACAGAGCCCCACAAAAGTGAACAGTGCTCTGTTTAGGTGCAGGAGTTTGCCCACAACAGCAAGTTGCAAGATTGGGGGCCCATGTTCACTGAAATGTGGTCGTCCCCAAAAAAGCTTCCTTCCCACTTTCTGGGTTTTTTTACTTATATGATAGAAATGTAGTAGTATTTTCAACATGTATATCACTATTGTGCTTGGGAAGGGAAAAAGAAGTTCAGTACTTTGTGCAGATGGCTGAGAGCTGAGAACTGAGTTTGTTTATATAGCATAAGAAAACAGTTTTATTTTTTATAAGAAACATTATCAAATATACCGTATATGAAATCCTGTCTGCCTTAAGGTTTCAGAGTGGTAGCAGTGTTTGTCTCAGCAAAAATAACGAGGAGTCCTTGTTGTACTTGGGGACTAACAAATTTATGTGGACATAAACTTTCGTGGGCTAGAACCCACTTCATCAGATGAATGGAATTCAAAATACATTAGCAGGTGTGTGTGTATATGTACACAGTTCATGAAAAGATGGCAGTTGCCATATCAAGTGGGGGGGGGGGGTCCAGTGCTAATGGGACAATTCAATTAAGGGTAGAATACCAAGGGAGGAAAAATCACTTTTGTAGTGGCAGTAAGGGTGGCCCATTTCAAACAGTTGACAAGAAGGTGTGAGTAACAGTAGGGGGACATTAGTATGGGGAAATTAGTTTTTGTAATGACCCATCCACTCCCAGTCTTTATTCAGGCCTAATTTGATGGCGTCCGGTTTGCAAATTACTTCCAGTTCTGCAATTTCTCGTTGAAGTCTGTGTTTGAAGTTTTTTTGTTGAAGAACTGACACTTTTAAGTCTGTTATTGAGTGACCAAGGTGATTTAAGTGTTGTTCTGGTTTTTGAATATTTTAATTTCTGATGTCAGATTTATGTCCATTTATTTTTTTGTGTAGAGATTGTCCATTTTGGCCAATGTACATGGAAGAGGGGCATTGCTGGTACATGACGGCATATATCACATTGGTAGATGTATACATGAGAAAGCCCTCCTGATGGTGTGACTGATGTGGGTAGGTCCTATGATGGTGTCTCTTGAATAGATATGCAGAGTTGGCACCGGGGTTTGTTGCAGGGTTTGGTTCCTGGGTTAGAGTTGTGTGGTGTGTAGTTGCTGGTGAGTATTTTCTTCAGATTGGGGGGGGGGGGGAGGGCTTTCTGTAAGTGAGGACTGGCCTGTCTCCCAAGATCTGTGCGAGTGAGGGTTCATCCTTCAGAATAGGTTTTAGATCCTTGGTAATGTACTGGAGAGGTTATAGTTGGAGGCTGTAGGTAACGGCTAATGGCTTTCTGTTACTTTCTTTGTTCGGCCTGTCTTGTAGCAGGTGACTTCTGGGTACCCTTCTGGCTCTGTCAATCTGTTTCTTCACTTCACCAGGGAGGTACAGTATTGTAGTTTTAAGAACGGTTGATAGAGATCCTGTAGGTGTTTGTCTCTGTCTGAGGGATTGGAGCAAATGTGGTTGTATCTTGGTTGTAGACAATGGATTGTGTGATGTGGTCTGGATGAAAGCTGGAGGCATGTAGGTAAGGCAGGCTGGTAAGGCAACTCCCATCTTTTCATGTACTGTGTGTATATATATATATATCTGATACTGTATTTTCCACTCCATGTATCTGATGATGTGGGTTCTAGCCCACAAAAGCTTATGCCCAAATAAATTTGTTAGTCTCTAAAGTGCTACAAGGACTCCTCATTGTTTTTGTCTGCCTTAATACATTTCTATAATCTGCTGAGACAACTCATGCAGCACATGTATCACTGTTGTTGTTTTTCTTAGTGTTAGTCCACATAAAGAGGTATATTCAAACATGTAGACTGTTTTATCACTTGTTTTTTGTTTTGTTTTGTTCCTGCTTTCTATTTTTTCACTAGTATCCAAATTAACTTCTCTTGGTCATCTGGAAATGAACTGGAGGAGCAGAATACACTTCAGTCCATTGCTTGTGAGAATCTTGCATAAGTCTAGACTAAGGTACTATGGGAAACCTGACAAAAAACTGGATATACCATATCAGGTAGGGGGGAAAAACCCAACTTGTACGAGTAGTTCTGAGGTGTTGCAGACACTTCTTATTCCCATGCAGTAAGGGTACAGCTAAAGTTCCTACAGTCAGCAACAAATAAACCCTCAAATTGTTACAGTTGTAAAACCTTAAGCTTACAAAAGTACAAAATGATCAATCCCATGTGTGTATGTGTATATGTGACTGAGCCCAGAGATTGGTGCATGGCAGTTACCTTAGAGCTTCGTGGTATTAAAACAATGTCAGTGTTGGTTTTTTAATTGTCTGTCTTTATCTCAAACTGAATTTTTGTTGGTAACAATATCACAGAGGGTCAGAGTTAAAGTTATAATTAGTGCTGTTGATTAATGGCAGTTAATTCACACAATTAACTCAAATATTAGTCATGATAAAAATAATCGCATTAATAACAATAAATACCAATTTAAATGTATTAAATATTTTGGATGTGTTTCTACATTTTGAAATATATTAATTTTTTTTACAATACAGAATACAAAGTGTATAGTGCTTTATATTTTATTATAAATATTTGTACTTTAAAAATGATAAAAGAAATTTTATTTTTCAATTCACCTTATACAAGTACAGTAGTGCAATCTCTTTATCATGAAAGCGTAACTCACAATTTTTTCATTACTAACTACACTCAAAACCAAAACAATGTAAAACTTTAGAGCCTACAAGTCCACTCAGTCCTACTTCTTATTCAGCCAATCGCTAAGACAAAAAAGTTTGTTTACATTTATGGGAGATCCTTCTGTCTACTTCTTATTTACAATGTCACCTGAAAGTGAGAACCGGAGTTTGCATGGCACTTTTGTAGCCAGCCTTCCAAGGTATTTATGTGCCAAATATGCTAAACATTTGTATGCCCCTTCATGCTTCAGCCACCATTCTAGAGCACATGCTTCCATGATGATGATGCTCGCTTTTTAAAAAAATGTGTTGTGTTAAATTTGTGACTGAACTCCTTGGGGGAGAATTGTATGTCTCCTGTTCTTTTACCCACATTCTGCCATATATTTCATGCGATAGCAGTCTCGGATGATTACCCAGGGCATGTTCATTTTAAGAACACTTTCAAGGTAGATTTGACAAAACACAAAGACGGTACCAATGTGGGATTTCTAAAAATAGCTACAGCACCCAACCCACAATTTAAGAATCTGAAGAGCTGTCCAAAATTTTTAGCGCATCTGGCATGTAAATATCTTGTGACGCTTGCTACAGCAGTGCCATGTGAACTCCTGTTCTCTCTTTCAGGTTTCATTGTAAACAAGAATGGGCAACATTTTATCCTGCAAATTATAGCCAAACTTGTCTGAGTGGCTTAAGTAGGACTGAGTGGATGTGTAGGCTCTAAAGTTTTACTATGTTTTTTTTTCGAATGCAGTTATTTTTTAAACATAATTCTACATTTGTAAGTACAACTTTCATGATAAAGAGAATACACTACACTACTTGTTTTAGGTGAATTGAAGAATACAATTTCTTTTGTTTTTTACAGCACAAATATTTGTAATAAAAATATGTGAGCACTGTATTATACTTGTAATTGAAATCAATATATTTGAAATGTAGAAAAGCATCCAAAAATATTGAAATGATATTCTAGTATTGTTTAATAGCACAATTAACTTTTTTAATCACTTGACAGCCCTAGTTGCAATGTTTGCTAATTTTTATATATATATTTTTCTTAGAGTATTTAAACATAATTTATATTACATTATCTGGTTATTGCTTCCAAATTTCTACATTAAGGGGACTTTTATATAAAATTGTGAATTAGCTTTGATGACAAAATACCCTTCTGCTAGTAATATATTTTTTCTTGAAAACCAGCCTATATGCTGTATTATGACCCATGCTGTTTACCAAATGATTCTTGAGTTAAACTTGACAATTTTTTAATTCATTATACAGCATTTTAAAGTGTTATCTTCTTTAAAAAACATATTGAAAAAAAATCTTCTGGCCCCGTGAGGGTGAGGAGGGGGCATTTGAGGTGTTACCTTAACATTGTGAGAAATGTGAACATTTTCACTATAGGAGTTGGGGGAGGAGAGTGGGAGAGGCTCAAAAATTACCCTTCTACAGTGCTCTAGGGAGAGAACCACCCTGATAATTATGATTTATTATTATGTATTTATTTGAACAAACTGGTGAAGATTCCCCATTAGTAGCAAACTGTGAGTTTGACCCTGCAAATACTAAACATGCAAGTATCTCTATGAATATGAGTACTCCCACTGATGTCAATAGGGACTACTCATGTGCATAAATCTTTGCAGTATTGAGATCAACAGAGAAGTGAGATTCCCTTATGAGCTAATAACACCATTTTTGCTTGCTTGCTTCATCTCTTTTCCTGTAGTTCTACAGTTCTGGACCGTAGTATTTCCTCAAGGTTTATATTGTGAAACTGATTCATGGCATTTTCACAGCACTTAGAAATGCTAGACATGCTAGCAGCTACATAATTGAGACTGTGATGCAGGAAAATATAGGATTCTTGCACTTCCATGTTTGAATTTAAGCTTGTGGAGCATACCATGGCTTCAAGTTTATAATGAGTATCAAAACTACTAGGGAAATTACTGTGAATAGGACAGGCATTTTAATAGTTATCCAAAAAGAAGACCATTTGTTATCCATGTAGTTAAAGGTCAAAAAGATGTTTGGTTTTTCTTTTCTAGGCTTATTTTGAAGTTGCTGATAGTTCAGGCATGATGTCGATGGTTTTGTGGAATTCTTTATGTCCTGAGTGGTATAACAATATGAAGATTGGCACAGTACTTCTGCTTGAACAATATGGTATCAAAACCAGTTATCCATTTAAAACACAGCCAACACCAGGGGATTCGCAGATGAAGAGATTTACTACAATTGGTTAAGTATTCCAGAAATCTGATTCCAAGTATTGCTGTTAAAAAGTTAGAAAATACCATTTCAGCTGACCAGTTACAAGAGCTGTAGTGAAATTACATGGCCTTTCAATAGATTTATCTTCAGTTCCCATTTAAAGGCAGGTGAAATAGAGACCATTTCTGGGACGGCGTTGATGTGATCAGTGAGAGCAGTGGGTCTTGGCGCTTCACCCGCTTGAGATGAATGAGGTAATTCATACCTCTCACGGCTATTCTTTCAGGCTGTCTGGACACTGGGGTTAGGGTTCCTGCTTTTGTTACACTTTGGTTCTGTTTACAAGCATTTTTCTCTTCTGTTAGATGAAAAAACTATCTTTTTTGTAAATGAAAGTGGAGTCTGATATAATCACAATTCCAAGTGCTGGGGCCCTAGGTACAGGGCTCTAGTGCCTGTGTCTTAATTTGCCCCTGCTTCCAAATTAGTCTCACATATAAATATAATTAATGTACTATTTACATGCCCATCTGGATCATTAAAGATGGGATCTAGGAGTCACACCCTGTTGCAATCCATATCTGTACACATTAGGAGCCCCACTGAAGTAGAAGTTTGGTGCTTTATGATCTCATTTTGCATTGATGATTGCTACCAAGTGCACTAAAAATGGTCCTTGGTATACTGGTTCCTCAACACAGAGGAAAGAGGCTTCCTTTCTGCTGTTGCAGGGTGTGATAGAGCCAAGACAGCCCTAATACAGGAACGCTGATGCCTTATTGCAAGACAATGGCCTCCCCATAACAAGCCTGGTCACCAACATTTCTTTCTCCCTGAATATGGACTCCGCTTCCTTACATACTCCTATTCTGAATTAAATAGCTATCAGAAAAGCCATTTCCGTGGCACACACAAATACATATCTTTGGGGGTTGGTGCATACATCTCATTTTCTTCTTAGTGATGACAGTTTTGCTAATGTAGTCACTACAGTGCATGAAGATGAACTGCTCAAAGCCATGTATTCTCGGTCTCATGCATTTTGCCTTAAAACCAGTACTTAGCATCTGAAGTGTTTATGATGAGTTGGCAGGAGAGAGGAGTGTTTTGCCAGGCAGGGAGACTTGGGGGGAAGACAGAAATGAAAACTGTTAATGCTTACAAGCCAGCATAACAGTAATTATAATTGCCACAGACCTGCCTTCAGCAAAAAGGCACTGTCAAATATGCTTGTCTGAGACTCCTTTTTGTATAAACAAACCACTCAAATTTTTAACGCTTATGGAAATCTTCGGTTTGGGGTCACCATGCCATTTATTGTGGTATCAGTGGTGATGAGATTAAAAACAACTTGGGAAGTAAGGCTGCATATAATAAAGGCTAATAGTTGCACAATGCAGGAATAAGAACTGTAACTCAATAATGAAGTGTCATGGGGCATCTGCAGACTACAGATGTAGTGTGTTTAAAAAACACCAAAACTAATTTTCTCTCATCCAAAATGTGTGTGTATGTTCTGTGTTTCTCTCTTTGATAAATTGCTCAAATATTTTTCCCTGGCATGAACTTAAAAAAAATGTACATATCATAGATCAATGGATGAGCTATATTCATAGATCTTATAAAAAAAAATGGAGTAGTGTTCTAGACAGCGAGAATATCAGAAAAATTCTGTAGAGCAACAGATATCCATTTTATGTAACTATTTAAGCATGCACTTGCTATGTATTTTCAGAATGACATTGATAGTGAGATGCTGTTTCAGTAAATTGTCTCAGATGGTATAAAAAATAAAATGTATAAACAGAGGCCGGTTTTAAATACTTTGTCAGCTACATATCCTGAAATAGGGTATGTATTTATTATAGAACATGCACAGACTGTAAGTACCCTTCCAATAGTTAATTGAAACACAATAATTAACAGTTACATTGAACTGCTAAAATCACTGACCATTGTCATAGTACACTTCTAATCTGTTATCCCATCTTCCAAATAACCAAATATTCTCTCCTATCCTCATTCTCAGAGTCCCAAAAATGAGTCTGTGTGTCTGAAAGATTTAAAAAACCAGGTTTTGTCAGACCAGGGGAAAACGCATCCAATAGTCGAGGGACCTTGGCAGAGAATATCCCAATAACAACTTTCTCTAGTCTATCAAGTGAGCACTAGCTTGTGTTCCTCTGCTGGTTGCAATTGTGGTAGTATAGAACAAGGACTGTGGTGATTTCTCAGGACCCAAACTATTTAGGGTTTTAAATGTTAAAACCAACACCTTGAATTCCACCCATTAGCCCACAGGCAGTGTATGTACAAGAACTCCGCTTAACATTGTAGTTATGTTCCTGAAAAATGCGACTTTAGCAAAACGATGGTAAGCGAATCCAATTTCTCCATAAGAATTAATGTAAATGGGGGGATTAGGTTCCAGGGAAATTTTTTTCACCAGACAAATTATATATACACACAGAGTATTCATTTTAAATAAAAAATTTAATTGTGAAGTTTGGTTGAGGTAGTGAAGTTAGAGAGTGGGATATTTCCCAGGGCATACCTTAATGATGCACTAGCTTTTGGCCGAGCCTTCAAGGATTAATACATTGTTAATGTAGCTTCACGTTCTAAAAGGCAGCATGACAGACTGAGACATGCTGTGTGTGAGAGATGCGCATTGCCCCTTTAAGTACATTGTCTTTTTAAGTGGATCAGAAAGTTGAGCTAGCAACTGCTGCCCTGAGCTCTCTCTGTCTCTCTCAGTCCGTGTCCCCACCCTGCTCTATATGGAGAAGGGGTAAGTGAGGTGTAGGAGCAGGGGGTAGGGAGACACCCTGACTTTAGTCCCTCCCTTTTCCCCTTGTCCCCACCCCACAGCAAGCAGAAGGATCCCTGGAGCAACTCCAAGGCAGAGGGCAGGAGCAGCACATGGAGGGAGGGACAGCTCAACTGCTGGCCGTTGATAACCTGCTGGGTGGTTGCCACACAGGGAACTTAGGCAAGCGGGCAACAGCTAACTCCAATGGGCTGCTCTTCCTGCAAGCAGTGGACAAAACAGGCTGTTGCCAAGCAACTTTATAAGGGAGCATTGCACAACTTTAAACGAGTATGATCCCTAATTGATCAGCAACTTAACACTGAAACAATGTTAACCGGGTTGACTTTAAGTGAGGAGTTCCTGTATCAGTTCACTGAATTTATATGGTCCACTGAAATGGATGGTCATACCACACCACATGCATTCTCAAAACTACTGCCTTTTCAGCCCAGGGTATAACAATACTTCTAAATTGAAGACCTGAGTTAAAAATAATAACCTTCCACCATAAATCTATGGAGCTCACATAACCAGATAATAGTTTGGGTTGCTTCCAAGAATCTAGTAATTCTCTAGTTTATCTGGTTTTAAGCTTCAACCAAGTAGCCCACACCCAAGTCCAAATCTTTGGCATACACTGTTGGTCACTATACTGCTCCTTCTGAATTGCTTGTAATGAAAATCTACAACAGAGTTTCTCTATCATAATTGCTTGTAGTCAAATCAGAACTTCCGCCATTGGTGCTTCAGCTGTCTTCCCTCTTATTTAATCCCTTGCAAGTCATCTGTAAATCATGGTGATCTTTGAGAGTGTTTAAGAACTTGTCAGTAGTGGTTGACAAAAGGTTTTTAGAATATCCAAATGGATCATCAACAGACTACCCCATGTAGGGAGCTGGACAATCCAGCAAGGTTCTTCATATAATTTGTTACAACTATTTATGACATCCTTACATTCCTCATTTTACCCATGTAGTGACCTAAAATCAGAGAGACAAATTTTATTAGTATTTGCAAAAGCAGTGAGCCAAAGTAAGAGTGTTTCATTTATTCATGAAAATGTCACTTATTCAGGCCTAAAGAAGAGCTCTGTATGGTTTGAAAGTTGTCTCTCTTACCAGCCAAAGTTGGTCCAATAAAAGATTCAGAAAGTCAAAGTAAAGGTTTCTTTAAATATATTTTTATGCTTAAAATGATATTGTTTTTCTCCAGAAATTAGCCTGAACGTTCGAGATCCTCCAACTAAAATTAACATTATTCCAGAAAAAATGGTTAAACCAGAGTGGAGAGTACCTGAAGTTAGATATCTGTTTGTCACAAGGTAAAATAAAAGTTTGTGTTCAGTTATGTGTGGGCTAATGTTTTGCTAATTTTTATTTAATTTTAACTGGGAATATTACAGGAAAACATCTGTTCTACCTTTTCTGCTCTGGGAACTATTTAGGAATTTTTCTGACTGATTTAAATTTCAGGTATTTAAGAATTATCTACAGTTTCTCTTTGATTTTGTTCTTAGGTCCGAACTGGATAACTTACCGAATAATCATTCCTGTGATATTATTGGCCTTGTGATATTTGTAGGAAGGGCTGAACGAACAAGAAAGAGAGGTTTTTATCAAAAATATTTTCAAAATTTATTGTATTATTACAATTTGGAATATTATTTAATTTAAAAATGTTTTTGTTTGTGCAGAAAATAGTGAAGATTTTTGGATACATCGCTGGGCACATGTTGTTGATGGGACATCAGACCAACCATTCATACTGGAATTGTTTGCCACTTCTCAGCCAGATGTATTTGAACATATTTCCCCAAGTATTTATCGTACAATAGTCTATTTTATTATTTACTTGGTTTTTTTCAGTTTATGATATTTTTTCTCTCTAGGCATCTTTGCCATGAATTCAAATTATCCCTAAAACTTCTCATCCCAAATCAGAAAATAAATGAGCAGTAATGAAAACAGACCCAAACAATGCCCACCTCAACAAAAGATGGTACCCCTCATCATAGTAGACCTTCCCCAATAACCCAGGTAAATAGATGGGCCTTACAGCATGCCCTAAAATTGAGCTAATCTGGCCTATTTTCAACCAAGTTTGAGTGAATTCCAATTTTCAAGCCCCTTGGAGAGAATACCCTATTGGTAACCCCCTTTCTCAGGTCAAATGACTCTCCTGACTATAACTGTGACAGTACAATACAGGCAGCCTCTCACATAGGCAAGTCCTAAGCCATGTAGATCTTTACAAGTTAAAAACTAACTCCTTAAACTTTATTGGTTTGTGTGAAATGAGTTGGTGGCTTTGATTCAGTTGCTGGCTAAGTGTCCACACTTAGATTCTAGGAAGTGAACACTAGAATCGCCAGAGCCAGCGCAGCCTTTGGAAGGCTCCAATCTAATGTTTGGGATCGGAGAGGCATCAAGATTGAAATCAAACTAAAAGTCTATTCGGTGGTCGTCCTGCCCACCCTCCTCTATGCTTGTGAGACCTGGACTGTCTACAGTCGTCATGCGAAAAAGCTGAATCGCTTCCATCTGAGCTGTCTGCGGAAACTACTGAAGATAAGATGGCAGGACAAAATTCCAGACACCGATGTCCTTTTACAGGCTGATATGACAAGCATTTACACCCTGCTTTGCAAGGCACAACTTAGATGGGCTGGCCATGTTGTGCGAATGCCTGATGAGCGATTGCCCAAGAAGATGTTTTATGGTGAATTACAACATGGCAAGCGATCTCTTGGTGGTCAAAAGAAGAGATTCAAAGACACCCTTAAGGCCTCCCTTAAGAACTGTAACCTAGATCCTTAAAATTGGGAGAGCATCGCTAATGATCGCTTCGCCTGGCGCAGATGAGTTCATGATGGTGCAACAGCCTACGAACAAAAGAGACTGAGTGATGCTATAGAGAAAAGCCTTCTTCGCAAGTCCAGGGCTGGTATCCTCTCTTTCCCCCGGTCGGCAACCTGATCTTCAATGTCCTCAATGCAACCGTCAATTCCGGGCTTGGATTGGACTAATCAGCCATCTCGGAACCCACTCCCAAACAAACTGATGACACTGGGTGGTCCTCATCAATTCTGATGGATGAACGATAAGTGTCCACACCAAAAAGAAGCCACAATCACAGTTGGTATCCAGATTAGCTGTCTCAACAAAGTCCAAGGATTGAATGAACATTGGGAATTAACTATGCATTCACCCCAACAAATATTTTTTCTGTGCCAAGGAAAAAATATTTGTAGGGCAGCATAGGAAATCTTGCTCATATTGGTTCTGTGGATACAGGGTTTCAGTTTTATTTAACATTGTATTAGCTTAGCTGGTATATCTTATTGACAATCTTTTTCTAATTGCTTAGTCAAGATTTTTCAGACACTATCCTAGTATTTCATTTCTTCATTCAAGACTGAAGTGTGTATTTTTTTCAGGGAGTGATGCTGTTTCTTTTTAGACCATTGATTGTAACTTCTTTCAGAAGAATTTTTTTTCTCTAGTTTTTGGTATTTGATTTGTTTGTTCTGCTTTGAATGCAGCTGAAATTGACATAGCTTTTTGTTAAGCTATATCAACTTAAATAGCACTTTCTTTCCTATGGCAAGAGTGATTAGTATGTATCTCAGTAACACCTGTGATGAGATCATACCTCCAGCCATAATTGCACGAAACCTTAAGAATATGTGGTGTGGGGGAAGGGAGAGGAGAAAGAAATTAACTGGTATTTCTTGTGCTCTGTGTGTTTTGTTGAGGGGAAAAGAGTTTGTAGGGGGAGGACATTCTGTAATGGGGGAAAAAATGCTGTTTACATTATGCTATTACAATTAATTAAATTGGAGGGGGAGGACATTCTGTGATGGGGGGAAAAAACGCTGTTTACATTATGCTATTACAGTTAAGACCCTTTTAACTATCATAGTTGTATGGCCTCTTTTGCAGAATGCTTGAAATATCAAAGTGGAGGAAATCAAATGTAAAATTGTATACGACCATAGTTGCTGTTTTTAATTAACACTGACCGATTCCTTTGTGTCACACAATGAAGAATTAGGTAGTAGAGCTGTCTGGAAGACAAGAAATTCTGTTCTAATGTGGAACAAAAATGAGACCTTTCAAAAAAAAGTGTGGAAAAACTGAGCAAAGCTGATGTAAGAATAGCCAATAGCCGGTGCTTAGGGCACTCCATCTGGGATCCGGGAGAAAACCTGTGTCTCCCACATCCCAGGGAAGTGCCTGAACCCCTGGTGTATAGTCAGTCTCTGTCTGTGTGTGTGTGTGTCTCTCTCTCTCTTGCGCGTGCGCCTGATTAAGATTTAATTATTTATACAAAGTGGAACAGGAGCTCCAACATATGTGAGAGAGAGAATCTATTCTGGCACTTGGGAAAGTTATTTTTATGCATAGTTTTAATCTGAACACAAATCTTCATGAGACAAAACATCTGTGATGTTCAAATTGTGAAATATTAACTTAATTGTAGCATGGCTTGCCAAGGCCTGAATCATGCGAACACTTGCACAAATGTTTAACTTCCACTGAAATCTTATTGCTTTGTCTAACAGCTATTAATCCAATTCCATCCCCAAATAGTGAGGTCTAACGACAAAAGAGTGAAGGGTTGACCACATGGTCCAGTTTTTGCTGGATCAGTAGTTCAGATACTGGGGGTTTTTTTAGTGCATATTTAAAACAACCTTGGTATGGGACAGCTTTGGAACCTTGATATACCAGAAAAAACTGAAATGATTTTTTTCTCTCTAGTGACTTATTTGGTGTGCACACAGATGAGAGTGGTGAGGGACATCACTGAGAATACTCCCAGAACACTTTACCTTACAACTTCAAATGAGAGTCAGATGTTTATTACAGGTAAATAAAATATTATTTTTACAATAATTTTATGAGACACATACTGCAGGTTAAATATTCCTTGGTAAATGAGGTATTTCAGGTTGAAGATGTCCATAAGATTTTTAGATACAGAGCAAAAACAATTTGCTTTTAAAGCAGATTTCAGAATCACACTGTAGCATACCTTACATTGCTTCCTTCATTCAGAGATGTTATTTTACTAAAACGCCACTTTTTAAATCCTCTGGAGATATAAGAAGTTGTATTTTTCTGTTTAATAACTCCAGGTTTCCTTTCTCCCTTTCCCCCCTCCCATCTCACTGCCCCACTCCCAAACAAAGTATTGGCCTAATTATAAACTTGAGACCAATCCAGTTTCAGCATTCGTAAATTGGTCCATCCAGAAAGTGGTTAAGTTTCCTTCCTGTCTACAAGAGATGTGCACAAGAAGACCAAAGAAGGAAAGTGAAATTATTGATTAAAACTATTAAACTTCATTGAGCTGATGTTATATGGATTCTAAACAAGCCATGATGAGACTACATGAGCTAACCGATATTTAAAGAAAGATCAGGACAGTTATGAGTTGAAAGTATTAAGATTGTTTAAAAAGTGAGAACACTGCAGTGTGGTACCCAAAAGATGTAAGGTGTTTTCCCCTGCTAAATCATCATCAGTATATTTTAAAAAATTATAATAATATATCCAGCATTTGTGCTATTGTTGGGTTGGTCCATATGAAGACTCGTTAATTGCTTAAACACAGACTATTTTAAGAACTTGACATTACTACATCATATGCAACAAGGAACCTTTATAAAAACTGTAATTCCATTAATTGTTTTTTTCATAGATTCCAGCTTTCTGTTCTATTGCAAAATGGTCCTGTATAGCTTTTAATCTTAAATTCAGCCCAGTAAACATTCTTCCCAGATATCTCATCGTTTTACTATCCAGTTGGTTCTTTCTACAGTATTTCTGATACAATATGTCAGCTAAGACAATGAGTATGAGTCCCTCTATAGGTAGATGGAAACAAGAAAATACTCTTTTATGTCATTCTTTATAAAAGTATCTGGATACCTCAACACACAGTTGGGTCTGCAGAGGAACTTCTGATTGTCTGTCTGAATCACGATTAGCCACAAATCTTCCTCTTGGCAGAAGTATCTAGTTCTACATTTCAGAGCTCCCAAATGAAGGGGTTCTGATTTTTAGTGTCCTCCTCACTTGCTTCCAGTATGTTAGCTCCACTCTGCTTTATATCCACCTTCCTCCTAAATCAGAGCCTCAGCTATCCTCTCAAAATCATCAGCTGAGATGGTTTCCAGCTCAGCTGCCTCTAAACTGGGCTACCTTGCTGCAGACACAATGGTAACAGGAGAATAGGCTCTCCTCTGATGAGGAAAAGATAACTTCTTGGTGTGAAATGCTGTTTCTTGCTCATCTTTTTCCCACTGTTGTGTGGGACAGAATATAACTAGCTAGTTCTAGAAAGAACATTTAACTGTTTTACTGCCCAAATGTTTGCATTTAGGGCACCTAAATCCAAGTGCCATATAAGGGTCCCATTACACTTTTTCATAAAGCCACTATCAACTAGTAGAGGGACATTGTTTTAGCATCTCTGACTTGGCTTTTTGTGTATATTGCTGTATAGTGTTCAAAAGAGCAATTTATTAACCAAACAATTACTTAATCTATTTGATCCTTTTTATTTCAATACCAAAACCTTTTGTTTTAACAGGGTGGCACAAAGGCCAACCATATACCAGAGATGCCAAAGTGAAAAACTTTATCCAGTGGATTAAAACTCAAAGTGAAGCTGATCAAATGAAGAAAACTGTAATTGGTGGATACTATCCTTTCCCACCAGCGCCAAATACTTTTTTGAAGTATTGTAAAAATAATAAAGGTATCCTACACCATACCTAACATCCCCATTACGTGTGCCTCATTCTGTCTGAGATTTCATCACAAGTATTCAAAATTAGCAATTCTGATTGCTTTACATCTGGATTATATCAATGATTAAATACTAGAATGTCATTCAAGGAAAAATCATTCTGAAGCTGCTGAAGATCAACTGAACCAGGCCTCAGCTAGTGTAAATTGTCATAACTCTAGTGATGGCAGTGAGGTTTTGACAGTTTACATCAACAGAGAATCTGCCCCTCTGAATTTAGACTCTGTAGATATTCTGTTCTGTACCAACATCTGCTTCAGCTACAACTTCAATTCAACTTGAAAGTCAGTGTCATATTGAAGAACATAAGATGTGATAATGATAAAGAACTTCAGCAATAGTATATTAAGCAGAACCTTGAATAGCTATGATCATTTAGTATTAACTCTGAGCTGGCTAAAAAGCTTTGTTCCCCAATAGTCTGAAAATGAGAGATGAGAAATAGGAGGATTTAATTACTGAGAAGTTCGATTTTAAGACAATAATTTAAAATTAGAAAGGTCGTTCCAATTTTCTTTTATGAATCCAGCATTGATACCTTTTAGTAGTTTTGTATTTCTTTAAAACTGTTAAGTTTGTGGGAATTGCTCTTTTGCAGTTGAATCAGTTTTGAAAGCCATAAGTGAAATGGAGAGGGAGATTGAAGACCTGCACTACAGGGAGCACAAGCGCTTTGCTGTTCAGGGGATAATCAGTGCTATAAGATATGTCAGCTATGCAGCTGAAGACGCCTCAGGAGTGGAACCAATTCAGGTACAGTGCTTGAGGATTAATAGTATAGCACTTAAGATGCTGTGATCATAATTACAATTGAGATCTCTTGCATTTGAATTCAGAACCCACGTACATTGTCTCTTGATTAACTTAATTTACCGTTCTGGGAGCAAGAGAAGCTTGAAAGTCATAGTTTAAATTTTAAAATTTAATGATTTACTTGTTTTCTGAGTGTTACAGTCCTCAATAAAAGTACCTGCTGTATAAGAGTTACTGATTAAAAACCTGATTGAATAGCATAGTTAAAGTAAAATAGGGAACGGGAGAACTGACTACTTTAATATAACCTGTCACTTTCTAGACAGAGGTGTTTTTTTGGTTTAAACTTGATTATAGAGGATTTTCTAGAAAGCAAACGTGCTAGACACTATAATGGCGATACCTTAGTCTAAAATCTTTTATCCAGTTCCTCACAAAGTTATTGGAGGAGAACCAATTAGAAATCAATCTGATACCGTTTTGTAATTGCAGATGAAATAGCTTTAATTGTTTAACTGTTGTTACAGGAAGGTAGAGTCCAGTCATCATCTCAAACAACTGTAAAAAACACTGGTATGTCTAAAGATTGTGTTACGAAAGGAAAAAAGCGAAGCCATCGAAATAAAGAAGCTAACTCCATACTTGATTCACAATGCACTTCCCTGGAAAAACCGCAGCATCCACGTATGTTAACCAGAAAGAGTCGAATCAAGAGAAAGATTGATCACCGTGCGGAGGCTGAGAAGTAAGCCTTTTGAGTAAAGTGTGGTTATATTAATTGTTCCATTTCACTGATCTACTATAGATAAATAGAGTAAGCTTTTAAAAAGTACCTAAATGAGTTAGGCGTACAAATCCCATTGAAAGGCAATTGACTGAAACTATAAGCAGCCCAATTTAAAAATGGTAATCCTTCTTCCTTATGGACCCAGTCTTGCTCCTATTAGTCAGTGAAAGCAGGATTGAGGAAAATACTTTACTGATTTGAACTTTGTAAGCCAGGGAAATGATTCTGCAGAAAATTGTCCTTGTTACCTCTTGCTATATTCTAGCAGCTATTATATTAATTCTCAGTCATCTGAAGTGCTGGTTCTGAGTTTTATTTTCTCCAAAAACATAAATTTCATTGGATTGCCATTCTTGATTAAATACTTGTGACATTAACCAGGGTACAATCTATAGGGGCCTGCACAGATACAAATTGATATCCATGGATGTAGATATCTGCGGATAGAAATCGGTATTCACTGAACCACAGGGCTCTCCTGGGAACCACAGCAAGGAAAGGAGCAGAACGTGGGGCCACCACTCCCAGGAGCCAGCGCCCCACACCGGCAGCTCCTCTGGCACAGCTGTACAGACCTCAGACAGAAGACGCAGTCACACAAACAGCTGCGTGGAAGGGATGGGAGTAGGGCTGAAAGAGATACAGCTGGACAGGAGGAGCAGTCGGTGTGGTGGATTGCAGCTGGTCACATGTTCGGCTCCTTTTGCCGCTGCGGGTCCCAGGAGAGCCCTGCGATTCAGCGAATACTGATTTCTATTCGCAGATATCCACATCCAGGGATATCAATTTGTTAGAGCCCTGTGCGGATACAGTCTGGACTGTTGAACAGCTGTGTCCCCTCAATTCTCCAACCTGGGGTGCCTTCCACACTGTTTCTCTGTGAGAGCAACCACTCCTAGTCTTCTCTCACACAGCCTCCAGCATGTAAATTACTCCCAGCTATACTGAACGAGTGCTAGGGCCAGTTGCTCTTGAATTACACTGCAAAGTAACACTAGCAAGTTCCCATTCCCAGACATTCTCCCAGAAATTCATATTGTACTGCCCAGCCCTCTATGACATGCACAAAACCCAAATGGTGTTCCCCAAACACTTCAATCCAAGCACAGAGGTTTAGATAAAACAATAAAACAAGTTTATTAACTACAGAAAGATAGATTTTAAGTAGTGAGGCATAAAAGTCAGAATTGGTTACAAAGAAATAAAAGGTAAAACACAACTAATATGTAACTTAACAAGCTAAGTGAATTCAAAGCAATCTGTTGACTTGTGGGTCTGCATATGCAGCTCTTTGTGTTATGTGGGCTGCATCCACACAATATACGTGCTACCTGTATGGCCTTGAGGATGTTACATGGGCCGTAGTTATGTACCGTTTGGGCTACAAGCAACCCGTAGGTTGAGAACCACCAGTCTACGACAGTCAGCTCTGTTTCTGCCAGGGCCACACATGTCGTTTTCAGCAAGTTTCCACTAGAGGGCGAGAAATGCTTTTTTTAATGTAGAACATTTTTCTGTAGACTTCACTGATTGACATGGCAAGAAATGCATTTAGCCTTGAACTTTGAGAAGGTGTATGCTGAACAAAATTATTCTAGTTATCTCAAATGTTAATTTCTGTACCTCAGTGTCAGAGTGATCCTTATCAATAAAAAGAACTTAGCAAGGTCTGGAGTTTGTGCTTCGAAGTTAGGGTGTGTTTTTTTTTTTTTTTTTATAACATAGTCAATATACACCCATTTAATTTTATGTGGAGCCTGAAAACCTCAGAATTAACTATACTTTTTCCTTTATAGCTTGCATGAATTTCAGCAAGAAGATTCTGTTCAAGAACAAAATATCTTGACTACGCCTGCTACTTCACAACCTGATAGAGGTATGTGGCTAAATATTTTGTTTGGTTGTGATCCTTTCAGCATTTTACAAAAGATGTACTGCTAGTCCCTCTCCCAAAATAGGGGGATAAAGGTGATAGTGTGTATATATGTGTGTATATATATATTCTCGTAGCTGAAGTTGTGTATCTTAGGTCAACTCCCCCATCCAGTGTAGACCAGGGCTGAGGAAAGGTAATAACATTTAAGTAAGTAATCATGGTGATGAGAGTTACACATCTTATTAGCTTCATGTTTGCGCTTGGGGAGGGGGGTAAGTTAAACACATTAGAATTTTCCTATCTTGTTCTTCCTCTATATTTGAAAGTTAAATCCAGATGTTTTAAACTGATATTTTCTCAAATTATGTCTGTTCCCAGTGTGGATTTCATTTGTAAGTTTACTATCAAAACATGTAAATTCTATCTTACTCTGTGTGGAATGTGCTTTATTTTAATCGTTTTAGTGGGAGCTCATGCAATCAGATGTTCATGACGGCGTTTATATCTATTAGACTGGCAAAGAAAGTGTGGTGTCTGCAGCAGAGAGCTCTCTCCAGCCAGCTGGGTTTCAAATACTTACTTTGTTTCCTTTTAATACCATCATTCTCTTAAACATGGATTTCAGCATCTCACTTTTCATTAGAAAAAGACTGTAACTTCTGCTGTTCTGTCCTAATTTTGCATCTGTTTGTGTTGATTCAAATATGCGTGTACAAATAGGACAACATGCAAATTATAGCCCAAGATATAAAGAGAGGAAAGTAAGAGAAATATGATTGAAGTTTGAGAAGGAGAGAAATATTTAATCCTGGCAATTTTTAACTTTAATACCACAAAATCCTGCAAATAAGGTCTTAACATTTATTCTAGAGGATGGCAGTTACAGTATTTTTCTTTCTTCTCTTAATGTAATTATACAGATTATCCGGGTAGAATTTCTTTTCAGCCAGCTATCTTTCTAACCAGATGTGCATGTTTAGTTGCTCAAAATTAAAAATGGCAATAGCATGAAATTTAACACTTGGTATACTGTACCACCAATATAAGGCAGCTCTACCAAAGAGGTGGAGTTCTAACAGCCAGCATTGTTAGGGAATGTCTAACAATGTACATTTTCCCAATGATGATATAACATGTTGCTTGTAAATTTGAAAGGTTAAAGGCAACTGTTACATAATCAAGCAACTAAGTTTTTTCTGTTGGCTTTTTGAGATGTCATTGTTTTCAGTTTCATTTGACTCCTCTGTATTCAATAGTAATTTCCTCTATCTAATGCACAACCTTAATCATCCATATAGTAAACTGAGAGTGTTTATGAATGGGGGAGGATAGAGGTTATAAACTTACTATATACTCTTGCTCCATGATCTGCACAAGGGTTCTTCAGACACCACTCAAATGCTATTGCCATTTCTTAGACCCACCAGTTTTCCTTACTTTTCACTATCATTACTTGTGTCTCATCCAATGCAGTAATGCTCATGTACTCTGCTTGTTTAATGTTCTTCCACTTGGGTCTTGCTATTTCTAGTTTAGCCATATACAACCTGGTGTCTTCAGTTCTTTGACACAGCTAAAGCTCCTTTGTACTACTACTGCAGTGCTTCCCATGAAGCAGTGAGGAAATTTGCACACACAGTTCATGTGACTAAATTGGAAATAGCAATAAAAGATTTCATAGTGTAGTATCAGAATAGAGACACCATTTGTGGGGAGGGCAAGACAAAATGGAGATAACTAGAAAAAAAATAGGTTGGATATATTTCTGAATGGGCCTTGTGGTAAGCTCACAGAAAGGGGACTTGCCTACAAAATTGGGGAAAATTGTTTATTTGAAGTTTTTTCAGGTTTTAGTTCACAGGTTACATAGACATAGGGACTAGTTAGCTATATAACTGGGACTCTGCACAATATACGTTATAAGGCAGGGGTTCTCAAACTGGCGTACGGTTATTACCTGGGGGGTCATGCTCTGTCAGCCTCCACCCCCAAACCATGCTTTGTCTCCAGCATTTATAATGGTCTTCAATATATAAAAAGTGTTTTTAATTTATTAGGGGGGTTGCACTCAAAGGATTACTGTGTGAAAGGAGCCACCGGTACAAAAGTTTGAGAACCACAGTGTTTGGCAACAGCCAATAGTCTTCATTGAATGAATATACATTATACAGAACAGGGATGGGCAAACTCTTTGGCCCGAGGGCCACATTGGGGTTCCAAATTGTGAGGAGGGCCGGGTAGGGAAGGCTGTGCCTCCCCAAACAGCCTGGCCCCACCCCCTATCTGACCCCCATCCACTTCCCTCCCCCTGACTGCCTCCTCAGAACTCCCAACCCATCCAGCCCTCTCCCCCGCTCCTTATCCCCTGATCGACCCCTCTGGAGACCCCCCGCACTCTGTCCCCCCCCCAACCCACCCATCTAAGCCTTGCTACTCTTTGTCCCCTGGATGCCCCTTTCTGAGACCCCGCCAACCCTAACCACCACCGCCCCAAGACCCCCACCCCCACCCTATCTAAACCCCCCTGCTCCTTGTCTCCTGACTACACCCTAATCACCTCCCCAAGATCCCACCCCCTATCTAAGCCCCCTGCTCCTTTCCCCAACTTCCTCTTTCCAGAGATCCCCTGCCCCCTAATCAGCCCCGGACCCTACCCCCTTATTGAACCCCCTTGACCCCTAGCCTCACTCCTGCCCCCTGGGACTCCCACGTACCATCCAACCTCCCATATGCCATCCCTGAGACCCTCTGCCCTCTTATCCAACCCCCTGGTCCAACCACAGCCCACTTACCTTGCCACGCTAATAGCATGTCTGGCCTGCAGCCAGACACGCCGCCACGCTGATCTGCCGGAGTGCACAGCGTTGTCTGGCCTGGAGCCAAACACGCGGTCGCGCAGCCCCACCCCCCAGAGCTGCTGCTCACGTGGCCTGCTGAGGCCGTGGGGGGAGAGGCCAGAGCAGCCTCCCCAGCCGGCCACACAGTCGCATAGCCCCGCCCCCGAGAGCGGCTGCTCATGCGGCCCCTTGAGGCTGCAGGGGAGGGAGACAGCGGGAGGGGGCCGGAGCAACCTCTTCAGCTGGATCTTGGGGGCCGGTTGGGAGGAGCCCACGGGCAGGATCTGGCCTGCACGCCGCTGTAGTTTGCCTACTCCTGTTACAGAAGATGGTAAAGCATTGCATCATAAAGTACCTGTCTCATTTTTATACTTCCCAAGTGTTGGTGAAACAAAGTGACTTGGGAGGTGACTGATCCTTATCCACTCAAAAGCAAGCAATGAATGGCACTTTCCAACCAGTAATTATTTTTATGAATCCAGTCTTTAAATTCTAGCTGGAAACAACCTATTTAGTAACAGTCCAGCCTTAGCTTAATTCTTTATGCATTCTTTTTGTTTTGATTTTTCCACCTATATTTTCACATTTGACTTGAGTATTAATCTATTCATTAATATTTTGCTTTTCCTAATGCATTGGGGAGGTGATATGGTTTTGTCAGTGCATATTGATCAACCAAATGTGTAATGTATTTATAATAGGCAAAGAAGGAGTGAGTGACACACCTGAAATAGAAGAGATGGGAAGAACTTCTCATGATTCTTGGCAAAGTGATCTGTGGACAATGGTGAAAGACAATTTAATAGATCACTTGCATTACTGCAGTGTTTTCCCAGAAAGCATCCCACGTAAATTTGATTATATGCACAAAGAATTCCTTATACAGCAATACAATCTACAGTCAGCTGTGCACAAGCCAAAAGAATACAAAACAAATAAAGAAATTCATGAATTTAAAAGTGCCAGTGGCCCTGGACACTATGAAGTGACTATACTGGGTAAGTGACCATTAGTAGTTCCATTTTTTTCAGAAAGAAATCCTAGCAAATGCAGGGTTTGTTAGCATTCTCAATATTTAACAAAGAACTGTTTAACTTTCTGTGAAGTTGAATGGATACTTCAGTATAATTTGGGCATCATGCTAAGCTGCTAAGTTAAGAAATGAATGAGTTTCTTATATACAACATTGTTAATGATACAAACTGATTTTTTTTAATATTTAGGAGGCACCATTCCAAACTCCATAGTTAAGCCTGAGTTGAGTTTTTCACTAAAAGCAGGGTGTCTCCAGACTTCTAGCAAATTTTGAGTACAGCATTAATTTTCTGATGATTTTCAAATTTCCTTGTAATGTGAGTGTTAACCTTCTTTAAATTAATTTTAAAATAAGTTAAAATTTCGGTTTGGATATTTCTTTAAGATTTTTAAAAATAGAACAAAAACAAACTGTTACATCTAGCAATTTGAAAATCAGCATTACATTTTTGTGGAAAATATCCCCCCTTCCCCCCCTTTTTTTTTTTATAGCTTACCTTGTTAATTTGGAAGTTGCTTTCTAGCAGTACTTTCTATGAAGTTAAAATTCCCTTCAATATGGTTTCTCAGTTACATTTGAAGCAATTGGGTTATAATTAAGCTATTAACATTTTGTTTATATGTAACTGTTAGGATTATAGACCTGCACTGTTCAATAGGTCTGATCATTCTAAAGTGGGGCTATTTTGACAACAGCAATAACCAGTCTCCACCCTTTTTCTCCAGCTATTTTATATGTCGAGATCTGTTTGTTGAAATGAGTCAGTGGTGTAAAGGGAACTGTACATATGTTTCAAGAGTAGTACTTCAACCTCATCTATATCTGGATTGGTTCCAACTGCAGGGTGGATTTGATTTAAATCAGTAGTTAGGAAAGCTCGATTTAATCATGGATTTCTACATAAAAGTGCATTCTTGTTTATACATATTCTTCATCTCAGAGATAGTTGTAGGTTTCATTTTTCGAAGATACACACTATACGTTTTTAAGTGATTTATTTTGAAAAATTTTCAGATGAGTTTTACAGCTATTATCAGAAAATGAATGAATGTTTGGTTATTTCATTTACTGAAATTAATTGAAGCAGATATTTATGAAGTCATTGGGAGGTGAACTATCACCAATTCAACAGGTTAATCATTAATATTTGGAAGATTTTTGTGCCATGCTGTATTAGGAGGAGAACATCACCAGACAGGCATTTAAATTATTTTATTTAACTAAAACTATGACGTAATGTATTCTGGATTTTTTTTTTATTCAACAGCAAACATAATATTTAAAAAAAAGCAAGCATATGAATTCTTGAGTTTAGTTAAACATTCAAGTTTTTTAAAATCAGGTTTGTTAAAATTGTTTAACTAAAATAGTTAAATGAAATATTTTTTTAAAAAAAATTAAATCGACTGTGTCAGCCAGGTCAACATGAGAAACTTAAAATATTGACTGAATTAGCTGCAGAAGCCATATTCACCTTCATTTTCCTGTTTGTTCATAATCTGGAAAAGAAAAACAAGCTTTCCTGCTTTTTCAGGTCCCAAATGATTTCTCAGTTTGAACCCCAATGTGGCCCTTAGGCCAAAAAGATTGCCCACTCCTGGGCTAGGAGGTGCATTAAATGAGCACTGCAACTGTATGTTATTAGCTTGAGACTCCCTTCTAAATATTTTTTCTTATCTGGGGTACATTTGCAGCATTGTCTGTGATTAAGCTGCATTCTAGACTTTTGAATTTTTTTCCAGTTTGTTATAGCTTTTACAACTCCTTCTTGTAATATGTTCTGCAGTGTGTGCATTTCCTGATGCATCAGTAGTTTCTATAAGGAAGACATTCCTTTCTTCTGTCCTCACACAAGCACATACCACAGGATCATTGTGGACATTGCTCCACCCATCAAGACTCAGATTAACAATTTTACCCTCTAGCCCTTTTGCACACTGCTCAGTTTCTCTTTCATACCCTCTATCCAGGAATGTGCTTGACACTTTTGTTCTGTTTTGTGGGCTGTATCCCATCTTAATGACTCTACCATGTTAATGAAGTGTGGGTTCTCAATCATATGGAAAGGAGAGTTTGTTATATAAACAAACTGGACAATTTTTTCATCAATTCTCTTTTTGTGATCTGCTGGTTCTTATCACAAATTTACCTATGGTTGTTTCTGAATGATGGAGAGTTTTTTCTCTTTTTGCTACAGGTGATATACTGTGGCTATGTGACATATGTGATATGACTGAAACACTATCATTGACAGATCACTCTGAAATTATAGAAAATGATGATTATCTTGAAGGTGAATAGTCTTCAGAATCCTATATGTTGAGGATGGATTCTCCTAAACAAAATAAGTCAATGCAATTACTTAATTATTATTACCATACTGCTCATTTAGTATTACTCATTGCATTCACTGACAGTACTACTTTAAAGGTGAAATTGTAAAAGGAAGATCTGCCAATTTCAGCAATTTTTTTTATCACAACTGCATCTAAAGTGATAGTACATAGCAAAAAAATATAGTTGTTATGCTCAAACATGAGAATTCAAGAATAGTCCAGAAGAAAGATAGGCAGTCCTTAAGAAGTATGAAATAATAACGTTTACCAACCTGAGGATCCTGCATATTCAGACCTGTTCCTTTCTTCTTCTTCTTCACCATCATAATCATCAACATAGCTTCCTCCTGAGAAGAAACACTTCTCATGATGTTGTTTCACTTAGGCAACCAGGCCTTGCATTTCTTTTTTTTTTTTTGCACACATGCCTGTCTTACCCAGAGGTAGAGAATCTTAATTCAAATATTCCCAAACTGGGTCTCTTTTATGGCCTGCTGCCATTACAGTAAAACCTCGATTTAATGGACCTCGATTTAACGGACTTCGGATGCAACGGACAAAATTTGTAAGAAAGTCTGATGCATCCGAAATCCGTTTGTCGAGGGCTCCGCCGGGGTTTGAGCTGGCTGGCTGGCTGGAGGGTCCCGGGAGCCGGGACTGTGCAGGCTGGCTGCCGGCTCCCTGCTGCCTCCCCGATCCAGGCAGCGGGCGGGCTGCCTGCCGGCTCCCCGCTGCCAGCCCGCCCGGGTCCCGGCTGCTGGGACCCGGGCGGGAGCTGTCAGCCCGCCCGGCTGCTGGGACCCGGCTGCCACCCAGCTGCTCAGACCTGGGCGGCAGCTAGCAGCCCGCCCGCCCGGGTCCCCAGCTGCTGGGACCCGGGCGGGCGGGCTGACAGCTCCCGCCCGGGTCTGAGCAGCCGGGCGGCAGCCGGGTCCCAGCAGCCAGGCGGGTTGATGGCTCCCGCCCGTGTCCCAGCAGCCAGGGACCCAGGCGGGCGGGCTGCTAGCTGCCGCCCAGGTCCAAGCAGCCGGGGACCCGGGCGAGCGGGCGGGCGGGCTGCTAGCTTCCGCCCGGGTCTGAGCAGCCAGGTAGCAGCCGGGTCCCAGCAGCCGGGCGGGCTGCTAGGTGCCGCCCGGGTCCCAGCAGCTGGGACCCGGGCGGGCGGGCTGCTAGGTGCCGCCCGGGTCCCGGCAGCCGGGACCCCAGCGGGCTGACTCACGGCTCCCGGCTGCCGTGATAAGTAAAACCTCGATATAACGGACTAATTCGGGCGAAGGGGTGTCCGTTAAAGCCGAACGTCCTGTTATTTAATAATTTTAAAAAATTATTAAATAACGGACTTTCGGCTTTAACGGACACCCCCTCGCCTGAGTTAGTCCGTTATATCAAGGTTTTACTGTATAGGTTTTTCCCTTCTAGTGAGAGAATGGTATGGAAGATCTCAAATCAATGAAGGCTACACTCAGACCACAAGACTTTTGCTTTACTGCCTGTCCCTCCCTTCTCTCATTTCTTTTCCTTCTCCAGATCTATTCTGCCCGCAACAATCTTCCGTTCATTGAACTTTTTGAAGCTTTGCACTTTTAGAGAGAGGCAAGGGATTGACTCTTGTACACAAATTTTCAGTGGGACAATAGGGTTGTCTGTTATTCCTCACCTCTATATGTTATTTATGTATTTAAAACATTTTTGCTGTTAAGAAGCATGTTATCTCTGGAGACACAAATCCACAGTTTGAGAACTGCAAAAGTAAGCATCTCTGATGGTATCTTTTAGACTGAGCACTGAGTCCCATTGGGTAGATAGAAAGATTAACCTAAATAATCTATACAGAAGTCCCTGGAGCCCCATAAGATTGGGTTCCTAATCCATGAACTATTGGAACACATTTACAAAACTTTTCTTAAACATTACATGAATATATTGTTTCATACTATAGAATTAGAATTTATAATCCCTATTCCATGAGGAGATATCCTTGAGCTATAATGTATCTTAATTTAAAACTATCTTTAGATAGGTTTTTCCTCAAAAAGCATTTTATCAAAAAAAAGTCTAATTTAAATAAAAAAATCATTTTTTAAAAATTTATTTTTAAAAATCATTTATTTTGTCCAACTGTCATTGTTCTTAATCATGGCTTCATGCTAGGAAATTAAGCTACTTTTTGCTGCTTCAGACTAACACAGAGCAGCCAAAGTATACTAGTGAATTGGTCTTCAGTCATTTAAAATTATATACATGTATTTGAAGTTCATTAATAGTATCATGATGTTACTGTTGTCTTTGCATTTATTCCATGTTCATGTATTACATGTGTAATAATTAAACAAGGAAATTTCCAGGTGAAAACTGTTAAGCTGGAGTTCAGGCTGAGTATGTATTAGTAACTTAAGAGTGCAAAAAATAATAGGTTTTGGGGTAACTACAAGCATTCCAAACCGAGGAAAGTAAAGAGAGGTTAAATTTAAAAGAAATCCAAACACATTATGGGCAAGATATATACACTTAAGGCACCCAAGCACCCCTAACTCTCTGTCCTGTAGTGACACCATGGGGACAAAGAGGGTTTCATGTACTGAAAGTACAAATACTATGAAATTCCTTAACCATATTTTTACGATTGTTGCATGATGTCAATTCAAATATATGTAATATTAGCATGCATGTGTAAGTGTACATATTTTTCTGTTGAAACTTAGTTTATTTAAGGTTGTTTAGCACATAATGGGAACAGAGGGATATGAGTGAATATCTTATGATAACTTGCGTTTGCTCAGACTGGAATAGCTGAGTTTAAATGCAGTAATTGGTAAAATTATTATTGAAGAGAAATAAATAGTGTGCATGAAATTATTACCACCGAAGGTGAAGTATTTTTGCTAAAGTAATTCTCTCTCTTAACAGGGATAAACCACGATGTGGCTATAGATGTTGCATTCCCACCTATATTTTGTCCTGAAGATCCTCATTTATTTCGAATAGAGGATATACAGAATGATATGTTGTTATCCTGTATGAGTTTCATCTCTATGTGTCAGCAGGAGACCACTAGCAATGAAAAGTTTAATGATGAGTTTCCACTTTCAAGTAAGAATTGCTATTTTTTATTACTCATTTATCGTTTTCTTTTTATCCGTGAATGTAAGCGTTAATATTGTATACAAGTCTCTACTTGTAAGTTAGGCATCAGGCACCCCTTCTCATAGGATACATGTATATTTTCATTTACACCTTTACTAGATACTATAGACATGAGGCCTGTCTTTCAGGCCAGTCTTCACTGGGACTACCTTTTTGCACCCATAAGTTAGCAGGTGGCAAGTTAGCATAAGGACTCTATGCAGTTAGATATCTAAGTACCTGCTACACACTCATTGAGTCACTTCTGTATTACTTGTATTGTGCCCACAGTTATTTGTACAAAATTGTACCAGAAGAGAGGCCAGGTTTTTTTAATTTTGGGCCCAGAATCTGGTCCGTAGATAGAACACTACAGCTTTCAGTCATTCATTCCTATTTCACTGATGGCATTTCAAGGAGCCAGCACTCAGCTAGTGCAACTCGCAACAAGTAAAAGCTGAAGTTTTTGTGTATTTAGTTGTCTTTTAAATTATAGTTCCATGTACTGGCTGCCCACAAAAAATGTTACAGAGAATTAATGTTTGTGCTACACTTCAAATGTGTAAAGTGCCATGTAAACGCTGGCAATTATCCATCAGAAATAGAAACACTTGATTTTAATTAAGTCCGCCTTTTTGCTTGCCCCATACCAAACTACTTGAATAGTAATTTTTTTTTATAATATACGTGGACTAGCACGTAATTGTCCTAGTTCTTCAAGTGCTTGCTCATGTCCATTCCATACTAGGTGTGTGTGCTCACCACATGCACTGGTGCTGGAAGCTTTTCCCTCCATGGTATCCATAGGGGACTGGCTCTGATGCTCTCTGGAGTGGCGCCCGCATGATACAGTGTCGGGGCACTGCTGGCTCCCCTCCACCGTCAGTTCCTTCTTGCTGCCAGTGATGGTGCTGGAACTTCTGATCCTTCGGCTAGTGTTGTTTTGTTCTCCGTTCTAGTGAACTTTGAAAACCTGTAATATAGTTGTACATAGTTAGTAATTCTTAGTTACCCTTAGTAGTAGTTCTCAACTCTTCAATAGTCCCGAACAGGACTCGGCAGGGGGACAGGACATGCCCCTGGACCCAGGTTTTAAGCCCTGCAATCACTGCAAACAGCCTATACCGGTCAGTGATCCACATACCAGCTGCCTAACGTGCTTAGGCGAAGGGCACATAAATGACAGGTGCCATATCTGCAAGTCCTTTGAACCTTGAACAAAGAAGGAGCGCACTATCCGTCTGGAAGCTCTCCTCATGGCGTCAGCGCTCACTCCGGTACCAGAGCAGTGGTCCGACTCAGCACCGAGCACCACAACCTCAGTGCACAGTGTTCCATTGGCCAGCACCGGTACTCCTCCACGGCTCTGATGAAGAAGCTGAAAAGACTGAGGGGAAGATCTCTTACAGGAGGTAAGAGAAAGGAGAGGACTGGGGGTGAGCCACGACCCACGCTGGGCAGCTCAATGCCCCCATTGGGAGTTTAGGGCCCTGCTCAGGTTGAGCAGTGTCGCCCCTCCCATACTTCACCTGTGACCCTGGATAGCGGTGGAAAGTGTGAGCCCAGGCCAGCTTCAGATGCAGTCAATGGCCAAAGGCCTTCAAGCGGCTCAGAAGATCCTGACCCTCCTGGTGCTGATACACCGGCTCCAGCAGTACCCCAGTCTCAGGGAAAATCTGTGTTGGGACCTATATGTTTGTCTCTGCCTCAGCACACTGTTCCTCATCCAGAGGGACGTCCCGCCATCACTCGCCCACCTGAAGCTGTCACACCTTAGGACTAGAGAGGCAGGTTCAGCTGAGCCCTCTTCAATCCCAGCACTGAGGGCACACATCCCTTTCTAGGATATCTGTAGAGCGGTTATGTGGTCCTCTCTCCACACACTTACAGCTCATTATGCCATCACTCAGCAGGCCTGGGACAACGCTGAGTTTGGCAGAAGTGTGTTGCAGTCTACGTGTCCATGAACGCCCACACACCTCCAATGGTACTGCTTTGGAATTGCATGATATGGAATGGACATGAGCAAGCCCTCGAAGAAAAAAAGACAGTTATCTTTTCCGTAACTGATGTTGTCCGAGAGGTGTTGCTCATGTCCATTCTACAACCCGCCCTCCTTCCCCACTGTCAGTGTTTCTAGCAAGAAGGAACTGAGGGTGGGGGAGCTGTCGGCGCCCCTTATACCACACCATGTGAATGCCACTCCAGAGGGTGCCAGAGCCAGTCCGCTATGGATACTGCTGAGGGAAAAACTTCTGGCACCAGTGCATGTGGCGAGCACACATACCTAATAAGGAATGGGCATGAGCAATACATCTCGAAGAAAAAGGTTGTGTCTTTTATCCTAGGTGAACATGTACAGCTTACTGCATATAAAACACAATGCTACTTAAATAAATTTGTTTTGATACACACGCATACATGAACTATCTGTTTGGCTTCCAGATGAAACTGTAAAAGCGGCAGTTGACCTAGGCAGACAACATGTCATCTGTATCCTGGACATCTGTCGTTTAGGTGAAGATAAAGTGGAAGTTTTTCTGAACAAAATTTATAAGATAGTGGAGACTGATGTGAACCTTGTGTAATTTAATAGCTTGGGTTGGTTTTTTTACATTATCCATGTGTTGTTGGAGGGGAGGGAAATAAAACTTCTGTAACTTACAATATACCCTCTGCATATTGCCACTTTCTAGAGCGTATAGAGCCAAGCATGTCCAGTGTTATAATGTGTTTTGACCGAGAAATTGTAATGGTAGTCAATACAATTGAGAAGGATGGTTCATTACCTTTGTACCTGAAAGCTTTGGAGCAGAGTGTTATAAATATGGTGGAGTGCTAATTGTTTATTTATACCTCTATTGCTTTAGTGTCATGCATTGAGTGCTGCAGGCGGCTCCCAAATGGCAGGAGTTTTGTACGTGTTCCATCATTAAGCAAAGAGACTGGATGGGGAATGATATGTACAGCCAAATTCTGTCCTCTGTCAGTCAGGACATGTATGCGTGGAAAGAATTTGGCTGCAAGTCACTTATGTGACTCTCGCTCTAGGAACCTAAAATCATTGCCACCTAACAGCTTATCAGGATGGTCATGTGAAATAAAGTGATGGTCTCAGTCCAGTTCCTAGAGAGAACATTGCTGCATCACAGAAACTTGCCACCTCACTTGTTCCCTTGTTTGTAGTTTCAGAAGAGCCAAAAGACTTAATTTCAATAGCTGGAGAACTATCTTATATTTTATAGAAGGGTCCCTGTGGGTAGTTTGAAAGATGCATTGGCTGTTGGTGTGGAAAAGATTGCCCAGTCATTGGCATACCTGGTCTGTGAATGAAAGCCTTCAGTTTTATGGAGCAGAACTGAAAGCACTTAACAATTAATTAATTTAAAAAACAAGGCACTTCTCTGTATTATTTGTGTTAGATATTCTAGAAGCATTATTGGATACAGGGCCAAAATTTGAATGTTGTCTGTTCACTTAGAATATCATTCTGTGCTTCTGCATAGATATCCAGTAAAGTTTTGGTGTGTCTTACAATTTTTAACATTATATTAGTAGAAGAATATTATTGTAAATGTCCTGGTCAGTGAAAGTTAATATGCTTAAATATTTGTCCTTTATATCTTTCTGTACTGTACTTTGTATTTAAATGTATGATATGGTATAGGCTCCAGGATCTAATAAGAGAGTCTGGCACCCGTACTTGCTATTCCAAATTGAGCCATGCTGACTATGCCAGCAGATATTTTAAAGTAGATATACCTCAGGTATAAGCTTAATTTTAAGGAAACCGGCATTTCTAGATCAAATTTATAAGGTAATTATGTTTTTGTAATAAAAATGACATAGACACTTGTACAGAGTTGCCATATTTTATTATTTGTTCTAGTCACTCAGCCCTCTTCCTTTTGTTTTGTTAGTGTTCCTGTTAGTAAACCCAGCAACGGCTCTGCCTGCTTTGCCCTACTGCATAGCAATGTATACTTAACATTGTTGTTATCCCTTGATGCTTGCTGTCTTAAATCTTAAAAGCAAATTCAAAATTATGTAGACTCTGTGGTCTTTAAAGTGTACCCCATTTTATTTTATATCTGTGCTATTTGAAATGTATCAAAAGACAACACAGAAAGAGTATATAATATATCTACTGGCAAAAATGGGTAAATTCCATTCTTTGGAAAGAATCCATTTGCTCTTTTGTTTCATGAAGTGCAGCTAACTGTAAGTTTAAAAATGCTAAGAAACTAAGGTCCTGTTGATAAACATCAAAACATTTTGTTATGCCCCTCATTCCCAAGAACAGGGCTTTGTAAAATCTTTTCATACTATAGCAGGGATCGGCAACCTTTGGCATGTGGCCCACTAGGGTAAGCCTCCTGGCGGGCCAGGCTGGTTTGTTTACCTGTCGTGTTCACAGATTTGGCCAATCAGTTCCCACTCTCCACAGTTCACATCTCTCAGCCCACACCGCTTCCTGCAGCCCCCATTGGTCTGGAGCAGTGAACCGCGGCTAGTGGGAGCTGCGATTGGTCGAACCTGCGAACGCAGCAGGTAAACAAACCAGCCTGGCCCACCATGGGGCTTACCCTGGCGGGCTGTATTCCAGAGGTTGCCAATACCTGTACTATCGGGATCATTCATCCATCACTGGAATACAGCCATTGCAGAGGTGGAATGTTACTAGAGCCTTGTGTAGTCCCTAACCCTGAAATTCACTCCCTGTCAAAGGATTGTACTCCAGAATGTTAGTGTTTATTTTCTTTTTATAAATGTTTCTCCCCATCGTAGTTTCAAAGAAAACCATAGAAAGGACAGCTGAGTGTAAACCAGCGGAGTGATGTTTGCCTGAATATGCAGAGAACCTGAAACAATAGCTCTAACAGGTGTAAACTGCTCAAATTTACCAGTGTGGTTAACTCTGAAACTTAGATTACAGTTTGGGATATTGAAAATGAGGACCGCTTAAGTAAAAGGAATAATGTAATACAAAGGCTTCTGTATTTATTTCATTTGTATGTATAATTGAATAAAACAATCTTTTTAACATGTATCTGAAGCTGTTGCAGAACTTGAAGCATTTCTATCAGAGTGCTGCATAGTCCCAGGATCTTGCAGCAGAATTTTAGGTCTAGCTTGCCTCAAAGTATGCAAGGCATCCAGTATTGCAGCCATTCTGGGCCTGCAACACTAAACTTTTTTGCAATGAGTTCAGTGGCTTCATCTTTTCCTCTGGTTTCATTACCTTCATTTTCCAATAGATCACTCTTTGAAGAAAGCACTTTTAAAATCCATTTATACATGCACTTTTCCCATGATGGAGGCAGTCCCCATTGGAAAGCAGAGGAAGGAATATATACATATTACTTGTTGTAATTCATATGATTTGGGTTGGTGTGTGGCATTGATTCTGCCCTCGGTTATACATGCAGGACTTCTCCACTCCTTATTAGCTTCAAAGGGAGTTACATAGATTTATCGGAGGTCAGAATTGGCAGGCGAATACTCCCTGAGATTGGAACTGGAAAATGGGAACTTTGACTAGTCATAGTACTAAGGGACAAATCCTGGAGCACACCCACATTGGGAAGTGGAGTCTGATATAAAAAAATAAAGACACACAACAAAATTATAAGGTATGACAAGGACATGAGAAAGAAATCGTGGTTTAAAGGAGGAATAAGTGATTTAAAAAAAAAAAAAATTGGTTCCAGTACATCTACATTAGTTGTCTGCACTGCAGCAACTAAATTGACTCTCCTCCCCCACCCCCCTTTTTTTTAATTAATCCAGTAGTGTCAGCTTTTTACTACAGACCATCCCGGTATTTTGTACAGGCTAAGGAGAAAGGAAGAAATGCAAGACTCAGGCAATATCTACACTTTCACTCTTGTGGGTATACCTTATGACACTTAGCGGCATAAGTTTCATTGACAGACGCACTGGTGTGAACAGCACTACATTGAGAGAAGAGCTCTCTCCCATCTGCATAGAACAGTTACACAAGCTCGCTAGTGTAGACAGGGCCTTAGGTGCCTCTTCAATTACCGTATTTTTCGCCCTATAAGACGCACTTTTTCTTCCCAAACGGGGGGGAAAAAGTTGGTGCGTCTTATAGGGCGAATGTGCGCCCCGGTTCCCCCCTCCCCGCTGCAGGCGGGCTGCCGGGAGTGTCCCGGTTCCCCCCTCCCCGCCACGGGCGGGCTGCCGAGGTTCCCCCCTCCCCGCTGCGGGCGGGCTGCCGGGAGCGTCCCGGTTCCCCCCTCCCCGCCGCGGGCGGGCTGCCGGGAGCGCTCCCAGCAGCCCGCCCGCGGCGGGGAGGGGGGAACCGGGACGCTCCCGGCAGCCCGCCCGCGGCGGGGAGGGGGGAACCGGGACGCTCCCGGCAGCCCGCCCGCGGCGGGGAGGGGGGAACCGGGATGCTCCCGGCAGCCCGCCCGCGTGGCGGGGATGGGAGAGTGAGGCGCTTTTTTTTTTTTTATTGAAAAACGAGGGGGCGTCTTATAGGCCGGAGCGTCCTATAGGGCGAAAAATACGGTAATTCATCTCACTTAATTCTTCCACTATATAAGATTATAAAAGTTATTCAAACCCTTTCTTTGTTAAATCTTTATTTTTAATGAGAGTCTCAGATGGTTTTGAAGCGAGTTCCCTTGTTATAGCCTTGAAGGGAAGAAAATTTTCTGACCTCTGGCAAGAGGCATTTCAGACTAAATAGGAGCCTGTCCTGGATGTGAATGTAGCCTGTATGAATTAAACTCTCCTCTGGCTACTGCTCAGGGGCTGATGCAACCACCTACAAAGTGCCACCAAGATACAGACGGAAAAACGAAAAAAGCTGATGGACCATAAGGAGTGGCAGGAATATGGGGCCAAAGTTTACATTTACAGGCACTCATAGTAACAGTAACCAGGTGTGGGGATTTTTTCCCCTGGATAAGCTGGTTGTAATAGAGCTGACGCACTGAGGACTTGTATTTCTGTGGGTGGTATCACTTACCTACTTTGGTCTGAAATTTCAAACTCCTTAGGGAAGCGATGAACTAACAGTGGTCATTGTTAGTTGAAAATATCTACAGACATTAAATTTTATGCTTCAATTAATAAACAATGAAGAAGGAGAAAAAGTCCAGCTATTCCTGTCTCCTGGTTCTTGCTATTTTATTCAGAACTGCAGAGACTATTCCAGCCTCTGTGAATCTACTCTATTTCAACACTTCTAGCAACAGCACTGTGACTGAGCAATGTGAATGTGGCGTGTATGGAGTAAACTCTCCTCTGAGGATGGCTACGGGGCTGGTGGGCATTCCCAAATCTAACAGTCAAGCCTGTGATTCTAACACGCAGTTCACTGTCACAGAAGCGCCGTGGATTGCATTGATTGAAAGAGGCAATTGCAGATTTTCAGAAAAGATTAAACTGGCAGCCAAAAAGGGTGCTGCAGCTGTTGTGATCTACAATGCCCCAGAGAGTGGCGGTCACCCCATCCCTATGGCACACTCTGGTGAGTACTACAATAATCAACTCTGGAAGCCTGCTAATTTCTGTCCTGTTCAATATGCCATTTTCACTGATAGCAACCTGGGATGAAATGTTGCAAGTATTTTATGTGTTTATCTTCTGTTCTTGTGTTAATTGGTTGCTACTTCTATGGAGAAGCTTTTGGGACCCAATCCCTGCAAGACCTTACTTGCAAAACCTGTTTTTTCTTATTTTCCCAATGAGTGCCATACAGTAAAGGTTTGTGGCAGCTGGACTCTTGCGCTTTGATAGATTTTGCGAAGTTTGTATGCTCTCTTTTGAGGGCTGACAGTATGATCCAAAACCACCCTTCTCCTGGGGCAATTCTGCGCACGTGCATGGAATTTACGTCCCCTGCAGATTTCGTTGCTTCTCGACAGAAAAATTACTTTTTGACAGGGAAGCAAAGGGAAGCCAGAAGAGCAGTCATGCGACCCTCCCCAGCAGTATTTTTTGGGTGCCCAGGGTAACCAGCAGAGAGGTAAATCACTGTGGGGGAGGAGGTGGGACTGGGGAAGACCTGGCTGGTGGCTCCTACCCTGTGCTAAGCTCAGCTGCTAATACCGGCAGGGCTGGAGAGGACAGGGCTGCTTCTTCACCTGCATGGCATCTGGGGCCAGGTCAGACCTATCCCCCAGATTTCTCCCCTGGCTGCAGGAAGCTCTGCAAACACCCTCCACCCTCTTGCTTCCTGTAGCCATTGCTCATCAGCTGCAGAGGGAGGGATCTCTGTACAGGGAGCTGTTCCCCCACCCACCCCAACTACTGTGCAACCAGACCCCCTCACTACCCACACCCTCTCGCTGAGCCTCACCGTCCTTGCACTCAGAAGCCCCCCAACTCTGATGAGCCCAACTCCCCCTGAACCTGGACCACCCTGATGAGCCACCTGCTCCCAGATCCCCCACTGAGTCTCCCGCACCCAGATTGCCCCACACAGAACCCCCTCAACCCATACCTGGATCCCCTCACATTAATTCCTTCCACACTTGGGTCCTGCCTTGCTGAGCCCGCTTGCCCACACAGGGGCAGGGCCTTAGGGTATTTCTGGGGCAGGCGGGGTCCTTGCGCTGTGTCAGGGTTGGGGGCAGCCTCACTGCTGAGTCCAGGGGGAGGAAGGAGTTACACAGAGATCTCCCACCTCTATGTAGTCAGTGGTCTGTGCTCCCCAAAGCCATGCTGAAGCCTCCACATTTATTTGGAAAATAAAATTTGTACAATTATAAAATATTTTGTGCTGTATTTTAAATTTTTTGGCACAGAATTCCCTCAGGAGTACCACCTGGATCAAAAAGGAGCTTTTCCATTGGTTTCACAAAAGCTTTGCTTCAGGTCCTGTTTGTGTCTATATTTAGTCATCAGACACTCTTATAGATGAAATGTTTTGACAAACTTATGTCAGTTTAATTACGTCTCTCAGTATAATTGTTTTTCAGAGATGTGGAAAATCCACACCCCTGAGCGACATAATTATGCCGACCTAATCCCCAGTGTAGACATCACTATGTTAGTGGGAGGGCTTCTCCTGTCAACATAGCTACCACCTCTTGGGGAGGTGGAATACTTACACCTATGGGAGAAGTGCTGTCTTTGACATAAGTATTATATTGTCATCCAATAGCAGATTAATTGTATATGATGATGGAAGCAAATTACATAAAATATATTTATAATACAGTATATAATTCCCTTACACGCTATTAATATTATGATGGGTAGTGTTTACAGTTGGAATTTAAAATATTTTACCTAACATGAAAATATGGCCAATTAACTGAAGATTTTCTTTTGTATTGTTAGAGGAAAGTTGTTGTTTGTCTTAGCGTTATTCCCGCACTATGGCAGGGTCCGCTTAGAACCAGTGATACGACTGGGGTATACTCCAACCGATGCGTCGTGCCATCTGTCGCTGGAGGCATTTTATACCTACTGCCAGGTGTGAAGCCTACAGCACCTAGTATTCCCAGGAGGTCTCCCATCCAGGTACTAGCCAGGTCTGACCCTGCTTAGCTTCCGAGGTCAGACGGGATTGGGTGTGTTCAGGGTGGTACCGCCTGTATTGTTAGAGGAAAGTGATTTATCTAAACACTCTAGAAAAACTGACATATTGATATAAAGCAGGGGTCTCCAAACTACGGCCCACGGGCCGGATGCGGCCCGCGAGGCCCTCTCATCCGGCCCGCGGAGATCTTTTTGGCTCCGCGCTGGGGCCTGGAAGCGCCGCGCGGGCCGCCGCCAGCCGCGGGGCCTGGAAGCGCCGCGCGCTCGGCCGCCGCCGCCAGCCGCGGGGCCTGGAAGCGCCGCGCGCTCGGCCGCCGCCGCCAGCCGCGGGGCCTGGAAGCGCCGCGCGCTCGGCTGCCGCCGCCGGCCAGGGACAGCTCGGAGCTGGGGCCGGGACGCGCCGCACCGCCACGCAGTTGCAGGGGGCGAAACAAGGAGCCACCCACTGCCAGGCGGCGAACCGGTCTGTGGGGAGAGACCGGGTTGAGCAGGTCAGTTGGGGGGGTGAGAGACCTGGCTGGGTGGGTCAGTTGGGGGGGGGGGGGTTGGAGGAAAGGAGGTTTTGGGGTGAGAGACCTGGCTGGGTGGGTCAGTTGGGGGGGGGGGGTTGGAGGAAAGGCGGTTTTGGGGTGAGAGACCTGGCTGGGTGGGTCATTGGGGGGGGGTTGGAGGAAAGGAGGTTTTGGGGTGAGAGACCTGGCTGGGTGGGTCATTTGGGGGGGGGGTTGGAGGAAAGGAGGTTTTGGGGTGAGAGACCTGGCTGGGTGGGTCATTTGGGGGGGGGTTGGAGGGAAGGAGGTTTTGGGGTGAGAGACCTGGCTGGGTGGGTCAGTTGGGGGGTGGGTGGGAGGGAAGGAGGTTTTGGGGTGAGAGACCTGGCTGGGTGGGTCAGTTGGGGGAGGGGGGTTGGAGGAAAGGAGGTTTTGGGGGGAGAGACCTGGCTGGGTGGGTCAGTTGGGGGAGGGGGGTTGGAGGAAAGGAGGTTTTGGGGGGAGAGACCTGGCTGGGTGGGTCAGTTGGGGGGTTGATGTGTAGTGTTCATGTGTAGTGAACAGGTGTTCATCTGTAGTGTTCATGTGTAGTGTTCAGGTGTTCATGTGTAGTGTTCAGGTGTTCATGTGTAGTGTTCAGGTGTAGTGAACAGGTGTTCATGTGTAGTGTTCATGTGTAGTGAACAGGTGTTCATGTGTAGTGTTCATGTGTAGTGTATCAATGTGTTATTAAATAATAACTGAATAAAATAATATTAAATAAATAATTAAAAACAACATCCATGTTTTGATTCTTTTTTATTTGTACCTCGAGTGTGTTGTCGGCCCCCGAACTGCTATTTGATAGCTAATGCGGCCCTCGGGCTGAAAAGTTTGGAGACCCCTGATATAAAGGATCGTGTATGGCTTTATTTTTCCTTTTTTTGAGATTGTTGACTTATTGTCTTATCTGTAAGAAAAATGTATTGTGTTTCACTGTAGATAAGGTCTTCTGCTCAGTTTCTTATGGAACAATAGAGACCCCAAGTGGCCAAATGAGCCAATTTATCTGAAGTGAAATCAAGAGCTAGATTTGCCAGCCAGAATCTCTGAAGCACTCTTTTTGGCCTAGTCTACACTGAGTGGACTAAGTCGATTTAAGTTATGCACCTTCAGTTATTAAAATAGCATAGCTGAAGTCCACATACTTAGACGTACTTACCGCGGTGTCTTCACTGCGGTAGGTTGACTGCTGATGCTCCCCCGTCGACTCCACATACGCTTCTCGCTCCAATGGAGTACCGGAGTCGACAGGAGAGCGCTCAGCGGTCGATGTATTGCACCTTCACTAGACATGATCAATCAACCCCCGCTGGATTGATCGCTCCAGAGGTAAGTGCAGTCATGCCCTTGAGTGGCATTTCCATTTGGGTATGGGAGGTCTGAGTATGGAGCATTTCCCATATACAGTACTAGTTGGGATGTCACAGCACTCTGAGCAAGAAAAAAGGAGCTGAAGTAAGATGAAACAGAAAGCAGATCCTATTTTCATTCATATATTTCTGGTAGTTTAAAAAAAGAGACAAAAATACATTATATAAAAAAAGCAGAAATCTCTGAATAATAATCTCTTCGAGATCCAAACAACCCTCAAACTTTGTTGCATTTACTTTTCTAGAAGACAAGTTCTGATTTTTTTGGATCATTTCTTTTCAATGAAACATAAAAATAATGTAAATTTGGTGGTAATGAAGGTTTATAAATCAATGTAATTTTCAAATTTAACATTCAATACAGCAAGGGCTAAGTACAATAACATCAGCTTAGGAGATGCTTTTTCTTTCTGTATACAGTACTTTACTTCTGGTTCCTTTCCCTTGTTGTGTGTGTAGATACATGTATTTCTAAATGAAATTAAGGAACACCTCCTTCCAAAACAAAAATCAAAACCAAAAAGTGTCCTGTGTTGTCAGTGCCCAAGACCTGTTGTTTGTTGGCTTGTATGAAATGAGCTACTGCTCTCCTTCCAATTCCCAGTGGGCAGTTATCTATAAAAGAAAGGGGGGGGGGGGATGGCCAGCAATGATGACAGCTAAAGGACTGCATGGGCATGAAGGCTAATCTACTCTGTTAGCCCTCAGGTGATCTCTCCAAGTCAGTGTTAAATCTTAGTGGCAGGACAGTGTGAGTTAGCTTACACTGATCCTGTGATATGAACCTGTTCATGGATCAGTAAAGAACATCAACCTCCAAGGTAATCAGCATGATACCAACACCAAACTGTTTACAAAAATCAGCTTTCATGATTCCTTTACTGTTACTGGGCATTGTGACTGGCCTCTGAGAAGGGTTGTTTGTTAGAATTACTCATCTCATTTATTTATTAGGCCTCTGCTGCTGGTTTTGAGTTCCTCCTCCTCCTCTTACATTCCACTGACTTTTCCATTAAGTTAATGGAGTTTATGGTATAATACATCTGTGCTAGAGAGAGTGCCATAGTGTATCTATGACTCACTGACTGAAACAGGTACCAGTAAAACCATACCCCTTGTAAAGCACTTTGAATATTTTAAATACAACATTTAAATTGATGGGGAGGAGAAGGGGTTCCCCTCTCATCCATTGCCAGCTCCCTCCTCATCAATTTGATTTGTCAGTGGGCATTAACTCCCTGGTGACACGGTAGAGCACATGGATGTAAAGTGAAGCCAGTACACTCACTGTTGCTAAGAAGGAAAAGCTTAGTCGTGTAACAGACAATAAGGAAGTATTTTTGCGTCCCCAGTCTGATTACCAAACTCACTAATTGTAAAGCAGGAAGTGTTAATAGTAGTGTAGTCTTGAAATGCTACAGGCAAATTTTGTATGTGATTTGTGTAAAATGACACTAACATTCAGTTACACAGGGCTGAGCCCTTGCTTAAAGAAAAATATATGTGGGATCTCTCTCTTTTCAGCACAATCCATTGAATGTTATCTTCTGTAATAAGTTTCCAAAATGGTTCCCTTCAGGTTCTTAAATCCATACTTAGGCACCTATGGCTCAAAGGGAATTAGGTGCCGACGTCCCTGGTTTAGGTGTAGGAGTCTTCATTTTGAGACCACTGCAATCCACAAAACTCCAGCTGAAATCCTGTAGGCACCTAAGCTTTGTCAGCACCTAATGTTTTACAGTAAATTCACCTATATTTCTGCCTCCATGTAGTGTCTGAATGCCTAGCTCCTGCCTAAGCCCCAGAATGATCCCCAAATCAGCGGTAGATGGATGTTTGGTCACCTAACTCAGAAGCGTGCCTAATAGATGAACTTCCACAAAACAACTGGAGGGCAGAGAAAGATGGTCTTCCCTCATAACTTTTAGTCCATGGGTTAAGGTATTTTCATCTGAGATCCCCAGTTAAAGTCTCCCCTCCACCTAGGGGGAGAAGGGATTTGAACAGGGATCTGCCATGTCTCAGGTGAATGCTCTAACCACTGGGAGATGGGCTATTCTGATGCAAGCAGTCCCTCTGTCTGTTGAAGCTGTTGTAGTGTATAAATATGAAAATCATTGGAGCATGGGAACTGTATCCATAGCTGAGTGCTCTAACCATTAGGCTATGGAGTCATTCTCATACTTGTGCTTTGAGTAGGTGACAAGGAACATGCCAGGATTTAAACAGGATGCTGCTACTTAAGTAAAAGATAAAAGCGTTTCTTTGTAAATAAGTTTACAAGATCTTACCACTCGGCTTCAAAACAACTCCAAGAAATTCAACCAGCATTAATAGCCTTTTATGGACAACACTTCTCTTGCATTGTGAACTGGGACCAGCAGAGGGTGCTAAGCTCTCATGGTGATTCTTTTAAATTATTTTACAAAGATCCTTTTCATTTTCAAAATAGAATAGGACGACACTGGTATGTAGAACGGGAAATCGGAGAACTTTTATTGCTCACTTCTGAAATAATTCAAATATGTTCGCTAGAGTGCAGGTATTTACTATGTTCTGAAATGTTTTGATGTGGCCGATATACTAAGCCTCAGTCTGAAAACTAATTTTTAGTGATTAATGCGTTCCATACTAATAAAGTAAATCACACTCTGACAGACTTATTTTACATATTTAGTAGTAGTACATTTCCCTCAGTTCACACAGCTCGCCTGATCTACAAGTACTTGGAAAAGTTGGTGTTGATTTTTTTTTCCCCCTCAAACTTTGCATTCAGCATAGTTCTGCAGTCTCCGACTAATTTGTGTTATCTCGGAAATTCATTCAAAGAAGGCTGTAAGACTTTTTGATGCAGTGCTAGGAACTTGTGGACAAATGTCTTCCACTGGACTTTTTGTTTTGAAGGCTAGTATAAGCTTACCTTCTGATTCACTGAGTTTTCCCTTATTCTTCCGTTTCTGTAAAATACCACTATCCAAAGTTCAGTGTATTGTATATATTGCAACATGCATTGATTATCGGAGCTTTCACCATAGTAACAGCCAGTGGCTGTATTCTTGTTTTGAACAGCTCACCCTCTAAGGCTGTACAACATTCAGCTGATGGATTTACATTTTCTTTAAATCCTGTTTCAGTGCAACAACCCATTTTGCAACCAAGGAACCAGATTCATCCCTAACGTCAGCAAAGTCATCTGAGGGATGAAATTTTCCCCTCTTGTTAGTGAAAATGGCATAAGTGGCCTCGTTTACAATGAAACAGCTGCTTTTTTTCCATGTGGCCAGCATCCCAAAGAACACGAATCATTGTCATAATCAGAGTTGAGAGCTGGTAGGCCACATGGCAAAGCACCAAGCTAACAAGAATCCTGTGTGTTGAGAGCTTATCCTCAGAGGTCCAGAAGAGTGGCTAGCACCTGCTTCCCATGCTGTAGAAAGCAGTGTTACAGCTGTGTCGGTCCCTGGATATTGGAGCAATAAGGTGGGTGAGCTAATATCTTTTATTGGACCTGCTGCACAGAACTAGTCTTCGGGTCTGGGAAATTAAGGCTATGGCTACACAAGAGAGCTGTAAGATCTCTGTGTAACCACTCCAAGCCGATGGGAGAGCTCTCTCCCATCAGCTTAATTATTCCAGCCCTCCTCCCCCCACCCCGCCCAAGTGAGAGGCAGTAGGTGTGAATTAACCACCCTCCTGAGCTCCTGCCGACATAGTGTTGTCCACACTGGCTCTTAAATCGGCATAAGTGATGTCACTTGAGGGGGGGCTAATTCACACCCCTGTGTGACATAACTTATGTCAATTTAAGATGTAATGTAGCCATAGACTTATTCAGTGTGTCACGGCTAAATACATGATGGAACAGGTTGTATAGCATCATTAGTTAACACATATTTCAAGGGACCATTCAAGGTGAAATGGCCCTTTAACAACAACTAGGCATAGGAGGATGTTTTTTTGAGAATGCAGACTGATAGGTCAGATACAGAGTGATTGTTTTGTGAAGTGTTCACCCTCCCTTGATGTTTTTGTTTTTTATCCCCATTTATCATTTTCCTGTCTCAGTTAATTTGAGAGCCTACTGATTGTCTGGTTTCACCCACAGAATTGTTGTTGGGGCATTTCATCCACTTTGCTTCTCCAGTGGCAGCCTAGCAAGTCCCTGAAAACTGGGACCTCCTCTCAGGACACAAGCAGACAGAGACAGCGAGGTGCAGGCCCAGTATATGCAAATTGATCAAACCTTGTCACCCAACAGAAGACTGATTCTGAACCTAAATATCTCCAGGTTCCCATATCCCACCCTAATCCCAGTGGCATTAGTTACTGTGTCCTTAATTCCTTAACACAGTCCCTACTCCACTGTCAAACCTAGGAGTCTTGTACTTAATTTGAATGACTGCTCATTGTGGGATTTTATTATTCATCAGTGCAAGTGCTGTCAAGCATAAACAATGGGGCCTAAATTCAGGTCCCACTGAAGTGAATAAGAATTTTGCCAATTGCATCAGGCTACATTCCTCTTATGGGACTATACTGCCAGCCAAACAGTACAAGCAGCATGGCAGGGTATCTTATCTACACCTTTCCACTAGGAGCTTACCAAGTCTTTCTCTTCAGCTAATTTTGAGTTAGTTTTCCAGACCTGAAGAGGGCTCTGTGTAAACTCGAAAGCTTGTCTCTCTCGCCAACAGAAGTTGGTCCAATAAAAGATATTACCTCACCCACCTTGTCTTTCTAATATCCTGGGACCAACACAGCTGCAGATTTCAGCTATAGGTAGAAGCCTGACAAAGAAGCAGAGTTGTTTGCGAATCGTTTCCCCAATAACAAGATGACCACAATTCTGTGGTGAAAACCCAGAGGACAAAGAGTTAAATTCCAATTACTGGCAAGTATTCGGCGTACCGTAGAGCTCATGTAGTTTCATCAGTCACTTATCAGTTGGTTTAACCTTTGTTATAGTGATATCAGTCATGCTGCTGAGGTTGAAATTGTGCTAGTTTGTACAGTCAGGGAGTTCAGTAAAAATTCAGCCCAAGTTATATGCTGGAAACATGGTGTTTAGTTTCCTTGTCTTTAAATTTTAAAAAATGTTTTTTTATTATTGGAATGGAAGGGGAACTATTAGTCCAAGCAGCCTTTCCCCCCCGTATGTCGAATTCTCAGCTAGTATACTTGGTTGTCTAATCTAAGGTTTTTCTAAAGCACAAGGATCGGAAACCTTTGGCATGCGGCCCGCCAGGGAAAGCCCCTGGTGGGCCGGCCTGGTTTGTTTATCTGCAGTGTCTGCAGATTCCGCCAATCACAGCTCCCATTGGCGGGCTGTGTGATGTGCTGGATGCCCTTCCCGCAGTCCTCATTGGCCTGAGATGGCAAAACGCGGCCAGTGGGAGCTGCAATCAGTTAACTCACACGATTAACTCGAAAAAATGAATTGCGATAAATCGCAGATTCAATCGCACTGGTAAACAATAGAACACCAATTGAAATGTATTAAATATTTTTGACCCTTTTTTATGTTTTCAAATATATGTATTTCTATTACAAAACAATATAAAGTGTACAGTACTCTCTCTATATTTCTAATTACAAATATTTGCACTGCTAAAACAAAAGAAATAGCATTTTTCAATTCATCACATGCAAGTAGTGTAGTGCAATCTCTTTATTGTGAAATTGTAACTTACAAATGTCATTTTTTGTTACATAACTGCACTCAAAACAAGTAAAATTTTAGAGACTACAAGTTCACTCAGTACTACTTCTTGTTCAGCCAATTGCTAAGACAAACAAGTTTGTTTACATTTATAGGAGATAATACTCCCCATTTCTTATTTACAATGTCACCAGAAAGCAAGAACAGGCATTTGCATGGGACTCTTGTAGCTGGTAGTAAAAGGTATTTACATGCCAGCTATGCTAAACATTTGTATGTCCCTTCACGCTTCTGCCATCCAGAGGACATGCTTCCATGCTGATGATGCTCATTTTAAAAACAAAATGTTAATTAAATTTGACTGAACTCCTTCGGGGAGAATTATGTCTCCAGCTCTGTTTTACCACATTCTGCCATATATTTCATGTTAGAATAGACTTGGATGATGACTCAGCACATTTTGTTCATTTTAAGAACACTTTTGCTGCAGATTTGACAAAATGCAAAGAAGGTACCAATGTGAGATTTCTAAAGATAGCTACAGTTCTTAAACCAAGGTTTAAGAATCTGAAGTGCCTTCCAAACTCTGAGGGGGATGAAGTGTCGAGTATGCTTTCTGAAGTCTTAAAAGAGCAACACTCAGATGTGGAAACTACAGAACCCGAACCACCAAAAAAGAAAATCAACCTTCTGCTGGTGGCATCTGACTCAGAGGATGAAAATGAACATGCAACCAGTCTGCTTTGGATTGTTACTGAGCAGGACCTGTCGTCAGCATGAATGCAGGTTCTCTGGAATGGTGGTTGAAGCATACAGGGACATATGACTCCTTAGCACATCTGGCATGTAAATATCTTGCGCAGCCAGGTACAACAGTGCCATGCAAATACCTGTTCTCACTTTCAGGTGCCATTGTGAACAAGATGCGGGCAGCATTATCTCCTGCAAATGTAAACAAACTTGTTTGCGTGATTTGGCTGAACAAAAAATAGGATTGAGTGAACTGATAGACTCTAAAATTTGACAGTTTTATTTTTGAATGCAGTTATTTTTGTACATAATTCTATCATGAAAGTTGAACTTACAAATATAGAGATTACACTACAGTACTTGTATTGGTTAATTTAAAAATACTATTTCTTTTTTCTTACAGTGCAACTATTTGTAATCAGAAGTAAATGTAAAGAGAGCACTGTACATTTTGTATTGTGTTGTAATTGAAATCCATATATTTGAAAATGTAGAAAACATCCAGAATTATTTAAATGGTATTCTAGTATTGATAGAGCTGTTGTTCATGATTATTTTTTTATCACTTGACAGCCCTAGTATTTATCCATTCAGAAGTTATCTCTGCTTACATGGTCCATCTATGGGCTGGTCTTCACTACGGGGAGGCGGGAGGGGGGATCGACTGCAGATACGCAACTTCAGCTACGTGAATCACGTAGCTGAAGTTTGCATATTGCAGCCAACTTACCTGCCGTCCTCACGGTGGCAGCAGTTGGTGACGCGCTCCCCGTCAACAGCTTGCGCCTCCCGGCAAGCTGGAGTTCCGGAGTCGACGGGGGTGCCGCGGACGATCGATTTCTCGCATCTTCACAAGACGTGAGAAATCGATCGCCAAAAGATCGATCGCTACCCGCCCATCCGGTGGGTAGTGAAGACCAGCCCTATCTTGTAATAGTTTTTATTTCGGGTTGCAGTCAAGTCCTGCATTTCTATCGAGTTGTCCAGCTGAGCTGGATGAGATGTAAAGAGAGCTAGTGCGGTGCTTGTACAAAAAGCTTTTGAATCCTATCAAACAGTGAATATGCTGGTATAGAAATTGATTAAAAAATACAGTATCAAAATTACTCCACAGTGGTGACATTACACTTTAATTTGGCCCTTAGGGATGTGTATAGTTACAGATCGGAAAGAGAGAATATATCCTCGTCTATATTTTCTTTCTCTTTCTAACTTACTCCATAGGCATAAGTGGTGTAACTGAGATGTAAATAAGGGCAGAATTTGACCCATTGTATTCTTATATCTCAGTTGTACAAAGATCACTGAAGGAAGGTTCTATTAAAGTTTCCGGAATCCAGGTCACGTCGCTTGGCCTTTGGAAAATTTGGCTGTACAGGCCCAAACTTTGCAACTTGGGCCTGTCCCTGTTTGAAATAACGTTCCTCAGTAAGTCAGAAAAAGCGTGTAACAAAAATCATTTAGTCTGAAATGGGTCTTTGATTTAGACAGCTCCCGAGCACTATCAAAGAGAGAGAACGCTGTGTATGCATGGCTGTGTGCCATAGCCAGCTGCTTGTGTGCTGTGATGCTGACAATGTCCTCGCTTTGAACCAGGATGCCTTCCATAAACAATCCAGTGACACTGCCTCTCTGTGTGCAGCAGCCCATGCGCTGTTCCAGAACGTGGTCACTTGCCATTGGAAACGGTCATGGTTCCCACTTTAGTGATCTGTCGGCTTCGCACGTCCTTCTTGTGCAACTGACAAATATACATTTTGATTTATTTGCATTTATTAACGCACCTGTTTAAAAGTCTAGGTGGTGGAGCGTGTCTTTATAATTTTATTGAAATTCTGATTTAGGTAAAGTATGGGCTTGCGAGGGATATAAATGTAAATCTAGGCAAGGGAAAACAAGGTCTCCCCAAAGAGCCTTTCCCATCCCTGATTTCTCCAACTCCTCCATCCTCTCCAGGTAATCCTTGCTTCCCCAGTGTGTCACCTGATCTTTGGCCTGGTGGGCCACGTTCCCACCTTAAAGACTCTGGGCCCAGTGAAATCTTAGTGCTATTGAAGTCAGTGGCAAAAAGCCAATTGACTTCAGAAGGGCCAGAATTTCACCCTCTGGCACCAGTCACATCCCATTCATGCCAAGGAAGTGGGCTGTTAGCTTGAGCGTCTGAGCTTCTAGGGTTGTATGTTTTAAAACGCCTGCTTTCAGGATGAAAGTTCCCTTCTTCAGCTTTTAGCTTTTTATATTAAAAAAAAAAAAAATCTCAGGACCACACTAGTGCTGAGCCACACTCGTTGAAGTCCCTGCGGGTTTTCCATTTAAATCTATTGTGTTTTCACAAGGGGGGAGGCAGTGCTGGGTTTGATCCATTTTGTATCATGGTAGTACTGAAATGTCTGCACTGAGACCAGCATTTGGCTGTGCATCTAGCTCCAGCTGCAGCTCCAGCAGTTTGTGTATGGATCCAGTTGACCCAAAAAATGATCCTATTTTGTACCTTATTCATTTGTTGTCAAACCTCATTCATTTTTTCCCAAGAGCCCCCATGTGCAGTATTTTCTGCTCATGAGAACACCATCAGATTTTCAGTCACTTGGTATCCTTTAACTGCTGAACTCTGTGTCACAGATGCATTATATGGAAATTCTAGATCCCCAGACTAGGCAGGAACTTGCACAATCTGTTACTAAAGAGGGAAGTGAATTGCACTGATTCAATCCCAGTGAATGGAAACTCCCCGACCACTGAGGGAAAGACCCCAGTGAATCAATGGGCTTAGGTCTGATCCTCTGTAGTGTTGAGTATCCCCAAATCTCAGTGAAGTCCAGAAGGATGGAGGACACTCGGTATGTTGCATGATCTGGCCCTCTTTAGCCACCTCTTTATAAGAGCTCCTCTATGATTAATTAGTTTGTGTTACACAGGTTTTCTAGCTAGAGGCAGCTTATGATGGGTGTCATATATTCAGCTTCAGTTTAATTCGCTTGCTTTTCCCAGTCATTCTGTGGCTCTTTTTATTGACTCCTTCCTTTGAGATTAAGTGGCAGAAAATGTAATCGCTTGAGGTCACACATTTTGTAAAAGGGAGAAAACATGCTGGAGAAATCATGTCCGTATACAACTGTAATGATCTCATACTGCCCATATCTCAGGGTGATAGAATGTTGGAAACATACTGCCTGACCTGTAGCAAGCACTTCGAGTGCTGTCATAGCAAAGAGCTAATCTAAACTCCCTTGGGTATCAAAACCACAGCTGAAAACAATGCTTGCTTTACTGGGACCTAGGACGCTTGTGGAAATCTCATTGGCTTGGGGCAAGAGCTGAGCAAAACTAATTGGTTCCAACTTGCAGGGGGATCTGATACACTTCTTTCCATTCTGGTAGATTATAATTTCATCCTCATGTCCAAGTTGTTTGAGTGTCAAACAAAAGCTAAAGCAGTGAACGTCAGCTGGTTTCTCTGTGACCTTATAAGTGGAGAGGTCCCTTTCCCCCAAATCTCCCAGCACCTTGGGACTTTTGTGAGGGGGAGGAAAGAGGGACAAGCAAGATGCACTGCAACCTCTACCTCCTGCTCTCTGATGTTTTCAGGCCTGAGCAGCTGGCTTCCATGTGGGGTCACTTAAGACAACAGTCTAGTCCATACTCCCATCTTAAAACTTGTTTGAGGGGTATTATCAGGGCCGGCGACAGGGGGGTACTACGGGTAGAGCTGTTCCGGGCCCCGGGCTTTAGGGGGGCCCTGGTACACAGCTGTACCCCTAGCCATCCCCCCTTGTCGCCGGGCCTGGAGAGCGGGGAAGGGGCGGGGAGGTGGCGCGGCTCTCCTCCGGACGAGCGCGCGTGTCCCCGGCAGGAGCAGGGAGCCCGGCCCGGCGGCAGCGGCACAGTCCGGGGGAGAAAGTACGCGGGGGGGGGGGAGCAGCAAGGGGTGGCTCGCGCTGCTCCCAGGCTCGCGCTGCCACCAGCCGCTGTCAGCTGGGGGGGGAGCGCCGGCTGGGCTGGGGGGGGGCCGGCTGGGCTTTCCCCCCCCCCAGCCGCTGTCAGCTGGGGGGGGCCCAGCTGGGCTGGGGGGGCCCCAGCCGCTGTCAGCCGGCTGGGCTGGGGGGCCCCCAAACGATCAGAGTAGGGGGCCCCCACATTTCTGTCGCCGGCCCTGGGTATTATAAGATAATGCCCTCCTCTCCAGCTTAGTGCGTAGAAATCGTCTTCAGCAGAGCAAGCTGCCTGCCCATCCCCATTCAGCAGCAGTGGCTCACTCCAAAACCTAATTCTAGTACTGCTGCTGCTAACCACACCACCCCTTAGAGTATTTGGTGACACCCCAGAATGCACTGGGGTAATGGAAAACCTAAGTTAGGGTTCTGCAGACAGCACTAACATGGAATCTTGGCCTGCCTTTTAATTGGATAGGATGGTGATTAAATGCCTGCGCAGCTGTGGGTGAAAGTATGGAATTGCTGTGGCATTACTGATTCTCTCTAACTCCTTGTGAAATTGTTGCAGCTGTTATGCCCTGCCATGTTCCAGTTTTAGACAATGTGAGAAAATTCCCCCCCCCCCTCCCGCTTCCCCAGATTGGTGCAACTCCTATTGTCTATTAGCAAGCATCTTTTGAAGTGTTTGTTCCTGGATGTTTATTTCGTTTCGTCACCTCTGGGTTTCATTTATTACTATAATTTTGATCACGGCGGGGTTGGTTTTTTCTCATTTTTAAAAGTTATTCGGTGGAGAGGAGCTAAGGTTGCAAGGAATGGATCCAGAGCTGCTGGGTTCGGATGAGCTGACACTGAACCTTCACAAACTGCTCTCGTAAAATTTTGGCCTAAGGAAGCCATGAATGGGGTGGATTCAGATCTGGGTATTTCCCTCTGCAATGCACTGAAGTTTGAAGAGGTTTAGAACTAGATTTAAGGGTTTTGGTCTAGCTAGGCTCTATTGATAAGAACATCAAGGTGGTCCAGAGTAAGGCTCGTTACAACACAAATCACAGGTTTGCAAATGATGACATAGTCAAATCCACACAACACATATCAGGAAGAGTTCACCAAAATAGGCTGCCCTGACATTAGCACCATCACTGTTTGGCAAGCAGATATTACATGTTGGAAAAATAAAAGTACTTAAATATTTACTTCAGTAAGATAATGCTTCAAATAAGACTGCATGAAATCCCAGCCTTCTGAGTCAGCCAATGGCAAAACTCCCATTAACTTCAATGCAGCCAGGTTTTCTCTTTGTTTAACTGAAAGTCAAAGCACACTTTATAAAACCTTCTCAATGACTTACACCCCCACCCTCAAAAGGAGGGTGAAGAGGAAAGTTACACAGACTAAATCCTATACTTAATAAATCTTACAAAGAAGTCAAACAAATAGAGAGCTAGGACAAAAGCCCTTCTATAGCAAACTCAACCAGCTTTAAAGCAATGTCGGAGGGAGGCCTGGAGAATGAATGGACTTCTGAACGCTAGCAGTACTTGCTTGCCATATCATTTTTGCTTATGCAATGGTAACATGGGATACTGCATTTTTACAATACTGTGCCTCTAAGCAGCTCAAAGGTCTTTTCAACAAAGCATCACAACTCTCCTGCCATGTAGGTATTGGCTTACCCTCTATATATTACTGGATCCATTTTACAGATGTGTAAACTGTGGCACCAAAAGGTTATAATTCTTGTCTGAGGTCAGTCAGGAGTTCCAATCCACTACTCTGATTACTAGACAAGCTCCCTCTAATGTGTAAAATGGTCCTTCCTGTGGAAAGGGAAATAGTACCAAAGAACCCCTTTATAGTACTGCAGAGGTCTCAGCTACTGCTTTGGGAAATTATCCTTTTTGTTGGTTGTGGATAGATGGTAACTGGGCAGACTGTAAATGTAGAGGCTGTTTTCCTAGGTTACAAAAGGGGTCTGTGTGTGTGTGTGTGGATCACACCTTAGTAAGGATTCAGATCTGTTTATTAATGCATCATCATGGAAAGAGAATGAATTCAGCATGAAATGAATGCAGGAAGGTTTCTAACATTTAGGCATGTTACATTAAATTGTGTTATGTTTTTAAAATTTTAACTCCTAGAAATTTTGTCCTCCTGTGCCCTGAGACTGTTTTCCTTGCACATGCAAACGATGGTGAAAGACTTGATTCTCCACTCTGTTACACCAGCATCATGGAGTGAAGAATCATCCCCGTAGGAGTTTTGGCTGGACTAACAAGGACTGCAAAATTGGGCAGCATGTAGCAATGTTGACTCTCCAAGTTCCAAGCAGTGCTGAGATCCTCTAACAAATAATACTTAGGGCTGAATGTTATCAGCTTCAATATTCCTTCCCCCTTTTCCAGCACAAATGATCACTAAGCTGAAATATGTCCCCCACCCAATATGAACAACCTTTCTATTTGTGCTTAGCCTTTGCTGACCCTGCCCTTTTGAAGTTGGGGGATTTTGCCGGAGCAGAGGGCGAATCACTTGGCCCCAAGTAAAATAAATGTTTGTGAAATGTCTCTCATAAAGACTGTCTTACAGAGCACTTGCTGGGGAGCTCAAGTAACAGGGTTGACCCTCCCGCCTGTGCTAGTTGGTAAAGCGGGTGGACTTCAGTCCCATCTCCACACACTCCTTACTCTGTTGAAATGACCAATTGTACTGAGGGTATTCGGCCACCAGGAGCCAGACTGAGCTCACAGACTCATTTCACATCAGTTGCCAAAGAGCCATTACTTTGTTTATTACCAGCCTGAGCTAGTTTTGCACTGGTGACCTACAAGTAAAGGGTGCAATACCCAGCTGTCAGTTGCCAGAGCCATACAGTCCCTGTTAGTCGCTCCTAACTTCCCGCTGTATTTCACAAAAGCTTTGTTCACACAGAATAACAACACTGACTAAAGGAATATTAAAAGCTGGATTTAATCATCTGGTCCCATAATCACATTTTTAGAATTGTATTAAAAATGGATATAAGGGGTGCCAAAACATCCGATCCAAACTCCCCAGACCCAAGTCTTATAGCTGTTTCCTATCGTGATGAAACACCCAAATCTGATTATCCCCAAACTTGGGAAAAGTCTGGATCCCCGTTACTGTTCTTTCCTAAGGCCCTGTCTGATTGTCTAATCTTTATGAACAGATCTTTGCTCCCATGCAGAACTGATTGCAGGATCGGGCCTTGGCATGTTGATTACCTTCGTATAGTATTGTTTTTATTTAAAATTTTAATTTTGAAATAATTATCTGCTTTAACTGGAATAAATTGCCTAGAGAGGTTGTGGATTCTCCATCATTGAAGGTTTTTAAGAGCAGGTTAGACAAACACCTGTCAGGGATGGTCTAGGGCAGAGGTTCTCAACCATTTTCTGTCTAAGGGCCCCTCAACATGCTATAAAAACTCTGCAGCCCACCTGTGCCACAAGAAACGTTTTTGCGGCCTATGAAATCCAGGGCTGGCATTAGGGAGTAGCAAGCAGGGCAACTGCCTGGGGCCTCAGGCCGTGAAGCTAAGTTGCTCTAGCTTTGGCTTCAGCCCCCGGGGCATGGGGCTCAGGGCTTCTGCCCCACATGATAGCACTTTGGCTTTCTTCCCTGGGCCCCAGTGAGTCTAATGCTGGTCCTGCTTGGCAGACCTCCTGAAACCTGCTCCTGGCTCCCCAGAGGGCCCTCAACCTCTGGTTGAGACTGCTGGTCTAGAGTCCTGCCTTGAGTGCAGGGGACTGAACTAGAAGAGTCCTTCAATTCTATGATTCTGTGCTTTCATGTGTAATAAGAAATGAGACATTTGGCTAGCATAGTTTAGAAGAAAAGCGTTTGCTCAGTGAGTTTCGAATGTTCTTGATCTTTAGGATAATATTCAGCTTCTCTATATAGACATATAACAGGGCTTCAGTACCTCCTTGTTAAATTGCTTATTAATTCTGCAAGTTGCTTAGCCGATCATTAGGACTCTTTTAAGATCCTAACCCTTTACCCACTTTGGCACATGGGACCAGTGGAACAACACAGGTGCTTAAAATTGAAAATGTGTAAATCTGAGGACTATGAACTGGCAGGTAAGGCCCCTATAGTAACAAAACCAGAAAGTAATATACTACTACAGAGAAACAAGCAAAAGGCACAGGAATTTGCATTGCAAATTGTGCCATATAAATCAAATAAAAATAATGCAGGAACTAACAGTACTGAATACTGAATAGTAATTCTGAATAAAGACTATATGGTTAAAGTGATGGTTTTCTGTAAAATATTGAGAGAGCACAATAGGGAGTAAGTGGACATTGTTTACATAATGCAAATACATAATTAATAATAGGGAGCATTTATATGGCACTTCAATTTACGAAGTGCTCTGCAAACAGCTCAAGAATGCAAAGCAGAATGGGCATGTGGATAAACACTGTGTGCCTGTTTGCAGCAATGACAATGTAGAATGATCTGACACTGTTCCACAGCACTGGTTTCGATGGTAGGGAAATCCCCCAGGGGAGACACCCCTGTGCTCTGCAGTATCCCTGATGAGGGCAGAGGGGACGTCGCTGGAAGAGGCCCCTGCTGCTCTCTTCCTGGTTGGGGAGAACCCCACAAGGATTCCTCATGTTGGGGGATTCCAGGAGCTGTTGCTTGACCTTTCTTGGGTCAAGAAGTGTGTCTGGGTGGGAGGGTGCTCCAGAACTGTTTTTCCCACCCTGGATATTAGGGGGATCCCTAAGGGAGTAGCCCCTTTAACTGGTTTCAATGCCGCTTTCTGCTAACTTTGGGGGTGGTGGGTTCCATGCCGGAAAAGGGTCTCAGAGCTGCTACCTCCCAGCTGGCAGGGAGGTGTCTGTTGGAGGGAGCCCAGGGTAGTGCCCCCAGCCAGAGAGAGGGTGCCTGTCCTGGAGGGGGCCCAGTCCTAAACTCCACACTCCCGGATGATGGGGGGGAATGTCTGAATCACAGTGCAGCCCTCTTGCCAGAAGATGGTGTCTGTGACCGAATCATTGGTGCAGACCTCCCTCCTTGCTTCAGGATGATGGGGATGTCTGTGGCAGAGGGGTATCAGTACAACCCCACTGCTCCACCATTGATGGGGTGTCTGTGGCAGAGGGGATCAGTGCAGCCCCCCGGTGACAGGGTATCTGTGGCAAAGGGGTATTGGTACCGTCTCACGCACACACGCCAGTGATGGGATATCTGTGGCGGAGAGCTATTGGTACAGTCACACACACAGATGATGGGGTATCGGTGGTGGAGTTTTATTGGTACAGTGTTGCGTTCACACACACTGGTGAGGGGGTATCTGTGGCGGACAGCTATTGGTACAGACACACATACACACAGAGGTGATGCAGTATCTGTGGGGGAGGTCTATTGGTACAATCTCTTGCGCACCCACCCACCGGTGAGGGGGTATCCGTGGCGGAGGGCTATTGGTACAGTCTCGCGTACACACCCACCGGTGAGGGAGTATCTGTGGCGGAGGGCAGTTGGTACAGTCTCGCGCACACAGACACCGGTGAGGGGGTATCGGTGCGGAGGTCTATTGGTACAGTCTCGCGCACACACCCACCGGTGAGGGGGTATCTGTGGCGGAGGGCGGTTAGTACAGTCTCGCGCACACACACACCGGTGAGGGGGTATCTGTGGCGGAGGGCGGTTGGTACAGTCTCACGCACACACACACCGGTGAGGGAGTATCTGTGGCGGAGGGCGGTTGGTACAGTCTCGCGCGCGCACACACACCGGTGAAGGGGGGATCTGTGGCGGAGGGCGGTTGGTACAGTCTCGCGCACACACACACCGGTGAGGGGGTATCTGTGGCGGAGGGCGGTTGGTACAGTCTCGCGTACACACCCACCGGTGAGGGAGTATCTGTGGCGGAGGGCGGTTGGTACAGTCTTGCGCACACAGACACCGGTGAGGGGGTATCGGTGCAGAGGTCTATTGGTACAGTCTCGCGCACACACACACACCGGTGAGGGGGTATCTGTGGCGGAGGGCGGTTGGTACAGTCTCGCGCACACACACACACCGGTGAGGGGGTATCTGTGGCGGAGGGCGGTTGGTACAGATTCACGCACACACACACACCGGTGAGGGGGTATCTGTGGCGGAGGGCGGTTAGTACAGTCTCGCGCGCACACACACCGGGGAAGGGGGGATCTGTGGCGGAGGGCGGTTGGCACAGTCTTGCGCACACACACACTGGTGAGGGGGTATCTGTGGCGGAGGGTGGTTGGTACAGTTTCGCGCGCACACACACCGGTGAGGGGGTATCTGTGGCGGAGGGCGGTTGGTACAGTCTCTTTTGCACACAGACCGGTGAAGGGGGTATCTGTGGCGGAGGGCGGTTGGTACAGTCTCGCGCGCACACACACCGGGGAAGGGGGTATCTGTGGCGGAGGGCGGTTGGTACAGTCTCGCGCGCACACACACCGGGGAAGGGGGTATCTGTGGCGGAGGGCGGTTGGTACAGTCTCGCGCGCACACACACCGGGGAAGGGGGTATCTGTGGCGGAGGGCGGTTGGTACAGTCTCGCGCGCACACACACCGGGGAAGGGGGTATCTGTGGCGGAGGGCGGTTGGTACAGTCTCGCGCGCACACACACCGGGGAAGGGGGTATCTGTGGCGGAGGGCGGTTGGTACAGTCTCGCGCGCACACACACCGGGGAAGGGGGTATCTGTGGCGGAGAGCGGTTGGTACAGTCTCGCGCGCACACACACCGGGGAAGGGGGTATCTGTGGCGGAGGGCGGTTGGTACAGTCTCGCACACACACCGGGGAAGGGGGTATCTGTGGCGGAGGGCGGTTGGTACAGTCTCGCGCACACACCGGGGAAGGGGGGATCTGTGGCGGAGGGCGGTTGGTACAGTCTCGCGCACACAGACCGGGGAAGGGGGTATCTGTGGCGGAGGGCGGTTGGTACAGTCTCGCGCACACACCGGGGAAGGGGGGATCTGTGGCGGAGGGCGGTTGGTACAGTCTCGCACACACACACACCGGTGAAAGGGGTATCTGTGGCAGAGGGCGGTTGGTACAGTCTCGCGCGCGCACACACCGGTGAGGGAGTATCTGTGGCAGAGGGCGGTTGGTACAGTCTCGCGCGCGCACACACACCGGTGAAGGGGGGATCTGTGGCGGAGGGCGGTTGGTACAGTCTCGCGCGCACACACACCGGTGAAAGGGGTATCTGTGGCGGAGGGCGGTTGGTACAGTCTCGCGCGCACAGACCGGTGAAGGGGGGATCTGTGGCGGAGGGCGGTTGGTACAGTCTCGCGCACACACACACCGGTGAAGGGGGTATCTGTGGCGGAGGGCGGTTGGTACAGTCTCGCACACACACCGGGGAAGGGGGGATCTGTGGCGGAGGGCGGTTGGTACAGTCTCGCGCGCACACACACCGGGGAAGGGGGTATCTGTGGCGGAGGGCGGTTGGTACAGTCTCGCGCGCACAGACCGGGGAAGGGGGTATCTGTGGCGGAGCGCGGTTGTTACCGTCTCCCCGGCAGTGCCCCGTGTCCCCGGCCGGCGGCGCCGGGTGCCCGCGCAGCTCCCTCCCGCTCCATCCCCGCGGGGGGCGGAGCCGGCCCGCCCCTGCCGCGGGGGGCGGGCCCGGCGGCGCGGTGAGGTGCTGGGCTTCTGGCGCCAGGCGGCTCAGTGGCTGGGGCGCGAGGGCCCCGCGGGTGCCATGCTGTCCTCGGCCTCGCTGCTGTGCCTGGGCGCGCTGCTGTGGCTGGGCCCGCAGCCCCCCGCTCGGGCGGCCGCCGCCCAGGCCGTGTGGAGCGCCTGGCTGAACGTGTCGTGGCGGGAGCCCGGCGGGAACCGCAGCGGCTGGAACGCCAGCGAGGGCGGCCTCTTCGGGCAGGACTCGCCGCTGCTGCGGGCGGCCGGGCTGCTGGTGCCGCCCGACGGGCCCGACGGCCTCAACGCCTGCAGCCCGCTCACCAACTTCAGCGAGGCGGGCGGCGGCCGGGCCTGGCTCGCCCTCATCCAGCGGGGCGGCGGCTGCACCTTCGCCGACAAGATCCGCCTGGCGGCCGAGCGCGGCGCGGCGGGGGCCGTGATCTACAACTACCGGGGCACGGGCGACGAGGTGCTGCCCATGTCGCACCCGGGTGAGTGGCGCGCGGGCCCCGGCTCGGCCCTCGGGGGATCGGCCCCCCGCAGACTGATCCCCGCCCGGCGCGCTGCACACCCCGGCCACTGGGTATCCCGGGCAGCGCCCCCGGCTCTGCTCTCCACGCGCCGGCCGGGCTTCCTCATCCCACGGCAGCGATGCGGCTGTCCGCGGGCTTCAGGGGCAAGCCCGGTTCGAGACTTTCTCTCCCCAGAAAGGTCTCCCGTGGAGGGGGCCGGTGGCGGGGCTGGGTCTCCGGGAGCGGAGTCGAGATTCACGCCTCGGACCCGGACAGGGCGTGGTGTAGGGCAATGGGGCCTCTGCCCCCGCTGGCTGGCAAGCTGAGTGCATGTGCCCGAGCAGGCAGCAGAACTGCTGTTGCGTGTTGTAATCCTGAACAAACAGCTGGCCACGTAAAGTGAACGGTCTTCATTAGATCTCTGAATACTCTCCCAGAGAGAGGTTTCTCCAAGGTCTGAACAGAGGGAGTTTGCCCTATGCCAATGGGAAGGAGAGTCCACTCTGGCAGGGTGTGCAAAGGGGCACTAAGTGGTAGGTTGAGTGGATTCTAAGGATTGGTAGAGGTAACAGAGTCCTGTGGCACCTTAAAGACTAACTATAAAGCATTGAAGCATAAGCTTTTGTGGGCTAATACCCACTTCGTCGAATGCAAGCAGTGGTAGGATAAGGATTGGTAGGATGTGGAGCTGGGGTGGAGTTCGGGAAAATTTGGGAGGCAAGAAGGAACAGGACCTTGATATAGAAAGGCGAAGAGTCATTGCAGAGACCAAAGTAGGGTGGACAGGAAGGCTGTCTTGACAGCTGTTGCTTAAGTGGAAAGGATGAGTGGGACAAGCCAGACATGAAGGGATGGACTATTGTCTCCACAATAAGATAGAAAGGTAAAGATTTTGGGGACAACGTAGGAGTAGGAATTCTGCGGGTTGGATTGGAGCCAGGGCAAAGTAATGATGGTCCGTGTTGCCAAGACTACAAGCATAGGGGAATGGTGGTGGTGCTCTAAAGGGGAAAGGAGGAAGCTGGAGAGAGGATTAACTAGTATTGTAGCTCTTGATTTTGAAAATGATCTCTGACCAAAATCTGATGCAGTCCTGAGTCTCTGAATTGCTCCGGTCCTTACTGCTCAGAACTTTCCAAAGCCGTAGTGGAGTGAAAGTGAACAGGAAACGCTTGGTTTTCAGCAGGGGTTGGCCAGGGACAGATGGCATCTTCAGTCTGGCTAGTTTAGTCCCCTCAAGTGACTTAGATCTACTTCGAAAGACAGGAAATCCTCATGCTGACACACCTGTTACTCTTTCCTGAACTCATGCCAATTTATCAGCCTAAACATAGCTTTCAGTTCAGGGCATTTTGTTGAATATCTGATTTAATACACAACAGTGTTAAATACATAAGCCATTGCATCTTAAACCTGAGTAGATTGCTGTCTGAGTTCTCTGGGCTGGGAGAGCTGTGTATTGTCATATGGCAGCATGTGTTCAGACATATGGACTGGGGGTGGGAATTGTTTGGTTATTTTTGCTATTAATCTAATTAACTGAACTCATTAGAGTCTGCTTTTCAGTCTACCTGGGGCAGAGAGAGAGGCTGATGTCTTCTCTAGACATTTCTATTTTTAGTTAGTTTTCTCACGCAACAATGGATGGAATTAGTGTGGGTCCCACCCTTAATCTTCATGTGAAATCATTTTATGCCTCACAGCTTGTCCCTTGACAGGTTGAGTAGTGTTTCCATGACAAGTATCAAGCCTTTTCTTAAGCAAATTTACCTTCTGCAGAAGTTGATGGCATAGGTTCCCTCCACTTGCCACAGAAAATTTCCTATTTGTTGCTGGTGAGTGGGTTTTTTCCCTCAAGCCCTCTTGTTTTTCAAATGAAGGGTATGTCTATACTACCTGGCGGATCAGCGAGTAGTCTAGGGCATGTCTTCACTACCACTTTAATTCGACCTTAACGACGTTAGGTCGAATTAAACGTGTACCTGTCTTCACATACATGCCCTTAAAGTCGATTTAAAGGGCCCTCAAAATCGAATTTGTAACTCCTGCCTGACGAGAGAAGTAAGGATAAAATCGACTTCTCTACGTCTATTGTGAGGCAGTGAAGAGGCATCTGAAGTTAAGCCTCCGACCTCTGAGCAGCCCTGCCCACCTAAACAGCCCCCCCCCCGAGGGGGCAGCCCTGCCCACCTTAACAGCCCCCCCCCTCAGGGGGGAGGGGGAGCCACGCCGCGGGCTGCTTGAGCAAGCCGGTCAGCTGCTTGATCAATTTCAGGTGAAACTGACTGTCACTAGGCAGCTGACCTGCTCGCTCAAGCAGCCCTCCGGCTCCCCCCCCCTCGGGCAGGGGGGGGGGTCCGGCAGGGGTGCTGTTCAGGTGGGCGGGGGGCTGCTCGGGTGGGGGGCGGGGGGTCCGGTGCAGGGCTGCTTGAGCCAGCCAGTCAGCTGCCTAGTCAGTTTCACCTGAAATTGACCAAGCAGCTGACCGGCTTGCTCAAGCAGCCCCGTGCTGGCTCCCCCCCCCCCTCGGGCGGGGGGGGGGGTCCGGCGGGGGGGCTGTTCAGGCGGGCCGGGGGGGGGTCCGCGGGGCTGCTTGGGTGGGGGGGGGTCCAGCATGCATTGCACTGTGGGCTACCTACCCACAGTGCAATGCAGGCTATGTCGACCCCTGCAAAAGTTCTAGGACAGACAGTGTCGACCACTGTCGACCTGCTGTCCTGGTGGGGACACACTGATTCGATTTTCTAAAATCGAATTTAGAAAATCGAATTAAGGGAAATCGACCTAGTCCTGTAGTGAAGACATACCCCTAGTCTAGTCTAGATGCGATAAATCAACCCCCAAGCGTTGTCTCATTGACTCCTGTACTCCACCGCTGGGAGAGGCACAGGTGGAGTCGACAGGGGAGTGGCACCAGTCAACTCACCACAGCGAAGATGCCACAGTGAGTAGATCTAAGTACGTGACTTCAGCTATGTTATTCACGTAGCTGAAGTTGCGTAATGTAGATCGATTCTCCCCACCCCACCCCCATGTAGGCCAAGGTGAAGACTTAAGTTTGATAGTCATAGTCATAGAAGATATCTTAAGTTTGAGCACTGGAGTGGACTCTAGTAATGAAAAAAGTAGACACTTCAAAAGAAGATCAAACAGAATAACTTTAAGAACTAATATTGTAAAATGTTAACTAAGCTAGTTAACTGAAACAAAAACAGGGTGACTTAAAACTTGCAGGCTTAAAACAAGATGTGAGAAACACCTGGTGAAAATGGGGAAAGTTTTCTTCACTTTTAAGTGTTCAGGATAAATGGCATTTGTGTGACTTTTTCCTGTGTATTTTTCATAAAACACTCTTTGGGTTTCAGTCTTGCAAGTTCCTGGACTTAGAAAAGATAAATACATTCATCCTGCTTTTTATTGCCTGTGATCAATAGATGAAGTTGGAGAGTGTGTGTGCATGGGCAGGCTGCTGTTTAACTCAACAAATACATTGTTGACCCAAGGTTTTCCAAAGGTCCTCTTAAAAATCTTCTTGGTACACCCAGAATCCACATAAACATCTATGACATGAAGAATTAAATGCAGTGTTCTAGCTGTGTGGGTCCCAGAGTGCTAGAGAGGCAATATGGGTGAGATAATATTAATGGTGGGTTGTTTTTTTTAATAGATACCTTTCTAAAACCTACTTAAAGTTGATGCCACAGAGTTTATTAATCACTCAGGAAGTATTGAGCACAGAGTGATAGCAGTTCTATGGAAACTAGTTGCTACCAGAAATAAAGGTAGCACATACTTAGCACAAAACATGAATCATGTTTTGCACTAATTCCCTTCTGAAAAGAAACGACCCGTGGCTTGCCTTCAGGGCTTTCTCTAAGCAAGCATGCCTCTTTTGTAACTACTTAAATACCAGATGATCTCACTTCTGCAGAACTCTTTTATTGATACATCATCATGGGTGTACATGGTAAAAATACAGATTCAAAAACACATCCCCTGCCTATGGAACTTAGTCTTCTTGTTGGTTCTGGACAGCATGTTAAGTCTTGTGCTGTAGTTAGTGCTTTTTAAACCCTATGGAAATCTGGCTGAAAATGAAGTGCATGGGGCAATCTCTTTACACTTTCCTCCAGCATCATGTCCGTGATGGTTGGACAAGGAGTAATCTTCCCTCATTTCAAGATGTATGTTGCCCTTTGAAAATGGTGGATGTGTTAAATATATACATCATCACTCTTGTGTCTTAAAGGTACGTGTCTGGTTTCTTTGACAGAGCTTCTCAGAGAGGTGCCTCACTGCCATGTGACTGGATATCTGCTTAATGCTTCTTCATGCTAATATCTATTAAGAGCTTTGCATGCAGACTTTTAAAAGATCGTGTAAAGACTAATGTGGCCAAAACAGACTTGTCAGAACATGGCTTAGGCAAAGTAATGTTTTAGGCAGTGTTCTTAAGACTGGGCATAAACAGAGTAGCAGTCATTAACAGATCACCCTTAGTTTGGCTACAGATATAAGTAGATGCCAGATATGTTAAAAGACAATAATGAAGATAGTTTAACATGAGTTTACAATAAAATTAAGTGGCAGGTAAGGATGCAAGTGAAATAAGGAGAACTTTGTGCACTTTCTAGTTCTTGAAATGAAGTATCTCAACCATGTGCCTGGGTTCTTACCTGGAGGGATAGTCATTAGGATTGAAAAGAGAACTTTGGTTCTTCAGTTTCTGCACCTTGAACGTTTTTCACCTAGACCACTGACCAGCCATCAGAAAGTAGCTATTTTTGATCACTGCTGACCTCTTGAACCAGTGTCCATGGGATAGGAACATCTATTTACTAAACTGTTTAGCCAGCCAGTCCCCTCCATGCCTTATTTTGCTTAAAATGCCAGTAGAAGGAAACTTGGTTAGCTTAGTTGAACAAGCTGCTGTTCTCCATGGTGTGTGCTGTGCTTGAAACATCTTCTCTCTACCCTTTGCCCCTAGGGTGTAGTTTTGAATTTTAGGCCCAGGGACTCATTCCACAATTGTTCAAGGTGTGGTGGTGATCCAGCATGATTCATTATGTGCCCTGGGATATATTGAAACTTCCAAGCCCAAACGTGGACAAAAAATAGAACAGGAAATTCTAAACCAGTGGATTCCAATCTTTTTATCTGAAGCTGTCCCTCTGTAATAATTGCATGTGGTACCTTGCACTGTGCCATGACAATTGCTGCACCTAATCTGTGGTGCTACCATTCTCTCTTCTTGCATTCTTTGTTTGACTTTGTTTTGTCTCCTATTTCTCAGTTTCTACTTCATTACCTTTCCTGAATCTTCTGATCACTTCTCTCTCTCTCTACCCTCCAGTGCTCCCCCCTGCTTTTTCTGTTCTCCAACTGCTGTGTTTCCTGCGTCTCAGCCCCTGACAGTGCTGGCCTTTCTCTTCCCAATCACCCTGCTTGCCGGGGACAGTGAATGTGTGCCTGGCCCTAGAAGAGGATAGGAATGCAGAGGAAGTGGTGCATGGAGCTCTGGTGATTCTGTCTGGTTCAGTGAAACTTTGTAGACAAGGCAACAGAAGAAACCTGTCCTTTGCCAAGAGGAAGTGGATGGCAATGTATCACTGTTCTTTGGGGACTGAGTAGCAGGAAAGTACAGTGGAAGTGAAGTTAAAGGACATTAAAATACAGTTTATTTTCTTTAAAAAAAAATGTATCTTAATAGTTCTCACCCCTGAATGTAGTCAGTCCTGTCTGCTGACTTGGGGGACAACTCTGCAGCTGTTCGCATTTTACAGCAGTACCTAGAAGGAACTAGATTTTGTTTCCCTTACTGTATCACTAACAGAATAACTTGAGTTCAGCATCTATCTGTCCATGCCTACTAACAATCCTATGGGCATAATCTGACCCATAGAATCTTTATTACAGTTGGTGATGCTTGGGAAGGAAAGAAACCAGTTTGACTCTTATTAAAGGCCCAGCTTCTGGGTCTGACAATTGGAAAAACACTTGTAAATGTACCGAGTATATTTCGTATGGAATTGCTGCCAACTGGAACATGGACCATGTAATGCCATATCTAGAATCAAACTTGGAGGAAGACGACAGACTGAAATAGGGAAGGAAAAACATGTACAGAAATAGCTTACTAACTCCAATGCCTTGGCTGTCCTATGATTTTTACCTCATAATTTCCCACCATGTGTATCACTGGTGTGACCTTTCTAGAGGGAGTAACAGTGGGAATCCTAGTGTAGAGAGTACCAGGATTTTTCCCACTGTCATCTGGGGCGTCTCCAAAGGTCAACTTTGTATAAGTAAACTTTCAGCTCATTTTTTGTTGAAACCTAAATAAATGGTAAGTTGGAGAAGTGCAGCTCCCTGATATTTAAAACTAAAAGCTCACATATTCTGATTTGATTCTGAATTTATTGTAGGCATGCGTGGAACAGTGACTGAAATATCTTAATCTGCCTTTGCTACCATGAAATAGACTATTACAGACAGCGCTTCTGGGAAGATGTTGGTGCAGGGCAGTTGTGCAGCCACACTGAGGGAGAATTGGAGCAAGTGGGGAGGGGGATAGATTTCAGTCAAGGAAATTATGGTAAAAACAGGTGGGGCAGAAGTTAGATACTGTTGCCGATGCCAGAATATGCAAATTGTCTTCCTGTCCACTAAGAGGTTATGGATGGAAGTTTTCATGTACTGCCAGACAAAGAACAAAAACTCTCTTGGATGGACTTGCACGTGTGTAATGTAAAATATGTCGACTCTTCTGTCCTTCACAGAATCTCTGTTGCCACAAAACTTTCCAACTCCTAATATAGGTTTATTTTCTAGATGTGCAATAAACGACTGTACAGCATTTTTTCCCATTGATTATCAAACTAATCTTTTGAGGTAACATTCTTATTTAGAGGCTCAAATGTTCCTGCACATTCAAGTAACGTTTATTTTTTGTCATTTTACTTGAAGAGGCTTGCATTATTTAATTACTGTGCACACATTGAGCAGGACAGATTAATTGTGTTTTGTTTGCATCAGTCCTATGTCTAGAAATTAATGGTACATCAATTTGTGAAAATTGCCATTAAAAACACACACAATACAAAAATAGCCAAATCAGATACTAGAAGGTATTGGGTAGGAAGGATATCGTATCTAAAATGCCAAGGATTTAATGGAGTCTGACGTCATTTATTTAATAGCTTTGTAAGCCTTGTATCTTATCGACAAAGTAAACGTCAGTTGTAATTATACTCATTTCGAGATGATGGTACCTTTCTGTGGCAGGCTGAATAATTGTTTCAAAGTATAATATGGGCTGGTAATTGCTGACCTCTGTAACATATATTGGCCTTCAAAAGCAAGCATGTGATTTGGGGAAAGATTGAAACAGAGTGATACCGAAGTACATAAAATGAGTTCAGTTAGCTTTAAAGGGGTCTTTAATACACTTGAGAGAACCAGAATGTTAAGTGGTTTTCCGGTCAGGGTACATTAATAACTGTGTGGAAATTCCTCAAGTGTAAAGAGTAATATGTCTTGAAGTTCTACAAAGAAAGTCTGATGTGATCATTTTTTAACTTCCTTCTTCCAGTGCTCAGATCATGACTCCTCTAGCCTTGAATGACAGATCATCTGGCTTTGTGAGTGCTATACCTGAGCAGACATTGGCTAAAAATAGCTAACAAATGTATCAAGAAAAGAATGCTGTCCAAGCAGGGGTGTTGTTTTCATGAAGTGCAAAAGTCAAGAGGCACAGTTTCTGGGGTACCCTACATTAACAAACTTGTACATTAACAAAGTTGAAAAGGATCTGAGAGTCTAAACTTGGATCAGTATGTAAAAAAGAAGGTGGTGAGATTAAAACCTTTAGTGTCAATAGTAAAACTTGTACCGAAGGGATTAATTGCCCCAGCAAAAACAGCATACAATCTCTTCAATTACTAGAGGAAGCAGTAGTCAGCAAGAAGACTAGATATGTCCTGTTCAGATTTGTTATGAAACATGGTTTTTAGAAACAAGCAGTAAAGGAAACTAAACTCGAAAAGAGTAAAGGATTGAGATCTGTGGTAAGTATTATGATTGGTATATCCTAGAGTAGCCTGTTTTTTAACACTATTTGTGAAAATGGTAAATAAACAATCCGTTGCTCTTTTTGAAAGAGAGCAGAATAATAGAAATGTAGGGCTAAATGTCATCTGGTCAACCCTCCGTGCTGAGGTAGGACCAAGTATAATTATACATCTTTGACTGGTGTTAGTCTAAGCTGTTACTAAAAGCCTCCAGTGAAAGGGAGTCCACAACCTTCCTTGAAAGCTTGGTCAGTAACTAGTTATCTTTATAGTCTTTCTTAATATCGAACCTAAATCTCCCTTGCTTCAGAGTAAGTTGATTACTTCTTGTCCTACCTTCAGTGAACCTGGAGATCAATTGATTGCCATCCTCTTTGTAGTAGCCTTAACATATTGAAGACTATCAGGTTCCCCCTCAATCCTTTAAACATATCCTGTTTATTAAGTAAGTCTTAACCTTTCCTCATACATCAGGTTTTCTAAATCTTTTATCATTTTTGTTGTTCTCCTCTGGACTCTCTCCACTTTGTCCACATATTTCCTAAATTGTGGTGCCCAAAACCACACAGTATTCCAGCTGAGGACTCATCAAGGCCAAGCCTTACCTTGCATGTCTTGCATATGACGGTCCTGTTAATACACGCTGAAATGATTCTGGTCTTTCTTGCAGCTGCATCACACTGTTGATTCATAGCCAATTCGTGATCCACTATATCTTTCAGATCCTTTTCAGCACTACCACTGCCTAGCCAGTTATTCCCCATTTTTGTAGTTGTGCATTTGATTTTTTTGAATTAAATGTAGTTTTCGCACTTGTTTTTATTCAGACAATTTCTCCAATTTGTCAAGGTTATTTAGAATTCTTGTCCTGTCCTCCAAAGTGCTAGCAATTCCTCCCAGCTTTCATCCGCAGATTTTATAAACATAACTCTCCACTCCACTAAGAAGCTAATGAAAATATAGAATGGTACTGGACCTAGGACAGATGGCTGTAGTACCTCACTAGATCCATTCTCCCAATCTGATAGCAAACCATTGATAACTAGTTGAAAGACCGTATCTGAAGAGTAGTTATACACCCTCGTTAGGAATACCATAGAGACTGTCTGTGGTGGAAAATGGAGTTGTCTGTCAAAGTCAAATGTGGCTACCCTCATCTGCCTCAGCCATGGCTTGATGTGGTTACTTTGCATGGCTCTGTACTCCTATCAGACACAGCTGATTCAGGAAGAACACAACTGGATCCAGAACTCCGAGTTCATCTCTCCACCAGGTAAAAGGCCACTTGTGAAAGTTTTCACTCTCTTGACCTTGTAACTTATTGTGTCCACAAATAGCTTTCATATAAATATTAATTACAATGTCTGTGCCAAGTATAGTATAAGGTGGCTTCTCCACAGCATGGGTGAGCCAGAGTGTTGCAGCTGCAGTAGGTTCTTAGCTCTGTTACAGTGCAGTGCCTTGTGTTTAGGGAAATGTCCCCAAGGAGTCTGTACCCAGCACAGTTGATGGATGTCATGGCAAGGGTTTTCAAACTTTGAATGCACTGGTACTGCCCAAGGTGTGGTTTAGTTGTACTACTAAAGCAGTTGTACTAAAGCATCTTTGCTCTTTGAATTTACTAAACGGTTGCAATGACAAATGATTAAATAAATGTAATTAAATCAGTTACTGTATTTACTAACTTAGTGGTAGGGTATATTGATCTTTCTTGCTAATTGCATCGCATTGTTGGCTCATACCTTGCAAATCCTATATAGCCTAACAGGTTGATAACACTGCATCTAGTTTTGAACATGCCAGCAAGCACACATTGTTTGACTGACTGTAGTAAGAGACTTAGGAAGCCATTCCAGTAATGTATCTTTCAGTTGAACCTGAATATTGTCTAGGTACTGTAAGATATAGAGAAAATCACTGTGACAAAGCAAACTAAGAGTTGTCTCTGGCTAATAAGAACTCCTGAAGGAGTATACCATAGGGGATTAAAGAGAATTCAGTTACTGTTCTGATTTTATTAGAAAAGAACAAAAGTGATAGTTATTTGTAGTGGAATTTTTAAATTGCATCTCTGAAGAGATACACAGGAAACAATGTGGCTTATTTCTGAGCGTCCGAGATATTTAGGTTGAATGAAAGCTTGATCCAGTAACTGAAGTGTATATATAGCTCATCACAGTACAACTTCAGGAAGAAATATTGGTGGTGGTGAACTTAATCTCATTTGAACTGAATAAATAGTGTATTCTACAAAGCAAAACTACTAACAGTTGCTGAATAAGGTTAGTGAAGAGCTATCAGAGGGAGTGTTGAACAGGCTCCATGAACTTTGTAAGTTTCTCCAGAGGATTGTTTTAAAATGCTGTTCACTAAACAGGAAAGGCAAAGCTTTAACCTTGTAAATTTCACTGAAGAAAAGGCAATGAGCTGTCTATAGAACATCCTATCTTCAGATTTTGAAATCTCCAGCTAAAATACTATTCTTACAATACAGTAAAGGCTGACATTTTACACGTCGTTAAATGTTATGCCCTGGCTCTTCATGTCAGGCTATAGTAACATTTATATTAACGTACTATTGGGAGAGAAGATATTTTTGTTAATTATGAGATTCATCTCACAAGTGATCGCTTATAATTCAGTTTAATCAAATCTGAGAAATACAACAGGAGACTATGGAAAATCACAGAACATGGTGTATCCCCTTCTGTCTCTTCTGAATGCTAAGCTTTCAGTCAATGTTGTCAGCACTTGTGTAAATGACTTTCCCTGCCTACTGTAAATCAATGTATTGGTGAGCTATGAAGGTAACCTTGCAGAATAATCTCTTTAGACAAACAAGGGCGGCGGCAGCAGCAACAGCAACAGCAAATATGTATAATATATGCACCAGCCAAGTTAGGAGTTGGCTTCACAGTTTTGAAACCCATTGAAATCTTGGGTTTAACAGGACTTAAACATCTTATACTGTGTATGCCTTGGAAGAATACTTCCGACAGAATGCCGACTCAAAATCAAAAAGATCCCTCACCAAGCCAGTTCAGTTGCAATATCCCTCACTGGATATCCCTTGTGCAGCTTCTGAAACAAGAGTTGAAGCACTTTTTAGGCTTTGCCTCTGTTCTCTTTAACTGCAGTGTCTTCCTAGAGAGAACTGGGAATTAAATAAGGGGACAAAATCTATAGCTCTGGACTTGATGCAGAAATTACTGAGTGAGGTTTTATGGCTTTTTTGCAAGAGATTTGATTAGATGATCATGATCCCTTCTGGCATTTATAACCTATGAATCTATATGGTACAAAGGAAGAAAGATATTGAGGGAATTAATTAAATTTTCCGGAGTTTTTGAATCTGCATTTTGGGGCATGTGGGGCTCTGTCCAGCACCCTAGTTGAGGAAATATCTAGATAAAGGTGCAGCGGAAGCATTTTAATGCCCTTGTTTGCGCCTTTCATTTTGATGCATCTCTTCTATAGGCTGTGTGACACCTGACCCGTTACTGCTGCAGCCATTCTTGTTTTACTGGAAAGTATCGCTTCTGGTAGGATGACTGTCTAGTCTCCAGTTCTGGCTTTTCTTTACACTTCTGTTCAGTCTGTACCCCTGTTTCAAAACACAGAAATTGTCAGAGTGAAACCAACTTGTACTCAGTTTGCTGCCTTACTTCTGGCAAAGAAGGTTAAAAACCTATAGTATTCTTCACACAGTTAATACTGTACCATTGTTGGAGGGGGTTGCTTCCTGTTCCTAGGTGGTGACCAATTTCTAGCCTAGGTCATCCAGCTGATGTTCTCCCTCTGTGTCCTTCATATTCTGCATGAAATGACTTAAAATGAGATGCACTCTGAGCAAGTACTACATCTAAGATATGCTATACTTGAACAAGGGCTGTGGTTGATGATCCATCACTGGAAATGTTATTTGATCTAGTGTCTTTCTAGAAGAGATGCTATAATTCAAACAGGAATTAATTCACTGAAGCCCTGTGGGTTGTGTTATGCAGGAGGCCAGACCAGATAATCTCAATGATCATCCTGGCTTTATAATCTATAGAGCAGGACTACCGGTATTTGGATACCTTTGCTTGGTGGGGAGACTAGAACTTCAGTTAGCTCACTGCTTATTTATCAATTCTTTAATGTCTGACATTTTTCTTGCTGCTGCTGTTAGTGGCAATGCTCTAATTAGGAAAGCTACCTGAGTGCTACATGTCTTGCAGTCAATCTGTACTGTTCCTGTTCTCTTCTTCCCTTCTTGTGCTTGCAAGTAATGATTAATGAATAGGAAGAATGGTTGAGATTGGGTTAATATTTAAGCAGTTTGGTGTGACACCCCTGCAGTTGCAAGGGTACTGTACTGCTACAGATAAGTATAATATCTTCTCCTCCTTCCCACACACCTGGTGTGGAGGATTTCACTCGCAACTGAACATTGAATAGTCCTGATACTCTCCTTTTACTTAAGTATTTCACTTCTGAGGGGAACTCTCATCTTTAAAGGGAAACTAACTTGACATAGGTTTCCTTTTTTAAAGATTCCAGGTAATGCAGCTTGCTCTTGAGACCACCTGGTAGCCTTTGGTTTTGGTTTTTTAAATAACTGCATCTCTCCATTAAATATCTTTCTGTCCCTGATACATAAAGACTTGTAGGATCAGGTAACCAGACTATGCAAAGTGCTATCTACTGCACAAAGTTAACTGAAAACAGGGTGGATTTTTTGCCCTTATTTTTCAATTATAGTCATCATAGGTGGCATGTGAGCAGGGAAATACTTTTCAGAAAGTGGTTTGTTTTAAAGCCTGGACGCTGTTCTAGGAGTGAGGTTTTTGGCATACTTCCAGATTGTTGCACATTTTGATCAGTTTCCTTGTTCCATCACCAATGTCACAGTTTTTATCTGATAGCATTCACATCTGAAATGGTATCATTGTCTCACCTTAGTCTGACTACACTAGGAAAACTGAAATGTTTCCCATTCCTCAGGCTCTCCATCCTTCTTGTAAACAGGATGAGGGGGCATTATGAAGAGTTCCTTCATTAAGCGGCTTCTGCCTCAGAAGATGTGTGAATTGGAGGCGTGTGCTGATAATGTCTGGCATTCTGAGTAACTTGGATATCTTGCCAAAAAAGCTTCCTGTTTTGCTGTCATGAGGAGATTCATGACCTGTGGAATTTAAGTTTTTGAGTTTGTTTACGGCACTAGATTTGAACACAAGATAAATCTGCGACACTGACAAGACGGTGCCTGTTTCTCCTGTACTACTGGATACCTTTTCTTTCTGCTAAAACTAACATTACAGACTGGTTCTCTATTGCGTGATGTGGTTTATTCTAGTTTTCATCCACAAGAATCCAGGATGGCTCTTATTTTGACCTGGCAAGTATATATATGAGCAGCATTTGGAACTAATGTTATGATTTGCATTTTAGACCTGTGTGATAATACAACAAACCTTTTTTGCATGCCTGGACAGCCAGGTGTGCTGATATGATAGGGAATTGCTAGTAGGTTCTACTGATTTTGCTGTGTAATTTATGATGGCTCTTCCTTTGAAGTGCAGAAAATGTTGGTTTGGCCTCTAGTGCTCTTTGGTTACACTGTTGGATTTTAATCCAGTAAAGAGCAACCATATAAGAGACTAAAGTAGACTATCAAAATCAGGGCTTTTCTGTCTTGGGGAAATAACATATGGAGGGCACCTGCATTCGGATCTGCACTACATGAGCTAGATAAGGGGTGGTCAATTTTTTTGGTCAAGGTCTACGTTTCTTGGTCAGGGTCCAGACTCTGGGGAAAATGATTTTGAAAGAATCCGTAATGGTAATGATTTTGGGGGGTCTGTTCAAAAGCATCTGGCGGTCCCGATTTGGGGCCTTCCTATTGAGTATCCCGACTTGGACTATGTTTCAGACTTAGTGATTTCAAGAATAAGATTTAATAAGGTCACTACATGCTCGGGGTGAGGACAAGTACTACTTTGGCTAAGGCCTGCTATAGTGTGCACATGTGCTGTGCTGACATCCTGGTTTACATTTTGGTGTTTTTCCATTCTGTTCCATTCTGTAGTGTACCTTGAGCAGATTGGTTACCTGTCTTGTGGACTGAAAATGCAGTGTTGAGGTCTTGTAAACCTGTGTACACTAGGGACAAGGATGAGACCATCACACTTTGACCTCATGCCAAAAGCCTTATAAAGAGATGTCATACAGTGACTTTAACGGTAAGAGGTTCTGCCTAAACGATAGCAAAGATCTCAAACTGCACTGACAACTGGTATTTTCCATTTGCATGTGCCACAACTTAGTTCGTGAATGGAAAAAATATATTTTGTTCATCTCCTTACCTTGCCTTCAGTGCAGCAGAGAATTGTATACATACAGCTTGGGTGGTAGGAAAAAACTTGGCTATAGGGTCGGGGTAACCGCTTCACGATTGAGAGTTTCATTGGCATACTAACACAGAGTGAAGTGATGTGTTGTCGTGGTAACTTAGATAGGTTTCCTGTGTAGCTACATTCTCTGAATATCTCTAATTTTAATTTTAGAGAGCTTGTATTTCTAGATTAGAAGTCCCTGTTTCTGCCCATAATCATGATACAGTACTTGATCTACTTTTGCAAAACACTTGCTGGCTCAAATAAATACATTCTTGAAAACATTACAGTCCACTTCTGCAGGCTTTCAGAGCAGTGACAGTTGAGTCATTTGATTGGTCTTCTTCCAAACTGGCTGCATTTAATTCACTTCACAAAAAGGAGACCTTTTATTATTAAGTTCTTTACATTCTGGGATTCTTAGCTTGTTTGAACTCCAAGACTCTCCCACTACAGGCTTAAAAACTTCTTTCAGGCATTAGTATTAGTATTCGGGTAGTGCCTGAGACCTTGTACATGTTCAGGAAGATGACTTTCCTAAATATCTCTTAGTTTATCTGAAGCTTTTTACTGAAGTGTGGTATTCTGAGACTTGACCCGTGCAAATGCTTAACTCATTAGGTCTGTTGCTGTATATATTCAGATATTTAAAGGAAGTTGAGATCCAGGCTGAAATTAGTAGGGGAGAGTTTCATACCAGATTAGCATTTTAATCAATATGAATATATATATTTAAAGATGATGGCTACATCAAAAACATTTTGACATTTTTGAGGATTTTGTCAAATATCTCTAACTTCTCCCCATATGGTTAGGGCAAAAGCAAAACTTCCACTTTTTTCCTGTTGAGGCTACACAAACGATAATTTAATGGAACACTTACTGATAAGATGCTGTCACTTTGTAGTGTGTTAACCATGTGGTGCAAGGAAAAGAAGTCTCCTGACACTATGATTACTCCTGACAACTACTGGTTCCAGTAGATTTGGCTGCAAGAGGACACTTTCATTTGTGAAGTGTTTCAAAACTTTGTCTTCGTTTCACTGGAATAAAACCCAATAATTTCAAAATTCTCCAAAGAAAAACTTTTAAAAGCTGCATTTTGGGTAAATCAGAGTGTTCTGATTTTGATTTATCAAAATACTATATGCAGTGGTGGTGTAGTCATGTTGGTCCCAGGATATTAGAGCAACAAGGTGGGTGAGGTAACATCTTTTATTGGACCAACTTCTGTTGGTGAGAGAGACAAGCTTTTGAGCTTACACACAGTTATTCAAGACCTGAAGAAGAGCTATGTGTAAGTTCAAAAGCTTGTCTCTCACCAACAGAAGTTGGTCCAATTAAAGATATTACCTCAACCACCTTGCCTCTGTCAAAATAAAGTAGCTTCACAAAGTCAACATGTTTAATTTCAAAATGCCTCCCTCTTAAAGAACTCATTAACTGCAAGTTAATCATTCACCAAGTTCTTTTATCTGTGACATTAAAATTAGAGACTTCAATATCATTCCCAGAGTATTCAGATGCATTTCTCAGTGTTATCCATGAATATTGCATATCAAGGAGTGTCAGCCAAATCTTAGCCTTTTCATTTCTCCTCAGAGATGTTGAATTGGATGGACGATTTTGTCCTGAGAAGCCGTAACTTTGAAAAAGATTTGGGGGGAGGTGGCAAATAAACACCTGAATATGAACTCTCAATGTGGTGCTGTGGCAAATAGGGCCAATGAAATCTTTGGATGCATAAATAAGGAAATCTTGAGTAGGAGTAGCGCTGTTTTACTTTTGTATTTGGCACCGGTGTGGCCTCTGCTGGAATATTGTATCTAGTTCTGGTCTCATTAGTTCTAGAAGAATGGTTGAGAGGATGCAGAGAAGAGCCATGAGAATGATTAAAGGATTAGAAAACATGCCTTTTAGTGATTTCAGTTTCCTGGGTTAGCCTTTGGCAAATGGTTCCAATTGTTTCTCCATTGCTGGCAATTTTAAAATCCAGATTGGATGTTTCTCTAAAAAGATAGGAATTTTGGGGAAGTTTTACAGCCTGTCAGATTCCATCTGGCCTTAGAATCTATGATTCCCTCATTCTATTAGGAACACATACTAACGCTAATGATTCCATGGTTAGCTTTAGTTGTTCATTGACTGTCAGTGCATGTTTTCAAATTTAATTTCTAGATCTTAACGCATTTCAGTTACTAACTTATGCTGCTACCAAAAATGAGGTTTGTAACTGAAGTAGCAATGTTGATTAGCTATTCCTGGGAGGTTATAGGTGGGTATCTTCCCTTCCCTCTCCGCTCCCCCCACAACTCTCTCTTCTAGGGGTCAGCAACCTTTCAGAAATGGTGTGCCAAGTCTTCATTTATTCACTCTAATTTAAGGTTTCACGTGCTAGTAATACATTTTAACATTTTTAGAAGGTCTCTTTCTATAAGTCTATAATATAGAACTAAACTATTATTGTATATAAAGGAAATAAGGTTTTTAAAATGTTTAAGAAGTTTCATTTAAAATTAAATTAGAATGCAGAGTCCCCCAGAATGGTGGCCAGGAGCCGGGCAGTGTGAGTGCCACTGAAAATTAGCGTGTGTACCACTTTCGGCATGTGTGCCATAAGTTGCCATCTCCTGCTCTGTTGAAAAACTTCATGTATAAGCAGTGCTGCGATTTGTATGTGTTAATGAGTGCACGAAGAGTAAGAAACATAGCATTTCAGTAAAGGTTTTCTGTAAGAAAACTGAAGTGAATGTTTCAGATAAATATTTGCTGGAGGATATATTGACTCTTCAAGTCATTAGGGAAGCATTTATCTCTATATGACAATTCTGCTGGAGTTAAATTTTTCTAATATGATTCAGTGGAACTTAATGTGTTACATAATGTACTGAAGTTATCCATATGAATGCAGAAAGTAAATGTCATAGGGACCCTGTTTGAGAACTAAATGGTGATAGCTAGATCTTATTTCAGCATCCTTCAGCAAAAGGAATAGACTTGAAAGTGCAACAGCAAACTTGATTTTTTAACCATTTACAATCATGTAAGGAAGATGTTAGACACACATGAAGCTTTTCAGTTATGAGGAGAACAAAAGTCTTGTTTCCTGATGTTAAAGTGGATGCACGGTTTGGAGGTGGAAATGTGCTGGATTCAACCTGTAGAAGCCCGCACAAGAGAGAGTGTGGTAGCACTTCATCATGGAAAGTACACTGCTATAGCAACTCCCTCTTTTCTCTCCAGGGAAAATATGCCTAGCAAAGCAGAAAGTATTTCCAAGGGATAGTCAATACAAAAGGAAGACTGGGTGAAGTTTAAACAGAATAACAATATAAAGAAAAAGCTATGTTATCTGGCACTTTACCAACTGGAAAGCTCTAGAAACCGGCGTTTTGGTAGCACTCATCTCAGGTCCCTCTGCAAGCTGTGACATGTCCCTGCTGCTCCTAGAAGGAGGAACAGCCATAGGGGCACTGTGCACTGCTCCTACCCTGAGCACTGGCTCCACTGCTCCCATTGGCTGGGCACTGAGGTAATGGGAGCTGTGGGGGGGGTGCTTGCAGGTGAAGGCAGTGCACAGAGCCACCTGGCCATGCCTCGCCATGGGGGCTCTGTGCGCTGTTACTTGGGCTCTGTGCACTGCCCCCGAGCAGTGGCTCCATTGCTCCCATTGTCTGGGCACGTTTTTACTGTATTAGACGCTATGCTTTTTTTTCCACATATAGTGCTACTTCCTCCCCAGCACAACCAAGTTTTTGTCATGCTGTTATATCAATATCCTCATTTAATATCAGGCACTCAAATTCATTGGTATTTAGACTTCGAGCATTTGTATACAGCACTTATAAAATTTTGGTTGTCTGCCTTCATGTAATGTAATTGAATGGGGACTCTCTTTCATTTGACTGTTTCTCTCCAATTCCTATGTGTACTTTATCAATTTTTATCCTCTCCTTTTGTCTAGGATATAGAGAATCCCGGTTAATAGATCCTCCCCTATGGGATATCTCTCATCAAACCATGTGAGACTAAGGGAAAAAGGATCAAAAATAACTCAGAAAAGCTTTCTGACTTGATTTGTTATTGGCAAAGTTGAATTTATGAAAGCAACATCCTTATCGGGGGGGAAGAGAGGGGGTTAGGGATTTGACCTGTACTTAATCACTGTATCCACTTTTAACACTTATCAAACTCAAGGTATATTAGAAACTGAGTCAGTTTGGGGTGACTTAATATGTAACCAACCTTGGTGTATCGTTCTCCTAATAGAACATTTTCGAATAAAAAATCAGTTTAGCTACATGGGAGATGCTAGATAGACTCAATGCTGAATAGATTTAGTAGTTTGGAGCAAAAGCAATATCAGTTTGTAGTGCAATGAGTGCCTTGATTACTGAGAGCGCACCTTTTATTAAATTTCTATCATAATAAAATTAGACTCAGCAAAGTTTGGGTGAGGTTCATTACGTGGTAGTCTCCAACAACTGTAGTAAAAGCGTGTGATCAGAAGACTGACTAAATATGGCACCTTCTTAACCACTCCTGCTCCTTGAGTGCATTCTGAGTCATATCTACTTAATTTACTGACACAAATGTTTAACTAATAGCATGGCATAACCAACACAGCTCTGCCATGAGACTCTCTTATATAGCTGACATTTAAAATAGATTTTTTTACTTGGATTTCTTCATGGTGTGGAGGGGAAGACGGTTTGAGCTGGGTAAAGTTTAAGATGATTTGCTGCTTCTCACGCAATTGCTTCACTCCTTTTAGTGAGTTCATTTACATTATAAAAAAGTTGTAGGCACTTAAACAACCATTCAGGTACTTTTGACTGTTCTTGGCATTCCTTGTCATGTGCAGTGAAGGAGATTCTGTTTGGCTCATATTTACTAACCAGACTTGTAGAAAAGGAACTTCAACTATTACATCAGAAACACATGTTAATTGACTTGTTGTGATGGGTAAACTAGGAAACACAGCCTGACATTAAAATTCCAGGTTGATTCTGCAACACTGATTCTTCTACATGTCTTGTTACTTGTAAATTGCAAACACTTGATATGGTAGTCACTGGCTACATCTACACACTGTGACCTAGGCATGTTATTCTTCTGCTGGTGTGCACATATCGGTGCTAGCTCCCATTAAGATACTGTGAGTATGAATAGCAGAGTAGCCATAGTAGTGTGGGTAGCAGCGACAGAGGCATGCCAACTACTTACCCATTGGTTTCCAAGGGATCTGTATTCTACATGGCTCAGCCATGCCACCATTGCTGCTACCTGTGCTGTTTATACACTCACTAGCTCGATAAGACCTAGCACCAGTAGGCGTATACCAGTGGGGGAGTCACACCATAGTTCATAGTGTAGACCAGGCTTAGGCAGCCTTTGGTACGTGTGCTGAAGACGGCACGCAAGCTGATTTTCGGTGGCACTCACACTGCCCGGGTCCTGGCCACCGGTCCGGGGGGCTCTGCATTTTAATTTAATTTTAAATGAATTTTCTTAAGCATTTTAAAAACCTTATTTACTTTATATACAACAATAGTTTAGTTCTATTTTATAGACTTATAGAAAGAGACCTTCTAAAAATGTTAAAATGTATTACTGGCCCGCGAAACCTTAACTTAGAGTGAATAGATGAAGACTCTTCACACCACTTCTGAAAGGTTGCCAACCCCTTGTGCAGACATAGCCATTGAGACCAAGTTGGAAACCCGTAGCAACAATTACTATTCAGAACAGACCTGGGTGGAGTCTCATATGTCATGCTAAATTTCTTGTTAAAATATAGAAGCCAAGTCTTTCTTTAATTTAACAGATTATTTTGTGTCTGAATAAATCTTGTTCAGTAGTATTGCCAGATTTAAGAGGGAGGTGTAAGAAAAGCAGCATGAGAACAAGGAAATCAACAAGCTCTTAGAATGGCACTTTGAAAGGCCATGTTCATGATAGAGCTTTTAAACCACCACATACATTCACACATATAGATACAAACTTTAGTCGTTCAGAAATAGGTACCTATCCTAGTGACTCCCTGGGATATAAACCAAAATTTCTTACTGATGTCATTCCAAGGTACATATCAAAATGCACCCTTCCATAGTACACAATGTTGCTCCAGGTATGTAACAGTAATTTAAACGTTCAATGTCCGAAAGGTGCCTTATGTAATTATTTGAAATGACTTGTTTACCTAGTTTGTGAGTAACAAGTGGATATCTTGAAAGGCTAACGTATCTATGGAGATAAAATTTTAAATGTAATACTAAGTAACTGCTAGGTAACAGATCAAGTGTAGAAAAGGTCAGTTGGAGACTGCCATTCAACTCTTTTTAGTATCTGCACTAAAGCAACATAAAACCACTGTTGAAAGAATTGACTCAATCTCGTCTGCTATTCAATCATTTGAAATTGAAAACAGCTTCCTCTTCTCTTTACAGGGGCAGGAGACATTGTTGCAATTATGATCAGCAATCTGAAAGGCTTGGACATCGTACGCCAGATTGAGAAGGGCTTTCAAGTGACTATGGTTATTGAAGTAGGGAAAAAACGTGCACCCTGGATGAATCACTATTCAATCTTCTTTGTCTCAGTGTCGTTTTTCATTGTCACAGCAGCAACTGTGGGCTACTTCATTTTTTATTCTGCTCGAAGATTCAGGGTTGCAAGAGCTCAGACCAGGAAAGAGGTTAGTTTCTTCCATATATTTGACACTTGCTTATTTATGTTTTACATGGTCTATTGGGAGATGGTGGTGGTTGTAGCTCTATCTGCAGGGTCTTTCCACTGCATCTTTTCATTGGCCTAGGGAATTCTGGGGTTACATCTGTAATGCAAAATGATATGGCTTGAACCCTGAATCCTGCCTTTATTTGGGCTTGAACCATCCACGCTTGTAGGGTCTTAGGCCCTGGGTCCAAGCCCAACAGACATGTGTAGATGGAAGGGAAGACACTGCAATGCAGACATATCCTGGAAACTATGCATTGTGATAATTTTCTACATTACTTTCAGAGAAACAAAGCTCCCTCTTCATAATGGTCCTATTGCAGTTAACATGAAACCTGGTAGCAGTGATTTCCAGACCTGGGGGCACGACACTATTATTTTCCCCAGTCGGTTATGCTATCGTTGGCCTCTTCAGCCTAACCAGTGCTGGTTCTCTACCCTTCAAATGTTTGTGAAATCTTGAGACTTGGGTTTTTTATAGAATTCCATACTCCTGATAAACTGAATTCATGCAAGTAGTGGAAGGCTGAGTCTTTTGTTGTTGTATTTATTTTAACCCTGAATTTCAACTTTTGGTGTCAAAAGCAGCACTGGTGTAATGTTGACATATTATAAAACTGTAATCTTAGATTTTAACACCCTGGAAGGGACTTACATGGAAGCATGTTGAATAATTAGTAAGTCTTGATATCAGCTATGCTGTAATTTATGATCAGCTAATATAATTAATAAAAATTATATCTCCAGATTGACTGCTTTACAGTTGATATTCTAGTCACAAAGAACTAAAATCTTGGGGACAAATCTATGATGGGCCTTAGTTTGGTATGAGAATCTAGTCCTATCGTTTCTTCTCCCCATGGAATGCATAGACCAATGGCTGTAGTCACTAGTGGGCAGAAGGGCTGAATGTGCCAAATATGAACAGCCAGTTCTATATGGTCCTTATTGTATCCTTCAGGAGCCTACCAGAATATGTGATCCTCTCTGGTGACTTTGCTCTCTCTCCAGATTTCTTTCCAGAGCTTCTGATAAAGCCCCAGTCTTTTGGAGCTTAGAAAACAGGATCTGATGAACAAGTTCCCTCTCCTCAGCCCATAGTGCAGTAAAGAGACACTGGCAGTAACAGGTGGTTTTCTGATTGTCTCAGAGCAAATCACAGATTTGGTGCTTGGATACTTGTGATTGATAAAACAACCTACCCTTCATCTCAGATGGTTTCACTAATAATCCTTCCACATAATCCCTGAAATACGCTTGTTCATCCAGTCCATAAACTGGACTGCTTGAAACAAATGGCCATAGCTCAGAACTTAAAAAAGAAACCTGTGAATGTCGTAACTGTGTCACTGTAGTGGAAAACATAGTCATAACTTGTAAACCTAGTGAGTGGGTAAACTGACTCACAAGGAATGTAGTCCAACTCCAGTTAACCTACATTATGATCTCCATTCCTGGTAGGCTATAAGGTTACAGAGATGGGCATAAAATGTTTCTTGTGAATCTAGCCAGGACAGCTGGACATCAGTTATAGCATGATTACTATAGAATTTTAGCTCAGTTAAGTTTTCAATATGTATTTTGAGAACCTCTTGTTTGTAAGTTTGATCTCTTTACTTATGGACATCTATTCTAATGGAGTACCTCCAAACCTCATGGCTATAGGGAATATCGGCGGCACTAGGTGAAAATACAGCAGATAGGGTTCAGGTACAACATCTGTGAAATGTGATAGACTGCCTGCTAGTTTTAATCAAACCAGTCTTTCTCTTGTTCTTTTGCATAAGAACATGAGTGGCCATATTGTTTCAGAGCAGTGTTACATCTAACCTGGCCAGTATCTTGTCTTCAAACAGTAATCAATGCCTGATGTTTTAAAGGAATGAACAGAACAGGGCAATCACTTGATCCATCCCTGTCATCCAGTCCTAGCATCCGGCAGTCAAAGTCTCATGCACACCCAGAGCATGGGGTTGCGTCCCCGACCAGCTTAGCTAATAACCATTGATGGACCTATCTTGCAGGAACATATCTAAATTGTTTTTGAACTCAGTTATATTTTTGACCTTCACAATACCGTCTGGGGAATAAACTTGCTTTTACCGTGTTTCCCCGAAAATAAGACAGTGTCTTATATTAATTTTTGCTCCCAAAATTACATTACATTATATTACAGCGAGAGGCAAAACTGTAAGTACGTCTTATTTTCGGGGGATGTCTTACTTTCGGGGAAACAGGGTAGTTGAATTCTTTAGCCCTTGTATTCCAGCTGTAAATCTCTTCATTGTCAAACCCCTTTAAAAGATAAATGTTGAAAGCAAGGCAAGGGAGCTGTAGAGGAATACTCAGAAGCTATTATATGCATCCTTTGAAGCTTCTGAATTAGAACATTGAACAAGTTTCTACCTGTTGGATGTAATACATGGTCAGATGGATTCCTTAAAATTTATTATATTCTACTGGGATCTGACCAATACTTTAGAAAGTGTGGGTTCACATTTCTTAAATTGCATTCTAGCTTCTTAACAACTATGATTTTTATTTTCATTATTTTTATTCATTTTGGCAACTGAATTACATAAACAAGTAATGCTTACACTTTATACTAGCCTGCACAAATCATGTAGAGCTAATTTAGATTCATGCTGAAAATTAGCATTGGGAGGAACTGGCACTTCATTTGTAAGGTAGCTTGAACTGATCTGTTCAATATAAGGAGCTGAAACAGTGCATCAGAAGGAAGTATAGTGACTAAACTTATCTTCAAATCTAGACATTTCATATGGTCATTTCTCTACCATATACTAGCAAAGGGTAAATATCTTGTAAAACATGCCAAAACCCAGAGGGGCAGTTTGGAGTATTCCTTTTTTCCCTCACAAGTCCTAACTACTTGAAGCTTTAACATTACTAGTGGCTAGATAAACGAGTGGTATCAGGAAGCAGATCTCCCTTCAGTTAACATACACTGGCAAAGCATGTTTTTAAAAAAGAAAACCAAAACAACCCTCATTTATTATTGTTTGGTGTGTGCCCAAAAATGTTCTTGCTGAATGGCTTTACTATGTAAATACAAAATCCGGGAACGGGGTTAGTTGTTTTTTTTTTTTTTAATTAGCTCTTGAAAACACTAAACATTTGTTGAACAGTACAAATAAAAACTTGCTTACTCAACATGGAGTTCTAGCAATGATCTTTTAACACTTCCAAAACTTTGACTTACATTATTCACCGGAAATATCATGGCTTTTCTTTATACAAGCTTTGGTAGGAATTGTTCAGTACTCTAGGAAAACGTGTTTTGGAGATGATTATCACAAAACGGACTGACTACCGTATATACTCGAGTATAGGCCGACCCGAATATAAGCCGATGCACCTAATTTTAGCACAAAAACCGGTAAAAGTTATTGACTCGAGTATAAGCCGAGTTCCCCCTGCCGAGATTCCCCCTTCCCCGCCGCGGGCGGGCTGCCGAGGTTCCCCCCTGCCGAGGTTCCCCCTTCCCCGCCGCGGGCGGGCTGCCGAGGTTCCCCCCTGCCGAGTTCCCCCTGCCGAGGTTCCCCCTTCCCCGCCGCGGGCGGGCTGCCGAGGTTCCCTCCTCCCCGCCGGACCAAAAAAAAAATGTGCGCCCCGGTTCCTCCCCTCCCCGCCGGACAAAAAAAAAAAAAAAAAAAAAAAAGCCTCGCTCTCCCGTCCCCGCCGCGCGGGCGGGCTGCCGGGAGCGTCCCGGTTCCCCCCTCCCCGCCGCTGGCGGGCTCCCGGCAGGGACAGGACGGGTCGCGCCCGCAATGGCCGGGGCTCCCCCCGTGACAGGCCGCGGCACGGAGCCGCCGGGCCCAACCGCCCCGGGATCCTCCCGAGCCAGCCCTGCTACCGCGCAGCGGGGGCCGTTCCCCCCCCCCCCCCCAGCCCGCCGCCCGGGCCGGGCCCTGCACTCACCCCTCCCCGGGGGGGGGAACGGCCCCCGCTGCGCGGTAGCAGGGCTGGCTCGGGAGGATCCTGGGGCGGTTGGGCCCGGCGGCTCTGTGCCGCGGCCTGTCACGGGGGGAGCCCCGGCCATTGCGGGCGCGACCCGTCCTGTCCCTGCCGGGAGCCCGCCCGCGGCGGGGAGGGGGGAACCGGGACGCTCCCCGCGCGGCGGGGACGGGAGAGTGAGGCTTTTTTTTTTTTTTTTTTTTTTTTTTACCGGGGTGTCTCAAGTATAAGCCGAGGAGGCTTTTTTCAGCCCAAAAAGTGGGCTGAAAAACTCGGCTTATACTCGAGTATATACGGTATTTAATATTCCAAACTTCAGCTTTCCCAGTAGCAATCAATAACTCCCAAACTGAAATGGAGGATTTTTGATTACTGGAAAGACAGTTTTTTGTACCAACTTCAACTGTGCAGCTCCTAGTCATTTTGAAGATAGCCAACAGTCTTTGCCTCATATTCTTGCACCATTAGATCTACCTTTTTGCTGGACTCTAGTCTTTATTCCAATATCTCCATAAGCAGAAAAACTGGATTGTATGCAAGGATTTGAGAGAAGGTCTTTAAGAACTACAATGAATTTGTATATTGGACAGATGGACAAAGGCATTCTAACATCTTATGCTAAGCAAGTGTGCTTTCAGACCTTGAAACATTGAGGAGTTCCCCAAGTAAATGGCAAAGGATATAATTTTAAGTTAGCATAGATTTATCCAAACTAACCTAGCAATGTAGGGAAGCACCCATGAACTTATTTGAGTAGTCAGTTTTACAAACTCTTTCATTATTTGTCTAATGATGCTTTTTGACTGCTTGGTTAGATTATCCCTACTACTTTTCCTGTAATGCTAGTTCTCTGGAACTGATCTGTGCTAGCCACTGCTCTTTCCCCACACTCTGATCTTGACTTTTGTTTTCTATCCACCATGTAACTCTTTTTACAGTACTTTATCAGAACATCCGTTGGTGGGAAAGCAGGGTTTGGCTGTCTGCCTAGTGAATCAGTCTCAAAATGCCTTCAGGCCCATCTTGTAAGTTTGTAATAAAACAACTGAAAACAAGAGGTTTTGTTTACTGACTTCAGCTGTGCAGTTTATTTAAATAGGAACCCAGTTATTGCAAACTGATATGTTAATGGTATATATGCTAACTTGAGTATTTAGAGAGAGTGCTCTGTTTCTTTCTTCTGTGAAGTAGCAGAGATGCATCTATGTGGTGTGAACTTAGTAAAAGTAGAATATGTCCTGCTGCGAACTTTACTCTTATGCAGGTAAATCCACCAGTTTAACAGAATAAGTAGATAAACTATGTGACTGTAAAAAGCTGGATAGCAATGAAAAGACTAGAAGACATTGTAGTCTCTCGTGAATCGCATGATTCCCTCACCATGCAGAGTCCTTTACTATTTCAAGAGATTTATAGTTGGAGGGGAAGGGGAGAGACATTAAAAGGCTACCTTTAAAAACAAAACTTAACAACTTCTGTTATCTGAAAACTGGAGAAATAGACTTTTAATAGAGGACTTGATTCTCATTTTTACCGAGGACTCGCTACAGCACTGTGACAGAGTAAAGGGGTCTTAAATATAAATGAGAATTGGACCCAGCCAGCATGCAGAACGAATAATCTGCCTGAGCAGCAAATCCTTAAGGGTTACAATAAGCAAGAATGGCATTTCTGGATGTTAATACTTCAAACGATTGAAGAGGGCTTCTTACACTTCGAATTGTATGAAGTAATAGTCAATTAATCTGTCAAAGGCAAATAGAAGGAAACATAAGACCCATGAGGGAAGTCCCAGTACTAATTAGCAGGATGCTGACCAGTGCAAGAAGTTAACATTTTCAAAATCTAGTCCCCTCTAATTTAAGCTTACTGGAACCATGAAATAGCTAGTGATAGTACATAGTTCACCATAATTGGTTCAAAGTTTAAACTTAAATGCCGTCATACAAATTGCATAATGCCTCGGAAGTGACCCACTTAATGTGATATAGGAAGCAAGGTGACCTGCATCAGGGCAATGCCCAAGTTCATGGGAACAGTAATTAAACCTCTGCGCCTCAGGGTGGTGGAGCTTGGCGTGTCTTGCAGATGTCTTGCTTGGATTATAGGCGGAACATAAGGAGTGTCAGACGTATTTGAAGCTCCTTCATCTCCAAGCACCGGTGATGATCCTTTCAGAGGAGGAGCAGGGAAAGGAACTTGACAGCATCAATGCTCCCTTCCAGAATAGAGGGACAGAAATAAAATCTGCTCTGTCTCCTCCCCTCTCTTCCTTCCATCTGGGTCTGACTCTCCTGTTTAGACCAGGCAATGGAAAATCCATAATCTTGCAGACTGTGGCATATTCTTAACTCTACATTGTCAAGTGTGGATGGAACCCAGGACAGGCTCATCCTGTCTCTGACTGCTGCTTGTTCTCTCTGACCCCAGATGAAACATTCATTTACCTTCATGAAAATATTTTTTGCTAAAGCTTGACAGTTAGTTTAAGTCCTTAATACTTGTTCATAAACTTTGTCTTAATTTAAATTTTCACATAAAAATCCCTTTAAAAATAGTTAGGTGAGCACTGAAGTTAGGGGGGAAAAAACAGCATTAAGGTTGCCTGTGCAACCTTAATTCAGCCCCCTTGTATCTGCACTGTGATGCAGTCTTGAAATGTCTGACTGCATGCTCTTCCACACAACCACTTCCTCATTGTATGGAATCGGTGGTGCTCCCTGAATGAGCAGCTATTCAGTATTTTATCTTACCTTCATTGACCAATGTGTGGGCCATAGCTTATTCTTTCACACAAAAAGCAAAAGGCATCCACCAGATGAAATTTCAAGTCCCTCTCTAAGCATGAAGTTACAGGAGCTGCTTAACAAAATGCAGTTAATTTAATGTAGGGGGAAAATGTTGTTTTGCCCTAACATTATGCTGAGAAGTGGCTGAATAGTTCTTGGTGACCAAAGTTTTATAGTGTTAAAAGCAGGAACTCACAATGGAAAACGCTTGGTAGTTTTAATCGTAGACAGTGTTACTTGCACTGCCTTTAATGACCGTGTGAAAACTTCAAGCCTGTATGTAAGGCAGCCTTCATTTCGAACTCAAATACTGTAACTGCAAACAGTGACACAACGCTGGTTCTCCAAAGGCTACGGAAGTTGGACTCTTGTGTAACAGAACAATTTCTAGACTATTTCCTGATCTTTCACAAACTCCTAAATAATTACAACAGGGCAGCAGGTTTTAAACAAACAAAAGGGAGTATTTTTTCACACAACACATAGTCAGCCTGTGGAACTCCTTGCCAGCAGATGTTGTGGTGGCCAAGTCTATAACATCTAGTTCTTTTTTGAGCCCCAAGTTCATGAAGGATAGGTTCATCAGTGGCTATCATCCAGGATGGACAGGAATAATGTCCCTATCCTCTGTTTGCCAGAAGCTGGGAATGGGTGATGGGATGGAAAACTTGCTGATTACCTTTTCCATTCATTCCCTCTGGGGCACCTGGCATTGGCCACTGTCAGAAGACAGGATACTGAGGTAGATGGACCTTTGGTCTGACCCAGTATGGCCGTTCTTATGAAAGGTCCAGCAGGTGTCTGACCTATAGGATCTTGGTAGAGAGAAGGGGTACTGAACCTTGGTGAGAAGTGGACACTCTTAGAAAAGTCTCTACTGCGAGAAGGTAAACTGGCTCAATGGAAAGGGGTATCGGAAGGAATTCACTGGTTCAGCTCTGAGACTTCCTTGTGCACAGTTGACAACTGGAAGTATTTTTAACTATTGCTAGAGTAAGGGACTGTGAAGTCGCTAAATTTAAAGTCAGCTTGGAAGTCTGCTGATGAATTACTGTGTGGGAATTGTGGCATTGATACCGGGTCTAAGCTGGAAACGTTGACATTGATACCAGGTCTAACCTACGAATTGTCTGAACATGTGTGGCTGCTATTTTTATCAACTGCTTTCCAGATTAAGCCTCTAAGCCGCTTCTTTCTCTATCGTCGATCATGTCCATGGGCAGGTTCATCTTAATAAGAACACTGAAGCTATTACATCTGTTGGTGAAGCCTCCAGAGGCAGGGCTCTGAGGTGAAGATCCAGGCAGCAAAATGGAGGCATAGACTCTAGATGCAAGTTCATAAGCAGGAATTCTCCAGAAAATGGTCATTACCCAGTGGTTTAGCTCCATACATATGCCCACTGTTCCTGTTAATGTTGATGTTAGAGTTAACACTCTCAGTTTAGTTTGTGAGCAGTTATTGCTTAGACAAACTCAAAACATTTTGTTTTAAAATTATGAATAAAGCCAATCGAAACTCATGTAATATGCCTACCCTGATATGAACCATGTGGATTAGATGCTGGTATGAATTTTTTCAGTTATCATGATTTAGAGTACTATAAACTGGATATATGCTGTTCTGGCCAATAGATAATAGATACTGCTGATACTTATCTTCTGTTGATTGTACGATACTCCACATGAGAACTCTGTGGAAATGTTTGTCTTTGGGGCTCTTCATCTATTTGTTAATCATATAGACTAGCTCATAAGACCACAATAGAGAATGTGTTCATGTGGCCTCAACCTCAGAAACACCTTAAAATTGCATCTGATTTTGTTCCGCCTAATGTTGTAGCAATTAGTCTTCATCCAAATGGAAACAGCAAAGTGGCATCTGGATGTTCTAATTCAACCAACAACAAAACCTTTTAAATCAATTTGTGGTGGTTTTGAGGTTTTTTGTTTTAAAGAACAAAATTAAATTGACTTGTCAGTTTGTTCTAGCTGAGTTCATGGCCTCTGTGTATGTTGTGGAAGTTGCATCTTGCTGTAGAATTGTACTAAGCCTCTGGCCCCTTTTTGTTGCAAAGATAACTTTGAAAATGGGACTGGAATGTAAACTGATGCCCTGTTGCCTTCCTAAATCACTGATGCATGAACTGCCCATATTTATATAAATTGTTTGGTTCGTGTGAAACCTAAAGATGCCACTTCTTTAAAAAAAATTGTTGACTTGTTCTCTACTGGTAACTTTAGCATAAAGAGACCGTTTATGGGCTCATACTACAACTGCAAATTGCGTCTCACTTCTTTACGGCTATCTCTACACTAGTGCTTTTGTTGGTATAACTTGTTGCTCAGGGGTGAGGAAAAAACCCATCTGAGTGATATAAGTTAGACTGACAAGCCGTGGCATAGACAGAACTGTATCGGTGGGAGATGCTGTCCCGCTCGTTGGAGACAGTATAATGTCGACGGATCACCCCTATGGGTATGGAGCAACTACAGGAGCGATCTTACAGTAGCACAGCTGTATCACACTAGCATAGACATGGCCTAAGTGTCAAAAACCATAAGTGCCCCTCCATTCAGCTGCCAAACTCCAGCGACTTCTTTCCTCCTCCTGACTTTCTGCAATAGTTATGATTGTCGCTACCAAAATCTTTGTTATGTTAAGAACTGAAAATGTAGGGAAGTAATAAAGTTCCACCGTAATTGCCCCATTTCTGTGCTTATTGTGCTTACATTACATCACTGATAAACTCAACCTTTTATCTTGTAGCAGAATATCCAGCTTGCTGCCGACCTTTGATCCGCCTTGCCTGGGCTAAAGATCCTTATCAAAGATCCTTATCATTGCTGCACTTAGGTGTTGCAGCACTGTAGCTGGGTCTGCCTGCTATGACTTCATGTCCTGAAGCAGTAGTTACCTGCATAGTAGGGAGAGGTTCATCATGTTACTGAAGATAAAGCTTGTGACATTTTAAGCAGAAATACTGGATTTCCTGCTAATTGAACCCTCCACTGCCATTTGGATAACAATACTGTTAGGCAAGCTAAAGCTTCCACTTTTTGGCCATTTGTGTGTTGGACTCTGTCTCTTGGCAGCCTGACAAAATCAGATACATTGATCGACAAGGTGGGGAGAGGAAGGGGAATACTGTCCCACTGTCTTTGCTGGCAGTGTAGCTACCTTGTAAGTCTTTTAAAGATAGTCTTTGATAGTACAGTCTAAAGGTTTTACCTAATCTGTCCACAGTCTTAGATTAAAAACTAGCTTTCACAAAGGGTTAATTTGGGTCAGTCACCAGATACAATTGTTTGAACTGCTCTCAGTGTACAGTTGTAGTTGGTGCTAGGACGCTCTAGGCTCCTGAGCGGTTTGTATGCATTATGAAATGAACTCATTTCAAAGGGCTGGTTCAGAGGGCATGTTGCGGAGCTGACTGGTTAAGGACTTTGCTTTTATCAAGATACGCCCAAGTGGCAGTCTGTGCTAGGAAGTCACAATACAAATTCACAGCAATAGGATATATTAACCCCTGTGATTGAGCTCTACAATGTTCCCCCTTCTGGGCTGAGTTAATTTGAAGGTTTAGGTTGACACTGCTTGATCTGATGCAACTTAATCACGAGACAATTGTGTGCGTTTACAAATCTGAAATTCTTTGATTTTGTGTATTTGCCTCAATGAAAATCCTTTTTAAAAACATTTGGGGAAAGCATGTGGCATGTACCTTAAAAGCACAATTGCATAAAATATCCAAAAACTTAAGCGTCAGCTGTTTTTTCTTAATGGTTTTGATGCATAAATAGGCAAACTTTCTCTTCAAAAACCACACTGAATATCTATGGATTATAGAGAGAAATCTGGTTCTGTGGCTTAGAGAGAGAAATGTATGGATTATAGAGAGAAAAACATTAGGTTTTTCAGTCATTATATATTGGAAAATTAATTCAACACTTTTCTCTTTTTTTGTTACAGAGACAATTAAAAGCAGATGCCAAAAAAGCTATTGGACAGCTACAACTGCGCACATTAAAACAAGGGGACAAGGTATACTTCTCAAAATTCCGTTACATTCTTTTGAAATGTAATCTGACAGTACATTGTCCAAACTTTCCTCTTCTTGCTTTTAATAAAGTTGGCTGTACAAATATCCTAAAATCTTCCTGCCTTGAGTCAAGTGAAACGGAGTGCAAACTCAGATCAGTCTGGAGACCAAGCCTTCCAAAGTGCATATAACTAGCAAAACTGTAATCTATAACAAAATCCGCTCCATTCTCACTGGGATTTTGGCAGATGTAACTGAGGTAATAATGTTAGTCACAGAAGGGAGTTTTCGGGTAACCCAAGCAAACTGCTTCATTTTAAGTGGCGGGTTTTTTAGTTGTGCCAAATGCTCCTGATCTTTGGGCATTAGTGCATATATTGTTTTAAGGTTCAGAAGTCATTCTTCAGTGGAACTGAGAGCATTTATGCTGCATTGCAGTGTGAGCTATGGGGAGAGAGGTCGCAAATTCTAGAGCACACCAAAGTGTTGTACTTTAACTGCCCTATGTGGACACTGCTGGAGCGAACTAAAAGGGTACCTCAAATCGCATTAATTTAGTCCTGTTCAAAACATTAGTCCCATTTCAAATAGAACTATGTTAACGTAAACACTGGATACTTGAAGTAAAAACTTTGGAGCACTCTGCAATTCATGCTCCTGTAGTGGTCACTGCATTGCAGTGTAGCCATATCCTTACTTCCTTTAGGTTTTTTCTAAAGTTTTAAACACCTATCCACTGATTTTAAGCAAAATATTTTGCTGTTGATTAAGCCATGGTTCACTTTTTAATGCCTCAGATTAAATGTCAAACCTACTGGGTTGCTAATTCATCATATGTATTTGTACGTGAGGACCTGTTCTAGCTTACTCTGGCTAGAACACTTTAGCTTAGATTCATTTCCAGAATAAATCTGTGTGCAACCCTCAATTATGAATCTATCTCAGTATAACTAATGATCTATGCTTTTCATTTAGGAAATTGGTCCTGATGGTGATAGCTGTGCAGTGTGCATTGAAGTATACAAACCAAATGATGTTGTGCGTATTTTAACTTGCAAGTAGGTTACCTTCTGCTAAATTGCCATGTATATTTTAAATGCTAAAGTATACTTTCCAAAACTTTTGTTAAAAGACAGTAAAGGGTGCACGGGGGTCTAATCTTACAACCATTGTTGCCCCTCCAGTATAACTTTAAACCTCCCTGTCAGGGTCTCAGATAAACATTAGAAATTGTGGAAATGTGCAATAAAGGTTTTATTACCATGTAATAACTTTCAGGGAGGGTGGATGGATTCTTAAGGTTGAAGAATTTTACCACATAGCTTGTGTGAAGGATTCCCTAACCTTTTTAAACATCAAATTGTCATAACACGTCTGTGCTAGTGTATAAAACTGTATGGTCCCAAACGCTTAGGTCTTATGGCTTGACTCCTTTTCAGAGGTTCTGCCACCTGAATCTCCCACTAGTTTTGTTACTTTGTTTTGGGGTTACTTGGCACCTCTGAAAACCAAGCTGTCAAAGTATAAGTGAACAAGGCTTTTGCTGAGATTTATGGTGTCTTGTGGGCAGCACTTTTGAGTGTAGTCTGTATTTGCAATGTATTTTTCCTCTGCAGTAGATTATTAAAACTAGTTATAGCTGCCACTTCCCCCACTCTCTTAAGATAAGGTGATGACCAAACTAAAATGATAAATATTTTCTGCGGAGATCTTATAGTATCTTTGATCTCCCCTGCATATCCTAGTCTTCTACTCCCTACAGAAGCTCAGTGTTGAAGTGCTAGTACTTCCTTTGGCTTCATTATGTGTGGTGCTATTTCACAACACCGCTTCAATGTGCGCTACTTACATGCTCTATAATTAAAACTGATTTATAACTATCCCGTCTTGCCTTTCTCATAACTTGCCTAAACCTCTCATTTTGGCAAGGGGTGGCCAAAAGAGTCTAGTTCTCTTTGAGTGAAAGCTAAAATTAGTGTTCTGATAACTAAACGAGTTGAATCTGGGTTTGTTCAGCTCTTGATCTACAGGTTAAAGTAAAGTTTGAAGAAAATCTGAATTCAGCACAAGCATCTTGAACTTGAACCACTTCAGCAATTGAACTTCGAAAACTTTGGAATGAGAGAGATCAGGCTAAATGCCCAAGATGGAGTTAGCTTTCAAAAGCAGGAAACACAATTCTTGTGTAAGAAGCCTGCAAAAAAAGCATTAATCCAGTGGTATAGTCTGAGAAATAAGTTCTGAAGGTAGGACAAATCCAAAGTTATGGTTGATGTTTCATCAACAATAGGAAGAGAGCCACATGGAAGAGACCGTGTTATATAACTGTCAAATACATTATCTAATGCAAGCTGGAATCTTGTATATAATCTTATATAAGTGAGTATTTGTGTAAGCATGCTATGCCCTACTACCTTGTAATAGGAGCTCTATGTTAAGACTTGATGACACCAAGAAGTTGACAAAAGCAATTATCAACTGATCTCGCTGGTCCAGTGCTCAGCACAGTGTAACTGTTAGCAAAAGCAAGCACGTCTCAGGAACACTTAACATTTTCATTACTACTGAAGTATGTCTGCAGTTGCATAGCTTTCAGCAGCAGTCCAAAGGACCTCTTGCTGACAATGGTATTTAACAGTGGATCAGCTTCCCAGAGTAAAAAGACATCTAGTCAAGAGTTTAGACACATCTAAGTTGATAGCTTGAAAACCCTCTTCTACAAGACCATGTCCATAAGCAAGCTCGAATATGTCTAGTCGAGCTGCAATTGCACCTTATAATTTCACTGTAGAATACTCTTAGAGACTGTCCCTTTTCCTTACTTAGTTCCACTCCAGACTGAAGGTTGAAAGGACAAGTAATTGAATCACTTATAGCTAGACTCCAGTTAAGAAAAATATATGTATGATTTCATACTATCTCCCCATTCCCCCTCTCCTAACCCAGATCCATCACTAAATCAGTATGTGTGTGGTAGGCACTTACATGAATGCCTGTGTACTGGTCATGCCACGTGGTGTACTACAGTAGAAATGGAGATTGTTCATAACTCTGAAGAAAACGCTATGGTGGTGGTTTGAAAAGTTTACGGCTAAACATTGCCTTAGTACAGCTTTGAAACGTTACTATGCAGAAGAGAAATGCTGCTTTTAACAATCTTAATTTAAATAAAACAAATACACAGTTTCCTTACTTTGACAAATCTTTCCTTAAAACACTTTCCCTTTTATTTTTTAGCAGTTTACATTTAATACGGTATTGTAGTGTAGTTTTTTAATCTCTGTTGCTACCTAATTGCGTACTTCTGGTTCTAAATGAGGTATGGTTGACCGGTCAGTTTGTGACTCTGAGGTTCTACTGTACATATTCCTTGTGCACCCACTTTATCTACTTGTATGTCTGTGCAGCCAATGTGAACTCACAGTAAACACGTGGGGATGCAGTCTTCCTCTTCAGGGTGAGGGTATGATATTAACTGAGGTTTCTTAGATTTCACAAAAACAAGTGGAGTGGGGGGATTGTTATGTGTTTGAGTGACAAATATGTTGTTCTTAAATCTAGGAATGAAGTATAGACTGTTGTTGTTCACTTGGCTTATATAAATTCAAGTTTTACCCACTTGGGGAAATTAGTGCTCACAAACAAGCTTAAAAAAAGGGTGTGATACAGCTAACATGCTGACTTGCTCTAGTAAGGTGTGTGTGTTTGTTTTTAAACAGAGAAACTAACAAAAGCACCTGACATGGCACTTACGGGCTCAAACAGTTACAGATTAGTCATAAGCAACGACTAGTTCAAATAACTACTTATGTAACTTGAATCAACACAAGGCATGTCTAATACCTCTCATCTCTAGGAAGAGTTAATTTTGTCCTTATCTAGTCTTAATATCTGTTAATATGTAGGCATTCCTTTTCCAGATCTCCGGAGACCATCTTCAAGAGGCTTATTTTGAACTTGAATAAACAGAGCCACAAATTATTCTACAGTGATTGATGGAGCTGTTTAACTATTTTGGACACATAGTTTTCAGTAAAGCCTAAGTAGACTATGTAGTCTGTTAGCTCCCTTGTAACACTCCATTAATTTCTCCTCTTTATAGTCTGTCTTATCCATCCAATATGGCAGTAATTCTTCATAGTTGCACCTTTAAAAATATAAAGGCTCCTAAACTTTCTAAGGATGTTACTGTTCAAAATTATAATATCACCTTTAAATCTTTCCTTACCTGTAGCTGGTGTAACTAAAGTAAGCAACACAAATGTAAATTTATCTTAAACATTTGCAGTGTTGGGGGACTAGAAGTCTATGGTATTGAATAGATATTTTGAGAGCCATTGGGATATTCAGAAATGTTGGGTTGACTAAAATATTTAGCTCTATGATGATCAAACACTGTTAAGACTAAAATAGTGATGGTTAACTTTTTTCCTACCAGCCATCTTTTCCACAAGACTTGTATTGATCCCTGGTTGTTAGAACACAGGACATGTCCTATGTGCAAATTGGACATACTCAAAGCTTTGGGAATTGAGGTAAGTTAGCACAATTTCTTGTGACAAATTATTTCAGAAATGTCAAAGTGCTAGTATAATGAATCAATTGATTTTATATATATAAAATATTTAGCTACTCCAAGAATGTAAAGAATAAGTTCTGAGACTTTGAATGTCTCCCATAGTAAAATATTCTGTGTGGCGCTTGAAACAGTAAAGAAGACTAACACCTCTTGGTGAAAACCGCTGCTGACTTGGCATGGCATAGTAGCTGCTCATTGGCTATTTAAAATGTTTCGTGCTCCATTGTAGATTACAAGTGTCCTAGAAAAGAGTTAGTAGCTGCTTTTAACAGCAAACCTATTTGGGTGGGTCTTGTAGCAGGCCAGGCTAGCAAATGTGTGCATTTGAGAGTTGTAACTCTTATTGCAATAAATTAGTTGTTAGTGGGATCGGCCTGCATTTTTTTGGCAGATTCAAGTAATCACTTTTTCTCCATTCCACCACCCCTGCAGTTATTTAATGAAATCCCCAGGAGTCTTTAGATGACAAGAAGGCTGACAGAGATCACTCTCCTCCTGTCAGCAGATGGCTTCTAGTGACATACTTTTAAGGAGCTTGTGTTTATCGGAGACTGTCCGTTTATTATTGGGCACCTCTGACCCAGGGAAGTGCCAGAGTGAGAGACTGTTGAGAAATCAACTGTACTATATTGTGTGTGTTGGAGGAAGGGGGAATGGAGAGTGCAGAGAACAGGATTACACAAGGGAACCTCTTTCAGTTTGCTTCACTAGATCATGTCAGTTTAGCTTTCTCTGCTGGCTGTGTAAAATACATTTAACTTGTCCTCTAGCAGCACCTTGAGAATTAGGCCTTGCACCAGGGTTTGCAGCACTGGCTCTGAAAGGGGCCCCTGTGGAAGCAGCTCTTTCAAGCTGATTGTTTCTTAGCCCATGAGCCCCTGTTCCATATTTTATCTCCTTTAGTTTCCCTGTGTACTACTCAGGAGGGTTGCTACAAGAAGGCGGCAAGCATGTTGCCCCTCTTGTCCTGTAGACACAAGGTTTAATATGACAGCTATGTTGGGCAGATTACAGCTTCATAGATAAAGTGGACAATTAGAGTTGCACCTTATTTTAAATCATTTGACTTTACAAAGGTGGATATAGAAGATGGAGCAGAATCTTTCCAGACCACGGTGTCCAATGAAGCATCGACTCGAGCTTCAATTAATGAAGAGGATAATCGTAGTGAGACTGCGTCATCTGGATATGCTTCAGTGCAAGGAACAGATGAGCCAACTATAGAGGAACATGCATCTTCAGAGCGTAAGTATTCAGTGATCCCTGTCTCTGTCAATAATTTGGTATACAAATTCCATTAGCCCCTCATTGCACATTCTCATACTGCAGGACAACACAGTTTTGTTTTGGTGTGGCTATTTAAATTGCCTCTACTCAGAAGCAGAGTTCATTCAGGCCAATCAAATTCTAGTGAAGTCAAAGGCCGTTGTTGTCTAGTAAAAATAATAATAGATAAACTTCCTAGAAAAAGAAGTCTGATAGGAATAGAGGTCTTATGTGAGTACTGAAGAAGTCCCTTAACCCGTACCATTTTTGAGGTGGAAGTTGAAGTTAACGGAAACTCCAGTGGATTCAACATTAACCTTTTCCTAGATCCATGCCCAAGGTGCCATCTCACCAAAGTCAGCTGGCCAGTATAACTGGCCATGGTGGAAGTTTGTATAAAGGAAACCCATCTGCTCCCCTTCCTGAATGCTCTGTGCAGCAAAGGTTAAGAAACCATGCACTGAGTGGGATGTGAAAAACCAGATGTGTATTAACACTGAGAAGGAGCTTGACAAGTTTTTTGTATTAACATTAGAACTGAGAATATATAACTTTTATGTAAATCTGTTCATGGCCACAAAGTTTAATGGTGTTTGTTTTCATTAAGCTCAGGACTCTTATGAAGAAGAAAATCTTTATTTTTAGCATTAGTGTCAATCAGGTTTCCAGCTTTCTAACATTTGTGCTATATTCAGAGAGGTAGGCAAAACTAATGAGGAACAAGGTCAAAGAAAAGAGAATGTTAGGTTAACCAGTAAACTGGATTCCAACAATCCGAAGGAATTTCTTAGATTGTCCCATGTCTCACTGCCCTTGGCAAATACATAGTTTCTACAGTATCACTAGATTAATCTACATTCTGGAAATTTTTGCACTAGTTCTGGAAGACTTATGAAGAGTTAGTGTAATACTCTAAATGATGCGGTGCAATATGATGAACAGAAATATAGTACTGAATTTCGGATTTCCAAAACTTGAATCGAAAACAAAAAACATAACTTTATAAATATCCTTCAAAAGATTTATAGTCTCTTCTACAAATTAATAACCTACTTTCTCGTTACAGAAATAAGTTAGCGATCTCTTGTCTTGAAACTAGAACAGATCTAGAAAATGTAGCAAAATTGTTCTGTACTTGTACCCTTTGATTTGTAAATGTAATCTTCCTAATAAGCTCAACATCCCAAATGGCTCGGTATTTTTGCTGTTACTTTATCTGGGCTCTTCCCATCTGAAAAATTAATTTTTTTTCAGTGGACACCAGAATGATGACGAAAAAGGCAACAAGCAGAGAGCTTTCTTGCGGGTGTAATAGAATATGGTTCAAATGAATAATTAGAAACCGAAACAATAGGAAATGGTATTTGCTGCCACCTGTTGGGTGTCTTGCCCTGGAAAATGCAGGTAGAATTGTTCAGACAAAAGCTGGTGTACTATGCTCAGACTTCCTTGCCATTTGATAATTATTTGCATTTCCCCCCAGCTCTTGTATGCATTTATATTCCCTTTCTTTTGTTTTAAGTTTTAGTGTATTGTAGCTACAGTAGCTGCTACTTTGTGTTAAGCTTCTTTCTGTCTTCACCCTCTTATCCAGGATCTACCACACAACTATAACCTGGCACCCTACCCCATATTGGGTATACTCAATGAGATGTTAACACAAACGTGTAATTGGCATTACCCTTTATTCCCAAAGATGCTATGAAGTAGGGGGGAGAGGGCAGCAAACTGCAGCCCAGAAGGGTCTGTACTACATGTATGGGTACAGAGCAACATTTCACATGCAACATGTTAGAGTATGGCAGTAGAGAGTGTGATGCTCGGGGGAGGAATATACTTTATGTATATACTTTAGAATAATTAAAGTGACCCAAAAGCTATTTTATTAATTTTTTGTTTGTTTGTTTCATTCTAAAAGATGACAATCAGCATCTCGTAAACAGTGAGTTGCAGTCTCCAGCAGTGGAGGTCCTGCCTGACCTTGACAATCCAAGCTTTGAAGCAGATGAAACACATGTTCAAGAAATCAAATCCTAAAACTCTGTCAATAATGCGGAATCTGAACCCTCTGTAACAAACTGCCAATTGTGGTCATATGTATGTCAAACAGTATAACAAATGAACTACTCTGTAGCAGCAATGTTGCATTGGAAATATTGGGATGAAATTTTTTAAAATCACAATTACATGGTTTGAAAACGTAACCTTCTAATTTAAACCTTTTTATCTTCCGTATGGAATTTAGTGTAAGCATTCTTCAGATAAAACTGTTTCAAAGGAACATATGAAGAAAACCATCTGATTTTAACACTGAACCAAACCTTCCTAACCCAGCCAGTCTTGTGCAGCGACATTTCCATTCAGCCAGTGAAAGCATACGCTGCCTTTTTAAATATTATACTAAGCAGATTCTCCTGTAGTAGCTGTCTCTGTTGGGAATTGTTTGATTTGGAGCTTATAGATTTAATATAAAGATGGATTTCTATTACAACCAAATCAATTTTGATCTGAACTTATAGATACTTAATTGTTTTATGTAAAGCAATGTTCATGTTAACTGTCACTGCACCTAATTAGTAGGACAGAATTACAAACTAATGCCTATCAATCTTCCCCGCTCCCCAAATATTTTTGTGGAATATTAAACCTATTTAAGATGAGGGAATGGTTCTAATTGGTCATATAATGCAACTTATATTCATACACCTATTTGAAGGGTTTTAAGTAACAGGTCAAGTCTGACTTGCACAATATTGTAAAGGGAACAATTCCAGAAGTGCTGCATTTAAAAAAAAAAAAAACAGACCCTATTCACTTTCTCACACTTCTTCTATCTTGTGAATTAACAGACTTTTAAATGGAGTCTGAAGGCTATCATATGGCTCAGGGGCTGTCTAAATAGCTGCAACACCGGCAATGTTTGCTAGTCCGCACTTTGTGGGAGTCTGAAATGCTGAAGACTGTCAACTGAGGGCAAAGGTCTACAAACACAGAATAGAACATGGCAAGGCAACAGGTGATAAAGAATGCTACTGAGTATTGGGGGGTGCATAGCTTAGCAAACTGGATACAATTGCAATGACTCAGCTGCTGTCCTGTAAATGTAGCTATAAATTATCATTGACAGTTTTCTAATATTTGGGGGGAGTGGAACACAAGGGTGCCTTAGTACAAAGTCTAGAGCCTCATCCACCAAAGTTAAGTACATCTATAAATGCACTTTATTTTTATTTTGTGTCTTTATTCTTTATTCTGTGGTTTTGTTCCTAATACTAATGCTAACAGAATTTAGTCTAAAGAACAGCAATAATGTACTACTGTTTGAATCTCTTAGGAGAAAACAATGCATTTTCTTACTTCTGTGTAGTATGATTATAAATGTTGTAAATATTTCATGATTTGTATTGAATGTCTTTGAATATGAAAATGTAAATAAAACTATATCTGAATGGCCTGTCTGATACTTATTTATGTTTGTACATAACCACTTTTTATTACTAAATTCCTCTTATGGATGGAGACTTAGCCAGCTATTTCAATGCTTCTCATTCCTTTTTCCATCCACAATCCTAAAACTGTTTGGGGGTTTTTCCCCTCATGTCCATATCTGAGAAGAATGGTGTTTCAAAGACTAAAAACATTACTAAATTCAGTTAGATAGTAATGCTTACTCCCTATCATATGTGTTTATCACACATAACATAATAGGTAACACTATTTTGGCATGTTTGTTGATTGTACTGTAGTAGTGCTGAGGGCCTAAAGCTGTTATAAACCTTTTTACAAGTACAGTAAATGATTGTTTCAGGCAGAGACTGCTTCCAATTGAAGAGACAAACCACAACAGGTGCGTGGAACAACTGGAAGAGTTCAAGGTGAAGAAAGAGGGTGTGGGTATGATATAATTGCATAGGCCAGGGGTGAACAAACTTTTTGGCCCGAGGGCCGCATCAGGGTTCAAACTTGGAGGGCTGGGCAGAGAAGGCTGTGCCTCCCCCATCCTGGCCCCACCCCCTATCCAACCCACTCCTACTTCCCACCCCTTGACTGCCCCCCTCAGAACCTCCAACCCATCCACCCCCATGGCTCTTTGTCCCCGATCACCCCCCCAAAATTGCTCCTGGGACCCCACCCCAACCTAAGCTCCCCTGCTCCCTGTCCCATAACAGGCCTCCTGGGACTCCCATGCCCTATCCAACCCCCCCACCCCATTCCCTGACTGCCCCCTGAGACCCTCCGCCCTTTATCAATCCCCAGCCCCCTTACTACGCCGCCAGGCACACTACCTCGCTGATCCACCGGAGCGTGCAGCCCCGCTCCCCAGAGTGCTGCTCGCACAGCGTGCTGAGGCTGTGAGGGAGGAGGCAGCAGGGGAGGGGAGAGGAGCAGCCTCCCCAACTGGGAGCTCAGGGATCAGTTAGGAGGAGTCTGCAGGGCTGTAGTTTACCTACCCCTGCCATAGGCTCACCGTATATCTAATTCATAGGCTATTTGTAACAATTCTCTCAACAGCCTACTGGATGCCCGTTTTCTGTCTGCACCACAGCAGAGGAGTTTTAAGAAGGAAGTTGATCGAGGATGAAGTGACTAAGGATTTTTGACAATCTTGCCCAGAGAAGGGGAGGCATGGGAGAAACAGGCGATCAAGGCTGGTATTTCAAGAACAGAAACAAAGATTGATGAGAGAACCTAAAAAGGGATGGGTAAAGCTCCAGCTCCAGTTGTAGGTGATGATAGGCAAATGTAGCAGCTGTGCTAGTTTTGAGAGTTGGTATGTTAACTTGGTGATCTGCACCCTTCATCAATATGTTTTAAATTGATATTGCACACCTTGAAACACAGTGCCAGAAGTGTTACAAAATTCCATGAGGCTGTTCAGTGGTGCATATAATTTTAACTACTGTACCTTTTTAAATAATTCAAAGTATTAAGATAAGCACACACACCTAGTCAGGGTATGTGTCACACTCCCTAGAAAGTCCATTATTAATCCATCTTGCTTTTGCAAGAATTACTAGATAATCTGCAAGCTCTAGACGCAGTGATTCTCAAACTTTTTTCCGCAGACCACTTGAAAATTGCTGAGGGTCTCAGCAGACCACTTAATCATTGCTTGTACCGTTAGCAAACTATTGTAAAGCGCTTTGGAATAAAGCACTATATATAAAAAATTTTTTTTGTTCTGCAAATAAAAGCACACCACTCCTATTTTAATATCCATAATCTAATCTGATGGATGTGCCCTATTTCCCCTGCCACGGCAGCCCCTGAGCTGGGGCTGGGAAGGAGGACAGTCTCTCCCTTGCAGCTGTAGCCCTGGAGCTGGAGAAGGTCACCCCTTTCAATGGCTACCCAGCCCTGCGTGTCCCAAATTCTCCCCACCCCCTCTTTTCACCCCGCTGCCCCCTCCCATCTATCCCTTACTGCCTCTAAGGCCACCGCCTCACCTTACATGTGCATCTTCACCTAATTAGTGTGTGGCTCCACTAATTACATGGGTGGCCCTTCATTATCTTGTTTGTGGCTGCCCAGGCTCGCTCCTTAGAGGGAACTATCCGCAGACCCCCTGGATGGAGCTCGTGGACCACAGTTTGAGAGGCACTGCTCTAGAAAGCATAAGTCAGCTTGTTTGCTCAGCTTGTGAATGAAGTTGAGTGGAATCAGATTTTGCGCACTGACCCACTGGGTCTCCACTGGTGATGAAGGATTGGAATGTAACGAGCACAGAGAGCGGGCAGTCTGATGTGAATCAGTATTACGTGGATGCTGGCCATGAGGGAGTTGTGCAAGCTGAAACAAATACAGCAGAGGATAATGACAGCTCTGCTATCCAAGGGCTCTGTCCTCCTCCCTGTTATGTCAGTAAACTTCCACTGGCTACAATTCAACAGAAGCAAGATCTGGTCCAAACTGACTAATCGAACTACAGGAAGTCTAGTTGATAGTAATGGATTTTACAATTCCTATTTCTGCTCCTGTCTTCTTGTAACTGTGTTTTTCTGTGTGAAGATAGTGCTAAAGCCTGTTTAACAATCTACAGTTCTCGGAAGTGCAATAGCTACTTTTTTCTCTAATATTTCTGCTAGTAATATAAAAGGCAGAGTCTGGACCATAGGGGCACACAGGTGGGGCCAGTATTCTGCTATGCATCTCCCTATTCCTCAGTGTACATGAAAATGTTTAATTGATTTTACTGAAATTGTAAACTCTGTGGAGTAGGGATGGTATACCTTGTGTTTTGTAATGTATCTAGCATACATAAGGCATGAGATTGGGGTGTGGGCAGAGGAGAATGGACCAGTAGAAAGATTAAAGGTCTAGATTAAGGGGAATAAAGATAGTGTGCATGTATACAGGGAGGGTGGAAAATTTATTCTATGGAGTAACGGCATGTGGTCAGACTACCGTAATACATATGCACATGAGACAGCAGAGTTAAACTTGTGCAAGCTTACTCCCCCCGCCCCGCCCCTTTCTTCCCTTTGCTTAACGCAATTGCTTAATATCGCATCGACCACTTTTGCATGGGTTAAAGTCCATTTGTAGATAGTCTAGCGCTGCACATTTCTTGTTAAATGCATGAACAATGGTTACATCCTTAAATATTTCCATATGACCAACAATCTGTAAATCACTAACTTGTGTATTTTGAGAAAGAATGGTCTCTTTCTGTTGTTTGTTTGTCTGGCAGCCGGAGGAGCTCAACAAAAATGAGAAACGATTTAGAAAACCTAACTTCAAAGGAAAGGTTAATAAAAAAACAAAACCTGAACTTCTTTAGTCTTGAGAAATGAAGCCTGAGGCAAAGGGAGTAGGGACCAATAACAGTCTTCAAATAGCTTAAGGTCCGTTATAAAGATGCTGGTAATCAAGTGTTCTCCATGTCCACTGAAGGTTGGACAAGAACTAATTTACATAAACTGATTTAGGTAAGATTTTTGGGGGGAGGGGAGGGGACTTTCTAAGAATACGAACAGGCTTCCACGGGAGGTAATGGGATTTCCATCACTGGAGAGTTTTATAAACCGGTTAGGGTATGTCTTCACTACCCGCCGGATTGGTGGGTAGCGATGGATCTTCTGGCGATCGATTTCTCGGTCTTGTGAAGACGCGAGCTTGCCGGGAGGCGCAAGCTGGAGTCGACAGGAGGGCGCGCTGCCGACCGCCGCCGTTGTGGGGACGAGCGGTAAGTCGGCTGCAGATACGCAAATTTCAGCTCCGTGATTCACGTAGCTGAAGTTGTGTATCTGCAGTTGATTTCCCCCCCCCCCCCCCCAGTGGGGACCAGCCCTTAGACAAACACCTGTCAGGGCTGGTCTAGGAATACTTGGTCCTCACTCAGCCTGGGGGGGTGATCTGTTGCGGGGGCCAGATGATCGGTTCCAGCCCTCCATTCCTGTGATTCTAACACTACCAGCATAGCAGTCCATGTATTTGTCTTATTCATAAGGCTTTGCATTTTTATTTCCTTTCTCATTAGTCCTTAACTGATCCGACCTGTGACATTACGAAGTTGTGCAACTGTAATTTGCACATCCTTAGAACTGCCCACTTTGTATTTACATAAATATCCTTTGGCGTTATGGAGATATGTACTTTACAAGCAGGGATAGGAGTGGCCCTCTAGGCAAGTTAGAAATAGGAACTTGCCTGGGGCTAGGGTTGGTCCTTTGTTTATTAATAAAAAAGGTTACCAGTGTGTCTGAGGCTTGGTCCTCTGCTGCCAGAGAACAATCACTGACATACAATCCTAAAAAACTGTGGGCTTCTGTCTTATTTTGCAGTTCATTTCTTTTCATTGTACATAGTGCATGCTCCATTAAAATCTTTGCAAATACAGAGTACAGGGAATGCTGTGGTACTTGCAAATGGTAATAGTATGGACTTTAATGACTACCACATCAGCACTGCGGTTACCACTGGGAAATCTGGAGATCTCAATTTTTATTCTGCTCACCGAGAGAAACTAGCTTTATCTTTCTTCTATGGAATGTGTTGATTAAAATACATAACCAGCCTTCGAAAAGATCTAAGAAAATGACACATTGAAAGAAAAATTAAATCTCTATAAAGTAAGTTGCCAAAGAACAGCTTGTGTGTTTTAAGTCTCTAGTTAATAATTCATGTCCAAGTGAATGTGAAAGAATAATAGACATTGAACAACAACATAAATCTAGCAGTGAAAAACTGCTTCTGCTTTTTGTAAAAATATTATAATTTTTTTCTTAAATAGCTGATTAGAAATGTCTTAAATATTGGAATTCTTAGTAAATAAGAGTAATACGTATATACATATTCTAACAGTGCAACAAATAAGAAAGCCAAGCTTCTATGTTCCGTGTCAAGAGTTGCTGTCTACAAGAAGAGGATAGTAATGTTAATGTCCGGCCTGCATACCACTGGATATATTATATTCACTCTACCTAAAATTCCACCTGGAGCTGATCTTTGTTTTCTATCCTAAAATTAAGCAAGGTCCTCCTACCCAATGGCTTGTCTAAATATGGACATTTATTGGCAGAACTAGAATAGCATAATATTTAATAATAACATAAACTTTCACCTGCCTTCTGGTAGAAACTCCCAGGGAAAAGCAAACATGGCCTGATCTAACCTTCCCCCAGGTGTGAATCGTTCCTAAGGTGTGTCCACACTGGAAACTAGGCTAGGATAAATTACTTTATATCGGTGTACATTTACATCCTACTGCTAAAGTGTATCTAAAATTACAACTGCGATATCTTCATTAGCATTTTACATTATGTTAGTAATCCTGTGTTGTTAACACATGACAAACACACCTTTTTTTCCCCTAGTGATGACAGGCCTTCAAAGTGAAGCTACAGCCTACAGGTCAATTTGCACTCCATTCCTAGGCACACCGGGGTAAACTGAGGCTGTTTTAGGGTTAAGCCTAGTTGAAGCTCTGTGAATGGATTTCTCTTAAAGCAGGTTTGTGCTGTAGTTTCTTACAGTGATGTGGTTACACTGCTGTAGATAGCCTAGTACAGCCCCCTATTGAAGACATGCCGTATTAGTTTAAAAATACCTTACACCAGCAGTTGTATAAACACAGTTGTATAAACACACATATACACAGTTGTATAAACACAAACATACACCCCTTTCGTTTGGTGTTTCTTTTCCTTTTTAAAAAAATTTCTAACTACTGTTCCCTCCTCACCCCCACCCCCCCTTTCCTATCTGATCTATTGTCTTGGGTAGATGTGATATACTGACCTGCAGGTACAGCAATTCCTGCTATCTATAAGGTCATCTTGATAGAGGCAAGCACATTACAAGTCTTATCATTTCACATTGCACTCTGTATTTTTCATTGCTGACACTCCCAACTTTATGTATATATTCTGAAAAAAAAGTAATAAAATTTGCATTACAGATTCTGTGAATTATAAAGGTTTATTTCTGGGTCCCTTTGGGTATTAAATTTGAATTTTCAACCCACCCCCTCAAAGAAACCTTTCTGCATTTTCTGCATTAGTTGGCCCACTTTTTAAATGAAATGTAAACTACACTTAAAGAGAGGATCAAACTACCCCCTACCCCTAAAATCAATTGTTGCTGATACTGTGTGCAATCTGTTATGATGCAGCCAGCCTCCTTCATAAGAGAAGGGAGGGGAGAGATTTTCCACTCCCATGTCCTCCAAATAGTGACCGATATTCGTGTCTTTTTTAAAACGCACTGTGCTGTAGCATTACTGCACCTGGTGTGGATAAGAATGCCAGGCTTTCACATGGTTGATGTTAAACATGCAAGGAGCAGCATGACCTAATGTCTACTGAACTGGGACTCAGGAGACATGGATTCTATTCGTGGTTCTGCTAATAGCCTGCTGGGTGAACCTGGGAAAGACACGTCCCTTCTCTGTGCCCCAGTTTCCCCATCTGTACAATGGGGATACTCATACCGATCTCCTTTGTAAATTGCTATAAAATCATAGACGAGTAGGGTTAGACGAGACCTCAGGAGGTCATCTCAAAGCAGGACCAACCCCAGCTAAATCATCCCAGCCAGGGCTTTGTCAAGCCAAGTGTTTAAAAACCCCTAAGGAAGGAGATTCCCCACCTCCCTAGGTAACCCATTTCAGTGCTTTACCACCCTCCTAGTAAAATAGTTTTCCCCAATATTCAACCTAGACCTTCCCCACTGCAACTTGAGACCATTACTCCTTGTTCTGTCATCTGCTACCACTAAGAATAGCCTAGCTCCATCCTCTCAGAACCTCCCTTTCAGGTAATTGAAGGCTGCTATCAAATCTCTTCTCTTCTGCAGACTAAATAATCCTGGTGCCCACAGTCTCTCCTCATAAACCATGTGCCCCAGCCCCCTAATCATTTTTGTTGCCCTCTGCTGGACTCTCTCCACTTTGGCCACATCCTTTCTATGGGTGGGTGGGGGTCCCAAAACTGGACCTAGTATTCCAGATGTGGCCTCATCAATGCTCAATAGAAGGGAATAATCACTTCCCTCGGTCTGCTAGTACTATTCCTACTAATGCGGCCCAATATGCCGTTAGCCTTCTTGGCAACAAGGGCACACTGTTGACTCATATCCAGTTTCTCTTCCACTGTAATCCCCAGGTCTTTTCCAGTCGGTCCCCAGTCTGTAGCAGTGCATGGGATTCTTTCGTCCTAAATGCAGGGCTCTGCACTTGTCCTTGTTGAACCTCATCAGATTTCTTTTGGCCCAATCCTCTAATTTGTCTAGGTCACTCAGGACCCTACCTCTACCCTCCAGTTTATCTACCTCTCCCCGCAAGCTTAGTGTCATCTGCAAACTTGAGGGGGCACAATCCATCCCATCATCCAGATCATTAACGAAGATGTTGAACAAAACCAGCCCCAGGTGATCCCTGGGACACCCCGCTTGATACCGGCTGCCAGCTAGACATCAAGCCATTGATCACTACCATTGAGCCCAACAATCTATTCACCTTATCCACTATTCATCCAACCCATACTTTACCTCGCTGGCAAATTCTATGTCCCTCTCCCTGGTCTATGAAAATCCATGAATGAAAGGTGCTATATAAGAGCCAGGTATTATAGTCAACCCTCAACTGCCCTTCCTTCGCCTCTATCATTTTCTGTCTTTTGTTTTAATATAGATTGTCACAGTTCTTTGGGGACATGGATTCGTTCTTCCTGTGTGTCTGCAATGTCTGGGACATTGCACCCGTAAATAACATTGCAGAGGGAACGCATGGTTCATGCCAGGTCACTGATTGCATGCACAGTCCTTGTCTGTGGCTGTAAGGGGCAGACAGTGTGTGCGCATGTTGGCTGGAGCTTCGTGTGTGGTGACAGGAGTGTGTGTGTGTGTGTGTGTGTGTGTGTGTCTGTCTGTCTGTCTAGCAAGGTCGGGTGGTGTGTGTGGTGGGAGGAGCTGGCAGGGACAGGCAGCAAATGTGAAAAATCAGGACAAGGAGCCTATATAAGAAAAAGACCCAAAAATCGAGATTGTCCATGTAAAATTGGGACATCTGGTCACCCTAGACAGGCTGTATGTGTGTTCGGGAGGGCTAGGAGGGACAGGTGTGTGTGTTGGTGGGATGGCATTAGCAGGAGAGGTTGTGTGTGTCAGTGGACTAGTAGAGAGGGTCTGTGTGGGCGGGTCTGGCAGGACAGGGTCAGGGCACAGGCAGCGATGGGGAGCTGGCAAGACTGGTTGTGGGGTAGCAGGGACCGGCTGTGTCTGTGTGTTGGTGGGCTGGCAGGGACAGGCTGTGTGTGTGTTGTGGGTGGGAGGGGCAGGCAGTGTGTGGGTGTATTGGGGGTGTCAGGGACAGGCTCCGTGTGTGTTCGGGGTGTCAGGGACAGGCTGTGAGTGTGTGTGTTGGAGGAGGTGGTAGGGAGAGGCTGTGTGCGCGTGTTAGGGGTGTCAGGGACAGCCTGTGTGTGTGTGTTGGGGGGGAGAGGGGGTTAGGGACAGGCTGTGTATGTGGGTATGTGTTGGGGCTGGCAGGGACAGGCTGTGTGTGTGTGTTGGGGGGGAGAGGGGGTTAGGGACAGGCTGTGTCTGTGGGTATGTGTTGGGGCTGGCAGGGGCAGGCTGTGGGTGTGTGTTGGGGGGGAGGGGTTAGGGACAGGCTGTGTATGTGGGTACGTGTTGGGGGGGAGGGGTTAGGGACAGGCTGTGTGTGCGTGTTAGGGGTGTCAGGGACAGCCTGTGTGTGTGTGTTGGGGGGGGAGAGGGGGTTAGGGACAGGCTGTGTCTGTGGGTATGTGTTGGGGCTGGCAGCGGCAGGCTGTGTGTGTGTGTGTTGGGGGGGAGGAGGTTAGGGACAGGCTGTGTCTGTGGGTATGTGTTGGAGCTGGCAGCGGCAGGCTGTGTGTGTGTGTGTGTGTGTGTTGGGGGGGAGGGGTTAGGGACAGGCTGTGTATGTGGGTACGTGTTGGGGGGGAGGGGTTAGGGACAGGCTGTGTATGTGGGTATGTGTTGGGGCTGACGGGCAGGCTGTGGGTGTGGGTGTGCGTTGGGGGGGAGGGGTTAGGGACAGGCTGTGTGTGTGGGTACGTGTTGGCGGGGAGGGGTTAGGGACAGGCTGTGTATGTGGGTACGTGTTGGGGGGGAGGGGTTAGGGACAGGCTGTGTATGTGGATACGTGTTGGGGCTGGCAGGGGCAGGCTGTGGGTGTGTGTTGGGGGGGAGGGGGTTAGGGACAGGCTGTGTATGTGGGTATGTGTTGGGGCTGACAGGGGCAGGCTGTGGGGGTGTGTGTGTGTTGGGGGGAGGGGTTGGGGACAGGCTGTGTATGTGGGTATGTGTTGGGGCTGACGGGCAGGCTGTGGGGGTGTGTGTGTGTTGGGGGGAGGGGTTAGGGACAGGCTGTGTATGTGGGTACATGCTGGGGGGGAGGGGGTTAGGGACAGGCTGTGTATGTGGGTATGTGTTGGGGCTGACAGGGGCAGGCTGTGTATGTGGGTGTGTGTTGGGGGTAGGGGTTAGGGACAGGCTGTGTATGTGGGTATGTGTTGGGGCTGACAGGGGCAGGCTGTGGGTGTGGGTAGGGGTTAGGGACAGGCTGTGTATGTGGGTATGTGTTGGGGCTGACAGGGGCAGGCTCTGGGTGTGGGTGTGTGTTGGCGGTAGGGGTTAGGGACAGGCTGTGTATGTGGGTGTGTGTGTTGCGGGGGTTAGGGACAGGCTGTGTATGTGGGTGTGTGTTGGGGCTGGCAGGGGCAGGCTGTGTGGGTGGGTGTTGGGGGGAGGGGTTAGGGACAGGCTGTGTGTGTGGGTATGTGTTGGGGCTGGCAGCGGCAGGCTGTGGGTGTGTGTTGGGGGGGAGGGGGTTAGGGGCAGGCTGTGGGTGTGGGTGGGTGTTGGGGGGAGGGGTTAGGGACAGGCTGTGTATGTGGGTGTGTGTAGGGGCTGACAGAGGCAGGCTGTGGGTGTGGGGGGGGAGGGGTTAGGGACAGGCTGTGTGTGTGGGTATGTGTTGGGGCTGGCAGCGGCAGGCTGTGGGTGTGTGTTGGGGGGGAGGGGGTTAGGGGCAGGCTGTGGGTGTGGGTGTGTGTTGGGGGGAGGGGTTAGGGACAGGCTGTGTATGTGGGTATGTGTTGGGGCTGACGGGCAGGCTGTGGGTGTGGGGGGGGAGGGGTTAGGGACAGGCTGTGTGTGTGGGTATGTGTTGGGGCTGGCAGCGGCAGGCTGTGGGTGTGTGTTGGGGGGGAGGGGGTTAGGGGCAGGCTGTGGGTGTGGGTGGGTGTTGGGGGGAGGGGTTAGGGGCAGGCTGTGTGTATGTGGGTGTGTGTGTTGCGGGGGTTAGGGACAGGCTGTGTATGTGGGTGTGTGTTGGGGGGAGGGGTTAGGGGCAGGCTGTGGCTGTGGGTGTGTGTTGGGGGGAGGGGTTAGGGACAGGCTGTGTATGTGGGTATGTGTTGGGGCTGACAGGGGCAGGCTGTGGAGGTGTGTGTGTGTTGGGGGTAGGGGTTAGGGACAGGCTGTGTATGTGGGTATGTGTTGGGGCTGACAGGGGCAGGCTGTGGGTGTGTGTTGGGGGGAGGGGTTAGGGACAGGCTGTGTATGTGGGTGTGTGTTGGGGCTGACAGGGGCAGGCTGTGGGTGTGTGTGTGTGTGTTGGGGGGAGGGATTAGGGACAGGCTGTGTATGTGGGTATGTGTTGGGGCTGACGGGGCAGGCTGTGGGTGTGGGTGTGTGTTGGGGGGAGGGGTTAGGGACAGGCTGTGTATGTGGGTATGTGTTGGGGCTGACAGGGGCAGGCTGTGGGTGTGTGTTGGGGGGAGGGGTTAGGGACAGGCTGTGTATGTGGGTGTGTGTTGGGGCTGACAGGGGCAGGCTGTGGGTGTGTGTGTGTGTGTGTGTTGGGGGGAGGGGTTAGGGACAGGCTGTGTATGTGGGTATGTGTTGGGGCTGACAGGGGCAGGCTGTGGGTGTGGGTGTGTGTTGGGGGGAGGGGTTAGGGACAGGCTGTGTATGTGGGTATGTGTTGGGGCTGACAGGGGCAGGCTGTGTGTGTGTGTTGGGGGGAGGGGTTAGGGACAGGCTATGTGTGTGGGTATGTGTTGGGGCTGACAGGGGCAGGCTGTGGGTGTGGGTGTGTGTTGGGGGGAGGGATTAGGGACAGGCTGTGTATGTGGGTGTGTGTTGGGGCTGACAGGGGCAGGCTGTGTGTGTGTGTGTGTGTGTTGCGGGGGTTAGGGACAGGCTGTGTATGTGGGTGTGTGTTGGGGCTGACAGGGGCAGGCTGTGGAGGTGTGTGTGTGTTGGGGGGAGGGGTTAGGGACAGGCTGTGTATGTGGGTGTGTGTTGGGGCTGACAGGGGCAGGCTGTGGGTGTGGGGGGGGAGGGGTTAGGGACAGGCTGTGTGTGTGGGTATGTGTTGGGGCTGGCAGCGGCAGGCTGTGGGTGTGTGTTGGGGGGGAGGGGGTTAGGGGCAGGCTGTGTGTATGTGGGTGTGTGTGTTGCGGGGGTTAGGGACAGGCTGTGTATGTGGGTGGGTGTTGGGGGGAGGGGTCAGGGGCAGGCTGTGGCTGTGGGTGTGTGTTGGGGGGAGGGGTTAGGGACAGGCTGTGTATGTGGGTGTGTGTTGGGGCTGACAGGGGCAGGCTGTGTGTGTGTGTGTGTGTGTGTTGCGGGGGTTAGGGACAGGCTGTGTATGTGGGTGTGTGTTGGGGCTGACAGGGGCAGGCTGTGGGTGTGGGGGGGGAGGGGTTAGGGACAGGCTGTGTGTGTGGGTATGTGTTGGGGCTGGCAGCGGCAGGCTGTGGGTGTGTGTTGGGGGGGGAGGGGGTTAGGGCAGGCTGTGTGTATGTGGGTGTGTGTGTTGCGGGGGTTAGGGACAGGCTGTGTATGTGGGTGGGTGTTGGGGGGAGGGGTCAGGGGCAGGCTGTGGCTGTGGGTGTGTGTTGGGGGGAGGGGTTAGGGACAGGCTGTGTATGTGGGTGTGTGTTGGGGCTGACAGGGGCAGGCTGTGGGTGTGGGTGTGTGTTGGGGGGAGGGGTTAGGGACAGGCTGTGTATGTGGGTATGTGTTGGGGCTGACAGGGGCAGGCTGTGTGTGTGTGTGTGTGTGTGTGTGTGTGTGTGTGTGTGTGTTGCGGGGGTTAGGGACAGGCTGTGTATGTGGGTGTGTGTTGGGGCTGACAGGGGCAGGCTGTGGGTGTGGGTGTGTGTTGGGGGGAGGGGTTAGGGACAGGCTGTGTATGTGGGTATGTGTTGGGGCTGACAGGGGCAGGCTGTGTGTGTGTGTGTGTGTGTGTGTGTGTGTGTGTGTGTTGCGGGGGTTAGGGACAGGCTGTGTATGTGGGTGTGTGTTGGGGCTGACAGGGGCAGGCTGTGGGGGTGTTAACCGAAGCCCGCGCCTCTCCCCGGCCCTGGTACCAAATGGCCGAGATCGGTGCCCGCCCGTTCGCAGGCGCGTTGGGTGCCCCGCCGCCCTGTCACACGGGGCGGGGCGAGACTCCCAGGGGGCGGGCTGCGGGGTCCTCCGCCCCCCCCTTGGCAAAAACGGCTCGGACCCCGCCCCCCTCACGGCGCTCAGCTGCCGCCCCCCCCCCCCTCACGGCGGCGCGCGGGCCGCTGGGGCTGGTAGTGCAGGGCGGACCCCGGGCCGCGGCCGCCGGCCGCCAGAGAACTACATCTCCCGGCGGGCCTTGCGGCGGGCCGTCCCCCCGGAGCTTGGCAGGCCGGCTGTGGACGTGGGATCGGCGCGGGGCATGAGGCCGGCGCCGCGATGTGGCTGACGCCCGAGGAGGTGCTGCTGAAGAGCGCCCTCAAGCTGTGGGTGCTGGAGCGCTCCAACCGCTACTTCGTGCTGCAGCGGAGGCGAGGCTACGGGGAGGACGGCGGGGGGCTGGCCGGTGAGCGACTTGGGGGGGGGCAGTGCCCGCCCGGCCCTGCTGTCTCTGGGGCCGGGGCAGGGGCGGGGCCGGTAGCAGCCCCGCCCCACCCCGCCGGCGGGGGCGGGGACAGGCTGAGGGGTTGGTTCGCCCCGTGGGGGGGCAGCCCGGGGGCGGGGGCAGAGCCGGGCCCGCCCAGGGGTCGCAGGTCGGGGCTGGCAAGTGACCTGCAGAGGGGCTGGGAGAGATTGGGGGGGGGGGGGGCACAACGTAAAGCAGCCAGTTTTCAAACTTTTTGAGCTGAGCCCCCCCCCCCACCTTTGAGTTACAGTTTTTGGGTTGCAGCCCCCCCCCCCCCCCCAGTACAAAAAGAGGAAAGTTATGGGGGTGGAGGGGCTGCTCCCTCCCCTGTGGTGTGGGGCCAAAGCTGAAGTCACATGACATTGCTGCTTCCCCCACCCCCATCCCCTCAAAGTGGGGTGCGCCCCACAGTCTGAAAACCTGGGATTTAAAGTTTCTGGTGCAGTGGGGTTCAGGGCAGGGCATATAAACCGTTTCAGAAATTTGGGGGGCACATGACTTCCTCCCCCCCAATCACTTCTGGACTGGCTGAGGGGATGACAGGTCTTTGTCCTCAATGTAACAAGCTTCACTTTATAAAAATTTCAGGCTGTATAATCTGATCTCTACTCATTATTATCTGTTTGTCCAACTGGGGCTCCTGGGTGCTACTGTCACGGAGCAGGAGCCGGTTGTGCTAGGTGCTGTACAGACAGAATTCCCTTCTAACTCAATTGTGGCTCTTTGCTTCCCCTTCCCAGGAGAAATGCCCTGGATGTCTGGGAGGGTTTTGTTCTTGGATGTTCTGGACAAGTCACACCTACCTTTCCAAGGCAGTCTCCACCTGTGGCATTGTGAATGACAGATTTTTAAGTGTGTGTCTGTAAGGGTTTAATCCTCTTATTGAAACCCAGTGCAGAATCTTCCATCCTGGTGGGGAACGGTGCACTATCGGGGCTGTGAGACAATGAATCCTGACTCCAAATGAACGTTGGTGGGTCTTGATATGCCATCCTTGTGCTGAAGATTGGGTAGGGCTGGGTACATGGGTCATTTGCAGGGAAGAAAGGACATATGAAAGGGATCATTAGTAACCCAATAAACCTCCATAAAGGCTGCAATAAACCTCTAAGAAATACAGAGAAAAGCAGGTTGGGGTTTAGGAATCAAGGGTGATTCTGGTCATAAAACCACTGTAAAAGTGTCAGGTTGTTTAATTATGACTCAACTCTTTTGGGAAGAACTGGTTTGAGCAGAGTTGGTGGCAGCTGCTGCTTTTGCTGGACAGTTAAGTGCTTTTCCGGGGAAGGTAAATCAGGTATGTGCATTGCCTCTCTCTCATCCTAGTTTTAAATCTGGCATCTTTGGAGACCAAAGTAAGCCCTACCCATTGTTGCTCACTTGGCCTGAAGATTATCATTCTGTAGGCTGCTATTTATTTAAAAACTGGGATTGCAACAAAATGTAGAGCTGACTCCAGAATTAAAAGTTCATTGTTTTTTAAAGATGAATTTTCCCCACAAATGTATATTTATTATTTATAGTTGTCTGAGTGTACCGTATTTTTCGCCCTATAAGACGCACTTTTTCTTCCCCAAAACGGGGGGGAAAAAGTTGGTGCGTCTTATAGGGCGAATGTCTTATGGGGAGGGGGGAACCGGGACGCTCCCGGCAGCCCGCCCGCGGCGGGGACGGGAGAGCGAGGCGCTTTTTTTTTTTTTTGGTCCGGCGGGGAGGGGGGAACCCCGGCAGCCCGCCCGCGGCGGGGAGGGGGGAACCTCGGCAGCCCGCCCGCGCGGCGGGGACGGGAGAGCGAGGCGCTTTTTTTTTTTTTTTTGGTCCGGATTTTTTATTAAAAAACGAGGGGGCGTCTTATAGGCCGGAGCGTCCTATAAGACGAAAAATACGGTATATTCTGAGCCCCTGTCTCTTCTGAAGATGACATCTCTGTGATTAGTTCCATGTCCTTGATGGTATTCATAGTATGGAAGGACATGTGTACAATATATATTCCTACGGTCTGTCCCTAATCCTTGTGGCATTACACAGTTGACGCCTGTCTCTTTCACCATTAGTATCACGGCAACTCGTGTTTAGAAAAACGTCATTGTTGAATGGCCAGAGGATAAAATTGCAGAATATTCTTGAATTAAAATGTTATATAATGAGAGTTAGAAAGAGATTGTCTATGAAATATATGTCTGCAGTTACATACGCTTTCATACATATAAAATATCTGCTGAAGGTGCCAGTCTGTGTCCACATCCTCTGGCTGTTCTGTCCCCTGAGGAGGTGTTATTGGGATCACAGCTCAGATTTTTCCGAAATGCACTGTTACAGATATATTTCGTCAGAGTGGCAGATGTGAATGCAAAAACACAGTTGTGATGGCAGCAAAGCTGCAAGGTATATACAGCAGTGTTTGTTGTAACTAGGGTCAGATGAGAATGTCCTGACCTGGTTACAAAGACATGGTGGTTCTTGTAATGCAGGCAGGACCTTATTTTGAAGAGTAGTAGCCCTGCAGTAGGCACATGAGAGAACTCACTGTAACAAAATACCAGTCTTTCAATGAAGAGGTAGAAACCAATTGATTTATTTGCTGATATAATTTTTCTGGGTTCTCATGTGAATGCTGCTTTCCTCTCAGCTTGAAGTACTTAGACAAGATGGAATTATCAGAAAAAAAGATTTTGTGGATAATACACATTGCTTTAAACCAAATCCTCCCTGCTCCGTACACTAAGCCATGAGTTCGTATGAGTGTAAGAACCTGAGTATCCAGGCTTGGAGAAAGGGGTTCCTTCGGGGGGCAGAGAGGGGAGGAAGGAATTATCTTTTTCCTTCACCATTGAACTACTTAATGGCCCTGCAGTCCTGAGTCTGTAGTAGTCCTTACTACTGTAGCCTGTTCTGTAGGGGCCATGGCTTGTTCATCCATATTGTGACCCTGCTGTCTCTCTTTCCTGGACAGTTCACAACCCCAGAAACATGGAAGGAGCGGCTGCAGATCTGGACTTATTTGCATGAGCTGGAGAAGTCTTGTCCTCCTGTCCCTCTGTGAACACGGATTTTACCCTTAGTGATTTCACCAAAAGAAAATTGTGTTTTAAAATGTAATCTTTAGTGGGAATGAAAGGGAATATTTTTCAGAGACAATGCACGTCTCTTTGATAGAATTCCTCTTAGAATTATTCAAAAGTACTTGGATATCACTGCTTAATCTTACAGGGAGGTTTTTTTAGCATGATCAACAGGGCACAGGAGATGAGTTATTTGGTATGAAATAGCAGGATGGCTGTTTTTCAACACCTGATGGATGGATGCTGCTGCAGTATTAAATGTACAGTAACAGAATGTGTGGTAGAAAGGATTTTACCAACTGCTGTTTTACTAGACTGAACCTTTCAAATGGCTGTCTTGCCACAGGTTTCCAACTGTGGTAGAAAATAGGATGAAAATGAACTATGTTAATAAGGGTCTTGTGTGATCTGTGCAGCACTTAGCCTAGGGAGCTTATTCTGCTCTAGCTATGTGGGGGAGAAGGGAGGGGAAGCACCAGCACTGCTGGAAGTGTCTTCCAGCTGTTGAGAGTTAAGGGAGATGGTATGGAACAAAGGGGGCCAAAGCAGGAGGAGCAGTGAGGGGGCTGGATGTGAGATTAATGAGGCATGCCGGAGCAAGTTCTCAAAGGGATTACGAAAAGGTGCTATTGTAAAAATGACATGATATAGAGTCTTTCACTTACTCATTAGTGATCACTCAGAGTTTGTCCCTCAGCAGTATTTTAGAAGTTGGTATAGTTTTGTTTTGGAGAAGATCGTTAAGAATCTTTGAACTACTAAGAACATTGGAAGCTGCCCTCAGCATTTATAAAATCTTCCAGCAGCAGAGAGAGCTGCCTGGAAGACTGCAAAACTCCTAAATTCTGTTCGGCCAGAAAGAGCTGCCACAACCAAGATCTTTCTAGTCCTGGGAAGCTAATCATCATCTGCATTCTCCTGGGATCTAGTAATTTTCCTTGATCCTGCAGGAGTTCTTGAACTCTGCAGGAGTCTTGGAAGCTCTCTGTTCCTGTGGCAAACTGTAGAACTAGAGAGTGTCCTTGGTGTTTCAGAGCTTGTTAGCTGAACAGGAGGAGAGAGATGCAGGGCCTCTGATATCTGTGGTGCTTAAGTGCTCTTCTGGGTTGAAGCTGTAGTCAAGGCCTTCTGTCTAATGGAGCTGCTGGTAAAGCTGCTAGTACTCAATGGTTCTGGAGCAAATACTAGTCTTCCTGTCTCTTTGTTTTAGGCAGAATTTCTTACTACTCCCAGTCCCAGCTTCTTACCACAAATACTTGTGTATATAAGCCTACTTGGTTAGTGGTTTTTAAAGCCGATTTTTACACCTAACTTGGAGGAGGGGAGAGGGACTGATTCACCAGTTGGTTTATTTGTGTACATTAAAGTATTTATAAGTCCAAATACACCAGGATTTTGGCTTCTTGTATAGCATATATTCAGTCTTGCACACATTTTAATTTATGTAACCAAGGGGAGCATTTCAGTACAATTTTTGTTAAATGTGAACAAGAAACCTCCACAGTAAGTGGATATTATTTTCACAGAAATCAAAGGAGCTGAAAGGATTTGCTTACTCCACTTAAAATCTCCTCTGAGCCGAGCTGAACTTTAGTGGCAATAATTTTTTTGCAAAAATTATGAACACAGGTTATAACCTATTATTTTCACAAGTCCTGAGTATACCCTTGAATTGCTCAATGTACTTGGATAACAGAGTCCTGTGGCACCTTAAAGACTAACTAAAGTATTGAAGCATAAGCTTTCGTGGGCTAATACCCACTTCGTCGGTATTAGCCCACAAAGCTTATGCTTCAATACTTTAGTTAGTCTTTAAGGTGCCACAGGACTCTTTGTTACCTCTGCTATTCCAGACTAACACGGCTACTTCTCTGATTCTTCAATGTACTTAAAAAGTCATGATGTAACATTAAATCTATTGGGCACTGAAGTATATAAATAATATAATATAGGTTATAATACATTTTCTAAGCAGTTTTTAGAAATACCTCTCACTGTTTCCTTACCTGTTTCAACAGAAGCTGACATGATACCAGTACTTCTACAAAGAGCAGTGAACTAAGTCTGACGTAAAGCAGGACTTAGTAAACTCAGTTGCTATTTAAAGGTTGGAGAAAACAGGATCTTACAAAGTTGTAAAGTGCTATTTTTAATTGAGTTATTTAAAACTACTTTTAAATTAATCCAAATTATTCTCTCTGTCTGTTACTTTACAGCAGCTTGAAAAGTCTCCTGATTTCTCATGCATTCACATGGCATCTGGAGTTCTTGAGTGAGAGCAAAATTGTAAAGACAAGCTGGAGATACACTGGGCTCTTCTTCAGCTCTGTATAGCTCGAAAAAGCTTGTATTTTTCACCAACAGAAGTTGGTCCAACAATAGATATTATCTGTCTCTAATATTCTTGGATCAAAACAGCCAAAACTACACTGCATACAATGCTTATTTTAGGCTATTGGGAAAGCTTGTTTTCTTTTGTTGGTGCTCCAGCAGCTAGTGCTGGGAGGCAGAATGTTTCTTATGGACATTTTTTGGGGGGGAAAATATATCTTAAGCCACTCTGCTTTTCTATTCATGTATTCTGTTTTTGAAGTATTTACTCTCCTCTCATACTTTGCGTGGGATATTTGCGTGAAACAGAATCTTTGTTTTTTAAGGTTCACTTGCTTTTATTTCCCCAGCTAAAGTTACAGTCCTGTTAGTGACATCATGGTATATATTGCTGGGAAAATTGTCATTAGAAACTGTGTGGATTACAGTTTCAAGTGGAGAATAAATAGAGGGAAAGGATGAACTCTGCAGCACAGAGTTTCTTGCTTTCTTGCCTGCATATTTAGGCCTGCCTCTGGAGATTTCCACAACATTCATCTGAGGAAGTGGGTTTTAACCCACAAAAGCTCATGATCCCTAAAATCTGTTAGTCTATATGGTGCTACAAGACTCTTTGTTGCTTTTGCAGATCCAGACTAACACGGCTACACCTCTGATACTCTGCAGCACAGATGCTCCTAAGGCTGCAGCTGAGAAGCACACATTGCAATTCAGCTGGAAGGGGAAGAGGTTCAATTTTAAGTCACCTTTGCCTCTCAGCTTAATACTCTGCTGGCCAGATGCTAAATCAGTCCCTGAAATCAGCTCAAGCATTTTTCTGGATGCTGAATTTGCATTGGGCAAAAGCTATTCCATTTGCCAGTGAGGTGCTCTTGCTCTTCCTTATTATTACTTGTTATGATTGTGCCCAGAAGCCCTAGCTGGTTTTAGGGTTGTGTGTGTGCTAGATTTCTAAATGGGTCCCAAGACTGAACAAACAATATAGGGGGATTTATCTGAAAGGAACTGTATGGAAATTTCCTGCCTTCTCTTCAGTTTAGGGGTTGATCTGATCCAAAGTCAGGGAGTGAACAAAAGTAGCAGCATTAAGTAAATGATCATCAATATTGCATTACTATAGTTAATAATGAGCACAAGGATAACTCTTAAAAGAATTTGTCTTTTACCTGCAGAAAATGTAGTGGCCAAAAGAGACATTGTTTTTAATGTTGTGCTTGTTTGTGGTATACATGCCTTTTAAATGTAAATGGACCATCCTTGTTTGTTTGAAACTAGAATGTGTTTGTGATTCTGGTCACGTGAGTACCCAAAGGACTGGGTACAAACTTTCTCTCTCTGGTAAAGTAATCCCTCTGAAAATTAGTAACTTTGAGAGATCCCATTTTAGGCTCCAATCCTGCAGCAGAAACTTCTGTATGAGTTTAACTTTACACCCACCCACAGAGTTAACCCCAATAAAGTTAGTGGTTTGAGCATTGGCCTGCTAAACCCAGGGTTGTGAGTTCAATCCTTGAGGGGGCCACTTAGGATATGGGGCAAAAATCTGTTGGACGATTTAATTGGAAATTGGAATTGGAAATGAGAAGCTGCTGCATTTCTCTTCTTACTTCCATGCTTTCCAAAGAACGTTCTTGATTTGATGGTGGTTTCAGATTGGGTGTCTTTCGGGCATTGACTTGAGTCACTGTAGATTTTTTTTGAAGAGCTGAAACTTGGTTGCCCCGAGCCAGTTTATGCCTCATCCATAATTCCCCTTTATGATGATGATCTTCATAATGTGTTTTCTATATCTGTTTTTTCGGGGACTGATAACTTGATTGAGATCAACCCAACATTAGTTTCTTGAATCTTAAAACCTAGTAAAATGTTGCCAACCTTTGTAGTGGAAATTGAGAATGTTTGGGCATTTTGAGCAGTGCTGTTTTGTAGCAGAATATCATAAAATCACCCTTTTAAGATGAGTGCTTGCATCAGTCTTTGCAAATGGTGACTTTGCAAATATATTCTTGGGCCCTATATCATAGCCAAAAACAGTGATACTGGGAGAATGGCGAGAGAGATTAACAATCAAAACATCTGCTGTGTCAAAGCCAAGTGTAAAACGAGATCAGCGTTATGAATAATTCAGTAACCGAAAGCTCATCCAACAAATATAAGCATTATCTATTTAGCATTTTAGTTCTTAATGTAGAGAGTATAAACTGTCAACTGCTGGTTTACAACAGCAGAAAATGAGTTTGCTGTTTTACATTCTACAGAATTATTACAGTTTGCAAGATAAGATTTGTTTATTTCCAATCCTTAATTGCTCTTGTTTTGTATTTTTCTTTGGAAGGCTTTATCTTGATAGGAAGTGCGGCAGAATCATTATGAAAAATTAATAGTCACTGAAAGATAAACTTTTGGCATGGAAGTGTGTGTTACTCAGCCATGCTGAGTAAGGAGTGCAGAATTAGAATCTGAACATATGATGCAAAATCCTAATTTGACTCTGTTTACTAAACTGTCTAAAACTGTATCTTAAATACAATAGGCCTTCTTATGGGAACACTAGATGCAGTCTTGGACTCTACATCAAAAGTGGCTCCATTTCGCATCCTGCATCAAACACCGGATTCTCAAGTCTACTGGTCCATTGCATGTGGTAAGTGTGATTCTTTCTTTATTTAGAGCCTAATTGGTTTTTAAGTGGCAAATCTTTTCCCTAATGCCAGTATACCTACAAACAGCATGTAAACATCTGGTGGGATAATTCTCTCTCTCCTCCCTCAAACCCCATCAGGTTTTAACAGTAAAGCTGCTCACCTACACTAAGGAAATGGAAAACCTGCCATCAGTTGCTCATTTAGGGCCCAGTACTGCAAAGTGCTGAGTAGTTGAATTGAAGTTGGAGAAAATCTGCACCATGCAAGATTGAGCCTTTAAAAGTCCAGTATGAAGTGTTTGATTTTTACTTCTATGGCCTATTTTTTCTTTCTTTTTTATTAATTTAAGAATGTTTGTGGATCACAGGGAATGGAATAGACAGATGATGGCAAATACTGAGTCTCATTTTGTTCCAGATATTTTGCATTTAATAAATCATGGCTTATACTCTTAGTTATTTTTATTAAATAATGAGTAAAGGCTTGTGCAAACAGCACTTCACTTCAACACTGTACAAACCATCATCTATAAAAGGCTATAGGCACAAAGGCAGTTTTTTTTTCAATGCAACCTTTGACAGACTCACTAATTATTATGAAAGAGCTAAATTTTGTTGGCATTATAGAAAATATGTTAATGCTCCGCTGCTCTTAGAGAGCAAATTTTTGTCCCTTTTATGATTTTCTCAGTCTCTAGTTGTCTAGTCTCTGTTTCAGAAGCTCAGTGAAATAGCACAGAGCCCTGCTGACTGTACTGAATATTTCCTAGACACATTATATTTATCTTGCAGTTAGTAAATATACAGTTAAGAGATAATGCTAACTACTACTCATGTCATGTTTGTATATTTATTTGATTTCTCAGGCATTATCTAGAGCTCAGAGAACCTCCAAAAATTAAAATTGCACAGGTAAATTCTAAAATTTTGCAGTGTCACATTTTAGTTCATCAGCTTTTCCCCCAATTAAACCTGTTAAGTTAATAGACTCTTTAACAAAAAATAGACACTCTACTGAGCCATAAGATTCCAGTTAAATTTTCCTCCAATCTCCAGTCCCTCCTTTACATGTCTTTGGGGAAAAGATAAACTTTGTAGCATTCCCAGAGACACTTCATACCCTATTGAATCTGATCCCACAAATACAGTACTTACACACATAATTCCACTATTAAATGCTGTGCTATAGTTACATGGAATTTTGCTATCCAATATGTATCAGAATCTTCTCTTCTTCAGTTGTACCCTCAACTGCTCTACAAAGACATGAATACCATATCTCTATATTGTAATATGAAACCTCTCCCCTATAATCCAATCTAATCTAATCTGCTGTGCATGCTTTTCAAGGATGTCCCTAGCGTAGGGGTGGGCAAACTTTTTGGCCCAAGGACATCATCAGGGTTGCAAAATGTATGGGCGGCCGGGTAGGGAAGGCTGTGCCTCCCCAATCAGGTCCCACTCCCTATCCAACCACCTCCCATTCTCCCCCCCTCGGAATCTCTGACCCATCAACCCCCCCCCCCCCGTTCCTTATCCCCTGACCGCCTCCTCCAGAACCCCCCCCCCCAACCATCCCCCAGGACTCTCCCCCCCCCCACTCCTTGTCCCCTGACTGCCCCCTCCAGAGACCTCCTGCCCCTAACCACCCCCCGGAAACTCCGCCCCTACCCAACTCCCCCTGCTCCCCATTCCCTGAGTGGCCCCCGGGGGACTCCCTGCATTAGAGGATAATGATCAGTCAGACACCTAATTATATGGTGTATTATCCAAAGGACAATGTGTGGAGTAACACACTCTAAAACATAGCACTTCTAAAAACAAGGGGGAAAATTGTGAAGTTACTAGAAAATGGACCATTTGTAAACTGTTGGTAAGTAAAATCGTAGGAATATTCCTGGAGAAATAATAAGAAGTGGTTACAGGCTGCCATAAAATATACTCAGTTGAGAAGTGCAGTAAAAATACCTATCTATCTATATATATAAAAGTCAAGTGGTGTATGTATGTATGTGTGTATGTATGTATGTATGTATGTATGTACGTATGACTGCGAACTCCTCCCGCACCGTTTGAGCCAGAGACTTGAAATTTGGTACAGTGAGGGATCTTGGGGTCTAGATGCTGGTAAGGGTCGAAAAATTTTCGGATCTCACCTCTGACGCCCCCCAGGGGTGAAAGTCTTTCAGGGCCAATCACATCGGCTGGGCGGTTAGGTGGTGATGATGTCATAATACCCCCCTCCAACAGACACCTCACTCGCTCAGCTCACCCCTCCCTCCTCCAACGGAACCCCGGAGATCCCTCAGTTCTCTGCCCCTCCCCCCTCCCAACGGAACCCCGGAGATCCCTCAGTTCTCTGCCCCTCCCCCCTCCCAACGGAACCCCGGAGATCCCTCAGTTCTCTGCCCCTCCCCCCTCCCAACGGAACCCCGGAGATCCCTCCGTTCTCTGCCCCTCCCCCCTCCCAACGGAACCCCGGAGAGCCCTCCGTTCTCTGCCCCTCCCACCTCAACCCCGGACTCCATCAGCTCTGTGCCCCCCCCCACCTGCGAAGGTCCCCGGAATCCCTCGGCTCTGGGCCCCCTCCCCCCCTGCGACGGATCTGAGTTGGGTTTGGTGGGACGGTAAGTGAGGTGGGGGTGTCGGGTTCGGTCGGGGGGTGAGGTGGGGGTGTTGGGGTTGGTCAGGGGGTGTTGCGGTTGGTGGGGGGGGTGAGGTGGGGGTGTCGGGTTTGCTCGGGGGGGTGAGGTGGGGGTGTCGGGTTTGGTCGGGGGGGTGAGGTGGGGGTGTCGGGTTTGGTCGGGGGGGGGTAAGTGAGCCGGGGGGGTGTCGGGGTTGGTCTGGGGGGGTGGGAAGGTGTCGGGAGGGTGAGGGGTGTGGTGTGGGTGTTGGGTTTGGTCGGGGGGGGGGGAGAAGGTGTTGGGGTGGGTGCCCAGACCAAACCCGACACCCCCCCCGGCTCACTTACCCCCCGACCAAACCCGACACCGCCACCTCACCCCCCCCCACCAACCGCAACACCCCCTGACCAACCACAACACCCACCCCTCACCCCCCCCAACACCTTCCCACCCCCCCAGACCAAACCCGACACCCCCTGGCTCACTTACCCCCCGACCGAACCTGACACTCCCACCTCACCCCCCCCCCACACCAATCGCAACACCCCCAGACCAAACCTGACACCCCCCGGCTCACTTACCCCCTGACCGAACCCGACACTCCCACCTCACCCCCCCAAGCAAACCCGACACCCCCACCTCACCCCCCCACCAACCGCAACACCCCCTGACCAACCCCAACACCCACACCTCACCCCTCACCCACCACGACACCTTCCCACCCCCCCAGACCAAACCCTACACCCCCCGGCTCACTTACCCCCCGACCAAACCCGACAACCCCACCTGACCCCCCCAAGCAAACCCGACACCCCCTCCCCCCCCGGCTCACGGTGCACTGTGTAGCACACAGATTATTAAATACACTGTTCGGTCGGGGGGTGAGGTGGGGGTGTCGGGTTTGCTCAGGGGGTGAGGTGGGGGTGTCTGGTTTGTTTTGGGGGGTCAGGTGGGGTTGTCGGGTTTGGTCGGGGGTAAGTGAGCCGGGGGGTCTTGGGGTTGGTCGGGGGGGTGGGAAGGTGTCAGGGTGGGTGAAGGGTGGGTGTTGGGGTTGGTCAGGGGGTGTCAACTGTCTGCCCCCTCCCCACCTCCGACTGACCCGAGCAACGCCGGGCACTTATGCTAGTCTATCTATATATATAAAAGTCAAGTGGTGTATGTATGTATGTATGTATGTATGTACGTATGACTGCGAACTCCTCCCGCACCGTTTGAGCCAGAGACTTGAAATTTGGTACAGTGAGGGGTCTTGGGGTCTAGATGCTGGTAAGGGTCGAAAAATTTTCGGATCTCACCTCTGACGCCCCCCAGGGGTGAAAGTCTTTCAGGGCCAATCACATCGGCTGGGCGGTTAGGTGGTGATGATGTCATAATACCCCCCTCCAACAGACACCTCACTCGCTCAGCTCACCCCTCCCTCCTCCAACGGAACCCCGGAGATCCCTCAGTTCTCTGCCCCTCCCCCCTCCCAACGGAACCCCGGAGATCCCTCAGTTCTCTGCCCCTCCCCCTCCCAACGGAACCCCGGAGATCCCTCAGTTCTCTGCCCCTCCCCCCTCCCAACAGAACCCCAGAGATCTCTCAGTTCTCTGCCCCTCCCCCCTCCCAACGGAACCCCGGAGAGCCCTCAGTTCTCTACCCCTCCCCCCTCCCAATGGAACCCCAGAGATCCCTCCGTTCTCTGCCCCTCCCCCCTCCCAACGGAACCCCGGAGATCCCTCAGTTCTCTGCCCCTCCCCCCTCCCAACAGAACCCCAGAGATCCCTCAGTTCTCTGCCCCTCCCCCCTCCCAACGGAACCCCGGAGATCCCTCCGTTCTCTGCCCCTCCCCCCTCCCAACAGAACCCCAGAGATCCCTCAGTTCTCTGCCCCTCCCCCCTCCCAACGGAACCCCGGAGAGCCCTCAGTTCTCTGCCCCTCCCACCTCAACCCCGGACTCCATCAGCTCTGTGCCCCCCCCCCCACCTGCGAAGGTCCCCGGAATCCCTCGGCTCTGGGCCCCCTCCCCCCCTGCGACGGATCTGAGTTGGGTTTGGTGGGACGGTAAGTGAGGTGGGGGTGTCGGGTTCTGTCGGGGGGTGAGGTGGGGGTGTTGGGGTTGATCAGGGGGTGTTGCGGTTGGTGGGGGGGTGAGGTGGGGGTGTTGGGTTTGCTTGGGGGGGTGAGGTGGGGGTGTCGGGTTTGGTCGGGGGGTAAGTGAGCCGGGGGGGGGGGGTCGGGGTTGGTCTGGGGGGGTGGGAAGGTGTCGGGGGGGTGAGGGGTGTGGTGTGGGTGTTGGGTTTGGTCTGTGGGGGGGAAGGTGTTGGGGTGGGTGCCCAGACCAAACCCGACACCCCCCCCCCCCCCCCCGGCTCACTTACCCCCGACCAAACCCGACACCGCCACCTCACCCCCCCACCAACCGCAACACCCCCTGACCAACCCCAACACCCACCCCTCACCCCTCACCCACCCCAACACCTTCCCACCCCCCCAGACCAAACCCGACACCCCCCGGCTCACTTACCCCCCGACCAAACCCGACAACCCCACCTGACCCCCCGACCAAACCCGACACCCACCCCACCCCACCCCCCGGCTCACGGTGCACTGTGTAGCACACAGATTATTAAATACACTGTTCGGTCGGGGGGTGTGGTGGGGGTGTCGGGTTTGCTCAGGGGGTGAGGTGGGGGTGTCGGGTTTGGTCGGGGGGTGAGGTGGGGGTGTTGGGTTTGTTTTGGGGGGTCAGGTGGGGTTGTCGGGTTTGGTCGGGGGGTAAGTGAGCCGGGGGGTCTTGGGGTTGGTCGGGGGGGTGGGAAGGTGTCAGGGTGGGTGAAGGGTGGGTGTTGGGGTTGGTCAGGGGGTGTCAACTGTCTTCCCCCTCCCCACCTCCGACTGACCCGAGCAACGCCGGGCACTTATGCTAGTAAATGAATAAAAATAAACGTACTCTTGAGAATTCTGTTGCCATGACTTCAACCTTTAGGAAGCAGGGAAAGGGGATCTGCCTGCTAGTACTTGAAATTGTATCGCTTTTGTTACATATAATGGCACAAATATAGGCTGTTCCTTCCATAAGGTAGTTTCCATTTAATAAAAACAAGAGACTAAATTGCTTTCCCATTGTTACATTGTAATTATCTAAGAGCTAGTTTACACTGGCAATGCTATAGTGCATCTGTGGCAGCGCTGTAACGTGCCTCGTGATCGAGGCGCAGCACTCTAAAAAAAATCCACCTCAACAAGGGGTATGACTCCCAGCGCTGGGGCACCGTTTACACTGGCGCTTCACAGCACTGCAACTTGCTGAGCTCAGGGGTGTGTTTTTTCATAACCTGTGAGCGAGAAAGTTGCAGTTCTGTGTGTTAATGGGATTTTACCTTTGCCTGAGGCCTACTTACTATTACAGTAACCTGCCTTGTGCATAATTGATTCCTGCTAAGCATGCAAATGATGATAGTCTTGTTCTTTTCACTATAATCATGTTTAGAGCATGAGTGTACAGGGGAGATAATGATGTCATAATTGGGCAAATAATTATAAAGCAACTGTAAGGGAAATATTTTTGGATAAACTCCGTATTTGACCGTATTTATTGGCCCAGTATAAAGCATTGGTTTATTCACATTACATTTTTGTGAGGTTTTATAACTGTTAAAAACATCTTGGGAGATGCAGTTCTTTAAAAAGACAGATGCCAGCTCTCATTCCTTGAGAGTAGGCGTTCTTCAGTAAAGTCTGAATTTAAAAAAAAAATGTATATAGAACTTGGATTGGTAGGGACAGATCCCAACAAAGAAAATTTATTTGTGTATTTACCAACTAGCTGGTGAATCAGAAGTCTTCACTTTTATTATTTACATAGTTCCATAAGCATTTAGAGCATTTCACGAAACATGGAAGAGGATATTGCAAACTAAGTCAAAAAGTGACCTATTCTGTGAATCTTGTGGTATAAATATTGGGGATCAATCCTGTGGCCTTTACTTACACAACTAGCCCTGTTGACTCTAGGGAGCTACTCACTTGAGTAAATGCTGCAGTGTTGGAGTCTGCACAATTCTTCTCTTCTAATTCATTAATATAAAAGTAGAGCATGCATAATTAACCCTGGATAATAACTGTAAATGAAAAAGGTGATATGTAGTTTTGCTGATACCTACTGGAATTGCTGGCCTGTATTCTCAAAAGATCGCCAAGGCAGCATAACCCAAATACTGCAGAGTATACAAAAAACTTTGACATAACTACTTTTAGCTGAAAAAATTTAAAACATTCTGCAATAACAAGTGCATTACTCCTGAGAAGTAAATGTGTTATGCCATTTTGCAGATGGGTAACCAGAGACTGAGGGAGGTTAAGTGACTTGCACAAAACCACACAGCAAGCCAGTATCAGAGATGGGAATAGAACCCATGAGTCTTAGCTTCTCAAACCAGATTTCCAGTTAGTCTGGAGAGGAAATCAAAGCTGTTTGCTCATAGAAAAACCATTCAGAATGCAGGGCTCTAAGGGGCAGTTTTCAAAAGTGCTTAGTAAGTTAAGAGCCAGTGACGCTTTTTAAAAAACATCCCTCAATCAAAATACTTCATCTGGCCATATCTGTGCCCCAAAATCTTGAGCCTGAGTTTAGAGAACTGCTCTAGATTCTTAGTGCGCAGTCTGGTAGAGAATCAGTTTTGTCCTATTTTTGCATGTTAATTGCTCTTGACATTATTTTCACCTTTTTGAAATGACAGTGCACTCCATCATAAATGTCCAGCTTCTTAACTGTTCTTAGAGGTATTTCTCTTCAATCCCAGTGCAGTATTAAATAAGCCTGTGAAAGCCAACCACTCAAAAACCTGCTTAAGGTGTCAGTCTTCGTAAAACAAAATGATAAATATGTGGTCAATGGAGCTCTCTGATGGGGAGGGAAGTGGTGATAGTGTATTCATGTACAGTAAAACCTCCATTTAATGGACTAATTCGGGCGAGGGGGTGTCCGTTAAATCAAAAAGTCCGTTATTTAATCATAAAAAAAAATGAGCTGTCGGAGCAGCAGCCCGCCAGCCACAGGGTCGGGGCGGCACCTCTGCAGCCCACCCGCTGCCTGGACCCGGGCAGCAGCCGGGAGCCGTCAGCCAGCCCGCCCGGGTCCCAGCTGCTGGGACCCGGGCGGCAGTGGGGAACAGTCAGCCAGCCCGCCTGCTGGCGGGACTCAGGCGGGAGCCGGCAGCCTGCCCGCTGCCTGGACCCGGGCGGCAGCCAGGAGCTGGCAGCCAGCCCCCGAGAAATGGATTTCGGATGCATCAGCTTGCTCAGAAATTTTGTCCATTGCATCCGAGGTCCGTTAAATCGAGGTCCGTTAAATCGAGGTCCGTTAAATCGAGGGTTTACTGTACTGGGTCTTTTTATTTCTAAGCAATTCCGGAAGCATGTGAAAAGTTTTATATTGTCGAATCTGCTTACCCAAAAGTACTGAATAAATCCTTACACCGTAAAAGTCATCTTATGGAAAAACCACCTACTCCCCCAAGAAAAGTCTGAGTACTGCACTCAGCTGAATCTTCATTGCTGTTTCATAAATGTCATGTTTACTTCAGTAGCCTTATGATTGTGGATTACTAGCTATTACCCCTGGCAAAATTCCTAACCAAGTGTATACACAGGCCTAGTCTCTGAGAATACTATAAACCATTTTGACATACTGACATTTCACACATCATAAAACTAGCTAGCAGCTAATATCTTTCTTTGGTATGAAATTTAAACTGCTAATCAAAACACCTTACTGGAAAATGCATGTGTTTCATTGAGGCAAATTTCTTTCTCTGTCTTATAAAGTTGTTGTGACATTCCTTATACGATGGGTGACAGCTCTCTGAAAGCAAAGTCCTTGTGGGGAGATCAAGAATAAAATGCTTAAGTATTTTCACCAAAATATCAGTGAGTGGGGAATGAGGCTGACTTTGCCATTTGCCCTGTGAGGAGAGTTGAAAGAATTGGGCATGTCCAGTGTAGAGAAGAGAAGGTTGTAGGATAATAGTTTTTAAATATCTAAGTTTATTATAAATAGGATGGTGATCATTTGTTCTCTAAATCCACCAAGGTTAGCCCAGGAGTAATTGGCTTAGTTTACAACAAAAGAGATTTACCGTATTTTTCGCCATATAAGACGCTCCGGCGTATAAGACAACCTCCGAGTTTTTAAGTAAAAAAGCCGGATTACACACACACAAAAAAAAAACCCACCACCACACACAAAAAGCGCCTCACTCTCCCGTCTCCGCCGCGCGGGCGGGCTTCTGGGAGCGCGCCGCTCTCCCGTCCCCGCCGCGCGGGCGGGCTGCTGGGAGCGCGCCGCTCTCCCGTCCCCGCCGCGCGGGCGGGCGCTCCCAGGGGCCCCGGGGCCCAAGCTGCTCCCGTTCCCCACTGGCCCCGAACACATGCGGGTGGGCTCGGGGGGGAAGCGCCGCCCCGCCCGCCGGGCCACCTGCAGCCGCCCCAGCTCCAGCTGTCCGGTGCTCAGGGTCCAGGGTTCATATATTTGGCGTATAAGACGCCCCCCCTAATTTTGAGAATATTTTTGGGGGTTAAAAAGGCGTCTTATACGCCGAAATATACGGTAGATTGGATTTTAGGGAAAATGTTTTAGCTATAATGATAATTAAGCACTGAAAAGAGGTTACCTTGGAAGATTGTGGAATCTGTCATTTATAAGAACAGGTTAGATCAGGGGTTCTCAAACAGGGGGTCATGACCCCTCAGGGAGTCATGAAGTTATTACTTGGGGGGTTGCGAGCTGTCAGCCTCCACTCCAAACGCTGCTTTGCCTCCAGTATTTATAATGGTGCTAAATATATAAAAACATGTTTTTAATTCATAAGGGGGGTCACACTCAGAGACTGGCTATGTGAAAGGGGCCACCAGTACAGAAGTTTGAGAACCACTGGGTTAGATAAACATCTGTAATCAAATATATACTGGTATACTTAATCCTGCCTCAGCACTGGGGGGCAAGGCTAGATGATGACTTGAAATCTCTCTTATCCCTACATTTCTATGATTTAATTACTGCATTTATATGCCCTTCATATTTTGGATGATCAGCTTTATCCTGGATTGTACAGCTTACTTCTTTCTAAACATTGATTATGTCAAATTATTCCTGTTCCTGCATGCCTACTGAGAAGGAGAAGAAAGTTCCTTTTGCTTCAATACATTGGATTTGCAGGAAGTGCACGAGTGAAAGACCAGTGATGCACGGGGGCCCAAAGACATTTCAAGAATCACTTAGTTTATATGAATCGGAAAGGCAGGGGTTTCTGAATCAGGGAGTAGCTGCTACATACATTTTGTATTTTGAATAGAATATGTTTTTGTACAATTGTGGAAGCGTAGTACAGCACAACAGTACCCACTTTGATCTTGCAGTGTAGACAGGACTTGACTTGTGTAGACAGAGCTACAGTTCTTCCTGAATTTGTGGTCACTGAAGCTTTAACATGATTAGGACTATGATTAATATGTGACTTGGTCCTACATCACAAGGTCAAAGGTTGAGTTCTACTAGGTGGTAATCCATCCCCGCCTTATGATAAGTTATTTACACAACTTAGATGTCTATAGAATCATTCCCACCATTGGCCCCAGCATCACAAACCTAATACTGGCCTGGTGCAGAGCAGATGCTCTTGGGTCTGGATGATTGGACAGCGAACCTGTCCCGCACTCATCCTGCAGCAGCTGCTCCCATTCCACAAGACAAGGCCTGGCTCCTCACTCCACGTGTTGTGACCTGGTACATGAGTAGCAGCATCACTCAGGTTTGGCCTGGCCACATATCACTCTCCAATGGAGAAGTGCATGTTTGGTTAGTCCAGGACCCTATGATGGGTTAATCTGACCCTGGACCTGGCAGTCCAACTAGAACCTTCTGGTGAGCTACTGATTGGTTGTGACCCAACATTTGGGAAACACTAGTAACTATGATCACTGTGCTAACTACTCCAGTTTTGGTTATTTTTCCAATGTGGACAAGACCTTTGTGATTTTTGTTTAGGTGAAGTTTATTTTTTAAGTTTTATTAACCTGTTACTCTCTTATCAGGGGCCAGCAGAGAAGAAATAACGGAACATTGGGACTGGTTGGAACACAATGTTATGAAGACCTTATCTGTGTTTGATTCAAATGAAGATGTTACTAGCTTTGTACAGGGAAAGATAAGAGTAAGTAGCATGTAGGTCATATAACAGAGGAGAGCTATGACTTTTCACTCTTCAGAAATATATCTCTAACATTCCCTTTTTTTAGGACATTAGGGGACAACATTGTGGTACAATGTAATTCTTTTTATGCAGTACTATATTGCAGTTGAATAGGAGCAGTGGAATGGGGTGAAGCTATTTCACTTCAAAGTTAAGTAAAATTGATAGAGACAAATTCTGTTCTTGCTAATAAACAATGTATCAGTTGCCTTCAAATAACTGTTTAAAACTTGTGAAAAAAGAATATTGTGCAATAATAATAATAAATAATTGACAAAGCAAAATGAGGCCTAACACTCACATTGAGGGCATATCCATGTCTGTCTATATGCAATCCTGTCTCAGATACACAGGGTCTTCTCTGTGCCCTAGCCTGTAACCAGGGACACCTTTAGTATGTCAGGCCCCAAAGACTCACACGGTTCCACATGGGCAGGCCCTTAGCCTCCAAGACTCTGCACCTGGGCCTTCAGCAGCAGCACTCCCTGTCTGTCTCCGTGACTCCCTGCAATGAATCCAGCCCAACCAGACTCCTGCGGAAGGCTTGGACTGTAGCCCTTCAGAGCACAGTGCTCTCACAGATTTGTTTTGTTTTTGCTTTTAGGGATTGATTGCTGAAGAAGGGAAAGGTTCTTTCATAAAAGAAGAAGATCCTGAGAAGTTTCGTGAAGCTATTCTGAAGTTTGAGAAGTGCTTTGGATTAGCAGAGCAGGAGAAGTTGGTGACCTATTACTCCTGCAGCTACTGGAGGGGGCGAATGCCCTGTCAGGGATGGCTTTATCTTAGTACCAACTTTCTTAGCTTTTACTCATTTTTGCTAGGAGCAGAAAGTAAGTTGGCCCAGTCGCTCATCACCATTTTATTTTATATTTTTCAAATTTGAAGTAACATTTCACACCCTTAATTCTTTGAGAATGAAACTTAGTTATTTTGCGACATGAGCATCAAATAAAAACTGTAGAAAAAAATTAGCAATCAAAATAATCAGTGGGAATATATTATTTAGAATTATTATTTTTTGCATGTGTAATCCACTAGTGTGTGTTACTTGTCTTTCTCTGTCCTGGATTCACAGAGAATATGGGCCTGGTACAGCTCTTAGCTGAAAATCCTGGGTCTTCAACTCAAGCTGTAGAGATTCATGCTTTCAACTCCTGAGGCTTCTGGTTCAATTCCTGTCACATGTACAAATTTAAAACACAAATAATCTTCCCAGATAGAGGCATTGTACATTGCTGATAATTTTCACACAACTTCTTGTGTGTATTGTCATTTTGATTGCTCATTAAAAAGTATGCATATAGGTGAGAATAACTCTGTGTGATTGAAAGCTAGAAAATATCAAGAAAGTTGCATAGACTTACAAGTATTTATATATTTTCCTGCCAGTACATGCATGTAGTACCCATGATTGCTAACAGAAGGCACAGTGATACATCAGAAAGACACAGGTCCCTTAGATATAAATGGTCTGCTTGCTTTAACAAGCCTTATTTTGAATGCAATATTAAAACAGAGCAGCCTGCGTGATGTTATAGTTCATTTAGCCATTTGCAGCTGTACATTGGAACAAAGAACTGAAAGTGTAATTGATTACTAACATATGTGGCATTTTTTGATGCATTTCTAGCCATGAAACTCTACCTGGCAAGCTTCCTGTAACTCTGAAGATAGCCTGTGAGGTTCTTGTACTTTGGAATAGCAGTAGTTTCAGTGTTTCTGTACACGTATTTTTGAAGGAGCACAAATGACTGAGGGCCCAATCTTACAAGGAGCTGAGCGCCCTCAACTCCCATTGCAGTCAATGGCAGTTGAGTGCATTCAGCATGTGAAAGGATTGGGCTATAAAACAGGGAAAGCAACTACGTTGGGCAAGATTATAGAACCCATTTTAAATAGTATCTTACCTCACAAGCAGTTCCACTGAAGCCAATGAAGTAGGTGTGAAATAAAATACTACTCTGTATGTGAGAGGATTATTACAGTTTGGCCCTTATTGAAATACAAAAAAGCTTCTTCCTTTTTCTTAGAAACACGAAATACAATACAGGCTGTTAAGTGACTCACTATAATGCTTTCAACCATGTTAGACCTTCCTACTCAGTAGTGATTTAACTGTGCTGTTTAATTACATTTTATCAGAGCTGTTGACCGCTTGTTCCCTTAGTGTTAAGGAAAAAGTGCAGGCGGCTAATGAGCAGTGAGAAGTTACTCACACCTGCTTATACTCATATTTTCAGTAAAACTCGTTATCTCCTGGGATGAAATCTCAAAACTTGAAAAGACCTCCAATGTGATCCTGACAGAGAGTATTCATGTGTGCTCCCGTGGGGAGGATCACTACTTTTCCATGTTTTTGCACATTAATGAAACGTTCCTTCTTATGGAGCAGCTGGCAAACTACGCCGTAAGGAGACTTTTTGACAAGGAGACATTTGAAAATGACGTAGTCCTCCATGATCCTCTGCAAATCACCAAGAGGTAATTTATTGTTTGTAGAATGTCAGCTGTGTGCTCAGTAGAATTCCAGGCACAGGAAGACACAGTCCTTGTCTGAAGGACCTTACAATAACATCTTTGCTAACATTTGTATCTTTTACTCAAGTGTCCTCTTAGACATTGGGTAATGCAGGGTGTTATAATTTAGTGTTAGTTGTCAGAAGAAGTCACATGAATATGATGTATAAGAAATATCAGCTTTATTCACAAATACTTGTGTAGGTATCTCATCATGTTTACAAATTCTTCATGGCTAATCAGATTAACAAAAACACAAATCAAAGTAAACATCACGGCACAAATTGACCAAACCTGTGCTAATAGGCAGGGTTCTCCTTTTTTAAAACAAAACCAAACACCATATGACATTTACTCAAGCAGGGATCACAGGAGCTGGTTGCCTTTATTGTAAATTCTGTAGGAAAGTTCTCTTAATTCAGTCTTTTCATTCACCTTTGTCACATCCGGTGCAGGCTTAAATCTAGAGAGCCAGATTTTCATCTCAGATATACAAATCTGGAGAATCCACATAAAAGGCAGTGGAATTGCTCTGGATTTGTACAGCTGTAACTGTAATAATAGCCTCAAGTGTGCATTATTATATGGCGTATTTGCATGATTTTCATTTTCAGAGGCTCTTCAATGGTAAAGCTTAGTTTCTCTGAATGTATTTTAACGACTCATTAAAGCTAACAAGTTGGTTTTCATGGCCCAGGTTTATAAAATACTTTCACAATTTATAGACCAGAATTAATTGTAATTCAAGGTTTTAAATCTGTACCTTTTATTATTTTTACACAGAAAACAGAGAACACATTTGGAACAGGAAAAAATGCATAAAGCATTATTCAGTACTGTCATACCACCACAGCTGTTTAATAATAATAGGTTTCTAGATAGGTTCCTTAAGAGAAAACCATTTATATAATGTAGAAAAAGGGAGGAAAATCTTATTGCTTTATTGTCTGGTTTAAAGGGATTTCATCAGTGAGTTTACAGCCCCGGGTTTACACTTTTTTACGTCCTGTATAAATTAAGATGTCTGGAGAGGTTACATTTGCTAGATAATAATTGTATTCAAGGTTCTGAAATATTTTGTCAAAAACATTACAGCAAAATTCATTTTTAAAAATGTAGTGTCTTAGCAGTAAATGAGGATAAAAAGCAGGGAGTGATAATGTGATGTCAGTGAAGAGTAGCTTGCTGATGAAAGAATGGAAAGGAAGGAGAAGGGCAACGAACAATTTTCAGCATATGTTAATTGGATAACAGTTGCACGGGCCAGATGTCCTTGGCAGTGTGTGATATAAGCAGCCATGTGTTGGAGACTGGTTTCGTACTATTGAATTGTTTTGGGTAATATGAAAGGTCAGATCTAAAATATCCATTGGGTTAAAGTCTGTCTCCTGGGCCAGTACAGGCTTGGTCCCTGTAGCATATTTAGCGGTGCTTTCTCAAGTCTGGTTTCAAATAGTGTGGCTTCCACAGCTTTCAGTGGAAGGATTTCCAATAGTCCAATACGTTTCAATGTTAGCATTATTTTTTCTTTCTCTTAATTTCATTTTATTACTCCTAGTTGTTACATGTTGTGCCCTAAATAACCCTCCCCCCCTTTAGTTGTTTATCAAACCATATATCGGGGTGGCCAAACTGTGGCTTGTGAGACATATGTGGCTCTTTTACCGTTAAAGTGCAGCTCGCAAGCCCAACCCCCGCGATTCCCTCCCATTCTCTACCTACCAGACTGGGTGGGGGGAGCTCAGGACCTCTGCCTTGCAGTAGGGTGGTGGGATAGGAGTTTCTGTCCAGCGGGTATGTGGTGTTGGCTTCTGCCCTGTAGGGTGCTCCTGCTAGGGCTTGGGGCTTCAGCAGGAGTGGGACTGAAGCCCTGAGCCCCTGCACTGGCTCTCGAACTTCTGAAGATTGTTGTATGAGGCTCGGAGGGCCAGTAAGTTTGGCCACCCCGCCATATATTATACTTGTTTTATATTATAATTACTGGATGATTGACGTTTAGGTTTGATAGCAGTGCTGGAGATGGATGTTGCTTTCATATCAAAACATAATTTTTTCCACTGCATTTATATATAAATAATAATCTTCTCTTTCTGAAGCATTATCCTGTGGAAAAGCCCCACAGAGGCTACCTTTTCAACTAATCAATTTTTCATCAAGCCAAAACTGGTTTAGGTTGAATTGGTTTATTTCAGTGGGTTGAAAAGCAGTGCCGATTGGGCTATTAGAAAGTGATAACTTTCCACCTAATGTAGGCCTCCATACAACAATCCATCCCCTTTCAGCAAAGCTCGAAATCCTGTGCTTAACCTTAAGGAAATTCCTAAATTAGATTGATTTAAATGGAACTTCAGCATATGTTTTAAGCATGTGCTTAAATACTTTGCTGTTGACTCCCTTGGGAATTGATTGTGTTCAGAACCTCACTTGGTGGCTTCCAGGATTGAGGCTGTAATGTATTTGAAAATGTGGGATATAAAGTTTTAATATAGTCCCCTCCCAACACAATTCAATTTTCATAATTGTAAAGTGATATTAAAATAACTTTGATTTTTCCGTCTCCTCCTCCCTTTTTTATCCATTAGAGGCCTTGAGAGCCGAGCCCACAGTGAGCAGTTTAGTGCATTCTTCAGGCTACCCAAAGAAGAGACCCTGAAGGAAGTTCATGAATGCTTCTTATGGGTGCCTTTCTGCCACTTCAACACATTGGGAAAAATGTGCATTTCAGAAAACTACATCTGCTTTGCTAGCCAGGATGGCAGTCTCTGCAGCATAATCATTCCCCTAAGAGAGGTATTGCAAATTGCAGTCCGAGCCAGTTACACTGAAAGTTTTGTACTTTGTCTATTAAAGTAACTAGCTATTTACTTTTCTTTATGGAGTTTCTCATTAGAAAACTGAATCTATTTTTACTCAGTTTATATGATGTCCTTTTTTCCCTGATGCCAGCTGTAAGAAGCTAAATCCCACTCCAGACAGAACTCCTTTCGCTTTTCGGTTCAGACGACCTTCAAGTCCCTCTCTCTTTTTTTTTTTTTTTTTTTTTTATCCTCTGTTCTTCTAGGTGAGCAGAGGATCTTTTAATGTCCCATCTTGCACAAGTCTTACAATTTGTACTTAAACTGGGAGTCTGTCTCCATAGCCTGAGAGTTATGGTCAAAAGCAAAGAATTGGAGGGGTGTGAATATTTTGGAGTGATTGGTTATGGACTCTGGAATCTTTTGCCTGTAGTTCATTAGCTTAAATCTGACTGCTGTGGACAGTGATTAATCAGTGCCATCTGTTCAGAGGCTTATGTGAAATGAATTTGATAGTGTCTAGTCCTTAGTGGACAAATGTCAATTCACCATTACAACTGGCATTCTTGACAGACAGACTAAGGATCATAAGGTAATAGACTGCGGGTTTGTCTACACTGGCAATTTACAGCACTGCAACTTTCTTGCTCAGGGGTTTGAAAAAACACACCCCTGAGCACAGCAAGTTTCAGTGGTATACAGTGCTAGTGTAGACAATGCACCAGCACTGGTAGCTACGCCTCTTGTGGGAGGTGGTTTTTTTTAGAGCGCTGGGAAAGCTCTCTCGCCGGAACTCATTAAGGCACGATAAATCGATTGCCAACAGTGCCCCCGTTGACTCTGGAACTCCAGCTCACCAAGAGGTGCAAGCTGGAGTTGACAGGGAGCGCGCTGCCGACCGCTGCCGCCATGAGGACGGCAGGTAAGTTGGCTGAAGATGCGCCAACTTCAGCTATGTTATTCACGTATCTGAAGTTGAGTATCTTAGGTTGATTCCTCCCCTTACTCGACCAGCCTTTAGTTTTATCTTTCCTGCTGTTTAACACCTCTCTTCACAGCCTGCTTCAGTTCAGCTCTATGCATTCAGGCAGGCAGCTATACAAAATTGAATGGTGAATCCAAGTCACACTTAATATTCATAAGGATAATGCAGATAAGTTGCAGCATGTCACACACGCACTTGCAATAGAATTTCTTTTTTGCAAGCCAAGTTAACAAAATTGGGGAGGAAGATGAGATTACTAATTCATGTGTTCTTGCCTCTTCAGGTCATAGCAGTGGAGAAGGTTGATCCAGCTAACAAAGGAGTCAGCATTAGTATCAAAGGAAAAAGAGCTTTTCGTTTCACCGAGGTTAAGGATTTTGAACACCTGGTAGCAAAGCTCAGGATCCGAAGTGGTACAACTTCAAGTCCACATCACACTGCGGAGGTAACAGCACAGATAACTCTTAACACTGAAATATGAAAAAATGGATCTCATTTGCATAAATTGGGCCCAATTCCAATTAATGTGGATTTGGTTTTGGTGAGTGGTGAGGATCTTATAGAAGAAATGGTTGTAGGGGACAACCTTGGGTCTAGTGATCATGAGCTAATTCAGTTCAGATTGAATGGAGGGCTAAACAAAAATAGATCTGCGACTAGGGTTTTTGATTTCAAAAGGGCTAACTTTAAAAAATTAGACATTAGTCAGGGAAGTGGATTGGGCTGAAGAACTTATGGATCTAAAGGTGGAGGAGGCCTGGAATTACTTTAAATCAAAGTTGCAGAAGCTATCAGAAGCCTGCATCCCAAGAAAGGGGAAAAAAATCATAGGCAGGAGTTGTAGACCGAACTGGATGAGCAAGCATCTCAGAGAGGTGATTAAGAAAAAGCAGAAAGCATACAGGGAGTGGAAGATGGGAGGGATCAGCAAGGAAAGCTACCTTATTGAGGTCAGAACATGTAGGGATAAAGTGAGAGGCTAAAAGTCAAGTAGAATTGGACCTTGCAAAGGAAATTAAAACCAATAGTAAAAGGTTCTATAGTCATATAAATAAGAAGAAAACAAAGAGAGAACAAGTAGGTCCGCTAAAAACTGAGGATGGAGTGGAAGTTAAGGATAATTTAGGCATGGCCCAATATCCGTCTTTAATGAGGCTCTTAGGGATAAAGATAGCATGGCACACAGGAATGAGAATAGGAGGTAGATATTACCATATCCGAGGTAGGCTTCTGTAGGCTTCTGCATTTAGGGCTTTGCTCTTATTGAAATTGATGGGATTTCTGTCTTTGACTTTCAGTAAGCTGACTTATAAAACCCCTTCATCGGTAATCTGCTTTGTCTGACCCCAAATACAGAACATGGTCTGCTAGGCTTTAACCTTTCCATATCCTAGTTTGGCTTAACTGAATGTGTGTTGGAGAGGAATACAAATTAAAAATGCTGGGTAATTCTGCTTGTTCTATAACTGACAATATAGAGTCTCAAATGTAGACCCTGGCAAAGCTTTATACTTTTACCAATTATAGACAACACATTTACTCCTCTGAGTCCTCCTACTGATGAGTACGCTTATCCGAGCATGGTGACCGGGATTTGGTGCTTTCGCTGTTCAGGAGATTATGTACCATTTTTCATTTCTAACACACTTTTGGACAGTAAGGATGGTTTCCTTCCCTTTCTAGAGCGGCATGCTGCTAGATGCATCGCTGGACACAGGAACATGAGCCAGAGTTGAGCAGATAGCTGTTGTTATCCCAGTAGTTGCCTATAACTTTCGTTCTAAACCTAATATTCTGACAGTATTGCAGCTGGGTGGAGTTAAGAACTTTCATCTCAGTCCAGATGAGCCTCGCTCTCTGCTGCACCCAGCCCTAGTAGTTTATAACATTGATAGTAGAGAAACAGAATAACCTGTGAAATAGTATCCGTGAGCTTATGCAGTACACACAGTGGCTCAGCCCAGAAAAACAGTGTATCATGGGAAGGCTCATCCTCAAGGTTCCATTCTTGAGGTTTAGAAGCTGGGGTGAGGGGAAAAAAAAGGTTTAACTTGACCAGAAATGCTCCCTCGTTAGGGGTGCAGCACAGTTCTGAGACATTTGGGTGCTGAGCTCTGCCTTCTCAAAAGCATTCACCCTTGGAGTGGCCACACCTGCCCAGTTCCGTGCCGTTATCTATATTATTTGACTAATAATCAGTTTAAATCTATTTCCCTTTTTAATTGTGCTTTTAGGGTGGAAAAGATAATTGGCTCTCTGTGCATACAGAAGGGAACATGTTGAACAGCAAAGCTGCTGAACTCGACATTTTGGCATTTTATTTTGTTTTGCTTGTAGGTTTTGAAGTAGAATATTTCTCACTCCCTAGACTCCAGACCTTGCGTCTGAAATCCTGTTAGTAGGAGAGCATACAGTGCCATTAAGTGCCAGTCCAATACTTGACAGTTTATGTCCAGCTTCCATTTAAATAATTGGCGTCTTCCTTTTCAATTCAGTGGAGTTGAATCAGGCCCTCATCTTTTTTGCAGCTCTCATTTTCATTTATGTTAATGAACGAATAAATACCTTGCTGTGGTAATAAATGTGGTTTTATCAAGTGCTGCTGCTTAATTTAAATAGGAAGCTCTACAGATCAGGAACCACTTCATGTCTTATTTGCTCTATAAGATTCCTAGGCAGATTTGTTAATGCTATTTAAAATGTAAACAATAACAACAATGCATTTGAAGACTATTGTCATTTTGAAAGGTGCATAACAAGTGGTGCTTGGGGGTGAAATGTCAACTGTTATCAATGCAGTTTCTTGCAGGACTTTTTAAGCACCTCTGACAGCTGTTAATGTATTCTGCAGGTTGCCACTACTTCTGACTCTGACAATCTGGTGGATTATTATGAAGGACAGTTAATGGCAGGACAGAAAGACAGCAGCAAGACTGTTAGCACAGAAGCTCTAATGACTGTATTCCATCCTCAGGATGCTGATAATCTTGACTCTAAAATGGTAAGAAAGAAAACAACTTTCCACAACTTTCTGAATCTAACGAAAAAGGATTCAAATAAAATTGAAACTTATTCCAGAGAAGGCTGCTGATTTCTTTTATGGCTTTGGCAATTTTCTCTCCTTTGCCTACTCTGTATTTTACTCTATATTTCCACGGGGGTCTTATGTCTTGCTGTATTCAGTTTTCTGCTCCTCTTGTTTAATAATGATATGCCTTACCTTCCCACAGAAAACTTCTTTCTGCTCCTCAGGGAGGAACTGCCTGTTTGTTATGTGACAGTGAGCAAGTACTTAATTTCACATTCATTTGAACTGTCAAGATTTAACACCACTAGAAATGGTTTGAGAACAAGCAAAATTATGATCCAATTATCAGTTTCATTTGCTTACCTCTTTTCAGTCTCCTGACTTCTTGGTAACAACATTATGATTTGAAGGCAATGTTTCTCACTGCCAAGGGCATATCATTTTGTTAAAGGTGAAACAAAGTGGGTTTGGGGAAAACCCACTCCCCTTTTTTGTTAACTTCTTTATAAAGTATGAAGAAGGCCTGAAAGGTTTTATTTTAAACAAAAATCATCTTGCTTTTCAAATAAAATATTCAATTCTTGGAAACAGTTTTGCTCTATGGATGGCTTGAGAACCAGTGAATTACGACATTGCAGGAGATGAGGCAAATAAAACTTTAACAATTGGGAGGGGAAGGGGTTTTTAGTGACTGTTTAAAACCATTTTTTGTATTTTCACCTATAAAACCATAATGTTTAATAAAGGAAGGAAGGATGTCTTTGTTAAAGATGCAGCATCCCTGCTTCCTCAATTAGGCCTGGTTGAACGCCCATTAAACTCAGTGGAAGTTCTTCCATTGGCTTCAATGGCTACGAGATCAGTCCCTTACTCGGGGAGAGACCTCACAAATCAGGGATGACCACACATGGTATTTCTGGTATTTAAAAGAAAAAAAAATTGTCTGGAGGATATGGAGAACCCAAACTCCTCTTCAGTTCCCATTTCTTTTTCTTGTTGCAGATCACTTTTAAGTGCTTTAAAAGGACAGATTCTCAGTGCTGTTTATACAGAATGCAGCAGCAGTGCAAACACTTTCCCCAGACCATGGAAAAAGCTCATGTATTGTGTTACCCACTCATTGATCGTTCTGCCCTAAGATTGTAGGGTTCATAATTGAGTTCATTTGTATTGTGTAAGTCTTGTGCTTTTCAAAGGGTCCTATCCAGCACTCTTTACTTACTCCATCACTTCAATTCTGCCTGCATAAGGAACTGAAACCGCCAACTCCTCCTCATGCAAGTAGGGTTTACTCATGTGGTACTGAAGTGCAACTGGATTTCAAGAGAAATATATCCTTGTGTTTTGACCAAAAATAACCTATGTATGAAATTGTTCTCCAGTTGCTTAGCAGATAAATCTTTGATCCAGTCTCTACTTTGTATGGAGCTAAAAATGTTCAGCCATCAGGTCAGCTACTCAAACTAGCCAGACTTCCTCCTGCTTTATATTTTCTTATCATCAGTTCATCTTTAGTACTGTTTATTTGGAGCTGATGTATAGAACACGTCAGTACTGAAGAACACTTTATAAATAAATAAATCAGAGGACAGGAAAGATCAAGAAACCGTAGCATGATAAAGATGTTCCTTCCTGAATTGTACCTCTGGCATGCTTTCCAGCTCCCATTCCTAACGCTGTTCCAGATCTGTCAAACTAGGATAACACAACAAAGGGTGATAAATGGGAAAATCGGAACAACTTATTTTGCCTGCCAGGTTTGTAGGATGTAATGTTTTATCTATGTAGGAGCTAAGTATGATGATTATTATTCTGGTAAGTAAGGAACAATTTATGGTAAGTTGAAAGCAAATGATTGAAGCAAATAGGCTATGATTTAGTGATATAAGTAAGCAAGTGCCTACTCCTGCAAGAATTCTGTGCCTAAAAATTCTATGCACAATATTTTAAAATTCTGCACATTTGATTTATCAAAATAACACAATATAATCACTCATAAGAATGGCCGTACTGGGTCAGACCAGAGGTCCATCCAGCCCAGTGTCCTGTCTACTGACAGTGGCCAATGCCAGGTACCCTGGAGTGAGTGAACCCAACAGGTAATGATCAAGTGATCTCTCTCCTGCCATCCATCACTCCCCTCTGACAAACAGAGGCTAGGGACTCCAGTTTCAATTATTTGGGTAATTTATTTTAAAATACCTATCAATAGGTATATCAACAATGCAGAACAAAACAAAACAAAAAAAGATTCCCTAAGGAGTAGAGAGTTAAAGAAACCCCTATGATAACCCAGTTCCAGTTGGGGGATACTGGAGAGTGCTGTGTGGGGCCGCCCCAGAGCCCAAATACCTGCATCCTTCTTTCCCCAGAGCCCAGCTATGGGGCACTCCTGGCCCATACACCTGTAACTTCCTCCGCCCAGAGCCTTTACCTCCCCCGAGCTTCTTTGCTGTCCCTCTCGGGGACGCAGTGCAGCCCTGCCCTTCCTCACCCTTGCCAGAGCTGTCTCCAGGCCCTCTCCATCCCTGGGCTGATGAGGATCATACTGAGCAGCCAGAGTATAGAGGCCTCTGTCCCCCCAGGCTGGGTGCTCTGCTCATTGCTCCTGGAAAGCCAGACTCTCTGTAGAGTACAGCACCTCTGCAGCCCCAATTCCGCAAGGGAAACATGAAATTCTGCAGAGAACATTAATTCTGTGCAAATTCTGCATTGTGCAGTGGCACAGAATTCCCCAGCAGTAACGTGTCTAACTTCAACGACATGAGTAGCCTCACTGACTTCAGTGAGACTACTAACATGCTTAAGTGTTTTGCAGCATCAGGGCCTCAGTACACCTTCCACAGGTTGTTTAATCCTTTGAACTAGGTTCATCATACAAAGAAAAGACTAAGACTGGAGGCAACTGATCCCTCATGATCAATCTGGATCCTACTTCTGCTTCCTCATTTCTTTCTTCCTCCCCATTTTTCTTGTTCTGATTCCCTCTGTTCTCTCATTCTCTCATCTGACTTCCTGTTTTCCTCATCCTTTCCCTACCCCAAAAGATAAATCTCATTCCACTGAATTCCTCCTCTGAGAAGAATTTCTTATTTTTCAATGCGATCTAATAAAAAACTGTGTGTGAGGTGTTCTAAAATTAGCCCAAGTTACAATGACTTTTTATGTAGTGACGCACGCATGAGAAATGAAAAACTGCAATAGAATTTCAGAGGGAGCAATACTAAGCAACTAACTTTTATACACGGAGATCACTGCTTTGTGTTTAAGTATTCTCTCATCACCCTTATGGGCTGATGTGAAAACATACCGGTGGTAGACGTTACTCTTCCTGCTTCTTCATAGCAAAGCCTAGCTAATGCTGGCATTTTCGCCCTCTAGCAAACTTGCCTGGCCCTCTTTCTTGTCTCTTCATACAGTGCAGACTCTCCCAGGGGTAAATCTTTCCTGGGGCAGTTTGATCTTTCCTGGGGCAGTTTGCTGTGAAAGGGCCCTCAAAGGGCTTTAGTGCAATCATTCAAGTAAGTGTTGGAAATGAAATGAAGATAAAGTTAACAAATTACTGAAGCTTTGTATTCTGTTAGTAGCTTATTTACTTCAGTGGCCTGTTCTCCATTGTGGGTTTGGTTATATTTTATTTCTACTGAAAATGCTTGTTCTTCTTTGTTAAAATCCAGCATGTTTGATTATATTTACAGAATGCTATGTGTCAACAGTAGTTTCATGTACAAAGTCTTCCCACTGCAGGATAGCAACCCTTGGATTAACATGAAAGGTCCAGCCTCACTCTCATAGTATTAAATGGAAGTGTGATACTGATTTCAATAGGAGCAACACATTACTAGATAGTTCTTTTGAGCCTTAAATTTTCAATATTGTGCAGTGCCCAATAGGAGTTTAAAGCCACTTGGCACCACTGAAAGTGTCCACCAGTGTCATTAGTGCTTAATTTCAGTGGGATGGTCCAAAATTAATTGATCTGAGCATCTGATGAAGTGGGCTGTAACCCACGAAAGCTTATGCTCAAATAAATATGTTAGTCTCTAAGGTGCCACAAGTACTCCTTGTTAAATTTCTCCAGTTTGTCTTGCTTTACTCATGGTATCATAGGGCTGGTCTACACTGGAGGGAGTGCGGGGTGTGTGGGGTCGACCTAAGATATGCAACTTCAGCTACGGGAATAGTGTTACTGAAGTTGAAGCATCTTAGGTCGACCTACCTGGGCATCCTCATGGCAGCGAGTCAACTGTTGCTGCTCCTCTGTCCTTCGCTTCCTCCTCTTGCAGAGTTGGAGTTCTGGAGTTGATGAGGAGCACGTTCAGGGATCAATTTATCATGTCTCTTCTAGACGTGATAAATCGATCCCATATACATCGAACGCTACCTGCCGATTTGGTGGGTAGTATAGACATACCCATAGAGTTGTAGCCAAAGCCAGCCTTAAGAGTCCAATCTGCCAGAGAGTTGTTGGAAAGAGGCTTCCATCTCTGTCATTGCTAAGGAAGAAGTTGGGCAATGCTGAGAATTGTGAGTTTGCGAGGTCCCACAAGAGCATGATTGGGGACACACGTTGTTGGCTGTACTGCTGGCGCTTAAGGGCTTGATTTTGCTCTCATCTGAGTCAATGGAAGACCTCCATTTGATTTGAATGGTGAAGGATTAAGCACCAAGCAGGTTGTTGGAATAGCAATGTCAAATGGGAAGATGTGGGCCCATGGTCACATAGTCACAGTGTTTTTACTGGGTCTGACCTTTAAAAGGGACATTCTACCTTCCTATGTTATTACAAGTATGAGAAAATGTTGCAGCAGCTATCCTAATGAGATAAATAGGTCACCCACTGCATCAAGCTTTGACTGCCCAGCCAGCGGGTGTGTTACTTACTCTTGTGAACATTTTTATTTACAAAAATACGAGACAGAACTATTTCTAAAAGGATTATTTTAAAATGAAAAAGGCCTTTGATATAATGTATCATGTTTCTTAATTAGCCCGGCTATTTAATCCTTTGGATTCTGATCCTCTGCTACACATTTCTGCTGTTCTTGTCCATCAGTTCCTGTTGGAATCAACAACGTCTTACCCTTAGGACATTCCTCGCACACAAAGCAAAACAGATGTTGCTTGCTACCACAATCTACCTGAAACATTCAACAGCGGCCAGTGCTTAATTACTTTATAACCAGAGCCTTTAAGGGTCTGCTTGCTCTTAGCTGTTTTATACTGACAGCTTTGACTTACTGCATCCATCAGGACAGAAAATGAATAGACGATAGGAGAGCTTGGATATTTTTACAAAATAAAGCATTTTAAACAGCTGCTTTAATGGGCTAAAATTAATTTTAAAAGGGGCTAAGGGAGTACACAGTAGGTTAACAAACTAGACTTCTGCCTCTGGAGACCAAGTACAGAATCTCACAGGTTTGTTGGTCTCATTCTAGTCCCTTGTGAACATCACAAAACCACCTCCACAATTTAGTCTATTTTGAAGCCCTGCACTGGAATGGCCGTGGTGGCCTAGGTGTTGTGTTGACAATGCTTTTTGGAGCATTTTGGGAGAACTTTGTGGGCAGGCTTTCCCACACCTGTCCACACCATCAGACACACTGGTTAGCTGTGTTGGTTCTTTGCACTGCTAACCCTTTCTAGAACTGTGCGACTTCCTGTACATTGGAGAATTATGTGGACTTGATTTATACCGTGTCAAAGATGAAGAAACAGGCTGGGTTGTCTGCATGCCGATTTTATAAACTTTTTGCAATGTCAGATAATATAGACCAAAAATTTTAAGGGGGTGGAAAAGTCTACACAAGTTACTTTGTATTCAGTAGGTCAGATTCTGTTTCCAGTTACACCAGTGTAAATCCAGAGTAAGACCACTGATATTAGTTCTGACAAAGAGTCCTGTGGCACCTTAAAGACAAACTAAAGTATTGAAGCATAAGCATAAGCTTCAATTGAAGCATAAGCTTCAATACTTTAGTTTGTCTTTAAAGTGCCACAGGACTCTGTCACTTCTGCAATTCCAGACTAACACGGCTGCTACTTTGATTCTTGATATAAGTTCCATCACTCCCAATTCATACTGGTAATACTGAGAGCAAAATTTAACCTTCTGTGTCTTAATGTGTGAGCAGACTTTTTAATTATGATTAATGGGCTTTTGTTTTTGTTTTGCCAGTTGAAAGAAAAAATGAAAGAGCAGTCCTGGAATATCCTCTTTGTGGAATGTGGACGTGGTGTTAGCATGTTTCGGACAAAGAAGACTCGAGATCTAGTTTTAAGAGGGATCCCAGAGACTTTACGAGGAGAGCTTTGGCTGCTCTTCTCAGGTATTGAATAGTAAATTTAGAATGAATTAATTTTATGGAGTTATACTACAGAAATATCCTAGTCAACGATCAAACACACGGCTTCAGAAACTGCTGTCCTCTGCTAGCAGTAGATAAGGATCTTGCTTTTATGCATGGAATTGAAACCAACAAAATCTGCAGTCTTTACAGTAGGAAATCGGAGCTGTCAATTCCAACTGCTTTTAAAATTGTACAGATAAAAAATATTGTTTATTTTTCTTGGTGATAGGGACAGTTAGGTTGGAAAAGCCACTCTGTGTATATGTGTACTGCAACTGGGCGCCTGGGTGGACAGATTCTTCCTTGAAGGGCTTGAGATAGCGTACTAAGAATAGCAGTGTGGCTCTTCTGGCTAGGTCTAGAGCTTGGGTTGAGAGCCTGAGCTTCTGCCCCAAGCTGGAACGTCCACATTGCTATGTTTAGTGCACTAGCTTGAGTCCTGCTAGCATGAGTCTGTCTACCTGGGCTGGAACACTCACTCCCAGATACAGTGTAGACGTACCCTTTAAGACCATGTCCTCACATAGCAGGAAAAAAATTTGCTAGCCCGGTTTTAAATTTTTTGTCAGGGGGTGGCATCTTTACAAACCCAGAGTTTCTGTAGCAGAGAATTTGCCCCATCTTTGCAACTGTTTTCTAGACTAGGCCCCGTTAGCCAAAGAACAGAATTTAGAAACGTCATGTGCTTCACTTGCAGTGTTTCTAAAGATGCACGTGATCTCTTGTGAAAGTAACAAAGGTACTTTCTTGTCCTTCATCCCTGTGGTGTAATATCTGTATTAGAATGCCTCACAAACACTAAGTCACTTATCCTAGCAATACACTTACGAAATAGGGAAGTATTATAATCTGATGGGGAACTGAAGCACGGAGCAAATAAGTCACTGATTTGTAGAGGCCCTGAGCTCCTGCGGTTCCCATTGACTTTAGAGCATGAGACAGTCACCCAAATGACTTGCTCAAGGTCTGTGGCAGGCGAGGAATTGAGTACAGATCTGTCTGACATTCCATCCAGTGCCATGACAACAAGATTATTTACCCCAATATCAGAAGTGATTTTGCAACTCTTCTAGAAATTCAATTTATGAGAACAAATTACTTTTAAAATGACCTAGCATGTTTAAGCTCATGCTGAGTAGTTATGAATGCAAAAGATTTGTAGTTGCTAACTGTTGTTGAAGTATCTATCTGTTGTTCTTCACTCATCAGTTTAGTATCTGAGCACCTATGGTATGTGATGACATGAAAATCTTAGAATGATCCAAGCGTGAAGTACTTTTTGAAAATGCGTATCTCATAAATGGCTTGGCCAGTCGACTACCAACTTTGCAAGGGAAGAAAAACATTGACTCTACCAGAAAACATTTGTAAAATTACAGATGGAATGGGGGCTTTTTTTGTGGAAATCGAGAGAGGTCAGAGTCAAAATCTGCTTTAGAATAGAAGATAATCTGCCACCTTAACTACTGTGAGCCTAGTTCTCTACTTTGCTACTCCTGTAATGCCAGGGTAACCCTATTGATTTCAAAAGTGTTACTCTGCTATAATATTGGAGTTATGGCATGGGGAATTGGCCTCCAAGGCTCCATCATAAGCCATATAACTTCAATAAGTACTAAAAACTATTATACATATTGCAAAGAAATGATGTAGATATTTCACTGTTTCTGTCTTCTAATACTATGCAATAAAACATACTGGCAGGTGCCGTTAATGACATGGCTACAAACCCTGGTTATTACACTGAACTGGTGGAAAAGTCCCTAGGAACCTGCACTTTGGCTACTGATGAAATTGAACGAGATTTACGTCGTTCCCTACCTGAGCATCCAGCCTTTCAGAGCGACACTGGTATTTCTGCACTCAGGAGAGTTCTTACAGCCTATGCCTACCGGAATCCCAAGATTGGATACTGTCAGGTAGACTACTCTTGAGATCATGTGTATGGGTCTTCTAAACATCAGTAACACTAATATATGGGACCAGTATAGTGATGCAACACCTCATAAACTAATCACATAAATCCCTGGGGTTTCTTGCTTCAGTGGTTTACTTGTGGTATAAATTTCAAAACATTATACAACATTGACTTTTATATGGGGTTTGTCACAAAGTTCTGCCCATGCCTATGGCACTATTTTATCTGCTGTAAATTTGGATTTATGCTAGGTTGACGTTCTAAATCTACCTTATATGACTTAAATGTTATACCAGGCATTTTGACTGTGTTGCAGCATAGGTCTAGTACAGGATATAGTTGCAGCTTATCCCAGCTAAGCTGTAAAATGATGCAGTGTAAACTATGCTTTAATATATTTATATATATCATTGTAACATGCAGCAAACCTGAAATGCACTGCATACTTTCACTGTCCTTCCGTGCCAACACCTCTTGCCTTGATTGAATGTTGTAGGCAATGAATATTTTGACATCCGTGCTGCTACTTTATGCTAAAGAAGAAGAAGCTTTCTGGCTATTGGTTGCTGTGTGTGAAAGAATGTTACCTGATTATTTCAATCGCCGAATCATTGGTAATGTGTTTCTGTCTTCTATCAGTTTTTTTAAAAAAATAAATGTAACAATCCCATCTTGAAGCAGAGGTGAAGAACTAGCTAATGTTTGGATGAGGGGAATGCTGGATTTAGTCCACTGTTGTGGTTTAGAAAGAAGAGTTGGAAAATAAACAGGAATATTCCTGTTTGTGCAGCAATTAAAGTAGCTTTTTATTTCTGGGCTATTGCTGTAGAGAGAAACTATTCAGGAAATACTGTAACTTGTATCATATTACCATGATCCTGGATTTGTGTATTAAAGGCACACAACTTGAAAAGCTAGTCAGTTTTAATTAAAAAAAATTAAAAGTAGTTCCAGGTTCTATACTTGTCCCTGATTCTGCTGGCCAATGTTTCAGGGTTTTTTTAAGGTTTTCTCTCCCCTATTGCAAACAAGGGACACTGACTACACAGGTGGAGCAATGGAGCTGACTGTGTACTATCAAAAGCAATAATATACTACTGGGTGTGCGTTCGTGATGGCTCCTAACATACTCAGGTCATGCAGGTGTTTGGTATAGCCCCACACCCAGACCTGCTCATGTTATTCCCTGCCTATGTCATGCCATGGCTGCAGCTTGACCTATTTTATAATGAAGGTATGGTTTGTGTGAGCCTGATTCCTGGAAATGTCTGCTGCTTTATTTCCTATGTTAAGATTTGGGTGGCTGTTTCGTTGTCCTCTGGCAGGGGCCTTGGTGGATCAGGCAGTGTTTGAGGAACTCATCAGGGACCACCTCTCTCAGCTGACGGACCACATGACGGACATGACATTCTTCTCGTCTGTCTCTCTCTCCTGGTTTCTTACCCTCTTCATCAGCGTGCTGCCCATTGAAAGTGCAGTCAGTGTGGTAGACTGTTTTTTCTATGATGGGATAAAGGCAATCTTGCAGCTGGGTCTGGCAGTACTGGACTACAACATGGACAAGCTGCTGAGCTGTAAGGATGATGCAGAGGCAGTAACTGTTCTAAACAGGTATCGGTTTATTCATCATTTCTAAATACAACTCGGAAAGATATGTACTTACAGGTAGATTTGCCTCGTAGAAATGGCTGAGAAATCATTAGGCTGGGAACTTCAAAGGAGCCAAGGGAGTTAAGTCTTCAGCTCACACTAAAATCCAGTGGGATTTGTGTGCTCAACTCCCCTAGGCTCCTTTGAAAAGCTCAGCCCTCGTTGTTCTTCCACTTCTAAAACCATCAGCACTTTATACGGTTTAAAATGGATACAAAAGCTACACTCGAGCATTTATAACCCTACAGACCTGCCTTTCCTCAATGACTAAGCAGCCCAGAGAATACTAAAATGTCTCATAAATCAGACATCAGGTTAGTAACAATGTGACACTTCAATTGTGTTCTCATTAGCAATGCCTGTTGGCTCCTCCATAGTTAAGAGTTAATATTTCAAATGGGGCAAAAATCTTTACCTGGAAAACAATCAAGGCAAGAAAATTGCCCTTCTCATATTTGCTCTGCATTGTATTAATGTCACTAAATATGCATGTTTAAATGCATTCTTAACTGACACGCTATAGGCAGGAACATCTTCCTAAATTCAGATATCCTAGCTGACATCCTTCTCTGTCAGTGTACCTTAGAGTCGTAAAATGGTGCACCAGTGCGCCATGTGAAAAATGAGACCTGTTTAGTGTACAGCAATGGTAGGGAGACTTATAGTTATGAAGTCCTGACTGTAGGTGGTTTCAGTCAGAGCTTTAGTATATTCTGTTTAAATGGCGTTTGAAGCTATTGAATTTTTTAGCAAGGGAATGTAATTATTGTTATAACAAACCACAGAGACTAACAGTCACTTCAGAACCTAGCTATGCTCATTTAAATTCTTAACATCTAAATTAAACTACTAACTGAAGCACTGTTTTACAACTTATGTTTATTGAAGCTTACATATAAAGAACAGGTTGGAGTTTGGTTTTTAACTCATAAGATCAGTGTGAAATCCCTTCTCTCTCAATACCCAGTTCAACTGGAACCTGCTGCATTTAAAGATAAACAACAAAAACTGTAAATTTTGTTTTGAACTACGTCTTCTAAAATTGTGCCTAGCTATAACATGTCTTTTTTTTGCACAGTTTATCCAGCCTGCATCAGTCCAGTATATTTTAAAGGGGCTCACAGTAATTTGCTTCTCAGCAGCAAATAGGACATGATTGCTTTATGGCAGAGGTGGGCAAACTATGCCCGTGGGCCACTCCTGCCCCCTGAGGTCCTGGCCCGGAAGGCTAGCCCTCAGCCTCTCCCTGGCTGTTCCCCCGCAGCCTCAGCTCACTGTGCCAACAGTGCTTTCAGGGAGCGGGGGGGTGTGGATGGGTTGGGGCAGGAACACGGGGGTTGAATGGGGGCAGGGTTCCAGGGGGGCAGTCAGGAAGGAGGGGGGGGGTTGGCTGGTGTGGCAGGGGGCAGTTAGGGGTGGTGGTTCTGGGGGCAATCAGGGGACAGGGATTGGTGGGTGGATGGGGCAGGGGTCCCCAGGGGGCTGTCTGGGAACAGGGGGGAGGGGGGTTGGATGGGGCAGGAGGCCCTGAGTGGGGGGGCTGTCAGTGGGCAGGAAGCAGGGGGGATCAGATGGGGCAGGGGCCGGGCCACACTTGGCTGTTTGGGGAGGCACAGCCTCCCCTAATTGGCCCTGCATACAATTTAGAAACTCGATGGGGCCCACAGGCCAGAAAGTTTGCCCGCCCCTGCTCTGTAGATTATGGTCACCCTTGTCCCTGAACATTTATTGAGGATGTGTCAATTATGAATGCATGCAGATCAGGACACAATTTAGCAGAGAACTGTAGGTTAAATAAGACTGACTAGGGTCCCAGTTCACCATAATCTTAGTCCTCCTTTCCCACCTAGTCTTTGCTTGCCTCCAGACAGACATTCTCTTTCAAGTGCTTCCTCTCCATCCACTCTTTTCTTCCCCAGCTTATTAGACTCTAAGATGTTGTCGGTTTCACTTTGCTTTGATGGTTGGATCTCAGTAACGTTATGTCTGTGTCACTTTTGTGCAGATTTTTCGACAGTGTCACTAACAAGGACAGTCCGTTGCCTCAAGCTGTGCAGCAGGCTTCAAACCTGAATGATACAAAGAGTTACCACCCAAAAGTGGACATAACCAACCTGATCAGAGAATCAAACGAAGTGTGTATTCTCTTGTGTCTTATATTTTGTGTCACGTATCTGCATTTTCTTGTTTTCCCTTTTTAAAAATTGTGGTTTTGCATCAGCTGAAGTAGTTATAGAATCCTAGAAGCTGGAGAAAGAGCAGACCACTCCGATCACTAGTCCATCCCCTCTCTGTGCTGGACTGTCCCCTGAGCTTTGTCCAATCTCATTTCCTAGGCCGTGGTACTTCTTTTTTTATTGTCCCTGAAATGTGCTGGCAGTCCTGGGGAGTGGAGTCCTCTTGGCACATGGCAGGCAAAGCAGTCAGTTGGGCTAGCATCCCCTAAGTCAACCCATTATGTGTCAAATGGCAAGTTGGCAGAGACAGAAACTTCAGTCACCAATGCAAGACTCTGGCCTCTGTGGATTGCAAGAGGTGGTGGAAATTGATATTCTGATCTCAGCTGCCAATTCAAGGAGTTACATGTGCTACTGTTTTGGAACAGCAGTGAAATAGACATTGGTGGGGAGGAAATACCCAGATCAGAATTGACCATGATCTGCTATTTAGGTTTTTACCACTTCCTCTTTCCCCCTCCCTGACTGAGGTTGGGTTTCTTCAACTTCTGCTAGTCTGTGGCTCTCTGGATTGGGAAGGAAATTCATTTAGCTTCTGTTTTCTCTTCTTGCTAGCCCAGATTTTGTATGAGGTGTTTCCTTCCTTGGGATGATTTGGAAACTCGGCTGTAATCTCTGCTATGAAGCACTTTTTGTTTTCAATTTCTGCTGAGCCCGTCTAGGATGAAAGGTTATACGGGAGAAAAGAGTAATCCACATTTTCTCTTTCCCTGTTTCTTTCCATGAATATGAGACAACCTTTCTGACTCCAGTTCTGGCTATTGTGCCAATGAAAGCCCTAGAGCATATTATTTTTAATGAGGGCACTGGAGAACAAGGTTGAATGCTTTGTGCTGAAGAGCAGCTTCTGAAGAAATGCACCACTTGGAGGTGGAGCTAACTCGGGGTATAATTTGTGGAGGAGGCTAGAATAAAATTTGAGTCTTTCGATTCCTGTTAGGAAGAGAGGCATGGGTTGTGATCTGAGCACAGGGCTAGGATTCTACTTCTAATTCTGATTCATGAACTAATTGCGTAATGTATCTGTGCTTCATTTTTCCCTCCCTGAGAAATGGACCTATCGATCTAATTTCTACTTTCTGAGGTGAGCAGAGGTAACGTTCATTAATGTTCGTAAAGCATTTTGAGATCCTTTGACGGACAGCACCAGAGGTGCAAATAGTTTCAGGCCTGAGTGCCTGTGTTGCTCATGGAGTGCAGCGCTCCATAAAAATCAGTGGGAATACTCGCTGGGTAAAGAATCACTAGTAGAGCTAGGTGAAATGCTTTTGGCAAAATGAGATTTCATCAAAATATGCTGCTTCACGAAAGTGTTTCAATGAAGTTTTTGCAAGAAGGACCAGAGAGAGACTGAGGCTTGCTATAGTCTAGTGGTTAAAGTACTAGCCTGGGATGTAGGCGACAGGAGGCCCAGCTTTCCACTCCCTGCTTTACCTCATTCAGAGCTGAGTTTTGTATTCCAGATCACTCCCAATCCAGCAGAATAAGGACTTGAACTGGAGTCTCCCACATCTTGGTCCAATGTCCTAACCACCAGCCTGTAGAGTGGGAGGGTCTTCCCTCCCACGCTCTTGATTAAAGAGCCTATTTCAACACACTGTTGTTTCCACAGAAGGTTGTGGTTTTGTTCCAAAGTGGAACGAACACAAATTTCAAAACTTTGAAAGTTGCTGCAAAAGGGAATTGGTCATACTGTGGCCAGCTCTAATGACTAACTCTGAGTAAGGGGCTAGAAGATGTGTCTCAGTTGTTATCGCCTCTCCTGGGTGTGATGAAGATAAACAAGGCCGTTTGAAGATTAAAAATGCCGTGCGAGAGCCATGTTTTGTTTGTGTCCTTTTCTGACTCGGACTCCCAGGCTCGTTCGGGCTAAATCATGAGAGAGCAATTTTTAGTTTGTACGTGGAATCGCCTGCATCTATTTCATCTGATCAGGATTAGATTGTAAATTTACAGTCTACCCCTAATGAAGGGCATTGAATAGCAGCCCTGCCACAGGAACAGATCAGGGACTTCATTGTGACTGAGCTGAAATTCCCTCCCTTTGCTCTGGGAAGGAAGTAATCTACTACGGGTTTTCCTTCATCAGTTCAACCATGCCACCTAGCATGTGGAGGACTCTGCTCATTACCCACCCCCTGCCTCCTCACTTATGTGAGAGAGGTGACTTCTTCCTCCCCCTTCCCACACACACAAGGACCCACTCCTTGAAGGGTGAGTAAGGGGACCCACTTAGTCCCCTGTGCTGGTGTGTACAGAAGAGGCAGTCCTGCCCTCCCTCTCTTAGAGTATGTTTACACAGCAAAGCAAAACCTGCGGCTGGCCTGTGCCAGCCAACCTGGGCTCGGGCTCCAGTGTTGTTTCACTGCTGTGTAGACTTCCAGGCCTGGGCTGGAGACCAAGTTCTGGGACCCTCCCGTCTTGCAGGGTCGTAGAACCCGGGCTCCAGCCCAGGCCTGGAAATCTATACAATCCCACAATCTGAGCCTCACGAGCCCAAGTCAGCTGGCATGGGCCAGCCGAGTGTGGCTAGTTGTAGTATAGATATACCTTTATTCATCAGTGAGGGTCCAGAGCACAGGCTTGCTTTGTGTCAGTACGGCTGGTCCTACTGAAAAGCAAAAATATCCATGTATTTTGCTCTGTGGCTGGAAGTAGCTGAAGTTCAATTTCACAGAGTTTGGGTTTTTCCCCCTAGAAATATGGCGATATTCGATACGAGGATGTTGAGAGCATGCGCTGCAGGAACAGGCTGTATGTGATCCAGACTCTAGAAGTTACTACAAAACAGAATGTGGTAAGTGTCCTGAAAGGACAGAGGCTGTGGACCACGTGCAGTAGCATTTGTTGTCTTTGCTTGGGTGGACTTCCTCCCTTTTGGAAAATGCAAGCGAATGAATGAGGATGACCTAATATCCACGGATGAGTGAAAAACTCCGTGAAGGCTGAAATTCATCTCTGATGGGTTTGGTCCAAGATATTTCGAATTGGCAAATCACAGTGAGCTGCTGCTCTAATTATTGGCAACACCATGGGCTTCCAAGGACTCTGCACTCCATTTGTGACTCTCTGTACTGATCAGAACCAGCTGTCCTGTGTTTCTGTGGGCTGCTGTTAAATTGTTAGTGCACTTCCCTTAGAGACATACGGTAGTGTAAAAAGCCTTCGTGACACAATGAAACACTGAACACTAAAGTAATAACTAATTAATAACTTAATTGTACATTTGGTTTTGCAACGAAGAAATGGAGCAAAGTACTAATAACCAATAAAGCACCAATGAAATATTACTGAGGAGATAACTGTATTACAATACAAAAAGGATCACTTTTTAACATGTGTACTTGTATATTTAACTCTTGGTGCCGGTAGTTGCCAATGCCTCATGAAATTTAAACTCCCTACTGTGAATGAAGATTGCAATTGGTTTCCTTTGCTTGCTTGCTTTCTTCAGTGTCTGAACACTGAAGTAAATAGCATTAAAACCAGACTAATACCTCTTTCTTCAGTAAATGGTCACTGTAAATGCTGCAGTAATCTATTGTGAGCACTGAGGCCATAACTGCTGTATTTCTTTTATATGGTTAACATATTGTGAATGCGGAGGCTGGTCTTGCAGCTGCACTTAACATTAAGGAGTTGTGTACTTGAATTCCTAATTCGCTGTCATGAAAAATAAACTCTTTGTTTGCATGAACTGAAGTGCCATTTGTCCCTTGTGAATGAAGCCATATATTGCATTAGTATAAATAATCTGGTATATAAGAGTTGGCTTTTGGTTTCTATAGTGTAGGATCAACACCCACATGCCACATGATTTGAGTTTATTCTCTCCTCTTTGGGTTAGTTTGTGGTCCTTGACTTGTTTCCAGTCGAGATTCTGTACTCATTCCCTAATTGTAAGCTGCAAAAAATCTGTAGGAAAATTCAAACAACCTCTTAAATGTGAGCTAAAATCTTGGAGAGCATTGGACTAAGACTGTAGAGCAAAGAGGGAGAAAGTCACCATTTAATTGTTTTATTTTCATTTATTTTAGCTACGTGTTGTGTCCCAGGATGTAAAATTCAGTCCTAGTGACCTCGAAGAACTTTATGAATTATTCAAGGTAATGTGCTGTTTTTCTTTAATGCCCTCATTTGCAAAATGTCTGTATTTAGGGTCAGGTCTAATAAGGAAAGTCACAGTTCCAACCCAATGAAAAGGAAGATTTAATTTATACACTTGACAATGACATCCTCAAATAACACCAGAAACAAACTCAAAATCTTTTTTTCCCAGAGCAGACTTTTCCGTTCTCCTGGTCTAATGCTTTGCCTTTTCTTTGTAGAAGGAGCATTTTCTGTCTTGTTACTGGAGTGCAAATAGCCCAGTCCTGAGACACCATGACCCTAGTCTGCCATATCTGGACCAGTATCTGATCGACTGCCAGCAATTCAGGGTCCTCCATCACCTCTTGAGTCCATGGGCACATTGTGAAAACAGGGACTCTCTTGCACTGTGGACATTCCGATTGCTGGACGAAAACTCCGATTGCCTTATAAACTTCAAAGAATTTGCCTATGCACTTGGTATGAAAATATTGAATACATACACTGTATTGACAAGGGGCTTGATCCAGAGAGGTGCTGAGTTCCCTCAGTTCCCTTTGTTAACAATTGGAAATGAGAGCACTCAGTATCCTGCAGGATCAGGGCCAACTATGGACTAAATTGAGCCACCTGGGTTACAGAGTATATTTCTAACTTCAGATGTGGGGGTTGCTTAGGCTGCTTGACAGTGGTTTAAAATGATTACTACATACTCTGATTGTGCCATCTATATATTAAGGGGGCAAAGCGGTTTCTGTTAGCCTCTAACTTCACATGCTAGTAATTTTTCTGAACCATTGGGCTGAGATTTTCCATGCTTGGTCTATATTCATGCAACTTTAAGTATGAAATTCCCGAAAGCTAGGAAGTTCAGAAGTTCAGGTTCTGAAAACAGTGTTGGCCGTCTTGCACAACCTGTCTGGCTGCTGAAAAATACTTCCCACACGATGTATCATCCCACAGATAGCACATGCAACCCAGCCAAGTAATTTTTACTGACTTTATTAATTTAGCTGTGAATTAAATGCAACCTTACTGTTGCATTAACATATTTTTTTTTTGCATCTGATAGTCTAGAATGCTGTTGTGCACGAATAAATGTTTAACAAAAACACCAACAAAACAAAACAGCAGCACTGTGTGATGTGATTTCCTTATATGGCAAGTACATTGTTCTGTGCTTTCAGATCTGCCTACGTTTCTAGCTGCCATGCCTCCAAGTTTAACCATTACTGGGAAAGATTCTCTAGATAAATAAACATGACTCTTCATAGGTACTAAGAGGAGATTTAAAATGGGTTCATATGTTGTAAAACATCGCTCATTTCCCAGTCTAGACAAACCCAAGTTCAACTGCATGGGATAGTACTTTCCTTCAGCTGCCTCTCACACACTCAACTTCAGTCATGCTCAGCTGTTCTTGTGTCCCTGCTAGTAGCGTTTTTCCCCCAAGCTTTGAACTAATTGAATGGAACATCTTGCCTTTCTCCTCTAACAGATGTCATGTATAATGGAAGTTTCACTGACAAACTGAAGCTTCTTTTTAAGCTGCACATCCCTCCAGGTAAGTTTTTAGCCGTGTTGTTTAAGGGATTTTCTCTTGGCTACTACTCTCTTTCCATTCCTCTTTTTCATTTTCCAGACCTGCATGTTCCTTCTTGTTTCATTAGTTCAAAGTTCACAGTGCAGACCCACAGCTGTAGTACCAGGGCCTGCTTTACCCAGTGTGGTGTATTCCACTGGACCAGGAAAGACCTGGTATGCTCCTAGAGCACTTCTGCTTTATTCACAGGCACAAACATACCCATATGTTGTTTGTGATGCCAAAGAGCGCTTGTCACTGAGTTTCTGTTGTACTCTACCTGCTCTTCAGAATCCTCATGTCATTATTTTCAGCCACTGATTTTGTTACTCTTGTTACTGTGTACTGTATTGACTTGTCAGTATCTCAGCTCTGTTACTGTGTACTGTATTGACTTGTCAGTATCTCAGCTCTGTTACTGTGTACTGTATTGACTTGTCAGTATTTTGCCATGAAAGACTGGACAGAGATGACATGGAAACATGCAAAATATGGTTTGATTTCAGAGGTGATGTAAGACTATAGGACTTGAAACCGTACTTCATCCAAATGATAACGCCCAGGTGAAATCTCAGAAAGGAGGTCTCCGTACAGCTAAAGATGGACCTTTTTGTAGAGACATTTGTTCACTAAAGGCCAAATCCAAAGCCTACAGAAATCGATGGGAGTCTTTCCATTAATTTCACTAAGCTGCAGACCCAATCCTTAAGGCCTCTGTTCAGCAAAGTACTTCATTTGTAATAAGTAATTAAGCATGTGCTTAATTGTCTTAACTTCAGTGGGGCTAAAGCAAGTGTTTAAAGTTAAGAACATACTTAAGTCCTTTGCTAAATTTGGGCCTTAATGTGAAAAATGTTCTGAGGAAAGGCGGGATGTTTTGGGTTCTTAATCACCATTTTGGGAGTCAAGTAATCTGGTTTCTTTCACCAGTTCTGCCAGATCTTGGGCAATTCCCTTAACCTCACAAGGGAATTGTGCGCTTTCCTCACTTCTGTTTCTAAAGCACTTTGAAATCCTCAGCTGAAAAGTACTGAGCCCTGAACCTGCAAATGGGTCTGCACAGGCAGACCCCACTGAAGTTCGCAGTTCTCTAGCGGGGTGGATCCCTGCACCTATATGGAGCTCTGCTGACTCTGGTGGGAACCCACCTAAACTGATTCTGTTGCAGTATCAGGCTAAATCAGGGTGGTTTTGTAAGCGAGCCGACACTCACCCCGGCGGCGCCCCCTGCTGGTCGACTGGGGAATCAGCTCTTCAGCCTCCGGAACGCCCTCTAGCTGGCCGATGTCCCGCTCCTACTCCAGCCCCGTGTCCCTCCCGGACCCCGGTGCCTTCTAGCTGAGGGTGCTGCACCCTGGCAGAACCCCCTCAAGTCTGAGGGTCCCCCCTCCCTGGGGAACCCTCCACCCACTATCCCCACCTTGCCTCAGACTTGGCCACTGCCAGTCACCACTTGCCTCCGCTCACTGAGGCAGACTGCAGTATCATGGTCTCTCATCACAGGCAAGGGGGGGTTGGCCTGCTGCTCCTAATGCTAGCCCTGGGCTGCCCCCTGCAACTCCAGTACCCCTGGGTCAGGCCTTCAGCCTGGGGCTCCCAGGCTAGAGCTTACCCAGCTCCTACCGCCTGGCCCCAGCCCTGCACCAGTCTAGGTACCCTGTTTAAGGCTCCCCGCAGCTAGGCCTGTCCTCCTCTGGAGACAGAGGAGACTGACTCTCTAGGCCCCTGCCTCTCAGCCTTTATACAGGCCTGAGAGTTTGGGGCGTGGCCACCCAGCTGAGCCTGCCTCCCAATCAAACCCGGAAGTTGGCTGGCTCCCAGCCACAACCCCTTCCCTGGGCTATTCCAGCCCTTTCTGGCACGGAGCGGGTGGTCACCCCACTACACGTTTATTATTAATAAAAAATGTTTTGTGTTCTTTCAGAAACTTTTACTAATGACTGTTTGCTGAGCATTTTGCAGCCATTAGTTTTGAGTACAACTTACTCCAGTAGTAAGGTTTGTACTGAGGAATTTCATCTCCAAGCACTTGGAGAGTGAGCTAAATGTTCTATATTCTTTTCTCTTTACTGGTGTTTCCTTTTTTTCCCCTCCTCCACTCCCTCATGTAGTACTGAAAACCCATAAAAACGTTTCTTAGCTGTCACCATATTCCCCTTTCCAGTATGTTGATGACCCAGGTACTACTAACTACGTCTGCTTTCAATTGATTGCATTAATTTTTCCTGCAGCTTTTACTGAAGTGGAATCTCTAAGCCCTTCCAAAGGTGACGATCTTTCAAAAGAAGAGCTGATTCACTTCAGTCAGCTCAATGGTAAGTCCCAGCATGTTTGGTTTAGTACCAAGAATTAGTAATATTCTGTTAGCTCTACTGCCCTAATCAGGAATAGGGCCTTTACTGATAGGTTCTGTATTAATGCTTATGAAGACAGAAAGAATGCTTATGTAAAATGTACCCCCCGATTACACAAATCCTTTACAGGAGCCTCACCCTTGAAGGTCATATATATCCCACAAGGCAGTGCAGAAGTTCTGCACAAATATCCATCGGCTCTCTTCTCAGAGTTATTTTTTCTGTATCACTGTGTGTTGCCTCACGTTGAAGAAGCTGGTTAATGGCTAGATTCTGTGGAATACCATACTAAGCAGTCCTTGGTTATTATTTCATATGTTTCTTTGTATTATAATAGCATCTAGGAGCCCCAGTCATGGGATATGGAGGTGGGTGCTGTACAAACACACACAACAAACAGACCCAAGGAGCTTACAGCCTTCAGACAGGAGACAGCAGGTGGATACAGACAGATGGGAAAACACAAAGAACAATGAGAAACTGCTGGTCAGTGTGATAGGCAGTGGTCTCAACACACCAGAAGCTTAATCGTTGTGGGTTTTCTTTTGTTTAACTGCTGACTATATGCTTAGCGCTATACTCAGAAACAAAGGAAGACTCCCTGTCCCAGGGAGTTTAACATCTACATCCATAATCTTCTTGAGTCTTCTTGTGAGGTTTCAGAAACCTCCTCCATTTCTGAAGTCCCATGCAAAAAGAGGCGAGTCCGCATTTCTGGGGATCTACACAGAACATTTCCTTTAGGAAACTGTCATTTCTCTTCCTTGGAGTTGACTTCCCTTTTCTCCTTCATAAGCTGTGTGTGACAGGTTGAACTCCACAGCAGCAGTACAATATCTGCAGTAAACATTCCACCAGTCTCGAACACCTGGGGGCAGAGAGGTAATGGAGAGAATCTGAGACTACGCAGCTGACTCTGGCTCCCTTTGCAGTCTCTAGGTAGCTCTGAGGTATGGTTAGTAACTCATGCTCTTCGGTGCATCCACATAGCTTCTTCTCTGTCACAACTGAGTTCAACATACAAGCAAACATGTCTTAAATATCCTTCTTGAAAAAGGGAAACACAGTATAAATTCAATCTGTGAAAGAAATACCAAATACTTTTTCTTCTCTTCAAATGTAGTGTCCTCTCCTGTGGATAATCAGGAAGCTGATGCTTTGAAGAGAAGCCCAGAAAAAGGTAAAGAACCTCGATCAACGATGTCAGACACTCGGTTGCCTTCAGGCACATGTGTGGAGAGGAACTGCAGTATCTCGGCAGCATGGCTGCTCCTGCTTGATAGCATTAATGTTTAATCTGTTTGTATTGGGCTTACTCAGGGCAGGTCACAGGTAGGGGTTATATTCATCTCTATGCCCACTCCATCCTTGGTCTGACTAAGACTGTTGAGTAGGAGCTTGACTGAGGGTACCAGCTCATTTCACACAAGTCACTAACGTTCACCTGTTGACTTTTTTTGTCATTTTGTCTGATCTGGTGTAGATTTGAACGGATAACCCGGAGGAGAATCCTCTGTGTCTATTACCAGCTGAGACTAATAATTCCCTTCCCCTTCCCATGGTTTAATTAATGTTTTAGAAAAAAACATGAATATTTATTACTGGATTGATACCGATTGCGTGGTCAAGTAATTTCAGACTAGACATTTTTTAAGTTCCTGGGGAAACATATCACCTTGGCACTTCACAAAAATACTGTCCATCTTATGGGCCAAAACTGGTACTTCTAATCTAAAATCCATAAAGACTTTGGAGAGAAGTTGGATTTGAATTCTCAGATCAAAATCTGCCCCTGCAATTGGATCCTGAGCTTGGCTGGCAAATAGCCAAGGAAATTTGACCTCAGGAGAGCTGTACCATTTTAAGATTGTGGAAATTCACAAGATTTCCATTGTCTTATGGCAAAATTTTGTGAGAATATCTCACTGAAACAGTCCAATCTGAACGTGAACGCTAGTCCCAACTCTGCTTCTCACCTGAACCTTGGTCTAAATCTTAGCCCATGGGTTTTCATAGGTCTGAATAGTGTGTACTGGTTTCCATTCCTTTAATATATGGTGATCATGTCCAAAAGAAAATATAAACCAAATGTTCCAGGACACATGTAATGACTTAGCTGAAAATGTTCCCAAGTGGAATACTTCAAAGATCCATTAGTTCTGAAATATTCTTTTCTCTCAAGCAGGTAAAGAGAAGATTGATATTCAGGCCTATCTGAAGCAATGGCAAGATGAACTTCTTAAAAAAGAAGAAAATATTAAGGATTTGCCTAGAATGAACCAGGTAAAACTAATAGTACCTTGGAGACTAAGCAGTTTATTTCAGTATAAGCTTTCGTGGGCTATAGCCCACTTCATCGGATACATAGAATGGAACAAACAGAAGTAAGATGCATTTATACACACAGAAAGCAACAAAAAAAAAGTTGTAAATTACCATACCAATTCTAAGACGCTGTTTAGTTTGGATGGGCCATTATCAGCAGGATAAAAAAACCCTTTTGTAGTGAAAATGTAGTGGATCTGTGTCTAACAGTTGATAAGAATCTGTAAAAGAGACTTAACTAGGAAAATGCATTTGATTAGTATAATGACAAAGCCACTTAATGTCCCTGTTTAACCCTTGGTTGATGGCCCGTGGGCTAATTCTTTCTGGGCTAATTCTTTCTGGCCCCCCAAGCTCCCAGCTAGGGAAGCTAGCTCCTCCTCCCCCCCTCCCCCCGTTTCCCAACCCCCTGCAGCCTCCAGCGCAGCAGGGTGTCTGGCTCCGGGCCAGACACTCTATTCTGAGTGGCATGGTAAGGGGGCTGGGGAGTTGGATAAGGGTCTCGGGGGGGGTGGGGGTGGTCAGAGGATGGGGAACTGGGGGCTTGGATAGGGTGTGGGAGTCCCAGGGGGCCTGTCAGGGAATGGGGAGCAGAGGGGCTAGATAGGGGGTGGGGTATTCATGGGGGGTGATTGGGGAGGTCTCTGGAGGGGGCAGTCAGGAAATAAGGAGCAGGGGGAGGGTGGTTGGATGAGTCGGGGGTTCTGAGGAGCACTGTCACGGGCCAGGAAGTGGGTGGGGGTCAGATAGGGGCTGGGGTCAGGCTGTTTGGGGAGATACAGCCTTCCCTGACCTGACCATCCACACAATTTTGAACCCCGATGTGGCCCTCAGGCCAAAAAGTTTGCCCACCCCTGTTTTGGAGGATGCTTTTTCATGATAAATTATTTTAAGAAGGTGGAAATAAAGAATACCAGCTAAAAAGAAAAGCCTGTTCTTTGAATAGTCTCCTCCTTAACTCTCCCTAGTTCCAGTTCATCCAGTTCTCAAAGACTTTATACAACCTGTTTCACGGGGACCCTGAAGAGGAGTTGTTATATTGGGCTATAGCGACTGTCACCAGCCTCTTGCTGAAGATGGAAGAAGTTGGGAGAAGACTTCAAAGCCCCACCTCACCAGCCAAAAGCCCACCTTCTGCAGCAAAATTCAGCACGGACAGCCAGAAGACACCGAAGAAAGACAGTGCACCCCAACAGACTGAGCGCAGGAGTGGACAATGCCCTCGCAGAGATGACCACGAATGGTCTTTTGCCTTTGAGCAGATCCTGGCGTCCTTGTTAAATGAACCAGCCTTGGTGAGATTTTTTGAGAAACCTCTAGACATAAAAGCCAAGGTAGAAAATGCTAAAGCTTTACAGTTAAAAGCGAGAACCAGTGTATAGTTTTTTCACCTGTTCACCTTGTGTAACGCGAAGAGCATTGCTATGGAAAGTGAGCATTGTTTATATTGAGAAGATTTGAGGATTTAGCTTTAACTACCACATAATGTTTTGAAGTAATTAAAAACACTTTGAAGCACAATCACATTTTTGTGGTGTTCATAAATTTCAGTATAGTTCAAAAAGGACATATTTTTACCATATTATACAAAATATGCAATATTACTAAAAAATAGTAAATGCGACCCATAGAGGGCACTATTGCAAAACTTTCCGTATGACTATTGCTGGTTGCATACTTGTTTATTGTTGTGATGAATATGATGATTTTCTGCCATCTTCAGTTATAAGTAGTACTAGACCTCTAGGTGTTTTACTTTCAGGCTGGTTTAATTTCTAAGTAACCATTTCTAAATCGGCATGTAGACTCACACCAACCCAGGGCAAAAGCCTCTGTACTAAGGAGAATATAGAGTTTTTTGATGTAGCCTTGATGGTCACAGGAGCATTGTTGATAAAGGACGTTTCCATTCCTTTACTTCAGGGGTGGGGAACCTCCGGCCCGCGGGCCTTATACGGCCCGCCAAAGCCTTCCGTCCGGCCCGCGCGCGTCCCTGGCCGGCGGCTCCCCAGGCGCTTCCCAGCCCCTTTGCCGAACGCGGAGCCGCCCCTCCCCCCCGGCAGCCCGGGGCAGCTCCGCGCTCGGCGAAGAGGCCAGAAGCGCCTCAGGAAGCCGCCGGCCAGGGACGCGCGGGGGTGGGTTTGCGCTCTGTCCGGCAGGCGGGCGTGGCCCCGCGCTGGGGCCGGCAAGCGCCTGGGGGAGCTGCCGGCCAGGGATGTGCGCGGGCCGCCAGGCGGGGGCGGCTCCCCCAGGCGCTTCCTGGCCCCTTCGCCAAACGCGAAGCCGCCCCCCGCGTGGCGGCCCGGGGCGGCTCCGCGCTCGGCGAAGAGGCCGGAAGCGCCTCGGGGAGCCGCCGGCCAGGGACGCGCGGGGGCGGGTCTGTGCTCCGGCCGGCCAGGGGCGGCTCCGCGCTGGGGCCGGGAAGCGCCGCGCGGCCACCCTCAGCCCGGCGGCGAAACGAGGAGCCGCGGGGAGCCGACGGTGGGAGGGGGGGGGGAGACCGGGCTGGGCGGGTCAGTGGGGGGGGAGGCTGGGCGGGTCAGGCCGCCTGGCAGGACCCTGGCTGGCAAGGGGCCAGTGGGGGAAACCCCAAAGCAATGCAGGGCTAAGTACTCTGCCTGCCACTGCTTTGGGGTTTCCCCCGCTGGCCCCTTGCCAGCTGGGGTCTCAGCTCCCGTTGCCAGCCTGGGCTTCGGGGGCGGGGGGGATGGGAAGCGGCCCGCGGATTACATTATAACTGTCAAAATGGCCCTTGGCGGAAAAAAGGTTCCCCACCCCTGCTGTACTTGTTGCTGTACTGTGGTGTTGATCTTTTCTTTATCAGACCCCACCGGCTTCTAGTGAATAGCTGGTGTCAGAGCTGGGCCTGAATCTATGCAAAATTCAGACCAGAATCCTGATTTTCCAAATGGCACCATTTCTACATTGGATCTGTACGCCCTGGAATTTGGGGGACCCAGATTTTTCAGCTTGGGTGCGATTTCCATCGGAGTCATTTCCCATCTGATTCCAGGGTTTCCTGCATCAACCCAGATGAGTAGGTTACCCCCCTGCCAGCACTCTGTATCCCTGAGACGCAAAAACGAGGGAGTTAACTGATGCTCTCCCCTATTGCACAAGGGTGAAAAGCTGGGCATGGATTATCAAAAGGTGTAACTTCCAATCAGATGTATTCCAGTGTACTTGCTGGAGGCACAAGGCAGACAATGGCTAATCCCTTGAAGGAATTAGGATTTGATGTAGGGCACTTATATTTTGTTCGTATCCACTTGCAGGCAGAGGAGGGACAGCTCACTCATCTGGAGCAGGTTGGAGAGACGTGATTTAGTTTGAATGTTGTCCCAAAACCCAATAGTAGCCATCAATAGCCACGTCCAAATCAGTTGAATTCTGACTGCTGAGCCAGGCTACTGACCTGCTGCAGCAGATGCTTCTTTGTTATCTTTGAATCTAGATCAAGCTTGTAACTGTTCATCTTTTGCCATTGGTCTTCCCTTTTGGATCGTTACCACTGGGATAGTTTCTATCCATCAGGACAGATAGCAGCAACAAAATCCTTCAGAGTCGGAAAGTAAGGGTTTTTAGTATGTCAGCAGGGAAAAAAGCAACTTTTTTGAGTCATCATCAAAAAAGGAGCCATCTCTTTCTTGTAAGGATGGTTTGAGACAAGCTCTGCTGATGTTACTGAGAAAGATAGTTGACTCGACTGCTATGTAGTGTGCATTAAACTGGGCTTGAAGAAAGGAGTTGGGGGAAGAAGAAAAGCTTGCATTTTTTACAAAAATGGTGAGCTGCAAATATTAAGTAGTAAACTGCTTAAAAATGCATCTCTAAGGCATGAATTACATACAATCTTTCACTGCAAAGCAGCACTGTTTTTATAAGGTGTGTGTTATTTGTAAAGAATTGGGACAGGAGGTGGTACCAATATGAGGTGGTTTTTCTGTGTTGCTTACACGGAATAGAGACAAAACTAAGATTTCTGAACTTGGCTGTATCTTGCAAAACAATGTTGATATTCTGTCCTTGTGAGTGGGAGGAAAGTTACCATATCTCCTTGAAAGAAGCTGACAACAGTTTTTTGTTCCTAGTCAGTATCAATGAATGTGTATAACCATTTTTTTCCTAATCTCAGGAATTAATGTAAATCGATCTCAATTGAAGGAATAATTTGAAAAATGGGATGATAATACATACAGCAAGGGAAATTAGGCAGTTTGCTTTAGAAGCTTAAATTGGCTTGAGGTTATATAATTTTGATTTGTATATGGTGGATCGAAGTGTGAAAAGCCTGTATCCTTTCACATGTATATTTCTAAGGCAGAGATGAATACTACTGCATGGATCTGTGTATCTATGTTTACTAATTGTTTTCACTGCATATTTTCACTGTTTTAAAAACAAAAAGCAGGTAACTTTTTTGATGTGCTTGGCAAGGGCTTGATCAATCAGGCAAACCTTTACTCATGTGAGTAAACCGTATGCAAGTAACCCCATTGAAGTCAGTGCAACTACTTATGAAAAAGGCTGAGTTGCATCATGCCATATATTTCTAATTTCAGACTTCATTATGGGTTAACAGGTATGGCGTATTTGCCAAGCAAGATAAGTTAAAGGCTTATTGAATTTTTGTGGTGGGTGGGGTAACAAGTTATAAAAAGAGTTAGATGCAGGTTAAATTATATACAGGAAGAAGGTGTTAAAGAAGTCTGCAAAATGTAGTTGACATGATATTAAATAGCTGTTATGCAAAAATAAGCACTTTTACAAATCTCATGCACTTTCTATTAATATTAGTCAAAAGAACCATACAGGAAGCCAATTACCAATTATATATCAATTCTGTACCTGCGTCTATAAATATTATCACACATATATTTATACACAGAGTGACCAGCATACATGTAAAATCTGTTTAAAACTAAAAGTTTAGGGGTACGATCATTCGCGGAGTTTTTATTATCCTAAGAGAGTCTTTTTAGTTGTTTGTTTATTATGGATTTTTGAAAAAAGAAAATGTAATGTCTGTTTTTCTCATTCCTTTATACACCTGTGTTCTGGTCCAGCAAAAAATTGCCTTGACCTTCCGTGCCATGTGAGCTCTAGATAGTTGTGATTGATGGGTTAGCCTTGCAGGGCAAAGCCACCTCGAAGAAACCATCTTTCTGTAGGATGGCAAGGAGTTGTGCAGTTGCTCTAGTGGGAAGAGCTCATGAAACTCCTGGTGCTTGGAGGCTGCAGACCAGCTTCTGATGCCTCTTACCAGTTCTTAGTCCTGATCTGGAATACCTTGAATATTTAGTACTAAGTGTTCAACTGTAGGAGTTGACGCATGTGGGTGAGTGTTTGCAGGAGGTCAAGGGAGAGGCTGTGCTGTGTGAGTTTAGAATCTGGCCCTCTGTCTCTTTTAACTGACAATCTTTTAGCATCAGTATGATGTGAGTAATCCTCTCGCCCAGCCACTCTCACTGGGCATCTCAAATGTCTTTTTAAAATGAGCGAAGAAAAGCCAAACTACCAGTCCAAGGGAAGGGCTAACAAACAGGTAATGTGCCTCTGAGGCAAGTGAACTAAAAAGGTCCATTGTGGGTTTTTTCACCTACCTCGGCAGCACGGTCAGGATTGACCGCAGTTCCGGACACACTGGTGACCTTTTAATAGTTTCAGCCGGGAATGGCAAATTCACTCCCACTACAATCAATGGTGGTTACATTGACAGATTGAAGGAAGAGCAGAACCCAATATTGTAATTGTTTGAAAAAGACAAGCACTATGTTTTCTAGGAAGTTAGAGGGGAGCTCAGTCATCTGGTATTAAAAAGCACTTGAGGTTCACGCCCTCCAACACAGTAAATGTTCAGTTCTTGTAGATGGCCAGGTAATAACATACTGATCTTGTTTTTTGTAGTTTGCCAGCATGGCAACTAAGAAATGGATATGTTTATTTTCATTAATAAAAGAGCCTCCATCCAGTTGTACTATACAAAATACTTCTATTAATTGTTATTTGAGTAAAAGAGTTTCGTAACAGAATTATTCCAATTTGTTTCCAGAGAAATAAGATATTTTGTCTTTTTGCTACAGTTCTATCACCAAGAATGCAAAACATGTTTGTGCCGGCACGTTGGCTTTTTATACAATGTACTGTATGCAGTAAAAGTACTGTAAGTAAAGAGATGTCAATAAACTTGTTTCACTTAAGAAAAAGTCTGCTTTGGAGGCATGGTGGTGTTCCCTTGTCATTGAGCGCCAGGTTTACTGTAATGTTTAACCAGCATGGGATTTTCAAAAGGGCCTTCAGGATCACAAAGGCCAGTTCCAGCCTTAGAACTTACTAAAAACAGAATCTCTCTAATTTGCAGTAGTCACAAGGAATGCCCCAGCGAACTACTGGATTTTGCAAAAGGCAGCCGTAACCTTTTGCTGGGAATTGGGGGTATGCAAAGATTGCAAGGTTCAGGCCCTTAGGGAATGAAATGAAACTTTGCAAAGGTGGGACCCTAATTGAGAAGGCTGTGCCTTCGCTCTTCAGAGGATGTTGTGTTCCCTGGAACCGCGAGCTAAAAACCACTCCGTTGATGGAATGCAAGGAGAGAGTCGTCTAGTCCCAGACCATCTGGGGTTTAACTGTTAACCCAGTACCTTGGGGGGAAAACAGGAAGCCAGTGCATGGATGGTATATACTTCCTAGGTCGGATGACTCGAGAGCAAGTGTGAGAATTTGGGGCCCTTTTTTTTCAGGGTGGGGTGGGTATTGATGCATATACAAGACAAAGCCCCTAATACTGGGACTTCTGGTCACCCTAGTATTCCCAGGGCTATGTGGATTTGAGCAGTTACAGGCAGCAGATCCAGTTCACACTATAAGCAGAGTCCTTGCTAAACCAATAACCAAAATACATGACTAAGCAGAGGCACAAGAAACCACCCTCCAGCTGTCAATGACACTAGGCAGAGATAGACACAAGGGAAAGCTGAGAGTAAAAAAAGTTGCAGTCAAAGAGCCCAGATTTCTAATCCTGGGACTGATTTATCCCAATGTATGATCCTTACCTTTGGAATTCTAAAGTTGAGGGCTGGGAATCCCATTAACGTGTCTCTTTTCCTGCACCACCCCGTCTCTGTCCTGCTCCCAAAGGGACCTGTCTCCCTTCTTTCCCAACCAGGCAAGGTCTGTCTGCCATCCTCCATTCCTGAGATTCCCTATCGCTTCTCGGCTCTACACCCAGCAGGCCCAGCCTGCCCTGCGAGCCACCCCACCTCTATTGCTTTTGTGTGGCCAATTAGATTTGAGGAGCCAGTTGCTGTGTTCTTAAGCCATGTGCCACAGCCCCGATCGAGACCTAGAAAGTTCAGTGGACCTGTGCTGTAAGTTCCAAGCAAAGAACACAAGCACACATGTAAGAGGTCTTAAAAGTATACTTTTATTTTCTTCCAAAATACTATGTACAATCTGTTAAAGCTTGTCGAGATGCAAAGGCTCCTCTCCAATGGAGCTGTGCAGAGACACGGAATGCAAGACAACAATAAAATCTAATGGTCGTCATAAGACACTTCCTTTTTTCCATTACAAAATACTTTAACATTTATAAATGTATCTATATTTGACATCATAGAAAATAAACTAATATTCATACTCCAGTCTAAGTTTTTACAGGGGATATGGTACAATATGTACAAGAACATTTCACTATGTTTGTCAAACCAGCCTGGTTAGAACTACCAGGTGTTAGCTTACAATGTACAAATATGCTAAAAGTGCAAGACTCGAATTAAAGCTGCCTGTGTTTTCAGAGGTCTGGAGTTTTGTGGCCAAATGTGTCTACACGTATGAACGGGAAAGCCGGACAATGTTTATGACTTGAGGTGTCTCGCTCGGAGCTGGCGCCGCTCTCTGGGCGCACTTAGTGTTTCTACAGTCCTACAGTAATAAGCCCAGAGTCTCCTGCTGGTGGAATGTGCACAGGTCCACCTGCTTACTGAAACCAGCTGACTCTAGGCAATTCCAAGCAGGTCCCAAAAACACAGGCCACAGCTAACACAGAGGTAAACAAATCAAAGGTAACCTGAATAGAATCGCTTCATTGGAGAGCGCTCAGGGCCAACGGCTGAGGTCTGCAGTCAGTATTTATGCAGGTTGGGCTCCTGTTGCGTCGACAGGAGTTTGTCTGAGTAACGACTGAACAGAAAGGGAGTAAAACCTGAGTAAGGACCTCAGCGGTTTGGCCCGTGTGTGATTGTCTGAAAAGGGGGAGGAGCTTGAAAGGCAGCAAGAAAGAATGTGCAGTCATGAAAGCTGCCTCTCCATGGGGCAGGCAGCGGAACGGAGGGATGGGGTTTGGTTGTTTTTTTTAATAAAGTGCATGTTTTTTTTGAAAGGCCAATCCAAAAAAGGGTCCCAAACCCTGCTTTCTAGGGCCACCATTTAGCCTCTTCTCTTCCCCACCCTGCACTCCCCAGCCCTATAGAGCAGCCATCCTCAAGGCCATGTACAACTACACCGAACTGCAGGCCTCGGGGGGGGGGGGGGTGTCATATTGCACACTAGCAATGTACGTCTCAGCTGGACACTGGTCCGGAGCTGGGTTCCGTAAATGAAAAGGCAAAGAAAGGCCTTGACTCAGCTTCAGCTATCTCGAAACCCTGGACTTTCTCTGCGCCCGCCTGGTGAGCTTCCAGCCAGCTGCTGGTCTCGTTTACACTCCTGTAAATGCAGAGAACGTCGTCCTCCCCCCCCCAACACACACAGGCACATTCATGCACGCTGCCTGCAGCAGATTTGAGACTGGTTTCCAAAAGAGTGAGGATGAGACTCTTTGGGGCCCTGGGTGGTGGGTTTGTTTTTTTTTTGCATTGGATTTTGCACATGCCCAGCTCCCATCTTTCTTCCCTGCCAGCTCATTTTAATTTTCCAGTTAAACTAAAACAAAGGGCCAAGCGCTGTGGAAAGGGTTGCTCAGGCTGTGGGACTGTCTCGCATGGAGCGGCATACCGGGGGGAGGGGGGGGGGCGGCGCTGCTACTTGAGCCAAGCTTCACCCTGGCCACAGCACATGCGAGCATTCTCCTCCCCCCCCCCCCCCCCAAGCCTGCTGGGGCATTCACGGGGCTGGTTTCAGCTACAATCACAGGGGTTCACCACATACATTGTAGCAAAGGAGAACGTGTGAAAGCCCCCACGCAAGTGTTACTAACATAAAACCGGCCATACGGGATCAGCCCAACGGTCCAGCTAGCCCAGTAGCCTGTCTGTCTTCTGAGCGTGGCCAATGCCAGGCGCCCCAGAGGGAATGAACAGCCCAGATAATCATCAAGTGAGCCGGCCCCTGTCCCGCACGCCCAGCGGCTGACAAACAGAGGCTAGAGCCACCCTGCCCAGCCTGGCTATTAGCCCTCAACGGCCCTTCTCTAGCTTGGTTTTGAACGTGCTTCATCTCTAGAACAACGAACTGGCCAATTTTCTGTGCCACTTCTTGGGCCCTGTCTTGGCCCCAATGAGCGCCACACGCGCAGTACGACGTCAGCCACGGCTACCTCAGCATTTTAACAAACCTGGTGGTAGGTCCTGAGCACAGAGCGGGCCGGAGGGCGCAACACAAAGGTGTTAAAAAAACAAACACCACCACCCCGTTGGAAAAAAAACGTAAGCCTGGTGCTAGCCCAGAGGCTGTGTCCCCCCCTTCACACAGCTCCTCACGCGAGCAGCCAGCCTGAGCCGGCACCCTAGCGCTGAAGGCCCCTCCCACCCCCACCCCGGCGCGCGGTGCTGGAGCTGCACAAGGGCCATGCCCCGCACCGGGTCGTGACCTGGGCTGTGTGTAGTTTAGTTCCAGTGCCATAGCAAAAGGGCCGGGTTGTGTATCAGCAGGTACTGGGGGGGGGGGGGGGGAGGGGGGGGGGAATGGCCAGCGTGCACAGCTGGGGCTACCTACCTAACAACAGAACTGGTGCTGCAGCAGTGTAAGCGGCTCATTTGTGTGTGTGTGGGGGGGGGGGGGGGGGGGAGAGCTGGAATTTCACCGCAGGCAGCCAGGCCTCACGCTGCTCTTAGCCCAATAGCACCATCAGTAGGGAGTTTGTGGGAGCCTGTCCCCATCCCCACCCCAGAGCCTGCAGGCCACGCTGCTCTCCCCGGCATGCAGGGGATCCCCACAGACAGGGAGGAGCGCCAGGCTGGTTGGGCGGGGGGGAGAGTGTTTGTGTGGGGGGGTTTTTTTGTTTATTTTCTCTGTTTCCACAGGGCCCACCCAATTGCCTGGTGGCCCAGCAGCTCATCCACCACCGTACACCTCCCCTTTCGCTGGGTAGGACACCTCCAACCTCAGTGGAGCCGGCCCCCCGACTGCCACTGGTTCCTCCCTCCCCAGGCCCTTTCTATCACTCAGGACTTGAAAGACCAAACATGGCCAGGCAGTGGAATCCCAGCCCTTTGCGCAGACACCCCCCTTGTGAGTGAGGCTATCATTTAGTTACAGGCAGTAAACAACAATTCACAGCCCCCGACCTGTTCGTGACTTAGATCAGTGATTAAATCTTGGGCAGGGCACGGTGTGTGTGTGTTCGTGGCGCTTGTGGCCAGCGGACCACAGATGCTCCAGCTGGTTGCGGACAGGCACAGAATCCGTGACAGACACAGGTCCCCGCTCATGAGTTTGCGAGCACGCCCAGGAATGGCTCCTAGGCCCCACTGCACTACTCCTAAGAGGAAGTAGCTTTAGGTCTTTTCAGCCACATTTGCTGTTACGTGCCTCACCTCTGGAGTGGCTACAAGGCGGCAATTCACTTACCAGCCAGGCTCTTAACTGCCCTGAGCAGGACCCAAGCAAAACACCCCCGAACTTCAGTGTGTGTGTTAGTTCCATACCACAAATTGCACAATAGCCTGTTGCCCCCCTTCTGCTGAGTGTGAGTGGCTCCGCTCACCTCAATGACGTGCCCCTGTGGGGTGGCCAATGGCTCCCCAGGAGACACGTCCCCCTTATAAACGTTGCCACTTTTTTGGCCATGGCCTGGCTCCCCCAAGTGCTTCCCTGGGCACAGTTTATGCCCCATGGACTTGTAGGTAAAGGACAGCCAGAAACACCGCTGTGCTAAGCAGATGTTTGAGGACGTCACCGGAAAGTTGGCAGCTATTGCACATGATCATTTTTCCAGCCAAGAGCCCTGCCGTTATGACACACGCCAATCACAAGGACGTGTCAGGGAAACTCTCCTTCGTATCCCTCTGGCTGCTGAGGTGGGGAAACCCGCTCGCACCAGGAGCTCAGTGATGTTAAGACCAACGTTATTTTCTTTGCCGGCTAATCTTTGGTACCCAGCTTGCTAGCCGCCCTCACCCCGGCTCCACTCACTGAGCCAGTCCCAAGAATGGGCACATTTGCCAATTCCAGCCTAGGGCTTTGCCCCAGGTCGTACAGTGCAGCTTGGGGGAGGGGGGAGGGGGGGTTAGACTCTCTCCTCAACCTCTCATTGTTACGCTCCCGTCTTTTCTGTATATGTCCCCCCAGCACAGGTGTGCTCCAACTAGCCTATGAAAACGGGTCTCTCCTGCCGCTGGCGACTGTTGCCGGTGGCATGGCTGTGCGGAGCCAGGGTGTGGCCCGACGGACCGGAGCTCTGCCCTAGCACCTACCACTGTCCTCTATCACCCTCATGGTCACTTGAAGTTTCACGCTAAGCAGTTTAAAGCTAATTAACACGGTTCTCACTGCCCCAGGCAAGGTGCAAACCCAGGTGCTACGAGTTTTGCCTCCAGCAGCAGGGCCCTCATGAGGCCTGCAGCCATGGGGAGCCTGCCCCGCTCAGCTGTTCCACGCCCCTGCTAAGCAAAAGCCAGGCACCCAGTGTAAGGCACGCTCAGCCCCCTCTCTGCTCGGAGTCCCCGGTCCCAGGTTTGCAAGCAGGCGCCTACTAGCCGAGTGCAGGTGGGGTCCAAACACCTCCCCCCCCCCCCCCCCCCCCCCCGCAGAGCTGGAGCCGAACATGCACCTTTACATTCTCTTGAAATGGGGTTTAAAGTGTCCGAAGAAACATCATCACCCAGACTCTCGGCTGAACCGCAGCAGGCACCGGGGCAAAGCGAGGATGCCCTGGGCCTCGGGACAGCCCGCTGTGGCACAGGGCTGCTCTACAGCCTAGCGGTGTGATGACGGGGGGAGGGGAATGTGTGGCTTTACACCCTGGTGAACAGCCTTTGGGAGCTGGCTTAAAATAAAGCATTCCTGGGTGAGCCCGGCTTTCCAGGGGTGATAGGTTTGGCAAACCACTGGTGACTTGCAGCCACCTTCTCCAAGCAGTGCTGAGCACAGCTCCACTGCTCGCTATGATCCAGCTTGACCTCACCACGCTTTCAGCCTCATCTGTTTCATCTCAACTACTACAGGCTGGCACCCCAAGATCATGGTGACGGAGGGGTCCCAAAAGGGCCTAGAAAGAGCAGATTGATTAGGTTAGTTTGAGGTTAGACAATAACCTTTCCCTACACTCTATTCCAAGTGCCAGCCACAAAGGTATGACTTGGCCAGTGCTTTAAGGAATTCTCCAGACATGGTCTCGGAAAGCTGGGATTAACAGCATAAATTGTCTTCAGAGTTTGGGATCGAGCATGACCCAAATCTAACAATCAGTAAAAAAAAAAGCATCTAAAAATTAAATATTCATTTGCCTTTGGAAAGACACAAACAGTAGGGACACTTTACGATACACTCACTGAGGAATAGACATTTTTGTCAGTTCATAAATATATAGTTAAAAAGTGAAAATTTACAAAAATACAATTTATTGCTAACCCTATGGGCTTGGAATATCACTTGGGTCAGTGTTCATATAAATTTCAGCTGTGCCAAATTGAAACACGAACTAGCAAAACCACAAAGTTTGCCTCCATGTGATTTTCAGGTGTAAAGAAACATGTACTGCAATAGCCATTGGAAAAATCTAAGGACTCCTTGCCTGTACACCCTGAAAAATACTCGGCTACAGGGAATAAAAACATATACATTTATCTGCACACGTATCTTATTAATGGTGACGTGAGTTGGTATAACAACAGTAAGAAATTTAGGCAAGAGTGGTGTTACAGAAATTAGCAGCATTATCCAATCATGTGAAAAAACAAATTATGGGATTGAGGTATAGGAAAAAAGGAAAACAAAATCCACAATTAACCTACTACAACAAAGCGAATTATGTACACGATAATTAATGGGATCCTGCTGAATCTTACAGTTTTCCGTGTTCCGAACACTGGTCTTAAATTCACAGTGAATTTCAGCAACATTTAAAAGGAGCATTGAAGTCCTGAATTGAAAATATTTTCTCAGTTGCAATCTTTGCACTGACCTGATTCATAACGTGCCTGCAGCTAGGAATCCATATTGCAGTCCAAAGGACTTGCAATACTGTGCTGTGTAAGGACATATGGCTTAGTGACCAATAACAGCCACAGATGACTGTATTCTTCAGCAATCATTTTCCTACCTAAGTCAACCATTTTGGATCAACAAGTCTGTAACTGCCTTTGCAGATTAGCTTTGGCAGGCAAGAGCTCCACAACCAACTCCTACCATCCTGATCTTAGCCTCCAAATCCTTTTAGCACGTCAGAGCCCCTCTTGACAGGGTGCACGTGAATTGGAGTTTTAGCTGTTCACAGTTATACTGGGTTTAGTCAAACCAGCCTGTTGCTTAATGAATCCAGACTTTGCTTTGATACTGTCGCTGTGCAGCATCAAGGACTGAATACATAAAAATGGTAATCAACAAGGTACCCATATGGCGATCCTGCTCTCCTGCTGGGACCTTCCTCCACGCTGCCTTGTTTCCCTCTGGGATATCTTATCCCTCTGGCACAGGAGGAGGGCCGCCCGCCTCTCCTTGAATCGCCGTCCTTCCCGACTCCTGCTCAGCACAGCAGCTACGACTCGCAACCTTCTCGGCATGCCCTGGCTTTCACGGCAGCTGCATTTCAGACAGGTCCTGTAAGGTGCAGGACTGACCCTGCGGATGGTGGCTTTGTTGCTGTGGATGGAGGAAGTAGCCCATGGTATTCTGCTGCGGTAGATGAGCTGGCTGGAAAATATGCTGATTTTGACTCCCCTGGACCGACTCAGGGGCTTGCATCTGTAGAGAAGAAATGCGGTACAATCAGACTGGTTTCCCAACAAATGCGGATTCTTCTGGTGCCCTGATCTAGCTTCTTCAGGCCGTTCAACGCTGAGTTCTGGAAAGGGTGGGTCTGATGCTCTCAAAGGAACATATGGTGCAGCGAGGGTGACCAGACAGCAAATGTGAAAAATCAGAGGGTAATAAGAGCCTATATAAGAAAAAGACCCCACAATCGGGACCATCCCTATAAAATCAAGACATCTGGTCACCCTGCGTGCAGAGTCTGGGAGCAAACTACAGGGCCTCAAGTTTCAACGTAACCGCGAGTTTCTGGGCACTCGGTTTGGATGCCAAGGTTATTTGCACTCCTTAAACCCCAGATACCAAGTACCCAATCTGTGGGTCTACGGTTCCTATTGCTAAACCGCCAGGGACGCATTCGGGAAGGCTCCAGTCTGGCTGAGTGCCATTGTCAATGCCTTCTACTGAAGTCTAGAAGCCGCCGCAGCTCCTGCCCCCTCCTCCTCCTGCGAGGAGCGATGGCTCGGAAATCCCCATAGCAACAGATCCAGGAGCCTGCTCCCCCACACACACACACACAGCGGCTCAGCTGGGTTCCAGAGGGTGTAGGGCTTGACCGGTAAGCCTCTGCAGCACAGCCAGACCTCGGTAAGTTCCCGGTGGTGTTGAAGTTGGATCTCACAATGGACAGAGCGCTCATCTTTGCAAGCAAATACCCAGCCCTGCAGCGTGACACACGGATGGGTCATGGAAAAGAAATGTGGTCTGTGATCGGCAATGCAACCAAAAGGCAGCTGTGGACTTACTGTGACTTTGGACATGTCACGTGACTTCTCACTCTCAGTTTTGCTGTCTTTACAAAACGCGGATGAAAGCACCTACCCTTACACCCGTGCTATGAGGCTGAATTAAGGAGTTACCCCTGGAAAACACGTATCGGTGCCTGAGCTGAATTTGTCTTATTCCACATCTTGATGGGATTATTTGTAATCCCGTCTTTTTCAGCCGCCCTGATCTCTTCCTATTACTTTGCTGCATACCTCCTTTGACGGACTAACCACTAAACTTACAGCTTTTGTAAACCCTCTCCGGTTTTGAGAGAATGAAAATTATTTTCAATTAATAATTAGCCTCTGTGATTCCGTCCATGAACTATTTTATCAACTGGGAACTCCTTGAAAATCAAATCTGTCTTCCTGAAAGGTTTGCTCGGTGGCCCAATTAATTCTTTGACTGAAGAGCAGCGCGTGGCTAGTTTAAAAAACCCAACAAGGTCTGCTCAGATACTACAGGCAGATGAGGCTAGATTTTCAAAAGTGCTTTGGACCCAGCAACTCCCAATGCTTAACATTTCCGGCCAGCTTTTCCAAAACGCCCCGGGCACGGAGCGCTGATCTGCATGTGAAAATCTGGCCACTTATTTTGATGCCTACATGAGAGTTATGTTCTCCTGAAAACATGGTCTCAGCTGGGCTGACCGGTGATCCAGGGCAGGCTAGGTGTGTACAGGTACAGTGGGGATGGGGGTCATGTAAGAGAAGACAGACAAAGTCGAGTCATGTAAGAGCCTTTCCTTCTAAACTGCTTGATGGACATTTAGAAACCCTGCCCAAGTGAACTACCTGGAGGTAGAGATGCTGCTGCTGCACCTGCTGCTGGGCCGGCCAGGGGTGGAGATGAACTGGCTGCGTCTGGTGGGAAGTGAAGTTGGCCTGTGGAATCATGACCGACGGGGTAAATATAGGAGCAGGAGCAGGAGTCCTGACTGTGCTACATGTAATTGGCTGCATCGGTAATGGGGGAGGCAGCATCTGCTGTTCTGGAACAAATCTGTAAATAGGAGGAAAATAAAGCACTAATAGAAGGTAAACAATGAATCAGCGTGAAAACAAACACCCGAGGACGACGCTGATTAAAACAAAGCAAAATGCACTTCGCTGAACCAAATGCAGGCTGGAAAAATGGCCTGGAAAATGCCACAAAAATCTCCCATCATGGGCAGTGGGTGGCATAGGCTGTACCGCCCCAAACAGCCTGGCATGGCCCTACTCACACTTCCCCCAGGCCGACTCCTGCAGTTCTCCGCCATGGCCCAGCCGGCACTCGGACCGCACCACCAGGAGCTGCAGGGATGGGGGGGAGAGCCCTTGGGCACAAGGGGGGGGAGGGGCTAACATCCCCCCAATGGCTGGGTCACCGGCCGCCTACATCTCCCATGTCCTTGATCAGTCTAATGAAGTGGAATTCCACATGTGAGAACAAGAGTATCTGATTCGGAGAAGCTGAAGGCTCTGCTATATGGATGCCCCATCCGCCCCCACCGAAACCACGAGTCTTGTGACTTGGCCAGTTTAAATAAGAGATTAATCAGTTCACAGATTCCACGGCCAGAAGGGACCATTGTGATCGCCTTGTATAACACAGGCCAGAGAACCGCCCCGAAATAATTCCCAGAGCAGATTAGGAAAACATCCAATCCTGATTTGAAAATGGTCAGTGGTGGAGACTCCTCCATGACCCTTGGTAAGTTGTTCCAGCAGTTAATTGCTCTCACTATTAAAAATTGGCACTTATTTCCAGTCTGAATTTGTCTAGCATTCATCTTCCAGCTACTGGATTGGGTTATACCGGTCTCTATTAGTCTGAAAAGCCCATTATTAAATATTTTCCCCCATGTAGCTATACACAGACTGTAATCAAGTCACCCCTTAACCTTTCCTTTGTTGAGCTAAATAGATGCAGCTCTTTGTCAATGAAACAACCACATCCATCGGCATGCTTAGATTTAAAGCTCTCTGGGCAGGGATAAACACACCGGAGCCTCGCTATAGCCCAGGTTTGCGTACAGCGCGGTTGTTGCCATGGATCTCAAATTTGAATATTTAAATTGGGATCCATTGCAACTCGTCCCCCCGTGTTAACGCGGTCCCTGCATTAGCGCAGCTCCGTGCATGGATCCTGAACCCCGGGCTGTAGCGAGGGTCCAGTGTACTTTGTTGTATGTTTGTACAGTGCCTAGCACAATAGGGGTGGCATCTCTGGGTGCTACTGAAACAACAATAGAAATAAGGTGATTAGTATTAAACTTCTGTGCCAGCACCACCCTGAAAGGTGTGCCGCTGTGTGAAGATGAACTGGTGAGAGCATAAGAACACAGCCAAGACTTTGCCTATGCCAACCGCTAGCAGTGCAGTAACAATGCTTTTCTTTCTCTAGTCTGTTGTAGAGCTGGAGAGGGAATGTATTTTATTTCCCGTGAACATTTCTGAACAAACATTTTTTTCATTTCTGTCAAAAAACGTTGAATTTTGGGGAGGATGGTGAAAAACCAGAACCGGGACGTTGTCAGTTCTCTGAAAATGAACGCAGCAAATGGCTGCCAAACCCTCCTCCCCTCTTCTCCACCCCCTCCCTGCCCCGCAAAATGTCAGATTTTAGTTTCTAATAAAAGCCTGAAAAATCTGGATGAAACCTGAAATTTACTTGGAAAAATTTCTATTTTGTTGACAGGATGTTTTTCATTAAAAAAAAAAAACAATCCGACTTCATTTTTTCCCCCATCCAGCTCTAGTTATTTATCTCTTTACCACTGATTTTTTTTCCTTTTTTTGGTAACCTACATTTTTGATCATTTTCATGGCCCAGAGAAGAACCCCCATAAGATCCTGCACATGGACAACGCCTCTGAAGAGAAAGTTCACTGCTGGGGTCATGTACGATATCACAGGGAAGACTTACTTGGCTTGCTGTCTGCCAGCACAGTTTTGTGATGTCTGATTACTGCCATTAGCATTGGGCATCAAGGCTTGGACGGGCTGATCCAACAACATTCTACAGAAGAATGAAAACATGGCGCAGTCAGAAAAGATGTTTGTTTTTTCCCAGGTTCAGATTCTTCACAGTCAATCTCTGTGGTCCCTAGCCCTGTAAAAGCTCTCAAATCTTCACTAACTCATTCCCTTCAAGATTAGGGACCTGAATGCTTGTGTGCTTATAATAGAAGATCACCATTGTATCATCTGCTCTAAAGAGACCACAGATCTGAGTTGAAACGTCTAAGCCTTTCAGATCACAAATGTTTAAATGATCTTGTTAACATCCCACCCTGGTGCAAATTAAGGATCCCGTTCTCTCTTTTGCTTTGGACACGAACACGCATTTAGCCAGCATCTGCCCCCAGAAGCGTTCCAGGTGCCTCTTAACACATACCAACATTTAAAGTGTTTGCCCTTGGGGAGTGATGGGGCTGTGTCTATAAAGTACAGAGCACACAAAAATTGATAATATTCGGGCCAGATTCCATCCAGGATTACATAGGAATTTGACCTTAACATGTTTAATGATCTAAAACCTTTTAGACAGAAAGGCCTTCTGGCAACTTTTTTTTTTAAAGGGCCCAATCCTGCAAACACTTTTGAAAGGGCCTCAATCTGGGAGCCCTTTATATAACCAATATCTGCTGAGACATCATGGGAGTTCTGCATGTGGACGGCTAGCAGAACTGCACTGAAAAGGGCTATTTCCTGGGCATCCAACCTGGCAGGAGAAAGGATATTCTGGAGTTCCTGGGCAACTAAGAGAAAACTATAGGAAGCTCTAGTTTTGCCTCTTTATTCCCCTGAAACCAAAAGCTCAGCTCCCTCTGACCAAAGCAGGGCATATAGTACATCCCGTGCCTAAAAAGCTGTTAAGTTATATGGGAGGCATATGTATGGAGGCATTAGTAAAGTGTTAGTAAAGCACTGATAAAGCATTAGTAAAGTGCTGGTTAAGTGTTAGTAAAACAATAGTAAAGCATAGCTCCTGATGTGTAGAATGAAAGCCATCACTGCTGCCCAGTCTGGTGCACAATGGTATGTTCCTCCCTCTCAGCCCTCATCAGGGGCCAGCATTGACTGAATTCCTACCTTAGACTCCGATCTTGGCTGTAGTCAGACGGTTGTTGCCTTTCACTCATTTCCGTCGGCATCTGAGCAGACACAGTGATGGGATGAGTTTGGGAAAACACCATGGGGCTGTTGTAGAGGGGCATCGAAATGCTTGTCTGTGCTGGCAGACATGCTTGCTGTGCCTGGCTGCCCCTCATTAAGTGCTGCTGCTGTACCTGCGACATAAAAAATTGTCCCCTATTAGACGAATCAATTCCATGGTAGAGACCATCGACATTTAACGTGCAGTTAGAAGGCAGATTATGTGACAATGGCACGTTCTGCTCCCTGAATACAACAGGGGACAGACAGCAGATCCGGTGAGTGCAAACGGTATGTCTGTGCTAGGTATCCCTCAGTGGCCATTGTGCAGGTGCTAGGAGACTTCGCTATAAAAATAACAGAAGGGGGAGAGGAGCACAGGTGTGATGGAAGGAAGGAGCCTATAGTGGGAGAAGGTGACTGGAAAATCTGGAGCCCGCACTAACAGCTTCTTGTACTTCCTCTAAGAATATGCCTTCTTCTCTGAGTTACAGCAGTGTAATTCCCACTGATCACACGGAGCGACTCCAGATGTACTCTGGTCTAACTGAGAGCAGAACTGGAATCATAGGACCAAAAAGATCTCTGGTGTGACTTCACTAACTTCAACAGAATTCCACCAGGAATGATTTTGGTCCCCTTAGATCTAACACCATTAGGCCATTAAATCTCTGAATACTACAGCAAAGTGGTGTCATCTACACTGATCACGTGAAACGAAGTAACATCTTAAAGCTGATTAAGTGAAACACGTCACACTCACTACAGCACAAAACCTAGACTCAGGAGGCAAGGGGAGAATTGTGCTCATTAGCGGGAGTAAAGTGGAAGGAGGCACAAGGGCCGGGCATCAGCACCATCCTTGGTGTAACTCCAGCCAAGTCAGGTGGAGTTGCCCTAGGGACGGATCTGTCCCTAAATGTTCTGACATGCAATAATTACATTCAGTTGCTATTGAAGAGAACCAAGAAGTTAGCAACCTGTGAGGAAGCGACACAAGGTTCCCTGAGGAATTGATGTGCTGACGGTAAGTGTGGGGCACTGTAGTGTTTGGATCCCATAAGGCCTTGCTGCTGAGACTTCTTGGCTGTGGTCTGCCTGGTTGCCCCAGGCTGCTGTGGTTGAGATGGTCTTCTTGGGCTCTGTTGTTGTACGTTGTTAAAGACTAAGGGCATAGGTTGTTGCAACATCATCTGTAAGAAAGAGATACATGAGCATTTTTAATGCGTCTACCTGACTGTGCTCCAGGAAGCTGTAACGCAATGTACAATATTGCTCATCCAAAGGATCTATTAAATCAACAGATTAAGAAAAACTGTGCTGGATGCCCTATAGCCAATAAAACAAGGTCCTTTTCCACGGCTTAGCAACCTGGTATTGAGAAACTGACAGTTTCACCTCTAGTTCACTAGTTCTAATGAAGCTTAGTCAAATCAAAACTGAAAGTCACTAGAATCGGATGGCTTCCATCAGAAATCATTTCTGGAGAACATTCCTTTTCCAGAATTAAATCATACTCAGTTGTTCCAGTCTCACCAAACTTGGGATATCTGAAGAACATTTGCTTTCCTATGTTGCTCTGTCATTAATTTTTGTGTCACATCTACTTATTTCTTTCATGGCATAATCTAACATGTGAAGAGTGATTGTTGCCTTCCTTGCTGTCATATTTGATTCGAATAGCCACCTCTCCTTAATGAGAAGTAGTTTTTTTCCAGAAATTGGTCTCCATTAGGATGCACTGGCTTTCACTAGCAGGACATATTCATGTAACACTATGAACAATATATGTCCTCTAATTCCTCAGGAAGAATTTGGCCCTGCTTTCTAAACCTATCTTGTTCAAACACAACTTTAAGAGAGAACAGAAAACCAACCTTTGACAACCTCATAACATGATAAAACCCTGTTACCTGGCTTCACAAATGAACACTGCAAATAGTCTATGACCACTCAGAGCCAGTGAATAGTATGATACAGAATTTATTCATTTCACCTAGAAACGCTTGTATCAAAGCTAACAACTTGTCTCTTATGGCGTTGTATGGCAGCTAAGGATACAGAGGATGATGCAACGCTGTGAATTGCTTTGTTCAAATTACTGCAGGATGAGTCTGTGCAAATAATACTTTTATTGCAACTTGGGGATATTTTATGCAGTGGCCAATATGGAACACAAATACTGTATCTACTCACACAGCAACACGTGTTATTTTCTGTAATAGCATCAACTTCTACTGTAGCTCTTCACACTGTAATGAGCCACTAGGGGGAGCTAGAAGGTAATTTTATTCCAGACACTTTAAGAGACAGAAATTCCAATTAAATAATGAATTAAGAAAAAGTAACTCTGGGAGTAAGGTTGTAAGTTCCCCATCTCTGACTTGAAGAGCTCAGTGATGGAGCTTCCTCTGTGAAAGCGTCTAACTGGAATAAAGCTAGTCACTTGCTGACCTTTAACAGCACATGAATGGATTCCTTTTGGAGGAAACCTGCCTGAGATCTTTATAATGGCTGGCGTACTGGTGCCAACTACAGTAGTTATTGGAATAGCCACTAGATGGTGCTTAATCGTTAGCCTTAAATACACTATCTATCTGTGGTACTTAAGTGACATACAACAGTTGAATGGAGCATTAGACAAACTGAAATCTATTTCCCCATACTAGGTATCCCCCTACTGTTACTCACACCTTCTTGACAACTATTTGAAATGGGCCATCCTGATTATCACTACAAAAGGTTTTTTTTTCTCTCTTGCTGATAATAGCTCACCTGAATTGATTAGCCTCTTAGACTTGGTATGGCAACCTCCAACTTTTTATGTTTTTTATATCTATATAGATCTTCCTACTGTATGTTCCACTCTGTGCATCTGATGAAGTGGGTTTTAGCCCATGAACACTTATGTCCAAATAAATGTGTTAGTCTCTAAGGTGCCACAAGTACTCCCCGTTGTTTTTGTGGATACAGATTAACACGGCTACCACTCTAAAATATTCTTACAGTCTCCCTTATTCTCACTGTGCATGTTGAACTGTGTGGGATGCTGCTTTAATCTCCTCCCTTCCTTCTTTATCTCTACTCCTTCCCCTCTGTAATCCTATATGTAATTCCTGGCAAACTGGCCCTGTATATTTCACATTAGGGTATATAATAATCACACCCAGTGAGAGAGTGTTTTCAGAATGCTCAGGATTTGACCGTATGGTGTTAGCTGGGCCAGTGTCTACAACTCAAACACTGTGTTGGTCAACATACATAAAGCAGCTGCCGCAGAATCATAAAATACAAGATAGTGAACTGGGAATAACAGAAAATCAAGTCTAACTATAAAGTTTTGAAGCATAAGCTTTCGTGGGCTAATACCCACTTCGTCGGATGCAAGCAGTGCTTGCATCCGACGAAGTGGGTATTAGCCCACGAAAGCTTATGCTTCAAAACTTTATAGTTAGTCTTTAAGGTGCCACAGGACTCTTTGTTACCTCTGCTATTCCAGACTAACACGGCTACCTCTCTGATTCAGAAAATCAAGTGCTCACTTGTGCCCAAATAGGTGGAATCCATGGCCACCCCAATCCTATTAACTCTGTCAGTTTTAGCTGGAAATCTGCTACTGAGCTTCTGCAGTCTTACCCGGTCATTAGAACACCAAGCTCTTCCTGGGTAGGTGACTTTTATTAGACATAAACGTTGGGAATGTTTTGATCTGGCACAATTACCAATTTGATATTTAAAGAACAGGGAAGCAAGAACCTCCAGCCCTGCTGCTGAAAACACTAAGCCTTCCTTTCTCTCAGGAATGATCACGGTTCAACAGCTCAAGAGTTTAGGAATACATGGCCCACAGAGTTCATTTCTCATTCTTCTCCTTGTGGCAGGAGATAAAATACCCCACTGGGCTCTTTTCCTACCAGCCTAGATGCTCCTGACGCTTAAGATAAAACCAAATGATACTTTGGGCCCAGGGAATCAGACCCGGGGGGCGGGTGACACTGGAACAGATTCATATACCTGCAGATTGGAATCTTGCACTAGCTGGAGCTGCTCTTTGATAACGTGGAGCTCTTCTTGCTGTGTCTTGATGTCAGCTTGCAATATGCGAGTCCTCTCCTCCAGCTGTTCTTTGAGTTGATGCATCATCCCTAGCTGGGCTGGGAAGTGGTACACTGGCTGCGGAGAACAGAAAACACTTCACAGTTAGCACCTAGCTGGATGAACTCATTGCTGCGGACTGCAGAAGAGCGAATCTTCTCACGCAGGACACACGGCTTCTCAACATATGGGAAGCTGCCCCCATGGAAAAATTGAAAAATTGCACATTGGATACTTGTAAGCCGATGCACCAATGTGTTACTAGAATCTCACTGGTGTTACTCCACCGAGCATAGATGTGGAGTAACCCAGTGGTGAATCAGATTTTGGTGATCTCTCTTTACTTGTACTGAAAAGGTCCGGTGAACTAGGAAGCTGTCTACTCTTCCCATCAAACTTTACATCCCTAGTGATGTGTTATTGGTTATTATTACTTTGCTACATTTCTTCCTTGCAAAACAGAATGCCTGAATGGCAGGAGCTTGCTATGAGTCTTCCTATGGAAGGCACCTTACTCTAAAAATTATTCTACAGACCCCATGCAGCTCCTGAAAAAGTCAATGGAAAAACTGAGCCCTAAATAAGAGCTCAGTCAGGAGCCACCTTATACATGTGCAAGGAGTAAGGGGCTGCAAGGTGCCCCCGACACCCCTGTGTAGCTACCCACATGAGCAGGGTCATGAGCTGATGAGCCGTTCCTCCCTCTAGAGCGAAGGTGGAAACAGGATCGTGACTCTCTGAGTCACTATTTGGTCCCTGGGCTGCTCCTGGGAAGTGCAAGTACACAACGCCCCTTCCTCAGGGGAATGCCAGGATCCAGTCCTGAGTGAGCAAGAGAAAACGAAGGGATGCAAAGAGCGGAACTAGGAGTATGTCAGATTCTTGTTTCTGACCCAAGCAGCTTGCTAACGCTAGTATCCTCCATATCACTGAGCGCTTAGGAACCGTCATCGGAGGGGCCTGCCTGCGTTTGCTTCTCTGACGGGCCACTCAACGGCACAGACATGGTTCAAATAACCAGGAGAACGCTGTTGCTGGAACCAGAACAAAGGTCTCCAGTTCTCAAACCTGGTGCATCCAGCTATAAGGTAAAGCGCTGCTAACTCAAGCCAGCTGAGTCTCTTGGACAAGGTGTTCAGACCTCTCCTTATGCTACAGTCAGGTTACAATCCGCCGGCCATGATCTTAACGAACACGAACCACGTACCATCACAGCTTGCTGCGAGGGAACCGTTGGCTGGGCCACCTGGTGCAGAGTGACATGTTCAGCGGGTGCCTGAGGAGTTACTATTGCCTGGGGAAGAGAACGACGGTTTGGTTTAGACCACAGTGCACTTCACGTGAGGGGCAAGAGAGTTACCGAGAGCCAGATCTACCCCAGAAGGAAATGTGTTACCCCGCGGGGTTCCCGCTCTCAAAGCGTCCGTGCGGGCCGGCTACAAGGGAAGACATTCTCACGTGACCTGTGGACACGCCCATTCTACCTTGTCGATTTCCTCGCACTTCAGAGATCTTTCACTTCCTTCGTGTACCACACATTTACCATCTGAGAGACGGCTCCACGGGGGGCTGGAATAAGCGACCGACTGACAGTTTTACCAATTGAACCAGTGCTGGCCATTCATCTGGGGACAGGGCGAGCCCTCGGGGAACCCCATTGGAGTCAGCACAGCTGGACGGATGAATCTGGCCTCTTCCACTTCCCACCGCTAATTGCAAATCTTTATCTGAAAGCTCCCTTTCCGGATGAACCCCCTTCACCCACACAAACCCCGAGAAAACTGGGCTTCGCCTGGCTCTGGGCAAGCAAAAGTCAAACCTCAGCCCCCACGAGGCCCCCACTGAGCCTGCAGTGCCCCTTCCCCCAGGAACCCTTCCCCCACAACACTTGCCTAGGGCACTGTAGCCCCATGGGGCTGCTCTCTGTTGGTCATCTCCAGCACACCGCTAGCCCACCTGACCAGGGAGAAGCTTCTGATTACAGTCACAAGGCCAGACGGAAGCACCAGACCAGCTGGTTGGACCTCCGGGGTATCACAGGCCAACCACACAGACCACGAAACCCGCCACCGCCGAAATCACCGTCCCCCTTGCAGTGCCAAGCGCAGGCTGGACAGGCCGTCGCTCGCAGGGTTACCTACCTGTGCGCTCCCACTTGAGGCCAGCCTCAGCGATCCCTTCTCCGGCTGACCCATTGGCACGGATTTCCTGGTGGGAGTGCTGGACTCCGTGTGCCGCATGGAGGATGTGGCTGCAGACGAGAAATTCCTTTCAGATGAAGTAACGGTGCGAGGCCATGAGACGCGCTCTCCTAATCTAACAGAACCCGGAGGAGTGGAGGCGGGGCAGCCCTAACAGTTACCTAGCACCCCAAGACACTGCTGGACCTCACAAAAATATCCGCTCTAACAACTGTCTAAACATAAGAACATAAGAATGGCTGTACTGGGTCAGACCAAAGGTCCATCCAGTATCCTGTCTTCCGCACGTGGTCAATGCCAAGTGCCCCGGAGTGAGTGAACCGAACAGGTAATGATCAAGAGATCTCTCTCCTGCCATCAGTGGCAAAGAAAGCAAGAGGGTAGCAATGAATGACCACGCCCAGCCCATGAGTCACGCCAAGCCGCACTGCTGCCCAGACCTGCTTACTCCTCATCTCCCCTTCTCCTGCTAGGCAGGGTGGCCCGTTTCTGATGATAATGCCCCATTTCAACATTCTCTCCAGATCAGCCCTACAGAGCTACACAAGCTTCCCCACGTGAGCACGAAGCCAGACCGTCTCGGCCCTGAAACTCGCTCTGAATCCTCCACTGCATGAATAGGGCCCCCGGGCTTGCTTTCAATACCCCCGTGCATTATATGCATGTAACATCCCTCTGAGCCCTTGTCCTGAGCCCAAATGTGACAGGGTGACGTCACTCTTCATGTCAGGAGGCCAGTCTCCCAGATCTTCCTGGGCACTGATTCTCCTCCGTCCAGGAAGTGAGGGGCCAGCTCTTAAATGTCTGACCAGGTTAGATTTGCACATGCGGCCCCTGCAGGACTTAGCCCTCAAACTAAGACAGGAATGATGATCTGAGGAGACAGACCAGCAGTTTCTACTGAAATGGATAAAACGGAGGCATTTTTTAAGGGCATTCATGGAAAGGTCACATTCAACTCCAGTATCTTGTTGCTTCAGCTATGACTATCTAGTCTGATTCTCAGCGGGAAGGCTAGAAAGCTACACATTTCCCTCCTAAATTTCCCCTCATTGTCACCCCTGGGGGGGCAGTAGCGGAGGGGGTGCTAAGTGCTGGCAGCTGTCAGGGCTTTCACCAGTGTGACCTACACCTGCCCTGAGCAGGGAGTAAACGACACAGCTGTTAACACGCCAGCCCTTGAGTGCCTGCAGCCCACTGGAACCGCACCAGTGGGGAACTGTAGGGGCAAATGTCTAGTGTAGACACACCCTAGGCTCGTCCCTCCCACCCTCTGCTCATTTAATAGTCATCTCCTTCTCTGATCCATCCACACTTGGTATCAGAGTCTTCTCTTCATACAACCTTCCCCTATCTCTGCATTCCCTGGCTCTCATCCCGTTCCCAATCACAGCCCAAACTCCACCTGCCTGGCTGCATGGACGACGGAGATTTCCAACGCACCTGCCGAGGCTGTATCTAGGCGTCTTTGGAGGAGAAAGGAGGACCACCAAGAAGGACAAAACTCTCCACCTCCTCCCTTGACTAACCCCACTCACAAGCACTGGGCCCTTCAGCTTCGTCTTCCCAGCTTAAAACAGGTAGTTTTACAGCGAGGTAACCAACCCATGTTAGTGATCCCGCTGTACAATCCCAGCGGAGATGAGGCTCTGGACCTCTGTGAGGGAGTGGGGGCAAGGCCAGTGCTAAACTCCCACCCAGGGTCGGCCCCGCCTCGTTTACCTTACCACAGAGGCCTTGTCTGCATTCTGCTTTCACAGCAGGGTGACTAACGCGCGGTAGCTGTGGTATGGTAAAAACACACTGTTTTGGGGCAGTGAGGACACATCCTTGGGGGCTACGTTCACTAGCCCTGTCAGCTTCGCTGTGGTTCAGTTGCTGGGGGAACCCCAAAGATGTCAAAGGGGACCACTCTGGATTCAGACGGGTGTGGGAGATATAAACTAACCAACCGGCAGAGTGTCCCCTCACACGGTTTTTTTAGGTCTCTCCAAAGAGCTTAAAACTTCCAACCGAGATTTGGGGTGCAGGGATTTTTTAAAGCAGCTCTTGTACAGCCCCTCGCCTTCGCCGGGATCTGCTGAGGCTGACTAGGATACGTACATGCTGAGTCGGAGAGCGCTGTGTGCGAAGATCGCCGGGAGCTAGGGGAGGATACAGACACTCGGTCCCTGCTGGTTTCCTGGTTGTTTCCACATTGCCTGATGTCTATGTAACTATTGTGACTCTGCAGTGAATAAAACAGCAACATCCTTAGCAGCACAAAAGCAACATCAGCGTGAGCCCCTTTGAATCCTGATTGTGGCTCTTTCTCAGACAAAAACGGTGTTTGGGTCTTAAAAGGGCCGCAACTACAGCTACAATATTAATGTGGGTGATTAGAAACAACCAGCAGCTTGCCCCAAAGAGACCCTGAGATGGCTCCTTAGGGTATGACTGCATACCCGAGGTGGGACTGCAGCTGGGGTAGACCTACCGGTGCTGGCACAGCTAAAAATCCCAGCTCAGATGTGGCAGCCCGGTCTTTAGCACAAGGAGAGTGCACAGCCACGCACCAGCCTTCCACTCCCACCCAGGGAGCTAACCTCTCACCCCCCCTCCTCATTCTCTCCCTCCGCTGGGAGAGACAGAGCTGCTGTCCTTTTTTCAACAGGGGTGGGGGAAAAAATGCAGGAAAGCAGTCTCCCCGCAGATCAGGGAGAGCTGTATGCTAGAATGAGCGCTTGCGAGAATGCAACAAAGGCTCTTTAAGACAGTAAACTATCCAAAATACACCATGGACTGTACCAAATCTAACTCACGGACACACACACACACACACACACACTCAGCAGTCAGATCCACCATGCCTAAGCAGTTTGCCACGTAAGGACCACAGTGTATTAAAGATTTATTATTATATAACCAATCCCCCTGCACCTCCCTGGGAATGGTTTCTCTAAAGTAATGTCTGAAGAGCTATAAAGCCAGCGGATTGATAATCCCGAACGATTACCAAACGAGACACTTGAAATTACTTTGCAATGTCTTGTTTTGAAGCTACTCGGGGATACACTTAAACGAAACTGCAATGACCTTGTTAACTGAGCAGGAGGGACGATGCCCAATTGATCCAAACAATGGAAATTATTGCTATGATCACAGCTCTGCCCTCCCTCTGAATCCTGACCAACCTTGCAAACATGGCTGAGACCTGGAAAATAAAATCAATAAATCATTCTTTTCCCTTCACTTCCCATCTTTGTCTGATTACCCATGGTGAGTCAGCACAAAAGCGGCAGACACTGGTACTGATCTGTAGTCAGTGTCTCCTATGTCGGTGGTACTGAGAGTTAGTACATCACTTACTATCTAACAAACTTTATTCCGTTCTCAGTAAAATAGCTCCTTTTCTTCTACTGAACTGAGTGGCTTACGATATAATTTGGGCAAAGGCCTCAGAGAGCGCAGGAAATCTGCCCTAGAAGTATAGTAACGATGCAATTATTATTGAGTTTGCATTGTTATAAACGAGCATTTTTAGTACAATGCAGTGTTAAAATCCTCCTGGTGGGTTTGAAAGCTAAAGAACTAGATGGTTTGGAGGCTGAAGTGAGTAAAGGGACACAGGGAAGGCGCAGTCCATATGTTTTTCTAACATTAATGAGTTGCTTTTATTCGTTCCCTTCAGCAGGCAGTACCTTCAAAGAAGAAGATGCCAGTTCTATTGATGACTCCTCAAGGCCAAGATCTCTCCTTCTTTCAGCTCGAACCTCCGCGTAACTACATTGCAAAAACAAGAGATTTAGAAGAAAATTCTTATTGCCTATTGGAAGTGAAAAGTAGGCTGTGAAATAAAAACAATGGCTGCTTCCTTAATGATAGCTAAGCTGATATACCAGTTCCGGAGGAGCTCTTATTTTGTACCTGCAGCTTTGTACACACACACAATTGTTTGTGGACAAAAGGTACAGTATTCTACAGTCTGATGACTTAACGGCAAAGCAGATGCAAGAAACTGCATATGTAACCTGGGGCACCGAGACGCTGATTTATAGATTCTGGCCCTAAATGTCTTAAAGCAAAGCGATACTCAAAGCAGAACTCCGGGAATGTGTTCCTTCGTGAACAGCAGAGGAAGAGCATCTTCATCCTTAGTACAATTCCCTTCACAGAGGAACTCCCCATTCTCCGCAGCCTGTCAGAGAAACAGTCCGGATGCAGGAAAGTGACAGTAGGAGGGACGCACACAGCTTCCAGCCTGTAGCCAATTTCTTGTGTGTCTTAATAACAGTGGTACAGTAGCTCAATGGGACTCAAGCTACGCCCCGGGGAACTCTGCCTGAGGAAGGACTGCACGGCTGTGAGCGCTGATGTTGTAACTGAACAGTATCACACGTGCGCGGGCACCTTCCACGAATCACCGCAGGTGGGAACACAAACCTACCTCCTGACTTCAGTGGAAGCCGTGCATGGGGAATGATGGAAAGTGATGAGCCAAATGTAAAGCTCATTGAGACCCCTGGAGAATATGACTCTGAGTCTAAGCTCTCTTGCAGCTCTTACTCGCTGTCTTTGAAATACTAAAACATTAATGATTTATAAGACTGGGGATTAAACTATGCGAGTTCTTAAACTCAAGGAGATATTTCGGAGACTTTCCAGTATGTGTAGGGAGTGTGGGAAAGGTTGCAGTGTTAGAAGTAAGGTTGGGGTAAACCCCAGATCCTAAGATGGGGTTAGTGCAGGGGTGGGCAAACTTTCTGGCTCAAGGGTTGCAAAATTGCATGGAGGGCTGTGCCTCCCCAAACAGCCTGGCCCAGCCCCGTGTCTGACCTCCTCTCACTTCCTGACCCCGACTGTCCCCCTCAGAATCCCCAACCCATCCAACCCTCCCTACTCCTTGTCTCCTGACCACCCCCTCCCAGGACCCCTCTCCCCTAAACGCCACCCCTAGGACTCCATCCCCTATTCAATCCTCCCTGCTCCCTGTTCCCTGACTGCCCGCCTCAGAATCCCCGACCCTTCAAACCCACCCTGTCCCCTGACTACCTCCTCCCGAGACCCCCTCCGACTCTAATCACCCCCCAGGATCCCACCCCCTATCCAATTCCCCATGCTCCCTGTGCTCTGACTTCTCCAACCCCTGTCCACACCCTCTCCCCCGACAGGCCCCCCAGGACTCACACACCCTATCCAACTGACCCCTGACTGCCCCCGAAGACCGTCTGCCCCTTATCCAACCCCCTGGCCCCAGCCCCCTTACCGCACCGCTCTGGCCAGACACGCTGCCGTGCTGATCCACAAGAGCATCCACCCCTCCCCCACCTGAGCACTGCTTGTGCAGCTTCATGTCTCCGGGGAGAGCGGGGGGACACCACGGGAGGAGTGAGGGGCTAGCCTTCCCAGCCAGGAGCTCAGGGGCCAGACAGGACGGTCCCACGGGCCAGAGGTGGCCCGCAGGCCATAGTTTGCCCACCCCTGGGTTAATGGGCATAGATCCATTAAGAGGTCAATTGGGAGTTACCCATTTACACCATTTCAGAATCTGGCCCCTTAGCTGTCAATTTCCTTTACTTCATCTTTCAAATCCAAGATCCTATTAATTTTTCTATTTTACTAAGTAAAACTAGTAAAACCTGAACTATTTGATGTGTATCTAGGATGTTATTTAGGATGTGCATGCACCAGAAGCAGAGACAGAAACATATGCTCACTCACACTCCATAAAGTCGGACCCTTAGGTGACAGAAAGATCTAAAAATTCCCCAAAACAAGGCAGAATCAACAAGCCTCAAGATATGTAAGTACCATCATGAATGCATTCAAATTAAAACAGCTCTCGGTGTGTGGTTTATACCAGCATGTCAAATTCTAACCACACTTATTAGGATACAATGTGCTTTGTTGTGTTTCAAAATATCTCAACAAAACGACTGGTTGCTAAAGGGCTTTTTTCCAAATTTTTGATAGTCTCAAACACAGAAGACAAGGATAAATTCACATTTTACTAAAATCAGCTGACCAAACTGGTATGTCACTTTCTTTTTAAAAAACTTCCACTAAATCCATTCTAAGTATATGCTCAGTCTTGTTTGAACCAGCAATGGAAATTTACCACTGACATAGATGGAAGCAGATTTCAACCCAGTAACTGTGTATCACTAACCTCCACAACTAGAACAAGATTGTACAAGATTCATAGCACATTACAGTATTTTATGCCATGAGCACAAGAGAATTTTATGCCATGAGCACAAGGTCATGTTCTAAATTTTACAGTTCATAGATGGGTAACACAAACAGCTATCTAAAGCTGTGATCAAAAAGGTTTGTCAGAAGTGTATGAATGCATTGACATCCATACAGCATTCTGGTTCTAAACAGCTTTAAATTTTTGACGTATCTGTGTCATGGCTACGGACAAAAGTGGAACATAATATACTCACCCAACTGTTGCTTCCAGGCTTTTTGGCTTAGTTGCCAAAAAGTGAGTAATGAAAACATTAAAAACAATTTCCAAGTTCTCACCCATAATAATTTCATGTAACTATGTATCATCATAGTGAGTCAAATCACACCGCAAATATTTGGCTAACACATAAAAAGAATGGGAAAATGGAATGGATGAGCACACTAATTAACAGAAAGTGTTAAGCACATATTCCTACCTTACTACGAGGTGTGTACAAACAATGAATTCAGGTTTGGAGTTCCATTGGTGGTACGTGATGTAATAGTGCGTTTGCAACCATATCCATTGCTGGCCTTTGGTCAAGAATCTGTAGTAACAGGACTTTCCTTTTCCAAATTGCATCACTGTTAAACAAAAAGAAACACTTCGGTTAATAACAGTTGCATTCTGATTGTCATTGAGATTAGAAGAATAGCCAACGTTGCTATCAATCCTTCCTCAACATGGCTTATATTTTCAACCAGGTGCGGCGTTTTAATCAGATTTGCAGTTATTAATTTAAAAAGTGCTCCAATATTTGGGGTTCATTTTTATAAATGACCATAGCTAGCACAGGCCGACATTCTGCTTCTTTGCCAGCGAACAGTACATATAAATGACATCAACCAAACAGTACATTGGCAGATTGATTTGAGAGCCAGACTGACAGACAGATACCACCCGTTTTAGCCAACAGGGAATCTGTACACAAAATTTCTTGAGAAACCATCTAGTATGTGAGAAGCATTTTACAAATAGTAAGCAATTAAGTATCACAACAGCTTAACGAGGTGGCACTACTATGCTTATTTTACAGATGGGCAATCTAGGCACAAAGAACTTAATTATAACCTGCTTCAGAACCTCATTACAGCCTGTTTTCCAGAGGTGCTAAGGACACATGGTTCCACTGAGGACAATGGGACTGGAGAGTGCTCAGCAGCTGCTGACAATCAGCAACAATCAAGGCTGTTGGCAACAGCAACACAATAGCAGAGTCAGGAACAGAGGACAAGAGCTCTGGCTCCCTGTTTTGCAGCGTAACCTTATGTTAGGACAACGGACTTCCGTGCCCAAAACACAATAGATATCTGCCAGTTTGGAAAATTCTCACTGATAACACTGGATTCCTAGGGATTCATCTTCCCTAGTTAGGCATGAACTGAACCATATTTTCCAGGAATAGGTAAGCATTTCCCTAATAAACATACAGTTTTGCATAAGTCTCCTAAGAGCACGTTGTCAGTTCCCTGCAAGCAACGGGAATTAAACTTACAGTGTTCATGGCACCGAGCGAGGAGCTCCAGGTCATCAGCGTGGTAATAATCATAACCCGACGTTCCCAGAACCTCGAAGGGTAAATAACCTATAATAGGCGGGGCCCTAAAATGAAAGCAGAGAAAGACATAAATACAAAACCGGCTGTGATGACCATTTGGTAGATCCTTAGCAAACTAAAAACCGAATGTCTCCTTGCAAAAAAGCTGGGAGTGAGATCGATTTCTTTGTATCAGAGTGAGCAATAAAGACAAGCATGTCAAAACTGAGTAACTGAGAAGGTATCTGTTGATTGTTTCCTGGTCTATTCATTATGTGGGTGTATGGAAAAGCAAGTATGCATGCAAGTGACTCATTCATTAATCATGTACATTAGCTTAAGAAAAACTATGGATGTGCGTGTGCATAAAACACTGGAGATTGTATAAAATTATCCAGTAGGCTGGGTACAAATGTCATCTGGGGAGGAACTGTAGAAGAAATAGAAAGGGCTTGTCTACATGAACACTTAGTATGTTGCAAACTGGGGTGTAAATCTACCTCGCACCCGCCTGCTGCACATGAACTCTCTGTGTGGCTCCTGATGACCTGCAAACCAAGTTCCATAGTGTGCTTTGATCCACCCTGCGTTGCAACAGGCGTAGATTAAACGCACTAAGGAACTTTCAATGCCCAGCAGTACGGCACCCATGGACACTTAGTGCGCAACAGACTAGCATGGGGTAGATTCACACCCCAGCTTGCCACAATCTAAGTGTTCCTGTAGACTAGTCCTGAGTAGGACTCTCCGGTGGAGGTAGGGACATGCTTGGGTAAAAGAGAAGTAATCTAGCCCCTGGCACGGCTTGGGGAACTGAAACCAGCAAAGTGATTTCTGTGCATTCTACAGAACAAAGATTTTCCTTCAGCACAGATGTTGAGCTGATTTCCAGGACTCTGATGTCTATGGCAGATGAACAGGAACAGAGGAGGAAACAAAATGAGGACCAGGTTCAAGCTTCCAATTCCAGTTTGGCGTTTAGAAATCCAATACTAACTTACAGCTTTTCGAGCTGAAAATGAGAACTTTTAAAAAAGGTGCAATTACAGTATTGACGTGGTAAACGAACTGCACTAGAACAAGGTCATGGTAACATCTGGGAAATAATTATCAGACAACACTGCATGTCGGGACCAAAGATATAATTATTATACCTACTGCACATAAGAATGGGCCTATTTCTGCTCTTGGCTGGCTATGGGAAACTCCCAGGTACTTAAATGGGAATACTGCATCTGCTTTGGAAGGCATAAGTTGGCCGTATTCTGTTTATTTGGCTTCTTGCTCCTCCCTTTGCTTCACTGTCCATTTCACTTGGCTGTGACGACACTATGGAGAGCAGCACAGTTTACCTGCAACATTTCAGTTCACTCCTAAATGCGGCAATATATTCCCAAAGTAGTTAATGTTTTAAAATTAAACGGCAAAGGAACAGCTGAAGGCATAAAAAGGGAGGAACATTCCCCTCATGCTTCCTGCTTTGGTGTGTTTTAGTACCATTCTGTGGAAGGTCAGGGCCATCAGGAGACTTTAAAATATGCTTGAAATGGGCCCGAAATAACAAAATGGATTCAGCTAGGAAAAATGCAAGCTAATCTACTGGCCACGGTACAGTAATGACTACACCAAACCCGTAACTTCTCTTGGAGCTATCATGTAACTGTCAGAAAAAGATCCAGGGTTGGTCGATATATGATACAACTCCAGTGCAATACCGCGCTCATTTCTGGACACCACATGGTCAAACAGATTTAGAAAGAGTTTAGAGAACAGAAACAAACCTAAGATTTATGAGAAAAAATTACTCCCCTGCATACATGTAGACTGGCTAACTGATGACTAAAAGACAAGGTCGACAGGTGGGCACGCAACCTGGTAACTGTCTACATCCACAAGGCAAAAATTTAAAGAAACAAGTAGAATAACTGAGAATGTTGCTGCTAACGGGACTATCAGTAGGACGTGTGCTATAAAAAGCAAACCAGGACTGGAAAGGGAATAGCCTGAATAACGTCATAGATCTTTGTCACCTGATATGGTTCTAAGTTAGAACATCCATAAAGAGATACAAACACACACATAGCACAGCTCAGCTACATTCTTAATGGGTCCGATCCTGTTCACACTGAAATCAATGGCAAACCTCACACCAACCTTCATGACAGCGGGTTGCAGCCCATTATATGGGACATTCCCAAGGCAGATGTAATACATGGCACTAGTTGGAATTTTACTGTTTGGGATTTTAAAGTCTGAAGGTTTTTTAATATATTAAATATTATTAATATGTAAATATATTCATAAATACTAATATATTGAATATTATTAATATATTAAAACACTGTGGTTGTCAGGAGTGGGGATTGAACCTGGTATCTCTGGATCTTAATGCATGAGCTCTGCTGCCTGAGCTAAATGCCATCAACCACCAGTCAGCCTAGCCACCACTAGAGGGGGACAGAACACCACACCAAGTGCACATCCACATGACAAGTCAACAAAGCCAGAGTAGAGCTAGATTCTTCCCCGTTTTGGGGACAATTTTCACTACTCCCTCCACACCAAGTGGTCCTATGTACAGCATAGCCAGCCATGGGAGGATTGCCCAGGGCTGTCCCAACATATACCCTCCCTGCATCTGCCAAGGGAGGTTGGCTGGGGTGGCCAAGGACCCTTACACCCCGATGCCATAATGGATCTCCTGTGGCCATTAATAGGCAGCACAAACTCTCATCACGAGTGCTCAGCACTTCTGAAAACCTGCTCCTACATCAATGAATGAAGGAAATGTCAGCGTTCTCTGATCGCGAGTTCTTTGGGACAGCTATGAAAAATGCCTCGTGAACCCTCCCGTAATAAAAAAGGCACAGTCATATTTCCCCAAAATACCTTTTATAGAGCACAGAATATCCGGGTTGGGAGAGACCTCAGGTCATTTAGTCCAACCCCCTGCTCAAAGCAGGACCAATCCCCAACTAAATCACTTTGTTCCTTTTCTTTATCTGACCCAGATTTCTGTTAAATGTGACAGAACGTGTATTTATTAAAGTGGCTTTTATTTCTGTCTGTCTGTGCAACCAAGCCAATGGGTTATTTATATTATATTTGGGTCTATAATAACACACTTATCTTCATGACAATAATATCTTTAAGATGAATGTCAGACAAACATTTTAAGCAGCTCAGAAAAGTGCAGTGCTTTCAGATTTGTCATCATAATTTAGAGGAACTGATTCTTTAATTGAGAATGTAACCACAAAATGTTTCTAACCTGGGATTGGAGGAAGAGCTGGCCTGTTGGCTGAGCAATCTGAAAGTTTTTAGCTAGCTTAGTCACAGCAAAGGAAGTCTGCAATTCCTTGTGCTAAAGGACCTGTTCAAGTTTTCTGAGTAGGAGATCAATGACTGCGTGCAGTGGGAAAGGCTAAAGGGAAGGACTTCAAGTTATCACCGAAGTGCAGGGATTGCAGGAGAAGATAACATAGCAACAGTATAATTAGAGCAATAAACGATGGAGGAAGGAGTAGAATATGGAACTGAAACAGACTAGAATAAAACAGACCAGTTTGTTCTTTCCCTTAAATGATGCCCATATGTAATTTCAGGCTCCTGGTGTTTCTAGTTGGTCGATGTTTATGTAGCTCAGGCTGTTCTCATCAGCCCCTCAAGACAGGATTTCCAGTGTCATTATTCTGATTAATATATTCATTTCATTTTCATTTCTTGCAATATCTCCTCTCTCTCTGAATGTACAGGGTGGTATTTGGGTTTCTGTAGAAAGTAAGCATTCACCAAAGGAATTTATTTATCAGCCCAGTCTTTCCAGCGGTAAGTCCATGGCTAGAGTTTGGGCTCGCCAGAGATGGTACTATTGTGCATTATGAAAGGGAACGTGTGTAATACTGTTAGGTATTCATGCATACACACAAATGTGCAAGAGTACAAAGGCTTTATGCTTTTTTTGAAGGACACTCGCCCTTTTATAATTAACAACGTTTTACCAAGTGATCTCCAGTCTATTTCACTCCCAAGTAGTATCTTAGCTCCATTTAGTCAGAAGAAGTCAATAATTACCACTATCTATTCTTTTAATTTGTTTTGTTTTTTAAAAAAGAACTTTAATTCTACATCAAGATGTGAATCAACAGGGCAAGGAACAGAGTCAGATTCTCAGCTGCTGCCAACTGAAATTAATGGAGTTCTGCCTATTAACACCAGCTGAGGATGTAGCCCACATGGTCTTGTGTTAATAACTTATTTAGTACCACAATGAGCCTGGACATTTTTAGATGGGCTATATTTCCAGCTCACATTAATGGAAGGCGAACACTGTTTCTTACTGCCCTTAAATGTGAAAGAGAGCAAAGCTTTTAAGGAGGCGTTAAGTGTAGGCTTTGATCAGTGTCACCTTAGTGTTCTCATTTCATGTGAAATATTCCACTTGGGGGCTCAGACAACATTTGCTGGACAGTTTTCCTTTTTTAAAACCAGGGTTTGTGGATTCTTCAATCACCACATGTTGTATTCATATCTGAAAAACAACCCGCTCACCTGTGGTCCAAGAATAAAAACTTCCACTCCAAACTGTGTCTCGATGTGAATTCGTCACATGGCTCTTCGATGTTGCACAGCTCCTGCAGACCAGGGGGTGCATTTTAATATTTAACTCCTAGGAAAACGGCTCGTGTGACGAGGCAACTTTATAAAACATACAAGGACTCTTTGGAATAAACTGACTTATTCTTCTGCCGACTTAGTGGTGTCTACTCCGGGGCTTAGCCCAGGCTAGCTATTTCTCTCAGGAAGCACATTTTTCACACCCCAGAGTGACCCAGCCAGGTCAACCTAATGTAGATGTTCTCTGAGAAAGGACAGCAATGGCAAGGTCTAGCAGACCGTAAGCTCTTTGGGGCAGGGACTGTCTGTCTGTCCTGTGTTTGACAGCACTTTGCACAATGGGGCCCTGATTCATGACTAGGATCCCTAAGTGCTATTTTAATGTAAATCAATAAATCATAGTAAACCAATGGTGCCAGTTATTTCTTTGCTAACTAACACTCTAGCAGTTAATGGGAAACAACTGCATTTTATTATCATTATTATGTACATATGTTTATCTGTGGATAAACAGCGGGTTAAAAAGTATGGTTCCCATAGTCAGAAAAGAGCAGGCAGTAGTCGTGCGCAGTCGGGGAGTTTGGCAAGTTCCTTTCTGAGATGCAGCTTTTCCAGGGGCTCAACTGGAAACTGCGTTTCCTCGTAACTTCTTGAACATATGGCTCAACGAGGCCCCTCTCATGCTATCATCGCTGGGTCTTCTCATATACAGTTCCACACTTGCTAGGCAACACAACGATGCTCAGAGAGCCTGTTTTGTTCTCCGCTTTTCTGAAACAAACTTCAGACGCTAACTCCCACCCCAAAATGAAACAGTACCATCGCTCATTCACAGGTCCTCAAACTCTGAACAGCTCACTGTCCACCTTTCAAAGCGCAGGATTTACGGCCCCTTTTGCAAGATTTCTCCTTTAGGAATGACCAGACTTGAATATCCATTCACCGCGCTTGTGGTGAAAGCATGGTTTTTTAAAAATTAATTATCGATCCCTGGTGTAAAACGGGAAACACAACCCAAAGGCTCTCACCTTTAAAAACTGCGGCGTAACAAGACGAACAGTTGCTACGAGGCAAATCTGCTCTTCTGTGGCTGACCTGAATGCTCTTGCGATAGCTGATTCAAAGCCATTGCAGGAGGGTGTAGGCACTGGACAAACACAACAAAACACAAGCCAAATCAGCATTTCAAGAAGAAAATGTTAAGGCAGATACTGTAACCAACAAAACTGAACAATTTAGCTCCTTCTATGCACAGCTCAGAGCCAATCAGAGACATGCCCCTCTAAAACTTGTTCAAAGAATGATCAAGAATGATCGGTGGATTCTTTTGTCTATATCTAGGCTCTCCTGGTTCCAGCATGGGAAAGATTATACAGGTACAACTACTAATCCTCAGCTTTGTAGAAAACCAGTTTGTAACAGCTTCAGCTCAGCTGAAGTGTATGAACCTAACCTGCCAGCTGGAAGCACCTTAAGAAGGCAAGAAGCACTGTAAGATTCACTGAAACAAAGACAGTGAAATTCAACTGTTCATTTCTTGTTTGTTACTTTCATTACATTTTGTTTATGCTTTTTCAACCATCTGCCTTAGGTGGAAAATCTCCTACTAGGGAAAACGATCTTTGTTCATTGTAGATCTCTCCATGACAGACCAAAACAGCAGAAAAGAGGAATCTTTGTTTACTTGCAAACAATTCACTAGTGGATTAGCCAAATTCTCTTCTCCTAGCTGCACTGCATGTATATTGATCCAGGGGATAATATTCTGCATTTGTTCCATGCAGAAAAGCCATGTGGACATCTGTGGAAGTTCACTGCCAGGAATGGATGCAAACTATGCAATGGAGACATGGAGCATGGCTTAGCGAGGAGAATTTTGCCCTAATGCTGGTACTTAGAAATAATGCATGTGGCCCAGTCCTAGGGAGAGTGGTAAACCAGACACCACTTGCTTTCCTGAGCTGCCTGTCATGGGAAAGATGGTGAACAAAACTTCTCTTAAACATTATGCAATCAGTGCCAGTGCAAACACACACAGAGAACCATTCATTTAAATTCAGCATAGAAACCCCTATCTCTCTAAATGATTGACAGGAGGGGTTGTTTCTCGGCTGTTGATGTAGAGAGGTTCATAACAGGGGTGCTTTTGGAATCTGGCAGCAAGAACCGAACACGCTATGATAGGCTTTCAAAAAGTATGACTGTTATTAAAATTACCAGGTGAAGAACAGAAGGGAAGTGGGAGAAAGAAAGAACGACTGATGCCATTTCTGAACCCTGAACATTTTTCCGAGTATACAGTACCGCAGCTTGTACTGTATGATAGAATTAGAGCCAGGCAGAACATTTTCACGTGGGTATTTTCAACATTAAATCCAGAAAATGTGCTCTCTCTCTCGCTCTCTCACTCTCTTTCTCGCTCTCTCCCCATTTTATTCTATTTCCAGGAAATGGTCATTTTTGCATCCACCATCCCGGACGATTCAAGATTCTGTAGATTTCCTATACGAACAGAGGGTAACAAATACCATTTCCAAGTGTCATTCTGAGCAAACCGGAGCATTTTATGTTAGTTTTGAATGAACTGGACTGTTTTCAAAAATGTGTAGCACCACAGGGCCAAATGTAGCGTCTGATTTGACACTATTTGATAGGGTCTCTCTGAAATCAACTAAAACAATCAGAAGATTCTACCACCACCCTTAAAGACCCCCCCCCACTCTGTCACTCGAAAAACGACTCTTACCACATCTGTAGCACAGTCCATTCTGCTGCCCAATGTCATTTTAAAGTGCAACAAGGCATTTAAGGTGGCTCTGGTCAAAGACAGAGTGTAAGTGAGAGGCAGAGAGACAGTGTGGAGCAATAACTTACCATGAGTAAAATATTTAAAATCCACTACAAATTTCACATATTCATATGTTAGTGGCTCATTTGGATCTAAGCTTCCTCTTGCTAAATGGCAGCAAAACTCTATTTGCTTTTCAGCTGAAATGAGAGAGAAAAGAACATTTTTAATAGTCCCTATGTTTGCACTTTCACACAGTCCATCTAGCTAATCTATCTAGGTTTTTATACAGACCCCGTCACTGTGGTATCTGAGCACATTGTGTTGGGATGTTCCCGATATCCCAAAGTAAATAAACAACAGCAACTACAGGAACTTATCTGTCTGCTAGGCTAAGAAAAAGTAGCCCCCGCACTATTCTCTACAGCCTCCTATTAATATTGCCATACTAGGACTGGAAGTCTGGGCCCACTGAAGCCAAAGTGACATCAGTGTGGCCAGGATTGCATTCAAGGTCCCATGGGGCTTGTCTACAGTGTGTCAGTGTACACACTCCAAGGGTGTGATTTCTAAAGCCCACCAACTTGTTGCACACTAATTGATCCATGTCCCTGCTGGTGCCCACTAAACATCTCCTAGTGCCCATTAACGTACAACCACTCCCAAACGGCACCACATTAAAGGGCATTAGGGAACTTTTAGTTCACACAAGCAGGGTCTACACAGACCAACTAGCACGCAACACATTAACGTGCTTTAGAAATCATCCCCCGCCCGGTAGGCACATGGCTGCACCACATACACAAGCAGGCTGGGGACCGGGCCGGGAGCGGAGGGGCGGGCCGGGAGCGGAGGGGCGGGCCAGGGACCGGGTCGGGAGCGGAGGGGTGGGCCGGGGACCGGGCGCGGAGGGGCGGGCCGGGGACCGGGCCGGGAGTGGAGGGGCAGGCCGGGGACAGGGCTGGGAGCAGAGGGGCAGGCCGGGGACAGCGCCGGAAGCGGAGGGGCAGGCCGGGGACAGGGCCGGAAGCGGAGGGGCAGGCCGGGGACAGGGCCGGGAGCGGAGGGGCGGGCCGGGGACAGGGCCGGGAGCGGAGGGGAGGGCGGGGGACAGGGCCGGGAGCGGAGGGGCGGGCGGGGGACAGGGCCGGGAGCGGAGGGGCGGGCGGGGGACAGGGCCGGGAGCGGAGGGGCGGGCGGGGGACAGGGCCGGGAGCGGAGGGGCGGGCGGGGGACAGGGCCGGAAGCGGAGGGGCAGGCCGGGGACAGGGCTGGGAGCGGAGGGGCAGGCCGGGGACAGCGCCGGAAGCGGAGGGGCAGGCCGGGGACAGAGTCGGGAGCAGAGGGGCGGGCTGGGGACAGGGCTGGGAGCGGAGGGGCGGGCGGGGGACAGGGCCGGGAGCAGAGGGGCGGGCCGGGGACAGGGCCGGGAGCAGAGGGGCGGGCCGGGGACAGGGCTGTCGCATGCAGAGCTGTACTCCTGAGGCCCATAATATAGACATGCCACCTCCAGTCCTCTCAGCATCAGAAGGAAACAAAAGCCCCCCACTAAAGCCAACTCTCCCTCTGGACTGTGAATTCAATGCCTCTTATAGGCTCACCACCAAATCTTGCCCCAGGAAAGTAATCTAAGGAAGTCAACTGAAATGAATCCATTTCATTTTTCTATTGTGATCAGAAATAAACAACAACAAAGTTACGTGACACATCAAAGGGCGAATAGCAAATTTAATGATATGCTGAATTTTTAGAAACCCGTGAAAAAGAACTGCTGCTATATTACAGAAAACCAGCATTGGTACTCTCCCTGGGAGCCGTTTGCTGGTTAGAATCTTCCCCTTAAATAGACTCTTGAGAGATGCTCACTGTTTAGAAAATCAGCTGCAACAGGATCTGTCATGAGCACATGCGGAGAAAGGAGCTTGTACACGTCGCTCTGTTCCCGCTCAGGCAGAAAGTTTAATATATTTTGGTCCACCAAATCTGACTGATACAAAAGAATGCTTTGTCATGTTCAACAATACAGCGATAACCCGTCCAGAGGCACAAACACTTTGATCAATGGGTAGAATGGTGGGCAGATGCTGTCATTTTAACAGGACAACTTAACACAAGGAAGTTACATTAGAAAATGTTACATGGAAGATAGAGAGAGGAACTGTGATTCTCATTCTCTGCGCTGCTCTTGGGGCGCACACCGCCCCTTTCTCAAGACAGTTTGTAATAATAATAATAATAATAATAATAATAATAATAATAATACCTATTTCTTATATACAATACCTATTTCTTATATTCATGGGTTGATCTCAAACCACTTCCCAATCCTCTAATGTATTTATCCTCAAAACACCCCTAATGAAAGAGGGAAGTAAAGATACAATCTCAGCCTAGATAAGCAGAAACATTAATCCTGTGCTTTCCTCTGTACAGGGAAATTCATCTTACTCTCCGCTTGTCTGACAGAAATAGAAAGCATGCAGTGTTGCTGTAGCTGTGTTGGTCCCAGGAAATTAGAGAGACAAGTTGGGTGAGGTAATATCTTTTATTGGACCAACTTCTGCTGGTGAGAGAGACACACTTTCGAGCTGCACAGAGCTCTTCTCCAGGTCAGGGAAAGGTACTCAGAGTGTCCCAGCTAAATACAACGTGGAGCAGATGGTTTAGCCTAAGGCAAGCAGTTAGCACATATTCTAAGGGACCACTCGAGGCGAAGTGGCCATATCCTGACATGTGTCTGCACATGATAGTCCCATGGAAATAAATGGGGGATTCTGTGTAAAAATCAGTGGGGGGGGGGGTTGTTAAGGTTTATCCACATCACAACAGCTGTAGTAAAGTGAGGCTGAGCTAACCAACTACATGGGAAACCTTGTGCTACTCCAAAGGAAAGACTTTCATGTAATTTAAGCACCCCTGGATCTGCCCATCACTCAGAGAATTAAAGCCCTGCACCAGAGCTACACAAAAGCGTACCAAGGAATAAGTTTGGAAAATGCTTATGCTAGGAATTGTGTAGCACCTCAGCATTCCATAAGCAACAGACACACTCTGAATGGACTTCTTCATTTCACATTCAGGTATCCAATTGCTCAGTGTTAACAGTAATTGTCAGTGAATTTCTGAAGTCAAATCTCTTCAGGCCATAGTTCAGTGTCAATTCCAGAATCTACCCACGGCTTTTCTGTTTCTTGAATTAACCAAGGGGATTGTAATTTCTAGAGTTGAAACTACAGACACGTTTGTTCCAGGAAACACACATTTGTTGACAGTTTTGTAACAGCAACTAGAGCAGTGTGGAGAAAGGACGTTCTGTTTCACGAAGGATTTCAAGATTTCAAAATTTGGCTTCATTCCAAATTGGGAAAAAACCTGAACATTTCAAAATTCTCCACGAAGGAAAATTCTGGAAAATTTTTTTGGTGCAGGTCAATTGAAATGTTTTGTTTCAATTTCAACTTGTAAATATATTTTGTATAATATAATGCAATGTAACAACAACCTTTAAAAATGGAAACAAAAAGTATATTCAGAACCAAAACGTTTTGGTGCAAAAGTGTTGAAACATCAGTCCAACACCACCAGAACTTTTCCCCCTGGTTTTCTTCTGATGCAAAACTCCAGTGAAATCAACCCGATTTCACTCAGCATTTCGAGGTCAGTGGAATTGCATAGTCCAATGGAATATGGGTTTTTTTTGAAGCTTCTCTGACCTGCTGTACTCACAAGGCAACAAATGTATGTGCCCTGCCTACACTAGCATTTACAATCATATTAATTAATGTGTTAAAACATGGCAAAAAATCAGAGGTAGACATATTATCCTATATGCACATGCTTGGCACCAAAGAGTAGAACTAACTACACTTTTTGAGGGAATAGAAACAACTTCTGTACCAAGTTGTTGCTTAGTAGTGTAACTCATTTTCCCCAGAAACCTTAGGCCTCAGACACATCTAATGCCCATGTGCTTTTGATCAAAAGTGGGGAGATTTAGCCCTCACACCATCTGTACATTGTTTGAAAATAGCATTATCAATAGCACATTCCGTGATCACAATATTTTCCAGACACTTGGACAACACACATAAGCGGCCTCAGATGTACAGAAACCTGTGGCTACTATGATTCTGCATTTTTTTAAAGCTAAGTCAGAGATCCTATCGCAATATCTATTACTTAGGGATTTCACAGCAATTTGGGATACTAAGGGTCTGTTGGGTTCATAAGCCAAGGAAGACATTGCATTCATTCAGTTAGTTAGTTCTCTCCTCTAGGACAGATACAATATGGCTAATATTGTGTATGACAAAGCACAACTGAATGGGAATTGACTGTGCCAGATGTGTGAGTGGATTGCGGCACATGACTGGTTTCTCAATAAAAGAGAAGTCACACAGTGCTTCTCCATCTGAAGCATCTCACAGCCCAGCAGGCCCTATGTGGGGAATGCTGCAACTCCCAGGATGCAATGTGGCAGTGGCTAGTAGTCAGCTATATAGTATTACTAGCCTGAATGGAAGATATGATTTTAGTAATGAGGGAAAATACCAGTAACACGGTATATCCTGCTCATGCACGCTTGCGCTGGCTAAGCCACTTGGACACTGCAACTTCATCACAAAGCTATTTCTTGCACAGGGCCGAATTCTGACCCCACCGACGTCAATGGAAATCTTGCTGTTGATTTCAATGTCGGAGGCAGAATTTGTTCCTCTATGACAATCTTAGGGTCAGATTGTGCATGGTCGGCACAAGGCCACCTGGGGGATGTAACTGAGCTATATCACACAGCCCCACAAGGAGCTGTGTGAGGGCTCTCTGTACACAACCCCTGAGCTTGCTGGGGAGTGTGCATGCTACACCCACCGAGGGATGCTGTTGTCGAGCCTCAGGCATGTAACAACCTGGACATTCTAAATGAAAAACCAGACATCCAAGCGTTATGTTGTTAGAACTTACCGGTAAATGTCCAAGAAGAGAGGAGATGCTATCAGATACATAAATAATAATCCCGTCAGTGGTAAGTGCAATGAGAAATCCATCTAATGCCTAAGGATAAAAGGCAGGGAGAAAAATAAGAATGTACCTGTACTTCAAATACAAGAGAGAGGTGTTTTTTTCCCCAAAAGTGATGCTTCTAACACTCTGCAACCAACATAAATCCATAGTGGTTCAACATAGAAAGATTAAAAGTAATTACTAAACATGGTGCCTCATTCAGAGTCCTTCTAGCTCATTACTTTCTCGTTAGTGTTAATTTAACTTGTATTTTGCATCCACAGACTCTTGATTTAACATGAAGCAAGATAATATGTCAAATTCCTCATTCACTACTCATACAATCCTGCTGACTTCAGTGACTCCAATTATATGTAGCAAGTTGTGCAATCGTTAACCTACTGACTAACAGAGATGCCAAACACCATCATGGTGAGCACAGAATGGAAACGACACAGACGGGTACAGATTTACCAATTTATAGCTAAAGCCAAAAAGATTTAAAAAGTCATTTATTTTGCTTACAACTGTACAACAGAAATGATTGTTTTTTACTTTAGTTTGGTTTCTCTTTTCTCATCTACAATGGCTGCCCCTACTTCTCCTTTGCTGGATGACTGTCTCTCTGATATATAAATAGCATGTGTAAGCTCTACTGAGTTAGCAAGGCCCCAAAGCATTTGAGCTTCCATGATGGGGAACTCAGCATCAGAGCTGAAGTTCTCTTTCCCTTCATTCTGAGTCAGTGTGTTTCCTTCCTGTATTACTAGCCCAGGCCCCTATTCTCCTAGGACAGCTACTGAGTTCAGGAATGTTTTATCTCCGGTCAGTACAACAAACAAAGCAATCTCTTCCAACACCATTGCTAATGATGCTCTGTAGCTTAGTTCACAGGCAGCGGAGGTGGGTGGTGCAGGTACCCTCCATTCCCCCTTCCCGGATCACCTCTCCTTCTCACTCACTCTACCCTGGCTCAGACATGAAGAGCAACAGAGACTTGAAAATAAAAGTCCCAGACTGTCTAAGCACAGATTAGCGTTGTGACTAAAAATCAAACTAGTACATGGTGCGATACGGCCACACAGAGCGAGAGCTATTACAAACTCCCTTCCCCCTGCCATCTCTCAGGACGGTGTAGGGTGACCAGATGTCCCGATTTTATAAGGACAGTCCCGATTTTTGAGTTTTTTTCTTATATAGGCTCCTCTTACCCTCCACCCTCTGTCCCGATTTTTCACACTTAGACTTTAAGGTCAGAAGGGACCATTACGATCATCTAGTCTGACCTCCTGCACAATGCAGGCCATAGACTCTCACCCACCCACTCCTAGAGTAGACCCCTAACCTATGTCTGAGCTATTGAAGTCCTCACATCATGGTTTAAAGACTTCAAGGTGCAGAGAATTCTCCAGCTAGGCTGGTGTCTGGTTTGATTAAACCCGAATAAACTAACTTGTTTGGTGAGAGCAAATGAACAGACTTTTCTAAGGGGGTCACTCATGACATCCTGATGAAAAGGAATAACCGAGACACTGCAATGCCGCCCAGCCTACACCCTTATTCCGGTGCAATTGCCTTCAAAGGATGGGAGAACTCACAGTGGCAGTAACATGCGACATGGAATAAGAAGCAGCCTTCTCTAAGAAAGGCGTGCTGAAATCTCAGCTCTTCCCCAGGATGTGTCTCCACCCACTAAGAACTTTGTCCGTGAGACCCAGGGCCTTTCTCCTCTACATGTTTCATGTGAAGGCATTGCTGGCAAATGGGGTGGGAGCCATGAAACAGGTACAGCACAGGGCATGCAACAGCAGTGTGGGCTTTCCCACCCTGCCCCACCGACAGGCTTCAGACTAGACCTGGGAGGGAGCGGGTCGCTCAATTTCCAGGTCCATTCAGCTTCTGTCCTCTGTCAGTCCTGGTGGGTGTTCTGTGAGAGGTCTCCCTGCCCTTTTCTCCCCCACACTGGATCTGCTGCCTGTTCAAAGCCAGACCAGGTGGACAGTAATAGAAAGTTGTTTATCATCGGTAAACTCTGTATGGGACAGGGACCGTCTTTGTATTCTGGGTTTGTACAACAGGGACCTGCCCCATGAGGAAGGCTCCCAGACCAGAACACAAACAATAACAGTAACAGTAATAATCTGATGGCAGTCGATGCTCTACAGGAACAAGCTGTGGTCTCAGTACTTGTTAGTGGATGCAATGACCAAGAGACGAAAGACACTATAATATCTCTGAGCTGGCCACTCCCCTCACCCTCATCAATCTTTCATTTCTTCTTACCTCTAACATCAACTGGGTGAACTCCTCATTGCTAAGAAACGAAGGCTTCCAGTCTTGTCTAATCTCACAGGCCTCGGTCTGTGCTGTAATTTCTTAAAGAGAAAATATCAGAAAAGAAACAGGACTCACGTCAGCTGGATTGTTTTTCATTTTTGAGCTAGCGCTAGACTTTTCACAAAGGGCTCCAATGGAATAATCCTGAGATCACCTTCCAGGGCCCTCTTCTATGGAAGTCCCAGCTCCATCATCGTACGAATGTCATTGGGAAGATCAAGAAAAGGGGCAGGCATAAAGGAGGTGGAAAAGGAGACGTGAGAATAATTTTAAAAAGAAGATGGGGACCCAAATTCTGCGGTCAGTTAAGTCAGTGTAAACGGAGTAATCCCCTCAGCGCCCATGGGGTTACTCCAGATTTACAGTGGCAGCGTAGACAGCAATATTTGACCTCAAATCTGAAATTACCTACTAAGAGCCCACAGGAGGGGGAATTACTCAATTCATGGTGCTATGCACACACGCTCAGGACACGTGCAACATAGGCGGCCACCTGGGGCATCCCTTAACTCTTGTGTGGCCAGATGCCAGCTGTCCCTTGTTCATATGAGTGTTAGACATGCTTCACGAGGCTCCAAGCAACAGAATACGGAAATACCTTTCCCCCACGCTTCCCAAGGCTCTTTTGCTGCCCTTACCTGGTAGCCACTGGCCACCTCTGCTTTGTGTGCATCTTTGTGTCAGCTTCTGCGCTTTGCACGAGTGGGGGCACTTACACTACGCGAAGGAGCCAGGAGACAGCCCTGAAGCGAGCCATCTGGTGCCCCATCCCTATTAACACAGGGAAGTAGGTTCAGGAATAATGAGACTTGGAGGATTTGTGAGGAAGTAGGGGAATGAAGGAAAGGGGGAGAGTCAGGAGAAAGTAAACAGCAAAGAGGCCATGGGGAGAAAGAGATACGGGCGTAAAGAGAGGAAGGCTGTGGGGAGAGACTGGACGACAGATCACATAGCAAGGAAATGGGGGAGGGATGGAGAACTGGGACAACAGAACCTGGCAGAGCAGCAAGGCAGAGAAGAGGAAGAGCAAAGAAGATTAAAGGCAACGCAGAAGAGGCAACAGGATGGCCCAGAGGGGAGCAAGGAATTAGAAAATGCAGAGTAGGGAGCAAGGGATAGGGGGAGCAAACCAAGCCGAGAGACGCCAGGGAATACGGAAGGCGGGGGTGTGACTAGAGCTCTGTAGTTAGATGTACTGCAAAGCTCTGGCCTAGAGCTGCACATTACCACCACACCCCTTTTCATGTGCTTTGTGGTTTAACCCTGCATCAGAGAATTCAGCCTCCTCTGGAGGCCGACTCTGGCTATTACCCCTTCCTCTCCTCCCCGCTCCCACCACTGGGCTGTTTTGCCGATCAGTGTTCCTGTTCTCACCAGAAATAAAGTGGTGGCCAGCTGCTCCGCTGACCCCCTTAGCCATTCTCACACACTCCTGGGAGGGCGGTCAGAGCGGGCCGAGCACTATCCAATACCTTTCTGTTTCTGTAAGAAGTCAATGGTCCTCTGCAATATTGTGGACTTGTCCATCTTGAGAGGGTGGCCATGACCCTGCAACATCGTGCAGAGCTCTTTGATGAGGACATTGAACTGGTCTCGCCTTTTCTTTTCAGATTTGTTGCGTGATGCCCTGGTTGATCAAAACAAGACACCGTTAAGGAAAGCAAGGGGTGTATGTCTCGATCCTACAAAGTATGGAGAGGCTCTGGCCCAGCAAAGCATGGCTGCATGTGCTTAATTTAAAGCACATGAACAGTCCTATTGGCTTCAATGGGTCTACTCCTATGCTTAAAGCTAAGCATGTGCTTGAGAACTTTGCTGGATGGGACCCAGAGTTCTCAGCATCCCCGGCAGGATCAAGCTCACAAAGGACAAGGAACATCTGGAGGTTAGAAAAAACACTGATATTCTTTGGAGTGAATACGTTTATTTATTTAGGCAGGGATTTGGTTGTTTGGTTTTGAGTGGGGGTTTTTGAAAAGAGGTGGTCATTTGGTATATATGATCCGGTTGTGTGACTAGTGGATTTTTTTGGTTTGCTGCTAATTTTAAAAAAATATTTTAAATATTGCTTGGGGTCAAACCAAAATCATCTCAATTTTTCAGGAAATCAAAAAGTTAGGAAAAAAAGAAGTAGCAATTTCAGGTTGAACCAAACATTTATTTGGTGACAAAATCAAAATGTTTTATTTCAATTTTGACCTTTTAAAAAATAAAAATAATTTGATTTTTAAAATAAAATGAAAGAGAAGTTTGAAAAGTCGTTTTAAACTGAAAAATTTAAATCTTTCACTTTCTCCAAATTTTGGGGTTGTTTTTTTTTTTGACTGAAACAATTCCATGAAATTGACATGAATTTACAAAACATCTTGATGTCACCAAATACGTATTTTTCACTGACAAAAAACTTTCATGGGAAAAATGTCACCCAGTTCCAATATATGCTCTCCACCCGGCCTCTTAAATTGCAGCCATGATTGTGTATGCTTATCGTTTTCCCAGCAGTTGCTTCGTGACTAGTTTTTTGCCCAATGTGTTCCAAAATGGGTGAGATGCCTATTTCCTGATTTCTGCATGCCAGTATAATATGCAAACACAAGTTTGTGCCCAGAAAAACTTGGCTGTGAAAAAAAAATGCACAAATTTGAAGCCACGCAATAGTTTGAAAATCTGAACTGAGTAGAAACGTGATGTATCAAGAAACCACACACCAACTTCCAACCTGCATTAATAATGGTTAAGAAGGTTTCAATAATGTTTTCCCCTTTGTTAAAATCAATAGTAAAGCAGGAAGCATGCCCAGGTGCAATCTCTTCCATAAGGGTCCTTTCCATGCTAGTATCACAAATGACCCTACTTTGCAGCAGACGGACACTAACAGCACTAGTTGCAATTAAAATCTTTGATAAGTTTATTCATGTCGACAAGAGCTCCTGCTCGTGGGATCCGGAATGAGTATTTTATAGGAAGTCCATCCAGGTTGAGATCTGAAAGCAAACACATCCCACCAGATTTGCGGGGATTGGGGTGTCTCAGACCCAATAGTTTCATTCGGGCCTATTTGAATTTGGAGTGAAAGTCCAAAGACAAATTAGAAAGGTAATCGTTTTAGTAAGAGAAATGAATTCACACCCAGGATTAAGCTGGAACCTCCTCTAAGCTTCACAGAGAAACCATCCTGCAACAAGATACTAAATCCAACCAATGAAAATCCCAACCAGGAGCACTGAATCATCATAACAAACTTGAACTGGATGATCAATAATCCCATGGGCAAGACAATGTAACCCAATCTCTGCGAGCTGATTAGCCTTTTCTTGGGTGTCAGCTGCACCACTGGGTGATGAAAAAGGCTGTGAATTTGTCCCTGTGCCAACTCTGACATATAAAGAATGCAATCTTGCTCCAGTGAACTCAATGGGAATTTTGTCTTTGAAACCCACAGTAGCCGAATGGGGCCCCAAAAATCATTCCAACCACAATGCAAGCAAATCTTGTTACATTTCCACGTAGGAGAGAGATTTAATGCACACTCCTTCCAATGCTCCACACGTCCATCCATACCTCTTTGCCCTGTCCTTCTCATCTTCATCCATCAGCTCGTTTACACAACACAGGGTTCTGGAAGGAAAAAGCAGGGTTTACCTCCTTTAAGACCTGGGAAACGTTGTCCAATTACACTGACATTGACAAGTCAGAACTGTTGACTCTAATGCCCAAAACAGTTAAAATCCAGGTTAATTATTTTGTTTCTATCTTCCCTTTCCCCATCCTCCCCTACTCAATGGTGCTTTTCTTTTTACATTGTATATTCAGCATTTAGAAGTGATATTTATCTGAGTGCAAGGCTCATTGGGGGAAATCAATAAACTTATATTTTCAAACTTTAAAAAAGGAGAGTCAGGGTCCATGCCAGGCTGTGCCAGCACAAGTTCCCGTTGCTGGTAAATCCACCAGGATGGAACTGCAGAGATGAAAACCTCCCTTGCAGCAGAAGGATGGGAGAGGGGAATATGGAACCAGTGTTGTTCACGAAGGGAACGGCATTAGGCAACAGTAGGATGAAGCTTGCCAAAGGGTTCAAAGGCCATGGAGTAAATGGAAACACTCGCACTGACTTCAATGGGCTTTGGAGTAGGCTCCTTGTGTATCACTCAGCAGCATCCTGCCACAGTAAGCAGCTGCAAGCTAAAGCTGTTACCTCCTTGGCATTAAACCTGGGAGAGGATGGCAACCGTACCTGGCCTCCTTGGGGTGCAGGGAAGTGTAACTGGTATCTCTCTGCACCAGCTGAGGTGAATCTGGGCCGCAGTCTTTATTTTATTCCAAGTGCTTTCACAGCACAGCTTAAGGGCAACAGTGAATGACAACTCCCACCAAGAACACTCTGCTCTTGATTCCGACAAAGGGATGGAAAATGTAACACAACAAGGGTAACTTCTTAACTGGCAATTTACTTTCGGTGACTCACATTGGCCAATCCGGATCCAGTCATGTTCCAGATCTGTCAAACGGGCAGAGGCAGACAATCCAGCCACAGCCTCTCCACACCCTTAATCTCCCAGAGCCAGCCCTGCCAGGTCACCGCCCGCCGAAGAGAGCTCCAAAACCAGTCCCCAAATTGACTGGAATCTACTCCCATCATTAACTTGAGCAGCCAATCAGAGTCCCGGGGTCTAACGACCACTTTCACTGGCAAACCCCTGGCAACACACCCAGTGCCCCCGGAACATTCTTGATTGGACAGATCCGAGCATTTTCCCCTGCTGCTGCATGCCAGCTCCAACCCCAAATGACTTAATAGCTAGAAAAGTTGCATGAAATAGAGGCGCCCACAGTCGACAGGAAAAGAGCATGGCTGGCTTTTCAAAAGATGATGCCTAAATTAAAGGCAAACCAGAGGTTTTCCAACTCTGCTTAGCCTCCTCTCTCCTGGCTAGGAATACCCCTCACCACAAGAGGCAAACTGGGCAAAGGAAATGAAAGGTGAGGACACATCGAAGGGAGGGTGTGGTTCCAGATCAGAGTGTGCACCTGAGCGCATGTAACCGAATCAGAAATTACCTGCTCTAGTCCTCAGATTAATCAGTGCAGACTGACAGGGGAAGGTGAGCAGTTCTTATCACCATGTAAACAGAGATGAGGCAACATTAAACCTTTCAGGGAGAACAAATTTAGTTAACCCACAGATGTACTCAGAGTGGCAAGCAGCAGCTACTAAAAGCTGAAAAACTCTATTACACTTACTTAAGAATATTCTCTCTGTTAACCCATCCAAGCTCAGCAAAGCCTCAAGGAGTTAAAGATTTGGGCCATGTTCTGGGCTGATTTATACCACATGCAACTCCACTAAGCCCAGTTACCCAGAGCAGAAGGAAATGCAGAACTTGGCCTGTTTGTTCCATGCAACCTCATGGGCCACTTGGGCTGATGAAACACTCACTTTGGGCTATTTAGAGTCATTCCATGGGCTTCAAAGGTCTTTGGATCAGGCACTAAGGGAAGGGAAGCACCACAGAGTTTATCACCATATTATATTACGTTTGCCTTTACATCCAATATATTTTCAGCTACATATTTAAAATACGCTCCTCTTGGAATAGCATTTCTTGGATCTGGACACAACTGATCTTGCCTTTGCCCACTATTTTGAATGGAATTACACTTGTATTTGCTTACACACACACTTAAAGTTTTTTATTCATGCATTTGCTCTGTGTTTCCTGATCGTGTAATAGTATTACTATGCCATTTTCTTTCAACCATTAACTTATATACAATTGTAACCCACACACCTCGTGGGTGGGATGCTCTGTCCCATGTAGTGGCACCAAGACCACTTAGAGACAGATTAATGAGTCTGCTCTACAGCCTTAGTTCCAGAGGTGCCAGGTTCAATCCCTCTTGTCAACGACTGGGATCTGGCATGTACCCGCTTGTAACACTGAGGGACTCTGGTTTTCCTCAAGGAGGATCGAACCTGGGACCTCACTGCATGAGCTTCTACTGCATGAGCTAAAAGCCATATGTCTGTTAGCTAAGACTGTAGAGGAGACTCATTAATCTCTCTCTCTCTCTCTCTCTCTCTCTCTCTAAATGGTCTCAACGGGACAGAACACCACAACCAGGAGGTGTGTGGGTTACACAATGAATCCTTTCATGTCAATCAATTAATATTTGGCCTCATTAATCTTTTTCTTTTCTTTCTATGTTTCAATAGAATGTTTATGGAAGTCGTTGCTTCTGATGAATCTCTCTTTTCTACCAAGGCAACATGACCAAGCTCAGGTAAATGCTTGCAAAGGTGCGGTGGAAGCAGCAGAGGAGCACTTGGTTCTCCACTGGCTCCCACCTGGGTCCCAGGAGAGTTTGGACATGTAAGAAGGGGATAGTTGCTTCCTACCTGTTGCCCAGTAAAACAGCAAAAACACAGACCTTGAAAGAGGATTTTTCTCTCTCCTATTGGCCAGAGACACATCTGTATTTGTAACTACGTCATAGGAGGAGGCGGGAAGGAGAGGGAACTGTAAAGGTGCTCCCCAGAGGCCATGGGTCGGGATCCCTCAGGAATCTGTTTGGACTGGTTTTTAGCTAAACTATCTAGCCCACAGGATGGGAAAAAGTTGCACCAAAACAGCGAAGTTCAAGGCAGTTTATAGTGTGTGCTTGTGACTGAATCACGACACCGAGTATATGATCTGATGTACTCATTCTTCTGGCCAAAACTCTGCCCTTGGATCTCCGTGTTCATCTCCCACTGAAGTCAACGTGAGCGATAAATAATCATCCAAGGAGGAATTGGACCCCTCCAGCATTGCTATTCCTTTTATGTTATTATCACCTCTCCAATTGCTTTTGAGATAACTGCTGAGCTCCCTTTTCAATCAAAGATTTTAATCACTTTAATTCTCCAAGACCCTTTGCTTTTCCCACATCATCTCATTGTCCATCTGCAAGGCACATCATTTCTCAATTACCCAAATTTGTCCTATTCTCTCTTCTTTCTGCGAGCCCATTGATAGCCCCCACAACAGAAGCACTAATATCTGTCGAGTACTAGGAGCTGGGACTGTTCTTGTTTCAAAGGACGTACGATCTCATGAGGGGGGAAAAACAACCACCAATGAGCACCGGTGAACTCTGGATAATTTCAGGGTCATCATCAACAACAGTGATCATTTGCTGGCTTACCAAATGTAAAGAATATTTAATCCAACCACACTGTTCAAACTGGCAGCTCTGTGCAATAGCCTCCTGGTTCTTACTGTTGTTCTTATTATCACTGAGCCTAGAGGATCACTTTGAGAGGCCCTAACAAGCTCCTGACATTACCGATTCAGTATAAATTGGCAAAAATGGAAAGGAAACAAGCGACAATGTCTAGATGTTGGTTATGTGTAAAAAGCTGGCAGTTTATTCATGGTTCTAATTAATATGAACCACAACTATGAGGCTGGTCTGAGCACTGATATGGCTGTTGCCATAGGCAGGTGTAAAGCAAGTACCTTGAGAAAAGCAGACGAGAAAGATTTGGGTATTAAAAATATGGGGCCACTACTGAATACCAGAGTGACACAGACAAAAAGCCAATGGTATTAAGATACTGTGGACATACGTTGAATGGGGGTCTATGAGTAAATTAAGACAATAGGCCAAATTCCAGTTCATTAGTGCCAAATTAATTTACGTCACTAGATTTGCACTGAGAATTTAGCTCAGTGAACTTGTAATATTGTGGATACATCTCAAGAGGACCCTAAGGCCAGGTCTATGCTACCTGCCGGATTAGCGAGTAGTGATCGATCTATTGGGGATCAATTTATCGCATCTAGTCTAGACGGAAAAAAACTGATCCCAAGTGCTCTCCTGTCAATGCCGGTACTCCACCACCACGAGAGGTGCAGGCGGAGTTGACGGGGGAGCGGCAGCAGTCAACTCAACACCGTGAAGATGCTACGGGAAGTTGACCTAAATACGTCGACTTCAGCTACGCTATTTGTGTAGCTGAAGTTGTGTATCTTAGGTCGATTAACCCCCCACCCCAGTGTCGACTTGGGCAAAGATCTCCTGAAGAATAGGAGATCACGAGAAAACCATTCAAGGCTTATATTGAGTTCTTTCAATATGATGTGCTTTAATAATTTAACTGAGGCTAGCTTTATTCCTGTTTCCAGTTTGGAACACGTATTTCCAGATTCGCACAGACAAAACTTTATGCATCTCCTGATGAAACAGCAGTGGAACTGCCGCTGACAACACCGCCTACATAACAAGCGTCAATACTATGGGTCTGATGCTGCTTATCTTCACTTACATCATCTTTATACCAATATAACTGCTTTTACTTCAATGGAATTATTTATCCTGATTTATCCTGGCATGAGAGGAGCATGAGGTCACGATGTATTTACATTCTCCTGCTGATCTATAAATAGTACTGTACTTCTACTCTTAGCTGAAATTGGTTATATCTCCATTAATTTCATTTTGGCTTAGAGATTAGTCCTCTGGAAAGATGAGCCTCCCAGAAATTCTCCTGAAGTTCAAACATTTTGGAGCTATGCATGCATATTAAAATTAATAGCAAGAAAAGTTTTTATTCCCCTTGAATAACTTTGGGGGACAAAAAAAGGGGGGGGTTGGAATAGGGTGGTGGCAGTTTTTACTTAAGTTTTCCAAAAAATGTAACTTTGGGCTGAGGCCACAAACAGAAAAATTCAGCCAAAAAGGAGAATTTTCCCAATTCATGACTCAAGACAAAGGATTATAATGAAGTCTGACCATAACTTTAACTGCAGTGTTGACGAGCAAGAGAATGTCATTCTCTGCAATGTTATCTCTGTTGGAAATGTTTTCACCAGCCTCTACAGGTGGCTATCTTCCTCATCGACCTTAACAGCTGAGTAAAGAGAAGCTTCTTAGTTAGCAATAATACTAGCTCTTAGGTAGTACTTTTCATCAGTACATCTCAATGCACTTTAAAAAGGAGAGGAGTATCATTATCCCCATATTACAGATTGGGAAACTGAGGCAAAGGGCGAGAAGCTACTTGCCCAAGGTCATCCAGCAGGACAGTGGCAGAGAATAGACCCCACTTCTCCTGAGCCATAAGAACATAAGAACGACCATACGGGGTCAGACCAAAAGGTCCATCTAACCCAGTATCCTGCTTCCGACAGTGGCCAATGCCGGGTGCCTCAGAGGGAATGAACAGAACAGGTAATGATCAAGTGATCCATCCCATCGCCCATTCCCAGCCTAAGTGCGGTGTTCTACCCAAGATACTTTATGTAACTGTTTGTTAACACCTATCAAGCCTGAATTAGGAATTATGCACTCAAATCTATACCACTACAAAGTGGAAGAGACAAATCTTACCAAGTTAGGTTTGTATAGCCACCTTGCACACGCATAAATGACTACACAAGCTGCAAGGCTCTAGAGAATTAGGCTCCATGTGCCTATGCTTATGGGATACATTCACCAATGGTGAGAGATCATTTGAATCAACAAGAGACTTGAACAGCAAACGGTGAAAGAAAATAGTCTAAAAATCAATAGAAATGTCCTAACAGTAAAGGCTATGGAAGAATGAATGTTAACACACACACACACACACACACACACACACACACACAAAAGCTTTTTGCATGATGCAGCAGAATGGTGAGCTGTAAAAAGACCCATCATAAAGGGTACACTTAAAGACAAATTATTCTTAACTGGATTAAGCACTTCAGAGCTACATTTAGTCCTAAATGCTCTTTGTCTTATTGTAAGATGGAGCTAAATATAGTACTCAGAATATCATACTGTAAGAGCTGTGGCCACTCTTAATGGGGGTAGATTAGCAGCAGTAGGTTTGCATATAAGAGTGTTTAAACAGCTACAGATTGAACAATTACATCTTTTACTTTAACTGTATTAATAATCAGAAGAATCAAGATTTGTTGATGGCCAACTGAATAGCCTCTTCTGCAATGCTCAGAAAGATCCTAGAATCTTCCAGGATCCTGCCTGATTGCAAGAATGCAGCAATGAGATAGAACAGCTTATCATCAGTCCCAACTATTTCTTGTTTTTCGTCATCCACGGTATGTGCTGGTAAGTTAGTCCGCAGAGAAATGAGGAATTCATCAGTCGTGCAGCCCTTGGAGGGGAAGATGGTCTGCTCCTCCCACCCGCCCGAGCCTGAGTCAGCTCTCCCCAATATCAGCAGGAGAGTTTAAAAAACAGACATAGCATTTTTAAGGGTAAATTGCATTTTAGACCCATCAATCTTCAGAGTGTTCAAAGTAATTTCAAGGGTTACAAAAAGGGGAATAGGATATGACAGTCTTAACAGGATAAAGGGACTCAGTAGCTCAATGAATAGTTGAAATGCTGTTTCATGCTACTGGCAATATTCTGGCAAAATCCTCGCCACCCTATCCAAAAAATTAAGAACAATCCTTTGCTTCACAAAAGTAAAAAGACATCTCTGCTTGTCTGAATTCAGGAGACATCTGGATCTGTGGGCCTTTGATTGCAGAAATGTATATTTACTAGTCTACTGCAAATCAGCAATTAATATAACCCACAAGGACAAAGTATAATATCAACTTGAAAATCCCTGTTAATGGAACAGTAGGTCAATTAAGGATGTTCCTACAAACATCTTTTGGTTGGGATTTTATGCCTTGATCCTCCAAATGCTTATGCATGTGATTCATTTTAAAGACCTCATGAGTTCTATTCTTCTTCAACGCTTAGCTGAACGGTTGGCCATAGCAACCATAGTCATTTGGTCTGTTCCTGTGCGCTGCAAGGGCTTGATGGCCCGAGAGTCCAACACCGGAACAGACTTGAGTTCGTTTAATTGAACTCATGATAAAGTCTGCCTTAGGGCCCAATCCTGCAAAAATTTCTGCATGAGCTTAAGTGTATGCATTGTGCGTAGTTCCCTGACTTCTATGGCACTATTCACAATGTGTAAAGCTAAGCTCCTACGTAAATCTTTTCAGGGTCAGGACCTTAGGTAGTATTTGGCAGGTTATTGAAGCATTAGCATTCTCAAATTTATACTAGAAAGAGATTTCATTTGTTACAATGTGCCCACGTAAATAATAGAAAAACAAGGTGGGCAAGGTAATATCTGGTGTTGAACAAATTCTTTTGGTGAAACAGACAAGCTTTTGATCTTACACAGAGCAGTTCTCCAGGTCCTCACCCACCTTGTCTCTCTCATGTCCTGGGACTAACACAGCAAACATGTAAATAATGTAGTTTGTGAGCTAGCCCTCAAATTCAGGGTGCAGAGCTTTTTAGCGCAGTCTGATGCTACAATAGATAAGAGAGTTGATGGCATTCTCCAGCAATAGGTTTTAGATGTCTGTATGCTAATGTTTCATTCCTCTTGAGGCAACAGGAGGGAATGACTGTGGTTGACAGCTAAACAACTGATTTAATATTTAAAAGGCTGAATTTAACTTTTTCAGTAAAGTGTTACAGATTTAGTTAGGCTGTGTAAATGTCAACGACATCTGAAAACCAGACAGTGCTTCCTCATCTCTATGGTTGTTTAGCACAAACAGTAGTCTCTCTCTCTCTCTCTCTCTCTCTCTTTTCACTATGAGGGGTGACATTCCAAAAGACATTCCCCTATCACTGAGACACATGGCCCACTAACCTAGTACCAACCAACAAGAAGCAATTTGACACAAGCCTCCTCAGAAACATTACCCCATGGCCTCTCCTCCTGGCCCCAGCAGGAAGAGAGATGCTTTCCAGAGAGATGCATTGAAATGCAAGGCAAAGAAATGTAGGATAAAAATGAACACCACTAATCCAAATGAAATGGAGCACAGAAGTACCAACTTTTTAAAATCATTATTTCATTCTCTCCTTCAGCTTCCCCATATCTTCCCTTTTATTTCCATCTGTTGTTTTCTCCACTATTCCTGTCCTCTGTCTCTTACTGACATTTTGTAAAATCATTTTATTAGCAAATTCCACAGTATTGCCCCTTCCTCTATGGTGTTCTCTCCCTGTTTCCATTAGCTCTTGTCTCTCACCCGCCCTCTTCCCTCCAGAGCTCTCTCACACTTTCTCCTTGGTTCACTCTCTTTCTGCTTGTTCTCCTCTTCTCCTTTCCCTGGGTATCTTCCTTCATCGATCATCCATTCCACCATGACTGAGAGAGATACCCCACTAAAAAAGCAGCTGATGTCTTGCTCACTCTATTCTGTGGCGTCTAACACCTGATCTAACTTGTGGCATCAGTATTCACTTGTATGTCATCAATGGAGATATTTCAATAAGAAATATCAGTATGAGTAGGAATGTAGGGGGCAAGGGAACGAACACCCATGCAAAATTCATGGTGCAAGAAAAACAGATAATAAGAGTTCTGAGACTGTAGCGTTTTGTTGTTCTCGTAACTGGGATAATTGGAACTGTTGCTACTCTTCTCTGGTTGATCAGGGTTTAAATTTAACTTGTTACCTGTGACAGCTTTCTGGCTACATTCATTATGACAATAACACTCTGAAGTGGCTTCTAAGAGGTGACCAAAGAAAATGGATCAGACAGAACAATCAAAGGCTGTTTTGGAACACAGTGTTCCAAAACAGAATTGAAATGAAAGATACGGAGATAGACAACTGTGGGTTTTTCCCCTGTATATGCAGTTGTCTGAATAAAAAGAAAGAAGAGACTAGAAATACTAATAGGCACGCTTGAAAAGAAAGGATTAGAGGAGCATTGAGTTCTGGGGGACTTTAGATCCTGGGGAAAACAACTGGGCAACCTTGTTTTGCGACACTAATTTACTAAGTCTTGGAAATATTACAATACTGGAGCAATCATTTAAAGTATTTCCAGGGTTTCTGGTATTTATTTTATTAGTTTTATCAATTTATCCAACACTGTCCTAAAATTCTGAAAATGTGTCAGGAGGCAAAAACTGCAGATTCAAACTCCTGGAGTAGCACAAAACGACCCTTTAATTCCACTGGCATATACTGTCACAGGATGGAAACGTGTGTGAAAATTGTGGGCTCCCATCCCCCACCCCCCGGTCCTCTTAGATGAGCTCCTCAATTCACTGGCGGCCACTCTGACTGGCAGCGTGATGATATATCTGTGTTGCACTATCAGATGATAATGGCACCAGAACCATTAACAAACATCCACTTCTTCAAAGTCAGCACTTCAACAGGAAGTTGAGTCTCCACATCTCGATTCTTGGACGGGTAATGACAGCCAAGTTCCAGATCCCTAACCGAAGCCTGAGCAAAGCACGAAAACATCTCAGGGAGGGGACAGACAGGGGAAGTGACTTGCCCAGGGTCACCCGACAATCCAGGGGCAGAGCTGGGAATGGAGTCCAGGTCTGCTGGGTGCCAGTTCAGTGTTCTGCAACCTACCTTTGCTCACACGCCTTCGCCAAACATGACCAGTGTGGTGCCATTCCGCACTCATTATACTTATCTTGACCCGCAGGAGACAGAGACCAAATTCTCTGCTGCTCTAATTCTCTCAGCAGGGAACTTGGCCCATTCTCTCCAGCCGGAAGAGGTAATCCCTGGTCTCAAGGTAACACTAGTAGAGAAGAACCATTTTATTAATCTCTTCATAAGATTAATAACTCAAACCTCCCCTGCCCCCACGCCCTCAGTCGGGAATACGTACGAAATAAATCTGCTTATATCTTTTGGGAGGACACTCTGTATGGAACAAAATCTTGGTTGCCTCAGAGTTCACCTACTCTTGCGGCTTATTTCCCAACAGATATTATAATACTGACACTATTATTTCCTCCGGAGTGTACCAAGATACCAGTAATGGAGTATTACAAAACCAGGCTGAGAACTAGCATCAAGAGTAAATAAACTATTACGCAATAAAGAAGTTGGACCTGATTCTCTTCTGATTTACATGAAAGTCAGTGGTATTACAATATAAGTGAAAGCAGAAACAGGTGTCTGTCATACAAATGTCCTCAGAAAATAAGCAGTACTGTATACAAACAGCTTTCTTCCTCACATGGAATGGTTTACAGAGTTTTCTATGAGGTATAGGAGATTCTTTATATCGTTTTGAGAACACTGGGGCATGTGGGTTTTCATACAAATGTTTCCAACAGTATAAAAAGAGAGAGAGAGAAACAACACAGAAAACGTAACGAACAGAATTCTTCTTAAATAGGATGTTCTGCAAAATTTCCCACAAAATATCTACTGTTTGTAACAATTTGGTTTTGTTTAAACAGTCATCCCCATTGTGCAAAAATAGATTTTTTTTAATGCATGGCAATTTGAAAAAAGAAATATTCAGCACAATTTCTACCAGCCGCAGTGCTGGTGACATTCAAGGAGGACTCCTACATGACTGACCTACTGACCGCACAAATTCAATAACCATTTCTGCTATGTGAATATGGTAAGAAGGTCAGAAGGGTGCTGTGGCTTTCTGTTGTGCATTGGAGCAGTCCACTATCACATTAGCTGTGCTGTCAAAACACTTAACTAACAGCAGCAAAGGGTTAACACAGCAAATAATGGCAGTGAAAAGTGGCTCAACTAACTGGAATAAAGACAAAGATATTGCTACACTAAGCCAAATTATTCTTATAATCATATTGATGGAATTTAAGGATATATTTCCACTGATTCTAACCCTTGGTTTTTCATGGAAGAACACAACCCCGACGTTGTTTATTGGGATCCAAGAATGTAACATGAATAGCCATATTTTTAAAGGATCTCTCTCCCAGTTTGCTAGCTCAGACTACTCTTAACATGCTAGAATAACAAGCAGCGGGGAGCTGCGTTCATTTCTAAAGGAAACCAACTTTCACAACTAAGTCAGTAGTGTTATCTCCTCCTCTGTGGCACTTGCAGCACTGTCAGATACTCCTCTCTGCCCTCTGACACAATATGCTGCTCTCTCTTTAGGGCTCAATGGCTGTAACCTGTTAAAGATGCCGGAGGCAGCTGGAAAACTCATTTATGAAAGACTGTGCAGCTACTGCATATTATTCGCATTAAAACGGGAGAGGCAGCTTGTCTTCTCTAGATCTTTTTTTGTGCCACTCTCTTGGGTAGGGTTGATTTTTAAGCCTCATCAATATTTCTGTCTACACGGCAAGGTTCCCCCTTCTGACATGCTGTCCTGATAGGCTGAATGACATTTCCTGTAACTTGTCCTTACCTAATTTACTACAGGTAGGATTCACTCTTGTGCAGAGATCCAGCACAATATCTATGCACCACTCAAGTCCTACGCAAACCCTATTTTTTGGTCTTGTGCTGTTCCTCACCATACAACAATACAGCGTAATTAGGCATGTAATCACACCAGATGCCCACAGACCTATTTTGTAAGGCCAGAGAGCAAGTCATCAGCAACACGAGTGGCACCCAATCTACAAACGAAGAGACACTTCTAAACAAATCAGATATAAATACATAAAATCCTCAAAGCCTCTTTATTTCCTGTATAATCAGATTTTTGTTACATTTTGGGACTTGTTATTCAATGGATCCTAACCAGGCTGTTCCTGATCAGATATGTAGTTTCCTTCTTGTAACATACAGTACACAGACAGATCTATTTATCTATGCTAAATAGAGGGGCAATTTTCAAAGGCATAAGTTGCATGTCATGAGATGGCAAATATATTTTGCATATATTTTTATTTCATGTTTTAATTACTCCATCAATCTAAAAATGCAACACTAGCATTAATGTCCTCAGCAGGCCATCTTTCTTTATACGCTTCGCCTATTAAATAGTATGTTTTATTTCTACAATTTCTTTTTTTTCTTTACTGCGGGCATAAAATACGTTTCAGAGATTGGAGGAGGATGTTGCTGATGATTTGAGCAAACATGCTTTGCGTTTTCTGTGTCGTGCTTGAGGTTTTCAATAACAGAGCAGATGTGAACTTATTATTAAAAAAATAACACAATCCATGACTTGCACACCAAAACAAGGGGGCTATGAGTGAGGAAAGCATGCAGGACCAAGTCCTAAGAAAATGTAGGCTCCAACCCTACAAACTTCTCTGCGTCTTCATCATCTTCAAAGAGGTTTCTGTGTGGATACAGGATCTGCTCACAACAAGCAGCTTGCAGGATCAGGGCCTCAGCGATTTTCAAAGAGCAGTGGATTGCAGTACCGCCCAGAGGATTCAGGGGGCCTGGGGCAAAGCAATTTCGGGGGCCCCTTCCATAAAAAAAAGTTGCAATACTATAGTAACATGTATTTTTGTGGGGACCTCTGCAGGGCCTGGGGCAAATTGTTCCACTTGCCCCACCCTCTGGCTGGCTCTGGTGAATTGCCAGTTTGAAATACCATGTGAAGCTTCCATTTATTCACAGAACAAGTATGGCACAGGTAGTGCTTGTGCAACTAACTCCCCTGCTCTTCCACCCTACCCCACGAAGGTGCCTGAGCCCTCTTTAAAGGCTACATGTGAACCACCATAGCCTATCAATTCCCCAGCCAGCCTGCCATTGCAAAGGTGATTCATGCTTTTAAATTTCCTGCAAATCTGAAGAGGTACCGTGACAGTGGAATTCCCTCCTGAAGGAAGTTTGCCAGAGCTGCGGTCAGAGCAATGTCTGACTTTCAACCAATCTATTCTTGACCTGTTCTAGGCTCCTTCCTTGCTTTGCACCCTTACACTCCCTTTGACTATTATTTTGGATTAGTCTGGAAGTTGAGTCTTGGGGTCCCATTGTGCTTCCTGCTCCACCCGATTCCTTTGCTTTGTCAGCCTAGGACAGGTATTGGAGCTACCGGAGTTTTGTTCCACGATGTGACACCCTGTACTTTAGTTTCTGTTGTACAATGTTTACACACTTTGTGATAGGCTCACTATAAACTGATGAAATAATAATATCACACACACACCCTGAGCTGCAGACAATTAAAAGCCTGGTTCTGTTTATGGTTGCCCAACTACACAAAACTTGAGCCGATTTTTCAGAAGTGCTGTGCACCCACAGTACCCAAAATGGGTGAACACTAAGCTGTGGCCTAAATTAGTTGCCTAGCTCACACAGGAAGTCAGTTTCTGTGTTAAGGATTGAACCCACATCCTCGGATAATCCTGCCTCTCCTAAAACTAGCTTCTTCAGATAGTATATCATAGACATAAATGTCCCTTAAACATATATACCTATACATAACTGATATTTAACTGAGACAGAAACCCACCGTGGAGAGTAATTGCTGAAAATGTTCAGAAGTGGCCTGATTTTGAGTTCACACTGGACTCTCTGAAACTCAGAGCAACATCAGGAAGCTATTTTAAAAAGGCAACATCATCACAACAGGATTAGAGATGGGCCTAAACCAGACGTGATTGACGAAACCCTCTCAGAACCTGAAGAAAATTCAGTTCCTGATTCAGATCTAAATTTCTTGACTTAAGCCTGAATCACAAATCCAAATGCTATCTGAATTGTGGGGATCTCGTATTTAGCACTCCACAGCTCAGCCCTCTCTCTAAACAGAATGGAAACCGGAATCTCTGGTTCATAGCTACAGTAAATGAGAAATGTGGAACCCAGGTGGAACAGCACTGGGTGTTGCAGAACTGTTCAACTGCCCTGGGAGAAAGCTGTGGGAGAATTATAAAGAGCTTTGGCAGTTAAAACTCTCAAGTATGCTTGCATGTGAGACTCTGAATTTTATCTACTTAGCCATTAAATGAATATCAAAGGACTCACAGCAGCTAAGCTAACTGACCTCATTCTATAGATTTGGCTTTATGCTCCCTAGTTCAAGTATAAGCAACTTCTCTATCTCCTTGGTACGTTTAACTTGGAGCATTACATCTCTAGCTCGGTTATAATGTGCATATACATAAAAAAGAATTTAAATAAAGCTCTGACATTTCAAAATTTGCCTTATCCTCATTTGGCTCTGGGAGCTACTGCTGAAATCCTTAAATGATCTGCTCACATCTGTTCTCCAGCAAAGCTCATGTTCACGCCCCACTGACCTTAGCGTTGCCATCTCTGCAATCTTAAAGCTAAGAAAAAAACGTCAACATTTCCCTGTACGTGGGAAGATCCTTGCAAGGAGGAGGAGATGTACAAAAATTCAACGTTTCTGTCAGAAACAGAAGAGAAGGACTTAAGACGGAATCTGAGTTGAGTTATGGAAATTGTGATCCTGATGTCGCAAAGTGCTGAGTACCCTCAAACAAGGGGAGCTGAGGATGTCAGCACCTCACAGGATTGACCACCGCAACTGCAAGCCAGAAGATGTTTTTCTAGTACAGTAGTTCTCATTCACTGGATTCTATTTACTGCTGCTTCTATTCAAACTTGACTAACTCGATCAAGTTATTTCTTGGCCTGTGCCTAACATCTGAATAAGTAAGCATTTTTCATAAATTCCAAGCCCACTTGTTTCAAATGTATGATTAAGTATCGGACTGGAGCATTATTGTAAGAAAACTCATCCACATTACTCAGAATTTCCATAATTGCCTGCAGTTGTCATGAAGTGGCAATTTTCCATCCAAAGCCACATGAAACAGATTTTTTACTTCCGCAGCATTATGAATATATTGTATGATTGCAAGGAGTCCCAAGGATAAAATATATGCCTGTGTTTTCAACTTCCTTAGAGAACAGCACTCTGAGCCCAGAACTGTTAATAATGACACGAGTTAGTGAGTATGATGAAAAATATTTTTCTGTGGCTACCAGACCTTCTCCACAGATGTCTTATCTTGTTTACTATGAATAAGACATATGATAAATATAGTAAGTGAATACATCTTGAACAAAATAATACTCATCTGTAATATGTGGGTCATATAATTCTAGAAGACTCAAGAATCGAAAGAGATGTTGGCCCAAATCCATCTCTGATGTAAGTCCACTGAAGTTACCTCAGGGATGGATTTTGACCCAGTCAAGCTTACAAAATGTTGAAAGATGAATTGCTGCCACTTATATACTTGGAGCTGCTAATGTTATTATTGATAGGTTTGTTTCTAAAAAAAAAATACTCTAACTTCTGATCCTAACTTTTTTTTTTTTCACCATTGCACTAAAGAATTCTGTCTTTGTTTAAACACACCAGTTTGCAACTGACCTTTATAGAGACGGCCATTTGTATTCAAAACCTTAGAATTTTAAAATAGTTAAATGTAATAACTTGTAGCATTCTACAAAATAACACAAGTCTGTACTGGAAATACAATGCAGATTTGTTAGAACTCAAGGGAGAAAGCCAAACTTCCTTTCAGAAAGTCGAAAAGTGAAGATAAAGATCAACATTTCTATGTTTTAATATCTCTGCGGCTTTGTTGTGTTGACCTTTCAGAACGTTTTGAAGCTAGTGACACGTCCAGCGTAGCTCTTTCATAGGTCGCTTTTGTTGTAAATATTACATACAAATCTCCAATGCCTTAATCCGCCTTGCTTAAGTTATGCACATACATCTCACCTCCCATCCCCTGCAGTTCATTTGCAATGGCTAGCTGGATAATTATCTCAAATAACCAAAATATATGACTCAGCACACACAGAGAATGTCAATTTCACAGTTGGGATTCTGATTTTTTTAAACTGTATAAGGCCAGAAAATATGTAGTCCACCTTTGCAAAGCCTAAGTAAAAACAGGCTTGGGAGAGAAAACTACATGGGGGCTGAGAGAGAGGGGAATTATTCCCCAACGACCCTGATGATATGTCTCATATACACATAAACTTTAAGCTCAGAAGGGACCATCATTATCAGCTAGTCTGACCTCTTGCACATTGCAAGCCACAGAACCTCACCCACCCATTCCTGTAATAGGCCCCTAACCTCTGGCTGAGTTACTGAAGTCCTCAAATCATGATTTAAACTAAAGATTTCAAGCTACAGAGAATCCACCATCTACAGGAGTTTAAACCTGCAAGTGACCCATGCCCCATGCTGCAGAGGAAGGCAAAACAAACAAAAAAACAGGGTCTCTGCCAATATGACTCAGGGGAAAATTCCTTCCTGACCCCAAATATGGTGATCAGTTAGACCCTGAGCATTGGGTACCAGCCTAGCAATGTGCTATAAATAGCTGTGGCCCAATGCACCGCTCCACTCCAGTGCAGAGTTACTGGCCATCCCAATTGCTTTTCCACCCGCCAGTCCCGAAACCCCCTAACGCTCTTCTGCAGAAACGACTGCTATAGAGCTTAGCTCTACAATGTGCATGGGGGGGGGAGGAGGGGGGGGTTGGAAGGCCCTCTGCTTCCCAGATCACTCCTGTAATTGCAAACACACCGTTCCCACTGAACTTGGGGCCTTAGTGCTCAAGGAATGGGAGCAGCTGGATGTTGCTCTGTCTGAATATGACACCCATACTTTCTACACTATTGTGGCCACAAAGAGGCAGCTCCCACCAGCAAGTATGCACAGGGAAATAAGAAAGTAGACACGGTATTGTTCCGAATGCTGTCACTGTCATGTCCTAAAAACTGTTGTCTCTGCCCATGCATTCGCTTAGGAAGTGAAAAAATGGCATATCCTAAATATCTGGATGATATCTGGGGATTTGTCATGGGATGAGTGGAAGGGATAAGTATAAAACTCAGCAAGCAGTGGGAAAGCTTTACTGGGGTGCGTGGAAGAAATCTGGTAAGATTGGAATGAGCACCGGTTTTGGGGACACTGGTTTTAAACACGGTCTATAGCTTTTATTGTAATTGCACATGAACGCTGGGTAGGCACATTTCTTAAAAATGATTATTTCTATTCTTTAATATCTCTATTACCATAGTGCTAATGGACCTCAGTCAGAATCAAGGCCCCATGGTGTCCAAAAATTGAAATAAATCCTTCACCCCAAGATCACTAATGCTAGCCAGGGCCTAACTGACAGCATGACACCGGAGTTTTACAGCCAAATCCCACCTTGGAAGGTACAGGAGTCCCACACTTACAGCTGAGCTGGACGTGAACAACAGACGGCACTGGTCTTCACTTAAAGGAGAGTTTCCAACCAAAGGGCAACCGTGTGGAACCGGGTTTTGTCCTGAAACAGTGTCAAATGCAGGCACTGAAGAGCTTAATAAAACTAGGCAGGTAGAGGAGATCTACATTCCTGCTAGATGGTAAGGAGAACCCAGCTGAAGAGGAGTGCACTTCATAAATGGTTCAAAAAGAACTCATTTCTGTTAAAATATGACCCCATAATACTGTCACGGCCAATGAGATTCCTGATGGTAATCTGCATGGGGCCAGCAGTAGTAGTTAAAAATCTCAGTGACCTTTAACTAACAGTCCCAATTTCTTCAAGACTTCACATAGTGCTGGAGAGGAGAAAATAACTTGTACTTATAACCGCTGTCTCCCTCTTCCCGTTTTCACGCACATTTTTTGAGCATGTCTCTCACAAATTGCAAGTGAATGTCAAAGGTCGTTTCCTTAGGATGTGGACCACGTTCTGGGAGGAGAAGCTTGAATCGGGACAAGTGAAATGGTGGCCCCACTGAAGTTAAAACATTCATTGCCTTCAGCAGGGTCATCATTTCACCCTGCCTGATTTAACACGAAACAATTAGACTTTTGGGGTTTTTAAATTACGTGAACAGCTGAGTAGATCAGAGCAAATGCAATATTATCTATTGTTCATATATGGCTCATGTCTTAAAAAGAAATAATAGAGTTACCACATGCCAACTATCTGTGGCCTATCTGAAATGAGTGCCGGTTTCTAGTGGACAGATGTTCATATCCCAAAAGCCTGGTACCCATATATCTCAGCAGAGGCGCCCAGGAATGGATGGGTTTGTCTCCCAGTTAGAAACAGTCTGAAGCCCCAGGTTAAGGCTAAGGCATACTGGGCAGAGTAGGGGAATTTGCATGACTCTGTCCTATGCTGTACCTTCTCTAGGGATAAAGAGAGGGCTGCAGCTTAAAACACTCTCAATCTGGCAACTGTCATCAGCATTAAACTGTGTTCATTTTTATTTAAAGTGGGCCCTTTGGTTATGATTAGTGCAATCACAAAAGGAGAAAAACAAAACCCCCTTATTTCAACATGAACATTAAAGTGAACATGAAATCATGCACAGAACAAGGAACTGGTTCCCTTCAATCTCCGTGGATTGTTTATCTTTACCGTAGTAGCTGAATTGCGGAATGAAATATTTACAATTATTCATGCAATCAAATACATTTCCCGTAGGAAATAACTGATTAAGTATTTCACAACCATTCTGAAAATGATTTAAGACTACACTGATCCATATCCAGTCTCGACAGGAATGTTAATATGGTTTAGAAGCAGTCACTCTTAATAGCAAGGCAATGAGAGAATATCCATTTCTGGTGATGATATCATGGGCTGCAATTTGAGTGTACTGCATATACATGTTAAATACGGTCCAATCCGTTAATTAATTTCTTTAACCTTATAAGCTAGGGCTCAATGGGACTGGCAGGGAACATAGAGCAGAATTTGGCCCACAGGTTGAGAATTCTTTTTCTGTCAGTGTCAAAAGTTTTTAATATCTTGCAGATGTTTGCCCTCCTTATGTAGAATAACACTTTTGTTCTAGAGCAGCGGTTCTCGAACTGCACTGCGACCCTCTTCTGTCAACACAAATTACTACACGATTCCAGGAGTGGGGGCCAAAGCCTGAGCTTGCCGCCCTGGCTTGAGGGGCCCAAAGTGGGGGAGGCAGGAGCCAAAGCCCAACCCCGAAGTCTTCAGCTCTGGGCAGGTGGCATGTAACCTGAGCCCTGCTGCCCAGGGCGGAAGTCTTTGGGCTTTGGCTTCATCCCCAGGCGTGGGACTCAGATTTTAGCTTCCGCCCCGGGCTCCAGCAAGTCTAATGTCAGCCCTGGTGACCCCAATAAACCAGGGTCACAATCCACTTTGGGGTCCTGACCCACAGTTTAAGAACCCCTGTTCTAGAGCCAAGCATGGGATGTCAGCTTTTCTCTTCACGGGACTAGGTGCCAACAAAATTCATAGACTCATAGACTAGCAGGGTTGGAAGGGTCCTCAGGAGATCATCTAGTCCAGTGGTCCCCAACCTTTGAATGACCGCGGACCGGTCAACGCTTCTACAATTGTACTGCGGCCCGGGGCGCAGCGAGACCCCTTTTCCTCGGTGCGGCGCGACCCTATTTTTTTTTCCTCGGCGCGGCGGAACCTTGTATGTCCGCCGAAATGCCGCCGAATACATTACCTCCGATACGGAAGCTAACACGGCGGCGGCGTTTCGGCGGACATATAAGGGCGGGAAGTACCCCGCGGCGCTGAGAGACCGGCGGCGCAACTGAACCGAAGGCAGCCGCGGCCCGGTGCCAAATGATCCACGGACCGGTACCGGTCCGCGGCCCGGGGGTTGGGGACCACTGATCTAGTCCATCCCCCTGCTCAAAGCAGGACAAATCCCCAACAAAATCATCCCAGCCTGTCCTTAAAAAACCCTAAGGAAGGAGATTCCACCACCGCCCTAGGTAACCCATTTCAGTGCTTCACCACCCTCCTAGTGAAAAAGTTTTTTTCTAAAATCCAACCTAAACCTCCCCTTCTGCAACTTGAGACCATTACTCCTTGTTCTGTTCCCAAGTCAGGTGCTCAATCCTATTCTATCAAAGCCTCTGGGAATTTTGCCAGGCTAGGAGCAGAACCAGGCATTAATGTCAACTGAGATGAATCCTAAGAAAATCTGAAACTGATGTCAGGAAATGCACAAAAATAAATTCAATCTTTTTGCTCAAAAACAACTATTTTATGATCAAATGTTCAATTTCAGTGACCTGTTGGAAATTTTAAAAATAAATTTAACATTTAACTAAGCTGATTTAATTTCTCCAAATCCTCTTTTCCACAGTAAATATATTGCAAGGTTATACAAGTAAAACATATTTTTCTCTTTTTTTGGTAAAAGGGTAATTATTGCAATAATTATTCCAAGCTCCACATTGCACATTACCATACAGAGCCATTAAATCCTTGTAATGGAAAAGCTCCCATTGGTTTCAGTAGAGTCAGGATTTCATGCCTAGACTTTCTAATCATTGTACCAGAGATGCTAAAGAGAAAAACAAAATATTTGTCTTATGGCTTTTACGACTACTGTACATCTAATACAATACAATGTTTGAAAGTTTTGACAATATCCGATCATTTAAAAGAAGTCTTTTGGCAATGTCCATTTGAAAATATGTCTCATCACTGCAATATTTACTTCAAGGTCAAAGAACCAAGTACAAACATCTGCATACATTAGTATCTGACATGAAACAAACATTTGTCTTCAAAGTTCCTTGTGAATTTGTAAATCACAAATAATTTAGAGGGGATTGGCATAGATCTCCTGAGGTCTCTTCCAACTCTGATATTCTATAATTCTGTAAGAACAAAGAAAATCTACCCTAAAATGTCTGAATGGTAAGAACTGAAATGAACAGCAGAGTTTCACAAAAGGGGAGACTTCAGCTACAATCCAAGAGAGATTCACTGAAAAATTCTCTTAGGAGCTTCAATACATCATAATACAGCATCATCAGATTCTTGCCTTCTATGCAAAATTAATTATCTACTCTACTTGCTGATAATTCTTCAGTTAAATAAATCAAACAGGACTAGATTAGAAAATCCCATGGCAGTTTCCACAAACCCTACAGATTTTGAAATAAAAAGACATTTTATACTTATTAAAATTCACTCATTGTGGGCTCAAGTACATGAGCATATTATGGACTGCATCGGAGAATAGCTTTCAGCTCGGACACTATTTCAGCTGGATCACACATATATTCAGATCTTTCCATTTCAAAGAATCAAACCAGAGAGGTTGTCCCCTTGTGCTAGTCTTCTTCTGTCCCTCAAGTGAAAACTTCAATTCTACATTCCTATTCACAAGAGACTGCAACAAAAACAAACTCACTACCGTAGATCATTTTAAACTATACCTGCATTTTCTATGGTGAATGGGCCCAAACAGAGGAGTTTGGATCCAGATTTGAATGTAAATATGAACTCCAAAGTGTGGGGGTCTCTGATATACAGAGTTCTGGTTCAGATCCATTTCTAATTTCTAAATAGCTTAGTGATAAAATTAAACAATGTTGATTCTTTACACCTATAGGACTTGACTCTGCTCCCACTGAAGCCCAAGACAGCTCTGCCACCAAGTTGAAGGGGAGTTTGCTCAGGTTCTTGCAAAATCATGCTCCCCGCCCATTCTGAAGTTGTTGGTTTTTGAGATTCTTCCCATGTTTTAACCAAGGCAAGGAGAAGCTGACACAGAGTTCTACAAATTGTCCCAAGCAATGGGGTCCCTCGGCTGAAGGTTTTAGTTCAAGCCCAATGGGACCTAGAGGGAGATTTCAGAAAATCTTGCTTCTGATAACCCAAGTTCCAAGAGTTGCTGAGACAGCCCTAATAGGGCAAGGCACTTGGCCGCAGCAGCATCAATGACAACAGGAACCGCCTGTCCCAGGAGTGACTCCTAAGGGTGAATATGTCCCCTATGCAAACATAAAGTCTAATAATGCTGGGATGCCATTGCCAGAGGTTATCGCACTGACTGACAGACAATAAAAACAAGTCACTGGTTACGTTGACTCAATGTCTTTAATAATAAAGCTCAACCCTCTGCAATAAGTAAGATTAAAGTATCTGTTTAGGGACAGCAGAAGTCCCATTTTGGTTAGTTCCACTAACACCACTTACTATCCCACTATGTTAACAAGGAAAGCGGGGGGAAAAAACTGAATCCAGTTCATCAGTTGCAACCACAAATATACCATGCATATTAATATTTGATGTGTACAGAAAAGACAAAAAAAGAGGGCTGAAGTCAACTGTAGTTTTATGCTGAACCCCCTAACTGTGTATGATTTCAAGAATCAGAGAGGTAGCCGTGTTAGTCTGGAATAGCAGAGGTAACAAAGTCCTGTGGCACCTTAAAGACTAACTATAAAGTTTTGAAGCATAAGCTTTCGTGGGCTAATACCCACTTCGTGGCATCCGACGAAGTGGGTATTAGCCCACGAAAGCTTATGCTTCAAAACTTTATAGTTAGTCTTTAAGGTGCCACAGGACTTTGTTACCTCTGTGTATGATTTGATTCAAAACAGCTTGATCAGAGTGAATTTTTAATCTACTGTAAATCACATTAAAGTATATTAGAATCAGAGACAGGCTAAACAGGTTTAGCCCTATACTTCCTAAACATGGGGTGTGATCCTCCTTAATTATTATGACCTCCTTAATTATTATGTTTGCTGCAGCAACCAAACACTGGACGAATCACACAACACCCTCCCCCCATTAATGAAAACAAACTTGCAGTGGGTTTACCTTATATTCTTCAAGAGGCTAAAGCTAAGTGATGCTTCAAAGGGATTTTTTAGTGAAGCTGTTACTAGTTCTGATGATTCCAATATCCGTCTTTAACTCTGGGTGAACTTCTTGGCCCAAATTAGGTCAATGGGAGTTTTCCTATTGAAATTCTATGGGGCCAGGATTCCATCCCTCTCCCCTGCTCTAGTTAATCTGAATTAATTTTAAAATCAATTCTGTATTTATCATGCTCTCTCTCACACACCCACACAGAATATTCAAAGGCAGTATGTGCTACTATCTATTTTTTAAAAATTATTTACACTTTTATGTATTATTTATGGTTGAAATGTTATTATCCTATTATCCTAAATGTTATAATCTGAAATGTAACATACTGCCACGATTTAAGGTGGGATTACAGTGGGCAGGTCCCAGAAAATGTTCAGCACAAACAAACCTTCTTCATTTATTTTGAGAGAGAGAGAGAGTTTTTTGCAGGCAGAGCAGGTGCAACAAGGGAGGAGATCAGTATTTTTATGGATATGATTTGTTACATTGCTACATACTTGAAACCTTGATTGAGCTCAGACAGTTTGTAAACAAAATTACACACACACCATTCATCAGAGCACCTCACATACATTAATGAATGTATCTTCACAACACCCTTGTAACATGGGGAAGGATTACTATTCCCATTTTACAGATGGGGAAAACTGAGAGAGGGAGAGGGAGGGAGAGAGAGAGAGAGATTAAGCGACTTGCCCGAGGTCACACAAGGAATCTGTAGCAGAGCTGGAAACAGATCTCCTAAATCCCAGTCTGGTGCCTAACTAGAGCTAGATGATAGTCAGATGCAGACTATAAATACAAATACAGATATTACTTACAGTCTGAAGCTCTAGGCATTGGGTGTAAAACTCCAGATGAATTTAAAGCTTGTGAAAAGTCACTGAGTGATGGCTTTGGAGCATTTAGATCTCCAGTGGAGAGAGCACACATGTAGGCTATTCAGTTTTTGCCCTGTGTGTAGAGATGACCATTGAGTATTATTTTTAAGGGCAGTGTATATGCTGGTGACACCTGTTCACTAGGAACTGGATTCATTACATATACCTCACCAAACAGCCATCCGACCTATAGCAACGACTTTGGACTGCTAGCAACCATGGTTGGATTCAAACCAGTAATCTACTGTCATTGCAAATCCTGCAAATCCCCGCAAAGGATAGATATGTTTGGCGGTGTTTTATATCACAATATTAATGAGATACTCAGTTACTGCAGTGACGTGCACCATAGAAGAGTGTATAAAATTAAATAAAATTGTGTTGGCAGAATTGTACTTCACCCACTCATTGGGGTTTGGTTAACGTATTTCCTCTTCTATTCTCTCAGAACTATCTTCATCTACGCTGCAATTTTCCCATATTTGAATTTCTATGAATAGAGAATTTATCAAGTTTGCAATCTCTGCTTCAGGCTCAGCCAGGCTGCTTTTTTTCTTCTAGTGGAAGATGACTTACGCATTCAACATTCCTATGGCAGAACTGTTCCTGTGAAGAATGTTAATTTATAATTTGCAGCTGGTAATCTTCTGGTAGGTCCCTACATACAACCCACAGAGTTCTGCTATCACATTTGGATCTGAATTGGAGCAGGGGTCATTTTAAATCTAGTGCCATGATTTACCAGATTTGCGCTGTATTAGGAATGCCGTTCAGTCTCCCGAGGACCTTTTAGTAGTTACACTGTATTTTTAGTACTGCATTTTGCTTGTAATCTACACCTTATTTCAGACTCTGTAGAAGGACTTGTCTACATGACACTGTTGCATCATTACAAAATACCGTAGATCTGATTATTAAACCAATTTTGTTAGACCAGTGCAAATTTTTATTTCTGTGTAATAGTGGATTTTTCTGGTTTAATTTATAGTCGGCATCTGATTGTTGTCTATCTCTAGTTAGGCACCAAACTGGGATTTAGGAGATCTCATACCAGCTCTGCTACAGATTCCTTGTGTGACCTTGGGCAAGTCACTTTAACTCTCTGTGCCTCAGTTTTTCACCATCTGTAAAATGGGAATAGTAATCCTTATTTTAGGAACAAGTTTAAATTAAACCCAATTAAGCCACTTTTAAATGCAAAACCCAGTTAAACCACATCAGTTTAAAAACTGACTGAAGCTGAACTGGTTCAACTTCTGTCCATAGACAAAGCCAAAGCTCAAGAATGAAAAATAAAGTAGGTCAGATTCTGTTATGAACTGCACCCCAGTCCATGCAATTCCACTTATTTCTGTGTAGTGGGCTGTGTGGATGAACACCAAGTGAACTATGTTTGTGCAGAGGACCAGTCACTAAAAACCAGGGATAATGTGGGAGTTAAGTGGTAAACAGACACTGTCCAGGCCCATGGCAAGGTGATGCATTTCATCCAAAGTGCAGGGTACATGGAGTCTATTACCCTTTTGCCCAGAACAGGTGCCAGCCACAACTTGAATCCTTGAACTCATCTGAAATGGACAATATCACCCGCCAGCTGGCCACAGACAGGAGTGTACACTGCACCCCCTCAAGGTCTTCAGGTGTTATGGTGATGAAGGTGGTATAAATACTAGCCAGATGGGGAAGAGTAATGGAGGGGGGGGGGGTGAGGCTTGCGGTATTGCTACCCTTACTTCTGTACTGTTGCTGAGAGGGTGCCGCCTTCAGAGCTGGGAGCCTGGCCAACAACTGCCGCTCTCCCGCCACCCAGCTCCGATGGCAGTGCAGAAGTAAGGTTGTCAATACCACGATCCCCCAGGATAACCTCGCAACCCTCCTACAGCTCCTTTTTGGGTCAGTACATCCAATTTGAGAAACGCTGGTCTCCCCTGTGAAATCTGTATCGGATAGGGTAAAAGCACATAAAAGACCAGTTTTCACAGGGGGAGACCAGATTTTAAGGTCTGTGGTGCGTTTTTCAGGGCCATGAATTTGGTAGGACCCTCCATATAGGAGTAAGCTATAAGGGTATAAGTATTTTTATACTGGTCTAAGTGAGTCCACACTAGAGAGGTTGCGCTGCTTTAACTATACCAGTTTGGTTAAAGCAGTACAACTTGTGTGTGTGTATGCAAGCCCAAAGTCTGAATAGTAAAGTATTGGTACCAAATTCTTGTGGTCACTTATGAGCCAAAGCTGGATTTAATAACAATATCTCTGCTGCTTGATTTTGCTACCAATACCATGTTTTAATTATGGACTATTCACGTGCCAAAAGTAATCTTTAACCCTGATCCGCTTTTGACTATGTAGATACTCAACATGAATCTTAAACTGGTAAAAATATTTTACACAGTCATATAGAGAGATGCTTGGAAAATGGGAAAATAATCCGGCATACATTTTTAAACATGTTTCATGACATTTCAATTATTTTCAAAATGTCTCAACCTGCTTTACTCACTTACACCAACTCACTTTAGACTCAAAAGACATATTAACTTTATGCCAACTAAAATCAATCAAACTGATATCTTTTAATAAGTAAAACAACCAACAACCAACAAATTCTTCTGAGCCTTTATATATTTTCCATGGTTTCAACTCTAGCAATTTTCAAGAGCTTCAACTGTAAACAGAGTTAACCAGAGAGATGTGAAAGCATCACATCAATATCGTTCTAATGGAGCTCGTTTTTACCTTAACTGTTTTTTCTTTAATAACCATTAGGATTACTTCTCTTTTACTGGTGATGAATACTTTTCTCCCTTTTAGTGATTATTATATTTCTCAGAGTCTGATAAAGTCCATAGTGTTATCATTATTACTGCATATTAGTCCACAGGGGGCTGTGTTCTATAAAATGTCTCTTTTTCTCACGTACATAGAGCCCAACCGATTTTACTGATCCAGTAACTACTGCGAAGTACTCTTATCTGAAGTTTATGGGGTTTTTTTTTTTAAAAAGCATACAATTTACTATAATTCGCACACACAAAATCCATCCATCTTCAGTATTTGAAACAGTCTTTATAGAATATATTTGAAATGTGGATTTACCATCAAGAGTATTATATAGTGTTTGCACAGTACTATGACTCTACAAAAAAAACAAGTCCTACGTATCATTAACAGTATCCGATATACGGCATGTTGCTATACCAAAATTCTAGGTACCAGAAGGTACAGTCCAGTGAAATTCGGGGAGGAAACCACAGGTGACAGTGTTTATTGTTTAAGAAATGAAGTGCCTCTTGACATTTAACCTTCTACACAAATAGAACATCTCATCTCATTAATTAGATCAATGCCTCTGCTTTCACTGCATGAGACAAAATAAATTCAGGGTAATAAATACCACACCCTGGTAGTTGATAAAGGATGGTAAATGTTTAATGGCTTTAACTTCAGCCATATAATTTCTGGGGTTACTCCTCAGCTCAGGAATACAACTTCCATTAGAATAAGCCCTTCTTGAATTTAAGTGTCAGCTCTGTCCCCATATCAGACTACAGGATTGCTCTTAAATCTACTTATGAAGGATCTACCTTGAAGACCGTTCAGATGACTGGCAAAGCTGGGAATACAGTGGCTCCAATCCTACACAGGACTGTGGAATTTTACAAAGGGCAAATGTTCTATAAAACAGGTATGACACTATATGAGTCACATAACCTCCCCTTCAAAATGTGTTTCAAATATGAACCATCCAGTGCAATCTGTCTACCATTTCAATTATTAGAAACAATACGTCTTGGAGTTATAATTTACAAATCTATAACTGAAACAGACTTGGATCTTTAGAAGTCTTCACATTCCCCTGCTTTTAATGTAAACAGTTTGCAAAACCAAAAGACACAATATCTACGTTGGGAGGAGTAACTTAACCTGAATTTTAGATTCTATATATAGGAACATGGCTTGGCTTTTAATTTTTCTTCCTGCTGTATTTCAGTACTACCAGATTCACAGAATTATAGAAATTCAAAATAGAAAGAAATCCTAGAGCAGATCAATTTTCCTTTCGCTAAAACAAACAAAACACAACATAACCCTTGCTCTTTTATTATTTCCCTCCAATGATTTCACAGCACCATGACACACTGTAATTCCAGCTATGCATGGCATTTGGAACTCAGACTGTCACTCACTTTCTCCCAAAAACCTTCCACAGGTAAGTTAGGAGTCTCCTCTGGTTAAGATGCTGCTTCCACATCTACCAAATTTAAGCTTCAAGCTACCAGAATGACTTTCAAATATACAGTCACAAAAATTCCACTCCATGCCCAGTGTTGTTCTCCCCTTTTCATTGGGTGGGTTTCTATTTTTTAAAGAAGAGTTTAATTGATGGCGGAAGGGTACATATGTGAAAGCGAACTGTGGACTGACGGAAGGGTCCAAGCTTAAGCGGGAGTTAAAAGCCTGCTTGGGTGCTCAGAAAAGTCCTGCTTGGAAGGAAATTCTCTTCTGGGAGAAGGGTGGGAGAGGGGTGGGAGGGGTGCCTTGGGGATGGTTTAAGAGCTGAGCCAGGGCAAGCAGGTAGCCTGAATCCAGCAGCCCGGCTGATCTCATTCCCTCCATCCTGCAAAAACTCGGCTGGCCCCCATCGAGGGAAGGGCTGAAGGCAGGGTGGCCAGATGTCCCGATCGGATAGGGACGGTCCCGATTTCTGGGTCTTTTTCTTATATGGGCTCCTCACCCCCTGTCCCGATCTTTCACCCTTGCTGGGCAGAGCATCCCCCTCGCTCTCCGCAGAGGAGACCCAGCCCCGCAGCGCCAGGACCCGGCAGCCCAGGTGGGGCGCCCCGGTACCTACCCCGTCTAGGAGGAGGAGGCGCTGCCGCCGGCAGAGGGGCTCAGGGCCATGCCGGGCTCCCGGGCGGTGCCACACGCCAGCCCGTGCCCAGGGGGGACATGTCCCGCGAGGCTCTCGCTGCAGCCCCGGCGCGCAGGGCTCGAGGCGGGCTGCGCGCGGCGCGGCTCCCCGGGGGACACTCGCAGGCGCGGCGCGAGCTGCCCCTGCCGGGTTGTGTAACTCGGCGGCGGGCTGAGCCCGTCCTCCTGGCACGACCCAGGCGCGCGCCCCCGCCGCCCCTCCCTCGCGCCCCGGCGCCGGGCAGGGAGCGCGCCTCGCCGGGCAGGGGAGCGCGCCTGGCGAGCTGGGCGCGGGAGCCCGGCGGCCGGGAGCGCGCCTCGAGGGAAGGGCGGGAGTGCGCCGGGGAAGTGGGGCTCTGCTCCCGGGAGCGCGCTCGGGCCCCCGACCGGGCTCGTGGGCGGCGGGGCCCGCGGGATCGGGGCCCCGGGAGCCGGGCTGGGTGGGCGCGGACCCTGGCTCCGGGGAGCTGGAGGTGCAGCAGTTCTGGTGCCTGGACGGGGGGGGGGAGCAGCTGGAGGTGCAGGGATTCCTGGCCGGGGGGGGGGGGCACTTGGAGGTGCGGGGATCCCGGGCGGGGGGGGGGCAGCGGGAGGTGCGGGGATCCCGGGCGGGGGGGGGGCAGCGGGAGGTGCGGGGATCCCGGGCAGGGGGGGGGGGGGCAGCGGGAGGTGCGGGGATCCCGGGCGGGGGGGGGCAGCGGGAGGTGCGGGGATCCCGGGCAGGGGGGGGCAGCTGGAGGTGCGGGGATCCCGGGCCGGGGGGGGGGCAGCGGGAGGTGCGGGGATCCCGGGCGGGGGGGGGGAAGCGGGAGGTGCGGGGATCCCGGGCAGGGGGGGGCAGCTGGAGGTGCGGGGATCCCGGGCCGGGGGGGGGGCAGCGGGAGGTGCGGGGATCCCGGGCGGGGGGGGGGGAAGCGGGAGGTGCGGGGATCCCGGGCAGGGGGGGGGCAGCGGGAGGTGCGGGGATCCCGGGCCGGGGGGGGGGAAGCGGGAGGTGCGGGGATCCCGGGCAGGGGGGGGGGGGGCAGCGGGAGGTGCGGGGATCCCGGGCGGGGGGGGGGGGCAGCGGGAGGTGCGGGGATCCCGGGCGGGGGGGGGGGGCAGCGGGAGGTGCGGGGATCCCGGGCCGGGGGCGGGGGCAGCGGGAGGTGCGGGGATCCCGGGCCGGGGGGGGGGGGGGCAGCGGGAGGTGCGGGGATCCCGGGCAGGGGGGGGGGGCAGCGGGAGGTAGCGGTGCCCTAGTGGGGAACTCGCACGGAAATAGGTCAGGCAGGACACCCAGCGCCGAACACCCTCCCCCCGCACTTGCAAAGCGGCCCCCTGGCTTTAGAAGCGAGGGCTGGCGTCTGTCCTCCCCGGCGGAGCAGCCCAGCCTGCCCGCTCCTGGAGCCGCTCCTGCGGGGGATGATGGGGGTGGGGACACGCTGCAGGGGGAGGTGCGCCCATCCTCCTTGCACCCCGGCCCGCAACCCCCTGGCCGCCAGACCGGGGCCCTTGGGCTCCATCAGCAGCTCCGGGGGGCCGGGCGGGCAGCGCTTGTCCCTAGGCGACCCCGTGGAAAGGAGGGAGGGGCGCTGGCCTGGCCCCAGAGAGCTGTGCCCCCCCCCCCCCGCCCCGGGGAGAGAGCTGCTAATCTAAGGAGGTAACCCCCCCCCTCCCCCCCCCCCAAGCCCTCTGCTAATGCCCATAACCTTTCTGCTCCCTTGACAATCCCAGCCCTGACACACGCTGTTCTAGGGTGATTAGTCAGGTCAGGGGATGGCACTGCTTTAAGATGGGCTGGTGCCTTCCTCCTAGGGATCCCCCCCTCCCCGACATCTTCCCCTTTCATAAGAACTTGGCTCTACCTTTCCCTTAAAAAAAAGGCCTAAAAGGTTCGGGGAAAAACCAAAGGGCCCTCTGGGGACATTGGGGGGGGGGGGGGGCTGCAGACCCATAGGCAGAGCGGGCTTTGTACCTGTTCCAGGACCGGAGGCTGCTTACACCTGCTCCTGTTACCTCATATTTCTAGAAGCACTGTCTCCCAAAAACTTCGGCAACACAGTTTTCTATTTTACTCCTCACCTTTCCCAAAATGTCAGCGAGAAGGGACGGCCTGTACCTTCCCCTCCCCCCCCTGCAGTGGAGAAACAGAATCCTTTGACAATGTTTTTATTATAATAGTACAAGAGCACTTAAAAGCCCCTAGCAAATATCAGGGGCCTATCGTGCTAGGCACTGTACAAACAAATAGAAAACGGAAGCCTTGGTAATCTAGGATTATGAAAAGAAATAACAGCTACAAGGAATAAACAAAAGGTTAGGAAATGGGGTAGGAAGATGACTCTGAATATCAACTGAAAAGGCAAATTAAGCAGTATGTCGTCAATGCATGTTAAGGTCCCTCATTCAATGTACTTAAAGGTTAATCAAGTTTGTGCTTGTAAGAGCAGGGCCTTAAACTATCACTCTCACAGACTATCAATCGGAGAAAATCATATTATGGCCACCTATCATGAGTACATATTAGCCCCTGGAGTGGGTGATAAGAACTGTGAGTAACTAAAAGAACTGCCAAATTGTTATGCAAAGTAAACATAAAATAAGGATACTACCTTTTCCGGCTGGTTTTATTAGAGCCAGCTCTTGAGCTGTCATGATAAAATACTATCTTAGTATAGACAAACGCTGAAGAGGCAGGAGGAAAGAAAAATTGCTATAGAAAATACTGGTGATGAAGAAGGGAATGTTTTTGAGGGTGCAGGTGTGACTATTTATATTGATCTCACCTCAGAATAAAGTACTAGTCTGAAGCAAATTTCATAACCTTGGGCCAAATCCTGGCATCAGTACTGAGGCAACAAACCCATTAACTTCAGTGAACTGGGCTTCGGGTAACTTGCTCTTGTCTGAGCTAAAGGCCAGTTATGCAAACAGTTACCCCTGTGAGTAGTCGTCCCAGTGAAGTCAAGGGGCCAGATTCTTTTTTCACTTCTACTTATGTAAAGCACAAACATCTGTTTAAAAGTAATGGGATTACAGTGGTGTAAAAAAATAGCTTTCAGACATCACTTGTGAGAATGAGGGGTGGACCCTAGGAGCCTTATTCAGATTTCACACCAGCTTTACTCCACTGAAACCCTATTGGTGTCAGAGTCATTCCCTACTTCTTTTGGGTGGCAAGGCAAAATTACAGGTAGTTGTTCTAAAGACATGAATAACCCTCAGTGAATAAATGTGTTAGTCTCTAAGGTGCCCAAGTACTCCTTGTTCTTTTTGCGGATACAGACTAACATGGCTACCCTTCTGAAACCTCGCTGACCTACATACATTTGCAGATGTTATGTCCAACAAGTAATTATGTAGGTGACTAATCAATTAGTGATATTTGTACTGTTACCTCTGTATGGATATAATCAATAGTTCTGTGCAAAAACCAAAAACACACATACACAAAGCTGTGCAGCAGACTAATGAATTAAAAAAAAAAATCCAACCCCAAAAGTGACAGACAGGATGTTTAATAACGGAGTATGCTTAAGAAAAGAAAAATCTATTAGCCCTAAAGAAAAAAAAAAGTGAAGTTACTCCTCTAATAAAGAATCCTTAGTGATACTGATCATTATTACTGCACACTAGACAAAGAAAGCCTCCCACGTCAGCTACTCTCTCTTATAGAGAAACAAAAGATGTATCCTAGCATTTTCTTCAATTTCTCAAGTGTAAAAATGTCTTATAAAAACCGGGTTAGAGATTAAAAATACAGTGTGGTGATCTTCATTGCACAAACTGGCAAAGCTGGTTCTCACTTTAAGAGTGGATCCTATGAGGTCTGGTCTACAGTAAAACCTGATCAAGCAAAACTAGGGCACCTCTTTCTATTCCATTCCAGAATAATCTCTCTTTTCTTTCATTCAATGTACAAACAGCTATTGAATGAGTTCATCTCCTTTTGCTTTCACTTTGCTTGCAGTGAGTTTGCTTGGACTGAAGTGCCACTTGTAGTCAGTAATCACTTCAAAAGAAAAATCATATTCCAGATGCAGTCATTTGGACAGATGTCCATTGCAAATGCCCCTCCTCCCCCATAGACACCTTTCAGCGAGGCAGGCATCTGATGCTGAAAAGATGGTATAAGTGGGTTCTATTTTTGCAGCTAGGAACACATATCCCTGATTTGGAGGGTAATTACTTATTTGCTGTGGAACTGAGAAGAGACTGCAAAACAATAGAAATTATGATAGGCTCAAAGGACAATAATTATAGCATACCAGAAGGAATCAGATCTGAGTTTGATAAGATTGAACCACTGAATCTAAACTAATCAAGCTGAACAAGGAGAGGACAAGTGTGGGGAGGGTTATCTATCCTGTCGTTCTGATGCTTAGTAGCTATCACATAAGCTTTTCATTTTTAAAGCCTGTACAAGTAGCTGTTTCACCTTCAAAAGATGGGTTAATTAAAAAACAGAGGCCAAATTCTACTGGGCTTACTCCTGTAGAGCCCTCATTGGTGTCCCTGAAGAGAGGTTAGGTCGGGCATGTCAGCATAGCTGTTGTACCACTATACATCAGTGTCATGGTATATAAATTGGTGAGACTACGTAGTTACACTGATGCTTTATACTGGCGTAGCGCGGCTATACGTTTACTTGGGATTCATTCGAAGCAAGCAAGTTAGTGGGTCAGGCCACCTGGCATCATTGGAAATCTACTCCTACCCAGAGATCATGGCCCCCCCGTGGAGGATGCAAAACTACAACTCCCAAGAGTCACTGCTGTGGCTCAGGCAGTCAGATTCATAGGATAGGAGACACAAGGTGGGCGAGGTAATATCTTTTATTGGATACACATCTTTTGATGGAAAAAGCTTTTGAGCTACACAGAGCTCTTCTTCGGGTCTAGGAAAAAGTCCTCTGAGCGTCACAGCTGCATACAAAGTGAGATGTGGGTGACCAGACAGCAAATGTGAAAAATCGGGATGGGGGTGGGGGGTAATGGGATCCTATATAAGAAAAAGACCCAAAAATCAGGATTCTCCCTATAAAAATCAGGACATCTGGTCACCCATAACCCCTTATGCTTAAATTTGTCACACCTTGTATGCAGCTAAGCTGACACACACGGATTATTTCTCCCAGATATGAAGAGTGCTCCATCTCTTCCAGAAGTTGGTCCAAAAATAAATAAATATATACAAACACCTCACCAACCTTGTGTGGGTGTCGCATCCTGGAACCAACATGGCTATAACACCACTGCAAAGAGATTCATATAAACCCACAATGAGCATTCATTTCAATTGCCATGGAAAATTCATTATAAATCAGTCTTTTCCCCACAGAAAATTTAAATTTCAGCAAAACCTTATTTTCCAACCAGAAAATTTTTCACTCACATTTTTTTTTTTGACTAGCCCTATTAAGAATCCTGGCAGGACAGGAAGAGGGTCAACTGCTATCCCTAAGCTGGGTAGAGACAGGGACTGTTTCCATGAGGGTATCTGTAAGTCGCTCAGTTTAAACAGCAGCAAAATCCTTCCATTTTAAATCCTGCAACGAATATCAGATGGGGCAGCTCAGGTGGGAGGAGGAAGAGGGATATCCCATGCTTGTCAATGTTGCAGATCTTGGGCAGGTGTTGCTGCATTTTACAATGGTTTGGCAAATTCTATATTTTCTTCTTTTAAAAAGTTGGTGCATTGCAAAGATGCATCGGTGAAAACAGCAACCAATAGAAAAATCTCTCTGGCCAAACAGCACAAAACAAAACCACCCCACACCCATCCTCTGCAAAGCAGCCTGAGCTTCACTTGGATAAGTAAGGACTAATGTAATTAAGCACCGGGAATTTCTTTTGTAAACAAGGAAATAAAAAGGTTGTTAAGGACTAAATGTGCAACTGGATAGCAAGAAGATTAAGGAGTTGTTCAAACTAGCTCTTCAATTGTGAGTGCGCGTGCGCGCACACACACTCACACACGTTGTGAAAAATTCTTCCTATGTAGATACTCCTGAAGTACCTAGTAACTATATTACTGTTGACATCAAATATCTAGAGTATGAAATATATACAAGAGGATTTTTGCATTTTGTGAATGTCTGTGATTTATGGAACCTTGATTTGGCATAGGAACTATTGATTGCAAAGGCCTATTGATCTTTCAGTGAACACCACATGGGTGTATCCCTGCACAGCCCTGTTAATGTCAGTTGGGGCCATAGCTTCTTGTATTGAACAGTAAATCATCGCCAGATCACCTGTTCTCTCCCACTTCTGTGCTGTACTGCCAGGAATTCTCCTATGAAACTCAGACCTTGGAACTCCTCTGGTCAGAACTTGTTACAGCCTGAAACATTAACAGCTTCAGCGGTGTCCAATACATTCACCACTAGCCACATGGCTAGCAGGTTATTGAATTGTGGCTAATGCACATGGCTTTTTTATGATGTGGCTAATAAGAAAAATTCAAAACCACGAGTATGGCTAGCATCAAAATTTCTATTGGACACCGCTGGCTTAAACAGTTCCTCATCGGATACTGGGGAAGGACAACGCACCTATCCATTCCTGCTGCTGATACTGGATGCCTGTGGTAAGTTCTCTCTGAGGTCCAGCATCTTAAGAAGTATTAGTTGTGTGAGTAGGGATAAGAAACCCAAAAATGAGAAAGAGGAGAAAAAATACCTTTGACTCCATGTAAAAGGTTTGGGACTTGTTTACATGTAGACTTAGTGGGTGGCAAAGCAGGGTGTGAATCTGCAATGCACTAGTGTGCCACACACTAACTGGAGGTGTGGTTTGGACCTTGCTACCACACACTAAAAGCTGCTTTCGACTTGTGCTTGGTAGTAGGGACCACAAGGCCAGCTAGCGTGCAGCATCTGAATGCACCCTAGATTCACACCCAGCTTACTGTGCACTAAATCTCCATATCGACATATCCTCAGCTTTGTGCATTCTTCACTAACCCCTGGACCTGATTGCTCCTGTAGAGTTCAAGAGGACGAGCTCATTCAATGATACGCATAGTGGTGATGCTAGAAGAAAATCTAGGGAAGCACAACAGCCACATGGAGTTAACCGTGTTGGCACTATTATTGCAAAACATTATTGTGGCGACAGCATTTCATGTAAAGATTTTAAGTTATCCTTGTTACCGTAGTGCCCTATGCTCCCTGCATTTATTCCAAAGTGTTTGATGAACTGGGATATATGGTGTTCTAGAATCTATTGCACACTATTACCTTTCACATCCCTCTATAGATATTTCAAATTGTGTATTTGAATTTGTTAGTGGATTTGAGGGAACAAATATATTTGTATTATAGTGCAGTGAGATCTTAGCTGACTATGTAAGCAACTCATATTTTCATCTCAGTTTTCAAGGACTGAAATCTATGCAAAATCTTGGGCCCCGATCTTAGAGACTTAAGCATGTGCTTAACTTTATACACTGTTAAAGTAAGTATCTAAAGTCAATAAATGCCTATGTCTTTGCAGCATCAGGGAATATAGTTATATGTAAACAACATAGATGGGAAATTTTGTCTTTGGAGAATTTCAAAGTGAATTTCCCCACAGGTTTAATTCTTGCCTCTACCTTTCTTGCCTCTAAATTTCTGGAATTTTCTAGTCAGTTTCACTAGTTACAGACAGAGTTTGACTGTAGAAACATATAACCTTGAGAGACCTCCACAATAGTCCAAACATTTTTATCTGTCCTGAAAGTGCTTGACTAAGAGCTGAGATACAGGCGGCATCTGGGAATTCTAAACATCATGTAAAGTCCCAGAATAATACTGGATTTTCTCCTCAGAGATTTCTTTACACAGGCAAGAAGGGAAATTAATTGAGCGAGAAATACAATTTAACCTATTAAGATCAATTGATTTTTTTTTTCACATTGATTTTATTTACAAACAGGCAATAGGAAACTTACATTTCTGCCACACTGCAAGGACAGTTTGTCCAAAATTTAGATCAACTCATTTAGCAGCAGCCTACAACTATTACAATCCCCTTAAATTTGGAAGAAGGGTTCTCTAGGGCTTTCTGATCATGTCACACACATTTTTCTTTTAAAGCCAAAGTGTGAGCATAACTTATTAATACATGCTAAAATGTGAGAAACTGGCCCTTCCTTATCGACAGCCTAAAGTTTCATAAAGGAGGGGTGGGGAAAATAGAGTATTAGGTCATGCTAGTGCAGGACAGGTTTGCATGGCAGGGCCAGAGTGGAAGGGACTTTGCCAGCTTATACCTTAACACTGCAGCATATGAATCCAGTACCACCTAGAGCTGGAATATGAACATGGAAGCAAAGAGACTGACCACAGACCTTTTGGGACACAGTGCGCCAGGCCAGTAACATGGTCCTCAACTCACTGATTTTTTTTTGGATGCTTTGTGTGGAATTCTGGCCCCATTAAGGTCAACAGCAAGACTTCCATTGACCTCAGGCGGGCCATGATTTCACCCCTGGTTATAGTCTCAGACTCATAGGTCAGAAGGGACCATTATGATCATCTAGTCTGACCTCCTGCACAGCACAGGCCACAATCTCACCCACAGATTCCTGCCCCAGATCCCTAAATGGCCCCCTCCAGGACTGAGCTCACGACCCTGGGTTTAGCCGGCTCAAACCACTGAGCTATCCTGTGGGAGGGAGACAAGGTTGCCTCTGCCCGCTTCCCTCATGTGGAATATCTTTGTGCACCCATTTGATGAGAATCTTTGAATGACCGCTCAGAGTTCATGGGTATTTAAAGGACTACGTCACCACTGAGGGCAAAGTTCTCCTCTCAGATCCTTCAGAAGCATTTCAGTTCCGATTATCCGAAACCCCTACACATGTGGACCTCAGTTTAAGAGGTCTTAGGGGCCATAGCTGTGCCCAGTCTCTTTGGGCATGGAGAACCCTGCCTTTTGCTGTGTGGGGGGGTACGAACAGAGAAAGAAATGCAATGATGGCACCTGGTGAGAACAAGTGGCACCGTTGTAATCATGCACGGCACAGCTGAGGGTCTCTTGCACAAAGAGCTGCAAGCTGTAAAAAAGCTACTTAGAACTCTGGCACACACACACACACAAAAACTTACTTGGATGTGGCTGATCTTATTTGCAATGTAGGAGTTGCAATACCAGATTTGCAGTAATAAAAATATTCTCTGATGAGCTTTCTGGTGATGCAGTCCAAGCCAATATCCTAACTCATAATAAAGCGAGGCCAAGAAAGGCACCCAAGCAAAAATGGGGCCAAATCCTTCTCTTCTTACTTGTGCACACGCTCCCACTGACAGTGAAGATTTGACTTGCAGGCTTTTTAGTCTGAGCAAATAGAACACTCTAGGGTGAGGTACGTATGCGTGTACATTCACTTTGGGTTCAGCATCGTCTCCAGCTGATAAACACAAATATTAGCTTGGATTCAAACTGCTGTGTTTAAATATGGGGTAAGTGGGCATGAATAGCCAGAGGCCACAATCATCTCCGATTATTCTAAATTAGACACAGAGGAGCTTTACAAACAGAGCTCTGAATAAGTGATCTAGTAGTAAAATATGTTAAGAGGCCATAACCTTCTGGGCACAGAGTCTGCGAGACGCCAGAACCACTGTTACTCCACTGAAAGGCAAGACACGAGGCCTAGAGAGGATGTGTCTGGAGATTATAATAATCTCAGATAGAATGTGGAGCACAGCAGCCTGGTGGAAACACAGAGGAAGAGAACAGGGTGATGACTGTGTCTCCGTCATGATGCAAAATTATTGGCCAAAGTCTGAATGGGCGGACTTACTAGCCCATTTGATCTTGCTTTCTAGTTTTATGACCTGGAACCAGAATGAGAAGCCTTGTCATTTCTGAACTACCTCATGTTTCTGCTGAGGCTATTCTTATTCATAGAAATGTTTTACATTTTCAAATTCTACTGAATGACCTAGCCCAGTATTTAGTGGCAATGAGTTCCACTGGTCAGTCAGTCGTCGCATTATTCAGATTTGGTTGATGCTTGAAGTGGGCAATTACTAACCAAGCCAAACAAGAAGTTAAAAGATTTCAGATGATTTTTTCAGTGGCAAAGAGATGAATCAGAATAGCAAAACCCGCAAGCAAGAATAAAAAAGTAACACTACAGGACAGCCGCAAATGGGAGAAAGCTGCCCTGGCTGTTGCAGAAATCTGATCTTTCTACAATTCCTGGGAATCTGACCAGACGCCCATGTTGCAAACATGAGGAAATAGTGGAAGACAGACACCCTCTCAGTCAAAAATCACTTTTAGTAATCTTCATACCTTCCTGTTGCTTTCCTCCAAGCTGCTAGCATCGATTGCTGGTGTTTTATCTGGATTGATCTGCAGCCAGCTAGCTCTTATCTATGCTTTGATCTCATCCAAACACTGGGCAGCTGGAAATGATAGAGGAATAAAGATGGGTATCACCTGTTGCAAACACTGCAATTCATACTTCCCGGCTAATCCTCCACGCAGCCTCAGACATGTTGAGCAGGACGGAGGAGGAGATAAACTCCTGTAGCAGCAACATACACCACACGACACTGTCCTTAGAGACGAGAAGCAATTGCTCAACATTGCTCTCTGGGATTACTCGGAGAGAAAACGTCTACTCCCCATTAGGTCCAAAGATGAGCCAAGAACACCTTGTGATCAATGATACTGAAGGCACTTGATAGACTTAATACGAACATGGATACTTGATCTGTATCCATTGTCAGAGGATCATTGACCGTGCACAGTCTCTACCACACCTAAGGAAGGAAACTGGATACTATGAGAACTGTTGAATAACTTTGGCCACCCACCAAAGGCACAGGTTGATAGCTTCTGAGAGATTCATGGGGTCTGTGGAACAGAAGACATACTCAGCAGCCCACCCTCCACAAGGGAAGCATTAGGATCTGTGCTAGTGTCAGTCAAGAAGGACATGGGTCCAGAGCACAGATTGTGGGACAAGTTCTCCAAACACCACCTTTAACGTGAATTTAAAATACACCTAGGAACAACTGTAGCCTTCTTCCAAAGCACATTAAAGTCAACGAGAGTCTTTCTACTACTTGAGTGGGCCCTATAATTTCTGGGGTGCTTCCAGGGCTTTTTTTCCATTTTAAAATAAGACATACAGAAGAGTTTAAGTCTGCATAAGTAGGAAAGTGAAGGGCCTGATCTTGCTTCACCAGAAGTTAATAGGAATTTTGCCATGGACATAACTGGGAATAGGATTGAATTCAAAGGGCCCGATTGCAATGCCTTGCTGATGACCTCATGGGAGGAGCTAACCATGCTCTACTGCTGTTATGCTCAGGTAAAAGTGGATAAAAAGCAGGTCAGGCCTACTAACCTTGCCAGGGAGCCCAAACCTGCTTTGTTTAACCACCTCAAGAGTATTTACATGTTCCTGGTGTCTGGGACTATGCAGAAGTGCGTGGGATGTTACGGCAGTCACAAGCACAGAAACGCATACCATTCCTCTGTGCTCAGAGCAGGTGTTGAAAGGCATTCGTAAATGGAGTAGAATGCTATTCCTGTTGTCAGCCAACATCTCTTTTCTCCTAAGAGCATTACAGGTTCAGTATAAGTTAGGAGAAACAAAAACACAGAAAAACACTGCGAAAAGTCTATTCTGCAAACCCCATTCGCTGTAAGCGACTGCTTGCATTTTGATAAACGCGGCTTTTGTTTTTATGTAGAAGGGGATTTCCCGAGAAGTTTTTTTTTAGTTTTGGGTTAGAATTTCTCCACCTAAACAGGAATTTCAGGATGAGCAATTTTGATCAGAGTTTATTAGGGAAGGGCTGGAGTTGAAACAAGAGAAGTTGAATTTACATGGTGACAATGACTTGCTCTTATAATCTGCGTGCAAGGTGCACGCTAGACTGACCCGCAGGAAAAGGTTGTGTTTTTCCTTAAGAGGAGACAACGTTTTGTTGGAAATGTCCATGTCTTTTTTGTGGGGGTGGTGACTGACGATACCCCAGTCTTTCCACACCTTTGCATGAATCAGAGGTCAGGACCGATCTCTTTCCCTCTGGGTTCCACCACAGATAGAAACCCAGCCCACCTTCTGCCACAATACAGAGGTCAGCTAGCATGGAGAACAAGCAAGCAACCTCCTGTAGACTACTCTGGCAAAATCCCTATGGAGTTCCCTCGACGACTACTATACCTGGAAGTGGGCAGGCATATTATATTGCCTTTGCTGCCAGTGAAAACCAAACAGAAATTCTTTGGAGTGGTGTTTACAGAACAGTGGTACAAGCTAGGCCTCGCATTTTGTTGTGTACTAGGTTTTTCCTTCTTTTCTACTGTTCCACTGCCTGTCCTTAGTGCTGGTGCTAAAATAGAGGCCTATAGTAATTTCAAATAATGCATAGTACTTCCTATAGGCCTGCAGTCTTTCCCTTGTAGTACAACAGTTGATCTGCACTGGGAGACCAAAACGGCACAAGAAGTTGTCTGAGCCCTCTAAGAACAGCACTCAGTATGGGCACTACAGTCCTGGTCATCTGTCCTCCTGTGTGTTCAGACACCATGCAGGTACGACACAGATTACCCAGGTAGCGTAACTACCACTGCATTAATCATACCTCAGCTGTGAAGAGGGAACACGCTGCAAGTTGGGAGCCTGCTTTGAAGGCAGATGTTTCTTTCAAAGAAAAATGCCCACATGAAGGATGCCCAGGGGAGATTTTGCTTGTATTCTGGTCACTTGCACAGCAATTCTATAACTATTTACTGCCTTAGTTGCTAAGGGAAATATGAATACTTGCCATGGCAACTGCAGCAGTATGTGGTTTACAGTTTGTTTCCCGTCCTAAAGAAACACTCCCACTCAGATGTACGGCGAAAATGGGCCCATCACCTCCATTCATTCAGTTCTCTTTTCAGAGAGTGGTTTGTAATGAATGCTAGTTCCTCCAAGATTTAGAGTGCAATATTGGCTTATATGGACCCAGACTTTGCTTTGATTTGGGGCGGGGGGGGGGGGGGGAGGAAGTGAGCTAGCCATTGTGCTTGGGAACCTGAAATGGCTGCAACACTTAGAGGCAACATGTAATTCAGGTCTCCTCTGGTCCAACATGTGTTGCTTCATTCTGGTGTGTAATGCAGAGAAATCAATAGGATGAAGATAAGACTTGTTGGGGGCTAATTCTGCTCACTATCATAGGTGCACCACCTGTTTAAACTGTGATTTGCTCTCAGCATCACTTCAGCAACGAAAGAGGTCATTTAAATCCCCACCTTGCTCCCTTGCATGGGCTATTTATACTCACCAGTGTGCGCATGCCAGGCATGCCGTTGGTGCAAATGACCCGCTGCAAAGTTAGAAGATGCAACTGTAAATGTGTTTGAGTTTACAGAAGCCCTGTTCAGCACTGGCAGTTAATGAACTGGAGAAGTTCTCCGCATGGTTTCTGTTCTTGAAAAGAGAGTGGCTTGTGATCAAGATTTATCAATAACCTCAAATATAAAGAGTGTGTCAATAGTAACCATAACTAATTTGAAACAGACTTCAAGGACCCATAGCTATTCTATGGTGACTGCATGCATGCAAATTAAAGCTTCTCTTTGAGCCAATCAAGCTAAAGGTTTTGAAACATGGGCCTGCATGTTTTCAGCCATGATGCGTCTGTGAGGACCACTGCACTATACAAGACGAGAGACAGAAATGCTTGCACTCTTAGGAACTGCATACTAGAGATTGGAATTGTCACAGAACAGTCTGAGCATTGATACTGAGTTGATGGATCTGTGGACTCTCAAATTAAGCTTATCTAACTAACTGTTGTACAATAGTATTTTGAAAGAGGCATTTGCCTTTTTGTGGACTCTTTGTCGTTTGCAGATATAAAAGGACATAACGGATTTCTGTCAAGAACCTCTCCCTACATGAGGAATACAAACAAATTAAAATGCCGATTGATTTAACAGATAACATTAAAAACAAAGCCATAAAGTTGACAAGGCAAAAATCAATTGGTCACTGCATGCCAAATATGCAGTGCTGGTTTACTAAATATTTCCATTAAGATTAAGCAAGGAGTTCTTGTAGGAGAATATTTTTGCACAGGTTTTTGGAATACTGTCCTTGCCTTGTAAATGTTATGTGCTGCTCTTTCCATAGTCCCAGACACACTGAAGTGACCCATGACAAACTTCCCTGCTCTTTATTAGGAGGCTGACATCTAGTTCTAGGTACTTCAAAACAAGCCTCTTTATGATAACAAACAACTGAAAAAGCCCGAAAAGTGAGATTTGCTCCCATTCCCTCCTGAAATAGAGAACAAAGATATATGGACAAAGTTAGAGAGATGAATCCTCCTGACCACAAGTTCTCTTGTCTAAGAAGTTCAAGGATGATAAATACATGCTAAGTGTGTTTCTATTTTATATGTAGAAATACTGGGTACAAATTTAGGGGTTGCCTGGCTTGATCAGAAGACACTTGTACTCCAAAGCTACAGCTATGGCTTCAGAGCAAGAGTATGGCTTTAATTTTGTGCCTAATAGTGTAACAATTTACAAATGGGAGAAATTAGAGAAAGATAACCCGTGGCGGAGCATAATTACAAGAGAAATCTGAAGCCATAATTCTCTTCTCAGCTCTGCCTTCCCCTCGTGCAGTGGTGTCAGTGAATGCATGTAGAGAGAGGGCAGAACACTACAGCTGATGTCCAGCCTGTGGTTTTTAGTAGACTATTTTTAACCTGGAAGTGTGGTTTTTGCAGTGGCAAGCGATTGCGCAAAAATGTCATTCTTACTCATGTTTTAGAAATGAAAGAAAAGTCTTACCCTAGCATGCCATGAGATAACCCTGCCAAGTGTAGGTGATGAATAGGTTTGGGTATATATGAATAGTATTGGTGTAAGCTTCCAGGATATTTGAGTTTAAGATTAAGATTGATGGGCCTGAAAGTTGGACTTTTTTACGAACAAGCTACTCATTCACCTCCCTGGAATTCTGAAGGGAAGAGGTGAGGCGGATATGTTTTAAACTTGTCGAGTCAGTTTGTAGAGTGGGAATTTGCCAGTTTTTGGACAGGAGGTAACATAAAAAGCCTCACCAGATTGTTTAATTCAGTTGGTGGAAAGAACACTAGGCACAAGGAGAGCTTAAGAAAACAAGCCTTCTGAAGTTAAGTTAAACTGTAGATCAAATGCCAATTGATTGAAGTCAAGAGAAAGACTCTTCTGAGGGCCGTTGGATCAGGCATTAAGATATCATGCTTTGCTCTAGATAACTTGAATGCTACCTTGTTTATGCATACAAATCAGTATTGTGCACAATTTATCACCCTGGTGTGTTGTTTACTTTTTACATGCCAAAAGCTTTTTGTTCCATGGAAGAAAACACACTCATCCATAAAAACTCCTGAATGATGAGCAGAAAGTGAATAAGGAATAAGTAACACAATGAAATTGACAGGCAGCTGGTCTAAAACAAATAGAAGGAAGTACTTCTTCACACAACACAGTTAAGCCATGGAGCTAGTTGACAGGGGATGTTGTGAAGGCCAAAACTATAATTAGGGTCAAACCTCCCCCCCCAAAAAAAAACCCCAAAAAACCCAACTGAATAAGTTAGTGGATGATAGGTCCATCAATGGCTATTAGCCAAGTTGGGCAGGGATTCAACTCAGCCTGGGTGTCCCTCACCTCTGCTTGCCAGAAGGTGGGAGTGGATGACAGGGGTTTGATCACTTGATGGTTGCCTGTTCTGTTCCTTCTGTCTGAAAGATCTGGCACAGGCCACTGCCAGAGAGGATACTGAACTAGATCGACCATTGGTCTGACCCACTATGGCTCTTCTTATGTAGTTCAGGGGTCGTTATGTTTGAAAAGTATGTAATGCTTTGGTAATGAATGAGGATTCTGGAGCACTGTCAAAAATTCATCAATAATATTCAATACAGGACACAAAAAGCACCTCCATTCATAAATCTAATAATGTCTTGAACAGTCTGTCATTATCCTTCGTGTAGGAGGATGCGTTAAGGTTTAAATGCAGCAGAATAATATTCTCTATTGGTATTGAGTACAGTAGGCATTGTAGAATGATAAATATCACACATTGTTATTGCCTGTAGAGAAACATGCATTTATTAGATCAGATTCAGTCTATTGTATTTACGCTGCCATAAAAGCTAACTAGGAAAAAAACTAGTGACGTCAATCAAGCCGAACAGTGATTATGTGTGAAAGTACTCATGGATCAATCTTGTTTTGCAATTCATGTCTCTCTACCCATCACTACCATTGTTGTAATAACGCGATTACCTACTTACCCTTCCATGGGGGTTGTGAAGAGCAATTCATTAACATTGATAAAGCACTTGGAAGATGACAATAACTACCTACATGCTCAGAATGATCACTGGGCCTACTCTAGAATTTTCTACTCAGTAGTGTGTCCCTGGAGGACAAGGAAATAAGGATTTCAGGCATTGGCCCATTATTATTAGAAACTACGTTGTCTCCTCTCTCATTAAGACAGCTGAGTAGGGCTACATTTACACTATAGAGCAGGGGTGGGAAAACTATGGTCCCTGGGCCTGTCCTGCCCAGCCCCATATCTGCCAGCTGGGGAGGCTACCCCTTCCCATGACATCTCCCCCTCCCCCGGAGCCTCGCCCGCCATGCAAGAAATTCTTTGGAAGGCCGGGCTGCATGCTCCTGGGGATCAGCACGGCAGTGTGTCTATCTCCGGCCAGACACACTACTCTGAGCGGCATGGTAAGGGGGCAGGGGCCGGGGGGTTGGATAGGGTGTGGGAGTCCCGGGGTGCCTGTCAGGGAGTGGGGTGTGAATAGGGGTTGGAGCAGTCAGGGGACAGGGAGCAGAGGGGTTGGATAGAGGGTAGGGTCCTGGGGGGTGATTAGGGTTGGGGGGGGTCCCAGGAGGCAAGGACAGGGGACAAGGAGCAGGGGGCAGGGGGTTGGAAAGGTCAAGGATTCTGAGGGGGACAGGGAGCAGGGGGCTTAGATAGGGGGTGGGGTCCCAGGGAGGTGGTTAGGGGCAGGGGTCCTGGGAGTGGGTGGTCAGGGGACACGGAACAAAGGGTTGAATGAGTTGTGGGTTCTGAGGGGAGCAGTCAGGGGGTGGAAAGTGGGAGGGATGGATAGGGGGCAGGGCCAGGCTGTTTGGGGAGGCACAGCTTTCCATACCCGACCCGCCATACACTTTTACAACCCCAATGTGGCCCTTGGGCCAAAAAGTTTGCCCATCCCTGCAGTAGAGCCTATGCAGACATAGCCTCTTCATTGGAGAGGCCATGTATAGTGACAAAAAGAGGGTATTTTGTTGGAGTTCCTGTACTACCCCCCGCCCCAGACAGCGTTAGCTACGCTTACACAAACACTCTTCTGTCGGCACAGCTGAGTCTACACTGGGGGATTTGTCCGCCTAGCTACGTTTTCACACCCCTCACAGACATAGCTCTGGCAGATTAAATGGAGTTTAGACTATGCCCCAACTACCACAGCAGAGAGCCGTGGTTGTGGATGGGCTTCTGTACTGCTTGTGCCAAACTCAAAGGGGAACTTTCTCCGTCACCTTTACGTGTGTGTGTGTGTGTGTGTGTGTGTGTGTGTGTGATCTATATCTATAGCTGAAGGCTGACTGACAATAAGAATGTTTATTTAAAACCCCTCCACTGGCTAGAGGCTTTCATTAATAATATTGTCATCAATTTGTGCTAAGCTAATGCTTTAGTCAATTCCTTTCATAGTGGATGAATAGTTATGCACATTCATTTTATTAGTTGCTTTTGAGATGGAAGTTGGATAACAGACGCATCCTTGAGCTCAGCCGGGTATCAGCGATTTTACCTGTAGCTATTTACATGAGTGCATTTCTAAATGTGTATTTCATACAGATTTCAAACTAGAGAGGTACGGCAAAGGTTATTATTGCCCTTTGCATTTCAAGCTCTCTGCTTCGTATAGCCTAGTGACACACAAGTACACTTCTACTGATAAACACTGGGCTGCATCTGCTATGCCGATGACTAACACTCAACAACATTCACAAAATATATAGGTCAGGAAGGCAATTATGCACACAACACTGACCTACATCACTTCTGTATTTCAGCAGCTATGAAATGTAGCCCTCTAGTTGCACAAAAGGGGTCCTGTCAAACAAGGATCAGTCTCGGATACTACAGGTGCTACAACGAGGAGGGAAAAAAACAAACAAAGAAAAACAAAACCCCACTACTAACCTGGGAGAATGCAGATCAAAGGATAGGCAAAGTTCAGATATCAAAATAGTCTGGATTTTCATTCCTATATGCTTGGTCTCATCCAAAAAGCTTCTATGTTTCTTGAAAATTATAAAGTATCCAATGCAGCCAATGTACTAGTTACGTCTCAAGTGTCCTTTTGAGATGTCACTCATTTTAGCCCCAAACGTACCTACATTTCACATAAATTTGGTGTCTCTTTGGTGTCATTATTGAAAGTTATATCAAATAAAGAATCACGAAGCTATAAAGTTGGGAGGGGGATATATTTGGGGGGGGGAATCTTATGGGTTTCTTGCATTAATAGTCGTGTCTCAACCATGTTGGGTCTTAGTCACATGTTGCATCCCATAGTTTGGCCTCAGCAGTTTAAGGGAGATACAATGGATTGAGATCGCTGCCACTTTCAAACCAAGTAACAACTCACTGAGATATAGTAACAGGAGGTCATGTTATGGCAAAGTCAAGATGGAGTCTGCCAGGGTACTTACGTAGCAGTGAACTCTTAGGTACATCCTTCCAATTAAAAAAAAATTAGCAAAAAAGAGCGCCTCACGTAGATGGAGAGCTTAGTATATTTTTTTTAAATGAGTCATTCTGGTTTGGTTGGCTGTTTGCCCAATTACATTATACCCAAATGAGCTGACAAACTTATTTTAATAAACTCCCATTGTTAGAAGCATTTTGAAGAAGCCACTCCCATGTAGTAATAAAGTGTCAGTATAAGAGGCTGCTTCTCTACAAAAGTCAGCTCAGTCTGAAATTAACCCTTTCCACTTCCTGTCCTCGTTCAGTTGTTTCTCAGAGAACAGTAAAATGCCTTTGCCTAAGAACCTACGAAATGGAATCAAATTTTGCATGAATACTCGAGTAAATCACAGTCTAGTAAAACCATCTTTCCCAGCCCTTGTTCTGTCTCTACAGAGACTCTTGTCTTCCTCTCACCCTTCATCCTAAACAAGACAGCCCAACCCATCCTGGCAGCCAGCCATTTTGCCCTGGGCTGTTGCCAACGCAGGGCTCTGCTCAAAGATCCTGCAATAATCTGCTCCTGCACATCAGGAGCAAGATGGGGAGAGCTGGCAGCAGTTGCCAGGGCGGTGATGAGCTCCAAGAAGAAATGTAGCATATGGTACCAGCCTGAGAGGGATAGAAGAGGGAGGAATAAGGATTTCCGCATCTCTTGCTACATTGCCCCAAAGCTCTTCTGCCCCAACTCTTAGATGGCTGTAGGTGGACTGTGATGGGCATTATAGGTGGTTGGGGTTTCTCCAGAGCGTTCAGTTGCCCAGCATTTTAGGTGACTTGGAGGATGCCTCCGGCTTCCATCCACTCTGAAGTCTGGAAACTTTGGACCAGAATAAGGACATGGGAGGACAGAGAGGGATGCAAAAGAAGAACATGCAGGTTGTCCAAGAACATATTGTGAATCCCCCAAATGTCTGACTTCTCCCATCTTGAGACTGGTGCTCTGAAATAGGATGGGGGGTGATAATCATACAGAGTGAGAACATTTAGAAGTTTACAGATGTGACATCATTATGTGATGGGCTCCGTCACAGAGCCCCTTGGGACTGCCACCGGATGTACTGAGACTACCTCTGAGCCCGTTTTCCCAGCCAGCGTGGGACTTCAAACCCCTGCCTTGTTCAGCCAGACTCACTAGCCTGCTGCAAACACAGACCCTGCTGCAAATCACATCCTCCAAAGCTGCAGGCTTTAACTGAAAACCACTTAGCAGGCACTCCTGTCTTCAGCATCCAGAGACCCAGTTCTCAATGGGATCCAAACCCCAAATGAATCCATTTTACTCTGTATAAAAAAGTGTATACCGGGTAAACTCATCAACTGTCTGTCCTCTATAACACGGATAGAGAAATATGCACAGCTGTTTGCTCCCGCAAGTATTACTTACTTACTTACTCTGGGTTAAATTAATAAACAAAAGTCATTGTTAAAAATATAACAAGTAGGACTTAAGTGGTTTCAAGTAATAACAGACAGAACAAAGTTATCAAGCAAAATAAAACAAACACACAAGTCTAAGCCTATTACCTTAAGAAACTGATCATAGATGAAATCTCACCCGCAGAGATGTTCCAATAAGCTTCTTTCACATACTGGAATCCTTCCTAGTCTGGGACCAATCCTTATCAGACCAACGTTGTAGTTATGGCCTGGTTCCAGCAATCAATCACTCACCCCTGTAGTTACAGCCCTTTGTTCCAGTTTCTTTCAAGCATCTCTCTGGGGTGGAAAGACTACCTCTTGAGCTAGCTGAAGACAAAATGGAGAGGCGTCCAGGGCCTTTTATAGTCTCTCCTGTGGAGTGGAAACCCCTTTGTTCAACTGTGCAAAATCACAGCATCAGGATGGAGTTTGTAGCCACCTGAACACGTTACATGTCCATGAATGATTCAGCTTTTTGCAGGCGGACACCATTGTTTACATGTTAGTTTGAACATTTCCCAGGAAAGCTCAGGTGTGGATTGGCATCTCCCAAATTCTATGGTCAGTTAAGTGTTTCTTGAGTGGGCACTTACTGAGAATAGTCCTTTCTCAAGAAGCTGACCAAATGCTTCACTGAGTGTACTTGTATCTCAATGTGTTTGATTCTAAGTACATAGCCAGTATTTTTAACTTCAAATACAAAAAATGATACACACATACAGACAGCATAATCTTAACCAGCAAATTACAACCTTTCTGTAGGTTCAAGAATAGCAGCAGTGATAATCTGTATCCGTAAAGAAAGCAAGGAATGCTTGTAGCACCTTAGAGACTAACTAAGGTATTTCAGCATAAGCTTTCGTGGGCTATAGCTCACTTCATCGGATGCATAGAATGGAACAGAAGTAAGATGCATTTACATACACAGAAAGAGAAAAAAATGAACATTAGCATACCAATTCTAAGAGGCTATTAAATATAGATGGGCCATTATCAGTAGGAGAAAAAAAACTTTTGAAATGGATTTCTGTGTCAGGTAAATTAACTCAGGAAATGCAATCAATTAGGGTAATGAGAGAACCATTTGCAAGTCCTATTTAGCCCCTGGGTAATTAAACCTTTCTATAGACACCTTACTTGACCTCCTCTGTACAAGATTTGGTGCAACTGCTGGACCTTGGTTGCAACCATGATCTATGTGGTCACAGTTCACGTCAATAATGTCCCGCGTTAATCCTGACAAAGGTCAGCCAGAGCTAGGAATTGTGCAAGCTTTCCAGCAGAGCCCTGCAAAGTGCCTCCAGGCTGCAATACCTGCCAAGCCAGTCTGGGGAGGAGATGCCCAATTGCGCTTTTGCAATGTGAACAAAGGCCCACATGGAATTAGACCCAGACACCATCACCCGAGCCTTCAAACCACCACCAGGTGGTAACAACTCAGTTATCACAGACCAGTTGGGACTAGAACCTTTGATAGGCGCCATACCCGGACACACCAGACCCCTATGCCACCCAGTGACCGTTTCCATTCGACTTTTACTCACTGTAGAGTTCCAGGAAGGAGCCAACTGTAGCCCTTTCAGGGACAGGTGCCATTTTTCTGAAGCTCAGAGCACCGAAGGGGGCAGCCACGGGCAAGTGGACTCAGCACGGAGCTGGGAATCAAGAGAACAGGGGCCGGGTTCTGTGCTGCTTGCACATTGTATAGTCACTTACGCCTGTGTACAGTGAGAGAAGCAGGTGTAACATGCTACCCAATCAGCATGGGAACATTCCCCTTCCTTTGCACAGGTGTAAATCACATCAAGGTGCAAAGGAAAAGATAACCCAGCCCAGACAGTAATAGTCCTGCTTCTGCATTGACCCATTGCCTGGGCTCCGCTCATGGGGCAGGGGAGAGGGGCAGTTTATTTGTGCTTCAGTGGTAGCCAGAGGCCCCACTCAGGATCCAACCCCACTGCGTTGAGCTGTGTACAAACAAAGCCTCCCCTGCAGGCTTACAGTTTAAATAAGTCACTGAACCTCACTTTGCCTCATTTTCCCCATCTGCAAGAGGCACATAATAGATGACACTTTCAAACACATTTAGGAATCTAAGTCCCATTGGCTTTGAAGAAGAACGAGCTCCGAAGTCCCATTTTCATAAGTGATTTAGGAACCTGACTAGGCGCTTTTGAAAATGTAACCTGGTGATCCTGACTTAGCATTATAAAGCACTTTGAGATCTATAGCTGATGAAAGAATTAAGTGCAGATATTATATTTAATAGTCCAGCTAGCTGTAAGTGGATAAGCTAGGGCTAGATTTGTACTGTGAATAGTTATCCACAGCTAATTGCAAACATGACTATAAAGTCAGGCGTATTATTGGCATGTAAGCAAGTGATTATGAACTTGAACTTAGCGCTTCCTTAGAATTAGAAGCAAGTACTGTCCCAGTTTTAGCAAGGATGCTGGAGAACAGAAGCCTCTGCGGTGCCTTAATGGCCTACCAGGGTGAGTTAACAATAAGCACTCTTTAATTAAGCTCTTTGAGAAAGTCAGGTTCCCACTGGGCTTGTGAGTGCTGCAAAGCTCTTGATTTATAGTAATTCAGTGCATGTGTTCCCTAATGCCGATGTAGGGCAGCGAATCCCCAAGCTCCCTCCAGTGTAATTAAAGGCAGGATAGGTTACTGCCTGGCTCACCTAAACTGTGAACAAGCTGTTAGACCAGAGGTGGGCAAACTTTTTGGCTCAAGGGCCACATCGGGGTTGCAAAATTGTATGGAAGGCCGGGTAGGGAAGGCTGTGCCTCCCCGAACAGCCAGGCCCCATCCCCTATCCACTCCCTTCCACTTCCCACCCCTTGGCTGCCCCCCTCAGAATTCTCGATCCATCAAACCCCCCTGCTCCTTATCCTCTGACTGCCCCTCCCGAAACCCCCCCACCCTATCTGCCCCCCAGAACTCCACCTACCCAACCCCTCCTGCTTTCTGTTCCCTTACTCTCCCGTCCCCTATCCACACACTGCCCTCTGACAGGACTCCCATGCCTATCCAACGGCCCATTCCCTGTCCCCTGACTGCCCCACCAGAACCTGCACTCCTTTCAACCGGCCCCTGTCCACCCCCCAGGCCTCCCTGCCCCTTATCCCCTTAACCCACTCTCCTGCTCCCTTACCATGCCACTCAGAGCAGTGTGTCTGGCAGCCGCCCGGCCCAGCTAGAGCCAGAGATGCTGCCCGAGCAGTGGCGTGGCTGAGGGGGGACAGCAGAGGGGGACCCCCATTAGTAGCCTCCCCAGCTGGGAGCTCAGGGGCCAGGCAGGATGGTCCTGCAGGCCGAATGTGCCCCGCGGGCTGTAGTTTGTGTTAGACCATAAGAATGCATTGAAGGTGTTCTCTTTCCATAGCCTTTGGCTACCAGTTACTATTACAAACTAGTTTAGATCCCTGATTTACAGAAAGGGGGGGTGTGGCCTAGTGATCTGAGCAGAGAATTTCTGAGTTTGAATCCTGCCACTGACCAACTGTGTAGCCTTGGGCATGTCACATAACCTGTTCTTTCCCCCCTGCCCATCTGTAAAATTCAGCACTGGAATATCCTTACCAACCAGACGGGCGTTCCACAAGCCTTAACTAGTTATGGCCGATTTTCAGAAATGCTGAACAACTCTCAGTTCCCGGTGAGTTTTCAGTACCTTTGAAAAGATCAGGTCACTGTTTCAGCCAGCTCTAGTAATACAAACCTGGATAAAAACAGGTGAAAGCTGCAAAAATCTCTTCAAACACTTCTCCCTTTTACATTGAAACTGGCCAGTTTTACATGCTAGAAATTTGAAAATTTTCAAGAACTCTTCAAATTGGCTGAGAAAATAGAATTCTATATGGTTTGGGGTATTTATTTATTTTTTTAAAATAAGAGAGTCATTGCAGTTTTCCATCCAATTTTTCCCACAGTCAAAATTTCAAATTTTAATGACCGTCAAGGTATTGCAATAAAAAAAAATATCAGCCAGCTCTCATTGCCAGATATATTTGCTTTTCCCACTTTGATTTTCCATTGTTTGAGCCCAAAGGAGGTTTTTTTTTCTTCTTTTTTGGAGAAGCAGGGATTGAGGGGATGTCAAGTCTTCCCCGACAGACCTTGGTCTTTTTCCCCTGGAGAAACCTGAAGATTTTGGCCTTTGTTTTGAATGAAGTGGAGACCAGTCCCAATTCATGTTGTGGCAGCACCTTGGGGCCCTGGTCTGACAGACTCCTTTGCACTAGTACTGTTCAAACAGAACAAAAGGACGGTCCCTGCCCCACAGTGCACCACTGCATTCCAAACTAATAAAACTCAGACAACAGCCCCCTGGATTTAGCCACTGTAAATATCTGTGTTGAAAAGCTAGGAGAAAAAGTACATCCTGGGACTTGCTGTATAGCTTAAGAGGGAGGGCAGCGTGGAATTTCGTTGGGAGAAATTTTAGTTGCAAGTCGCCAACATTTCTATTCTTCCTCTAGGGACAGATTTGCCCTTTACACAGTCGCACTGTGTGGGGAAGAGCACAAGGAGAAAAAGAATCAGGCACAACTGCAACACTAAAGACAACAGCAAAGTAGGAGGGGCCATGGCCAGCGGGGGGCATGGCCAGCGGGGAAAGTTACTGTAAAAAAACTCGTTCATAAGCCAAATATTTATGGTATAAAAGTGAAGCATCAAAGAACAGGGGTCGGCTTATAAAGGGGTCTACATCAAAATTTGATGATTTCAAACTCTATGGAATCATTGAATTGAATTTCTAATACATTGTCGCTTTGTTTACCTGGAGGGTCTGCAGGCATGGAGACTCAGTTCTCTCTGGCTGCGGTTCTCGGTTTCCAACCACTGGGCTGGGCCACCACTTGCCACAGCTCCCATTGGCTGGGAACGGCGAACCCCGGCCACTGGGAGCTGAGGGGGGTCTGTACCTGCGAATGCTCCAGGTAAACAAAACCTCCAGGCTCACTAATGGCTTACCCTAAACGGGCCAGGAGCCAAAGTTTGCCAACCCCTGAAATATAGGGTCAGCTTATGAAAGGGTAAAACAGTTTTTGCTATGTTTACCTATCCATCTTGGGAGGTCGGCTTATAAACAAACAGCTAATGAATGAGTACATACAGTAACTCCTGCATGAGGCATATGCACCAATTCGGCCTTCAAAATAGGGCTTAAGTTGGGTTTCAGTGTTCCTCCCTATAGTGATATCACTCTGTATGAGAAGAGCAGGATTCAGCCCAAAGAACTAGTTTAAGGGCAATTTCTGAGGTGTGTGAGACGCATGAAAAACAACAGAGAACAAAGCGGAGAAGAAGGGCGTCTTGTGGGGTAGGATGCTGGAACACACATGGGAAGAAAGGCACACAGGAAACATGGAAAGTATTCATAGAGAAATTACTGTACGCCCAATGGCTATGGTGTGCCATAGAGCTATAAATACTCCAGGGTTTGGAATGAGGGGAATTTATAGAAGAAAATGGAAAGAAGTCCTCAGATGTCAGGGAAATCTCATTAAAAACGTACCCATAGGAAAATTCACAAATTTGAGGTGAGGGTGAAAAAACCAAATTCCTTTCCCCCCCCCAAACAAAATAACAAAGACCAATGAACAAAATGAAGCAAGCAGGAGCAAGAAACACATTTAAAAAAAACAACAATGTCCATTAAGATTTCCACACATTGTTTCCTCACTGCTTGTTTGTTAACGTCTTATTCGTTTTCCGTATTGTCTATCATGATGCAGCATCTTCCAGAGGTGATTTTTAAATTGTGCCTTCATCATGAGTTAGAAGGTTGGCAGCTGATAATGCTGTGACCCCACTGTTCATGGTTTCCTTGATCTTCCCCATGCTGTTTGTTATATCCTCCAGTTGTTTCTTGTTTTACAGAATGTAACTCTTTGGGGGCACAGCTGTCTATGTTCTGTTTTTGGATAGTGCCTAATGGGACCCGGATTCCTGACGGGGGACCCTAGACACTGCAGTATTGCTAACAGCTACTAGCAATGTAAATGCATGGATATTGTTCAAGTTTAGGGTTATATGTTCATCTTAATTTCTGTTGGCTCAGCAGTGTGGCTTTATTTTTATGGTTATGCCACTGGCATCTATAAGCTGCTATTTTAATCTCCATTAGTAGGAAGCAAGGGGGTAAATAAACAAATAAAGTGTTGTAAACCCTGTAACTATGGTTACAGCTTCAACTGTGCCTAAATGACAGGGTCCTAAGTCCCAATAGCTTTCAGTGAAATAAGCTCCTAAATACCTATGTCACATTTAAAAAAAATGGAACTCAGGTTCCTGAGTCACTTAGGCAATGTTGAAATGTCTATTAGATTAGAAAGGATCTGGCTTGCGTGTGACTGGGTCAGGAGAGTGGGGGTTTTTTTTTTTTTAAAGGATTGAAATACACCTAAAAACCCTCAATCTATTTACCTAGCTAAATACTGACTATGAGAAAGCTCATTCTAAACGAGAAACACTCTGAAAATAAATGGTCAGTTCCAGAAAAGCAAGTGGCATCTTTCTTCTCATTTTAAATGTGCCATTCGTTAATTTAGTCCATTGTCAGGAAGTAATATGGATCATATATCAATTAAGCAGATTAGCAAAATTAGACTCTTTTCACCAGTCTCTCACCAAAAGAAAGGGGACAAGAATTCCCAGCGAGTGATGCAGCAAGCTCTCCTACATAAAACCGATTGCTTCCATTTGTTGTCCTACTTGTTTTTTCTATAATTATGTAATTAACATTTGCTGCGCTGTTGCTGGATCATTTCCTTCCCTTGCTCTCCGGTTTCAGGACACGCACCACTTTTACTCAAGTCACACTGACCTCTTTTAAAAGGACCAGTATTTCCCCCTCCTTCCTCCCCCCTCCCAAAGCCTCTTATCTTCACTAACCTGGAATATTTACTAATCAAGCTGATGGTTTGGCACAGCATTCTTTTAATTAGACAACTAAATACAACAGAGAATCAGCTGTTCAGGAATATAGACCATGGACAAATACACACGCAGAGCAAGAATCATGCAGCCCCTTCCTGCTTCTCTTTTCATTCATCAGTCAGAAAATGTGACCATATTGTAAGGCATTAAACCACCCTATGTTGGCACAGCACAGTCATAGTCAAGAAGCTCCTGGACACTTCTGTGTTCGCTACAACGTAATAAAAACCCAGTGCAACATATTCAGGCATGATAAACATCACCCTCTTCATAACAAAATTGTGTCTCAGTTGGTATGTTCCACGGCATTCCATTCCACTAGTGTCATTTCCATTGAACTCTGTGAATGCGTGCGATTGACAGCCATGCAGTGGCTTATCTGCCTTATTTAGGAGCTTAAACATGAGCTGAGGGTTTAGTTCTGATGTCAGTAGATTCAAACACAAGGATGTCAATTAATGAAATCTCATGGAAAACTAAATCCACATGTATAGTACATAGAACAGCAAGCGTATGTGCTGAGAGACTGCTTTTCAACAAATGCCGGGGCGAACTCTGTCCTGTTGTAGAATAAGGCAACAGTTTTGTGCACAGCACTTGTGTGTGTGTGTGGGGGGGGGGGGGGGGTTAATTGGACAGGTTGAAAAGTAATGGCAGGAACACTGAAAAAGCTCTACATGCAAGTGTTGATTTAAACAGTGACCCTCTTTGAAACGGACATGCTGAGTTTTCCTGGATTGTCACCCACCATAATTTTGATCCGTGTTACAAGTCAGTCACAACAACTCCTTTTGTAAATATCCCGGCATCATTTAAACTTTAGCAACAGTAGTAGAATAATAAAAATACTGAAAGTTACTAATTTATATATATATATAGGGCCATGCCATGAATGTACTCTACCAGTACATCCTAATGACATTATCCATCTCTCCCACTTAATGACAGATAGGGGTGGAATAGAGACTTCCTCTAGAACAAATGGGACCATGAGTGATTTTTGTTACAAAAGAAAAATCAGCCGATGATAGCAGACATTTAAAAACTGCTTAATTATAATCTTTCTGGAGCGATTGGGATGGCTGGAGATTATTTTACATAACTGTTAAATCCCTTCTGTGAATCATTCACCTCCTACGCTCCTGAGCTTAAAAGATGGCCAGTTATTTAACAGGCTTGGGAGTAGCTTAAAAATGTACTAGCATTTGCAGCAAGAGGACAATTGCTAGCAGGGTTTATTTAGTTAATTATCTGCATAGTCCTTGTACCTAGGCAGTAGATTGCTATTCATTTGAAGATGTATTTTATATGGAGAATTAGCTGAATTCTATTGTGTCTGTCCCATGGTGCATCCCCAATAATAAATGTTTAAATGATACAAAAACACATACACATACACCCCAAAACAAGTGTTTCTGCTAGGCACTGGGAGCTCAACAGTTGGAAATGACCGAGATCATATCTAGGGTGATGTATTCGTGGATCACAGGAGGACCATGGGCCACCAATGTGATGCAGTCATATAAAAATAGATAAAGAGGAATTGCGATCCCAGGATGCATCAGGTGAGATATTTGCCTGAGAGATAGAGAAGGATGATGAATGGCATTGTCCCAAGGCACTGGAAAGAGCTAATCTGGAATACTGTATACAGTTCTGGTCACATGTGTCCATCTAAACTGGAAAAACTAAGGGAAGAGCTACCAGCACGGTCAGGGGGAAAGAAGGGCCACTCTTATTAGAGGAAACTGAAGGAGCTTGGCTTGTTTACACTAGCAAACGGAAGGCTGAGAGGGGAGGGGAATGCGCTCTATGAACCCATGCAGGGGGTAAACACAAGAGAGGGAGAAGAACTATTTAAGCTAAAGTATAATGCTGGCCCAAGAATATGACCAGTTTATCCTCATTTGAGTACACTGAGTTTGGAAGTTAGAAGGAGGTTTTTAACCATTAGAGGAGTGATGTTCTGGAACATCTTCCAATGAGAAGTAGCAGGGCAAACAACTCGCTAGTTTTAGGATGGAATTTGATAAATTCATGAATGGAATAATATTTCAGGGTTGTCTGATAGCAGGAGACTGATTTGACAACCTAGGAGATCCCCTTCAGTCCTATGTTCCAATATTTCCAGGAGAATTTTGCAAGGCTAGAAAGAAGCTGTAGGATTTGTCCTAAAGTACATTTTCCCATTTATTACAGTTTGTTCTTTGTTATTTCAGATTCAGTGTTCATTTTAAAATACAAATTATGGTTTATTTTTAGGAATAAAGTTGTTTCTAATGTACACTATGAACATAAATCATGAAGACTGGAGGTGTTCTGAGTGTTCCCCCTCCCACCCCCCGTTTAAACTCCTAAAAAGAAAATCCCATATTGATCATTTGTGGCCAGAATCAGGCCTTTCTTTGACACCCCTATGAACGAACAGGTCTCATTTGAGACTCTCTCCTTTAAATTTCCATGGGCCTCAATTTCCCCTCAGTCAAATGGACACAATGACGACTTCTCTCCAATCCTTGTCGCTTTAGACTCTTAGCTGTTCCGGGAGAGAAAACCTTGCTATATACACACATAATAGCTTGGACCATGAGGCCCCGAATACATTTGCTGTTGTAGAACAAACAGGGACTCTCGTTACATTAATTCTCCTTTTTAAAAAAACCTTCTAAATAGATTCTCAAAGGATAATTTTGCAGTTAAATTACTAGTGGACTAAACTAGTTGGGAAGAAGCTGAAGAGGGAATACTAAAAAGCTGGAGACAATACAAAGTGGCTAGAAGCAGAGAGCCCTCTGACCGCAGAAGGTGAAAGTGGGGATTATTGGGAACTCATTGCAAACAAGTATCCTCCGGCTCCACAGACAGGAGTGGAAGCTTCCCCAGAACAGCTTGCCATTCAGGCTAGCACACAGCCCGTCAACACAAATAGGAGTTTTCCCAAACTGCAGCTGTGAAGCCTTTTTTGTTATTATTTTTGGAAGTTTAATCCAGCTCAGAGCGGGATTAGTGATGTCGCACTCCCAGAAGAGTGGGTGGCAAAGCTCTGGCTAGGGAAAGCGTGGCCTAAACATATTTCATCCGTGTCTTTTTGTGTTAGCTACCAGCTGATGCAGAGCCCGATCCTGCAGTCCTTAGCCCTCCCCCCTCGCAGGCAACAGGAGCCCCCCCCAAAAGACTGAGGGCCATAGTCTCCCTTATATATGGGAGAGGAAACCCAAGGAATTCCCCCTTGCGCTTGGATGCCAGCCTCCTAAAATGCAAACAGATCCCTCTCACAGGGCCCCATGCCTCCTTTAGGAGTGGCACTGCCATTGCCTGATTTCCTCAAAGCTCAGCAGGGACTCAGTTGGCATTAATACTGCACCAGTCGGATACCAGCAGGGGATGGTCTGTTTTCTGATCCCACCTGCCTTCCATCCCCGAGCTCTCAGACAGAGGGGTGCCCTCTGGCTGGATTTCTGCTAGTTTGGACCTCCTCTGCTCCTGGAGAAGGGAAGGAGAACATGGCCTTAAATGGGATGGCCAGCATCTTGGTTGTGAGCAGGGACTGAGCCAGAACCCCCAGAGCAAAAAAGGAGCAACCCTGTGGCTATAGGAGACTCAGATCTCCTGTGGCTCAGAGGCAGAGGGAGACTGCAGGGCTGAGCCAATTGCCAGAAGCTGGGAAGGGCAGGAAATCAATTGTGTGGGATTTGCTCAGCTGATCTGTACAGATGCCACAAGGCCCATGTTGAGGGGTCATTGAACCCTCTCATAAAGGCGAGTCTGCAGGGCAGGGCAAGGTCCTTTCTTCTGCTGGGAGTCCCTCCTCTTCGACAGCCTGGCACATCAGGGCCATAGGTCTGTTCACACTCTCTGAACTCAGAGGAGGGAAAGGAATCGGTAGCTGGCAGGAAGACTGTGTCACCACAGCTGAGACAGGTCACTTGGGGCACCAAAACATAGGCGACAAGGAATTGCTACCAGCAAGTGCCCTGTGTTCAGGTGATGCCGCGGCAGACACTAGCACCAGGCACTGGTGATGAGAGCCCCTGAAATGCTGGAGGTATGCTACATGGGCAGAGCGCTGGCAGAGTAGGGACTCTGGTTCTATTGGGTGTGACTCCACTCCAAACGAACAATACATCTCTAGGCCAAACCTGAGCTCTCATCAGATTTTATGGCACAGATGGTGAGCGTTAATGAGGAAAGCAGAATTACAGTCGAGCTATATTCTGACTGAGCACCGCCCCCTCCAATCAACTCACAGAACCCCTGGTGTGGATTCCCGCTGCTAGTGTCAGAAGTAATTTGCATCCTCTGAGAGGTAGCGGGATCAGACCCCACCAACCTTGCCACTTGCCAGCTGTGGAGGACCTGTAGGAGAGTTAACTTCTGGGTTTTACTTGGGGCCCTGAAAGCAGCACAGCTGTTACGGCCTTCTTTGCTGCCTCGTTTTATGTATATGCAAAGAGATGGCTGGAATTTGTGCCTTTGCATTTAAAGAAGTTCTAGTTTTAAACGCTGCTAATAGAAGAATGTTGGTAAGAGGCCCGGGGAGTTAAACCACGTACCCAGGGATGAAAGAGGGCTGATACGGCATATTGGTAAGAACCAGAACAGGCCCATAGGGACCCCACATTAAAGCGCTGCTGTGGCAGCACTTAACATCCCTTCCCCTTTTGCCCACCCCGGCTGCCGGGGGTGGGGGGGGTGGGGAGGGAACAGCTGATACCCCGCCCCTCCCCTCCCACCAAGGCCATGCCCCTTCCAGGGGCCAGAGCCGGCCCCAGCCCAGCCCTGTCCCGATAAGTGCCTACAGTTACTTTCACCCCTGCATGTACATGATCCATTTCTCTGGAGCTCTGGCACACGAGGTGTATGGGTGGATTTCTGTCTGGTAAGTGGAGTCCCACAGAGCACAGGGTCTGATGTTGGCCCTTTGATAATCGATATAGACCAAATGCAGGAACAGGAACTCAAAGGCGGTGACAGACATTCGAAGTAGTGAATTATGTTCACTAGGCTATAACAGTGACTCACGCATGCTAAATACAGTCAGGTATGAACAGCAACCAACCAGGTTAACAGGACTTCTTCACAGACCTGGTCTAACAGTTATTTGCCCTCAAGAAATGACTATGCTTTCCAAAGCGATGGCACTTACCGTACTTACACCTAGCACTCCTCTGCAAAATAAATGGCTATTGCATTTATGGTAGTCTCAGGTGAGCAAGAAAACAATAAACTGATCAGACACTGACCCAGGACCCTTCTTTGATGGCTATCTTTCAAAGCCACAGCCTGCTCCAGTGAATATGCTAATTAAACTGGGACACTAGACGATCTGGGTTCTATTCCCTGCTCTGCTGCTGATCGCCCGAGAGCCCTTGGGCAAGCCTCTTGACCCCTCTATGCCTTTGTCTCCTCTCCCACCCACTGTCTGTCCTGCCTTTTTAGGCTGTAAGCTCTTTGGAACAGACGGTCCCTCACGCCATGTCTGGATAGCACCTAGCATAGTAGGGCCTTGTTTGCAGTTCAGGCCTCTAGGTGCTACTCTAGATAAAGATAATAATTCCACTTCCCCAAATCTGTTTTTTTATTTTGAAAAAACAGAAAAAAAAAATCTAGAAAAAAGGAAATCATGCCAGCTTTCCATAAAGACATTTTGAGAGAATGCGATTTAGTTTACAAAGGTGTAAATTTGGAGTAATTTTGACATCAGTGAAAATGTTTTCAGTTTCCCCCTACGTAATTAGCTGGTTGTTCCTTTAATACAATTAGAAACTCTAAAACTATGGACTGCCAAGTACTAATTACATTTTCTGAAGTGATCTGTATTTCAGAGCTAGCCTCCTAAGTGCCTTCATCAGCTGGCACTAGTACAGTCACTACTCCATGTTATTGCAAGCTGTAGTAGTCATGTACAAATGTGTCTGAATTTCAAGGCAGCAAGTGAAGATAGTCTAGTTGGAAGAGTTTAATCTCCTCACCTTCTTGGTTTGCCACTTACAAATGTAAATTAATTATTCTTTTGAACTGGAAGTACATCATGTCCCTTTTGCACTTAAATCCCCATAGGAAACACTAACCGTGGAACTGCCAAACACAAAACCCTGCAACAAACTAAGACAAAAAGTCAGAACAGTCAGTTATGAATCTTAGTAACTGAAAATGTTTGTTGCCAGATCTATATTTATGAATCAGGCCTTTAAAATCCAGTGGATTGGTCCCAATTACAGTCTTACATAGACTTACTTACAGTCTAACAAATAGATATTAAAGAACAACAACTTGAAAGAAAGGTCAAGCAAGGCTCCCTTCCCTCCTAATCATGTCACTGTATAATGTGGCTGACTTGAAGACTCTTACACAGTCGCTCAAAGAAAAACCTGTAATCAGGCAAACAAAGCATGCAGGCACATTTAGTTAGATACAGTGAGCGGATAAATGAAAATTGGCTAAACTGGATTGAGGTGGGTCTAGCTGAGCAAATATTTGTGTTTAAAGCGACAACACCTCTTCGTATCAACACAGCAATGGGCAGGTGAATAGATATTAATCTGGACTTCGGTTGCTCAGTTTTAGATAATGGTCATCTAGCCTACAAGTGGAAATGGGACAGGACACTAAATACGAGCGACTGTCCTTGTTCAGTGCACATTCATCTTTATTCCCTGACATGCTACATTATGGCACTTGATAGCTCCTGCTACTGTTCTGTGGTTCCCAAGGCTCCATGACATGTGTACCCTCAAGTTTATAATTCCTTCTCTGGAGGGGAGACTGTTTACCTCAAGGCTAAGCCCAGCCCTATAATGTACTGGTGGTAGCCCCTCCTATCTCTTCACCGGCACCTACTCTAATGCAGTGGTTCTCAGCCGATCCAGACTACCATACCCCCCTTCAGGAGTCTGCAGCCAAGCCCAAGCTTCACCATCTGGGGGTGAAGCATGTAACTTAGCTTCACAGGACCCCTTGTGGCATGGGGCCTCAGGCAGCTGCCCTGCTGCCCCCCCCCCCCCTTAACACCAGCCCTGCACTTGTGACCTAAATCCATCCTGTGATCCCCTCGGGGGTCACAACCTCCACAACCTCCAGGTTGAGAAAAACAAATCTAGGTGAGTTGATGTACCCCCTGGAGGACCTGTGCATACCCCCAGAGATACATGCACCCTGGTTCTAATGAAGTAATGTGGTCAATCTCAGATGTGGTTAATGGAGTTCCACTCACACATCGCTAGATTTGAAGTCATTTCAACCAGGGCTGAATTCTGCCCATGGGACTGAGGAAACAAACTGTTGATCTTGTACGAAGGTGGGTTTTTGTAGCAAAACAAAGAACCCCAAACTTAATTATTGGACCTCAGAAAAACGTTCAGCTCATTCAGGCACCAAAGTTTGAGTGGCTTCTTACACTGTCTGCAGTCTGACGATCCCTACTTACAGGTAAATACTATGGGAAGGTTACCTCTGGATTTTAATGGACTCCCATGACCCTCTGTGTGATGCAGAATTTCTAAATGACATCCTAGAATAGTCTTGCCGGGCCAAATAGCCTTTACTACTTCAGCCAAACCGTATGTGTTTCTATAGACTGTACAAACAAACAGTCTCCTCCTCATTCAAGTCAAATGTTGAAACATTCTGAATGCAAGGTGATTAGTGAAGGTTGGGTTCAGTAATTGATCTCCATTTAAAAGAAGACATTGAAGGTTTATGTAACTTAAATGTTGCTGACGTTCAATGGACTGTGGAAATTAAACAGTAAAAAAAAAAAACCTTTCTGCATCTAGCCATCTGTGCTTCCTGTCTGTTCAGAGTGGGTTAGAACCTAACAAAAAGATTAATGTGTGGAAATGGAAAGAAAAACATATATAGCGGTGTAAGTAGAAAGAGTGCATGTAGCCAGAGCATGGTATGAATGGTCATTCCAACACAAATGGATACAGCATCTTTTAACAGTTCATTAGGAAACCAACCTCTGTGGCAGCCCGCCCCTTTGGTCTCCTCTCAGTTCCCTGCTAGGAGAAGACATTTAATGAGGACATGTTTTATCTCTGTGGCGTGCCCTACAGAAGGTGCACTAGAACAGGGGTTCTCAACCTTTTTTTTCTGACCCCCCCCCCCCAACAGGTTACAAAATCTCCATTGCCGGGGGAGGGGGGGCATTAGGGGGTAGCAAACACCACAATTGTCCAGGGCCCCATGCCACAGCGGCCCCTGTGAAGCTACATTGGTCAGGCTTTGGCTTCAGTCCTGGGTAGCTGGGCTCAGGGGCCTGGGCTTCAGCCCCATGAAGTGGGGCTTCAGCTTTCTGTCTTGGGCCCCAGCAAGTCTAATGCTGGCTCCTGAAATCTCTGTTTATGGGTCGTCCCCCCCAGGGAGCCCCATGCCCCTGGTTGAGACCACTGCACTAGAACATGGTGGGGGTAGAAATGGAGTGAAAGAAAAAAATCCTTTGCACAGGGGCCCAGCCAAATTGCAGTGGCAAGACAAGCCTCCCCCCAGGTTTGTACACGGACTAGGCCACACAAAGGGGGCTCTTCCCCCACTGCCTCTGCCCCCACACAATGGGCTTATGCTATCTTACACCAGCTGAGGAACTAACCCTCTCTGTATAAAATGTAGGCTATTATCCAACTGCTATTGCCCAACCTTTAGGCCTACAGACTTCTCGTCTACAAGATTAGAAACCATCTAGTCAGTAGATTTCTAATTCGACAGACCGCACCTGACCATAACCGATTTTCAAAGAGCACCTCTGCTCTACCGTTCCTTTCCTCGTGCCACAAGAAGCTCTGACCTCAAAACCTTCAAAGAGTTTCATAACCAGGGTCCTTATTTTGCAGGAGGGTATTGTGTTTTCTCAAAGCAGACTCTTGCTCTAATTCCTGTTGGATGGAGGGGTAGGAGTGGGGGTGGGGGCTATCATTCCCTCTCTTAATCTATTCTGCCATTTCCTACACTTCAGCCACCCCCTTCTCTTCCTAAACTTTCAGATTCTGCTCCTGTGTGTCTTTTCTCAAGGGACCTATAAGAAACCAAACCAAGGAGTGGCATATTTAATGCCTTCGTCCTCCACAGATTAAACCAGGTCATGAGTTTCCATAGAAAGATGGACATGTGTATCTGATCAACACCCCTATATCTGTGCTCCCTGCGTCCATTGGGTGGATGGGACAGGAGTGCTGATCTCAGAGTACAGAACTCTCAGCAGCCACGGTCTGGAAAAAGTGACTTTTGCTAAGCACTTGGAGAAACCAGATGCTTGGGAAGATATTAATAGGATGGGGAAACCAGGAAAAGACAGTTCATATGGTAAAGAAAAAGTCTAAGTACTTTGGAGCCATAGATTTCTATTTTTAGAGAGATGTGGGTAGTTAAATAACCACTGGCTGCTTCTGCTGGGGGAATGATAGCAAGTGCCATGCTTATTGGAAACCCCAAGCCACAAAGGGGGAAATAACATAATAAATACATTTAAATAGTGCCTGTCAACACCAAGAACCCAAAGGGCAAAGCAAACGGATGTATACAGGGAAGGCTTCATTTGTGAATGAAATGTAGCCAACTGTGGGGTGAAAGGTGTGAGTCGGTGAAGAGCAACACTGCCCCAACAATTCAGGACAGGAAATGAATACCAGATCCAATTAAAACTGAAGGGGGATATTTAAGAAGGCAGTGCCTAGTTATTGAAATTGGGATTTGGCCATGAAACCCTGTTAATGCCTTTAGACCTGAAAAAAAAAAAAAAATCCTTCCTGCAGCACAGAGCTGCCTTGCACCACCCAATGAAATTGGCTCAGTAATGACTCAAGCTGTTTGCAGGCACCGTTTTCCAAAGCATCTAAGTGTTCCTTGAAAGTTCCCCCTCCAAGCACAGACCTCGGTTCATCCCTGCTAAGCTTGAGAGGGAACCATGAGAAAGCCCTCTCGCTCTCTTTCCTCTAGTATCACAGGATGAAGCCAGTTCTTACCCCATCACCATCTTTGCTATGAGCCCTTCTACCCCACCCAAATCAACCGACGTATCTGGCTAGTCCATCTGTCAAGTCATCCCCACTTCAGCGAAGTGGGGAGGGGGGGAAATAGGCTGAGCTACGTGCCCAGACCATATCTGGACTCTGATAGCACATATCATAGTCAAGTCATCTTTCTGGCTAACACCTCTTTAAATTGGGGTTTAACCAAGAGCCTCAAAACTGTTCACAGCAGTGGCCAAAACTATAGAAAAAAACATTTTTATTTTATTTTTTGCCAACTTCTTTTGTGCTACAAACTTGAAGTCTGGCCAAAGTCCATTGAGAGGCTTGAAAAAGGACCCTGAACCTACAGGCTAAACTTGGGCCCTATCTCATGCCAACCTGGTCAGGACTCTCACCAGACAAAGCCACATAAAGCTAACTAGCGGTGGCTGAGCTATTGGTTTCATTTGAATTGAACTCCAAGTGAATCCCAAGATGTGTGTTTGACATTGGTGAGCCTGAGGGAAATTAGGTTTGTGACAAAATTCAATGGGATTTGGGTGCCTAAAACCCTTACGCTCCTTTGAAAAACCCAACCTTAGTTACAGTGCAGTCCTTTACTAAGCTTCTGATCCCCAGAACTGCATTTCCCATGCAAAGAGTCAGATAAGAGCAGCGACGGACTCACATTTATATTAATCCAGTTAGTGTGGCTTTATTGAAACAGTGACACACAAGCAGCAGAATCGCAGGCCCTGTGTCAGGCAAAGGTTTACTGACAGCGATATTGTGAGCTTTGATGCTCCTGAGGAGCTGGGGGAAGCCAGATTTATTCCCATATCTGTAAATAAGTCTGTTTACTTGGAATCTGAACAGGTGCACAGCTCTTCTCTCGTAACTAGGGCTTTTCCCCAGCTCGCCACACGTCTGCGGTTTATTAGGAGCGCTGACCTTTCGGTCATACTGCCTCGCTTGATCAGGTTTCCCTCCATCTTGGAATAAGAGAAAATGTACCGAGCCGTAGTTGTGTCATCTTGTTTATTGATGATAAGCATTTACAAATAAAGATATTACCTGCAACACTGGTGTATTAAACACCTGCCAAGGGCCATCCGGTGTAAGTCAACATACTCTACTGAAGTTGGAGCTACAATGATTTACAGCAGCTGAGGATTCTATTTTGTATTTCCTTGTCATGGTCTACAGACTTGACTTTGCACACAGTCCTCTCCTCACTCTTGTTCACCCCAATAGCAAAAGCTTCTTTCTCCTCAGGGAACCCATAGAGCCAAAATGGAATCAGGACTATTCCAGTGTGCCCTTCAGCAACTCACATGCTTTGTGGGACTTATTCCTTGCCCGAGCTCTCCGTAGAGATTGCCAAAGAGTGATGATTATGGGGGGAGGGTTTGGGGATATAAACACTTGTCCATTGGTTACTGGATGGAGACTCATTACGCATAGGCCATTGAAGAGATCTTTTGATTGCTAGTGACCCAGTCTGGGGTTCACTAAGACTATGCCAAGGGCGGATTTTGATTTGCTACCAAAATCTAACTGTGAATTTCATTTTGGGTGAAGTTCCCCTCTCTGCAGAGAGTCCGAGTAAATGACTCCATCTTCCACTGAAATCAGTGGAAAAAGTCTCCCATTGACATTAACAGGGGTTGGATCAGGTGCTAGAATTCACTCTCCCAACTCACAGGTGGCCAGGTTGCTTCTCTAGACAGGTAGACCCGACTCCACTCCCTAGGAAGGAAGACTGGCTGCTGTCACGCCATATCCCCTCTGTGAGGTGATGGGACCCACCACAGCCTGTGTCCCCACTGTTCTTCTCCAGCCGCTCTCAACTATACCTAGCTTGTTTAATAGCAGAAGGTTGCTCCTTGCTGCAAGATGAAGGGATAGGACTTTATCCTTGTCGGCCTGACCATGGGCTGGTACAAAACCCTCTATAGCATGAGTGAATTTCACCCTTAAAATTGAATAGAAGCTCTCATTTGCTCAAAAGTTTGTACAATTGCGCCCCTTTGATTTCCCACACTGAGCGTGGCACTTGGCTCTCAGGAAATCAGATCCGGTTGGGAGCCGCACGCAGGACAGTACAACGCCAGCAGTCATTGCTGTATGGATTTCTACATGTCAGTGCACCTATGGTAGGGGAAACCTCGAGTCCCTTCTTTCAAATCAAGACTGAGCGATATAGGCAGCTGATGTGTGTGTCACATCGAAATGGGTTTGACTCCAACCCTCCTTATTCTGGAGACGTTCAAAATCCAGACCAGGGCATGGATCTAAACTTTGTAAAGGCTGGGGGCACTTGCAATGTGCTGAAATGAGAGCCCTCGATACAAAGCACCCCCAAATTTAGGAGTGCTGGAAATCCAGGTCTGAATTTGGATTGATTCACAGAGTTGGGTTCAAAGGACTCATTCGGACACTAGCCTCACCCCCCCACACCTTTTCTTTTTTAAATGGACTTCAAACTAGTAGTTAAAAAAAGCAGTACCTTTTATGGCAATAGGATTCCAGGGAGATTTACTTTTCCTTTCTAGAAAGGAAGCCAGCATAGAGCAAACATGCTGCAAATGGATAATCTGACACAAGCACAGAAGGACAAGTTCAATCAGACATCTTACCGTTTCCAAGCACTGCCCGCATTCATTTTAGACTCATTTTAGCATGGCAGGTCACAGCAGTATAAACATGGGGAGAAGAAGCACTAGCTGGCAAACAGTCAGAACTTACTGTTCCTGACCCAGTAACCTACTTTCCGAGCACCACGTAACATTAAAACCACCCCCAGCTCAGATTGCAACGTCACCTCTTACTTAACCTCTCAAAAGGCAAATAGCGGGTCTGGCTAGGGAGAACTAGAGGAGATGTGGTCATCATGCCCTCGATTCTGCCCACAAAATCTGTGTGTGCTAGACAGGAACACAAAGGGTGGCTTCCCACCTCAAGTGGTTCAGAGCTACAGCAGGAACATGTGCGAGCCAATCCGTGATGTTTGAACTTGTCACAAAAACTGAATCACTGATGCAGTTCTCCATGGTGTTCTCTGCAGACTGGCGGGGGGGGGGGGGGGGGGCTGATTAGTCTTTAAAGTAATTAAGACTGCAAGGAACTGTTAGTACAAATGTAAAGAAAGCTGCTTCACTGACAATCCTAAGCACCTAATAGCAGAAGGTTGCTCCTTGTTGCAAGATGAAGGGATAGGACTTTATCCTTGTCGGCCTGACCATGGGCTGGTACAAAACCCTCTATAGCATGACTTTGTGCCCCAAAGTCATCAGTTTATGTATACAACAGGTACCCCTGACCCTACCCGCCTCTCACCCCTGACATTCTTCTTGGGAGACAGAACCACTGCTAGGGAGATGGATTTGAATCTGTGACCTAGGATGGTTTTCATGTCTTTCTCATGACTAATACTTCAGAGGGGAATTGACGGTTCAGGGTATCACTCTGAGTTTTAGTATCGGCACACTGGACTTTGGAAGAGGTTGTGCAGAAACGAGGCCATGACTGATCTACAACCTTAGCCAGCCACACGCTGCTTTCAGTTCCTCCTGTAACCCCTCATTCAGGCTAATGAGGGGGTAAATGAAGGAAGAATTTATTCCTAAGGATTTCAGGTAATTTATGTGTGACTGCTTTAAAAAAAAAAAAAAGGTGTTCCCTCAGACACTGGCAGTATAGGAGCTGTAGGGTGAATCCTGTTTTAAAATTAAGGAAGTCTTTCAAAGGAAAAGAACCAGACACTTTAGGCAAAAGTATACCTGAATATAGTTTTAGCAATTTACAGACAAGAATACCAAATGGTTCGTGAGCACTGTTCAATCAGAACGAGACTGTTTGTGTTTGACACTTGCTATCCACAAATGGTGCAGGCACCTAATATTGGTGAGATGGTGGTCTTCTGAATCTCCTATCACAAAGGTGGACATGTTTTCACACCACCCTCTACTCTAAGTATTTCTTGTGGTAAGGAAGCAAATGTAAATTCTGGCTGCTGATGTCCTATAGCAAACACCAGGGCAAGAGATCAGAATTTAGACTACAGTATAGATTCTAAACTAAGCGCTGGTCTCCACTAGGGGGGGAAATCGACTGTAGATACGCAATTTCAGCTATGTTAATAACGTAGCTGAAATAGATGTCTCTACAGCCGACTTACCTCCCATCCTCACGGCGGTGGCGGTCGGCGGCGCGGTCCCCCGTCGACTCCAGCTTGCGCCTCTTCAGGAGCTGGACTTCCGGAGTCAACGGGGGAGCTGCTGGTGATCGATTTATCGCGTCTTAACGAGACACGATAAATCGATCACCAAAAGATCGATCCCTGCCGACTCAAGTGAAGACAAGCCCTAAGACATGTATTATGTCAAGACAGAACCTCTTAGGCTCTGATTCAACAAAATATCTAAGCAGGTGAAAAACCCAGGACTGCTTAAAGTTAAGTACGTGCGTAAGTTCTTTACCTGGGGCATTAGGGCCTGACCCAAGTCCCATTGACATCACTGAGAGTTTTTCCATTGACTTCAGATTAAATTGGATTGGCACTGTTGGGTTTTACTTGCAAGACATTTGGGATAGGAAAGTAAAACTTGGAAAATGTGGAAACCCAAGCTTAGCTGTAAAATACATCTGCATCCCTGAATAATCTCAGCAAGCAGTAGTTAATGACAACCATTGTCCCTTTAAAAAAAGAGGAAGGCTTGAAATTCAAAATTAGAATCAGTAAGGTAAACTACTGACTAGTCCTAATCAGAAATTTGATTACGGTAAATATTGTGGTGGGAAAATGTTAACTAATCAAAACTTTTCATGGGAAGGGGTTGGTTTTGACAAATTCTCACCTTAATAGCCTTAAGTCATCACTACAATGAAAATCATTTGGAAACATTTCACTCTTTTTGGCCTATGTACAGTGCAGGATATAGGATTATAAGCATTTAAAGTCATCATCTTTCATCATTACAACAAATAATTTAGCTCTCTGAAGTTATATTACTACAGTCAAAACTAGATTATCCTAAAAATGCACTTGTAACAAATTCTAACTAACTACTACTTATACACAAATCCGGACATGATCAGGTTTTAAAATTAACCCAATTTTAGCATCTGGACAATGAAAAAGTCATTGTCATGAAAACGCATGGGATCCCAGGCGTATGTCCCCCACCCAAAAAGGATTGAACTTCCCCTAGGCAGAGAAAGTCATGAGACAGACAAAGGGTGACATACAAAGATATCCAGACATACAAAGATATCCAGAGAAGCTGTAGCTGCTTCCCCAATCAGCCCAGGCTTGCTGGTTTCTCCCAGCAACAGCCCTCTCCAGGGCTGTTTTGCTGCTTTTATTTTAGGAGCGGGGTAGCCGCCCCGCTACCGAGCTGTATCAAAGAACAGGTGGTTACTGCCAACAAATCCATTTGGGTGTAGAAAGGTCTATAGCAAGACCCATTAGTCAATGCACAGCAGGAGAAGAGGGGACGACATAAGCAGAGAGCGGGAGATACCTCAAATGGCTGAAGAGATGAGCATTTTGGACATTAGAATAGGGCAAGCGAGCTTCCCAGCCCAGGTAGAGAGCCTTGCGCTAGTGCTGTGAGGACACTGGGGCAACGGCAGGGCTCGGACCCAAGGAACAGGGCGAGCTTCAGCTCCCGTAGCTACCCCAAGCCTCCGCCGGTGCTGCAGCATCCTCAGATCTATTTTTAGTGCCCTAACACGAGCCCCACCAACAAAAGTCTTGATCCTGGCTGCAGGGTAGACATTCCGATTTCATTGTGCAGGCGCTTGGGGCACAGACAGTCACCTGATGAGATGCTTGCCCCGTATTATGCTTGCCTGCAAGACACACACATCCTTCACTTTGGTCACATGAGTCATTCCAGTCAAGCCAACTCATCTGCCTAAAGCGAAGCAGGTGTTTGCAGGATGGGGGATGTGCAATGGGGCCTGGATTTCAGATTTCTAAGTCCAGGCCCAAAGCACGCTAGTGGGGAGGACACTTCTTTGTGCTCAGGGCTATCCCTAGGGGGAATTTTGTATGCGGATCAAGGGCAGGGAATCACCATCACTGAGGAGATGTCACAGGATGACAAACCAGCATTTGGATAAGGCCCTTTTACTAGGGTGATTAGAATGCAGATGGCATCCAAGGCACAGTAGCCTTCTCATATGGTTGCCATCTGTGATTCTCTACCAAAGGTTATCTCAGGACTCCTATTATTAAACCCCCTGCTAGCGGAGATTTACAACTCAGTTGGCAGGAAAGTGCACAGCCTGGAAGGGCTTTAAAAAAAAAATACATTCAGAATATCTTGTTCATTTGGGGAAGTTTGATAAAAAATGGTTAGAATAATAACATTGAAAAATGGTGTCTGACTGCGCACCTGAAATGCTCTTCATAAGGGCTCTGCACTACATTAAAGGGATAGATAAGATGACAGAAAATATCATATTGCCTCTATATAAATCCACGGTACGCCCACATCTTGAATACTGTATGCAGATTTGGTCACCCCATCTCAACCCCACCCCATATATTACAATTGGAAAAGGTACAGAAAAAGGCAATAAATATGATTAGGGGTATGGAACAGCTTCCATATGAGGAGAGATTAATAAAAGTGGGGGCAGGTCTACACTACAGCTGGGATTGACAGATTGATCCACTAGCAGTCGATTTAGCGCAGGGTTTCTCAAACTGGGGGTCGCGACTATGTTCACTCTCATATCACATTCATAGGCTCATAAATTGTAAGGCCAGAAGGGACCATTAGGTCCTGCAGTCTGATCTACTGCAAATCTATTCATTTGCACTGTGGTACACACTGCTGTAGCTGTGTTGGTCCCAGGACATTAGTCAGTCCAATAAAAGATATTGACTCACCCACTTGGTCTCTCTCATTTTCACTGTATTCATTTTAGGTTGAAATTTACCCATTGTCTAAAGGCTCCGTAGGAGAGCTATGCACCACTCAAATCTTCCTCCACCTCTATTTTGAGGACACACCTGGGAGTTAAGGGATGCCCAGTGGTGAATTCCTCCCTTTACTGAGTACACTATAAGGAGTTCACTGTATAGAGTGCACTGATCGTGTCCATTAAACATTTGAACACCCTGTTCAAAACACTGTATTGACGTAATGGCCGGCAGTACCATAAGAACTCTCCTCCATCCACTCAGTAAATATTTGCTTGGCAACATGCACTGAAAGCGAAAAATATTCTGACTGTCAGGCTAAATGGGAGGAGAGGAGTTTAGGACCTTCAGTGGCTAGCCCTCTGCCTCCAGATGTGCAAATCTAGGATCTGTCCATTTAAGTCCCCCGTTGATTTCAGCTGCCCAGTAAGAACATTAGGAGAGGGAAGGTCTCTAAAGGACATAAGACATGAACTGCATTTTTTGATCCAGATCCCACGTGCCAGGCCTGATCTTGGTCCACTGAGAAGTACACCAGAGTGGCACAAAGAGATCTTAATGCTGCCCTGAGTGTTCCTCAGACTGGTAGGATGCCAGCGATGCTGGGATCATGCTGGCAGGAGGAGTGGGGTATCCCAAACAATAACCACCACCAAGGTTGAGCATTGATGTAATTAAGGTTAAACCTTCTTCACCCCTCCTCCCCCTAAAGCCAACAACTTGCCAGGATGTTGCAGTATTCAAAACACAACCTTGGAAGCCACAGGAATGCAGGGAAGGTGAAACCTAGAGATCCTTAGGATTTTTTATAAGTATAGAAATTTACTGTAATTTTGACATGCTAGAGAATAAATTGCAACCTATGCCTTTCCTCATCCCAGAGATCCTGTGCACGAGATCTCACCAAGAGCTTGAAAACAAGCCTTATCTGAAGTTTCTAGGACAAGCTATTTTTCCAAGTAAGACCAGTAGAGAAGAGGAGACTCACTGTTGGTGCACTCCCCCGTGGCAGGGCATTGCAGGATCTCCTCTTCTATTGCTCCCCTGGTGACAGCTGCTTCAGTCTGTAGTGGTCCACCTCTTCTCCTGCCTCAGCCCTCTGGCTAGGTACTTGAAAGTCTGACCCCCTGCAAGGCAGTGACTCCCCCCCCCCCAAACAAGACTTACCCAGTTCTAATCAGTCCTGCATAGTCTGCCTACCCCAGGTTCCTCTTCAGTCCCCTATGCCTCAGATTAGCTTCTCTCTGGCATCTCCTAACACAGTGCAGAAAACTCCAAACAAACCAACCCCTGCCCCAAGGGGTGAGGTTTTTATTCCTGCGGGGCTCTCCCAACCTCCCTGTTTCTGTTGTGGAACACTCCACCCCGACAGCTTCCCCGGAGCTTTGCCCCTTTCCCAGGACCTACCTACACAGCTAGGGCTTCAACAACTTTTCAGTGACTGTCTCCATGCCCAGAGCTCCATCCCAGGTCCTTCTCCTAGGGCTCTCCTTATACCTTTCACTTCCTTCCTTTAGGAAGATGACCCAGTTCCTCCCCAGCTGGGTCTCGTAACAAATCAAGCTTGACAAGCCCTCCAGGTTCAGCCAGGTGGGCTAATTGAGCTCTCAGATTCTTGTTAACCCTTCATTCCCCATGCTGAAGAAGCCTCTTGCCCCAGTGTGGTTAGCTTTGGAATGGCTGAGTTTGCATGGATGAAGGTCTAATAAATAAATGCAGTTTTGATAATTTTGTAGGGGAGATATTCGCAGACCCCGACACCCTTCTCTGAAAAGGAAGGGTTTATAAAACATTATTTCTCATCCTGACGTACAAGAATCATACCAATTATATGGACCTTACTGAAAAAGTTGCAAAGTAACTTAAGTCTCTTTGCATTACTTTTGGGAAAGTGTTTTTATTTGTTTGTTTTTCAGCACAGATTTTTAAACTTTCCATACATCGCTGTGGCACAAGGGCTTTTAGATGGCCAATTATATCTTGTGACATGCAGAAATAAAGAGCAAGCACAGCAGTAACTTTTAATGGACATTATATTGCTCCAGGTTTCGCTTTTAAAATGATCTCCTAGCCAATTTCCTTATTGCTTAGGAAAGACAGAAGCATTCCCATCAATTTACTGGTAAGGAAAGGATAAATAAACTTGATGGGAAGCATATCTGCTACACATAATTTTTTATTACATTCAAGAAAGGCAGAGTTCATTATGCCTTTCTTGCTAGCAGGCACTGTGGTACGTTTCAGTGCTTTGTATCCATCGTTACAATAAAGTACGTGTAGCTAAGGCTTCTTGTTTGTTTATAGAAGAGAACAATTTCTGGACATGGATATTATTTTCTGCTTCTATAGCACTGTCCTCTGGTGCGTCATTACCGATCCCTTAGCAGTGCCATTTCCATTTTTAGTCAACTATATTTTAATACTGGTGAATTCATCCATTTGATTTTTCATTCTGAGTGACAACATGGTGTATTTACTAGATTATTAGAGACTGGGATCAGCTACATTCTAAGGCCAGCTCTGCCATTAGCCACATGGCCTCAAGCAAGTCATGTAGGTCTCAGTTCTGCAAAGCACTAAGTCCATCCCCGTCTAGCAAAGCTCTTGTGGTGCACGTGGAAGGTTTGTCTTTTCACACATTTTACATTTATTTGTTCAGCATAGTTGCAAGTTTTATTTGAAATGTTATGCATATTGTTTCTAACTAACTCACGAGTGCAGAAGAAAATAAAAAGTTCCCGTATGAGTTTATAGTTAAAGGAGGAGAGGAAGCATATCCCCCGCTGAATGAAACGTTGGAGGATTCTAATCTGAGTTTATAATTAACGGAGAAGGCTGAACACTGAATGTAAAACTGCACATATAAAACCCTTCCTTAGAGTGCCCATCCAAGCAGAGGTCAGCACCCAGCTACCCAGTTTCCAAATACAAATACTGTACTGGTTTGTGCCAATAATGCCACACTTGGAGTTTTTAGCACACACTAAATTAGAGGCCTACATGAGCAGTGATTTTGAGTGCCCAACTTGAAACATCCAAAAGAGGCCTAATTTTCAGAAAATGTTGAATGTTCATCCTCTGAAAAAATATCCTGAAGTGTCGTATGTTGGACACCCAAAGTCACTAGACGCTTTTGAATGTCTTGGCTACCGTTTGCTTTTACAGCATCATTATTTCGCCATTAGTGCCACCTTATTGTGAGACTAGCTATTTTTAGTGGTGTAATGCCAGATTTCCAAGTCAGGTAATTTAATTTACTAATGTTCTTTGGTGGTTGCACCTTGTTCTCTCTCACGCTGAAGCACAGGATACACTCCTTATTACTGTGCAACCAAAGGATCTGCACAGTAAACCTCCAGACATTGCCTTTTTAAAATTTTTGGTAGAACAACAGTATTCACAGACATTTTCAAAGGCCTAAATAGCAATAGAGTAATTCATGATAGAGATGGTCTCAAAATAACCCTTTTTTGGAAGTTCCGATAGAATTTAATAGAAAATGATAATTTTTCTATTGATTTGTTTGGCCATCTTATAGAATTTAATAGACAGTTATATCTCCATTCACCAATTCTATTGGTTGGTTCAAACAACCCTGTACAGAACAGCTCATTCTCTATTAAATTCTGCAGGTAATTACAGGAGCTGGTCAAGATGTTTCAATCAAGAAGATTTTTCAGGGAAAAATGGCCTGTTTTCCAAAAAATGAAATGTTTGTCCCTAAATTTTCAACATTATTGAAAATGATCTATTTTGACAATGTTTATGTGATCTATTTGACTGCATTTTTCAAAAATCATCTCTGAAATCAAAATAATTAATGTAGTGAAAACCATGTTAAACAAAAAAAATTGAAAAAGTTTTCAGTGAAATTTTCATAATATAATATGGTAGAAAATTTAGTGGGGAAATGGGCTAAATTTGAACCCAGCAAAACAAAAACCAAGACTGAAATTTTGAATTTTGCTTGCAAAATTGTTTCAGTTTTCCAACCAGCTTTAGTAATGGCTATAGCACGCTCTTATATTTCTACTGAGCCCCATCAATTTCATCCCTTTTAAATGTTACTGTAGAATATATCATTAAGGCAGATCTCAGTATCCTTGATTTTTGGGGAAGCCTTGTTCTTCCAGGGAGCAGGAGGAAGGATGGCTTAGTGGTTAGGGCAGTAGCCTAGGGCCCAGGAGCCTGGGTTCACTTCCCTGTTCTGCTATGGACTTCTTGCATCACTTAGCCTCTCCATATCTGTAATGGGAACGAAAGCCCATCCCTACCTGACTGAGGAGTTGTGAGTGTAAAATACACTGAAGACTGAGCTGCTCAGATGCGGGCCATATAAAGTACCATATTAGACAGACAAGAAGCCTATTTACGGGAATGAAACCCATATTGCCTCTGTAGCAGTGAATGGGACACCTGTCTCTTGTGGGAGTCGATCCAAGAGGGATCCTTTGGTACTGCTCTTTCTCCCCCTTCCATTCCCTGTCTTAGCGATCCATGGTCCCAATCCTGCAAACTCACACCTGTGTCAGAGTCAATGGGTCTGCTCATGTGAATAGGGTTAAGCGGGTGAGTAAGCACTTTCAGGCTCATGGTATAAGTCCCTTCTAGGAAGGACTGTTTGTGGCTCTCTTCCAAACCCATCAATGGCATCTTCCAACATCAGCTAGAGGGGACCTCCCCCTGCAGCAGCTGAACATGCTGCTTTGGGAGCACTCCCAAATCCAGTGGCCCAAGGAATGAAGAATGCAGCCCAGAAACTGAACTCAAATCCTCCAGGTGGCAATGAAATTTGCTGATCCTTGCCCACGCCCAGAATAAGAATCATTCTGATCCTTGGCTCATCCCCAGAACACTGCAAACTGCCTAATTCATCCAAAGAAAATTACTTGGGGAAAACTACAGAAGACAAAGGAGCCAGGAAACCCTGCTGATTGTCAAACACATAAGCACAACAATAAAATGTATTTCCATATTAAATAATAAAGTCATATGGAGTCAGGTGTGTAATGTTTTATTTTAAAAAGGCTCTTCGTCTTTATGGGGTCATTAAATCCTCTCGTAAACATTCATTTTAATTATATTTCCTTTTCAAATAAAATAAAAATACTGGTGTGAAAACAAACTCTTTGTCGTTACAACAGCCTCTATATTAAACCTGGTTTAAAGTTTAACTAGTGAACAACTCTTAAATAAAATACACAAATCTCAGGAGTGAATAATTTAAGATTAAAAATAATAGTAATGTGGGATTCAAGTTTTCTCTCTAACGTTCAGCAGCGGAGTGGCGTCCTGTTGCTGCAAACCCCAAAACAATTGGAAATCTCATGTTTCTCTCAGGATTCCCCCCCGCCAAAGCTATAACATTATTATCCTCATGACAGTGAAGTGGGAACACCTGACACATCTATTTGCTATTATCTAAAAGCCAGAGCTGCAACCCTTACTCACAATGAGTCACACTTACCATATTCTTGTGAGTAGCCATATTAGATCCCTAACATCTTTGCAGAGCAGGCAGGACCTCTGTTCATGAAGTCTTGTAAAGCAGAATGATGATGATGATGATATATTGCTATCAGAGAAGGGTGGTCTTAATTATGGAACTGGTCTGGACCTCAGGAAGTCTACTAGCGGTGTGTCCCCCCCTCTGTGTCTGTCTTGGCTACTTAAGTAACTTATTGAATCAGGGCTTAAGTGCATGCATAACTTGGACTTCAGTGGGACTATTCAAGTGTGTATTATTAAGCACTTATGTACCTTGTCAATTGGGGACCTACGTTGTAAGATCTTTGGGCAAGGACTGTTTACTGTGTGCATATCCACACCTAGAAATTGGGGCCCACTCTCATTTGGGATCTCCAGTTGGACTGGAAAACAAGCAGCAAACAATAATATCTAATACCCCACTTCACAGACCACAGCAGGACAACACAAGTTAAAGACATCATAAAATATACAAGATAACCCCACTCCCAGCTGTTAAAACTAGGCCGGCCTCTCGTCCAGTATTAAACCAGTCTTGCTTTTCTAGGGTTTGTCCCCGTCTGGTACTCAGCCAAAACCTTTGTCCAGTATCAAACAGGGGACGCCATTTTGAAGACTGTCCTGCTCTACTTCCACTGGCATGACCTCTCACTCTGGTGGGTTTGGAGCCACATCACATGGTCTTCAAAATGGTGCCCCCTCCCCATGACTGACCTGGTGATGGGGTCATCTGGGGCAGGCCCGTGTCATTTCCAGGAGTGCCGGAAAGTCTAGTGTTCCAGGAATGCGTCAGTGGCCACCCTTGTTATACTGCCACACAGGCAAAATATAAAGAGTGGCACAAAGGAAGCCATTTGCAATGCACAACCCCAAGCTTCAAACCCAGGAGCTATGCAACATAGTCTTGAGTGCCATCTACTGGCAATCCACCTGTCAGGTAACTATTTCCATATACACTAAAGTGGTGATCGTCAACCTTTTTCATTTGCGGACCCCTAAAATGTTTCAAATGGAGGTGCGGAATCCTTTGGAAATCTTAGACATTGACTGTGGACCCTAGGGGTCTGCGGAATCACAGGCTGAAAACCACTGGGCTACAGCACTCCTATAACAGAACGGGGTGGTGCACATTAGCTGATAACTATTTAAGGCCCCGATTAACCATGATACTTAAGCAGGTGCCTAACTTTAAGCCTGCGAGTGGTCTCATTGACATCAGTGTCTCAATCAGTGAGACTAGTCACGTGCTGACCTGAGGTCTAAAAAGAGGGAAATCACTTCTGAAATTCACCAGTGAAGGAGGCGGTAATGTTGTGGGGGAAGCAGTAACTTTATGTGACGTCTGCCAAGGACAAGCTCCTCTGATTTCCTCAGTCTTCTGTGGGAGTTTCAAGCACCCAGCGGATTTGCAGGATTTAAGCCTTTAAAGCCAAACTGGACCCGTTCCCTCTTCTAGTGCATTGGAAGGGAGGTGCTCTTTAGCAATGGCAATATTTTGGGACTGGTTATGTTTTGGGAGGAGGGAGGTTGGTCTGGCTTTCACAGCTGTGCAGGGGAGCAATGGGGAATAAGGCAATCATCCCTGTGTGGGCTACCCAAGCCAAGGTAGCAATGCAGAGGGAGATGTGACCTCCACGGAGTAGCTACAGGAATGGGAGTAGACATGAGTAGGAAGCAGGAGGATGGGCTCCCTTTCCCCATCCCCTCCAATGTACCAGCCAGCAGAGCTGTGCTGGAGGAACATACATCGCATCAGGGAAAGACTTGGTTCAGGAACTTCTCTGCTGCAGCAAGGGTGAAACTAGGAAGTGGATGGTGACTCAGAGTTAGAAGAGGTTTCCCAGTCCTAGGGCAGTGCAACAACACGCTGCCATGCGCTCAGGGAGGCCATGCTATACCCTATATTTTAAGGGCTAGGTTTTCAAAAATGGTCTGTCATCAATGCTAGAACGTAGCACTCTGACCAGCTGACCTGTGGGCTCAACCCAGAGAGGCAAAGGTCTAAATTCTATGGGGCAGAGCCTCAGCTGGTGGCAGCTGTCCTGGCTCCCGTGTCTCCAGTGGACCTACAGCCATGGGCATCGGCCGAGGCGCTATCACTCTCCTTTGTGCCACAAAGCTGCGGGCACAGACTCAGGCTGAGTTCAGGCACATCAGCTGGTTTGGGAGCTCTTGGGGCCCCATCTTCTAACAATACTTCTTTTGGGTGCCTTGTAATCGGACAGGTTGGCTCTTTAGAAGAACCCCTCAAAGTGGGTGCTCTGAGACAGGACCGCGGCGGGGTGGCGGGGTACTGGCCCAACTCACGTGCGTGCTGCAATTAGCTTCTTTTGATGTGGCAGCTTTAGCCAACTGACCGTTGTTCTGTGTCATTAGGGAGACCTGCAGTCTGAGGGTTGCCGCTCAGACACGGTGCTCCACCACCTAAGGAATCAGCTTTATTCATCAAGTCCAGCTGAGAAATTACTGTACAGCAGGCTGATGTGGCATAGCAGGCAGACAGCTGCCTGAACCATTCACCTCTGGAAACTTGAGTTCAGGTTCTAGCTCACCTGAGATCACAAATGCATATAAACTGGGTGAAACAGCACACCAGGAATGCGGTGGCTATGCTGGCCAACCAGCCTAGGGAGACAAGTCCAGTACTTGCCTTGCACACACCTTATTCAAGTCCTCACTTCCACAGATCCTGAAGACAGTGAGGATCTGGTCAAAAGTCAGCTGAAGTCAATGGAAACTCTCCCATTAACTAAACTGGCTTTGGATTAGGTCCTAAAAGTTCCCCTCTGTATGGATCTAGGGTCCAGTCCTGCAAGCTGCCAAGCACCCTCCGCTCTCATGGTCTGGTTGAGGGTGCTCAGTGCCTGTAATGAGGTGCCGAAGGCTGCTTGCTGCACATCTAGCTATCAAAAGATGACACACATTGAGATCTATGCTTGCTGTGTAAACATGTTCTCAGTGTAATGTTCAAACAAGTTTGGTAGTAATTAGCTATGTTAATTCCTGTGTGTGTATTTTACTGCAGAAAAAAAATACTAGCTGAGTCACTGGGATTTAGGCAAATAAAGCCATGTTTGCGAAAGGCTAACTTTGGTTTAAGAAAGTATCCACAAGGTTTAGTTCAGAACGCAGAGAAGAGTTCGATTTCATTGCCGAGGAAAGCAATTACATTTCAAAGAGGGTTAAAAAAAAAGAAGAAAGAAACAGTGATCTGTACAAATATCTGGGCAAAAGCCCAAGCTGAACAGTTACCGTCAACACATGTCTCTTTTCCCAGTGTATAAATAGTTGAGTTTGCAGCCCTTTTCATGGACATAGCAATTAACACCTGGCTGGAGAATGATTTCACTAAGGCAATGGAGGCCTTTGCAGTGATTCAATTAAAAAATTAGAAATCTCTCAATTTTGCAGTAATCTCTAGAAACAGAGAAACACAAACACACACCTGTAAGGAACAGGTTTAAAATGATTCTGGGAAATGTTCCAAGAGCTACTCCATGAAAACAGAAGGACACACAGTATTCATTTAAGTTTTTCTGGGCCTTTAAGGAAATCAGCTCCTAAAAAAAAGTTTTGACTCTGGAAACTAATTGTCCTTTATTGCAGCTGTTGTAATGATACCAGCCAGGAACACACTCCCCTTCTTCAGGAAAGTTGCAATATGGTTGTGTCACAGAGCAAAATTGAGAATAAACCACGTCACACGCGGATGTCTCTAGCAGGCCACCCGCCAAGGCCCAGGTGAACTGAGGTTGCTTGGGGTAGTGGGAAGTGAATAAAGGTTACGGGAAAATTATCCACCATCGTCTTACCTCAACGATCTGAAATTGCAAAAGCCTTGCCAGCTGCTTCTAAATTAAAGCAAACTTAGGAGCCCATTTTTGTGCAGTCTGGAAAATGTTATACTTACCTGAGTGTTTTTTTCTGGGAAGTGAGTAAAACAGCACTAAATCACTTTATCACCACCACAGGGGGCAGATTCTCCGGATGCACCACTCTCCTGGTTTTGAGGGGCTGCTTTACCAACCTACCACTAGCGGGCAATAGAAGGTGCCTTGCTGATTTGACACAGGAGGCAAGGCCAATCAACTGAGGAAGGGGCAGTGGTTGATGCAAAGCCCCGTGAAGCACGCGGGTCCCACCCAGGCCGTGTGGAGCTGAGCTGTTGACTCTATTGGTATTATCCACTGAGGGCCAGTCAGGTGCTTGGCTCTCTGCCCACAAAGAAGGCCACCGGCCCCAGCCATGGGGAACTCACAGATGAGAGTAAAGACACGTCCCTTTTGGGGCACAATGGGAGTTTCAGAAGGTGTCTGTTGAGGAGTCCCTATCTCAGCACCTGTCTTTGTAACCTACTCTGCTTTGGGCCAAATGATGTCTCATGCCCCTCCCTGAGCACACAAGACCCCAGACGCAGCAGAAATGGGCTGATCCAGGCTGGGTAGTGAATTCAGTCCTCCTCTGTGCCTCTCCTTGGTCCCCCAGCAGAGAAGAGGTGGCCTAAGGGACTGGTGGGTGTGGGTGTGTCGGGGGGGGGGGGAGGGTGGACCTATTTAATCCACAAGCTAAATGTATCCAGCAGCCAAAGCCTCCCTGTTGGAGCCATGTAGGGGCAGAAGCTGGTGCTACAGCCCGTGGCCTGGAGTAGCAGCTGTGGAGTGGCTACATCGCTATCCAGCTTGGGAGAGTTGGGCCCCTTCGCAGAGGGTGGTTACTTGAGCTTGGCACATGCAACTCGCTTGTGGCCCGCCCGGTAGAGAAAATGTCGTGTGCACGCCACTGACAGCGTTCGCTGGGGACTGGCTCGGGGAAGGAACGCGACTGCACGCTCGTGCGTCGGCCCCACAGAGGCTGATTCGCCCAGCAGCTGGGGGGAGGAGGGAGGGGTTGGTTCATGCTGACCTCAGCGGCTTTCTTGGACTGGCGCACAGAGCCTGTTCCAAGGACATTAACAAAGGGGGGAGTGGGGGAGAATGTAAAAGGGATGTGATGTCCGAAGGAGCAAACCGCACCGAGCCTGACGTAAAACAGTATCTGATCCGAGAGCTTGTCAGCTCAGAGCACTTTCCACAAGCGAGAGTGAGTCTGACTCTCCTGGTGCCTGCTCCAGTGCTTATTCGCAGGCAGGCCCCACCGGGCTGTGAGAAAGGGGGAACAGGAAAGTGACAGCACATGAAAGGGAGGGGGGGGAGGGGTGCAGAGATTCCCAGCTTCCGAGCCCATTCTCCCTTTCAGGTCTCTTCTACATTCAATAAGAGACGCTGCCCCGCCCACCCCCTTCTCTGCCCCCCCCCACCAGTCAACAGGCCTTTTTGCTGCCCCACCATGCCTGTGACCATCCCCAGAAATGGCTCCCAGCCCTGGTGTCCTCCGCACCCTGCCACTCCTGTTCTCTAGCTCCTCAGCTGGCAAGGATCCTGCTGTGGATGTGCGGTCTCTGCTCCCTACGTTATCCACCTCTGCCCAGTCGTTCTCCCCCATCCCTTCCAGCAATGCACCTGCTCTGGTAGCTGCACTCTCCAGTCGGATGCCAAAGGTGGCAACAACCAAACATGAGAGTCACCTCCCCACATGGGAGCAAAAAGCATCTCTGACGAGGCCTTACACTGATCAGGGTGGGTAGGGTGGCTGAACTCCCGTATATCTCTCTGAAGCACATACAGCAGGCAAGATCTTTCTGATGCAGGCACCAGGCGCCATCAGCAAGAAAGGGGGGGGGGGGTAGAAGGGGAGAGAAACAAGACAAAACAAGTAGGAAGGAAGCGGACTAAGAGAATGAAGGAGAGGAAGAAGTCTTGGGGAAAGGAGAGTGGGCAAGAGGGTGGAGTCTGGGGGCACAAAGAGATGCTCCAAGGGGGACAGCTAAAGAGGATAGGGGGAAAAGGCTAGAAGTCACACTGATGTTCTTGGCTGCTGCCCCTTTTCTGTTGCAGTAGGGAAGCCTCGCAGTTATCAGCAGTGACTCATTACATTTTAAGAGTCACAAAAAAAGTAGTTTACAGCACATACATTTTATAGGTCCTACAAAAACCCAGGTGCTTTGTTTTATATAATTGAGTGCCATCTACTGGCACTTTATCTAACAGTTAGCTAGCTATCTACCTCTCTGCAGACTCTCATAATATCATGGACCACTTGATTTACACAGGTTTAAGATTAGCAGCCGTGTTAGTCTGTATCCGTAAATAAGACAAGGAAGATTTTGTAGCACCTTAGAGACTAACCAGTTTATTCCAGCATAAGCTTTCGTGGTTTCCTTTATTGGGGTTTTTACTTTCTTTTCATATTACTGCCTTCAGCACCAGCTGAGGAAGACCCCAACTCACTCCCAGCCTGAATCAAGATGGCATCCCACCCCTTTCTCCATCAATGATCCCTCTGAAGGATCTTGTCTTCATCTGCCCATATGGCAATTAACATGCACAAATATTTACAGTGCTAGAATTCAACAGACAAGACTGAAGAGAGAAGGATGGAAACCACATGATTAAAATGTCAAGGTTTGAACAGGAAACAAACAAGCATCCCTCGTTATCTGAAACACTCGTCTCTGGCCCAATTTTTCCTTACTGCTCTTTTTTTTTTTTTTTGTAATCACTGATGTCTTCATTCAAGGTTTTGTGGTTATTTATAACCTTGGATTTGGGTTAACGCTGCCAAAGTTCTTAAGGTTATTAAAATGTTTGCCATGTACAATACAATGTTCTGCTAATCTGAAGTACTAGCTAGTGCTGATTGTCCTAGAAAAATATATGTAATAACAGCTGCTTATGTTTTCCTGCAAAGCAGAGCTGCAGAGCAGTTTCAGACACATGCTAGTGATGAAAAATGAGACTCTCTTTGTACCATTGCATGTGCCCAGTGGGAAATAAATTCCCTTTTTTGCACAGTCCCATATTTACACTTCTTTTTATTATTTGATCAGGGGTGATGGGATATACAGTTTTCCCCTTCTGGCTTCTGGTTCTAATTAGTCCAGTTTAGCAGGACCAAAACCCTGTTAACATGGGATGATGACACACATTGATCTATGTAGTGGATCTAGCTTGTTGACATTTGGTTTAAGGCATTATAACTGTGGGGAATAGCATTTGGACCTTCCTGCTCCCAATACCATAGGCTCCTAGCAAATGAGCTAAAGGAAACTCTCCATTAGTTTTTAGTAGTATAAAGCCTGATGTTTATACAGTCAGGTAGCAGCAGAGGATTCTCTTCAATAGATAGCAATGGTCGGTGCAAGGATATTTCATGCCCTAGGCGAAACTTGCACCTTGTGCCATCCCCACTCCCCAAGAGCCTGGCAGCAGCTCTCTCCCCCACCCCCTTCACCCAGGGAACCCTGCGGCAGCTCCCTGCCCTCGCCCCCTCCACCCGGGGAGCCCTGCGGCAGCTCCCTGCCCCCACCCCCTCCACCCGGGAAGCCCTGCGGCAGCTCCCTGCCCCCGCCCCCTCCACCCGGGGAGCCCTGCGGCAGCTCCCTGCCCCAGCTCCCTGCCCCAGCTCGCCTTCGGTCCGCCTCCTATCCTGAGCACGCTGCCACCCCTCCACTTCTCCCGCCTCCCAGCCCCCAATCACCTGGCACCCTAGAGGCGGCCACCTAGTTTGCCTAGAATCAGAGAGGTAGCCGTGTTAGTCTGGAATAGCAGAGGTAACAAAGAGTTTAGACTCCAAGGTACCACAGGACTCTTTGTTACCTCTAGTTTGCCTAGTGGTTCCACCAGCCCTGAACAGGGGCATTGAGCACTGGTCTTTCTGGTCAGCTTGATCACACCACAGAGTTGCCCAGTTTATTATTTAGAAATGGTTTGAACTTTCCAGTTTGAGGTGGGGTGGGGATTTTACTTTTCTGACAAGCCAACAAGGGCCCTTAGGCCCCATTTTTTTGGATTATGCCACTGAACATGGCTGATGTCACACACACACACACACACACACACACACACACACACACACAAAAGAATTTAGACTCCAAGAAGTGACAGCCGGCAGAGTTTTCACCTGCTCCATCAGCCAATAGAGGAGGACTTTCCTCAGCAACAAGTGACTTCTGGACAGAAGCTCCTCAAGCAAGGGAGAGAATGTTGCTATTTTCCCAAACAACATTGCCATTTTTGGCCAGTGCAAAACGACTTTTCACTATGACGACAACAAAAATGAGGTGAGATGAAACAGAACTACACATTCATTTTGGGTAAAAGGTTTGCAAATGTCATTTTTTGCCAGCATCACCAGTCATGTGATTTCCCCCCACCAAGTCTGAGTGTTATCGGGGTTGCTGTCAAATGAGTCATCGCAGTTCATTGAAGGCCTATTAAACTACATATGACAGGGACGCTGCGTTTTCTATTTTATTGGTTGTATTACCATCGTGCCTAGGAGGCCGGGTCATGGTCTAGGGTCCCTTGTGCTAGGGACTGTACAAACGCAGAACAAAGACAATCCCTATCCCCACAGAGATTACCATCTAAATTTTAGGCATGAGACAACAAATGGATACAGACATCCGGGGACGGTTGAGGAGATATAAGACAATGTTCGGTATGCTAGGCAGTGGTCTCTAGCTGTCAAGTTTTTTGTAGGTGTTAAAGGAAAGGGGAGTTTTAAGGAAGGACCTGAAGGAAGATAATGAAGTAGCTTTTTAGATGTTTTTAAAGGTCTCCTCCCAAGCATGAGGGGCAACATGGGAGAAAGCACAAAGGTGGTGGTTTGAAAATTTAACACATGGGTGATGGAGATTAGCTCATGGGCCAATTGGAGGCAGGAGTCGATATCTTGATAGTGAATGAGAGATTATAGGTAAGCTAGGAATAGACTGTGAAGGGCCTTGAAAGTGAAGACAAGTGGTTATGTTTGATGCAGTAGAAAAGGGGGAATCAGTGGAGAGATGCAGAGAGGGGTTTCTATAGTAGCCTGATCTTGCCAGAAGTTACATTTCTCTAGGATTTTCGTATGCTGCAAATATTAAAAAGATAAAAATTAAAGTAAATGAAATTGGAAGGCAATTGACTCTTTCCTGTCATTCTTCAAGGGCAAAAGGGGGGAGCAGGCCAAATACATCTTTGGTGATAACAGGGAGTTATCTTAAAAGACATAAGAGCCCAGAACTGTTGCAAATCGGATTTTGGGAACAGGAGGTTTTGTAAATAGGTCAAAGATAGGGCTCCTCTGTCAAACATCCCTCTTCATCACACATTTACTTTTGATGCATATTTGCTTTTCACGTGATTCCCATACAAGTCCAGACATGAATAGGTTGATGAGGTAAAACGCCTGCAGAGATCCCATCCATTCCCTTGTAGGGGCTTTACACCAGAGGAAGAGATCACCACTTTACATTGATCTTGAAGGAACCTTATCCCCCACAGGTGTGAATTCTGGGAACAGCAACAGAACTGCCGTCTCCCATTCCTGCATCGCTCTTGAGGAGGTGCATTTTGGGATATGTAACATCATACACACTGTCTATGCCAGTGATTCAAAAATGGGTGAGCTTTGCTAAACGCCTCAAAGTCTGTTCAGACACCAAAGCTCCTGTCGTCCCATTCCCCCACTCTTGAGGGAAGCGTCCATCTTGGATGAGTGGCCAGAAGCATAGTCGTTACTTCATCCGCCCCTTCATCACAGGCCCAGCTAAGGAACTACTCACCAATTAAGTCCTGATAGGACTTATATGGGTTTACCGTGATGCGGAGCCGTCGGGGCTGGCCATCTACACGGGGGTGAATTTCACTCAGTTGCTGCAGACAGCGACTGGTGTTGGGAGTTGGTGGTGCTTGGCTCCTCCCAGGACAATCTCTTCACTAGTCGGGATTGGGCTCATAATCACAAAAATTCATTCGAATCCCCGATCTACAGACGGTCACCCAACAAGACCTTGGGTGAAAAGGGGGATTCAAAGCGCAGGTACTGTTGGCAGATTAAATTCTAAACGCCCAGCCCCTCCCGTGCAACATTGAATTTGAAATAGGGTCAGGGGCTGTGTTATCATTCTGTTACTCTGTATGAATGATGCACACCAAAACAAAAGGAGAAGGGAGTTTTCCTTTTGCATAAATGGCTTTCACAATACGAAAAAGAAGTTAAAAGGTAAGGATACAGGAAATGCCTAGTCCTGATGAAACACATGGTTGTGCCTGGTACTGGGAGAATTTTCTGCTGTGCAGTTCATTTCAGGACACATATTGCTCCTGCAATGGCATCCATGTAGCCTGAGGCTGCTCTAAACTCAGGCAGCTGACTGTTCAGTGAAAGTATTTTTGTTTGTGAATAATTCAGCTGCCTTTGCTTTTTGCTGCAAATTTCACCTCTGTTCCTGACCCTTCTGAGATTGTACCAAACCGCCTATGCACCTGGACTCACATCCCATTACCCATTAAAAAATGCCTGCATGGATAAACACCCATTGATTTTTCCAGCAGCTTAGACACACATTGAGCGTATACAGACTTTATGCAGCAAGCTATTCAGCAACCCAAAGAATTGCAAGAGCTCCTTTCATTGCAAGCTTATTTACATCTGGCTACAATAAAGAAGTGCTAAGTGCTTATCAAAAATGCATGTGCTGGACATTACAGCATCTGTTTCTAACAGTGCAAAAGTAAACAGCCTGGCATGCAAAGCCAAGCCCATATAGCACCCTAAAATTGCAACATTTGTAGTTATCCAACATTGCACTCAGGAGTCATCATAACACTTAACATTTCCCTGGATCAAGCAAGAAATCGAATTAATTGCATTGCAAAGCTCCTATGTTCCACAGATGCAAACAGTGATAGCGGAATGTTGTTGGCAGATTAAATTCTAAACGCCCAGCCCCTCCCTTGCAACATTTTCCTGCCAATATTTCATCCACTATGTACAAACTGCTCTCTGGAAGTATTATTACTACTGTAACATTTAAGGGAGAGCTGCTTAAGAAAGATCAAATGCAGCAAACACTCAATTACATGCTCCAGATACATGGTATCATGCAGGAAGCCAATCTCCTACTACAATAGAGATTGTTCAACTCTTGGATGAAACATGCATGTCCTAAAATAAGCATGTTTAGAATTAAGTTTGGGGAGGCACATATCTATGAAAAGTCATTTTGATTGCCAGCAGCTCTTAAATGGCTGATTGCAAAAGCATCTCAGCCAGCCTTGTCATTTTGAAGTGGCTTTTCTGGAATATAAAGCACACACACACACTGGTCACCACCACAAAAGAAAATAAAAATCCCAACTTACCTTGGGATCAGCCAGAAGTGCTCAGGCTTCAGAAATCTCCAGCCGAAGAGTTGACAGAGTTTTGCCTTATTACTCATAGAGATAGTTATATAACTGGCACCATTTCTGTAGGCAATGAGTATGTACCATTTGCACTTCCACTCAGAGACAATTCTCATTTCCCATCCCACACAGACACATCTGAGAACAGCAGCCACTCAGTGACGAAGGGGGAGGCGCAAGGTGGGCTTTTTAGGCTACTTAGGAGGGAGGTTAATAGTATCAAAGAAAGTTCAAAAGGTCCCTGAAATTTGATGAGAGATATTACTACTATGTGAGCACACAGTGCAGTAGTTTAATGTTCCTTAGATTGCTGAAAGCCGCTTGGCCTAGATTCCCCTCTACTGTTTGATGAGTGACCATTCATGCAAACAGGAGAAAGTTTCTCTTTGCTTTTAATTAAGCAGTTCTCTCTGAAATACGTGACCCCTCCAAAAGACCTTTTCAACGGTGTCATTTGGACTAAAATCACAGTGGCGCAGGAATCCATCTCATCGGTAAAACTATTATTGACAGACCGGCGTGGTTAATGAGTGACAGAGCTGGAAAATCCTATATTTTTGACTAAGCCTGGGAAAGGGATCATTCCCCTGAAGATGCAGTTGTCACTTTTATATTTCCAGATAGCAAAGAGAAATGAAGAATTCTTTAGCTTAAGGCTGGGGAGGAAATAATCGTGAACCTTAAGTTTGAGTTCACAGAATTTTATTTTTCCTCACAGTCCTGCTTCCACTGCAATCAATGACAAAAATCTCCAATGGACTTCAATGAAAGTAAGATCAGGTCCTGTATTTGAAACCACAGATATTCTAAAAGATAATTTTCTGTTCAGACAGTGTCTATTTATATATGTGTGTTATTGCTATACACAGCATCTAGTATGCTTACATATGGACCCTGTAGCGCTATGTAACTCTTATGTAAGCCATAATCCTCTCACAGACTCCTTATTCAGTGAGTTTAAGAGGTACGCCACAGAAGCCTGCTGGTGCTGTAGTGGGTTTGGGCCAGTTTTGAAATTGTGAGATTTCAGCTAAACTGTAATCCTCTTCCTGACACCTGTGGTTATCTTTGTAAATACGCTACTATCTTGCAGGGCTTCAAAAGTACAGGGTGTACAAGTATGCTAATATTTGGATTCTACTCATAACTGACCCTGTTGCTTTCTGTCCTGATTGAGTCATTAGTATTAGTCTCCTGTGGTGTTCATTGAGGCTAACAATAATCAAGTTAAATTTACACTACAAGATCAGCATTTAATTAGGTACTGTTATACAACTCATATTCATTACAATGTTAATACCCTTATGAAAGGCAGATTTTTTTTCCAAAGGAAAAAACTCAAGTCATAAATTTCCAGGGAGGGAACAAGTAGCTAAGTTAAAACCCTGAGTGCAGCTCTGTTTATTTATTGATTTGCCCCTGCATGTGGTCAAGATTAAAAAATAAAATCAACAAAAATGTAAGCCTAAAAGTAAGGATGCTATAAAACAAATCCAAATGATAGTTAATCAGTTCCTGGTTATACAGAGAGGTACTGGTAGTGCTTAAATCCTGTAGGACCACAATGATGATTACTTAAGGGTATGAAACTGTAGCTAGGTGGGCACATACTCCTCAAGTTAGCGTTTGCAATGCTAGGCTGAAGAGTTGGAGATGTTTCAGAAAAGGTAATAGCTTTGTGCTGACATATTCACTCAGAAATGCCAACCCTAAACATTTTGGAAATAATGGGTCAGGTCTCAAAAGAACAATAATCAGGTTCATTAAAAAATAATGAATTTGAGGTTCCTTTTATTTGCTCCCCAGCTCTTGAGCCCTTGACTCAAGGTCACATTTTCAAACTGTTCTCTTCAGCCATGAGCCCTACAAAATTCACCTTTCCCCCCATAAAAGCCAAGATCTGCATGTAATTCTAGGAACTAGAACTTTAACTTTATTACCCCCTACATTTTGTGTCAATTTTGGCATGAATTAAAGTTTTCTTTTCATGGACTAAGAAGTCAGAACCATTCTGTGACCCTAAGAACCCCTCAGTGCCAACTGGGAAAAGGTTCGCAGTTGTAATAACATCTCACAGACCTGATGAATTCACTACTCCTTGAACATTGCTTTCATGGTATTTATCCAGAAAGGATATCATGTGAGGTCTCTACTCATGTCATACCGATGCACATAAACACCACTAGATACATATACAGATGATTTTTAAGGAGTGGTGTATATGTACTGACTCTTTGTTTTCAAATCTGTCACCAACCAATCAGAAAACCAGGTTTCTATGCAATTTTCTGTCAAATGTAAATTAAGTACTGTAAACTAACACAATGGAAGTCCCATTTAGAAACAGAATCAACAGGAAAGGAACCCAGAGGGGGGAAAAAAAGAGGGATGGGTGATCTCTGAAGACAGACAGTGAAATTTGGAGACATAAGTAGAAGGCAAGGAGACACCCCTTTATCCTGAACCAAAGAAGTAAACAGACAGCACCTTCGTATTCATGAAAACAGGATCTCAACCAGCCTTGGTTGAAATACTGCAAGACATTTGGGGGTGAGATAAACTTCCTTAGCTACACCTTAGGCTGTTAAAGTGTAGTCTCTAGCAAGCAGGAGAAGATTTTATATATAAACACTTCTGTTTCCCTTACTCACTATCTCTTCAGCTTTGATCATCAGTGTAGGATTGTTTTGTCTCTCAGTACTATGATGTTCATAGAAACTCATAGTTGGAGGAGACCTTAGGAGATCATCTAGTCCAACCCGCTGCTTAAAGCAGGACTAACTCAATTTTTGCCCCATATCCCTAAATGGACCCCTCAAGGATTGAACTCACAATCCTGAGTTCAGCAGCCCAATGCTCAAACCACTGAGCTATCCCTCCCTGTCCACCCAAAGGTGCTGACCTGGAGTTGAGTCAACAAGCTGTGTGGACATTGTTCCTTTGGGGACAGCAAACCTGGTACGTCTGTGAGCATGCAGTGGATTAGAGGTTGAATGTTACCAGGGGCTGTTTCAAAGGGGTTTGTGGACTAGGATACACCTGTTAACCTGCAAGAGAAAAAAGGGCTGGCATTACCCAGAGGAGATTGTTTGGGTGGCTAAAAGTCTGGTGGTGTCAGGGGACTGACCTCCAGTTGAGCACCAGCAAGGGGCTTGCTCATTAGAGGCAGGGAGGGGATAGTGCTGGGCAGCCTGAGACCCATCGCACCTCTAGACAGGTCGATGCCGCACGCTTTCCCACGTGACCCGTTGCAGGGTGGAGCCCTCATCCCACAAACACTTTGGTGGGTTCCATTGTACTCATGGGAGCAAAGCAACTGAAATCATGAATGAAATCCCAGCCACACTGGGTGGGTCTATGCTGGGGGAAAAAAGACACCGTAGCGCGTCTCAGAGCCCTGGGACTTGACTGTGACTTGCAGGGCTTGCATATGGGACTAAAAATAGCAGTGGAGATGTTCCCGCTCAGGCTTTTTGAGCCCTCTCCCCTGGATGGGTCTCAGAAACAGAGCCGCAGCCCAAGCAGAAACATCTACACTGCTATCTTACCCCTGTAGCATGAGCCCAAGTCGGTTGTCCTGGCCTCTGAGACTTGCTGCTGAAGGTCTTTGCTGCTTTTTTTTGGCAGTATAGACGTCCCATTGACTTCAGTGTGGCCAGAATATCACTTAAAATCGCACATGTAAGATTGTTAAAAGCCCAGCCTCATTCTCCTTAATTCCAATTCTCAGCTTCTCCGCCCCCAAGACCTATGTTCATACTGCGTTTGGGTTGGGATAGTTGAAAATTTAAAACAAGGCTGCTGTTCTGATTAATTTTTAATTAAAATTTCAAGTTTCAATACTAAAAAAAGGGTCATTTTTTTGGGGGGGGGGGGGGGGAGTTTTGCAAAAAATGTCAACCCGTCTTATGCAACTGACTGAAACATTTCAACGGGATTTCAAATTTTAGGGAGAAAATAAATCTGTGAAAATGTTCATTAAAATTTTATTCTGTTTTTTGATCAGTTTTAGTCTTTGGGTGTAAAAAGGAAGAAATAGAATCACTACCTGGGACTATTAAACAAAGAACACCAAACTCATTTCTGTTGTTGGACTAATCTACATTTGAACTTGGCTTCCAGAACAAGAAAGTAACTGATTAGAATAATGCTCCACCTAGACAGATTTTTAACAGCATACTATAACCCCTTAGACTGCGGACCACAGGTTGGGAAGCGCTGACTTAAAACACTATTAAAACAGTAAAGACATTGTAGCACTATGTTCTGTGGATCACAGTGTTGATTTTACTTGTCATAACAATATGTTTTGACTATTTTTAATGCCACTTACTCATCTTTGGATTGGTCTGCTGGCACCACAATAGGCACAAAACACGGTGTAATAAAAGGCTTGCCAGGTTCAGCAGGGAGAGAGTCTAGGAAGAACAATTTAATTTGGTTAATTAATTCTTTGTAATTTAACAAATGGAGGCCAGTATAATCCAATGTGTGGGTCTCTAAGGGATGCCTGTGCTTTATTTTTACCAGGTTCATCTTCTTGTACATAGCATATGGCTGACTCTACTTCCTAGCCTGTCCAATCCTATGATGGGAAAGAATGAGAGAGAAAGTAGAATAGCTGGCTGAGGATCTTTTGGCAGGCAAGGGGTCCAGAAGCAGGAAAGGGGATTTTGAATAATGTTTTAGCTCTCTCATTTCTTCTCCGTGAAGTGGAGGGGTTTAAACACCTTGCAGGATCACGTCCAAAGTCCAAGTGACTGACAATTGCATTGAGAAAGGAGGGAAGGCATTTCTCCTCACCCTTGGGTCTAAGATCAAGCATACCTAAACTGTGAGCACCTTACAACAGAAATTGTATCTTCTTTATTCTCTTTGTAAAGCTCCATGTTTTCCTATGGTGCTATCTACACGTTAGATCAATACCTAATACAGCATCCATTTAGTATCTGATGTGCTTTTTATTGGAAAGGCTAAATCCATACCAGGTAATAGACTTTATGCTCTGTTATTTACTTAGATTGCACCGCAAATTTAGGCCCTGTACAGCCAAAACCAAAGTCTGCTCAGTATAAGCTGAGCAGTATAAACAGACCACACAGATATCTGACAGGCTGTTACCAAAAGCAAGCACCTAAGCAGAAAACGTAGCATGTGTCTGGACTTCCACATTTGGGTTTTGATGTCCCTAGAATTGCTTATTACATGGGAGCTAGCATTGGCCATCTCTAACCACACTGGCACGCAATTCTGACTGCTGATTTCAACCTTGCACACCTTGCCAGTTTTTCTTTGCGAAACCACAGATCCCCTATCTCTGTCATTTATTTCTCCTGGGTTTGTCAGACTGTGGCAACGGAGCAGATGGCTGAGAGACTGTAACACAGTTAATATATTGCAGCATCTCCATTCTGTCCCATTGTGTGTAAAGGGGTTACCATTTTACAAGATATTTTACTAGACACAATTTACAGGCCCACTCCTAACACATACAGAATTAGCTTGCTATGGTTGCAGCTATTATTGACATTGACAACGATGGCAAAGTAATGAGATCAAATGATATGGGTACATTAGACAACAAACATTGGGCCATATTTACAAGCCCTTCCAATCAGATTCACTGGCACCATTGTGCTTCAGATTATCATAAACAGAGACTGCCTTGGCTCGTACGGCCTTCCTCACTCCCGCTCTGTCTCTTAGTTTACCTTCCTCACCTTCTGTTTGTTTGTTTCATCGGCTATATTTGTGCCAGCTGCAATCAGACAGCCGCCTGGGTAGATTAAAGGATCCTTAGCAATAGAAGAAAAGGGGGCAAATTCTCCTCTGAGTGGGTAAAATGGCAAGTTTCACATCCAGGAATGAGAGCAAGGAGTCCTGCCCATGGCCACCCTCTTTCCCTCCCACACCCTCTTTCTCCTCCTAAACACTAGGACACAAATGTTGTGTGCCTCTCAGGCAGGCTGCATGCATGACAATCTGTAGCATCCTCTGGGGCTTGGCTGGAGTCCTCCTTCACCCACAGGTATCCCCTGACTTTCCCAGGACACAGAAGTGGTGGAAACATCTCATCATCTAGTGAAGAGCATCATTCATGGGAGCAAGGAGGTGGGAGTTTTGCCTAGGAAAGAAGTTCAGGTGACACTAGGATATAGATATATGAAAACAAAACAAATTACTTCAAGTTAACCCCAGGCTTTCGAGGCGCATTAACCTACTCAGCCACCTCTCTGCTTCTCAGAAGTTAACTTTGGTCTGGATTGGTCCCTTCTGTGGAAGTTCAAGAGGGGGTTTGGGAGAAGGAGAACATGGTGACTTCCGGTCAGAGTTTTCCCTAAGAGAAAAGGTCAACCTCCGCCAGGGCCCCATGTCCCTCCCTGATGCAGAGAGGCCAGGGATGTCCACATGAAGAACTTGTGCTTCTGGGAGCGCACAGCCTCCTCTCTGGTTATAAGGCCTCACGGTTGCCATAGAAGCACATTACAAGGAGTTTGCATCCACGGATACCCCAAGAGCACCTCCCATCTTTAGAGTGGGTTTCCAAGGGCAGAAGGGAAATGTAGCTTTAGTTTGTATCAATATATACTGGGTTTTCCATGGGGTTTCATGTACATCCCTCTCTTCTGGCCCCCACCCCAGCTAAATATCCCCAACCCCAGAGATGGCTATGAAGTGTAGGCCAGAGTAGGACAGTGGTGGGGAAGCAGAGGTCTCCCACCCCTGCGGTGCACACACTTCCTGAAGGACGGGGCAAGCTGCACATAGGGGAAGCATGGGGGGCTTACACAAAGGGGAAGCATTAGTGTTCATTCATTTATTCCACCAAAATATTGCGACGTCTGTCTCCCTCGTCACAGAAACAGGCACGAGCAACATATTAGAGTAAAGAGAGCAATGTTCCTCAAGCTCATATGTAGAAGCAAAAGGCCTCATGTGTCTCTGCTCTTGGTGTTGTAGTGACCTGTTTTTGTCATGTCTGTTCCACACCTTCCACCCCCGTCTGTGATGGTTTTACAGAAGGAGAGTCAAGAGGTTTTCATGAAGTCATAGACTCCAAGTCTGACTAAAACAAAGCCAAACACGTTATCATTATAAAATGAATGAGGGAGTGATTTTCCCCTTCGAGGATTACACTACTAGTTAGGTTTTTAGTACATTTTTGTGGTTCTGTAATCACTTTCACGCTTCTCAAAGTCTTTATTTTCTAATCCATTTATGTTTTAAGGTTGGAACAGGTGACGAGGACTCTCAGCTTGTAATACAGATATTCAGCCCTTAGAAGTTTTTAAATATCCTTTATGAAATGTAAAAAAACTCCAACTTCTTATAATGAATGCCTGCTGAGAAAATAATTTAGGGACTTCTACATAGTATAGAGCACCATAGAAGCTGGCACATCTGGACTTTAACAACTGTATCTGAAAAGAGAGAGGTTTTATATACACATAACACACTAATACTATATTCATCATAGGGTACTTTAAAAGACAGCAGTATTAAGAGTTTGCCATCATGGAAAGGGATAGCAATAATATTTATGACCTTTCTACTGGTAAACGAACACACACTGCTTTGAACTGTGATATGTCCAAGACAATATGTGACATTTAACATGTACATAAGGCCCTGCCAAACCAATAGACCACTCCTGCAATTCTAACCCAGGCAAAACTCCTGTGGATGTTAACAAGAGGGGGGATTTGCTTAAGTAAAGCCTGTAAGTTCAGACCCTGGATGTTTCTCAGGTAGGATAAATTGGTATGTGTATATGGAGCCAAGCTAATTCACACCAGTGAAAGAGCTGGTCCCTAACTCTTACGGGAGGCAGAAGGCAAGTAGAAGTGAAAGAGCATTTTTTTGGCAATAATAAACCCAACTGAATGGATGAGGTTTCCTTTTACTCAGATTTGCCTTCACACCAGAACAGAGGAACTAAAAGAGGCATGAAGAATTTTTTTAAGAGTTATTCATTGATTCAAATTTAGAACACGCTTCCTCCAAACAGTAAAGCCTTTCAATGGAGACAAATGTCTCCTAAGTAGCACTCCTTGTGCTTTGACTTGCGACTGATCAGACATCCACCAAACTGATCCAACACAGAACACGAATTGCCCATCACGGTTTGCAGCCTATGAACAGATACTCAGATTTATTTCCAAGGTTTCAGTGATAGTGGAAACTGTATTGTCAACCTCCTCCATTGAAAGCAGGACCATTTTTGCATTTGGAAACAGAAGTTTATGACCTAAGTTGGTTTTCAATTGGTATTCTTGTATGTGGTATTTTATAGGGTGCCTGAACACAAAGCACAATTAACATTGTTTTGAAGCCTGTACTACATACTCAACCGGTGTGCTTAGAAGGCCGTTAAGCTTGATTCTCCACTGCCAGGCACTTGTGCAGTTGTTTACTCCTGTGCAAAGTGGGTATAAAACAATAACAAATAAGAAACCCTGCTGACAAATACAAATTCCATATGCTTTGTGTGATGGGTTGGATCACAGAGACCTCCTTGGGACTGCCACCTTATGTGCTAAGTCTACCGCTGAGTCTGTTTTCCTGGTAGCTTGGGACTTCAGCACCCTGTCTTGCTGAGCCAAACACGCTAGCCTGCTACACAAAGAGACCCAGGTCTGAATCACGTCCCCCACAAGTTGCAGACTTAAGAAGTGTGCCTGTCTCTAGCACGCAGATAACCAGTTCCCAAAGGAATCCAAACCCCAAATAAATTCATTTTACTCTATATACAGCTTATACAGGGTAAACTCAAATTGTTTGCCCTCTAACACTGAGATGCACAGCTGTTTTCTCCCCCAGATATTACTTGTTCTGTGTTAATTAAAAAGCAAAAAGTGATTTTATTAAATATAAAAAGTAGGATTTACATGGTTCCAGACAGAACAAAGTAGCTTACCAAACAAAATAAAACAAAAACACTCAAGTATAAACCTAATACAGTAGGAAAGTAAATGAAGGTAAGCCTCACCTTCAGAGATCTTCCAATAAACTTCTTTCACAGACTAGACTCCTTCCTAGTCTGGGTCCAGCAGTCACTCACACCCCTGTCGTTACTGTCCTTTGCTCCAGTTTCTTTCAGGCATTTCTATGTGGTGGAGAGCCTATCTTCTGAGCCAGCTGAAGTCAAAATGGAGAGGTTTATATTCTCTCTCTTGTAGGCAGAACCCCCTTTGTTCTCCTGTGCAAAATCACAGCAACAAGATGGAGTCTGTATCTATCTGGGCAAGTCAAAGATCCATAAATGATTCAGCTTTTTGCAGGCCAAGCCATTGTTTACATATTAGTTTGAACTCAGGAAAGCCAGATTTGGACTGGCATCTCCCAAAGTCCATTGCTTGTTAAGTACTCCCAATTACTTGAATAACCCCTTCATACTATGTTGACCAAATCTGCCTTATGTGCTTCCTACAGCAAACACTTTAAATACAAGCTTAGAGCGAACGCTCATAACTTCAGATATAAAAGTGATACATGCATACAACTACGATGAATATATTCAGTAGATCATAACCTTTGCCAAGATATGTTACATGGCATAACTACCGGTAGCATAAGACATATTCCAGTTAGGTGATATTTACACTCAGAAGAATATTGCTATAAACCGTTATGGGGTGCAACGTCACACATTGTTCAATTAAAATATAGTTCAACGTACAAAATTACTGCACAATATTCAGTGGATAACCAGGATCTTCTTTTGGACAAGGTCTGGGTACAATCATGCGGGTGCATTTATATCTCGGCTTTTCTAGACAAAACACATCTAGGTGCTTAGGATGCCAACCGAGAGCAGAGAAGTGAATCGCACGCATGTATATTTGGTAGTCCAGGCAATTGCACTGAGCCTTTGGCAGAAAGGAGTGGGGCAGTGGCAGTAATCAACCCCCCATCCCTGAAAAAAAGACAAATAGATTGGCTCAAAGTTTTTACTATTCCTGGCCAGTCCCTAATTTTGACTTTCCCAGTTCAACATACACAAATTCACCATTATATGAAGCCTAAGACTGTTAGGAAGGGGTGGGGATGAAGTTTTATCTTTAGAGCTTGCATTTAACCATGACCATTATTTTTTTCTTTCTTCTTTCCTTGACTATTTTCATCTTGCCTTGAAATCCTGGAGTAACGAGAAAGGAGGCTGCAAAGTACTGAACTCATTCTTCTGGAATTCATGCCACTGAATCACTAACAGCTGGGAAGAGAGAAGGAAAGAGTCCACAAGCCTGAGAATTCACTTCTAAGTTGCTGGTTCCACTGAGGCCCAGTGAGTACCAGTCAATGAAAGCTGCGGTCACCAGACAGCGGTTTGGCACCTTTCGAAGAGTGAATTAGCGCTTTAGTTCTGTTCCTAGTTGAAGAATGTTTACATTTTAAAAAATCCCCCAAAAACCCCACCACAAAAAAATTGCCCTTACAAATGGCAATAATTAGTATCTTTGTTGGGGACTGAATAGAGGAGGAAATCCCTGCTTACTCCTAAAGATTTGAGGAGTAGTGAATGGAAGACCATAACATACCTCTGCAAATAGACTTTCAGGGCCAATTCTCTGACACATTCAGCTTCCTTTGGGTGCAGAAGAGATGGAGGGCTGTCACAGAGCCTACACCTCCCTGATTCGCTCTCTGGTCCAAGGTTAGAGCAGCCTCAGGACTGCTCTAAAATTGTGCCAGCTGTGGGCTGCCAGAACATATTCTCTCTGACTCTCCTCAGCTCCTCTACTGCAGATCACAAGTCGGGAGGCACAGGTGCTGGCTCTTCTGAGGACTTCCCCACACTGTGGAGAGGGTGGGAGGACATGAGGAAAGCTTCCCTGGTACCAACGTAGCACAAAAGGACTGGAGCAGGGAATAGCTTGCAGCCTCCAGCAGTGCCAATCTGGCACTTTTTACAATCACCAAATTTACTTTCAAGTGAAAAAATTAGTATAAGAGATAAATATATACAAATCCTTCCAATGTGTACAAAAGAGTCCATGGGAAATATTACCCTTGCGCTTTCAGCCAAAGAAACCTCAAGTACTAGCTGACATTAATTAGTTAATGTTTGCAAAGCGCTTTGAAAATGTAAAGTGCTAGATAAGAGCTGATTAATTATTGCAGATATCAATAAATGCTTAGACTGCCTGGAGCAAAGGAAAGAAAAAGAAAATAATTGCAAACACAGGATCTCCTTGTTTTCCAGCTCAGCTGACCTAGTGAAATTAGGATATTAAAATAATTAACACTTTCTAATGAAGAAAATATCAAGCACAACTCTTAGACCCAACAGCTTATAAACAATTAGGACTGGTTTATTTAACCCTTTCCCACTGTGTCAGATACTCTTATCCCATCCAAGCAATTCCCAGTTAGTCCACACAGTGTAGTAGAGAACTGACAAGGTCCCCCAGAAGACAGCCAGCTGGCTTCTGAGGAATAGCACTGCCCATTGCACAAGAGGTGGTTACAATGCACTGGCCTGAAGCTAGTGACCTGTTGGAAGATTATGTGGTAATGCGGACAAAGGTCTCCGTGAAGCTCTCTGGAACCCTTTTCCTTAGCTGTAAGTGACACCATGTGACATCGCGCATCCCCTGCGGCCCACCCGATTTTTTTTCATAGGAGGATTCGGATTTCACCATAGATCTGCATCCGTCTCTCCTGTACTAAGCTTAACCTTTTCCATTCATTGCAGGAATATTTAGCAGAACCCTTTTGATCTTCAATGGAACACCCCTTCCAGTTCATTCCGGATTTTGGTTTCCTTTCACCACACCTCACAAGAGGCAGGGTTTCGCCTCTTGCCCAGAGAAGGTAGAGAAACCTCTGTGAGGAGAATCAGAGAGGTAGCTGTGTTAAGTCTGGAATAGCAGAGGTAACAAAGAGTCCTGTGGCACCTTAAAGACTAACTATAAAGTATAGAAGCATAAGCTTTCGCCCACGAAAGCTTATGCTTCTATACTTTATAGTTAGTCTTTAAGGTGCCACAGGACTCTGTTACCTCTGTGAGGAGAGAGAGTTGTTGACTTCAGTGCTCTCGTGCATCTGTGAGTGTGCTTCAAGAGCGACACACAGTGGCCAGAAGGAGGTTGTTACTAACAGAACACTCAATGACAGACTGCAATTGATTGTGTTTATGGGGCAAGAACAGTGCTCGATGTCCAAATGCTTTTTGGTTTTGCCTGTTTTAGTCCCTCCACCTCCTCCTGCCAATATAAGTGACAACCATTGTACTCACTAGTTCTTGCATAACTTTGTAATGCTGTTGTAAGACAGCATTGTGGGAATTATTTATTCCTATCCCTGTAAATAGAGAGAGGCCACCTATATATCACATTTATTAATGACAACCACTGTTCCCTCTAAGCTGTGCGTGTGCACGCAGATCCTAAACCCCACGCACATGGCGAAACACCGTGCACACAAAAATTTGCACAGAAACACAAACATTTGCACACACAGCCTGCTTGACTTAACAGAGAAATCTTCAGTGAGCTTAAATACAAAAAGGAAGTTTGCACAAAGTGAAAACTTGGATAGATGACTAGTGAGTATAAAAATATTGCTTGAGCATGCAAGGGTGTAATCAGAAAGGCCAAAGCACAACTGGAATTTCAGCTATCAAGGGATGTGAAGAGTAACAAGAAAGGTTTCTACAAGTATGTTAGCAACAAGAAGGTAGTCAGGGAAAGTGTGGGATCTTTACTGAATGGGGGAGAGGCAACCTAGTAACAGATGATGTGGAAAAACTGAAGTACTCAATGCTTTCTTTGCCTCGGTCTTCACAGAAAAGGCCAGCTCCCAGACTGCTGCACTGGGCAGCACAGTATGGAGAGGAGGTGAACTGCCTTCAGTGGTGAAAGAAGTGGTTAAGGACTATTTAGAAAAGCTGGACATGCATAAGTCCACGGGTCTGGATCTAATACATCCGAGGATGCTGAGGGAGTTTTCTGATGTGATTGCAGAGCCATTGGCCATTATCTCTGAAAACTTGTGGCAATTGGGGGTGGTCCCGGACGATTAGAAATAGGCAAATATAGTGCCCATCTTTAAAGAAGGGAAAAAGGAGAATCCAGGGAACTACAAATCGGTCAGCCTCACCTCAGTCTCTTGAAAAATCATGGAACAGGTCCTCCATTTTTTAAGCACTCTAAGAAGAGGAAAATGCTCGGGAACCGTTGATTTGCACTAAAATAGTTCTCTACTTGCTTAGCTCAGCCTTAGCAATTCTTGGACATGAAACTGCACAGACCTCTCTGCCTGTTGCTATCTATTTGTGGAGTCCTAAGTAAGGCTTCCTAAACAGCCTGAACATTTACAAGCATACCAGATAGCTGCTCACACTTACCATGATGACCATAAGGAGTTAAACAATCCCGGAGGACATTTTATTCACCTAGGGAAGTTTGCATGGCCACATTAGTACTAGAAATGCAGCTTCCCTGTGGTAGGGATTTTTTTCCCCTCAGGAACTCAATGTTCAAACAAGCTCTCTGGTGAGGTAAGCCCCGGCTGCCTTTTAATATAAACACAAAACTCGCATTAAACTTATTAGCTGGGGGAGGAATAGAGACGAGGCTTGTGGAATCTCATGAGTCATCGTTTCTGTAGGATAAGAGCGTCCTTGTCTCACTAAATCAATTCATTCACTTCTATTGTGTGTCGCAGATATGGGCTCTTAGAGGATGAAAGCGATTAATAAAAAGTTCAACCATTGTTCTGGAAAACATGAAAATGGAAAGTAGTTTTTTGGTGCGTAAAGAATAATACATTTAAATATGGGGAAAATAGAACACTTAATGTGGCACAATGCTTGAGGGGCGGAGAGTGAGAGAACAAATGCAGAGCATTAGCTAAACATGATTGTATTTCCCCAAAACGACCAACTTCTTAAGAATTAAGATTCAGTACACGCACCCCGCTTCCCCAGGCACACTCTAGAAATCAAGGGAATTAAGCAAATACAGACCCTCCTCTTCAGCTTTGTACATGTCTTTTTTCTACCTTCCATCCTGCCAGTACCATCCACAATACCTGTACCAGCCACTATCCCTACCTCTCACATGCACCAGCCTACACACATTCATGACTCTGAATGTGATCAGGTGGGTCATCGTGTGTTTATATGCAGACGGCATGTTTTTGTTGGTTGAAGGATAATATTTCTGAAGTTTAAAGTATGGAGCAGAAGACGTCAATGGAGACGGTAACAGTATTCAAAGAATCAATGGCAAGTCACTTAACCTCTAGGGGTACATCTATACTAGCAATAAAAGTGGGTTTTTACAACACAACAAAACCTGTCTACACTAGGATTTTACAGTGTATTAGCTATCATGTTGTGAAAACCCACCTTTTATTCCCCTCAGTGTAGAGCTATCCTCTGTGCCACTTTCCCCTTCCACCCTTTCTTGGTCTCTCCTGCCCACGGCAATGAGCCTCCCAATATGGGTCAACAGAGTAAGACTAGTGCTAGTGCGCTAAAAATGGTGGTTCAGACAGCAATTTGTGGGTCTGGCGTGGGCTCTGAAGCCTCAGGAGGGGTGTCCATTTTCAGATCATGAGCATGGTCCCCAGGTTGGGAGGTTCACTATTGCAGCCTCTCTAGACACACGTTTGATGGGCAACTCTACAGAGCAGGTACTGTTTCTCACTACGTGCTTGTACAATGAACAGAGGCCTCACTCTCAGTTGTGGCCTTTAAGCATTCCTGAACCACAGACATAAAGATGACATGTAAAGACAAGCACTGCATGTGCGGAGAATTGTACATTCAGTGCTGCAGGATGGGTTCTCACTTACAGGTCATATACATTAACATTGCCTTACAACTGGTGCATTTCATATTGTTTAGTTGCAAATGTTATACTTGATGTGAGATTTTGATCATAGCAATGCCTGGTGGTTTCCAATCACTGCATGGTAAACACAACCTTTTTAAGGTGAATGCCGGGCTCTGGTGTGAATGGACTTTTCTAAGACACTTTTGCTGTCAAAACTGAAGTGGCTGGTGAATCTGGAATTCTGTCTGCAGCTCTTATCAGAATTCAAGGTTCCTATGCTAATTTTCCTTGAGCTGGAGAAACGGCATCAGAGAATGGAACAATTTGATGATTTGGATGCATATTTGGTGCACTTCAACCCTTGTAGCATTTTTTAAAAGACATTTAAAACTATGATGCAAAAAAGCTGCTGCAAAATAATGTGATATGGGGAATTTACTTTTGTAGTTTTACGATTAGCTCATAATATAAAACCAAAACAAGTGGGATCAAGTGATCCAAATTTTGAAGATGGTTTAAGAATATTTCCTTAACAAAAGTCACTGTTATATAGCACAAAATTCAAAGTTAACATCAATTATTCTAATACATGTGGACACTAAGCACAATTCCTAGACTGCAGAGCTGAGGGATTTATATCCTACTTCATATGTAAATCTCCATGTAATCTTATCAACGGATCACATCTGAGGCTACAGAAATGCCACACCACTGAAATTTTCTGCTGCTGTAAAGTACTTGACAATCACTTTGGAAGGAGGAGTGGGAGCGGAGGGAGGCGGGGAATGCTAAAAATGCAAACAGGGAACTTTCTGTTGCTTGCTTTAATGTTATGATTTAGAAATTAATGCTTCCTTATTATACTCTGGAAAATGTAACCTAACTACCATTGTATGATTTATATATTAAACTGCACAGCAGATTTTCAAGTATATTCATTGTACTTCATTGATGACAGCAGCATAAATCTAATAGAGCAACAGGAGAAGACAGACACATTGCTAACAGAAATGTAACACTGCTTTCCATCTAAGCCACACTTGTGCTAAGTGAATTTGTGTAAACAGTGACTGATTTTTTTAAAATTAAAAATTTTGAACAGCGTATTGTTGTTAATTATAAAGGAACTGGTTTAACTGTTAGCAATTATAAAAGTAAACAAGGAAGCTACCAGAGAAAAACAGATGCTATTACGGTTTCATTTTAGGTTTAAAACAAGAAAGGCCCTTGTCTTGATTAATTTTGCAAAGGTATAAGCTATGAAGTAATAAATATATCATTTTAAAAGTTTTCCTAAACACTGGATTCATTTCTATGTTCTTCCTTGTGCCAATATGTAGTAAACACTGTCATGCAAATATCCTATTAAATATATTCTTAGAAATGTGAAATCCACAAGAGTAAAACTCCTCCTCATGGGAAACAAACTTCGAGATTTAACCTAAATTAAAAAACAAAAAAAGACTGGTTACATGGCCAACATTTGGAACTTTATGCCAGCCACTAGTTATCATTATAACTTTTTCCCAGAGGAAATGGCAGAGGAAATTGGAGAAAATTGTGATATCAAGTACCTGCATTCTAGTCGTACTTCTACGGACAGTTTGCATAGGGCCTTCATTTGCATAAATGTAAGGATGACCCCTCTCTCCGCCCATGAGCTTGGACAGAGTGGGCGGAGGACTTTTGCTGAGCAAATGTGGAGGGAGGGAAGCAGAACACACACAAACTGAAACCGGACAAGGACAGAGAAGCAGAGATGAAAAGCAAGAAAGCCAAGCACTAGCTGGTGAGCACAGCGTGACCCTGGAAAAAGATAAAGAGATTCTGGGCCCATTGGCTAATGGCTTGAGACTATTATCTAAGAAACTGCTTCTTTTGTTCTTGGTTTCTCCTGCATTCAGAGACACAGGACTTTGTATGTTCTTGTAAATGAACAAGAGTGCATCGAACACACTAGATTCCCATCAATTTCTATTCCCAGCTGGAACATCCCCAGCGTCCTGAACCTTGACTAGCCATGCGGGTTGAAAAGGGACAACAATCTCAACTTCAATTAGTGATCAGTTACTTTTGCCTTCCCTTCTAATATGTCTTATAGCTTCTTGACGCATCCTGTCTTAGACCCTGAAAACATTTCAAGGTTACTCCTGGGTTCACAGCGAAACACGTACATCAGAGGTCTCCAAAGCGTTGGGCGTGCCCCACTAGGGGGGGGTACAGAGGACCATTCAGGGGTGTGTGGCTGGGGCCCAGGCCAACCTACATGGGGGGAGATGCACCACACAGCTCTGTTACTGCACTCCCGGCACCAAACTGGGGCTCCATTCCTAGCCCCAGCTGTGACCCCAGCCTCATGCCCAGCACCGGGGAAGACAGGAGTAAAGGGGGAGAGGGGGAGAACCGCAATCCTGAAAAGTTTGGGGATCACTGATGTACAGGTTTGTCATTTTGGGGTCTTAGATTGTAAGCTCTTAGGGGGAGTCATCTTGGATATCTGCACAGCTCTATGCATAATGGAGACACTGATTTCAATTGGAGCTCTTGGCATTAACATAGTTCAGGTAAAGAGTAATCAAATCAGCAGTTTGTCACAATATCTGTATGGAAAGTCAGCTAAAATGCACTTTTTAAAAGCAAGGTAAGTATAACAACACTGTTGCAGGCATTAGTTGAACCAGTGAATAAATGCATAGTATCTACAGGAGACAAACGTCAAGCACAAACTTGAATCTCAAAAAAACAAGATCAAATCTGTTTACTACACTGGTAATCCAGTAGGTCAATGGTACTTGACAAAAATAGTATTTAGTCCAGCAACAAACATACATGCAAGAGAGCTTGGGAGGGTTACACAAAGTTTAGGACAACCCACAGTTAATTTTCAAGGAGAATTTGTTCCCGTGCTTAGTCACCATTTTCATTATTGTTTTGCTGGCACTTTATTGAGATAAAGGTCACAATTCTGATGTATTGTCTTCTGTCAGAAGAACAGATGAATCACAGAATGGAAATAGCACTTAACCACTGTTATCTTTTTATGGTCTTAAAGTTACACCTTTTAGAGAGTTGCTCCATTCAGTTACAGGCTCCCAGTCAAAATAGACAAGAAAACAACAATATTATTCTGGCCTCAACTGGTAGCAGATGAACTACACCAGGGGTCGGCAACCTTTCAGAAGTGATGTGCTGAGTCTTCATTCATTCACTCCAATTTACGGTTTTGTGTGCCAATCATACATTTTAACGTTTTCAGAAGGTCTCTTTCTGTAAGTCTTTAATATATAACTAAACTATTGTTGTATGTAAATCTCATTTATGTAAAGTAAATAAGGTTTTTTAAATGCTTAAGAAGCTTCACTTTAAATTAAATTAAAATGCAGCCCCCCCTCCCCCCCCCCCGGATCAGTGGCCAGGACCCAGACAGTGTGAGTGCCACTGAAAATCAGCTCGCATGCCGCCTTTGGCACCCGTGCCATAGGTTGCCTACCCCTGGACTACACTAGAGGATCACAGTATAGCTTGGAAACAGCATTTCCTCTCCTTGAATCTAGCTCAGAGCAATAATGACCAAAGATTTTAAGAATGTATGTACCTCAGAGGCTTGAGCCGTCCCATGGAGATGTACCACTGGGGATTTTATAGGCAAAGCTACTCTGCTTGTTTCTGTGTGCCTCTATGCATCCAATGTCAGAGCACACAAATACCTGCTGAAATCAGGCACAAAGCTGTAAACTTTTTTGCTTACAGATGTACACTGAAAGTTTAAAAAAAATATAAAATCAGAGCTGGTTTGCTGCTTTGTCCATGACTTACATGCAATACGATCAATGGCTTTGCTGCATTGGTACTTTGCATAATCCTCAGAAATTAACTGAATATATACACTAAAATACTTTCCAGAAAGAGTTTAGGGCAACATGTACAGAGCAGTAAAAGAGGCCTATTCCAGTTCACATCCTCATGCACCCACTTGTCAGTGTTTCCCACAATCCCCCGTGGGCCTTCTTCCATAGGGCTCCCTACGCAAGAAGCAGCCTCCCTGAACTAAACTTTGTATGTCCACATTGAAGGCCCTCAGAAAAGGCACCCAGAGGTACAGGAGTCAGCAACGTCCCTTCCAGAAGGCTGTGGAAAGTACCCTATCACACTGTGTGCTACCTTAAACCAAATATAACAAGATTCATTTCTTTGCAAACATCTGCCAAGCTATTCAAACTAAAAGCTGTCAAAATGCCAATAATCCCAAATCCTTACTGTCCAGCAGCTCACCAAGTCAGAAGTATATAACCTTCTCTCCGTTTTCTAGCCCATGGAGTGCGTGCACACGCCACAGAACTTCAGACACAAAAACCTGCCATCCAGTCAGTCACTCTGTTAGTGCAGTATGACAAATTGGAGACGGTTATCCATAGTACAAGACTGTCAGTAACTATGTGGGTGAAGTAATATCTTTTACTTAACTGGACCAACTTGTGTTGGTGAGAGAAAAGCTTTTGAGCTTACACAGAGTTCCTCAAACATTACCTCACCACCTTGTATCTCTACTATCCGGAGACCAATGCTACTATAGCACTGCACACAAATTCATATTATGTCCATTTAAGTAGTTTTCAGCAGTTTCAGGTAAAATGAAAGTTACCCGCCACACTCACTCCCGCCAAACATTAAGAAGTTAAACATTTTACATGTTTTTTTCAACTTCAGCATACACAGACTGTGCCCCCACATATTTAAGTTTATTTACAATCAGTCAACGTTAGGGGATCTGACAGACAAGAGGGAAAGAACAAGTCTAAGGCTAAGTCTACACTACCTGCCGGATCGGCGGGTAGTGATCGGTCTATCAGGGATTAATCGTGTCTAGTGGGGGTGCAGCAGTGGTCAACTTGCCACTGTGAGGACACCCAGGTAAGTCAACCTAAGATGTCGCCTTCAGCTATGCTATTTGCGTAGCTGAAGTTGTGTACCTTAGGTCGACACCTTCTCCCCACGCCCCACCCCAGTGTAGACATGGCGTAAGTGAACAATGACAATTGATAAACCCAAATATTGGCATCTTCCTGCACAGATGAAACTCTCTTGGCAATTCTCGGTCTAAACTAAATGAAGCATCCTGAACCCCAATTAAACTCGCTTATTTCAATTTCTGAGCATCTCTCATACAGCTCTGCAGTCATTTTAAAAAGGAAGGATCAGATGAAAATTTAGCCTGTGCAGGACACATGAAAGGAAAGTAAACTTATCCAAGTAATACTACAGAATAATTAGGAACGTTCCATAATTCTCAACTGTCTCAAATGAGCCACATAGCTGGGGACCTGTGCAATATCTTGAAAATGTAGAGATACAACTTGTCTTAAAAAAATATCTATCATGCTACCTAAACAGCTCTAGAATCATAGAATCTCAGAGTTGGAAGGGACCTTAGGAGATCTTCTAGTCCAACCCCCTGCTCAAAGCAGGACCAATCCCTATTTTTACCCTATATTCCCCAATGGCCCCCTCAAGGATTGAACTCATAACCCTGGGTTTAGGAAGCCAATGCTCAAACCACTGAGCTATCTGTCCCCCCTCTAGTTTACATACCCTTGGTGATCAATCCAGATGATGGAATCTATCCTAAAAAGGGGAAATATGAGTATCCAAACAGTTTACAGTCACTGACCTGTTAAGATCTGCATTGTTACCAGCAATTGTTCAAAACACTATTTTTAAATATTGAAAACCATTATCATAAAATGAATGCAAACTTCTAAATGCCAATTAAAAATATTCCCTTGTTGCACAGTTTAGTTTTACACAAATAATCAGGAACCAAGGAAAGGGAAAGTCTACAATTCAGGATAATTTCAAAGCCTACAGAGTATTTAACAAGGGTCTATGGCTATTATAAACTGACACTTTGTGTCACGATAACAATTAGCTTAGATGTTACTCTGACATGAACATCGGACTCCGTAATACAAATTCAGCCTACCACAATTTAAAATAGAACTTCATGCTGCTGAAGTACAAGACAACTCCCAGTAGAGTATCTAGTGCAGTATGTACTTTCTAAGAACATAAGAACGGCCTTATTGCGTCAGACCAAAGGTCCATTTAGCCCAATATTTGGTCTTCCAAAAGCGGCCAATGCCAAGTACTTCACAGGGAATGAACAGAACAGGTAATCATCAAGTGATCCATCCCATGGTCCATTTCCAGCTTCTAGCAAACGGAGGCTAGGGACACCATCCTTGTCCACCCTGGACAATAGCCATTGATGGACCTATCCTCCATGAACTTACCTAATTCTTTTTTGCATCCTGTTGTAGTCAAAAAAAGGTCCAGGTATCTGGCTGGTTAGCATCGCTCTTGTACACACGATGCACAAACTAGTATCCATCTGCAGATTAAGCCCTTATTGGTGTATTGCTGCATCTCTGTTTGTGCCAAACATACTGACCTTTAAAATCAAATCAAGGCATAGGGTCCTAACAGCGTAAGCTTTTTGGGACACAGACCATTTTTTTGTTCTGCATTTGTACAATGCCTAGCGGTGCGTGATCCCAGGTTCCCAGCTACTAGTGAAATATAAACAATGGCTAAATGGATTTCTGGCCATGCAGAGCAGAATGGGGCAAGTCGGGTGAGGATCCTATTTGAAAAGCAGCATTCTATACTTTTTAATGTGCTTTTGGTCTCGTACACATTAGCCAAAGTAGGCCATTAAGACAATTTAAACAGACCAGTGCTTAGAATGAGTTTAACACAGAGCTTATTAAGTCTGTTCGAGCCCCATGCTGGATGTAGGCTATATTATTTAAGCTCTTTTGTAACTCCTCATGTTCTACACCTCTTATCTTCCTTTTCAATATTGCTCTTTTCACTGTGTCATGTGCCTAGATGGGTGGTCAGCTTCTTTGCTTTGCTCGGCCTGCTGTTGTTTCTGCTGTCCCCATAATCAAAACTCTAGTCTTACGTTCCTTTAAGAGGCGTTTTAAAAACCAAGATGGCCTGCTTATGAGGAAATAAAATCATATCCATGGACTTCTCCCATGTTCTCCACTGTGAACAGCTGAAATGCATTTAAGCTAAGGTCTTCTGGAACTTTTCACTACCTTTACTTCTTTGTGACTAGCCAAGTATGGTAAGCAATTATAATTCCAAGGCAATGCAATTTTAGGGTCTATTGACCCCTGACATGTAATACAAACACACACCTGGATATAACATGGTACACATTCAATGAAGCACAGCACAGCCCTCATTTTCAGCCCATTATAAATGAAGTAGAGTTAATTCTGTATGTTGCTGTAGCTAATCTGTTCATTACAAGTCATGTTACTACGTGAGCAGCATTAGAGTGATGACTGAGAAATAATTCAGCTACAGTATTTACATTCACTAATCATCAGCACTGGAACTCAGTGAATCATTCTTTATTAAAGAGCTCTTACATAACATGGGGGTACATACATTGGGGAACAGGGATGTCTCAGAATGGCATTTTACAAAATAAATCTGCATTTCACATAACTACAGTACCCTTCTCTAGTGTAGCAGCAGCAGCAGCAGCAGCAACTTAAAACTGGACGTCCAGATTGGAAAAACGAATGTTTCGGAGATGAGATTTAAAGACTAATTTGTGCTAATCTGATGCTTCACTTTTAGTGCTTGCTCCTGAACATTAGTACGTTGGGGTGGGTGTGTCACAGTCTATCTTAATACACTTCTGAACCTATTGTGGATATAAGCCCAAGTAGCCGATTTACCATTTTCGTGGTCATGTTCTGCAGGCCACAAGTGTGGGTACAAACAATCCAATTCCCACATCAACCAACAGTCCCTTTGTAACTATATGAATGATACAACTGAAACAGGAAAAGCAAAGTCACAAAGCACCTTTATAAAAAAAAAAAAAGTATAAGAAATGCTATGCATTATTGTGATCTTAGGAAAAATGCTGCTCCACACAGATAAAAAAATTGTTAATACAAAAGCAGAATGAAACTCAGGATACCAATGTGTTCGACACATTTCATCCTGATGTGACTTTGGGTAGAGCCCCTTTCCTTCCAACAAAATAGAAAATTAGAACAAATTCATTTCATGATTCATCAACAAAATAGGCAAAGTGGATATTTGTCATGGAAGAGGTAGGGATGATAAAACATGGTCACTACTATGTTTTGTTTAATAATGGACAAAAGATTTAACAGTAACGCTTTGGCTGGCTTTCTCCCCTTAAATCTCACTTGTTTCTCCAGCACATCTCCCAAACACACTCTTCAATGTATTTTGTCCTTGATTTCACCATAAGAAATATCCAACACATTCAATTAATGTTGGCAGGTGGCTGAAAGTGAGAACTGTTTAGGAGCAGTTGCAACTTAGTATTGTCACTGGAAAGAAAATAAATAGGCAGTTCTCCTTTGCATCAAAGCTTCCAGGTGGTAAGAGTGGAAGTATGAGTGGGTCAGGACTACAGAAATCTCCTAGAGATATTGAAAATGGCAGTTGGGAGAAAAGTCAGTAAAAAAATGCAACAAGTCAAAATTAAAATTTAGAATGATAAAAATCTAAAAATTGTTTACTATGAAATAGAAGACACCAAATGAACTTTCTGAGCACCTTGCTATGCTGCTATGACATTACTCCCAAACATGCTCTTGTAAAAGATTTATTGCATTTCTTGGGAGGATACTGTCATCCATTTGGTCTTAAGCACACCATCCCAGCTGCAGTAGAATCCCTCAGAACTGCATTTGTCATTGCTTATTAAAGCAGTAAGACACCACATTACATGGTTAGTTGTAGTTTATGAAATACCATTCATTTCCAGGGAAAGTTAAAGAGTCAAAATGTTTTGATGCAAGCTAATGATTGCCAGTGAGCTTGAGATGTATTTAATAGTGAAATTTGAAGAGTGCATCCTCTATTCTGTTGTTCTGATAACTCACAGTTCCTACGAAACATTAACAAGCCACTTTCCTATATGCAAGATCTTTAGATCTCAACAGCTGCCTTTTAGGATTATGTAAGAACATTCTCTTCCTGTTCTTTCACTAAAAATGTAAACTGTACACCCATGCTACCATGGCTGAGTAGCACAAAGTGATGCTCAATTTGATTCCATGTTTTTAAAACTGAGCATCCACCCAGAGCAAGTGGGAATCAAATCTACTCTGTTTTAGTCCTACTAGGATATTATTCAGCCTTTTTAACTGGTAACTTACATTAGGAATACATAATTTTGCTTCATAACTGACCCATTAGTGTCTCCGTTTCTTTATGCCTTGTTTATAGCAGGTCAGAATTAATTGTAAAAAAAGCCCCAAACTTGTTGTACACATACAAAATACACATTCCTTCTAGTGACACCACTCCGATTTCAGGTGAAGGCCTCTCTACCATCACCAAGTTGAGGTTGATTTAAATTTAAAATGGTCACCCTTCAACAAATTACTAGTATTCAGCTGAGATGAGTACGAATCTTGGACTAGTCACACACACAGGCATTCAGAGCCCAAAGGCATTAATTTCTACTTTGTATGTGTATACAGCACAAGAATGTTCTTCACTCCATCCACAAATCTCCAGTCTGTGGATCTCAGATGGTGATACTTGCTTTAATCCTGCTTGCCCTCACGCCATTGTCGTGACCCTTCATTCCAAGCTACATAGACAAAGAGAGCAAGTACCACGTGAACAGTAACTACAGCGACGATGGCAGCATAAAAATAGCTGTCTCTGTTGGACATTCCCAAGGTACCTGAGAAGACAGACAAAAAGAGCACACCGATTTAAAGGAATTCTGAGTGTTTCTATGAAGGCAGAACAATAACTTGCAATTGTTTAAAAGAGGCCCAATTTAGTACATGTTTATTACTTCTGCATATCAAGGGTAGAACAGACAGAAAGAGCAATAGGTCAGAATTTAGTTATTAATGAGACTTTGCTACTATGTTACAACTGGGATGCAAGATAATGAAACTATTGTACCTTTTTCCTTTGAGGTACCAGTTAACTTTTGGAAAGACAGCATTTTAGATCTTTAAAATGTTCTACCAATATTCTTCTGCCATCCTCCAACATCAGACCTCAACATCCCTATCAACCAAATATTGTTCTTTTTTATTGATGAGAAAACCGTGGAACAGAGGTTAAGATATTTGCCTATGGTCAGACATAGTCAGTGGTACAGCCGTGATTAGAACTTACGATTCCTGACTCCATGCTCAGGCCACTAGACAGACCATGCTTCCTCATCAGAAGTACTGTGCGTGTTCGATAATGAGTGGGAAACTATATGACAATTTCCATACAAGATTAGATTTCAGATATTAGAACTATTTTCCAATACCTCATTCTTTCCAGCCTAATACAAAGTGTCATTGTTGGTAGAACCTGGTGTAACGGACAAGAATGTCTTCAGAAAAGTCAATATATCAAGAAAATAGGAAACTAACATATTCTTCTGAATCTTTTATTCCATTTCTAACCTCAGTTTCCAGAGGCCTTCGCACCCACAAGGATTGAAGGGAACAATTTTTGGGGGGAGGCCCTTAAATGATCATATATTCCTCAGTGGCTCTTAAGAGGGAAGTTCTATTTTTGTCTTCAAAAAGACAGTTATGCAGCATCAGGAAGTTCTGCTGGTTTGTTTGTTTTTCCTGTTGCAGAACCAGAGACAGGCTCTTGGTTGGTTGTCAGCAATTTAACAGAGCCCTGGCTCCTTAGCACAAGTTTCATCCTCCACCTTCAGGAAGGTGGACAATGAAATTCTTCAAGCAACAGTAATCCAAATCTGAAGTTCTTTGTGTTTGAATGAAATGTTTATATTTATAAACACACTTACCTGTGCTTTTTTTTTTTAAATCAAAGATGGAGCTAGAGAAGGACAGAATTATACCATTCTAAATGTCACTTGTCTGATGCTGTTATAAGAAAATCTTCACAGAATGATTTCCACACACATCACCACTGCAGCCTTTTGATTATTCTCTGCACAGCTGAAACTGGGATTTTATACTCAGCATAAGCCACTGAAATATTTTTTTTCCATTTGCACCCAAAACCATGAATATCACAACCTTTAACATTTCCAGCCCCATATCCCAATAGGTCTAATCCAATGCATTCAGTTTGTGAAAAGAAATGGGTACTAGAGCAAGAAAAGACAAAAAACTAGTATTTTAGGTATGAGGCTGTCTCTTTTTAAAATATTCTGTTTAGCAGGAACAGAATTACCTTCAAATACATAAGACTTTGAAGAGAAGTACAGTCCAATAGGTAATAAGATCATCAGAGCTGTGAAGAACAGAAGTGTTCTTAGAGTTGAGGTTAATGAGCCTTCATTTCTGGAATGAAGAAGAACAACTATAACAATACAGAAAGTCACATAACATATCTGACATAGTGCAGCAGCTTTCCTTCAAGGAGAGAAATACAAACTGTTGGTTTTAAAGAACTTTCTTTACATTTGCTGTTTTTGGAAGACACCAGAAATTAAGCTTTGTACTCGATGCTTAATTTGAATGTCTTATTTGACTGTCTTATTCAGAATTATTTCACGCCAAATCCTGCCATTAAAATATCTTAAGTTCCTTTTTAAAAAAATAATGCCTGCTAAAACATTAAAGGGACCTTCATCAATTAAAAAAAGCATATTCCTATGAATGCTTTTTTACTTGAAATATTAGACAAACCAGTTCATATTTCTGACTTCATCATTCCCACTTTTATACTGGGGGTCTCTCCCACAAGAAGAGATGATAAAAATGTTTGTAAGACAGAAAAATATGATTAGGACTATAATACTGACAAGGAGATTTAGCGGCAGGTGTAGAATTAGCGGCAGGTGTAGCACCTAAGAACAATTTTCAACACTTGTCTAGTACTCACGTTCTCTTATTACCCCAATATCACTGCCATTCAACACTATTTTTTTTAGTTTCCATTGATTTAAATTCCATTCAGCAAACAGGTTGGAGCAAAAAATAAATAAAAATCTATTTTAGCTGCAACAAATTAAAGTTACAATATAAAGCGAATAGTATAGCTAAACCGCTTTGATTGGGCACCCAAATTATAGACCAATATCAGAACATCTCTGGAAACAAAGTTTGGTTGCTACTACAAAGTTAACAGAGTTTGCAAAAACAACATTAGCAGAGTTAAGTACAATTTGGTCAGTAAAAACAACCAAAAGCAATCCCTTAATCAACTGCATTTGGTCTGTCAGGTCAAGGTGTGTCTATATACAACACCAGCTACAACTTGTTTTTGCATTTGCTTTTTCTGGCTCTTACTTACTTAGTTTGGTATAAGTGTTTACTCCAAAATAAAATGATCTAACCAGCCAAGCAATCTATAGCCCACTTCCAAAAACTACAAGAGTCGATGTCAGCATGTCCTCACAGAGGGACCCTTCATTTTGAAACATGAAGGTCTGTCAAAAGCAAGTTAAGCCAGAGATTCTTAATACTACTACTTAGCACCCGCCCAGAACTTTTCACATGTGAACTTCCCTATGTCTATAAAAATGTCTCTTTCCAAAGGGAAAAATTAATGGCTGGCCTACATTTAAAAGTTGTACCAGTACAAATATGTTACAGGTTAGGGGTGTGATTTGGTTGTGGGTTTTTTGCCAACATAATGATACCAGTCAAAACCCCAGTGTAGATGGAATTACACCGCTTTAAAGGTGCCTTATATCAGTAGAGCTTATTCTGATTTGGGGACCAAAATAAGCTAATTTAGTATGAACGCATCCAAATTAGGGGGATTTCCCCAGCTTTATTGACAGTTCAAACTATTGTAGTGTCGAGAAGCCCCAAGGCAGAGTTCAAGTGTCTTGCCCAAGGGCGAACAGCAGGCACCTGGGTGCGGTGCATTACACCTGGGCTCTCTAGGCGGGAACAGGGGACTCCGCGTGGCAGGGGGCGGACAGACGGACTTTGCCCCCGCTCCCCGCGCGCTGCGATCCCCGCCCCCAAGGAAGCACCCGGCGCCTCGGAGTCACCTTGGAGACCTTGGCCCCGCGTGACGAGGGGTCACGCGCGGGAGGAACTCGGGGTTTCTCTTCCCGCCCTCCCTCCGCAGCACCGCGGGAGCCATTGCGGGGGCCGGGCGCTCTCAGCGGGGTCAGGCAGGCCGCGGGGCGGGCAGGTCCAGCAGCGCGGCCCGGGGACACCCGAGCTGCCGCCCCACGGGACCCAGGGCAGGGGCGCTCCAACGCCGCCCGCTGGGCCAGGGACGGACCCGCCTCAGAGGGGCGCAATCGGCCCGAGAGACTCACCGGGCCCGGGGGCTTCTCCCCTCCCCCATAGTCCCAGAGGGCCCGAGCCTCGCCCCTCCCCCCACTCACTGCTCGAGCTCCGGAGGCGCCGCGTTATCGTATCGCTCCATAGCAGCGACCCGACCGCGCCACTTCCGGTCAGCTGACCCCCCCCGCTTATCATGTGACTCGTCTCGGGGGCTGGTTCTCAGGCTAGCACCGCCCCCTTGGGGGGGCGACGGACGCGACGTTCCAAGGGCTGCGCGGGCGGGCGGGGCCGGGCGCCCGGCGCTCCCCGGCTCGGGCCCTGGCTGTAGCCCCGGGGCCGCGCCTCGCCCTCCCCCCCCCCCCCCGCCGAGCGCTGCCACAGCACCCCGCCTAATAAAGCACCTAGAAACCGCCCTGCCTCCCGTTTTACCAATGGGGAAACTGAGGCACAGGGAGGTCGGCGGCGATGCTAAAGAACCGACAGAGGCAAGATCTCGTGAGGGGTCCTGGGCCTTAGCCCCGAGCCCAACTTGATAGCCTCTGTCAAGCTATGCTATACCCATCCTCTGACCTAGCTCATTACCCAAAATGCCCTACAGCAGCTCTGGGGTTCTCCCTGTAAGCGTCTCAGGACAGCCCTTGGTGTCGCCCAATTAGCTGAGTCGATGTGCCTAAGCATTAGGGATGATAACAGAACATCATTAGAGAGGGACCCAAACCATCACCTGGGGGGAAGTTTGCATCCAGATCAAAATCATGTGCTCCAGCACAGGACTACTGGACCCCTCCAGAGTGGAAAAGACACACCACAGCACTAGACAACTCTGCCGTGTGTTTCACATCATCTTCCGTCTCCAACTCCTTGTCCACAACTTCATCCTCAGCGTTAGGTCCACCATCCGCTGCCTCCAGCCCTGCCAAAATTTTCATGGGCCTTGTGTCAGGGGAAATCATCAAATTTCATCATTTTTTAGGGAGATGGGCCAAAAAAAACCCAGAAAATATTAAATCGCAGGCCCAAGTGGTCACGATCACAAGGGAGAAATTCACCATTGCCCCCAAACAATATCTGTTTTCTGTCCCCTGAAAACTGTGCTCTTGCTTCCCTTTCAGTGGCCACGCAAGGAGCCACTGCAAGCTTGAGATGGAGAGCCATAGTAGAGCATGTACACAGACTATAGGGTAATGTCATAACATTCTGCTACTGCTGCACAATGGATGTATATTCTGCCTCATCTTCTCCCTAAAAGATACAGATCAATAAAAGTTTGTGTATCCCTTCCATGCACCATCTAGTGGGTGATGCTAGTCTCAAAAGACCAGGAATGAAAAGAAAAAAGCAGAGAAGAGGGAAGAAGTGAAATTATTTCATATTTTTCACCCAAAAATACCCTTACGCCTGAGCTACCAAATTTCAGGCCACTCTGCCATCTCTTATGGATTGGAGAGGTAATGCAAAATTTGCTCTTACACAGAAACTCTGCTGCAACTTTAACTATGGCACAACCAGTGTTGCTCCATAACATATATGATACCATTAGCTCAAGTCCTGCTATTGGTATGCTGTCCACAATCTTGCTTGTATTTTTTTTTTAAATACCTACTGTCCAACCTCCGCGTCTTATGCACACAGCAAACTCTTTGTCCTGGATTATTTTTTGATAAATGCTTTCTAACTCTGAGGTGTTCTCTCCTTTCCATCTAAAATACTTTTATGGATCCTCTTAATGTGGAATCTAAGCATCCTCACAATACCCCATGTTCAAAGACTGATTGTCTTTAAAATCCTGTTTATTGAGGATTTAAGTTGTTGATTGCCACGTACTCGCAGGTGCGAAAATGCAGGCCTGTTATTTACCAGGCTGCACGTGGCAACAGACTATGGTAAGGGATGCAAGGAGAGTATGAGTCATGACGCGAACTGCAGCCCCACACACCCACACAACTAAAATTAATCAATTTAAAGTTTTATTGGGGATAATTACAAGGGATAAGGGAGCAGTGTTTTGATTAACTAATAGACTTAATGAAACTTAAAACACACAATGACTAGAATACCTACTAACAATATTTATAAACAAAGATACAGCATCCTATATAATAAAAGACCAGAGGAAGTTTGTCCGAAGCAGTCATGCACAGTAGAGATGGTCCGGACGAACAGCATGCTGGGAGTGGTAGTTTGGCGGCACAAAATGGCCGCCATGCGTGCACCGCCACGAGCTGCAGAGACGGCCCGGACAAACAGCGGTAAGCACTTTGGCCCGTCCCCAGTGAGGTAACAGGGCATAGTGCTGAGGGGCAGTGGTAGAGCAGGGGGGGGACCCCAGTGAGGTAACAGGGCAGAGTGCTGAGGGGCAGTGGTAGAGCGGGGGGGAGGGGGGGGACGGACACACCCCAGTGAGGTAACAGGGCATAGTGCTGAGGGGCAGTGGTAGAGAAGGAGGGGGACCCCAGTGAGGTAACAGGGCACAGTGCTGAGAGGCAGTGGTAGAGCGGGGGGGGGGGAGGGAGGGGGATGGACACACCCCAGTGAGGTAACAGGGCACAGTGCTGAGAGGCAGTGGTAGAGCGGGGGGGGGAGGGGAGGGAGGGGGACGGACACACCCCAGTGAGGTAACAGGGCACAGTGCTGAGAGGCAGTGGTAGAGAAGGAGGGGGACCCCCAGTGAGGTAACAGAGCACGGTGCAGTGGGGCTGTCGGGCAGTGGTAGAGAAGGAGGGAGACCCCAGGGGAGAAGCAGGGCACAGTGCAGCGGGGCTGAGGGGCAGTGGTAGAGAAGGAGGGGGACCCCAGTGAGGTAACAGGGCACAGTGCAGGGGGACTGAGGGCAAACACCATTAAGCACTTTGGCCCGTGTACACAGGCTTTTACACTAGTTTAGTAATAACTGATACTTACAAATTCAAACCAATGCATAACGACCGGCAAACGTCGAAGCTCTGTTTGAAACACGCGAGCTGAGAGACTTCGAGGTGATCAAGCTCGGATACGGGGGGTACACAGGATTAGTTTTCTTTTTCCTCTCTCTGCCTGCATATTGCAATGCAGGCCAATAAGTAACAACTATGACATCACAGTAGTGTCATGCCCCCCCAAAAAACCTTGTTTGTGTCCGTTTCTGATTGGCACGAGTAATGTTTATACCAAGTAAGGGAAGCAGGTGCCTGAAAGTCTGGTTTCACCTTAAGGTGAGGGTCTTGCACATTCTTACAGAATGCGCGTGAAACTGAATGACAAAGGGAGAGGCCAGGGCAAAACTGCTAAGGGCAAGTTTTTTAGGATGCAGACAGAAACTGATCTGAACATAAGTAAATGGTATATCTATATTACCATGGAAACAAACCTTGAAACAAAACTGTGGCCACTGATACTGGATAAATCACATCTAGGAGCTGCCATTCTCTTCCTGACTAGTGGATGGCTGTAGCTGGGGACTCACTGGCCACATTTCACTCCCAATATTATTCCCATGGGTTCGCAAAGGAAACACCTAAGGGCACTACACAGTCGGGCCAATAATGGACACACACAGCCATCACTTGCACTGTGAAACACACCAGGAAGGAAGAAGTAAATACACTCATTTGAATGGTGGAAAATATTTCATTGTTGCATCCTTTGTGCCTGTCAATCCTTCACTCCCACCTTAATGCATTCTGACTCTCCTTCCCCTCTTCCATTTCTACTCTCTATCTTCACCCTCTGTCCTGTCCCCCTCATTATACACTCCTCTCTCCTCCAGGTCTCTGTTTGGGATTCCTTCTGAAGCAATACAGCCATGTATGGAAGTAACTGGGGGAACCACAGAGGAGGAGTAAAGTGTGCTTCAGCGAGGGGAGTACTTCTGGAGTACCACAGGGAGTGCCACAAAGACAGCAAGGACTACGGAAAGAAAGGGCTCCTTCCATTACATCCAAATAATGGAGTTAAGTAGACAGGCTGGACTCACTTTAGAGCCCCAGGTCTTTGCACATGTTAGATCATTAGCCCAGGTATCTGATTTGCCTGGGCTTGTTGACTACCACCTCTGAGAAAAACTCAAAACAAAAGTTAGAATACACTGATTGAAGGTTCACCTGAGTGTTGTGTAGAGCAGAGACCTTGACTTGCAAGCCTACACCCAGGTAACACTTTAGTGAGTGCTGGATGTGCCAGATACAATACAGTTTTAGGCTTGCGTATGATATGAGATTGGTAGTATTACAAATTAAGTTCTGATCCTGGATTCTGATTGCAGGATCAGGGCCTCAATTATTACTGCCATAAAACAACTGTGCACTGGCAAAGAACCATTGATTTATACCCCTGACAGCCCAAATCAATAGAAGAGCTGGCTCACCAACCGTAAGGAAATAAATAGATTTTTACAGAGGTTGGTCAAAGTATGCCTGCTTTATTATTTCCAGGAATTCCATTCCTACATTAAGCATTGCAAGGAATCACAGTGTCCCACTTTTTAATAGAAATTAATGTAACAGCTGGAGCAGTGTGTTAATGCAGCTCATTTGTTTAAAGACATACTTTAGAGACTACAGAACGGCAGGCATTTTTAAGGTGCTATTTTACCAAGAGAATGACGACTGTATTAAAGGGCACATCTTTAGACAAAAGATGCAATTATCTTTGTAAAACAAACAAAACTACCCAATAGCACAATCAGGTTTTCGTCCATGTCTAGAGCTGCAAGATGCTACAGTAATACCAATATTAAATAATAAATGTACTCTTCAGCTCTGTAGAGCCAATGCATCTGTGGGAGTCAATTCTGCCCTCATGACACATACATAGAATTACCAGGAAAGTTTCAACCACATCTTTTTTAACGGGGGATCTCATCAAAGGTGAGAAGAACCCAGCTTAACTCTCAGATCCCAGGTAGAGTTTTCAGACCTGGCTGTTAGAAACATTACCCTTTGACATGTAAGCTATGTCCACGATGAACATTATAGCTAGAGAATAAAACAAGTAACCAGCTTCCCTTTTCCATTCCAGTCCTTCCGTGTCTAAGGGGTCATATCCAGACAGCTGAGAACTCCCTTGGAGAAGGTCGGGACTGGGGGGAAGAGAAAGGCAAGATAGTCAACTCTTTACACAGTCTATTCTCCAGCCCCTACATAGAGTGTAGCAGTGCGCCACATGTGATCTCTCCCTCTGGTCCCCTAACTATCCTCATCTGGGAAAGATACTTTTGCCAACTAATGTGCACTAGAGAAGCTCTCAGCCGGCTCCATTTTACACAGGGCCAGGGCTAATCCAGGGACCCACAATCAGTCCCCTTCCTTCTGCTGTATTGAATGGATCTTGGTCATGGAGGCAAATCAGCCAGAATTTGCCCTCATCCCTACGCCGCCCATCACATCGTTAAACAATAGCAAGGAAGAGTTTACATTAATAGCTTGACTGTTACATTATCTACACAGTGCTACAGCTGGGCACAGCCCTTGAGAGAGAATAAACCCTCAGTCCTCCACAGGACTGAGTGTCCTCAAGGGAACTGAAGGGCCTCAGCACCTCATAGGATCAGGAAGTAATTATGTTAATTTATCCCATTTTAGAAAATAACTCCAGTGTGTCTGGTAATTTCCATTTGGAAATGGAAAATTACATCTAACTACTGGGCGGTGGTGGATTAAAAGTGCTGAAGAGACAGATAAATGCTGTTGCTATTATTCAGACACATAGACACTTTCCAAATTATGGCTGCAACTGTGGCAATACACATTCCACCATCACTATAAACCGATGGTATAGCCTGGTGATGAAAGGCTTGTCAACTTGGCTCCCAATCATACAGCTCCTTGTAATCACCGTATACTAGCTTATAACCACTCAGAGCCACGGACCTCAAAAAGGTTCTTGGCAGGCTCAGAATAATATAATTAAGCCTGCTATTGCTAACATACAGTCCTTGTATGGCCAACACAGAGGTAAAGGCCCATTCAGTGACATGAATACAAATCCCACTTGTGCTGAGCATTACCCAGCACCCCAAAATCGGCCTTGTTGCGCTCAGGAAAGGGCTTCACAAAGCTCCATTTTTTATTTTCATGCCTAAGCAAAAAGGTTCCAAGGGTCACAGGATCCAACAAGACCTCGGCAGGGAGAGATGTGTTGCCACCTGTTTGGTCTGGGCCCACACAGCCGGTGTTCTGCAGACAAGGGTCAACATGACAAACTCAACACGGTGAATGAAACTTCTTAGCCCCTCACTGGAAGTCTTAAGAGAGAAGCCAAGGGATGGATGGGGCATGGAGACTGGACTGATTCTATCTGTGCTACTTCCGTGGCCTCACACTCTCTAGTGTATTTATTCTTACAACGTCCCTGTGGATGCAAACCTGGGATAGAGGTTAGTGATAGAACCTCAACTATACTCAAAATCAGCCCCGGTCACTACCTTTCGCATTTTAAAAACCACCAAAAGCCATGCCATAGGATGCATAGATGGCAGAATTGGCAAGTAGAGAAGATACAGGCAAACTTATTCGTTTGGCTGACCTGGTGGAGAACCTGCTTTTGATAGTTGCCATGTATAAACAGTTTAGATCCAGCGCCTCATCCCCAGAACAGAGGCCATAAACTTGGAACTCAGCTTCTTCCAGATTCCTCAGGCTCTGGTGATCTGTGAGACAAGCTCTCTACATTTTCAAATGAAAATCAGACCTCACCCATGAAAGCACCAAAGCCCAAGAGAAGAGAAAACAGCACCCTCAAATTAGCTGTAGCTGCTTAACATTTTCCTATTCATATGGTCCAGCTTGAGCATGAAACTCACAAGCTATGCCAAAAAAAAGGTTGTTTCTTAAATAAAAAATGTTATAAATAAAATTAGAGAAGACAGACAGGCTGGGCTAGTAGGTCAGCCGCACTGAACCACAACAATTAACCACATTAACATACAAATACAGTATGTTCATATCATATTTAAAAATCTTCCGTTTCTTTGCTGAAACAACTAGAAGTTATGGATTTCTGATGAGCTTAGAATTATTTTCCTCAAACAATTACATGAAAATAATCTCTCCCCCCAGAATGTTTTATTTTCATTAAAACTTACCCACAGGATGATTCGCCTTCATATCTTGAATCCTTGAATGTGGTACAGGGGTTTTGCATACTAAGTCAATTCACTCACAGTATGCAGATTTTTGCAAAAATGTCATCTTTCCCCTGTCCTCTTGTGCTAAGCTATTCATCAATAAGACAGTTATATTATTTGCACTATCCAATAAAATGAACATTTATATAGCAATGGGGGATGACAAGCCATGCTTTCTGAACTTTAGTAATAATTTAGTTTAGTTTTAAGTAGAGGAGGTTGTTCTTCCTCCTGTCCTTTACATTCTGCACCTGAATCAGCTAAAGGAAATCTTCGAGGTCAGTTTCCTCAGCATAAATCTTTGCTACTATACAAGCACAAAATATACCCCAAATCCAGTTCGATGGCTAAATTTGGCGTTCAGCTGCATGCACCCAATTCACCAGAAGCCATGCTGATCTGGCTCAGTGCATAGCAATTTTCAGAAGTTCTCCATCATTTTTGAATGAGGGTATGGTGTGGTGTTTATTCTCAGGGAAATCTTTCTTTACTCTGTTTTCTAACTAGACACAGGGCAATGTCATTTGTCAAAGGCCACCAAGGGAATCTGTGGCTCATTCCAGATTAGATTCCAGGAACCTTGGACTAAATTCTTTGTTTTTAAACTAAAGCACAGAACTTTGTTTTGACCCCACAAAAAGCAAAATAGCAACTGTCACTCCCAGCATGGTGAAGCAGCGTTCAGGAGGGTGCTGAGACAAGATACATAGTTGAATGTCTATGTGCAAAACTCACTCACTTGAACTGGTTAGAGTTTGTAATATTGTTTAGTATTTGCATAGTCCTTGATTTAGCATAAATTTATAAAAGTAATGGCTCCTCATCCCACTACTGCCACCACCTTATCTCTAAAACACCCCGCATGCCACAGGTTCTTAGTGACCTCATTAAGAGAGCAGTCCAGGGATGTGGTTGGAGAGCCTTGTGCTCTGGAGATCTTGAACCTGTGGAACATACATAGGAAACTGTTGTATCTAGCACTAGTTAGAGCAGCCTTAAGGCTGCTTTCACCTGCGTCCTCAGGATCTATGGGTTTAGAGGAGAGGTGGCAGAAGGCCCCTCCCCTCCTACTCAGATACACCCAACTGTTTCTCAATGCAGATCTGGCTCATGGTTTCCTGAGAAATCACTAGTCTAGTCTATCCGTCCACCACCTTACTCCTTCCCTTGGCCTAGCATCCCTGCAAGATATTTAAAACAATATGACTCCTCATCTTCCCCTAGCAGTTTAAGCCTTATGACATCTCTGAAACTGGTCTCAAAGCAATTTGCCATTTGGTCACTTTGTAAAAGTAAATTCCACCTTCCTCTTGTGGTAGGAATGAGTCTGTTTTTTGTGACGATATTTGGGAGTGTAAATCAAACACCGAATATCCAAGGGAAATAGCTCCCCCAAGAATTCCTAAATATGGTGATTACTTTTTTCAGGCTCCAAAGGAATCTGTGCCTGGTATGTTGCTAAGTACACTCTGTACAGAACACAGCAATCACAGCACTAGCTCACCAGTAGCCTAAGGCCCAATGACCGATGCCTTTGTTTAGCCAGCTGCTGCCAGTGACATTGCAATTATTTCCTAAGTATACAATATGTACATTTCATTGAATTAGTTTCTTCTGGGGAGAGATTTCACTCTCCTTCCTTCCTTTTCCTCGCTATTGCTCTTGGTGGAGTTAGTGGGAGCTTTGCCATTGATTTAAACGGGAGCAGAATGGGTTTTTAATCATAATTAAATGATAATTAAGATAATGAAATGTGTGATACCCACCTAAAGCTGGAGAAAGATCTCTTTCTTGAACGGATTTCCCTTCCTTATATTTAGTAGTCATGTGCAGGGACAATGGAATGTACTGTAGCCCTGGAGGTCATGACATACTTTGCAATAATGCAGGCAGGACGAACTTCCACACTGTGCTTGTCAGAAGCAGCTTTCTGGCCTTCTGGTGACGGGAGGAGGGCTGGGAGCAGAACTGTTAGACAGTAAAAACACCAGGCGAGCTTATGAGGGAAATGAAAAGTAGAGACAGCAGAGGCCAGCAGTCCAGCAAAGTTTATGATTTCAGCATAGCATGATCATAAACCTACTGGCTAGTTATAAAACCGACGTCAAGCCCAACCCATAGATGCGATTAACTCATAGATTTGGAATTAAGCTTTAGTTCAACAGAAACATTTTCAGCTCTCCCTGGCTGCAAGAATAATCTTTCCCAGAAAAGAGAACATACGGTGTTGGGACGAGGAACACAGTCATTTGCTTTATTAGGGGTGAAGGTTAACTTCAAATCTGGACTTGATATGCTTAAACTTTGTTGCTACCTATAACTGAATAAGATGCAGGGAGCAAAGGGTCCCGCAGAGTGCACCTGGGCAAAAACTCTCAGTCCATTCATTTCAAAGCACATTTTAGGAAAGTGATGCTAGAACAGGCAAGCGCTCGGCAGCTTTAGCAAAGCTGGGACAGCAGGGCTCAGTTCAGACTCTGGCTTGCCTTTTTCTGCATTAGAAATGTAGGTCTTCACCCTGAGATTTCTTCTCTGCTGGAAAGGGAGCAAAGTAACAGGGATGGGACTAAATCATTTCAGAAACCCAGAACGCCTCCCCATGACTTCCAGAACCACCCACCTCGCTCTGGGTAAGGTTACACTACAAAATTGTAGCACGTTTGTTTATAGCGCATCCCATTTAGCGCAATAGGTATTGCGCTAGAGCCTGTGCACATCAGACCCTTCAGCGCTACAGCATGGACACATTTCCGGCGCTTCTGGCGGCACAGGGAGTGGTGAATTATGGGCAGGTATCCCAGCATTCAGCTGGGTACAACGTGCTTTGCAAAGAAGAGGGGTGAGGGGGAACGGGGAAGGTGTACGCAGGGAGACAAGTTCAGGCTGTCAGTGACTTTTCCTTAGAGGAAACTGACAGGCTCTGCATTGAAGTCACACAGCTCGGTCCGTCAGCATTTCCAGTGGTTATTTGCTGTGAGTTTTAAGAGAGAAACTGAAAAGTTACTTCCGCATTCTTCCTCCCGTTTTCAAAACAACACTTAGACGTCATTTGCCTTAAATGGGTTGTTGATTGCCTTACATGGCTCGGAGGCATGCCAGAGATCCCTTACAGCGTAATGGGTGATCCATGGGTGGTCACATTCGCACCGTTGCGCTATAGCGCTAGCGCAAAAAGCCTTAGCACTCTCCGAGAGGAGGTTTACAAGTTGCGCTTTAAAGGGAGACTTATTGCGCAAAATGTCCCTTGCCAGTGTGTAAGGTTAGAGAATTATAGTGCTCCTGGAGGGTTTTAGCGCTATAAAACGCCAGTCTAACCATGCCCTCTGTGTGGAACTGTCTTATTTCATAACAGGATCTCCTCAAGAGGCCTTCATGGGGTAGTAGGAACAACAAAGGACTAAATTCCCTGAGAGAATTCAGCCCAATTGCACAAGTTGTCATAGCAACCAGGGCCATTCCCAGGACTGGGCACCACCTGCCCTTTCTGGTTGGTAAGAGAACACACCTGAGACTTACAGCCCTGGACCCTCCAGAAATACTACTTGGACCCCTGCTTCGTGAGCCCTCCCGGCCTCCCCACACCCTGAGCCGGCTGCATACTTTGCAGCCAGTTTCATTCCAAACAGCGCTGAGGAACCAGCTGTACACGCTCGTGCTCCATACGTTACATCTCCTCACCCTCGCGTCCTGCCCTGACACCAAGTGGAGGGACTACCTGCCATCGAAAGAGGGTGAAACGCCCCGGTGGGCCAGCTTCTATTCCACCTTGATTCCACGGCCCGCCGGGGATATTAGTTGGTGGCTCCTTCACGGAGCCGTGAGCACGGGCGTGCACTTGGTGTGGTTCATCCCAATGCCCGAAGCCTGTCCCTTCTGCAGCGCAAGGGAGAACCTGGCGCACGCCTACCTCGAGTGCGCCAGGCTGCAGCCCCTATTCCGGCTCCTCCAGAACCTCCTATTGAGGTTCTGGCTGCACTTTTCCCCACACCGATTTCTTTTCGTGCACCCCATCCGAGGCCCCACAAAGTCACGAGATCTCCTCGTCAACCTCCTCCTATTGCTAGCCAAAGTCACCATCTATAACACCAGGAGGAGGATGCAAGACGAGGGGGTATGTTACGACTGTGGGGCCTACTTCCAGTCCTCCCTGATCTCACGCATCCAGGTAGAGTTCAATAATTTAAAAAAAAAAACAAAAACACCACACAATAGCATCAGCACATCCTTCACAGAGGGATTCGTCCTGACGAGCTTGAACTACACAAATAGTCCAACCAGAACTAGAAAAGCCATTACTCTGTGCTTTCCACCGCACAAGTCACTGTGCTATGTCTAACCTTTTCTGAGCAACCCAGTCAAGAAGGTGGTGGGAAGAGGGACACAAAAAAACCCAGTCTCCAACGCCCTGGAACCTCTCTCGGGCTTCAGGCCAGGACCTGGTACAGACCCAGCCCTTACTGCTTTGGTGAGTGATGTCCACACATCCGTATCCTGCTGGACTTCTCTGCAGTACGTGGGATAGTCGATCACCAAAGGCTCCTGACCACCCCCAAGTGACTACAGGGGTGCATGAAAATACCCCCAAATAGCATGAATCTTTCCTCTCAGACTAAATTCAGAGGGGCATTAACCCCTCTGCTTCCACCTGAAGATGGCAGCAACTGAACTGAAAAATCTGTTATTTGCAGAGCTCTGTCTAATGTAAAGTCTTTGGAAACAGTTTCTTTGGGACTGTTGGGAAATTCCTAAAAAGTGGGTTTATAGATGGTGTGTGTGTGAGTGTGTGAGTGTGTGCGTGTGAGTGAGAGAGAGAATAAGATTTAGAAGGAGGCTCATAGTATATAGAATCTAGGGACAATGCTTATTCTGATCATAACTTTATCCTGCTCCTACTGACATTTGTCACCAAATTCCCATTGACTTGAATAAGGTTTAATCTTACGTCAACAAAGCTGATGGTAGTTTGGCTATTGATTTCAGTGCAGGAGGAGTAGTCCCATACGCCGGAGAACAGATTTGTAGGTTTTCATAGACAGTGGCTGTTGCCAGGGATAGAGAGTTATTAGGAAGCGGACACGGACAAGAAGGGGATTCCTGCTCTAAGGATTAAAAGCTGTTAAATACTCCGTTCAGTATAACGGACCATTTTGGAGCTGGCTAGGAAGTCCTTCCTATCTACTAACAAAAGCCAGGCCCAAGCCCTATTTCCAGGCATAACCTGTGCAGTAGGCATGGATTTGAATAGTGTTCAACAGCTGCCTGTCTGTTTTAAGATCAGTTGTGGGCCCTGCCCATCTCTGTTTCCATAAAAGCAAGACTGGGGGGTGGGGTGGGGCCCATATCTCAGCTCAGAATGGGGAAGCATCATCCCGGCTGTATTGCTCCCCTTTCTCCCTTCCCCCCAATGGTGGTGCTGCCACTAACTGGGATTCACTGGCAGGGACAGGACAGGGAGAAGTCTGCTCACTGTGACATCGTCTCCTGCAAACCGGACACCCTGGGACTGGTCAATATTAACTGACCTGATCCACCCTTGCAGGAAATACAGTGAGGGCCAACTCCGTTCCAGTCCCTTACTGGGGAGGAGAGAACCCATGCATGGGGCAATATGCCCGCCCTAGAGGGACTGAAAGAAAGGATTTGACCAAGCCCATATCTTAGCAAGACATGAGAGAAGTTTAAAAGAGTTTTAAGATACAGAATTTTTTTCTGCTGAGTCCACTGCGGAGGGCATGCATGCTACCATTCCCTTTCCCTGCTTCATACTGCTGTCCCCTTTCCCTGCTTTATACTGCGGCTTGGTTTACAGCCCTCTAGATGGTGCTGCTCAGCAGGAAATCATTGCCACTTGATACAGACACATCCATCTCCCTAAATGTTTCCCTCCCCTAGCTCATGAGAGAGCATGAGCCACGTGCTCATGCCTGTACCAGGAGTTTTCAGTTAAAACGAGAGAATACTCCAAAGGGTGCCCAGTCATTCTCCACATTTCAATTCACTTTGCTGTCGTGATAGATCAGATTTTGTTGGTTTCAGAGGACGTCTGATAATGGAATTCATTCAGGCTGCTCTGGAGTAAGGCAGGAGGGAATCTGAACTGTTTCATTGAAGACGTCAACTCTCTTTTAGAGCGAGATGTGACCGTGAGCAGCCTGAAGAGAGACTGGTACCCAGCATGTTTTCATCACCGAGTCTTGCACTAGGGCAAGTCATATATTGGAGAATCTTCCCCTCCAAGCAGTCGGTTTTATCTAACTAGATTTGGGTAAGGTTCTTTGTTATCCTTGTGAGGAAGCTTGGCTTTGAAGAATGCCTGTTTTATGACTGCTTAAATTGAACACACATGGTTCAAAATCTTCTCCCTCCTCAATCTTCTCCCCCGGGAGTTTGTCCCACACAAGGAGTTTGAGGTACAATCAGCAGGCAGTTCTTAACTAGGGACTTCAAACTGAATTCTAAGCCCCAGTAAGTGGGCTGGCAGCTAGAGAATGGATGTTCCCCGCAGGGGAGACTTCACCCATAGCACTTTTCTGGGTTTCCAGATAGAGTTCTGCAAAATATTGAAATGAGGAAAAAGAGAGGGGAAAATCCACATTCTGGGGTGGAGGGAGGTGTTTGTCATAAAAGACCCAGCCACGTTCTAATTATTCACGTTATCAAAGGTTGCACATGTTACCCAGGGAACAACTATTTGAAAGTTTCAGATTAAATCTCACCCTTTTTTGGTTGGAATGCTGCAGCTATTTGCAGTTTACACAGTCCAGAAGTTTGGAGTTTTGTAAAGCATCTAGGGATTTTTATTTAAAAGTTTTGAGGCTTGCAAAAGAATGTGCGGAACATTTTCCTCCTTGGTTCTAAGTGTTTTTCACAGGCATTTGGTTTTTTAAAAACACCCTCCTATCTCTGCATGGAAGCCTGTACAAATAATAAAGAATAAATAAAGCACATAATACAGATCCTTGGAGAGTAATTTTTCTTCTAGGGAGGGTGATTAGGGACCTGATTCAGCAAGGTACTTAAACATGCATTTGACTTCAAACATGTAAACAATCCCCCATTGACTTCAATGGGACTAATCTGTGGTTCTCAAATGTGGGCCACAACCCAGTTTTAATGGGGTTGCCAGGGTTGGCTTAGACTTGCTGCGGCCCGGGGATAAAGACGAAGCCTGAGGGCTTAAGTCTTGGGTGGTTACGAGACCCTCTGCCTGGAGCCTTTGCCTCTCCCGCCCACCCCAGGACAGTGGGATTCAAGATCTGCCCCCTCCCCCCCCCCCCCAGCATGGTGGGTTTCTCTATTGAAATCAAAGGAAACATCACTTTCTGCACCACCATGGGCTTCTTCCTTCGATGTCTCCTATCCAAGTGCAAACCAAGGCTGATCCTGCTTAGTTTTAGGAAATCTGATAAGATTGCAGCTCAAGATGCCATGGCTAAAAGAGCGGGCTGGAGGCAGTACAGCTCTGTTCAAGCACAGGCGGGAATGAAGAAGGGTCATTACTGGCTTTCATAGCATAAAAGCTAGTTACATGCTTAATGAATTCTTCCTCATAAGAAACAAGATCGCTTTTTTGCATGAAAAGACCACATTTATGTGAGGTAGATGTGCTTTAAAAAGGTAAGATACCATCTTACTGTTTAATAATAACAACTCATTTACACAGACATCTCTCCAGGGTCCCTTCTAGGGAGTATATTACTCTAGGTGGAACACTGTTCTCTGAAAATGAAATGTTCAAAATAAGGACTAAGGTAAAGTCCTGGTATAGGAAGTAAAATAGCATCAGGTAGGAGGAAATGGACATTAGAGGAGGGGTCAAAAAGAAGTCAAGGACAGCGTATTTGGTTTGTAGGTGGATATTGACAATGGGCTTGATGCTGAGCTCATTTTATTTTGTTTTTATGGCAATGTTTAGTCCTGATTTTTTTCTGGCACACATGAGATTAAAATCAGGCCCAGTGTCCAACTTTACAGCTGATGAGGTTGGAGGCTGAGCAAATGCTGAGAAACAATGCAACCAGATTCCAAAGCATTTGAATGGGTTAGATGACACAGCAGTAGATGGCAAATGCAATATATAGCGTAGACACGGAACTGATGGGGATTGGTTCACGGGGTTTCGTGTAGACGTTTTTATGAGTTTACACTCTCAGTCTTAATTAGAGTGAACCCCCAAACTCAAAATGACCCTAACCCAAAAACCACTGGTGCCTATTAGTTTCCAATGAAAAGCTACAGTCAAGTAGCACCAGGACTGTGCGAAGAATGGAAGTGCCTGGGGAACTTTCCCTTGCACACTTAAATGGGCAGAATGCAATCTGGACTAAGGGGGGGGGGAGGGAGGGAAAGAGAAGGGGGGGATTTATTTTTATATATATATATTTTCCCTGCAGGAAGCTGACAGGAAGATATCTTTTTCTGAACATCTCAGAAACATGAAACACGGATACTATGTGCACTATTGAAAAGTCAAGAGTTATCACACCACTGCAGAGACGGGAATGGTATCAACAGAGAAGATCTTTTAGAGAGACAGAAAGCAACAAACATCTTGCATGCCATGGTGTGGAAACTGCTAACACTGACTTTTTAAGTGGCAACCCCTGCAGGTATCCTACGAGCCAAAAGTAGGAACCCTGACAGAACTGGGTTATCCAAAAGGATAACCACCCTATGCAATATATTGGAGATCAATAGGTTCATGATCGAAAAGCAGGGAGGGAAGTAAGAGCAGGCAAGTAATCCAAGGTGGAAGGTATGTTGGTGTGAGATCCTTTTCCCAAGCCCTGTTTCCAAACCTGCATGCTGCTGAGCGCCTTTGTTTCCTCTGCTCCAGTCTCTCATCCTCAACTGCAATTGAGGGCAGGCTCAGTCCACGTGACCAAAGAGAAAGGGGGTTACAGAATCCATGTGATGCAAAAGGAGGTTTACACATACTGCTGCGTCTCATGTGGTTCTCATAAATAAAACTTGAAAGGGAACTCTCCCCCCCCCCCCACCCCCGCCCCATGGTGATATTTCCCCCTGTTGTATGACAGATTTTTCTTTTTTTTAGCCTACCTGTTTTCACTTTGGAACTGCACTGACAGGGACAACGCGCTCGGTTAGAGCTGGAGGGGGCAATTTCTACAATCGCATCTGTGGGCTCTAAAAATAACTCGGCCTCACATCAACAAGTGGTGGACCTCCCCCGGAGGTGGCAGAGCTTGCGCTAATCAGTTCCTAACTTACAAAGCTCCAATAACTCCCAATTCTCAGGGCCATCAGTCCGTGGCTACATAGAGCCATGCAATGCAGCGGAGTGCCTATTGCTAATTGCCCTGCACAGCCATGGGTAGAGATACTGTCTGGCTTATGGGCAGTGATATTTACTGTATATACTTGTTCATTAGCTTTTCGTTTATAAGCAGACCCTCCCCCCATATGGATAGGTAAAAATAGCAAAAACTGTTTTACCCTTTCATAAGCCGACCCTATATTTCAGGGGGTGGCAAACTTTGGATCCTGGCCCATTAGGGTAAGTCGCTAGTGAGCCTGGACATTTTGTTTACCTTTGAGGGTCGTAGTGCCACTTTCTGCAGCTCCCATTGGCTGGGAACAGCAAACCCCGGCCACTGGGAGCTGAAGGGCTCTGTGCCTGCAGACGCTCCAAGTAAACCAAATGTTCTGACCTGCCAGCGGCTTACCCTGACGGGCCGGGAGTCAAAGTTTGCCAACCTCTGCTATATTTGAAAAGTTGGTGTCACAAGAAACACTCAAAAGTTTTGCTAGAGTTACTTTAATGTAATCTAACAAAAAACCTGTTATAATAATAATTGAATAAATATGCATTCGCCTTCAAAATGACAGTCAATATGTAAAGTCAATAAATGGATATTTACAAAATTAACTTAGATCAATAGGAGACTTTAAAAAGTCTTTAAATCCTTCAAAGTCTGAAACGAGGCTTGGCTAAACTTGCAGCTGTAGAGCACTTTGGTTGAAATCAGCCTTTGGAGAGCACAGTAGGGAAAGCATCGCAGTCTGTCCACACTGATAGCTGTAAGTGCACTGACGTGGCCACATTTGCAGCACTTGCAGTGGCATTGGGAGCGGTGCATTATGGGCAGCTATCCCAGCATTCAAGTGGCTGCAATGTGCTTTTCAATTGGGGTTGAGTGTGACAGGGAGTGTGTTGTGTATATGTGGGGGAGAGAGAGTTGGGTTTTTGGGGTGCTCAGAGTGTGTCAGCACACTGTCTTGTAAGAGGAAGAACGTGTGGAGTACCAGGAGCGCTCTAGCCACGAAGTCAAAGCACTCTTCGTGCCTTGCCAGTGTGGACGGGGAGTGAGTTAGAGCGTACGGGGCAGTCTTAGTGCGCTTTAACTTGCAAGTGTAGCCAAGCCCTCAGTCTCTGATTCACCAAATAGTTCATGAAACTCGGCTTCAGACACAGCTGCACCTGCATTGTCATCGTAGATGTCGGCAGTGTCATCTTCAGACTCAGATTCCTTCTCATCATCAGCCTGTCGTGTCATCATCAAATATGGTGTCAACTTCTGAGCCATCGAGTGCATTGCTGACACAGCATTTCCAAAATGATTTTCCTATAATTTGAGGGAATGGACACCCAGGCATCTCTGATTCACTGGGCGACCAGATTGATTTCAGGTGTCATCAGATTTCTGCCTTTTGTCCACTTCGCCATGCCTGAGCACATCCATTCAGACCACGTTTTGCGTAGCCTGTCTTTAAAGACTTTGTTCAGGCAGACATCAAGTGGTTGTAGAACTGAAGTTTAGCCTCCAGGAATTACAGCCAAAGTAGTTTTCATATTTTTGGCCACATTTTTCACCCTGTCCATCTTGTGTGCCCTGAATGTGTCCCAAACGAGCATAGCAGGTTTCTTGAAAAGTGCTCCTGGTCTCTTATTCCACATTTTCCCCAGCCCTTCAATAGTCCCACTTTCATCCATCCATCCCTGTTCATGTGCACGTATGATGACACCAGGAGGAAATTTCATGTTTTAGGCAAGATTTTTCTTTTAAAGATAACAACAGGAGGGAGCTTTGATCCATTTGCTAAACATGATAAAACCGCCGTAAAATGGATTTTTTCATGGCTAGTGGTTTTAATTAAAACTGTTTTTCCACCAATACCAGTTACCGTTCTGTTGCCCAGAAGGTCAAATGTCATCGGTATTTCGTCCACATTTCCTATATGTGACAGTTCAAATGCATCTCCCTTTCGATATTTTGTAATAAACCCTCTGGAAAGATATGATCTTTTTCTTCCAGATCTCTCAGCAGCTTTTGCGCTATCTTTTGTTTGCTGACGAAGACAGAGACCATGACGGTCCATGAAGTGAGTATACCAACCTGCCGATGCGACAAACACGGACGGCTTTACTGACTCTATTTGTCATCTTTCAACAATTGCCGAGCACGCAGATGGATTCCAGTTCTAGTGACAATGTTCCCATTTTGGGGACATTCAACAACCCAATTACTGAGATCTTTTTCCAGCTCAGGAAATGAAGCGCACTTTGTTGGACATTTTTCTTGCTTCTTGGCATGTCTGTTAATGTTATTTTATTTTTCTCGACATTCTCTTACTTGCTTCTCATTGATACAGAATTCCCGAGCAGCGGCGCAATTATTGTTTGCTTTTCTTGATTGCTTTCTTTTCAAGAGGGTGTGGGGTATCTTGGATGATGGGAATTCTCTGAAAACGTTATCAACGATCTCTGACTTACCTTCTCACCCAGCACACCTGAGTTTCTGGGGTGGTGGGAAAAGTATCCATATACATTAGAAGCAATCTTAAGCTTCTTAACAGAGTACTTGTACCAAAGGGAAAATAGACCCCCTTAATATTTTAAAAGCCATTTATTGTAGTGGCTGAAATTATTCTCAGAAGTAATACGTACTCCAGTAACAACTGCAGGATCACCTTACTCTAATATAGTGTCATTCATCCCAAAGTGCTTAAAAACCTGGACATACAAAAAAATCACTCACCCCTCACTGGAACACAGGCACAGCTGGGGAAATTAAATAGGAAGAATGTAACTGTCCTGACTGGCACATGGCCAAGACACTGGGGTTGGCATTACAACCGGTCAAATAACAGAAAACTGGATTTACAAACCTAACAGCTTGACATCAATTCTCTGCTATTCGGGAGGTGCTGTTATTCATTATTCAGAAGTATTCAGTGATTAGTGGGAATTCCAGAAAACGTTTGTGAATCATGAAAAGTTTCATGAGCGCATTTGTTTGGGATTATTTGTTATTCTCCTGGTTAAGTGTTTTGTCCATCCGAGCTGGAAGCTGAAACGATCCCTGCACACTGCAAAAATAGTGAGTCAAACAAATATTTTTTTGAATGACCCGGAGTCTGAAAGTTTCTCATCCAAACTGTTTGTGCTCTGCTTCTACAAGGTATTTAAGCACAGGACTAGCTTTAAGAACCACAGTTGTCCCATTCAGCGTGCTTGCAGAAGGGTGCAAGTGATGTTCAATGTATTACATCTGTGGCTTGTATGAGACATTAGCTTGCTACTGAATTTGTTTCCAAGTATAATCCTATTAGTAGTGTTCATTACTTGAGTGTCCTCTGTACCATGGCAACAGCTGAGGCAAGCCAAGGCACTTACTGGTCTGTGGGATTGGGGGGATGGAAGGCCCATGTATTTGCAATGCACTTTTCTCCTTAGGTCACCACAGTCTAATTTTTCAGGTCTCAGTGCAAGGAGCATCTGTTTACTGAGGCTTTTGCCTGAGATGAATTTGATGTGAGCAGAGTCTTATCAAAGGATTTGGCAGGGCAACTGATTGATGAGTATGTCTAAGTTTTGCTCTCCTGTCCAGTGGCTGAATTCTAAATTTGGGATTGTCTTTGGGTGCTATCAATTGCAGGAAGTATGCTACAAAATTTTTATATGGGATTATGTTAGACACATTCTTCTGGAAACTGAAAAGCAAAATGCTATAAGTAAATGAATAAATCTGTGTTTTGTTGGTATTTAAATATCAAAATATGCCATGCTGTACTCTGAAAATAAAGCCATATTTTATATATATACACACACACACACACACACACACACAATCTGCCAACATATAAAAGCACTTATGTTGTACTCATCAACAAAATCCCTTGTTAAAACTAGGGCCTTAAATCACTTAAAAGGTGATGGTCTCTGTACTTTACAGTACCTAACTGCATGCATCTCCTGCCTTGATATAAGTAATACTTCAGCTCAGCTTTACTTGTATTTACAGTCTTGAATATGTATGGTAAAATATTTACTGAGATTTGGCACATGAGATTAATTATTATTTGAAGACTTGCTACACTTGTGTGAATTTACCAGCAGGTAGTAGTTGTGCTTTTCCTCCGAGTAAACCTTTGGGATCTTTTTGTTGTTAGTGTTTCACTGTGTATCTTAAATGACCACTAACTGAAGGCACATGTTGGTTACTAGATTATTATTATAAGGAACACTTGAGGATAGAATTACGCACTAATGTTATGTTATTCTGGTGCAGAATTAACCCAATGGAATAGAAGGCTTAGAGGCTACTATGAAATGAACATAGGGATGCCAGCCACATAAATATCTGAGAATCTTCTGATCTAGCTGCAGGAATGACATTTTACGTAATGGAAGTGGCTTAAAACCACTTCTATTTTTTGAAGCATTCCTTTGTAATTGACACAAATCCAAGCCATCTTGCTCCCTTCTCTCCCAGGGTTTTAAAATTAGTAATAACGAAAATACAGGACAAACTGAATCCAGAAGTTAACCCATACATCTCCCTCTATTCCGCCATGTTAAGAACAAAATTACTGCAGGAACAGAAAGCTATTAAGAAGATGCAGACACAGAGTTAGGGCTTGAACTAAAACCTATTGAAGTGGGATTTGGATCAGCCCTTAGTATCTAAACTCACTCCGTTCTCTGGGTTTTATTGGTAATTCAGACACAAACAATTGCCCAACTGGACTATCTCTATGACAACTGAGTGAACAGTCTAATCCTGAGGAAAAGCTCTTGATATTTCAATGACCATGGGTGGTTAGGATCTCAGCCTTACAGTTTATCCAAGAAAGATCACCTCCAGCATCAGCATGCTCTAATGCCACGGGAGCACTGATTCAGTATGGGTACAGAGGGAAGAGTGGCAGTTGAGTCCTTGGCGCTCATCAGGCAGCCCAACTACTTATAGCATTCTCAGAGAATTTGGTCACCCATCCAAATGCTGACCAGGTCCAACACTACGTGGTAGGTTTTTTTCAAATCGAGATTGTTTTGTGGACCATTGGCGCATCTCCAGGGGGGAGAAATGGCTGTCTAGTTTGGATGGCCTGTACCTCAGTAGAAGAGGGGGACCACCAATACATTTTGGAGCACTGGGGAAGTTCCACAAGTCTGGAAGAAAGTTAATGTTGTGACAATTTTTTAAGGGGATAAGCGGAATGGGCTTAGGCCATTATAGGCCTGTGAGCCTGACATCAGTCCCAGGCAAGATAATGGAATGGCTGATAGGAGATAAAAAATTAAAGGGACAATGTAATTCATGCAAATCAACATGGGATTCTCCATCACTGATCATTTTTAAAACCAAGATTGGATGTTTTCCTAAAAGATCTTCTCTAGGAATTATTTGGGGAAGTTCCATGGCCTGTGGCATACATGAGGTCAGACTAGATATGGGGTGAGCAAACTATGGGCCGCAGGCCACATCCAGCCCGCGGGACTGTCCTGCCTGGCCCCAGAGCTCCAGGCTGGGGAGGCTGCCCCTGGCCCCTCCCCTGGGGGGGGCAGTTAGGGTGGGGGGCCTCAGGAGCGGGTCACCAGGGGACAAGGAGTGGGGGTGGTTAGGGGTGGGGGGGTCTCTGTAGGGGGTCTAATGTCAGGGTGTCCCCCTGAACCCTGTTTACCCCTTCTCCATATACAGCAGGGAAAGGGACATGGGGGGGGGGGGAAGAGGAAGAGAGAGAGAGAGAGAGAGAGAGAGAGAGAGCGCGAGCACTTGGGATAGCAGCTGTCAACTTCCTGATCGACTTAAAAAGGCAACGTACTTAGAGTACAGTCAGCATACTTAAGGGGGCAATGCTCATCTCTCTCATGCACAGGGTGTGTGTCTCTGTCTCTCTCTGCCATACTGTCTCCCCTCCCTCCATTGCTGCTGCCTTGTAGAGTGTGAGGCTACATTAACAACAATGTATTAACCCTTGAGGGCTTAGCAAGTGACATCATTTAGCAGTAAGGCATTCCCTGGGAAATATCTCACCTTCTGACTTCATCACTTCAACCAAGCTTCACAATCATCATTGCTGTGTACAGGATTAAATTGTTTGTTTAAAACCTATAGTGTGTGTGTGTGTGTGTGTGTGTGTGTGTGTGTGTGTGTGTGTGTGTGTGTGTGTGTGTACACTCAAGCATTTATATATCCCTCAAGTGTTTAATTTTTTTCACCAGAGAAATTATATTTATATATGTTGTGGCAGACCGCTCTCTCACCCCTCTCAGGAACACAGGCAGGAAACCCTTCTCTGCTCCAAACAGTGCTCTTTATTCACAGTGCAGGCCCCACCACCAATATATACAACTTTGTACAGTTCCCAGCTCTACAGACTCTATATAGTCCAGCTTACAACTCCAAACACTCAGCTCTGAATAGCTCAAACCACCACCTCACTCTATACCATCCCCACCACACTGGGCTTGCCTTCTCACAGGCCTTTTATCCCCCTGAGGAGGCTGCCAGGTGCCACTCCTCAAGGCTAATTGCCCTGCAGCCCAGGTGGCTGATTAGCCTTTCTGCAAGGGAGGTTTGCAGGCTTCTGCTCCCTCTTAAAGGGCCGGCAGGGCTGGCTCAGGCACTCCTGGCCAGCACCCTGCCACACACCTCCCCCCTTAGCCTAGCCCCATCGGGCTGGCTCAGACCCTTCAATGTTTCCCAATTATATCCAATAGGGCCCTTGAACCCTTTCTCCTCATTTCTCTCACCATAGTAGCATGGTCCTGAGGCTTTGGGGTGTCATGCCCGGCTGTGGCAGAGAACCCCACTGCCTTCACCTCTTTCACAGGCGCCGCCTGGGCAGGGGGTTGTGGTACTTTGCCCCCCTGCTTTTCGGGGGGGAGCCTTGTCCACTCCTCACACTGTAGGCAGTAGGGTGGAACTGACTGTCCCTCTGCCTCAGTTTCCCCCAAGCTCTCACAGGGGCCCAGGGCCTCCTCTGTGGAGCTTACCTCCTGCTCTGGCCTCAGCCCTTCCTGGCTGTCTAGGTCCTTCGCAAGGTTAGTGGGCTGAGACCCGCCCCTTCGCTTGACCGAGCCCCCCGTATGGGTTCTCACGCCCGGCCTTGGGGCAGCCCGGGGCCTCATACCTCCCACCGGGCCCCAGTCCCGCCCAATGATTACGGGGCACGGCAACCCCTCTGGCACCCCGACCCGCTTCCAGCGGAATCGGCCGCTGATTTCCAGGGGGACCTGGGCCACCCGACAGGACTTCCTGTCCCCGTGGACACACTGTAGGTCCATGGTAGCCCCCAGAATTAGCCACTCGGGGCGTACCAACGCCCTGCGGACGAGCGTACAGGGGGAGGCTGAATCCACTACCCCCGGTTGGGACTTCCTTCCCACCTGTACCCGCAGAGTGGGTATCCCCTTATGCGGTTCCCCCCCCAAACCTTGGTCCACCCACACCAATCGGTGTAGCCACACTCCATGGCTGGGCAGTCCCTCTTAATATGCCCTGGCTTCCCACACTGCCAGCAGGTAAGCCGGGCCACTCTTCCTGGCGCCCCCCTGGGCTCCCCATCAGTCCCTTTGCCTTTTGCTGGGGGGGAGTCCATGGGCCGACGCCCCAAATCCCGGACCCGTCGTGGTCGGTCTTCTCCCCGAGGTCCTTCTGCCTCCACGTACTCCTCGGTCAGGCGCACCGCAGACTCCACCGTCTCCAGCTGGTGCCTCCTGACCCAGGTACGGACAGTCTCGGGGAGGCTGAGCAAAAACTGCTCCAAGATCAGGGAGTCCATGATTTCTTCCCCAGACCGGGCCTCCTGCCTCAGCCAACGCGTCGCCCAGTCTCTCAGCCTCTGGGCAAACGCTCGGGGCCGCACCGCCTGCGTCCAGCGGGCCGCCCGCAACTTCTGCCGGTATTTCTCGGCAGACAAGCCAACCCGGTCCAAGATGGCCGCTCTTACAGTTTCAAAGTCTTGGGCCTCTGCATTCCCCAGGGCCATGTAGGCCGCCTGGGCTTCGCCTGTAAGGTAGGGAGCAAGCTTGAGGGCCCAGGTGGTCCGCTCCCACCCGGCTGTGGTGGCCACCCTCTCGAAAGTCCCCAGGAAAGCATCGGGGTCATCCGCCGGGCTCATCTTACAGAGTCCCCAGCCCGGCGGCCGCATGCCCTCTCCTGCCCCTTGACTCACCAGGCGTTGCAGGAGAGTTGCCTGGGTCTTCGCTTGCTCCTTCATAAAGTCCTGCAGCGTCTTCTGCTGCTCGGCTTGAGCCTGTTGCATCTCCAGGTGGGTTTGTTGCAAGGCATGCATGGCCTGCTGGGTCTGCTTTTGCTGCTCTACTAGCCACTGCAGGGTTCCCTCCATCTCTGGGCCACCAGTTGGGTTGCTGGTGTAGCGATCCCACCTCTGACATTGGGTTGCTGGTGTAGCGATCCCACCTCTGACACCACTTGTGGCAGACCACCTCTCTCACCCCTCTCAGGAACACAGGCAGGAAACCCTTCTCTGCTCCAAACAGTGCTCTTTATTCACAGTGCAGGCCCCACCACCAATATATACAACTTTGTACAGTTCCCAGCTCTACAGACTCTATATAGTCCAGCTTACAACTCCAAACACACAGCTCTGACTAGCTCAAACCACCACCTCACTCTATACCATCCCCACCACACTGGGCTTGCCTTCTCACAGGCCTTTTATCCCCCTGAGGAGGCTGCCAGGTGCCACTCCTCAAGGCTAATTGCCCTGCAGCCCAGGTGGCTGATTAGCCTTTCTGCAAGGGAGGTTTGCAGGCTTCTGCTCCCTCTTAAAGGGCCGGCAGGGCTGGCTCAGGCACTCCTGGCCAGCACCCTGCCACAATGTGTACACACACACACACACACACACACACACACACACACACACACACACACACACAATTTCTCTGGTGAAAAAAATTTCCCTGGAACCTAAGCCCCTCCCCCCCATTTACAGTCATTCTTATGGGGAAATTGGATTCGCTTAACATTGTTTCGCTTAAAGTCACATTTTTTCAGGAACATAACTGCAATGTCGTTAAGCAAGGAGTTACTCTATTTTCCAGAATGGCAAACACACAAAAAAGTTACATTCCTGCAAACTCCCCCCCTCCCCTTGGGCAAATCACTGGTATATTTCACACTCCGACACATCTTACAGACTGCGGGGTGGGGACTGAGAGTGGGGGGAAAAGCAATAAATAGCTCTACATTTTATTTCCCCAGCTGGAGAAAAAGTGTAGTAAATACACAATTAAAATTTGCCCAGAGCCATACTCTCAAGTTCTGTCATACAGAGACATCAGGATGATCGCCTATTGCTCCTCTGTATGTTGTCTGGTACTTAAAAATCCTAGTTTAATTAGGCAACATCTCCCACAAATCCAGGGCTAATAGCACATGAAATAATAAAAACAAAATCAAGGATTTTTGTGGGCAAAGCAACTTTATTCTTTCTCAGGGCAGTGTTTGCTGGTGATTGCAAGTAATGCTCTAGATATTGGTGTTACATTATTATTTTTTAGCAGCCCGTGTTAATTTTGAAGCACACAAGGAGATAAATGCTGCAATTTTGGATTTGCAGGCAAGTATTTTCAGATCTATTCTTAGCATATGTTTTTGTTAATATTAATGCATGATCATACACAAATATGATCATCTTAAAAAGGTACTTTTCATGATTTCCCTCAAGCGTTTAATATTGAAGCGGAGTATTTAGAAAGCTAATGTATTTATATGAAAATCTATGATTGCAGAGATTCTCTCTCATTATAGATGCCTCAGAACAATTTAGAGGCAGTAGGTGGAGAGGTTTAAGTCTGATGCCTGTATGGTATTCAGATCTTTGGTAACACTGGGATAAATTAAATAAATACTTTCCTTGTCAGGCATTCAGCCAAATAGCTATGCTGCTGCATTACAATGGCAAGTGTTTCAAACCTGACAACACAAAGGTACAGTTAAAGTACTTGCTGCGGAAACGCTATCAGAGATGCTGGGTCAACTGCCTGCTTGGAGACAGAGTCCTCTGTCTCCAAAACATGTAGAGTACAGGACACAGAAATCATAGAATATCAGAGTTGGAAGGGACCTCTGGAGGTCATCTAGTCCAACCCCCTGCTCAAAGCAGGACCAATCCACAACTAAATCATCCCAGCCAGGGCTGTGTCAAGCCTGATCTTAAAAACCTCCAAGGAAGGAGATTCCACCACCTCCCTAGGTAACCCATTCCAGTACTTCACCACCCGCCTAGTGAAAAAGTTTTTCCTAATATCCAACCTAAACCTTCTCAACTGCAACTTGAGACCATTACTCCTTGTTCTGTCATCTGGTACCACTGACAAACAGCCTAGATCCATCCTCTTTAGAACCCCCTTTCAGGTAGTTGAAAGCAGCTATCAAATCTCCCCTCAGTCTTCTCTTCTGTAGACTAAACAATCCCAGCTCTCTCAGCCTTTCCGCATAAGTCATGTGCTCCAGGCCCCTAATCATTTTTGTTATCCTCCTCTGGACTCTTTCAAATTTTTCCACATCCTTCTTGTAGTGTGGGCCCCAAAGCTAGGCACAGTATTCCAGATGAGGCCTCACCAATGTCGAATAGAGGGGAACGATCACGTCCCTCGATCTGCTGGCAATGTCCCTACAAATACAAGCTTCTCCTTCACTAGGTCTCCATCCTTTCCTGGGCACCAGAACAGCTTCTTTCCCTCTGATAAGATTTCTAATAGACAGGCTGGATTTATTCAACAAAGGGTCTGGCTGTGCTCATCTCTTGTAAAACTTTTTGGATTAGGTACATTACTGGAACGTGTTCAGCCACGCCTTAGAAATACTGATTCAGCTAATGCTTAGTATTCCATATCGGCTACAGTAGAAGAGTGGGCAAGAAAGTCTTATCTCAAAGACAGCTCCTTAAGAAGGTGTTTAACTATTGCAAGAGAGACAGAAACATATTCAGACTCGCCACTTATGCTGCTTTTCATCCATAGATCCTAAAACATGCTGTGAAGCAAAGGATCATCAGTGCCATCATTTTACAAAAACGGGAGAGACAGTAATAAAGACAGTTTTGTTGTCATGCTGCCTTGAATATATTTGGCCTGATTCTCATCTCATTTATACCCGCTTATAAGCCAATGACTTCAAACAAGTGTCTTTTGATTTTCCCTGGGATGACAGAAGGACTAAGCCCTCTGAGTACTAAAAATACCTGAAATATGCCAATACATAAAACTGAAGCCTTTAAATAACAGAAGTCTTCCTGGTTTCATTTGACAGTTTTACATTCGCGGAGTCATGTGTTAACACCACCACCCCATGATTAGAGCTAAAGGCCAGATTTGTGGAGTTCGTGGCTGGAGGCAGAAAGCACGACATATCTAGATGTGGTTGGGGATCACACACAGGAATGGTGATTGCTACATCTTATCAGAGAGCTATACTGGGTCTACGCCAGGGGCTGGCTCAGAGGGAGTGTGGTGTCTTACTATCCTGCTCCATTTAGGGAGCCTTACACCTTGGCAGACTTCGAACTCCGCCGCTAGTTTTGTTCAGGAACTACAAGCCCCATGATTCCATATGCCTCTGTGCAAGAAGCCCCAAGTGCTCTCCTCCAAATCTGTGTCACGATCTGGGTCACAATCTGTGGGGCTTTCAAACAAACACTAACTAGAACATATTTACGTCGCCGTTCAGAATGCAGATGGTGTGTCCTTGTAATGGTACTGCCCTTATTGGGAACAGTGCAGGGAAACTAGCTTTGGGTTTTCTCCCTCTCTCATGCCTGAGAGGTTGTACTCCGCAAACATCTGCAAAGCTCTCTCATTATCCCCCTTTGCCATGATGCCCACAAAAGCCTTGACAGCACAGTTAGGCCATTAGTATGCTGACTGTACTAGCTAGCATGCTAAAATATTGTTTCTTTGTACTCCTCAGTTTGTCTATATGCATCTGCCCATTGTTTTATACTTTGATTGTAAGGTCCTTTGGGGGCAGAGACTGGCTTTTTTTGTTCTGTGTTTGTACAGCCTCAGCACAATGTGATTCCGGCCCATAAGGGTGCTACGGTAATACAAATAGTTACAATAGAAAAATATATCCTTACGCAAGCGGAGCAAAGTTTTTGGACAACAGAGGGATCAAACAACTGCAGTCGACTCTATAACCATTTCCAGACGTTCTAATTTAGAGGCTTTTACTGAGACACAATGTACTTTACTAGCACCTTCAGTCTCAAAGCACTTAACTACTACTAGTTAAACTTTACACCATCCCTACTTTGCAAAGAAGAAAGCTGAAGGACAGAAGAGTTAAGGATTTTGTTTCAGATCAGATGGCAAACAAGTGACAGAGTCAGGAATAAACCCCAGGTCTGTTGGCCCCTCACTTATATTATTTAACCAACAGATCTTCCTCTGTAGGAGGGTGAAGAGAGGTGAACAGAATGCAGCCTGGAATTCATTTATATTTATGGATTAATTCTGTTAGAAAATCTGACAATACGCTTCACTCCCCACCACCATCTGCTTACAGTTACCATCTGTTTAAAAGTTTGGGGGAAACTTACAAGTGACTGACGTTCGCACCACAAAAATAATGGATCGAGGTAGTTCTTTTTACATGCACCTGCTTTCCCCGGTGCTTGCCATAATGTAAACCCATGTGACTGAGCTGTCCTCAGTGGCTTCATCCCCCTCGTCTGCTCGAGGGATTAGCACACCCCATGATCTGTTACACACCCCTAATCGAGGGATTCGCTTTTACCTAATGATCTGTTACACATTGATTTGTATGACCATAGTGCTGAGCAGCCCTGTTCATGGACCACAATCCTCTTGTGTTAGGCTCTGTACAAGCAGAATAAAAAGGCAGGCCACCCCTGGGCTCAGTTTCTTTATGAAGAGGCTGCACTAGCCAAAGACAGAAGCAGTCCCATATCAGATCTTAGCTCCACTAGCCTATCTTCTATACTTACTGGCTCCAGGGGCGTTAGAAGAAGTTGTAAGTCCCTGTAATGGGTGGGCTCCATCCATGCCCTCGGATGCCCAGAAGCCGTGAGTGGCACCTCCACGTTATTTATATTCCTGGCACCAACCCCTATACCATCTTGTGCAGCAAAGTATTGACAGGGGTTGCTTGCCCCACAGGGCCATAGAGGAACAGAGAACTCCCTCTCTTGGGATTTCAGAGCATACTGAACTCCGCTAACCCAATCCTCTCCCCCCCACCCCCCGATCCTTCCTTTTTATACCTATCAATTGATGACTAATTGGTTCATTGGCTAATATTCCCCAGTCAGCCTTCTCTAGGGGAACTAACTGGTGTGTAAAGAGATCAGAAAGCTGGCTCACTTGTTAGCCTCCAGCACTCTGTCACAGTCCCCTTCCTGAATACTCATGGACAACTACTTAACAGCATGTTTCCAGTTCCTTCCTGCCCCCAGACAGTTGGAATGTTGCCTTATGTCCTGAAGCATGAGGGTTGGAATCCCAAATATGTATTTGTGTCTAATCCATTTTGGAATCCTATTAAATTCTTTTCCTCTATAACCTCCTTTGGGTGAATTACTTTTTTTCTATTTGTCTGTTACGAGGCAGGGGAAAATAGGAGCAATCACAGGCTTCAGCTGCGGGCAGCAGAGGTAGTGGAGATGAGGAAAAATATTGGTTACATTTATTTAAATCACTTTAAATCTCCCATTGCAATGTCCTCTCTGATCTGCTCTTCTACTGCACGCCAAGGAGTTACAATTCACAGAATAATTTTGAACAGCTGTTCAGCACTCAAATGCCATTGGGTGGCTTTCAGTGTCAGGCCCCAGGAAGAAAGGAGGGAGGAAAGACACACCTATAGAAAGCAAAGAGAGACAGGGCACTGGAAACCCAAAGGAGGTGCCATTGGGTCAGTTCCTGAGCCAACTGAAGTCAGCTACTCTGAGCCCAGAGAAGAACACCCCTCCCATCCCCTGACTTCACCATGTATTTTGAAATATTTCGTTTAATGAAAAATTCCAAAATTTCTACTTTTTGTCCTGATATGTGGCAAAATGGAATTTCAAACGCTCAGAATTTCCCATGGGATGGGATTTAAAAAAAAAACAACAGCAAATCCCAGCTCTCATAGCTATATATTGCCCTGGTTCAACTCCATGCAAATAAAAATTGCCAGTCCAGTAAGCATAAAAATAGAAGAGTAACTAAAACCCTAAATGTAGCAATGGTCAGCACTGAATGGTCAGCACACTGTGGGGCAGGATCTTTTGTTCCAGGTGCCTGGAATTTGGAGGCTGCATTCCCTGCCTCCGTCACAACCTCCCAGCCCTCCTTCAAGAGAAGCCTTTGTTGAAAAGTGTGTATTGAAGCTGTTGGAGTTTCCTGTGTCTTCTGTCTCCCTGCCATGGATATTAGAGCCGCCACGTAGGATACAGCTCATAATCTGCAAATAGATCCTTCACCACACGTCCTGGACATCCACACTCATGGCAACACCTGCCTATTTGACTTTCCAATCACTTACCATGGTGCCCGTTACCAACCTCCTCTTCCTTATGCGCACCAAAAAAATGTGAGTACCAGCATCAATATGACATTCAAGCGTCTTCTTGTTACCTGTAAACCTGGCATACTCTGCCCAACTAGTGTGCATGCATGTGCCCCCTTTTGCACACAAAGCCTGCTTGATTAGCCTGCACACGTATCACTGCACACACTCAGTCTAGAGGTAGGCAAACATCTGCTACAAAGACACGCGTGCACTCTGGCAAGCTCAGTTTAAGTGAGTGTCTCTGACTCAGATTCACAATCCTTTATGACCTATACAAAAAAATGCTGAAGTGGAAGAAAAATACAATAAAATACTAATGTGAAGACAACCAACCAGTCAAGAAGTCTGCACTTCTAGTCTCAAAACACAATCAAGCACCAGCTGTAACCCTCCTTAACGCAAGAGTCTGCAGATGTTTAGATTATTAGCTTTAATACAAAACTACATTTCTCTTTAATTTTATCATTATACAGTTATATGAAGGGAATCCAGGCATATTTAATTTGAGATGAAAGTAAGCAATTCTTGTTGTTCTGAATATAAATGGCTCCATTATTTCTTTTAAGATACAGCTGCTCAATTTAGTGTGTGTGTTTTTTTTAAATAAAAAAAAATATTTTGACTGTCAAAGATTAATGTAAAAGAGGCTGCGAATTTGTCCTGTGCATTTTTTCTTCTTGCTTTATGTTTCACATTTGGATATTGCTGTAAGTGAACGCTTAACTGTGGATATGATTTAAAGTGGTGCTGTACAGGCCTTTGGACGCTAACTCTTCCTGGAGAGTTTTTCTACAGTTGTTACACAAATCAGGCAGTTTATCACTCCTCATTCAATGGTTCTTGGGACTCAGGGTTGGCTAGATATCTCCCCCTCCACTAGCAACCCCCCCCACACACACACACTTTAAACTGTTTAAGCAAATGTGCTGCTGAAACATACCAGATTGAGCCCTACAAACTAAGATGCTCTTTATCTGAACAACAGATTGAGCACAGGCAACACCAAGCTTCCATCCATCATCCAGTCTCAAAAGAGGCAACAGCAGAAACAGAGGGAGTTCAGAGATGGGGGTGGTAGTTATTCAGCTTTCTGAGGCAAAGCGACGAGAAGAAAGGGACCCGTTTAATTGAGAGAGGAGCCAGATGAGAGAGAATGACAGAGGTATACAAAATAATGCCTGTTCTAGAGATGATAATTCAGTAATCCTATTTATCTCGTAATACAAGAACAAGGGGACTTTTCAATCAAATTGAGAGGCAAGCAATTTACTTACGACTCTAAATAGTACTGTTTTTCTAAAACACTATATAATTAACTGCCATAGTGATTAAAGGGGCCTTTATGTAAGTGAGAATTGGGCACTACTGTCTCCCCACTGTATCGAATATGTAGGCTTTTCTTTTATAGCCTATTTTAAGAATGCTAGTCTGATCACACCAGTTATGCTGCTGCATAATACAATGGGTCCTAAGTCAGCGTATCAAATTACTTCATCAACCGCCTCTATTAAGATATTTCTTTGATGCCGTTAGGCAAGCATCTAATCACTAGCTGGTTTAGCTAAAAAAATACCTATTTATGCAACCAAAAACTAGACCAAATGTGGTCTCCCCTAGCAGAGGAGTGTGATGCTCCAGTCCTACAGCTGTCCGTTTGGTACTTACTGATCTAAAATCCATAATGGCTTTTAAAATGTTACTCGGATTAATGCCTAATTATCTGCCCTCCTCCTGGAGGTCACATTGCCTGTTTGTTTAAATCATTCCTTTCACGAAGCTTTAAAACAGACCAGTGGTCTTGTGCTTCTGAGGTCAGTGGGGATTTTGCCTGAGAAAAGAATGCAGACTGAGGCTGGGATGGGATTTGTAGCCTGAGTTAAAGATAGTATGAACCTTAGGGCTGAGTACTTGAATGAGCCTCTATAAAAAGGCAACTAATTTCTCAATATGCCAAGTTGGATGTTTATTTACTGAGGACAGGAAGGGCTCTGAGTTAGTCCAACACAAGATACAACACTTCCTGCCTTGACAGAAGGATTTTTCCTGTTATGGTAGTAAAATCCACCTCTCCAGAAGGTGGCAGCTCAGTGGATGGGAAGAATCTTTCAATTGAGCTAGCTGCATCTATAGGAGGGGGGGGGGGGGAGGGAGGAATTCAACCTAAATACAGCATTTAGGCCACTACATTTTTCACAGCTCTGAGAGACGTAGGTAGGTCAACCTAAAGTTCTAGGTGTAGCCTAGGCTAAATTAAATACAAAGGTCCCAATCCTCAAAGATATTTAGGCTCCTAATTTGCACTGATTTCAATGGAAGTTAGAACCTCAATGCCTTTGAAGACCTGAGGCAACATCAGTGGGGAATTTTGTCGGAGAAAACTAAATTTTTAGAGGATCTGGGACTTATTGCGCATCGAACCCCTCGCCATGTATTTTTTGGCCCTTTAATATCCTTTAATATCCTCCTGGATTGACTTCAACAGACTAAACTTGTGACTTATGTCTCTGAAATTGAAGCAGATCAAAATTATTTTTATTGCCTCCGTGAAATCTACACTAGATAATGCATGCCCCTAAGAGACAGGTTGAAAGGACATATTTCAGTTCCCTAAAGAACTAATGCTGCTCAAGCACAGTACAGTTTTAAGCTGTTTGCATATAACATCAATTCCTATTAGATGTTCTCTAATAGCTCATTATCAAGCTATTGCCTTAACAGCCCTCTCCCACTTTGCTGTAAGAAGAGTGAGACCATGTTTGGCAGTGCTGGACTATGAAACAGGTTGAAATAATTTGCTTTATCAGAGCCCTGAGAAGGGGAATTTGCTTGGTATTTGGAACCATCTTTTGCAATTGTTCTGTGCACAGATTAGAGTCAAGAGGAGTTATGTGCAAAATCCAGGCACGGAGAACACCGACCTTGGGAAAAGTCACTTTATCTCTATGTACCTCAGGTTCCCTTCTGGAAAATAGGGATAATTCCTCCACTTACCTCACAGAGATACCTCCACTTACCTCACAGAGATTCCTCCACTTACCTCACAGAGATTCCTCCACTTACCTCACAGAGAGATACATTAAAGCTTGTGAGGTGATATGGCTATGGAGGTCATTTAAATAGAGCCTTTTTGTAAGTTCTGTGAAAGGAATCCCTGAAATATTCTTTTAAGAAGTCTTCGGGTTAATTAGGCAATTCGCACGGCAGGCATTATTTTAACTGGATAGGACTGTAATAAACAAAGCAGGTAAATTAAAGCCAAACATACTATGGAGGCAAAAGAACTGTAATTTAACATATACATTCTGCACCACCTTTGTTTCCCTTTGTAATCAGGTTTCTTTGGGAGCCTTAAAACATTTGAATCAGCTTTAGAAATCCTTGACTGGCTGTTGTCTAAATCCAGCAATCTGCTAACTTATTGTGTTGTTGTTGTTGCTGGGGTGGTTGGGGATGGTACCTCCCTTCCGAGAGAGGTGTCTGTGGGTGGGGCAGGGCAGACATCACCATGAGATTCCCCTTAGGAAGTTTCTTCTAGATTCTTCTATCAGTAGGTAGTGGTGTGGGTCCTCACTTCTCCTCCATTTCCTTCTCTCAGAGAAGCAAAGTTTGGCTACCCAAGATTCCCCAAGATTTCAAGGCGATAGAGGGCCTTCTTACACACTGGCTTTTTGCTTCCACACCAGCTGTGAGCCCCGTGCTTCCCCTCTGCACTATCAGCTCCATGCCAGGCCCATACCAACATCAATTTTCCCCACCTGCTGCTGCCCCCAAGCACTTGCTTCTTGAAAAGGCATGCTCCGTGGCCCAGAAGGAGGCAGGGGAAAGTTATTGCAGCCTGCAGTGACATTAACTTTTCTACCAAAGAAATGCTGTCCCTTGGAGAGGACAATTCATGTGGCATACCCATCCCCGGCCCTTGCCCACACCCATGTACGGATCCCTGGATCTACAACAGGCCCTCAAGGGTGGGGGACAGGGAGAAATAGTGCCATGGATGTGTTTGAACCCCATTTTCCCACCCATTTCAAAAAGCCAGAGAGGAGGAACAACCTTTCATGTGCTGATCCATGGGAGATGATCCCCCCCCCCCCAACACATCTGTGGAGTTAGTCTTAGATTATTCCTTGGAACCAGGGTACAATTTATAGCCTTATTTTACATTGTGACTATGTCAGTGTCTAAAAGGTCTTTGTTTTAACTCCAGTGACTATCCTATACACTGGTTACAGAACATTTACGCCACCAATTCCTTAAAATAAATCTAAAAAATGTTCAAGGTGACCTAGTGGAGGAATCTGCTTGATAGACCAGAGTGAACTTTGGACAAAGATTTATTCCAAGCAAACGTAGAAGTAAACTCAGCACAGTATTCTAATCTAAAGCATAGTTAGTTGACTCTCAGTGATGAGATGATTAACCAATGTGTTGACAGAGCCAAACATGCGTATTCATCTTTTAACTGGTTCATTAATTTCTCTTGACATGAATTAATTTATGAACCTCTGGGTGACCTTGACATTTGAAAAATGTGAATTTTGATGATAGCTTGGAAAGCTTTCATTGCTCAAATGTTTCTTCTCTTTGTTACTGAATATTTGGAGCAGAGATTCATAAATTGGTTTTCTTAAATTGCAAGGCAGTCCATAAAAAGAATCTTTATTCCCATAAACTATGTGCAGAGTTACAAAATGATGCTTCTATAAATTAACACAGGACATGTAATCCCCAAATTAATTAGCAGTTCTGCTAAAGAAAACTGATCTCAAATAATTTTGTTATGAAATTTCACTATGAGGTACAACAAAGTAAATAGCCATTTGTATAAAACAGTTAATATTAGAGCTGAGGGAATAAAATGCAAACAATTTATTCTTCGTTCATGAACAGTGAATTTCAGTTTGTAAGATAGTTGTAAATTTTTTGAATGTGTCCACTACTTAAAACAATTTGTGAATTTCTTCATGGATTTTTCCTTGTTTGAATCTCTCATGAAAATTCTCTGTGAAAATTCAATATTTAAGTTTTGGTGAAATGTTCTGCATTGGTAATTTACATGAGTCACATGACATTGATTCAATTCCTTGATTGGATGACATCCACGCCTAATCAGTGCAAACTATGAATATTACAACTGAATACACAACTCAAAATTTGCTTTTAGCAAACACTAAAAAATTGAAGCTCCACAAGTATTCATACCCATGGAGTTTGAAAGTTTAAGCGGCACACACAACCGGTCACAGTACTCCAGCTGAGACCTCACCAACTCGGAGCAAAATAGGACAATGACCTTCCATATTTTATATACAACACTCCTGTTAATAGACCTGTAACAGGACTAGCTGCCTCCTGAGCGCCCCCTCATGGCCAGAGCAATGCTCTGCTACCAATTTCTCCCCTTTTCAGGGCCCCTTAACTCTCAGTCTTACAGGTAATTACAACATCCCCTCCTGCAATCCCATTTATTAAGTCTTTACATACTGGCCCTTCAGGCTCCAACCCCAGTTCAGTCACTCATCCCTTTTAGACAGGGATTCACCAGCCCTTCTTCTCAGAGCTACATTCCAATTCAAAGTCTCTCCGGTTTACCTAGCTGGAGATCAGCCCTCTGGCTTCCAGGCCTCCAAACCCTTCTCACAGGCAGGGTCTCTAACAAGAACTCACTGCAGCTCCTCTCTGTCATAGGTCCCTTGGTTTCAGGGTCTTTGCTACAGGAGCCTCTCACAAGCTCTGCAGTCTCTCCATTGTTTCCCGAGCTTCTGCCTTTCATTGCATCCTTCTGCTTCTCTTTATAAAGCAGTCACCTTGATCTCTGCAGCACTACTCCCTAGCCAGCTATTCCCCATTTTGTAATTGTGCATTGATTTTCCTTCCCAAGTGTAGTTCTTCACACTTCTCTTTACTGAATTTCATCTTGTTGATTTCAGAACAGTTCTCCAACATATCGAGGTCCCTGTAAATTCCTAAGATTCCTATATTATTGCTACTTCTATCAACAGGTCCATATTTACCTTGCTCGACAAATTGATTGGAAGCACAGAGAGGCATTTAGGATTTCCAGAAGTGCCTAGAAGTTAGGCTTTCAACTGCCATTGAAAAAATCAATAGGAATGGGCTGCCCAACATCTTGCTATGCATCTTGGGAAATCTTCCCTTTAGATCCTATGGTGTTGGGAGCTATGAAATAACAAGGTAAATGAAACAGACAGAACCAGTTCAAAGCAGAATTCTCACGGTGTACTGAGACACCAACGAACTATTTTACAGGACATATAAAAACAGTGTGAGCAACTATTTATTATTTGTATTCCAGAAGCCTCAACCAAGATCAGGGACCCATTGGTCTAGGTTCTGTACAAGGGAGAGAGCTAGTTTCTGCCCACAAGAACTTAATGGAATGTTACAGATTAGACACCTAGGGAAGTTTGTCCCCAAATATGTTTTTCAATAGCTTTTGAGGATGAACTCCAAGATCAGACCACGTTTAACCACATTGCAGAAACCTCAAACAAGATTATCCAACTCCCGAACTAGAGCTAGCAGTCCTAATACAGTACAGACAAGATTTCCTACCTATTGTATTTGTGTATCTGTAACATGCCCATCACCATGGCATCTGAATTTACTGATTCCAGCTGGCTCCTGCTGATGACAATGAAAGGTTGGTCTGCGGGATCAGTACTATTATCTTTTGACAGGCTATTTTCCTGTAAAGAGTAAGAAAAAGTGCAGAATAAGAGAGTAGAAGGCCTACTATTAAACCTGTGCACACTGAAAAATGGGGCCCCCACAGGCAACCATCGTACATTATGAAAACTGAGTTCTGTTCTGTTCTTCCACAAGAAGAATGATTTTTTCTTAATTGAATGGCTTTATTTCAGTGTGATTAATCATTTCAGTGCAAGTGGGAAAAGAAGGTCTGCTGTACAATTTATTTACCCACTTGAGAGGTATAAACTTCAAATGCATTTCTGAGAGTTTTGGACAACAGCCCTTCTCCACCCCCATTTTATATTGTTGAGTTTTCTAATCTGATATTATTATTAATATATTAAGTACTTGAGTACAATATAAAAATTAACAGAAGACTGTTTGCTAAAATGATTGACCAACATGTGTATGATTTATCCACCTGGGCTTCAAATAATGCAGCAAATTCACCTTTTGGTTCACCAGTGAAACACCAATGAATTCAAGGGAAGGAGATTACACACACACACACACTTCGCTTGAATATACTGTATATATATATATATGGGCCTCAGCCTGCATTGCCTACTCACTCATTACCCAGACAAAACTCCCAGTGACTTTAGAAGGAAAAAAGGATTGTCTCTTCAGGAATCCTTTTTATTTACCAAATGAATCAAGTCATGATTCCTCAGAAGGTAACGTGCAAACTTATTCCCTGGAGAACTAAACAAACACAGTTCACTGCAGAAGCAGGACTGTTATACCGGCTACCTGCACAGTCATATCTTCCTCAGCCAGAATCCTCCTTTGAACATTTTTAATATGCCTTTTTTATAAGCTTATGTAAAAATAAGCAAGTAGCCAAGTGCAGCTTTGACAGTATGAGAGCTTATTAAAAATGAGGGGCAGGTGACAGTATAAACCAGCCTATTAAAAATAATGACCAGGTCTTTTTCTGTGCCTGTCACTCTTACTGGTTCTTTTGCGTAGCAGAGACATCCGGGCACAGAGACTGGCCTAGCATACAGACATTCAGCCCCCACTTGAGCAGGATGCTATTAAAAAAACAGAATGGCAAAGAGTAGCTTGATTGATTAGACAACATGGCAAATCAGTTCGTTGCACTCAAATTTAATGGAGTTTTATTAATATTCAATTAACAGAATGAATCTCAGAGGAAAATTCCTGCCTGACCCCACATAACCCACCCAGAGACAAATAGTGCCACGTATAGATGCCATCTTGCATATGGCACAGATGCAGCCACAGAAAGGGCAGGGTAGGACAGATATCTTCCTCCCAATCCCTCTGGCAACACCAGCCTAGACTCCAGCCAAGATCTCATCCCACTGTTTTAATGCGTAGCTAGAGCATTACTGAATGTGATTTGTTCAGAACTGGGCAAGGACCGCAGATAGAAAAAAAATAAATAGCAAATGGCAAGCAGGCACTAGCTGATAAGCCGGCCTTCTCTGCAGCAGGGAACCACAGATGTTTCTGAAACTAGATCACAGTAAGGTGAAAGACGACAAGTAAATTCCTACCCTGTTTCCCCGAAAGTAAGACATCCCCCGAAAATAAGACGTACTTCCAGTTTTGCTTCTCGCTGTAATATAATGTAATGTAATTTTGGGAGCAAAAATTAATATAAGACACTGTCTTATTTTCGGGGAAACACGGTAGTAAATAAACACAACTATGACATACAGTGGAACCCCACAATACCACGACGATCGGGGTCCAAAAATATCAACCGTGGTAAATGCGGGGTCACAGTATTGCGGGGTTGCGCTACATCAAAGCGCCGCCTGCTGCCGCCATCAGGATCCCCGCGTGCCCCGCGCTATAAGCAGACGCACGCTATCACAGGGCACGGTATTGCGGGGCTCGACTGTAGTTGGCACCACAGAGGCTTGGTGGGATAATACACATGACTGGAATATTGATATAGAAGGGTACAGCTTGCTCAGGAAGGGGAAAAAGGGAAGAGGTGTTGCCTTGTATATTAAAAATATGTACACTTGGACTGAGGTTGAGATGGAAATAGGAGAGAGATTTGATGGAAGTCTCTGGGTAAGGATAAAAGGGGTAAAAAACAAGGGTGATGGCATGGTAGGGCTTACTACAGATCACCTAACCAGGAAGAAGAGGTGGACACACAGGACATGGTAGTGATGGGGGACTTCACTACTGAGACATCTGTTGGGAAAACAACACAGCAGGGCACAGATTATCCAACACGTTCTTGGAATGTATTGGAGATGCTTTTTTATTTCAGAAGTTTTTATTACTAGGGGAGAGACGTTAATCATAGTGAATGTCAGTGAAAATGCAGTAGGATCAGAGGCTAAAATAGGGCACCAACAAGTTAAATTGGGTGCATATGAATGTCATCAGGTGACCCCTCGGTCTTGTGTTATGTGAAGGGATAAATAACACTTCCTTATTTACTTTCTCCACACCATTCATGAATTTATAGACCTCTATCATATTCCCCCTGGGTCGTCTCTTTTCTAAGCTGAACAGTCTCATTCTCTTTAAATTTCTCCTCGGATGGATCCTGTTCATTACCTCTAATCATTTTAATTGTTCTTCTTTTGTACCTTTTCCAATTCTAATAGATCTTCTTTGAGATGAGGAAACCAGAACTGCATACAGTATTCAAAGTGTAGGCTCACCATGGATTTATAGAGTGGCATTATGATATTTTCTGTCTTATTATCTATCCCTTTCCTAATGATTCCTAACATTCTGTTAGCTTTTTTGGCTGCTGCTTCACACTGAGTGGATGTTTTCAAGGAAATATGCAATGTATTACTCGAATACGAATCAGCAGGGCTCAGGGTAAAAGATGAGACATTTTTGTGATATTTCCTTTCCGCTTTGGTCCCCATCAGAGTCTAAAAATAAAATGGGCTCTGATACACTAATCACTTTGGAACAGACTCCCCATCTGCATATTTGGAATTAGTGCAAATACAGAACTGTAGCCCCATATGGAGGCGTGTTGTCACTTGCCAGAGTTAACATATTTATTGTTAAAACCTGGGAAAGCAAAACAGGCCTTGTGAAATCCACACATGTGACTTTTCTGATTAATGATCCACAATATTATTTCTTATTGCCCCATGAACAGGCAGAGAACATCAGTTACAGTAATTTCAGTGGATTGTAGAGACCACAAGATCACCACACACCTCATGTAGGATGAGTGTCAGGGTAGTTGGCCCTCTGAGGAATTTGGAGCCCAGCCTCTCTCTCTCAGTCCTCACAAAGGGGAATGAGACATCTCAGGTTCACCTAGGAGTAGTTAACTCACTGAGTAACTGAGAGGCCGTTAACTAGGCAGGGAAGCACCCTCGAGTGATAAAAGGTTAAGACCACAGAGGAGGAACTCCTGAGAAGAAAAGAAGCTGCCAGAGAGGAATCCTCCAGCAGACTGGGGAGAAGCTGCCAGGGAAGCCAGCGATAATTTTGATAATGTGGCGAATAAGAAAAAATCAAACTCACAAGTGTGGCTAGCATCGAATTTCTATTGGCCACTGCCGCTCTAAACCCACCTTGCCTCAGTGGCCTGCAGCCTGGGGAGTTGCCAGGCTGGAGCTCCTCAGCCCCTCTTGCCTTTCCCCAGCACCCGCTCCACTTCAGGTACCCTTTTCTCCCAGGCATGTGTTGGGGTGACCAGACAGCAAGTGTGAAAAATCGGGACAAGGGATGGGGGGAATAGAATCCTATACACAAAAGAGACAAAAAAAATTGGGACTGTCCCTATAAAATCGGGACATCTGGTCACCCTGTAATGTGTTAGTGAGAGTGAGAAGAATATTGGTCAACAGTGTGGGATCCATTCCTGTAGACCAGAGAGGCAGAGCGTGCAGTACACAAACCGTTGAAAGATGGCGCCAAATGCAGACAGAAGCACAGGGATTGCTGGGATAAGAAGCAATGCATCACGGGGCATTGGGACAAGACCCAGGATGCCTCATGACCGCCTCCACCTTCCCTCTTAGTGGCAGAAACAGAACAGATACTCCGTGGGATAGCTGCCGAGAGTGCACCACTCTGAATATCGCTGCAAGTACCACAAGTGTGAACATGCTATTGTGCAGGCAGCTGACAGTGTGAACACACAACAGCGGTTTCCCTTCAGCACTTTCCGAGAGGCACTGTAACTGCCGGCAATGTAACTCCAGTGTAGACACACCCTTTAAGTCTAAATGTGCTGTGTGGTAACTTATCACTGTAACAATTACACTGTTTATGGCTTCTGAGGAGAAGGTAAAGCAGGCCTGCTTAGGCAGTCTGACTTGCTGGGACTTCAATGTAGACAAGGAACTGTGCAGTGTGGAAATACTCAAGTCAGGAGAGAGAGAGACGCGTGTCTCCACCCAAAAGAGGTGAGGGCTGAGGAGCCGGAAACCTGAGAGTAGGTCACCTTGCTGGACACAGGGGGTGCAGTTGCCCTGTACTATGACAGTTATTATTTGTATTACCGTAGCACCTAGGAGCCCCATTCATAGACCAGGGTCCTAGTGTACTAGGTGCTGTACAAACAAAAAGGCTGTCCTTCCCCTAAGGAGTTTGCAATCTAAGTACCTGGATTTCAATTCAAAGACTGAACAATTTTCAGTGACAGCATGGAAGCAATGGCCTAGATTTAGTGGTGGGCATGGCTGTCTGGATGGTGTAAGTGTCACACAACTTGGCAAATACCACAAGCTATTTTCAATGCACATTTGTTCAAATTGTAAGCTAATCACCTTTGACCAGTCTCTCATCCTCTTGTTCACTTCTGTGATCATCTGGGTGATACAGTTTTATGGGCAAAAATAATTAGGCAACAGTAAAGTCCCTGAATTTCCATCCTGCTAGTAAAAAAAGGAACTAGATTTGGCAGAAACCAAATAAACCTAAATATCTTGGTCACTGTACTGTTTTCTTTTCTTTCTAATGTAAAATTAGGTCTTCTTGCCATCTTCCCACCATCCAGAAACTGAAGTAATAAATATTAATAGTATTGGTCTGATTATAGATTTCCTGAGTCATTCCAACTCCCTTTAAAACAAAAACAAAAAAGCACAAATAAATGAAATCCTCATACTAGAACCTCCACAAACACACCCTACTAAGAAGTATTCCTATGGTGAGTCTTTTACCACTAAGAAAGGCAACCATTTACCGTATATACTCGAGTATAAGCCGAGTTTTTCAGCCCACTTTTTGGGCTGAAAAAAGCCGCCTCGGCTTATACTCGAGTCAGTGAAAAATGTGCGCCCCGGTTCCTCCCCTCCCCGCCGGACAAAAAAAAAAAAAAAAAAGCGCCTCGCTCTCCCGTCCCCGCCGCGGCGGGGAGGGGGGAACCGGGACGCTCCCGGCAGCCTGCCCGCGGCGGGGAGGGGGGAACCTCGGCAGCCCGCCCGCGGCGGGGAGGGGGGAACCGGGACGCTCCCGGCAGCCCGCCCACGCGGCGGGGACGGGAGAGCGAGGCGCTTTTTTTTTTTTTTTGTCCGGCGGGGAGGGGAGGAACCGGGGCGCACATTTTTTTTTTGGTCCGGCGGGGAAGGGGGAACCTCGGCAGCCCGCCCGCGCAGCGGGGACGGGAGAGTGAGGCGCTTTTTTTTTTTTTTTGTCCGGATTTGATATCGGCTTATACTCGAGTCAATAACTTTTCCAGCTTTTTGTGGTAAAATTAGGTGCATCGGCTTATATTCGGGTCGACCTATACTCGAGTATATACGGTATGTAAACTATTCTTCTTCTCTACAAAATGAGCCTCCCCTCCCCCCCTTTTTTGGCACATTTCTCACAGCAATAATCCTTTGGCCTATGCTTCATCTAGATAACTGACAAAGAATGCTCATGAGAGACCCAACAGAATTGAAGACAACCTGATGAGCATGGAATATTCAGCAGTGAAAGCTCATTTGACTGGAGCTGTTATTTAGAAGAGAGGAAGACAACTGATGTTGGTAGTTTTAGGAATCATCAGAAAAGGCAATGCTAGCAAGTTTTACATAAACCATGACTTGGAGGAAAGAGAAAGGAGGAAAGAAAGAGAAAAAAAGAAAGAGTCAAAAGAAAAAGGAAGAAAAAAAGAGAGCAAGAAAGAGAGAGAGAGAAAGAGAAAGAAAAAGTTGGAGGATGCAGGCGACTCAGAGCTACCAGGAGGAAAGGGAGAAGAAATCAGGAAGCAGTAAGGTGTGTGTGAAATTGATGTCCAAGAGCAGGAAACAATGGTAGCTTCAAGTGGCTGAAGTAGCATGCATCATCATCCGTTCTAGAGAGAGGAGAAGGTTCTGTGCATCAGTCAGGGTTGAATTTTTTTAGTAATTCAGTAGATTTCAGAGCCAAAAGGGACCACTGTGATCATCTAGTGTGACCTCCTGTGTAACACAGGCCACAGAACTTCCCCAAAACAATCCCTAGGGCAGATCTTTTAGAAAAAATCCAAACTTGATTTAAAATAGGTCAGTGATGGAGAATCCATCATGACAGGTTAGTAAATTGCTGTAATGGTTAATTACTCACCATTAAAAAATTACACCTGAATTTACTAGATCTACTCTGAATTTGTCTAGATTCAACTTCCAGCCATTGATGTTACATATTTCTCTGCTAGCTTGAAGACCCCATTATTGAATATTTGATATCCATGTAGATATGTTTAGACTGTAGTCAAGTCACTCCTTAACCTTCTCTGTTATGCTAAAAAGTTTGAGCTTCTTTAGTCTATCACTATAAGGCAGATTTTCTAATTCTTTAATTTTCTCGTGGCTCTTCTCTGAATCCTCTTGTAGCGGCGTGACAACGACACCCCTGCAGCGCCTACTGATGGTTATCCAGGGAATTAGCTCTCCAGCTCCGGAGCGCCCTCTGCAGGCCCACCATCCACTACACCTCTCCAAATTATCAACAACCTATGATACACCAGAACTAGACATAGGATTCCAGCAGTGGTTGCACCAATGCCAAAGACAGAGGTAAAATATCCTCTCTACTCCTCCTTTAGATTCCCATATTTATGCATCCAAGGATTGCACTAGCCCTTTTGGCCACAGCATTGCGCTGGGAGCTTGTGTTCAGCTAATTAGCCACGATGACCCCCCGAATCTTTTTCAGAGTTCTGCTCAGGCTCTTGCTAATGTAACATTTAATAGAAGAAATGCAAGGAAATCTGGATGAGGAACTTCTGCAAAGAAATGTCCATGTCCTGACATGTTTAATGCAATGACATACATCATTTTAAGATGCCCGGTATAGAGAAGGGATCTCATTTACATTAATCGCAGACATAAGGACTACATATAGTGAGCATATAATTGGCAGTTGTTGGAGTTATGTGAAACCGCTGGGAAGAAATCTAAAACAGAACCCAGGGTCTCGCCATAATTTTAAGTTCATTTGATTTTACTTCTGAAAGTCAGGCTATCTTGCAACACACACAAATATTAATTTACTTTGCTCAATTGCCTGATCCTACAAAGCAGCCCCAATGGTTCTACACATTTGGAGAGTGTGCAGTGATTCTCCAGTTATAGTTACCATCTGTTCCAGCAGTATTACAAGGGCATAAGACATTCCTTCACTATTTCATTGCACACACCTTATTTTGCAGCCGCCCAATGGGGAACATGATGTTAGCGAAAAGATATAGGCAGTTAAAACAGCACCAACATTTCAGAGTCTAAAAATTCATTTTATTTTTAAGTTAGTCCTAGGGATCAGAAGATGTTGTGAAAAAGAAATTAAAGTCTTCGCTTCATTTATTTTTATAGATATTATAAAGGAGAGTTTCCTTGCTATAAGAATTGGGTGGGAAATTACCTCTGAAGAAAATCTCAGTGCAGCTCAATGAAAGGCATCTTAATTTTTAACAAGTTGTGCCTTTATTTATTACACAAGTATTGTAATAGTAACCCTAAATGAATCTGAAGGTGAATTGCTTCTGGGACACACCAGCAGCTGATGTAAGCTGTCCTAGAAAAGCATGTTGGTTCTTAGACCTGGTTTACACTAGAAACATTTGTTGGCATAGCTACGTTAGGTAGGACTGTGAAGGGAAAAAAACCCACCCTCCTAATCAACACAGCAGTCCATATTACTGGCTGAGAGGCCAGAGATCTAGCTAACAAAATTAAATTACCAATTGTCCCCCCACCTTATGTTAAATTTGCATTACTACTAGAAGTGTGCAAAATATTTCATATGGAACCTCAAACCTCCCAAGCTTAGTCCTGCGTTCATGGCTCAATGCATTTGCAAACCTCAGCCCTGATGTTCAAAAATTCATGGGATAAGGTTACATCAACAGTCACATGATGTTAATTAACCTATCCCTTTAAATAGCCACTCCATCACCTCTTCCCAGCCCTAAGATACCTCCTTCCCCTAGCCAGTGGTTCTCAAACTTTTTGTATTGGCGACCCCTTTTTAACACCGAACTTCTGACCGCGACCCCTCTAGAAATTAAATACACATTTTTGATATTTAATACTGTTAAATACTAAAAGTAAACCCTATTGCTTAAAATGGATTTACCTTTTCTCACTGCTTTTTAAATTAAGACTAAAACCATTTTTACTGAATTAAAAATAAGTGGAAAAGTTATTTTATTTGATTTATCCCTGCATTTTGCATGGTTTCATTGATTCAGCGGACAAAACTTCATCAAAATGACACATTGCAGTTTTTCAATACCAGAGGGGATGATACTGGTAAAGCCAAGTTTAATGTACGACTGGAGATACTTTTGTTTTTTAGCAGTTTTAGTACAACTGGCCATTATTTTCAGCAGAAAGTTTGCACTTGTATGTATCACTGTTAAAAAAGTACCTGTTCAGCTGCAAATGTTGTCTCCTTACCAGGGTCAGTCATAGGCAAAATGGTGCCTGGCCAAACTTGTTTGGCACCCTTTGTTTGGAGGTGGAGCAGCGCCTGGAGTGAAGTTGGGGGTGGAGCTGGGCTGGAGGAGCGTGGAGCCAGTAGTCCGCCATAGGGGCTGGATGGGGCCGGCACAGAAGCCCACCACTGGGGGTCAGAGGTGGGGTGAGCAGCCTGCTCTGGGGGAGCTGCAGCCTGCCACAGGGGTCAGGATGGAAGCCTGCAGCCCGCCACTGGCACGGGGGTCAGGGTTGCAGCCAGAAACCCGCCACGGGGGAGGGGGGCGGTCGGGGCTGGAGCCCACCACCCGCTGGGGTTGGGGAGGGGGCTAGCAGCCCACTGGCAGGGCAGGGCAGGGCAGGAGCTGGCAGCCCGCCGCCAGTGTCAGGGCTGGAGCCCGCCGCCTGCTGGGGTTGGGGAGGGGGCTGGCGGCTCCAGCCGCGATCCCCAGGCAGCCCCCTGCAGCCCCCTGGCAGCCCCCTGCAGGAGCTGGGTCCCTGGCCCCCGGGGATCGCAGCTCCAGCCGCCGCCAGCCCCCGGGGATTGGGCCCACAACTGGGGTAGGGGCTCACGACCCCCAGAAAAGTGGCCCGTGACCCCTCGAGGGATCGCAACCTCCACTTTGAGAACCCCGGCCCTAGACATCTAAGGTAAGAAGGCACGTATTGGGTGTGGCTGGGATGATGGAAATAACAATCTGGACACCATGGGAGATGAGATACTGAACATGAAACCTCATGGGAGCCTGCAGATGTTGATTTTTGCCATCACCTGTGACCCAAATGGCAGAGTTCTGTTGGTGAGCCCCTCTTTACATCCAATCCTACAGGTTTTTCCCAGCTCTACCCTGGAGACTCAGTCTCACCTAGGGATATCGTCAAGTAAAGACTTTGTGTGGGCATAGTTACCATAATCAAATTACCAACCGTGGCACAATAGCTATTCATTCACTCTGTACCATGATGGAAAACTAACAATATTTGATTTGCTGATCAAAATTAATCACCCTAAGTAGAATTTGTTTAGTTCATTATAGCTGTGCAAGCAGACCTGCTCAGCAAGGCACTAAGTGTAGCATGCCGTACGGGCTCCGTTAATTAAATATCAGCTGTGTTGCTGGCTCCTTGGCTCCCATACACTCTTCTATACACTATTCTGTTCCCCTGCCCCTCACATTGTCTAGTTCTGATACTTTACTTCCTTGCAGCTGCATTCTCCAGTCCCTCAAGCTTTCCTTCCCTCTCTCCCCCAGTGTTTTATTCTCTTTTGTACAATCTCCACCCCCTCTCTATTCCTTGCCCATTCCATTATTTTCCCACTGGCAAAATGCCATCATACAAAATGTGCTGGAAACAAGCTCTTTGCAGGGTAGGTCACTGCAAATGCCACAAGAATTTTCTTCCTTCCCCACCCGAGCCAGGAAGACGACACATTTCCCTCAAAAGACATGGGGGATATTAAACGGACCAGAAGTGAAAGAAGAAACAGTTGTGCTTGGGTCCAGGCCAAACTAACCTCCTTGGAATGAGGCATCCTGATTCCAAAAGATAAACATTTTATCACCCACAAATTACACTGAGAACCTGAGCAGGATGGTGATTATGAAAAGCTCAGGGAGATTAGAGAGTCTATCAAAATAGAAAACTCAATCATAATGGAGGATTTTACCTATCCCCATATTGGCTGGGTACGTATCACCTTAGGATGGGATGCAGTAATAAAAATTTCTAGATGCCATTAACGCAGCTCCTGGAGCAGCCAGTCCTGGGACCCACATGGGCAGAGGCATTGTTGATTTAGTTCTAATTGGCACATCAGATCTGGTCTAAAAGGGGAATATAGCTGAACCGCTGGGTAATAGTGACCACAACGTAATTAAATTTAATATTCTTATGGGTGGGAAAATACCAAACATGCTCTCCATAGTAGCATACAACTTTAAAAAGGGGAAGTTCACAAAAATGAGGAAGCTACTGAAATCTACATATATATAAAAGTCAAGTGGTGTATGTATGTATGACAGCGAACTCCTCCCGCACCGTTTGAGCCAGAGACTTGAAATTTGGTACAGTGAGGGGTCTTGGGGTCTAGATGCTGGTAAGGGTCGAAAAATTTTCGGATCTCACCTCTGACGCCCCCCAGGGGTGAAAGTCTTTCAGGGCCAATCACATCGGCTGGGCGGTTAGGTGGTGATGATGTCATAATACCCCCTCCAACAGACACCGCACTCACTCAGCTCACCGCCCCTCCCTCCTCCAACGGAACCCCGGAGCTCCCTCAGTTCTCTGCCCCTCCCCCCTCCCAACGGAACCCCGGAGATCACTCAGCTCACTGCCCCTCCCTCCTCCAACGGAACCCCGGAGATCACTCAGCTCACTGCCCCTCCCTCCTCCAACGGAACCCCGGAGCTCCCTCAGTTCTCTGCCCCTCCCCCCTCCCAACGGAACCCCGCAATCCATCAGTTCTCTGCCCCTCCCCCCTCCAACGGAACCCCGGAGCTCCCTCAGTTCTCTGCCCCTCCCAACGGAACCCCGGAGATCACTCAGCTCACTGCCCCTCCCTCCTCCAACGGAACCCCAGAGATCACTCAGCTCACTGCCCCTCCCTCCTCCCAACGGAACCCCGGAGATCACTCAGCTCACTGCCCCTCCCCCCTCCCAACGGAACCCCGGAGCTCCCTCAGTTCTCTGCCCCTCCCCCCTCCCAACGGAACCCCGCAATCCATCAGTTCTCTGCCACTCCCCCCTCCCAACGGAACCCCGGAGATCCCTCAGTTATCTGCCCCTCCCCCCTCCCAACGGAACCCCGGAGATCCCTCAGTTCTCTGCCCCTCCCCCCTCCCAACGGAACCCCGGAGATCCCTCAGTTCTCTGCCCCTCCCACCTCCCAACGGAACCCCAGAATCCATCAGCCCTGTGCCCCCCCCCCCCCCACCTGCGAAGGTCCCCGGAATCCCTCGGCTCTGGGCCCCCCCCGCGACGGATCCGAGTTGGGTTTGGTGGGACGGTGAGTGAGGTGGGGGTGTCGGGTTCGGTCGGGGGGTGAGGTGGGGGTGTCGGGTTTGCTTGGGGGGGTCAGGTGGAGGTGTCGGGTTTGCTCGGGGGGTAAGTGAGCCGGGGGGTGTTGGGTTTGGTCTGGGGGGGTGGGAAGGTGTCGGGGTGGGTGCCCAGACCAAACCCGACACCCCCCCGGCTCACTTACCCCCCTGACCAAACCCGACACCGCCACCTCACCCCCCACCAACCGCAACACCCCCTGACCAACCCCAACACCCGCACCTCACCCCTCACCCACCCATACACCTTCCCACCCCCCCAGACCAAACCCGACACCCCCCGGCTCACTTACCCCCTGACCGAACACGACACCCCTACCTCACCCCCCCACCAATCGCAACACCCCCAGACCAAACCCGACACCCCCTGGCTCACTTACCCCCCGACCGAACCCGACACCCCCACCTCACCCCCCAAGCAAACCCAACACCCCCACCTCACCCCCCACCAACCGCAAAACCCCCTGACCAACCCCAACACCCACACCTCACCCCTCACCCACCCCGACAACTTCCCACCCCCCCAGACCAAACCCGACACCCCTCCGGCTCACGGTGCACTGTGTAGCACACAGATTATTAAATACACTGTTCGTTCGGGGGGGGGTGAGGTGGGGGTGTTGGGTTTGCTTGGGGGGGGGTCAGGTGGGGTTGTCGGGTTTGGTCGGGGGGGTAAGTGAGCCGGGGGGTGTTGGGGTTGGTCAGGGGGGGTGGGAAGGTGTCGGGGTGGGTGAGGGGTGAGGTGTGGGTGTTGGGGTTGGTCAGGGGGTGTCAACTGTCTGCCCCCTCCCCACCTCCGACTGACCCGAGCAACGCCGGGCACTTATGCTAGTAGATATTAAAAGGAAACGTCACAAGAGTGAAATGCCTGCAAACTGCATGTAAACTTTTTTTTAAAAAAATACCATTATAAGAGGCTAAAATTAAATGTATACCCCTCCCCACAAAAATGAGACCACCAAAAAATGCCACCACAACTAAACAACGAACACCACGGCTAAGAAGCCAAACATGACACATGCTTTGTGTAGGAGATCCACTTGTCGCCCACTTCAGAAACAGGGAGGAGAGTCCCTTGTAGCTTCACCAGTGTCCTTTTATTCAAGTGCAACCCCCCCACCACCTATTTACAGCAATACACAAGTTAGCTCTGGTTTAGCTCAGCCCCAGCCCTCACCTGGGCTGGCCTCAGGAACGGTTAGCTCTAACAGGCACCTAGCCTCAGCTACCTTCCTCCCAGCTCTACTTCCTTCCCTGCACCTTCTCTCTCTGTCTCCTTCTCTCTCTCTCTCACTCCACCACCCTGGGCTTCCTCCCTGCCAGGCTTTTATCCCCTGGGGAGGCTACCAGGTGCAACCCATTAAGCCCTCTGCAGCCCAGGGCTACACCCAGGTGGCCGATTAGCCTTCCCTAGCAGGGAAGGCTTGCAGAGGCTTTCCTCTTAAAGGGGCAGCAGGGCTGGCTCAGTCACTACTGGCCAGCATCCGGCCACATTTGCTGTGAGGTGGATTGTGCCACCCTCACTCCCATTGATAATACCATTCACCAGGAATAGTCCCCGTGAGTTCAATGGGGCTGATTGCAGAGTAATCTGCTACTGCACATGGTTAAAGGAATTGAATTTGCCTGTAGCGTTAGTTGTTTGCTGCATTCTCTCTGCTTGCAGGGATCTGTTTCATTCCTCAGTCAGACTTCTCTCATTACTTCTGTTCTGAATCCCATTATTTTTACGGCTGGTATGCAGCCGTCCTGATTGCAGTCAATTTGCAAGATTAAAAATAAAATGTAAATGAAAAAACTAAACCATTGACATGAATGCAATCTCTGTGGGGAACTATAATTAAGGAATTGGATGCAAATAAATGGTTTGCTCAGGTATCAGAAGTTGAGATGAAATAATAATAGGGAAAACACGGTTAGGAGAAAAGATACCGCCATCATTTAATTATGACAATGGAAAACATTTTGTCTGAAAAATATTTAAAAGCAAAAATTGTAAAACCTGTCAGCAGGAGAGACTCTGGAAATCACTGAGCAGGTGAGAGCCCCATCCTGTTGTCCTTACTTAAGGATTTGTTACTCACCTAATGATTTGACATTGATGACTGACTCGTGTCATAAATAAAAGGTGGCTCTCGAGTGTCTTATAATTAACATAGCCGTCTATGGAAAAGGGCAGAATGAGAAAATTACAGCATAGGATTTGAAACTCAGTTTCTCCCTCCCTGGGGTGGGGAGGAAGAGAGAGAATCAATGATACTTGACTTTCATAGAAGAGAAGAAAGGTTTCCAAGGAACCTTGGGCCTGATCCTGCAAGATGCTGAGGCCCTCACGGGATCATGCCACTGCATATTGAGTCTGTTCCTGCAAAACCTTCCTCACATGGGGTTCCCAATGGCTTCCGTGGGACAGTTTGTGTGAATAAGGGTTTGCAGGACCGAGGCCTGAAGTCAACACAGAAGCAAACAAAAATATCTGTTGCATTGATGTACCCATGTAGAGACAGTTTCCAGATACATCTATCAAACAGGCTGAAGGTGTTCTACTTAACTTACATGCAAATCAATGGAATTCTTTAGTTGCTTAATATTGTACAAAGCTGATCTATAAGATCCTCCACTGTTAGCGTGACCAGATGTCCTGATTTTATAGGGACAGTCTGATATTTGGGGCTTTGTCTTCTATAGGCACTTATTACCCCTCATCCCCATCCCAATTTTTCAGACTTGTGGTCTGGTCACCCTATCCACTGTACAAACTCCATTGTTATATATGAATGGGTGCAGTGCATGGCAGTGCTATTGGTGCACTGATAGTGCATTTGTGTTACTTTTTATTTGTTGAGTTCAAAATATGAAATCCATACTGAATTTAAGCTAACAATTAATTAATTGACACTCTTTATTATTTTATGATGTAGGCCAGGCGCAGTTTAAAGAGCTGGATGTGAGTTCTGATGAGAGAGACAAGTATATGTTTTTTCCCTAGACCTTCAAACACACATATGGAGTTTGATGGAAGAATTGTTCTGGAGTTGGGGGTGGAAGGCAGAGAGAAAGAAGTGATTGGTGGTGGTAAGGATGAGAGGAAGTGCATAAAGAGCTCTCTAGTCTCCAGGAGCTTCAAAGCCTAAGTCATTCTCATACACTCAGCAGCACTAAGCATCTCAGGAGAGCTGTATGTGCAGCCAATTGCTTCCTGTGACACCAACTTCTGAGGCTGGATTTTCTCCTCTGTATATTTTAGCTCATTTAGTTAAAGTAGGAAACAGCTCACATCAAAGAAAGAAACAGACACAAGGATCAAGAAAAGGAAGATAAACCCTATCTGATGAGTGCATTATAAATGCCTGGACAGCAGTAGTCAACCCACAGAACATATTCAAAGAATCCAGGCTCTGATGCCGTTAGAGTCCAAGGACTTCATTTTTTTGGCGTCATCTGCCTACACTGTACTTCATGATTTCTCAAAGGAAATAGAGGCACACACACAAAAATCCCTCACTTTTAAATGTGCAGCAGCAATTTCCGAGGTGAGTCGCTTTTAGAGACTGAAGTAAACAAAAGTAGAAAGTATGGGGATTAAAATGCCCAAAGGCACTTTGCTGAACTCTTGTAAATCCAGAAACATTTTTATCTAGCACACACAAGAGGGTTTACAGCTTGGTTTTCCTGCAGTGCAGAAGCACAATAGAAGTATTAAATTATTCATGTTTCCTAATCCTACTCAAAGAAGAAGTGACAAAACAATGCTGAGGTGCACTTTTTAGAGACGGCTTGTCTGCTTTACTACAAGTATCGTGAGAGAAGGGGGTTAAAATCCTGGCTCCATTGAAGTCAATGGGGGGGGTTTGATGCTGGATGTGTCTGCACTTCAAGTTGAGGGTGATATTCTCCGCTTGAGGAGACATACCCACGTGAGCTCTCATCAAGCTAGTTCTGCTAAAAACAGAACAAAACCACAGCACACAGTGTAAGCAGCGGAAGGGGATAGCTACCCCAAGTGCAAACTTATCATCTCAGACGAGCAGGGGCTGGGAGCGGCTAGCCCCTCCCACTGCTTGTTACCTTGTGGCTACATTCTACTTTCAGCATACTAGCTAGGGCAGGGATGGGCAACCGGTTCCAAAATTGTATGAAGGGCCGGGTAAGGAAGGCTGTGCCCCGCCTGGCCCCGCCCAAACAACCTAGCCCTGCCCCCTCCCTGACCCCCCACCCCCCACTCACTTCCTGCCCCTGACTTCCCGCCTCAGAATTGCTAACCCATCCAAGCCCCCACTGCTCCTTGTCCCGACTGCCCCACCCCCTGTCCTCCCCCCCACCTCCGCACAGACCCCCCAGGACTCCCACACCCTATCCAACCTCCCCATCCCCTGACTGCCCTCCCCAGAATCTCTGGTCCATCCAACCGCCCTCCCCGCGCTCCCTATCCCCTGACTGCCCCCTGGGACTCCCTGCCCCTTATCCAACCTCCCCTTACCCTACCCCCCTTACCATGCCACTCGAGCATGTCTGGAGGCTGTGCGGCCCTCCAGACCCCGCTGCCCCACCCCCTTACCACGCTGCTGCGAGCGGCAGGCGCTCAGGCTCTGCCAGAGCCATGCCGCTGCTGTGCTGTCCAGGGCTGCTCCTGGACGCGGCTTGCTGAGGCTCCGGGAGGGGGGGGCAGGCGGGGGAAGGAGGACAGCAGGGGTAGGGCCAGGGGGAACCTCCCCAGCTGGAAGCTGAGGCGGGCGGGGCAGGATGGTCCCGCGGGCCGGATGTGGCCCGGGAGCCATAGTTTGCCCACCCCGTCACTAGCTTGATTAGAGCTAACCTGGGTACATCTGCTCGAGCTGGGAATCACGCCAGCTGGGTAACTTAGGAACTTAGGAAACTAGGGGCTAGATGGATGAAATCTCAGAGCAATAGTGCGCAAGGGAGAACATCCAGCATTTAAAAGCACGGGTGAAGGGATACACTGGCAATGTTTCCTGATCAGGCAGTCAGATACCAGCAATAGGTATATAAACAGTTTGCAAAGAAGCTCATGTAGGCCTCAGTCCATTCAAAACAAGCAGTACACAGGAGGAAACCAAAATCCATTCAAACCATTCCTGAAAGTGAGAAGGTTTCTCCAGGACATGCAAAAAAGTAAGGGGGAAAAATAATAAGGTGCTAAAAATACTCACTGGTTATCAGGGAGAGGAGTGGGATTTGCAGAAGTCAACTACAAAATGGCCACTTAAAGCCAACAGCTGCTTATTTCTCCTGAATTTAAAGGCCCAGCTGTGAGAAGAGCATGATGGGAACTGGGGAAAGGCTCTTCTAAGAGGGCGAAGCCATTCTGGACAGTCTGCTTGGTATCCAGTCTCTCACAACTCCCAGAAAAGGAGCTGAATTCTCACCTTTCTGAGGGCCAGGAAGCCAATGGAAGCTTTTCCCAGCTGCAGACTGTTGCGTTTGACACAGTGATGTCCTTTGATATTTTGTTTCGGTAATACAGCCTCCAGCTGTTTTCTGCACATCAGCGGCTTCCAATAAAGTTTCCCCCTCCCCCCATCACAACTATGGACAGTCCCCCCCAGCACTAGCAAATATATATGATTGGCTCTATCTCTGGTAAACAGGCAGTGTGTTCAGGACAGCAATATCATTATGAATTGGATATCTATATTTATCTATTTATATCCAATTTGTAATGGTACCACTATCCTGGACATGTTGACAGAGATACAGCCAATTTCAAGGGTGGGGACAAGATCTGTATTTCCTTCTGCTAAGCAGAGCAGGCTAGAGAGGCAACATTTATAATCTCTGCCTAGGACAACAGAAAGGGTTAACTTGTTATTGCAGTCAGTTAGTGGGAAGTACTGTTTGAAACGGGACTACATTAATGCGCGGTAGGGAACTTTTAGTGCATGCCAGCCGGTTCACACAGGCCAGTTAGCATGTGACCTGCTGGTGCCAACTAAAGTGTACACCCCTCTAAACCACTGTGTAGACAAGACTTCAGTGTTCTTTTCCTCCCTTGACAGATGGGGGAAGTAAAGCAAATAATGGTTAAGTGAGTTATCCAAGGCCACAAAGGGAGTAAGTGTCAGAGCCAGGATTAGCTTCTGGAGTGCCTGTGGCCAAGGCATGGACCCAAACTTGTTCCCATTCAACTCAATGGGAGAAGGAGAAAGACCCTACTTCCTCCCATCTTAATAGCATTGGTTATAGTAATTTAATTGCAGATGATAAATTCTTCAGGTCAAACCTCACAGATAAAATAACACAGCCTGCTTCTGAGTAATGTAGGGAGGAAAGTAGGTCTCCCCTCTCTCCACACAAGTGAGGATTACACTGGGAAACACTATTTGTGGCTCAGAAACACTCACTTTAATTTAATAAAGATTTTATTTTAAATTCATGGTTCACACATGCGGAGAATACGAAGAACACTGACCTCAGTAAAATGGCCCCGATCCTTAGCTGTGGCCAAGGAGTGAACAGCACAACTCAGGAGGGGGACTCAGAGGTGGCTCTCTCAATCCTGGGTTAGTTGAGCACTGGGCCAGGCCTCTGGCATGTTAGAGTAGCTCTGAGGTTGCTCTAGTTTACGTGACTGTTAATAGCCCCAACAGAAACCTAATTGTGTCTTGCCCCTCCCCCAAACCAGATGAAGGGAGGAGACACTATGCTGAGTCTAGATGTCCCCCTGCACCGGGTGACCTTCCCGAAATGCCCACACTGTCTTTAAGGCCACTTTGTACTAGTAACATTAGAAATGCATAATTTCTAAAGTACCCATTAGAGCTTGGCAAAAAAAAAAATCCTTTTAAACTTTCCCGGGGGCGAGGGGAGTGTAAAAATGCAGAATCTGTGATACTGAAGCTTTTCACTAATTCATGTTGAATTTGCGGTATTGTTTCAGTAAGAAAAAAACTTTAAAAAAAATCAAAATTGAAATGTTTTGACATTTTTCCAAAAAAAGTTTTTTTAGAAATTTCATTTCATTTTTAAAAGTAAAAATATGTTCAAAAGCAAAATTAAATATTTCATCTGGCTCAGGCACAGCAGTTTGTTCAACTCAACATTATTAATTATTATTATTATTACTTTTTTGAATTGCCAGTGAACAGAAAAATCCATTATTCACACAGCTCTCTAATTGCAGGGCAGTCTATAAACCCACTGATCTGGTAGTGCTTGAAGATGTAATACTAAATACCCAGCATATGAATCCATTTGCAAGAGGCTGGGAACAACAAACAGCATCGTGCAATGTACTTAAATCAGGACAGCAATAAAATAAAAAATGTGAGATTGTGCAGCTCGTGCTAAAATTTGTCATGTCGTTAATTTAAGTACAGTCGGTTTAGTTTTTTGATTTTTTTAACTGGAGAACGTCAGAGTCTATCTCAGTCTGATGTACCTGGAATCTAGATATAAGAAGCAGTTATCTCAGGAAATGATCACTGAAAAGCAATAGATTTTTCTAGAAGAGCTTATTTCAGTTCATTCAAAGAAAAATCTATATTTTAAGGAGACTTAAGTTTTAATCAAAGCTCTTCTTTAGGTTTGTCTAAGGCAGGAAAAGCGACAAGAACTTGAGCAAAGCAATTGTTTGTCGGCTGTTGATTCTTGATGAGTAAATACTATTTGAATATTATTATGGATGATTAAATTTGCATTGCTAATAGGGAACATGCCATATGCCTCATACACCTGTAGAGTGCAGCTCCTTGTTCGGAAAGGTTATTAGCTTTTATGTTCTGGCAAGAAAGAATTTATGAGAACCCCTCTGGCAAATGGTGATGGACAGGAATGCATTAGGTTTTAGGCTGCCTCTCTCATCTCCAATCTTGTGACGTGGGCGCTCTGCTTGTTTAGCCACAGAAGACCTGGAGCATGCAAACCACTTGCCAAGATAACTGCAGCAGCAGGGGAAAGAGGAAACATTGTGTTGGTGCAGGACAATACATCTTAACACGTGGCTCTGGCATTACCGTTGCTGCTAGAGCAGCCCAAAGCCTCATTTGGTAGGGCAGAGTGGGGAGGGGAGGAGGGAAGAGAGAGAGAGAGAGAGAGAGATAATTATGTCTCTGTCTCCATTGAAAGCTTTTTTAAAAAAATCTAATTGCTATTCTCTAGATGGCTTCTTCTGAATTCTAAATGCTTGGGGGGGGGGCACTTGACAATGGGGAAAATAAAACCCTGATTTAAGAGTTTTGTAATCACCAGGGATTGCTGAAATTACCTGCTTCTCCTTTAGATTACATTCCAAAAAATTAAACAGATTCCCCCTCCCCCACCCCCATAAAATTAAAAACATTTTAAAATTAATGCCACAAAGACAAGTCCCTCCTGATTCTAAAGAATACAACAACCACGTCTCCTTTGGTATTTAAATCTACGTACCCGTAATTAACGATACACTTCTTACATGCTATATTTCCTTCAGGGAATTTTAAACAATGCCAACTGTGAGCTTTCCCAACCTGTTCTAAAACAGAGTTCACAATCTGGGCACAATTAAAAACTCACCCTCTTTCTGGGATGTGGCTTTATTACCAGCTCAAGCCTTCTCTCGCATCTCATCTTTTTCAAATTCCACTCCCACCTCTCTGATGTCCAAAGAAGCTAGTCCAAAAACTGCCACTACCAAAAATGAATCAAACACTAAGAAAACAGCGTAAGTGAATAGTCATTCAACTTCAAAAGCTTTATCTGTTTTAAAAGGCTCATAGAGCCACTTGGTTTTAAGGGGAGTTTTTAGGCACCAAAATACCTTTGAGTATCTGGGCCTAACTCCACAAACACAGAGCACTCATGGTAAAATTAGCCATGTGTAGATATTAAAGTGTCTGCTACCTGCTTTTACTAGTTTCCAAGTATCTTGACTCTTAAGCAGGGGGCATCTTCCCACAGAAGGGTAATAAATAAGCCAGCACATCTACAAGATGTAACAAGTGTAATGTACAACAGGTGCCTAAAGCTCATTCATGTAGGAGACCAAGAGTCAGAAGGGAGTCTATGGTGGGGAAAACGTAACTAATAGACGGATAAAGAAGAATGACCTTTTGCAGCTTACAAGCAAAAGCGACCACCTTCTACGAGACATCTAGGCACCGTGAACATAGCGATGGGCAGGGTCATAAACCACAAGAAGATTGTTTCTTCCTATAGGTTTCCTTTACCCTTCCCTAGACAGGAAGTTAGTAACACAAGAACATGAAACTTGCCAAGTAATTGAGAGATTCTAGTGGACAACAAACACCCTTGTGTGGAGCAGAATGTTACTAATATAAACCCATCAGACCTATATTAAAACAAGCCAGGGGGTAATGAAACACATGCAAAGACTTAAACATTAATTTCTCACAAAATACTAGAGATGCCGCACTGGTTTGGGGTTGACATTGCTACATACTGGGACACCTTAGAGCCTTTCTTCTCCCTTTAACAGCCCATTCGCCTCTGGCAAAATTCAAGTGCTTGAGGAGGGCCAAAAGAGGCAGGGAGGGAGAGGGTGGAGCCATGATTGTTCCACTATGTACTACCCTGCAGAGCTGGCTGCATATGCAGAATGGTGCTGGGGGGGGAGGGGGGGGGAGGTGAGACTGTGTGGCACCCCATGCGGGGGTATATCAGCATGCACCCTCCCCCTGTTCACTGGGCCTTCCACCTCCCCAAGACACAATGCTTCCTGGTGATCCCTCTGTGGCAGTACGAAGCCACACTGTCGCCCTAACATTGCCTACCCTAGTGAATTCCCCAATGGAGGCCCGTTCACTGCCTTAAGGGACTTGATGGCTGGACCTCTCCCCCCCCACCCCCCCAATGTGGGAAAGAGGCTGAAATTTACAACTCTCTGCAATGTCAGTGAATTTCAGGTTGCTATTGCTGCGCCTTCTGTCATGGTTGACAAAGCTAAGGGAAGCTAATGAAACCTACTTAAAATCTTAATGACACACTCATCGCTTTCCCCTGCCTGAGGAAACTGTAATGTCAGCCCTTCTCATCCACGCTGTACAGTAAGCTCAAGGGCATGTAGGTTCTCATCATGTAAATCCCTGCCCCCGACACGCTAAATTGGGAAGGACCTTGAAATATTCTGAATAAATTTAATTTATAAACAAGAAACGTGAAGTTTCTTAAAAGAGCACGTCAGTAAATTACCATCAGGTTTTGCAGCCTTGTCAAAGATTAGCTGTTCTAATCAATTTCAAGCGTGAATTAGGAATTAGAAAATAGAGCTGAGATATTAATAACGAGTAGTTCAATAGGTGCCCTTAATTTGCTTCAATTTAAGGGGCGGTAGGAATGTTTATTCACACTGTAGAAAGTGCCGAGGAGGTAAAACAAAAATAAGCTTGCTGGTAGTATAAAACTAATGGCACGTTTGAGATAAAGCCCTGTTTGCCTCCTGGTTTCCATGTCAGTCTTTTAGTGCTCTCTGATTGTGCTCTCATTAACTTGGGTGTTCAACACAAGTAATTCCACTTATATCTCTGGAATAACACAGGGGTAAAGCTTTGCCAGTGAGCACAGAAATCCGGCCTCGGGGTTGCAGTTTGGTGACAATGTGCAGTTATGCAGTTCAACTTTTAACTCTACACCAATCCTAGCACTTACTGTGAGCCTGCTTTATATTCCCATCCATAGATTTCACATGATAATGTGGGCTCCTGACCCTCAAGAATGAGGATTCATCTGATATAATGAACCATACGTGTCGACTCCGTGGCTGCTCCCCCTGGGAAAGAAATGATGGGTGCAGCGTGCCATTAAAAATCGGCTCATGTGCCGACCCCTGGTGTATGCAACCGTACCCTCTTCTGGTTATGCAAGAACTCAAGTCTTTTGAAGCTTCACCCTGTGGAGGAAACCTGATCACCTACTAAATGAGCACAAGCTCAGAGACCCAAACTATATATAGGAGTGACTCTCAGAGTCATGGGGGCTCTAGTCCTGAGCAAAAGGCGTTATGAACTCGTAACTACAGAAAACTCCCTTCGGGTTTGGAGACTGACCATGTGCCAGGGTCCTTGTTGGAGTTGGGGGTGATCTCTGGAAAGCTTATTAGCATGTGTGGAGTTTTTTATTGTTTTTCATGTTTTCACCTTAAGAACAAATGTGCTGGCTTAGCAAGGGCTGTGTGGTAACTTCCCTAGGGAAGAATCAGGGTGGTAGCCGTGTTAGTCTGGAATAGCAGAGTTAACAAAGTCCTGTGGCACCTTAAAGACTAACTATAAAGTTTTGAAGCATGAGCTTTCGTGGGCTAATACTGCCTGCATCCGACGAAGTGGGTATTAGCCCACGAAAGCTCATGCTTCAAAACTTTATAGTTAGTCTTTAAGGTGCCACAGGACTTTGTTAACTTCCCTAGGGAAGTGGTTTGGTGCAGTTTGTAGCCTCTGAGGAGAAGGCAAAGGGGACCGGGTCACCCAGTCTGACTTGGAGTGGATTTCACAGTGTAGGCAGGGAATGACGCAGCCTGGAAATCACCCTGTCAGGCGAGAGAGAGGCGTGTCTCCGCCCAAGAGCGGTAATGGCTGAGGAGCCAGGATCCTAAAAGTGGGTGCCCTGCGGCACCACAGAGAGAGGTGCAGTTGCCCTGAACTGTGACACTTCTGATTTATGCTCTGCTTCTCATTTGTCCCTATGGACAGTAGAAAGTGTAGCCGCCGTGCAGTGCACTCAGACCCATCCACTCCCTATCACCCCCAGCCTCCATCCCACCCGGAGCATGCCCACTCCGCTAGCCTTCCTCCCAGGTTACAGCAGAGAGCCGTTATGCTCGTTTCACACCAGTTGCGAGACACCCTGCACGTGGTACTGTCCAGGGGCCATTTCTGTCCACTTTAAGGTCCCTTTAGGCTGCTGGGGTGGCATGAAGGGGCCTTAGTGCAGATAAGAAGCATGGCATCACTTTCGTATCTAAAATTGCCTGATTGGAATGCAATTTGCATGCATATGGCTTTGAACTTTTTGGGCTGGGGGGATGGGAGGGAACAAAGCCTAGGTTCCGCTTTTAGCTTCACTCCCTGTTTGCAATGTACACAGTCATGCAACACCACCCCCGTGGATTAGCAATAGCGACCTATTTCAGGACATACACCACGCCGTATTCCTGGCATGTCCCTTTAAACATGCACACAAGCCGGGCATGAGCTTTTTGAATAACTGCCACTGTTTGTCTCTAGAGACAGGATGTACCATTTAAATGTATTGCATGGGCTAGACTGCGACTCAGACTACACCCCAACAATGCTCCCCAACACTGTGGCCTACTCAGACTTGTGGCGCATTAGCCCTGGAGACAGCAGGGATCCCCTCCCCACCAAAGTGGGCGGGCAGAGAGTCGAGAGGGAGGGTCAGAGAATGGGTCGAGTTTTGGCTCCAACCAGCTCCCTTTCATTGGCCTGGGTAACTGAGCCAGCACAGGTAAAGATTTAGCGCTGGTATAGACCAACAGCGAAGGATTCCAGCAGCAAGAATCAGGACTCCGCGGTCTTTCTCCAGGTCACTCCTGGGGTAATCCAGTTTATCCACCAGCCCTTGCCCACAACTGTGACTCAAGACGTGCTCTGCCCCAAGGTCCCTATGCATACGATTGTCGTCACACTGGGTGTCATTCTTCAGTGTGAAAAAAGAAAATAAAGACACATTTGTATCACTGGTTCCTCTACCCCTGGAATAGAATTCTAAAGAACAGATACACTTAAGAACTTTTAAGATGATCTTTAACGTTTTAGGGAGAAAAATAACATAGCTTGTAGTCCTGGAGATCACGCACAAAGAATGCTTCTCCAAAATGAGGCACCATACATCACTGATTTAATGAGGTTGAACAGGCTGGCACTTTTCATGCTTTTCTATCAGCACAAAATGTTCACCCTTTGATAAACTCCCTTGATTATTTAATCTACTAATTACCTTTAACTCTCAAGATGTTATATGGACTGTCTAAAAGCGGGCCTTGTGATGTAGCATTGTGGTTTCAATCACATTTCCCTAAACATCTGTCAGGCAACTAGCAAAAGTTTGTCCCTAGTTATAATAATAAAGTATGATCAATATGGATTAAGTTCCTATTTAAGATCCCCTCCTCCTCCTCCAAGATTATTATAGAAGAAATTTAAATAAGTCATCAACAGAGGACTTGACAAGAGCAGAACATCGAGATTGTAATTCAGAATGTCTTGACATAATGACCTCCTATCCCACATCCATTTCCCACCCTAATTACATCTATCATCACAAAGAAGGTACAGGCAGCAGCAGCATGTTTAGCAAACTGAGAAAGGATATAAAGGAAAACTTAAACGGGATGTAAAAATATTTGAGAAAGAAGGTTCTATATTTAGCCATGAGCAAGGAGTATGGCTCTGCTCAGGTGGGAACCCTCACACCCAGTTTTTATCCTGCTTTAAAAGGAGAGTAGGAGTTGTTACCTGCTCTTGCAAAACCTGAATTTGTTTCCTCCCATATCTGTTGCTTCGGTTTGCATGACAAATGGATTACAGGAGTGCTACAAAGGACAGCTTGCTTTACTTACCAGACCAATAGTCGGGGGTTAGATGTTTGGCTGCATGTGTGTATTCTCCCTATGTCCTGCTCCAACTCTGCACAGCCAGCCAGCAAAGCAGCCCTTGAGCGAACTGCCCAACGACCACAAGATCTGTTAAGGTACGAAGGCACCAGGCCAGATTTATTGTCTACATAGTGCAGTAATAACCCTTGGCAGACTCTATGAGGATACTAAGACATGTATGCTGGTGACAATGGACACAGCTCAGTAAATGTTTCCATCCCCCCCTCAGCTGGACCAAGACACACTCTCAGAGATACCTCTTTATACCCTGATACAAACAGTTACGTGCTGCCCCTCTGACATAGTTACTGACCCCGATGTGGCCATCTCTTTGTTCGATTAAAACATCTCTATTCATCACACTTTCATCCTGACCTTATCTTTTAGGAGGGGCCAGTGTGTTCCAGTTGTCCTGGGGGAATGTTTTTGTACCATTCTTGATATCGGATGTTCTGGTACCACTCTTCTGGAATGTGTTTGGGTGAATATTCTGTGCCCTGAGCGCTGCTTAGGAATATGCGTGTCTGTAAAATCAGCCCTGTTTTTGCCAGATTCTGTGAACAAGCAGGCAGAGCCGTTTGCTCATAGCCTGACTTTTGCTAACTTTGCTTTAGATCAGCAAAGCTTTCCCATTACTTTAGCTCAGGCCTCATACCAGGCCTCTGATCGAAGGGCTTATCTCTCTCCTTCTGCTACAGCGCCTTCCATCCAGGATCATCTCGTAAACTGAAACACTGAATCTGAAACTCTCCCTCATCGCCCTAACCGAGAACAGGGCACCACAAACTTACCTTAACCCTTGCGCTGGTATTTTTGTACCCTGTTCCTGACGTATATACTGATCATATCGCTCAGGGCTCAGCTTTAGGCTGGAAGCGGGGCATGGAGGACATTGGGGCAATGGTGGCAAATTCCTGACATCTGAGGCATTCCAGATCCATCAAGTTGCTCTTCAGAAGTATTTCAGGAAGCTCAGGGTTCAGGCACCCCTAGCAAGGGTGATTTTGCGGTATTCAGACAGCGGGGTGAATTCCAGCACAGCAAGGCATCCACCCCCTCTCAGTTTTGTGGCAGAATTTTAACGAGGGGCTCCCAGGTGAGTCACTTTTCAGCAACAGTGCGGGAGGCGGGAGAGCTCCATGGGGCTTACTAGAGCCAGGATAGTGCATCATTGCCAAGGGAGAACAATGGAAACAAAGAAATAGCGTGACCCTTTGCCTAGTGTGGCAGACCCAGGGCAGACAGCTGCCAGGAAGGCCTGCAATTAGAAAGCTTACCACAAGGGAACCGGGTCCAGCTGAGCAGGGCTGCCACAGCCAGAAGCAGGGCCAGCTGAGGCCAATTAAGGAGGCTGTCAGAGCCCTTGAAAAGAGACTCCTCCCCAGAGAGGCTTGTGGGAGTTTGAGGAGTAAGGTTGGAGGCAGAGTGTGTTTGAGGAGTGAGTTTGGAGGCAGTAGGAGATAGAGGAGCGAATTTGGCTAAAGTAGAGGGGTGTGAGGGGCAAGTTGGAAGAAGCAGGGGCAGAGAGGCTGCTGACAAGTAGGAGAAGAGAACTAAGGGTCCCTCCCAGGGGGGACCTAGCCTTCCTAGCTTGCAGGAGCCTGACCCTGAGAGAGAAAGAAAGGGAGCAAGCTGCTAAGGAGCAGCAGGAAAAACCGGGTCTGGTGCAGTCTGGTCAGGGTGCCAGGGCCACATCAGCCCCCCAAAGGACTTGAGTCAGGGGAGCAGAGGAGCCACCTTGTCACACGTGGTGTCAGAGGTGGGATAGAGAGTAAATAGACTTGGTGGCCAGACCCTTCTCCCCCCAAGATGGAAGAGGTGGTGAAGGCCCTGGTCCAGGCCACTGCGGCCCAGCAGGAAGCTGTCAGGATCCAGCAAGAGACCAACCAGTTGCTGATAACCCAGGCAGCCCAGGACCGAGCCACCTTGCAGGAGGTGGTGCGGCAGATGAAAGCCCTGAGCACCATGGGCCGTGGGGGGCCTGACGACCGGCCACTACGGGCCAGCCATTTCCTGCAGAAGATGATGTCAGGCGACGACACCGAGGCCTACCTGCTTGCCTTCGAGAGGACGGCCCTGCGTGAGGCTTGGCCCCGAGGACAGTGGGCAAGCATCCTGGCCCCTTTTCTCTGCGGGGAGGCCCAGAAGGCCTATTTCGACCTGGCACCCGAGGCCGCTGCGGACTACCCCCAGCTGAAGGCTGAGATCCTGGCCAGAGCGGGAGTGACGCCAGCCCTACGGGCCCAGCAGTTTCACGAGTGGAGATACGAGGCCGGCAAGACCCCGAGGACTCAGCTATTTGACCTGATCCACCTTGCCCGGAAGTGGTTACGGCCCGAGACCCACAGCCCGGAGAAGATGATAGAGATCCTGGTACTGGACAGGTATATGCGGGGGTTACCACCTGAGCTAAGGGGGTGGGTCCGAAAGAACGATCCCCCCTCCTACGACGAGCTGGTAGCCCTCGTAGAGAGACACCTTGCCTCCCAGGAGTTGTCACGGACTACCACGGAGGGGCTGCGGGCAACCAGAAGGCTGGCCTCCAGACCAAAGCCCCGGATGGCCAAGACCCCAAGCCGCTATAGGGAGGAAGAAGAGGAGGCTGGGGGATGGCCGGAGAGCTTGGACAGACTTGGGGAACGGGGGAACGGGACTCGGGGGGTAGGGCCGAACAGCCCGAAAACTGGGGGACTGTCCCAAGCCGGGAGGCGCTGTTACGCTTGTGGGGAAATGGGACACCTAGCCGCCCAGTGCCCAAACCGGGCCGAACCCATGGAATGTGGCCTGGGGGGTATGGGGGATCCGTGCGACCTGGTGAACCAAGTGGGGGTTGCGATGGCTCCCCATAGATATACCCGACCCGTTAAAATGAATGGTATTAAGACCACCGCGCTAGTGGACTCAGGGAGCGCGGTCACGCTGGTCTCCGGGATGTTGATCAGCCAGGATCAGCTGTCCCGGGCCAAGCGCTCGGCAGTATCCTGTGTACATGGGGATATTAACTACTACCCCACCGTCTCTGTAAGCCTAGACGTCCTGGGACACCCCACGAAAGTAGTGGTGGGCGTAGTCCCGAGGCTCCCCTACCCGGTCCTCATTGGACGAGACTTCCCTGACTTTGACAGCCTGCTCCCCGGGCGGGGGACAGAAGGAGTTAGTGCCGGGGTCCCGGAGGTGACGCTGAGGGGTCCCGGGGCACCAGCTTTCCGGGAATTTGACCCGGAATTATTCTCTGTAGGCGGGGGGTCCCGGAAGTCTCGGAGGGAGAGGAGGGCAGCCAAGGCGTTAGGGACAAAAATCCTCACCCAATATAGGAGGGCTGCACTAGTGGGAGAACAAGGGAGCCCCCAAGGAAGGAGGACCAGGCGAGAGGGAGGGGAGACCGACGCCGGGCCTAGTGCCCCCCAGGCGGTCCCCGAAGGAGAGGCAGAGGTAGAGACCCCGGAGTTGGGGCCAATTGGCCCGGCTACGGAGAATTTTGGGCAGGATCAGGCCAACGACCCCCTCTACCAAAATATCCGTAGCGAAGTGGTGGAGGTAAATGGGGTCCCAGTAGAGGGGAAAAGTAAGGGCCGAGGGCCGTACTATATAATCAAGGGGGACCTGCTGTATAGGGTAGTCCCGATGTCCGATATGTTGGTGGAGCAACTTTTGGTGCCACGGAGACTACAGAGAGGCGTATTGGACCTGGCTCACAGCCACCTCTTCGGGGGCCACCTGGGGGTGGAGAAGACCCTCGATCGGGTCATGAAGAGGTTCTTCTGGCCAGGGGTCCATGCAGCGGTCCGGCGGTACTGTGCCTCCTGCCCGGAGTGTCAATTGCACGCCCCCCGGCCCCACTTGCGGGCCCCTTTAGTGCCCCTCCCCATCATTGAGGTCCCATTCGAGAGGATCGCCATGGACCTGGTGGGCCCGCTGGAGAAATCGGCCCGAGGCCATCGGCATATACTGGTGGTGCTGGACTATGCCACCCGGTATCCCGAGGCTGTGCCCTTACGGAACACACTGTCCAAAACCATAGCTCGGGAGCTGCTACAGATCTTTGCCCGAGTAGGGATACCAAAGGAGATCCTGACTGACCAAGGGACCCCCTTTATGTCCAAATTAATGAAGGACCTTTGTTCCCTACTCCGTGTGCGGACCATAAGGACGTCGGTATACCATCCCCAGACTGACGGCCTGGTCGAACGGTTCAACCGGACGTTGAAGAGCATGCTGCGGAAGGTAGTGAGTCGGGACGGAAAGGATTGGGATACCCTACTCCCCTACCTCCTGTTTGCTGTAAGGGAGGTGCCCCAGGCCTCCACGGGATTTGCCCCGTTCGAGCTGTTGTATGGACGCCACCCTCGGGGCATACTCGACATCGCCAAGGAGGACTGGGAAGAACAGCCAAACCAAGGGAGGAATGTCATTGAACATGTAGCGCGGATGAGAGAGAGGATAGCCCAGGTCACCCCCATAGTGAGGGAACACCTCGAGAAGGCACAAGAGGCCCAGAGGACATACTACAACCGCCAAGCAAGAAGCCGGAAGTTCCAGGTGGGAGACCGGGTGATGGTGCTGGTACCCACGGCGGAGAGCAAGTTGTTGGCCCAGTGGCAAGGGCCATACGAAGTAATAGAAGCCGTGGGGGATGTGGACTATAAGGTCCGACAGCCGGGACGCCGGAAGCAGGAGCAGATTTACCACGTCAACCTGTTAAAACCGTGGCAGGAGAGAGACGCTCTGGTGGTTGCGCTGGGGGCGCCGCCCCAGGAAGGCAACCCGCCTGGCCAGGTGGGGATATCCCCGGACCTGACCCCGAACCAGCGAGCGGAGGTGGTCCGCATGATCCGGCGTAACCAGGACGTGTTTTCAGAGACACCGGGCCGGACTACTGAAGTGCACCACCACATCCTCACGGAGCCAGGGGTAAAGGTTCACGTCAAGCCCTACCGGGTCCCAGAAGCAAAGAGGAAGGAGATCAGAGCGGAGGTCCAGAAGATGTTACGATTAGGAGTCATTGAAGAATCCCATAGCCAGTGGTCCAGCCCCGTGGTCCTGGTGCCTAAGCCAAACGGCACGGTGAGGTTCTGCAATGACTTCCGGAGGTTGAATGACGTCTCTCGGTTCGACGCGTATCCGCTACCCCGGATAGACGAACTGATTGACCGGTTAGGAGCAGCCCGGTTCATGTCCACCCTAGACCTGACCAAGGGGTACTGGCAGATCCCCCTGGCCAAGGCAGACAAGGAAAAGACGGCCTTTGCCACCCCGGAGGGGTTGTACCAGTACACGGTCCTCCCCTTTGGGTTGCATGGGGCCCCTGCCACCTTCCAGAGGCTCATGGACAAATTGTTGCGGCCTCATAGGCAATACGCGGCCGCCTATCTGGATGATGTGATCATATATAGCCCAGACTGGGGGACGCACTTGCGGAAGGTAGAGGCCGTCTTAGACACCCTGAGGAAGGCGGGGCTGACCGCAAATCCACCCAAGTGCTCGATCGGACTGGCAGAGGCCAAGTACCTTGGCTATATAGTAGGGAGAGGCGTAGTGAAGCCCCAACTTAACAAACTGGAGGCGATCCAGAAGTGGCCCCGACCAATCCGAAAGAAACAGGTCCGAGCGTTTCTAGGGTTGGTTGGGTATTACCGACGATTCATTCCCCATTTCGCCACCCGGGCCTGCCCGTTAACTGATTTAACGAGGGCCCGGGGTCCAGACATCGTAAAGTGGTCGGACGCCGCCGAGACAGCGTTTGGGGACCTGCGGACCACCCTCTGCACCGACCCGGTGTTGATAGCCCCAGACTGGAAAGAAGAGTTTATTTTACAAACAGACGCCTCTGAGGTAGGGCTGGGGGCGGTGCTCTCCCAGATGAGGGATGGAGAAGACCACCCAGTCCTATTTCTCAGCAGGAAGCTTTTGCCCAGAGAACGGAAATATGCCGTGGTGGAAAAGGAGTGCCTGGCGGTGAAGTGGGCCATAGAGAGCCTCCGTTATTATCTACTCGGTCGACGGTTTACCCTAGTTACGGACCATGCCCCGCTGAAGTGGATGCACCAAAATAAGGACAGCAACGCAAGGGTTACAAGATGGTTCCTCTCACTACAGCCCTTCCACTTCCGCGTGCAACATCGGTCCGGCCCCCTGCATGGGAATGCAGACGGGCTATCAAGGATACACTGCTCCGCGACCCAAGTAGCCCAACCCCATGGTGTTGCGCAGGGGGGGGGGGATATGTGGCAGACCCAGGGCAGACAGCTGCCAGGAAGGCCTGCAATTAGAAAGCTTACCACAAGGGAACCGGGTCCAGCTGAGCAGGGCTGCCACAGCCAGAAGCAGGGCCAGCTGAGGCCAATTAAGGAGGCTGTCAGAGCCCTTGAAAAGAGACTCCTCCCCAGAGAGCCTTGTGGGAGTTTGAGGAGTAAGGTTGGAGGCAGAGTGTGTTTGAGGAGTGAGTTTGGAGGCAGTAGGAGATAGAGGAGCGAATTTGGCTAAAGTAGAGGGGTGTGAGGGGCGAGTTGGAAGAAGCAGGGGCAGAGAGGCTGCTGACAAGTAGGAGAAGAGAACTAAGGGTCCCTCCCAGGGGGGACCTAGCCTTCCTAGCTTGCAGGAGCCTGACCCTGAGAGAGAAAGAAAGGGAGCAAGCTGCTAAGGAGCAGCAGGAAAAACCGGGTCTGGTGCAGTCTGGTCAGGGTGCCAGGGCCACATCAGCCCCCCAAAGGACTTGAGTCAGGGGAGCAGAGGAGCCACCTTGTCACACTAGGGTGTGCTGTGCACTCCACCCTTTGGGGAGCAGAGGTCCTAGCCAAAAGACCATGTCTCCTGGCAGTTGTGGTGTACCAATGGGAATGGTATCTGGGCCTGGTTTTAGCACAGAGAGCTGCCTCAAGCCCATCCCATGTTACCTGGCACAGCAAAGTTTAGTAACAGCTTTTCCTGCATGTTAGGCCTTCATAGGAATGGCTTCAAAAATTAAAATCATCCAGATTGCTGCCTACAGTATTCTTTGTCCCCTCTCTGTCAGTACCAGTCAGACACTCCTTGGAAGAAAATCTATAGTGGATCCCAAACGGCCTGTGCACAAGTCAGAACTCTCGTCTACCCTTCCCCCTCTTCTTCTTGGCCAGCCTTGGGTTGTACATGTGTGAGTATGAAAGTGGGTTAGGGTCCTCTGCAGGGACCCTATGTGCTTCTATATTAGTCATTGTTCTTTACAAACACCTCAAAGACAGACTTGTAACAATTGCAGCACTTTATCATTATTAAAGAGAAAACATATTGGATCAGATTAGTGCCAGGAAAACTGCAGATCACCAGCTTTGTATTTCTACTTGTAGAGAACATGAGAATATGCTCCTCTTTCAAGCAAGTATATACCTGAACTCATTCCTTTAATAAGCCCATTATAAGCTTGAAAGCTTGTCTCTCACACCAACAGAAGTTGGTCCAATAAAAGATATTACCTCACCCACCTTGATTCTTTAATAGGCAGCATTATATATATTTTTGAATATAAAGTGGCCTTGGGGAATAGTTAACTCCCATCAAATTATATCATATGATGAGACAACTATATATTATATTTACATAAAGCATTAAAGATTTTACATATGGAAAATAGCCATTCAAATAGGGTACAACTGTAGGGCCCAATCTTTCATTCCTGCCACACCCCACCTGCTCTTTGATTTCAATAAAGTCTTAATCAAATAAAGATTTCTTGTGGGTATGCATGGAGCGCAGGAAAAATAAACCTCCAAAGCTGCAGTCAATAAGGTTTATAGGAAAACACAAATGGGAATCCCATCAGTACCTAATGAATAGAGATTTAGGACCTGGCCCTTCAAATAGCACACAATTCATCAACAAATTGGCACAAGAAATATGCACACAATTCAAAGGAGGCAAGTAGGGGAAGGAAGGACAAGAGTTGAAACAATACAACTGTAGGATCAATTAGAAGTGTAAGGGAGGGTTAGTTTCATGACCCAGTTTTAGTTAATTTTACACATTTTTAAATTTGGTGACAGGCTCGGAGGTTTAAAAATGACAGATTTTTTGTATGCAAAAGATGCCATTGAAATAATGGCCACTGTACTTTGAAAATATGACTGAACTTTGTAATTAGTTTTGACAGTATTCATTTTCCCTCTTATGTTGTGGTTTAGTCTTTCCCAGGAGAATGTATTCCACCCAGAGTCATAAAAATTCGGAATGACCCAGGGTAAGAACCTTTGCCAAGCTTATTTATCCTTAAAGAAAGCTAGATTAAATGAAGTAACTGGAAATTAAATGGGATATTCCTGTGCATGAGAATTTATGAGGTGAACTCCCTTTGGTGTGCTTAAAAATTACATGAATTAATTAATTGTGCATCAATAATCTGTTTCTAATTATTTTTTTAAACACTAGATTGATGGGTTGCAAAATAAATTGCATTTTAGGCCCTGGCACAGCAAACATTTCCGTTAATGTTTAACTTTACACACTGGGAGGAATCCTTTGAATCCAAGTTAAACACATTCGTAAGTCTTAGTTGGAAGACAGCCTTAAGACTTCTGCAAATACTTAAAAGCATTCGTAATTTTACATATGTGAGTAATTTATAAGTAGAGCTGGGTGACTTTTATTTTAATCAATACGTTTTTTTAATGAAAAATGGCTTTTCAACCAAAGCGTTCTCATGGAAAATGTTTTGTTTGACTTTTTGTAGGTTTCCATTTAAAAAACAAACAACTGAATATTTTGTACTGAAAACCAAACTTCTTTGTTTTTTAAAGGGTTTTCAGTTTGCATAGTAGTTCTAACAGATCGCACCAGTATGTGTGTGCGCCAGCTTCAGCCAGCCACCCCCAGCTCTCCTGATGTTGGGGCTCCTACAATAACACACATCAATAAATACATATACACATCATGAGAACAGCCTATTTCCTCCCCCTCTGAAATAATTCATATTGTCAGAACATTTTTCTAGGCATAAATTGGAAAGATTAAAGGTAACGTCTAATTTTCCAGCTACATCTGGAGGCTTAATCTTAGCATCTAACACAGCATCTTGAGTATTGTGAATTTTAATTTTTATGGACACGAGTGTGAGGCCAGTAACAATCGGGTGCCCAATGTTATTCAAATTTTGCCCAGATGGACGAGGACTAGTGGGCCTAACTGAAATCCTTATATAAGTAAATAGAGCCTCCGGATTGTTAGATCGGCTCAGTGTGTTCCCCCTTGAGGTTTCAGAAAACATCTCTAAAAGAATGATCATGGTCACAGCTTCCATTTGGCTTGACAAACAAGCCTACAATCTCTAACACTGAAGTGCAGACTCCCCGAAGCATGAAAAGCCATGTGTCTCTCTGACCTTCATCCTTATTAGCGAGCTTATCTCATGGAGCCTTTAAGCAGATGATTTTCTTCCCCTTCTCAGCACTACTCGCCCCCTCTCCCCAACATGCCTATATAGGTTTGCGAATAATGCGTGTCTCTGTTGGGTTCGTTAGATTCACCACCCTGCCAGGAGATTCCTCTGCTAGTCGATAAAATCCCATTTTAAATTTATCTCAAGAGCCTCTTTGTGCAGGGCCCCTGGGAAAGATCCTGGGTTGCTGGAATAGGCAAAAACACTGACTCTATTCAGGAACTGCAAAGTGTCAGAGCTTGAGACAGATCTGCTCAGGCCATGTCTACACCAGCAGGACTAAAGTAGCTTTGGCACCATAGCTAGGCTGGCATAACCCTCTAGTATAGATGCACCCTATGGAGATGGAAACGGTTTTTCCAGCACTGTAAGAACCCCTCCTCCCCAAAGACAGTAACTAGGTCAATGGACCCAAACACTGGGTGTTAAGTTGGCAGAGCTAAAGCACTCAGGGGTGTGAACTTTTCACATGCCTGAGCAAAGTAGCAATTCAACCTACATTTTAAGTGAAGGCCATGACTCACACAGGGGAACTTAATGTGTACGAGTAAGGCCAACAGGATTTGGGTGCTGGTGAGTCTTGACAAGGCTTTGCCATTGACTCCAGGCTACAACCCTACTCACAAGAGTCAGTACTAATCAGCATGAGGAAGGATTGTAGAATCAGGCCCATTGAGAGGCAGACTCAGGCTTCAAAACTCCTACCCTTTTACGGGGATGGCAGATTTTCTCCAAACGCAGCCTTCGGGGACCTCAGTCCCGTCCTTTAAAATCCCTGATCCCCTGCACCAGCCCTGCCCCCGAATAGCCAAACTTTTCCCATTAAAATCCACAGGAACTTTGCTACCTAATCTAGTGGGAACAGGATCTGGACTTTAGAAAAGAGGGGAAATAGGAGGTTTAGGAGAAAAGTCACACACCTTGTTAAAACCTAGCTCAGTTTGGAAGAGAAAACTCAGTGACTTCATTTCTGCCCTACGCCGGAGACATAGAGCCATGGTCAGAAGGAAACAGGTCTGAAAGAAAATAAAGGAATGTTGAACCCACATTGAAATTAAACAATCCGGCAATCACAGGGAGACTGAGTTAAAAAATCACTGTGTCCTAATACATTTTTCTCTATAAAACACAACGATTTTATTTACATTAGCTACCAACTGACTCTAAAAAACAGTGCTTGGATACCTAGCTTCTCCCTTTCCCTCCAAAGATTTCATGCAAAATATTCATTCCTGTTGCCATTGCCCTGTTGCACAGCAAACCTACTAATTCTTTCATTAAATAGCAGCACCCAGTATAACCTGGGATTCTCTCCAACTGGCTAACTCCATTTCTCCCCAAGCTTAAGAGAATACGCTTTTCTTCTGGGCAGCACCTGCATAAACAAGGACCGGCTCTTTCCACTACAACGATAAAGATCAAATTCAGGATTATGATCGCAAAGGGATGTGAACTAAAGGGCAGGATTTCAGCAGTGAGCGTGGTGAATGGATTAGCCAGCCAGTTTCAATTAGTGCTAATAGGATTTATGTGTCTATTCCTCCGAGCATTGTGCTGAAAATCTACACCAAACTGACATCACTGTTGGGTTTGTTTCTTAAATGTAGCTGAGAACACCCTGATTTATAGGTCTATCCATTTACAAGTGTGGTGTGTACAGATCACAGCCTGGGTTTTGGACCTGCAGAAGGTTAAGCTTTCGTGTAGAAGCTCCTAACCCCTACAGTGGTGAAGCAAACCCTGGGAATGCAAACTGCTGGGGTCCTGTCTTCTCATAAAGCTGACCTAACAGGTTTAGGAGAGGTGTGAATGAGGCCCACTTGTGGGGGTGGAGGGGTTAAGTGTGATGTCATTTGAAACCTTAACCCTGTTAACTATTTCCTGGCTGATTGTTTTAGCCGAAGTATCCAGCTACCCTGCTCATCTAATTAGGTTAGATTTCCTAAGTGCTAAAGGAGATCAATGGAAAGGGGCCCAGGGGCTGACCTTGGCTGAAGTGGAGGAAGAAAGGAGCAGTGGGAGTTGGGGAGGAGCTTAGGGAGTGACAGATAGGCCACTGGGGAGGGAAGACCACCACCAGCAGAAGCAGTTAGCTGTAGAAGCTTGTGGAAGGCTCTTTCTGCAATGCTCAGGCTCCTCTATGATTCGCAGCAGTTGACAAAAGGACATGCAAATATTAGACTCCAGAGGGAGCGGCAATCTTTGTTTACAGCTGCAGACAGCCGATACCTTTTCCTGCAGCTGCCAAAGAAGCAGAAGGGCCATCGATTGCTTCTGCCAAGCGAGCGGTGGCAAGCGGGAGAGCTGAGATCCAAGCTGCAAGCATGGACAAACTTCAGCTGCGTTATCTGTCTCACTTTCCTGCTCAGCATCCTTGAGACTTTCAAAGGGACACAACAAATCATGCAGGTCGTTTGCAGACCAATTTTCAGGTAAGGCCAAAGATCGCCTTGGACCGATGGAGTCTCACTCCTGTCGCAGTTTCAAAAACATTTACAGAGGCCATATCTATATGAACGGGCCTCAGCTGTGGAGCTGTTGCCACATCCTACAATCTATGGAAGGAGTTTACCCCATTGATGTAGGTAATCCACCTCCCTGATTGCTCAAGCCATGGCTACACCCAGGGTTAGGTGTTTAGGAGTGTGAATTTTTCACACCCTGAACAACATCATTAGGTGAATCTAAATTTTAAATCTAGACCACACCTGAGTTTCTATGACTACCAAGTGAGCAACATATTTCAGAGTGGTAGCCATGTTAGTCTGTATCCACAAAAAGAATGAGGAGTACTTGTGGCACCTTAAGAGACTAACACATTTATTTGGGCATAAGTTTTCGTGGGCTAAAACCCACTTCATCAGATGCAAGTGAGCAACAGCTCTCCAGAGCTACCTCCAAGGTTGTCTCTTTGTGCAAACCTCTTTGGAAGTACTTATCCTTTGTAAAGACACTTTTTCTATCATGAATCTGAGCTAACTACCATTTCCTAAAAGAGACATGCCTGCCTTCAGGAAGTCATGGGAAAACCTCAGTGCTAACCCAGCCCTTACCCTGCACTCCACTTCAGAGTTGGGAGCATGGATCAGTGTTCCCATTGCAGGCCTCATCAATATTCAATCCAGGCGAGGGAAGCTAATGATCCAACCAGCAGACCAAATTCACTGATGAATCCTGGTCACAGGCCAGCTGAGGCACCTTGAACACATGCTAAGAAGTAGTAGTTCAGAGTTTCTTATTCTATTCTGTTAGGATGATGTTGTCAAGTGTGAGTAAAGATTTAAAAAAGGGGAAAAAGGCACCTATTTGCATCTTTAGGTGCTTAAATCTGGCCCTACCCGATTTAGGAGCCTACATCCCATTCTCAATTGAGACTTAGGCACTTAGGAAAGTGACTTGGAAAGTGGTTAGGTAAGCTCCTATATGACGTAGGCTTTTTAAAATGTATCCTAAGTTTTTGCAAGCTTTACCGATCATCTTCAGGATTCTGGCTTAAGAGCCTTTTTCAGATGTTAGGTCCAGTTTAATCCCAGCTAGTGTTTTCTTGTGATGTAACAATCCCTTCAAGACATCTGCATGCGGGACACTATACAAATAGAAGAGGTGGATTAATTTATTGAGCCTTTTCTTTTAACTCCCGGAGTAGAACCTATGAATGGTGATTTTTCCAATGTCCCCTATGGTTGTATAGTTGCAAAAATAGCCAAAATGATCTGTTCTGAGAGCCTGTGTCTTATATTCAGTTAATTCTTCTTGAAAATGTAGCTTATTTGCCAGAATACACATGGTGCTCAAAGCCCAGAACACTTAATCTACTCTGGCAATACTGTTTCAGCGTAATATGCATTCAAAGGGAAAATTCACACACCTAGGAATGGATGATGTAAAGCTGTATTAACTCAGATGGGAAGGGAGAAGCATTCTGTGAAATAGAGAAATGAATATCTTACAGAGGGAAAATAAACCCAGGGAAAACTTCTGTTCTGAAGAACCATGAACCCCTTTGAATCTCAGGCATATAAGTGCATTTCACATTTGAAATCCTGCATCCAAACACCTCCCCCATCACTTTCATTCCAGTTTGGATCCAAATCAAGAAGGGCCCTATTTTCCAGTTCAGGTTTGGCTACAGCTGATATCTTGAGCTGTCAGTCACATCAGAACCCTGGATTCTGGCTTTGATTTCAACTCATAGCCTAAACTGTGCGTAGTGCTTCATGAAATCCACCGACATTCAGAAAGGTCCAGCAAAACAAACTCAGCAAGTTCAGTTCATACCACCTGCTTGGTTCCTTTGCAGGTTTCAGCGTCATGCAACAATACATGCGCGTCTCAATGTCCATTCCAGCAGAAACAAATATGGTGACTTTGGCTATTTTTTTTTTCTGTGGGACACAAGGAGTGGTGGCGGCCCAAGGAGCACAGCAGGTAGCCATTCTGAACAGACTGTGGATGATTAAAGGCAGAAACTTTGCCTTGTTTGAGCTTCTGTCTTACATGATATTTTTACTGATTGAATTGTTTCAACCTTCTTCCATAGCGTTTATGTCCTGTAGATCTGTCCTTTGTGCCACAAAGACATTATTCCCTACCTGGATCTACAAACCGATCTAAGAGTATTTTTAGCTGATTCCAGCATGCGGCTCATGTAAGATCATACTGAAAATGGACTTGCAAGATAGCCACAGTCTCGGTGCTTTAGCCAGACCCTGCCCTGTATATCATTACGCCCAAACTCTGATTATCCACTGGGAAACAAACATTCAAACCAATCCTCATGGAAAATATCACTAAGTTGATAATTATCAAGTGGCATTTTAGCACTGCTGATGGGTTCTGCAGCAATTTCGATAATAAATCATTATGAAGGCAATTTCACCAGGTTTCTTATTTTTGTGAGTATTTTCTCATCCTCGTCACTACTAAATGCAAAAACTGCAATGCTGAGATTGAGCAGTGAACATTTAAAGAGTCATAAATGCATATATATTACAGTATTATTTCCTACAGCAACCAGGACTTCATTTTTTATTCTTTATATTGCAGTAGTGCCTAGAGGGTCAATCCCAAATGCTAGTGCTAGGCATGAGGAAAGACTATGGAGGAACTTATGCCCAGATCCCAAGAATTAGGTGCCTATATACTTTGAGGATCTGGGCTCTAGGGTTTAGCTAGACCAGCCAACTCATGTGAGAGCTACAGACTGCTGTGCCTTCACTAGCCGTCACCCCATGGTAGCTCAAATGAGTTAAGAACACAACCTTGCCCCTTGGGAAGAGAAGGTCCCTGGGGTTCTTTTGTGGAACAAATGGACCGTTGTTTTCCAGCCTGAGAAAACTTGGAGAGGGAGCAAGAAGCAGCACTGCCAGCCATGATGAAGATAATTACTGAAGAGGAAGGAAGCAGAACTTGCGCACTAAGTTCACTTTTTACTTTTATTTTCAATTTTCTCACTGGAATCCCCCATCACTGGGGAGTTCAGTGCCAGCCCTGGTTAAGCGAGCAGCAGGCACTGAGCACATTATCTGAGGTTCCCGCGTCAATGGACGCCAGCCAAGTTACAGCTGCCAAACCGATCATTTGTCCGAATAGCTGGGGCCAGCTGGCCTCTGGAATACTAAATGCCAGATGGGATCTAGTGCATCTAGTGACCCTGGCTAGCAACAGCCATGCTGCCTGCAAGCTGCACCTGACGCATTTGGCTTAGGAAAGAAGGGAACGTGACGGAGTAGAAGAAGAGTGGGGATGGACGTCTGGGAGGATTGCTCTGGGCCCATCCCCACCGATGCCCAGACCACTGTCAAGTGAATTCCAACCCCTGCAGACCCACAGCCTATATGGTACTGATGGAATTACAGTCAGCTACTCTGCTATCACAACCAGCCCTGTCTAGCCTCCCAACTCTCCAGGTCTTAATATAGATATAGATATATACCTATCTCCTAGAGCTGGAAGGACCTTGAAGGTCATCGAGTCCAGTCCCCTGCCTACACTAGCAGGACCAAGTACTGTCCCCTGACAGATTTTTTGCCCCAGATCCCTAAATGGCCCCCTCAAGGATTGAACTTACAACCCTGGGTTTAGCAGGCCAACGCTCAAGCCACTGAGCTATCCCTCCCCCCACTTAGAGGGGAACAGCATCATTTACACTGATGAATGTGGAGAGCAACTCCACCGAAATCAGCTCCCAGCGTTAGACGAAAGCTACCGACTAAGCAACGGTTACACCTGTTTGGCTTTAATTATTTTAAAAGGTGTAGGGCTGACGTGATACTTGTTAACACTTGTTGTGGCACAAATGGGCCATGGAGTTTTTATAGCCTATTGGGGGCAGGGCCTCGGAAAGAAAAAGGTTGTGACCTCCTGACCTAGGGGACAAGCGGTTCTCAGCATGACCATCTCTTGAGTGTAGGCAAGTCTAGAGTCTGGCATCAGCACTACAAGTCAAGCTAGTTGGGAAGGACAGGAGCATTTTAAAGCATTTTGACTACTTCCAGCAGTTGCAGTTTTTGTGTTGATCTCTTCTGTAGTCCTGTTTACTTTCACAGGCAACGCTGATGTTATACAACTATGCTCCCTTAAATTCATCTCGGATTCTATTTGCTGAATTCCTTTTTTTCCCTAGGTTGTCAACACCGTCCATCTGCAGCAGTTTGCAGGATCTATTTTTAAAAAAAGCTGTGCTGTAAAGTATCTTGTTCTACGTAAAATGCGACCAGGCTGAGCAAGCTTCTCCCAGCATCCCTCGAAGTTTCTCTGTCATCTACTTCACTGTAGATAGATGGTCACGTGCTAAAACCTTTAGGAACACTTTCCTGGATGGCGGCATTCTCAACTTAAATATACGGATCACTCCTTTCTTAGTACGAGTTTGATCTTTTTATTACCGTAGTGCCACTAGGATTGAGCCCCATTGTGCTGTACAAAGACAAAGGGAGGAATGGTCCCTGCCCCCAAAGAGTTTACCGTCTAAGAAAAGTGAAATACAAAGGTTACAAAGAGGCATCATATAAACCTGTGTAAAGAGGTGGTTGTGAGGTGGTTGACTGATCCGGTGCATCACCCCACAGATGGTGTTAAAGCTTTAGCTTCTTTCTCCTGGACTACAGTATTAAGGCTCAAATCCTCAAAGGTATTTAGGAACCTAAGTTCCGTTGATGTCAATTAGAGCATAGGTGCCTAAATACCTTTCACAGTCTGGGGTTAACTGCTTAATGTCCATATAAAATGAGAACAGACTCAGGCCCCAGATCATGGACTCCACAGTAAGGGCAACGTGACATAAAAAGGAAGTTAGATCTGGATTTCTCAACCCACGGGGCATGACCCAAACTTGGGTTGCCAGAATGCGTTACAGGGTCACCGGGCTGGGTGGGTTCAGCTCGGGGGGGGGGGTGGGGTGGAGGTCACAGGGCTGCCCAGGTTTGGGCTTTCATCTGGATGACTGGAGGCTGGCCAGGCCAAGTCTGAGTGAGTGGCACTGTAGCTCTGTCCACCATTTCTCAATGGCCAGAGGGGGGAGCTGAGACCAGCCAGCCCTGCAGGACAGGAACTGGGAGGAAGCAGTTAGTGTCACATTCTCCAGTGAGCACTACCCCCCCTGACATATGCCCGATGGCCAGAAGACACCCTGTCTTCCATTCCCTATGACCTACCCTGCAGCCTGGGCCTCCCAATCTACCTCTTTCATAGCACCCGTCCTGGACTCCAGCACCCCCAGATCTTCCTTCACTGCTCTTCCATCTTCTTCTGCCCCCATCCCTTTATCCTCCTCTGCCTCCAATGGTCTGTGTGTGGAGGCTGTGTGCATTATTAGAGAATTATCAGCTCACCATGCCTCCTCCACACTCTGGTGCACCAATATTCTTCCTCACTACATCCCCCAGATCTTCCCACTTCCCCTCCTGGCCTCTAAATCCCTCCACCCTTTACCCTCCGCCCGCCCCAGGGGCTGTGGCAGGGGGGTGGGGGACTGTTTTTGGGTGGTGTCTTTGCTCATTGCCCCTCTCCCAGTAGTTGTTGGGAGGTGGGGGGTTTCTCTAGTTATTCACATATGACCATAGTGGCTGGAATCTTAGCTCTCAGGCCCTAGACCATGGAACCCTAGACCATGGACCCCTGTGTAGGATGGGGACGGGAGGAGGGGTAGCTCTAGGTTGAGACAGGCCAACAAGGTTTACAAATAGCTCCTCATCCCGGAAAGGTTGAGAACCACTGAGTTAGGAGGGTTCTCTGGTGGTTAGAACAGGGGACTCCCAGTTGAACTTCTCAGGTTACATTCCTAGCTCCACCACGAATTTGCTGAGTTTGACTTTAAAAAAATTATTGAGTCCCCCCATGTCTCAGTGTTTCCATTTATAGAGGGGGCATAATAACACCTGATCTATTTTGGAGGGTATTCTGAACATTAGTTAGTTAATTACTACAGAGGTGCTCCAAAAGGAACAAGTGTTATTTTTGTTGTGATATTCATTAGCACTAACTTCTTCGCAAGGCACATGTCAACAGCAATAGTGCGAGTTGTCTGGAGAGAGTCTCTTATCATCCTTAGATTTACAACACATTCTCATTAAATTATACTCCACACAGGCCCTGTGGAATCTGGGGTATTATATTGAACCTGGTGTAGAAACAAAAATAAATGCCAGATTAAAAAGAAATTCACTTTATTGCAGGATTTTTAAGTTTTAGTTCCTAGTCTGGGCGGGTGCTGCATCCATGCCTTCTACGTCGTGCTGAGTACTTTCAACTTGTATCGGCCTCAAAGGGAATCAAGCTAGCAGGAGGAAATCTACCCTTAGTAGGACCAGCCATGGATGCAAGTGGAGTTTTGAAAACTGGTGATTTCAAGCGATGCATGAGTGTACCTGTATTTAAGCCTAGGACTGGCATTTGGGAACTACACTCTGTCACCTGAATAACAGCCCATCTCCGGTGCCTAGTGGGGATTTGCAGTTACCAAAAATGGGCTACGTCATAGAATAACGGCATGTGTCCTGAGGTTTTGTAGGGAGCCTTTATAAAATGCCCTGCTGATGAGCAGTTGTGCTCTGAAAACTGCTGTACAAAGATGGGAGGGAACGAGGTGGCCTGGTTATTACAGTCTGGTCTGCAAGACCTTTATCTTGTATGTGGGAAGGAAAGAACTCAGGCTGACTATCCGATCCCAGGCTGAGACTGCAGGGAAGAGAGTTGAGGGTGGAGGGAAAAAAAATCATTTTTATACTTGTAAATTGAGTACCTTTGACATGAATTATGCCGAGAAACAGTAAGCACGGTGCCATTAGTACGCCATGCTTACAGTCATGTTTCAGAGAAGAAATACACATTTAAACCTTCATAACTATTCTTATTCCTACTTCATGCCAACTCTCAGCCTACTGGAAAAGGCAAGAAGATAAATTACAAACAAACAAAGTGGCTGGAGCAGTAAAATATCTCACAATAACTACTATACAGAATACTCACCATGCTTCTTTGAAGGAGGAACCTCGGGCAGAGTTAGTTGGTAAAGGAGAGTGCCTATTTCATATGAAAAAGGACATTTGGGGCTTTACTGAGGTCAGTCACCATAAGTACAGCTGAAGTCTTCTTATTTGCAATTCCTAGTGAGATATCGCTGCAAATTCAAAGTACTGATCGCAACCAGCCGTCTGTCATGCTAAGTGATGAGGGAAGCAACTGTTACTGATCTCCCGAGGATAGAAAGGAAGAAGCCAGTCAACATCCATCATCTGCTTTTCCTTCAGAGACAAGAAAAACTCATTTATAGCCTTATCTCTAGGACAGACAGAGAAGGCACAATGCAAAGATTCCGGCTATTACATACCAAGTGGTTAGTGGTCTCTTCTGATAAGAGGTGTAAATTAAAGGAATTAATAGCACTTCTGTTTCTCTGCTAGTGTCCTTGCTTAACATTGTCTTGCTGCAGTGCTAAAGAATAAAATATGAACAGTGTTCCACAGAAGAGGCATTGGAGATTCTCAACCTCTGCCGCTGTACTGTAGGGTGGATGAGGCTCTCATCACGAGAGGACAAGCAGGGCTGTGCTACTGAAGACGTTAAGTGGAAGAGCACTGAAGGCAGCAGGTGATAGTGGTGACAGAAGAGTCACCATTTAAGTCTTTTTACTTGGCAAGTAGTTCATATTCTCACAGCATTCCCCGGACGTCCCCAATGTGAACAACATGTAGTGAAGTACAAGGACTAGGGCAGTAATGTTCTGGACTTGCAACGGAAAAGCAGTGGAAACCACTGGACTGATCGCTAACTAGCATTTCTTTAAAAAATCAACAACCATCTTTCAAATCCCAGGTGTGAGCAGCATTATTAAATGGGCACATGAGGAGCCCATTAGCCTGCCCTGAAACACCACATAATGCTGTGGTCTGAAGTCAGCTGGCTGTCACAGGCCCCCAGACTCCACGATCAGGTTCAGACCTGCGTGTTCTGATCCAGGGTTTTGTCTGAAGCGGAGAGCAGGGGCTGTTTCCAGTCTGCTCTCAAACAGTTCACACACAGGGTCAAGCCAACGCGCTCCTGTCCTGGGATTTGGCTTTACTTGTCACAAAATAAGCAAGGATCCAAAAAAGTTCAGTTCAAACCTTTGCCCCCCAGCTTGGCTACTCCCAAGGTTTGGGACCATTCTGTCCATACTCTAGATCATTGGTTCTCAAAGTGGGGGGGGGGTCACGACCCGGTTATGTGGGGGTCTCACGGCTCTGATCTCTGCTGCTGCCGCAGGCGGCCCCAATCCTGGTCCCTGCGGCTGCCAGCACCCCCCTCCCCCTGGCCGGCTCCCAGCGCCTCCGCAAGCCTGGCCCTGGTCACGGTGAGTCCGGCCCCGGCGGGCTCCCAGCACCCCACCCCCCACCCCAACATGACTCCAGCCCCGGCAGACTCTCTGCACCCCCCTCCCCCCCAGCCTGGTCCCCGCCCCCGCCCCCCTGGAGCCTGGCCGCAGTGGTGGTGGGCTCCTGGCGCTACCACAAGCTCAGCCACGGGTGGGGCTCCCGGCACCTTCCCCCACCAGCCCGGCCCCAGCGGACTCCTGGGCCCACCCTTCCCCCCCCCCCGGCCGGCTCCCGGCACCCCCAGTCCAGCAGGCTCTCGTCGCCGCCCCCACCCAGTCCGTCCCTGGCTGGCTCCTGGCGCCGCCCCCCCCCCCCCCCCCCGCCCCCGAGCCCGGCCACAGTGGCAGCGGGGTCCTGGTGCCCCCACGAGCCCAGCCCCGGGGGGGCTGCTGTAACCCCTCCAACCCCAGCCTGGCCCCAGGGGCTGCTGTAACCCCCCCCCCCGCAGCCTGGCCCCTGCCCCGGGGTCTGCTGGAACCCCCCAATCCCAGCCTGGCCTCAGGGGGCTGCCGGAACCCTCCACCCTCCTCCTCCAGCCACCGTGAAATGATAAATCCTATTATTGGCCTGGATTGCAACATGGATTGTGTGCTCATAGATTAGTGCAATGACACGGATCTTCTGTTGAGTGAATGTAAAGAGGACAAATGGAGTGGAGTTAAAGACGTGACTTTATTGGCTCTAACACTTGTGATATTTATCCATTGGTCACTGAGGGGGGAAATAAAAGCACAAGCTTAATTCCAAGAATAAATATGGAAACAGAGAGCTGTGAAGCTTACCAAAATTAAAATTAGGAAAAGAGGTGAATCTAAATATGCATACATGAAAGTGTGAGTTTCTCACCATCTGTTTTTCTCAGTACTCCCAGTCCCCTAGGAATATGAATATATGGTGTCTGAGGTTTTAATTACAGGAGAGTGGTCTTGTTTTAATAGGAGGGATTTCCAAGCATAGCTCTCTTGAGTATTATCTAGTAATAATGGGACGTCTTCAGAGGAGGGTAGAAAAAATGTGCCATGGGGAGCAGGCCCATTGTGGATGGAGGGGGCCTTTGGGGATTCTTCACCTTTGCTTTTTTAATTCACAACCCAAGGTTTTGCCCTATGGTGTCCTTCCTCACGATGCGGGGTGGGGAAGTCAGAAGCAACTCCCTGACAATCCTATCAATACTGACATGAAATAACAACTGAGAGCTCGCACTCCTATACTGCCTTCAGCCTAACAACCTCAAAATGCTTTACAAACGACCTCGTGTGACAACACCCCTCGATGAACGATCACCCTACCAATGGAGCAGTTGGGGAAACTGAGGTGCAGAGAGGTTAAGTGACTTTGCCCAAAGTCAAAGTTAGAAAATCTGTAGGAAAGTGGAGTCTAGAACCCAGATCGTTTTACACCCATTCCTGTGCTTTAACCTCTAGGTAGTACTTTTTCTCTTCCGTTAGCTACACTATGCTCTTGCGTCTAGAGAGGGTAGTTATAGATCACCTGTAGATACTCCAACCCGCCCCCCCAAAGCCACTTCAGCAGTCTCCAACTCTTCTGACCACTGGCGTAGCTAGGCGGGTGCGGACCGCACCGGGTGACACCCTCTCAGAGGGGTGACACCCGGCTCGGGCTGTCAGCGCCGGGCGCCCCCGGGCCCACCCCGCGCTGCCTCTGGCCCCGGGCCGGCTGCGGGGGGCTGCAGGGTCCCGGCCGGAGCCGTGCGGGGAGCCCCGGGGGGGGGGGGGCGCCCCGGCTGCTGCCTCCGCACGTGCGGGGAGCCCCGGGGGTGGGGGGGGCCGCCCCGGCTGCTGCCTCCGCACTGGGTGACACCAACCCTAGCGACGCCACTGCTTCTGACCAAAGAATGGAGGTCACGGTTCTAGTTTTGGTCCCACCATGACCAGGGTGTCAGGTCCTGTGTAATTAGCACATCACAACAGGGAATGGCATGAAGTGGAGCCCAGTTAGTGCACCCAGGGGAGCGTGCCAAAGAGCAGGGTTATGAGCTGCATGTAAAGAGTATCCCAAAGGAAGCCATTTGCAGCCCACGGCACCAAGTTTTCCTGGGTCTTCAAAACCTAGGGGCTATGCTACGTATTCTTGAGCGCCATCTACTGGCACTTTAGCTATTGACATATCTACAGCCATCTTATTTCTAGAGCACTCCTGTATCAGGCAGTTAGCTGCCCAAACTCCTTTTGACACTCACTCAGTTGCAGAGAGCCAAGCACTGACTGAGGGCCTGTCTACCTGGTATGGCAATGTGCACTATGGGGGTGTGAGTTCTAACACACACTAATATGTGCCCTGTTAATTTGTCTGCATAAGCAGTACTACATTAAAGCATGACAGGGAGCCTTTACTAGGCAACAAAGAGTTCTTGACCTACCTTTAGCTGCAGAAGGCAGGGGTAGCTAATATTAAGATTTCTGCCACCACCCAGACAGAGACAGACAGACACACGCGTGATGTATAAGGAGTTAGTTAGATCTGGGTATTTACCAGCCCCAATTAGACCTCTCACAAATCCTCAGGCCTCCTTTACACCTAGGGGGTGTGACCTTAGTGAACAGAAGTTAGTCCTCCATAGCAGTTAACCTAATACAAGACCAAAACCTGGGAAAAAGCAACAGTACCACATTGTCCGATGGCTCAAACTGAAAAGCGCTAAGCACTCTGGACCTGATCCACAAAGCCCGTCAGCACATTATGGGACTGCTCCTGTGCTTATAGTTAAGCATGTGCTTAAGTGCTTTGCAGCATTGGGGCTGGAATGCAGCAGTCAGCAACTTGGGAGATGGAGCCTTGAACTATTCCACTGGCTGTAATTTTCATCTGAGTCTATTTATTTTTATACATAGCCTCATACCAATTCTCATTTTTGTTTTCTCTCAGTTATCCTCCTTTTATGGACCAATAAACACTGAAGTAAATTCAGCTGGATCTTCATCAAGACTCGTGGGCATGTGGAGCCAGGTCTTTGCTTCTGCTGAAACCATTCCCCTGAAATTCTTCATATTGACACAGTCTTGACCATGGGAATCTGCAACATTCAAGGGGTGCCATGGGCTCCCTCTGGTGGGTAATAGAACAGATCTTTCTTTCCACCCAAGACTCTGTGAAGCTGGTTTAACAGGGACATTTGTGAATTTAGCTGTTGCTGAGGTCACGTTGTCAAAGCATGATCTGTGTTTCAGCCAGCTTGATACTGGTATCTCAGCACTTCCTTTTTGCTAAACCCACTGTAAAAATAAAACCAAAGCAATGGGAACAACAATTTCACAAACCGGCCATTCTGTTAATTTTTGTTTATCATATAGGGCACCCAGGATGGTACTTTTGCTATGGGTGCTTTGCAAACAAAGACACAAAACCAACCCTATTAGAAACAGATGATCTCACCTACGCAGAGTGTTGTTACCAATTGAAAAAAATAATCTTCCTGAGCAACTTCAAAAGGCTTGAATTCAGCCACCGGGCACTGGTTGAGTTAGATTTCCCTCTAAATAAGAGATTTTTTCTTTTAAAACACCACCACAAGACTGCAAATGTACTAAGTGGTTAATGTCTATGCAAGTCGAATCCATTCAATTCGTGAAGATATAACTCGGAGTAGAAAACTATGAAGGGTAAATTGTAATTTGGCCCTTGTTTTGATTCAAAAAGGAAAACAATCAAGTAGGGCTAGTTCAGCACCTGGTATAAATTGACAGCCCGGCATCAACAGCTCTACTCTGATTTGCACCAGATAAGAATATGGCACATAAATTTATGAGAGCAGCATCTTATTGAAGTGGAGATTTGAGATAATCAATCCACACCTTCTGGACTGGTATTGAATGAAAACTTAAAAGGGGGAAGGTTAACTTGGAAACCTAAAGACAAGATTCTGACAGCTAGGAAAAAGTAAAAATGAAGAATGAGGCAGAGCGAGGAGGAGAAAGAGGAGGAGGGGAAATTCATTGGCCCATGAGATGTAGTCTGACAAAGATATTAAACATGCAACAGAATACTAGCCAGATGACTGGCGCTCCTGGAAATGCAACTCAAATGTTTCAATATCACATGTGTTTTGGTCCTGCCCACTGGATAATTCTTCCCGCTGTAGTCAACTTTCTGCAGCACACACTAATCTTTCTGATACTCCTTTGGATACACCCAGGTTCCTTCACCTTTATGAGGATGACATTATAATGTCCTATCTTTAGAGAATCACATCTCCTGAAGGCTGTTACAAGTTTGAGATTCCTTCTAGAGATGGACCTGAAACAGAAATCTCGATCTGAATATCCCATCCTCTGGAACAACTTGCAAGGTGTTTTCAGTCCAAACCCTAATGGTGATAATCGCAACTCTTCTATAGGTCACCCAAGTCTCATAGCCTAGAGGAAACACCTGAAACACCTGGAACGCCAGCACCACAACTTTCTTTGGAAGATCCTCAACATGAAGTGGGAGAATTGTCACACTAATGTCAATGTCCTCTCAGAGGCCAACATCTTGAGGCCCTGATTATCCAGCACCAGTGAGGTGGAGCAGACACTGTGTGCACATGCCTGATGTACATTTACCAAAACAACTATTGTACACCCAGCTCACCAAAGGAGAGAGGAAACAGGGAGGCCAAAAGAAACACTTTAAAGACACCCTCAAGATAAACATCCAGAGATGTGGCACCAACACCACACACTGGGAGACAGCAGCCCAGGGTAGGGATAACTGGCAAAGACTTGTCAGAGAGGGAACGTTCACTTTTGAGGGAAATCGCCTTGCCCTGGTCGCAGAAAAATGCCAGGAAAGAAAGGAAAGACAACGGTCACGCAGCAACCACAGCCCAACCCCATCTAACACCACCTGCAAAGTCTGCCAAAAGGCCTGTGGCTCAAGGATCGGACTCCTCAGTCACCAAAGGACCCATGAAAACCTGTGAAAGATCATTCTCGACCTCACGGGATTGCCGGCGATCAGAACCAGAGTTTGCAGATGGCCTCTGTCTTTATAATAGGGAAATCAAATCCCTCTATCCATCCACCTAACGTTCTAAGGGAATCGAAAACCTATGTCCAAACTCTACCTCTTGAACTTCTCTAATTTCCCAATAGGCCCATAAAATAAGGTTTTATTTATTTATGGTTTTTTAATATGGTTAATTAATACAAATTAAATGAAACATTTATTATTTCTCATGCTCATAAAGAATAAGAATAACTGAATTCTGATTACTGCATTATACTACAACTAGGCACCTGTGTGCCCTGTGTAATTAAACAGAGTGAATGGAGTGGTCAGTGAAATATTAAAAAAAGACTAAAGTAGCGCTTAGTGTTGGAATTTTTGCATTTAAACGAGCAGACAGAATGTCATACAACTGGGCATGCTTCTCTAAACAGCTGTTCAGCTTATAGGTCTCAGTTTACTGGCTAAGTGGATCAGATGTCCCAGACTGAGCTAGCATTCTAGCTATTTGTGATTAGCACAAGATAACAAGATGGTTCAGAATGTCGGATGGGGGTAGCTCTGGGTAGAGTGACCAGACAGCAAGTTGGAAAAATCAGGACATGGATTGGAGGGTAATAGGCCCCTGTATAAGATGAACTCCTGAATATCCAGACTGTCCCTATAAAATCAGGACATCTGGTCACCATATCTCTGGGAGAGAAAAGAGAAAAGAGCAAAAGCTGCAGGCACACAGTATGTCTCCAGCCTTCTAACGTAGGAACAAAAGTGCAGCCAGTTATTTAAAAAGGAGAGCAAACAGGGAAGAAAATAGAGCATGATTCGTCTTTTCTGCAGCGTACCAGCTTTGGAATCAGACAGCCTCCTTGTGGTGCAATGATCTTTGCAGGAATAAAGAGGCTTATGCTGAGGAAACAGTATTCCTATGGCAGCACTAAGCAAGGCTTGGTCATATCAAAAGAGGGTCCAGTAGCTACAGCATGGGGCATCCAATAAACAGACCATTCGCAATGGAGCGCTGAATGAAGCTGGTGTTATTGTTCACTGCTATTCATGATATTAAGAAGTGATTTGATATCCCTGTGAGAGATAGGGGTTAAATGCAAACAAACATTAATGTTGCACAATTATGTACTCCAAAGAGAGATTTCATGTTGAAGATATATGGTAACACAGCTTCCTATGTCTATGTCACACTAATTATGTGATCACATTCAAAAAATTACAAGTATTTTTTTTAAAACCCTAAACTACTAGAACTATCACATGATCACTGCCTATGGAAAGCTAATCTTGAGTTGATACAGCTTGGGCCTGGTCTACCCTAGCTGAAGTCGGCATATCTTAGGTCAATTTACAAGGCTATTCACACGGCAGCGAGTCAACCATTGCCACTCCCCTGTCGACTCTGCTTCCACCTCTCACAGAGGTAGAGTACTGGCATTGTTGGGGAGAACGCTCGAGGATCGATTTATTGCGTCTACACCAGATGCGATAAATCAATCCCTGATAGATCGATCAATCACTACCCGTCTATCTGGTGGGTAGTGCAGACGCACCCTTACACATTATCCTGGGCCCTAGGCTGCACTTAAAATCAGAATCTAGCCCTTAGCTATACAACTCACAAATATCACTGTACTATATTCTGTACTGCATAGATGCAAAGGGGCAGTTAAAGTTGCACATTCAACCTTAACTTTCATATTTCCTGACTTCTGAGTTTCCATCTGTGCAACTTTAATGCTCTGAATTAAATTTTCTGCATTTGTTAAGGAAAAAAGAGAGGGTGACAGAAAAGCCAGAAAAAAAGCCTCCTGTACATAACAAATGTGCTCTAGTGTCTACCAATATCATTAGTAAACAGAACATTAAGAGACTTAAAAAACAGCAGTGAGCCAAACATTGACTAGAATCTATTAAAAGTGTAGCATCCTTTGCATTTCCATGATGGGCATGTCCTAGAATAGAACATTAAAAGTACAGTGTTCACATGATCCCAGGACTGGCTGTAATGCTCTGGCTTACTGTGGTTGTTAACATTTTTCAAACCCTGAAAGGCGTCCTTTCTTTCCCATCTTCGTCAAATTAAAAAATCATGTACAGGAGTTCTCGACAACTTAAAATAAAAATTAACCCAGGCAGAGGCCAGGCACAGAACATTTCAGCCCAAAAGCCGAACGCGGCAGATCCTCGTAACTTTCCAAGCATGTGGGTTGATCGCTGACATTGTTCTAGAACTGAGGTTGTAGTAGGCGGTGTAAGAGATTTACTGATCAAGGGAACTCCTCTGAGTTCATTGCCCGGTGGGTTCCCCATTTCAGTGGCTTGACTTTGTTTGAGTAAGTCACAAATTCATGAATCCTTCCTTTAAAATTTACTCCTCTTCATCTTCTGTATTGTTAGAGGCTTTAAAGACTGCCTGTGGATAGCAGATCAAGCTCTTTGGAATCGAAACAACCAGACAGCATGTTAAACCGACAGCTTGACTATATCAGTAAGAACCACGTGTTTTTCTTGCCAAAGCTCAAACAGTTCAAGGCCTTTTAACATCATGTGGGTTTTATCTGTGTCCTTAGAGAAAAGGAAAAAGTGTTAGCCTAGGCCAGCAATATCATCATAGGGCGTAACAACACTTCAATATTCCCAAGGTGATGATTTGATTGACATGACATGTTATCAGTATAGAACCACCCTGCTGGAATACTGCAGGCAGATGTACTGTGCATTAGAATTGTTACCCCCTAGAACTAACATAGTACCACACTGATTAGATCAAACCCAGAATGGACAAGAAAGAATCATCACAGGTGGATTATGATACAAGAACACAAAGATCTCTAGTAGCTAACATATACTCTATTTTTAAAATGATCTTTTCTGAGGCTCAGTGAACCAACTGGGGTTGATTAGCCAGGAGGAAGACAAGCAGATTTAAAAAAGCTTTGACAAGCTAAACACCTCTGGGAAGAATAGGTAATCAGGAGAAGGGAAAGAATTGAGCAAAACACATTGATATCGTATGAGATTCTTAGGACCATAACAAAGATTTCACATAGAAAAAAGTGGGAGAACAAAGAGAAATATTTGAATGAAAGATTAATAAAAGTATCAGTGAGAACAATTTGGTTTAAAATTTTAAAAAACACTCTACAATTTTGGAAGCCCCAACACAATAGCTTTGTGCCAGGAGTACATAAGAATTAGAAAGTAAAACGGACTATAAACAGCGAAAGTGAAAAACGCCAGCCTAGTTTTGCAGTCCAGTCTTAGTGAAATGAGGAGTGCATAGCATGAGGACACAAACACAAAAATGAAGAGAGGTAAGGCCCTATCTTGATTAAGCTCCTCGCAACACATCATCCCTGGTAACTATAGAGTTACTGGTCTTCCACAACCACGGCATAGAATAAATAAATATTTTTAGATGCGTAGTTTCACTTATTTCTGCTAGTAACTGAAATAGAGGGTTTTAAAAAAAATAGATCACTTTGGTCTTGACAAGTGTTCCTAAAAATAATTGACTTTTTAGGGCCTATCTAGACTTGGGAAATTTTCTAACTGATTTTAAAGTCATTTCCAATTGAATTATTTGAGATGGGTTAGAGCGGTCATATAGATTTTTGGCAGTTTAAAATGAGCCCTTTTTACCAAACTATATCACAGTCACTTTGAAGACTGTCTTGAGGCCAGTTCAATGAAATCACATCATGCCTTTTTAAACTACCCAAAGCACAGTCTGCATTATAGCGGTCAATACTTCGAAAATTAGTTTAGCAGACCCAGTTTTCAAACCAGTTAGAAAATTTCTCAAGTATATACAGGCTCCTAGAGAATCCAGGAAGGCCAAATTTCAAATAAACAGGTGGTTTTCTGTAGCAGTGGAAGGTCAGTCATGGGTTTAAATGCTTTCTGCACAGTTCCATAGACTTTACATTTTCAAAATGCAGATCAATTAACATCATGTAGTTTCCAATTTGATTTTTTTCAATGAAAGTTGAAACGAAGTTGAACCTACCAAAGGCCTATCCATCATTTACAATGGGAAAATCAGGCAAATGAAGCAGCTGATGTCATTGACTTGTCAACATGATCTATTTGTTTTGTTTTACTCTAAAGACTTGTTGAGTATTTACTGATCGTTTCATTAGAGCTGGGGGGAAAACAGTTTTCCTGACTTGCAAGAATTTGAGATTTCTGATTTTCCAATCCCTAAATTTGGTACAAAAAGCTAAAATCTCACATTTCCACAAACCAAAAATAATTCCGATCAAGTCAACACTGTTCCAATAATTTTGAAATGTTTTGTTTCCATTTTAAGCTTTAATTTTTTTCCTATAATTTAAACCTCATAATGAAGTCATTTTGTACTGAAAAACAGAACTTGTTTCAAAAAAAGTCAAAATGTCCCAATCTCAACAAATTTTAAAATAAAAATATGTCGAGGTACGATTTTAACAGTCAAGGGTTTTCGGTTTTGAATTTTTTTTTAAAGGAGGACATTTGTTGAAACCAACTCTTTCCTGTGAGCACTTTCAGTTTTAACAAACGAACATTTTCTGAGAAAAAAAAACATTTTGCCAAAAATTTCATGACCAGCTCTAAAATAAATTTCACGTCTTAACCCTGCCTAATTACAACACATTACAGCTATTTTCTCTTTGAAGGTTTCATCTGAACTTTAGATTTGACCATGATATTGTGCTGGGAGTGCAGAAGGTCTTCATAGATCTCTTTTGTGATACTGATGGAGATTTTTTTCCTGTTTTCTTTTATTAGACCTTGTGGCAACGTTCCATACAGTTGATCAAGGGTGGGGTTCTATTCCATTAGACCCAAAAGAGAATTGTGTTTATCCAAGGGCTGCATGTGTTCATTGTACAATTTGATTTATGTCTTTCCACACACATTTTCTGGCCCATAAATGTGCCCCAAATCCTGTGCCAAATAATTAAGAGGTTCTGGTTTGGGGCTAGCTATATGCTTTCTTTGGCATCTGGTTATCAGTAAACCCCCCCCCCCACACACACACAAATACATAATTGGCATGTTATTCACACCCAGATCCATTTCAGTGTTCTTCAGTCTCATCCAACCCAGACAAGGCAATCTTTCTCTTCTGTCATTATGCCTGGAAGAGAAGCAAAATATGGATGCCACAAAATTTCTTTCAAGGAATGATTGTTGAGAAAAAAAAAGAAACAATAAAAAATGATGAGAGTTGGCTGCCTGGACAAAGTGTGCATTTAATCGTTAATTTTATTTGATAGCGTATGCAATCTCTGTCAATACCACCAAGAATTAAAAAATGCAGTAAGCAACCCAACTCTGTTTTCTGAGGCTCGTCTATTATTGTTTCATTATGCCACACTGATGTGATGCAATGGGATATGCTTCGCCAAGGGGGGGGGGGGGGACTGCGACATTGTTAAGGGCACAAGAGGAAACTATCCCACTGTGTAGGAAAGACAGGAAGCATGGGAAGAGACCACACGGCTTAACCAGGAGATCTTCATGATCTAAAAATAAAAAAAAAAGAGTCCTACAAAATGTGGAAACTAGGTCAAATTACAAAGAATGAATATAAACAAATAACCCAAGTATGTAGGGACAAAATTAGAAAGGCTGAGGCACAAAACAAGATCAAACTAGCTAGAGGCATAAAGGGTAACAAGAAAACATTCTACAAATACATCAGAAGAGAAAGACCAAGAACAGGGTAGGCTCATTACTCAATAAGGGGATGCGGAAAATAATAACAGAAAAGGTGGAAGTGGAAGAAGTGTCTAATGACTTCTTTGTTTCTGTTTTCACCAAGAAGGTTGGTAGTGATTAGACGTCTAACGAAGTGAATGCCAGTGAAAATTAGGTAGGATCAGAAGAGGCTAAAATAGGGAAAGAACAAGTTAAAAATTATTTGGACAAATTTGATGTCTTCAAGGCACCAGGGCCTGATGAAATGCATCCTAGAACACTGAACGAGCTGACTGAGGAGATATCGGAGTCATTAGCGATTATCTTTGAAAAGTCATGGAAATCAGGAGAGATTCCAGAAAACTAGAAAAGGGTAAATATAGCACCAATCTATAAAAAGGGAAATAAGGACAACCTGCGGAATTACAGAGAAGTCAACTTAACTTCTGTACCTGGAAAGATAATAGAGCAAATAAGTAAGCAATCAGTTTGCAAACATCTAAAAAATAATAAGGTGATGAGTAAGTCAACGTGGATTTGTCAAGAACAAATCATGTCAAACCAACCTGATAGGTTTCTTTGACAGGGTAACAGCCTTGGGTAACAAGGTGGGGAGTGGTAGACATGGTATATCTTGACTTTCATAAGGCTTTTGATATGGTCTTGCATGACCTTCTCATAAATAACTAGGGAAATGCAACCTAGATGGAGCTACTATAAGGGGAGTGAAAAACTGGGTGGAAAACCATTCCCAGAGAGTAGTTATCAGTGGTTCACAGTCATTCTGGAAGGGCATAATGAATGGGGTCCTGCAGGGATCAGTTCTGCTCAATATCTTCATCAATGATTTAGAAAATGGTATAGAAAGTACACTTATAAAGTAAGTGGACAATACCAAGCTTGGAGAGGTTGCAAGTGCTTTGGAGGATAGGATTAACATTCAAAATGATCTGGACAAACTGGAGAAATGGTCTTAAGTAAACAGAATGAAATTCAATAAGGCCAAATGCAAAGAACTCCATTTAGGAAGGAATGGTCAGTTGCACACATACAAGATGGGAAATGACTGCCTAGGAAGAAGTACTACAGAAAGGGATCTGGGGGTCATAGTGGAGCACAAGCTAAATATGAGTCAGTGTAACGCTGTTGCAAAAAACCCAATCATCATTCTGAGATGTATTAACAAGAGTGCTGTAAGCAAGACACGAGAAGTAATTCTTCCCCCCACTGATTAGGCCTCAAATTGAGTGTTGTATCTAGTTTGGGCACCACGTTTCAGGAAGCATGTGGACAAATTAAGAGAGTCAACAGAAGAGCAACAAAATCGATTAAGGCCTAGAAAACATGACTATGATAGGACTGAAAAAACTGGGTTTGTTTAGTTTGGAAAAGAGAAGACAGAGGGGACATGGTAATAGTTTTCAAGTATGTAAACAGTTTTGACAAGAATGAGGAAGAAAATTTGTTTTTTCTTAACCTCTGAGGATAGGACAAGGAGCAATGGGCTTAAATTGCACCAAGGGAGGTTTAGGTTGGACATTAGGAAAAACTTCTTAACTGTCATGGTAGCGAAGCACTGAAATAAATTGCTTAAGGAGGTTGTGGAATCTCCATCATTGGAGATGTTTTAAGAGCAGGTTACACAAACACCTCTCAGGGATGGTCTAGATAATTAGTCCTGCCATGAGTGCAGGGGACTGGACTAGATGACCTCTCGAGGTCCCTTCCAGTTCTATGATTCTATGATCATTGAAACACATTCTGTATTAAGTGTACTCTCCTGTTTGGCCCTGAAGTGCCTGCAGCTGGCTCAGATTGCTTCAACTAGGATACTCAACCAGACTGGATGATTTGGTTATTACTTCCATTTTGCAACTGCTTCATTGGATTTCCGTCAAGTAGTAGGCGGCTGATAAAACTGACTGCCTGACATCGTATAACCCAATGACATGCCTTCTTACTTTCTGTTTGATGGATTCGCTTTTCCATATGTTGCAGTCTCGTGTGTTAGCCCATTCCCCCCTCCCCCCAGATTACACTCACCTTTCTGTTACTGAGGGATGAACTCATCCAGGACACGAAGACTCCCTTACTCTCGTCAATCAAGCCTTAACCTTCGAGCTATAGGAAAGTTTTAGTTAAGGGGCTCCCCAGTCCCTGCTCCCATCCTCTACCCAATCTCTCTCCCTTGCTGTAGGCTTCCTCCTACTCCAATCTCCACCCTGCAGAATTCTTCCATAAACACAACCCCCCCCACCTCGGTGATCCTAAATCCCTCCTCAACTGCAACTTGGCCTCTCACCCACTCTGAGATGAGGGCCCAGCAGGTCTGCTTGCCCCCAGTTCACTGCTCTGTACTTGGGCCTTCTTTATTAGGTCCATACCATAGGCCAGATGCTGGGATTTCTCTGAGCCACACTTAACACATCCTAGGGCAGGATCCAAAGGTGGCTTAAAGCCAAATGCATGTCTCACTTCCCAATCATGGGGCCATCTGACAACTGGTCCAGTCCCCAACACAGAGCAGCTTTTAGAGGTGCTCTACTATACACCATAGACAATGGCTCCCAAGGAGATCAGCAGGACATGGGAATTCCCCCTGGATGCCCCTTTCCCTGGGTTGACACTCCTGCTGCTCCATGTGATTATACAGAAATGTCTTTTAGATAAGAATGCGACAACAGGGGGGAAAACTCCAAAATTTAAAACTTCAGATTAAAAATTGTCCCTGTTTCATATAGCATAGGGAATGTTTGCTTTCCTTAAGGTTGAATTTCCTGTCTTTCGTCAGTTTAAATGTAAAGGGTGGCTCAAATAACTACAGCAACAAAACCTTTAGTAAATATTTAATCATTCTGTATATTTTCAGGCATGTCTCCCAGATCCTGTGTTGTTTTAGCATTTCTAACTATTAATTCCTGGTTCACAAAGACAGGGGATCATTTTTATTTGTTTTTCTTTAGCCTCCATGGATGCAGAAGTCATTGAAATAATCAAGATAAAAGAGCTTGCCCCCTAAGTAATAAAGGACAGTTTTCTTATTCGTTCCAAAAGGCTCTCCTACTAATCCTTCAAATGCTGTTACCCAGAGTTCAGAGAGAAGCCAGAGAAAGAAATCCTTCCATAAAGTTGTATGTCTGAGAGTGTCTAACTGACATATGGAAGCTACATGCAATCCAGAAAGCCACAGAAATCCCAAAGACTATGAGAAATATTGGAGATTAAACTATAAGGAATAATGCCCCGCTGTACTTTTAACCCCTCCATGAGCTATCCATAAACCAAAGTCATAACTAAAGCACAACTTGTTATGAATAGGCCCCAATCCTGCAAGCACCTATGCACATGTTTAAATTGCACACACACAAAAATAGTCCCATTGAGTTAAATGAGGGTTTATTGAACTAAAGGGAACTTAAGCACTTGCCGAGTAGGACATGTGCGTAAGTGCTTTGCTGAATCTGAATCTTAAACCCCATATTCTAAGAGGTCAGAGGAGCTGCTCTGGATAACTGAAGGCAAAAATTGATTCAATGGGACTAATTGAGAGTTAAATGCTAATCCACATGCATAAGGGTTACAGAATCAGGTCCTCTGTAAGAAGGTAAACTCTTATAGTGTTAGTGAGGACAAGGGGAAGTTTAATAATTGGAGCTAGATCATTGGGCGAGCTTTTATAATTACATCATCTCAGCTCCAGGAGGGGACTTTGAGACCCCCGCTAGATGGAGTTTGGATCACCCAAACTACGAGCTTGACTGGGGAGATCAGTAATAAGTGTCCGGTTTTGTTGGAAAATTAAAATTAACATTTTATGCCGGGGATGGAACATTTTTGCTTATAACCTGTTGGGGAAAAGTTCTATTCACGTGTGTGCACACGCATAGGGCATGCCACGTTCAAGTTCTGATCTAAAGGCCTTTAAAGCATTTCAGATCCAATGAGAACCAACCCAAAGAGCCGTAAAGCATTTCAGATCCAATAAGCAGAGTGAGGTGCCTTGTTCCAACATGTCAGAGCTACGCGTAGCCTCAGTTCCTTATTAGCAAAGAAGAATTCACTGAGTTTCAGCGTTATTCGAGTTATAATGTTCCCAGTGCAGAAGTAGCCAGTACTTTATAAATAATACATTGACTCTTCGGAGACAGCTGGGAAAGCCAATTAGCAGAGCTAAATCTGCGTATCAATCACAGAAAGAGTATCCCTTGCTCAGCTACCAGGTAAAAAGCATCTCAGAAGTCCAAGGGTACATTTATAATGTTCTCATCATCCCACACCAGATTAGGTGTCGTGTGGAATTAATGTCTGGAATAGGGTGACCAGACAGCAAATTTGAAAAATTGGGACAGGGGATGGGGGTAATAGGAGTCTATATAAGAAAAAGACCTAAAAATTGGGACTGTCCCTATAAAATTTGGGACATCTGGTCACCCTGGTCTGGAATAAAGTAGAGATGGGCTAACGTTTGGCAGATCTACAGTGTACAGCTCAAGCCAGTGCTACTGGTCCAGCACTTCCAGAGTACTAAATTCACCCACAGTTATTTGCAGCTGGCCAGCATGAGGCTCTCTGTGCCATGTTAATTCTGCAGGCCTCCCAGGCACAGGGAGTAGTGGTGTCAAGCAATTAAAAAAAAATCACAATTAATTGCACTGTTAATAATAGAATGCCATTTAAATATTTTTGGATGTTTTCTACATTTTCAAAAACATCGGACCCTTGCTATAAATCGTGTTGCTCTAGCACGGATTCACATATAGTGCGGTTGCTGCCATGGATCCAAAATTTAATTACCTTAATTAGGGTCCCTGTATTATCGCGGTACCGCACATGGATCCCGAACACACACACACACACACACACACACCCCGTTCTAGCAAGGATCTGGTGTATTTTTATTTCAATTATAACACAGAATGCAAAGCGCACAGGGCTCACTTTATATTTACTTTTATTACAAGTATTTGCACTATAAAAAATGAAAAATCGTATTGTCCAATTCACCTAATAAAAGTACTGTAATGCAATCTCTTTGTTGTGAAAGTTAAACTTACAAACATAGAATTATGTACAAAAAGACCAATCAAAATAAAACAAGGTAAAATTTTAGCGCCTACAAGTCCAATCAGTCCTACTTCTTGTCTAGCCAATAGCTCAGATAAACAAGTTTGGTTACAATTTACACTAGATAATGCTGCCCACTTCTTGTTTACAAATATCACCTGAAAGTGAAAACGTGGCATTCAGATAGCACTATTGTAGCCGGTGTCGCAAGATATTTACATGCCAGATGTGCTAAAGACTCATATGTCCCTTCATGTGTCAACCACCATTCCAGAGGACATGCCTCCATGTTCATGGTAGGTTCTGCTTGATAACTATCCAAGGCAGTGTGGACTGACACATGTACATTTTCATTATCTGAGTCAGATGCCACCAGCAGAAGGTTGAGTTTCTTTTTTGGTGGTTCGGGGTCTGTAGTTTCTGCATCAGAGTGTTGCCTTTTTAAGACTTCTGAAAGCATCTGCCACACCTTATTCCTCTCGGATTTTGGATGGCACTTCAGGTTCTTAAACCCTGGATCGAGTGCTGTAGCTATCTTTAGAAATCTCATTGGTACCTTCTTTGAGTTTTGTCAAATCTGCAGTGAAAATGTTCTTAAAACGAACATGTGCTGGGTCATCATCCAAGACTGCTAGAACATTGAATATCTGACAGAATGTGGGTAAAACAGAACAGGAGACATGCAATTCTCCCCCAAGGAGTTCAGTCACAAGTTTAATTAACGCATTAGTTTTTTAACAAGTATCATCAGCATGGAAGCACATCCATCATCGGCATGGAAGCACATCCTTCATGCCAAAGCATGAAGGGGCATATGAATGTTTTGCATATATGACAGGTAAATAACCCTAACCCTTGCAACACTGGCTACAAAAGTGCCATGTGAACACTAGGTGACATTGTAAATAAGAAGCAGGCAGCAGTATCTCCCATAATTGCAAACAAACATGTTTGTCTTAGCAATTAGCTGAACAAGAAGTAGGACTGAGTGAACTTGTAAGGTCTAAAGTTGTACATGGTTTTCTTTTAGAATGCAGTTAGGTAACAAAAAAAATCTACATTTGTAAGTTTCACTTTCAAGATAAAGAGATTGCACTACAGTACTTGTATAAAGTGAACTGAAAATTATTTGTCATTTTTACGGTACAAATATTTGTAATAAAATAATATAAAGTAAGCATTGTACACTTTTAATTCTGTTGTTGTAAGAGAAATCAATATATTGGAAAATGTAGGAAAGCATCCACATTTTTAATATAATTTCAGTTGATATTCTATTCTTTAACAGTATGATTAACTGCAATTTATTTTTTAAATCATGATTAATTTGAGTTAATCACGTGAGTTAACTGCAATTAATCGGCAGTCCTAATAGGGAGGGCTCACTCCAGCCCAGAGTGCTCCATGTGGGCTCTGTGGGGTGAGCATGTGGAGGGGCAACAATGGATTTACATCACCTCAGCCACCTGAAAACCCCACTGAAGCAGGGGCCATGATTTCCCTACAAAGACCGGAAGAGCGACTGCAGAGGAGCTGTGCTGAAGCCCTGCCCCATCTGTGAGCTGAGAATGTGAGTTTAACCCACTCCTGCCCCTGCAGAATTCTCCCCACAACACCTGCTGGTGACTCAGAGTTCATGTGAGGAGAGCTGGACAGCACTAAAAGAGGGGGAAAGTCATTTAGAACACCACCATTGATTCAGCGGTATTGCTCCACATTCACATTGGTCTCACTGAGATCCGAATCAACCCCCCTAGTATAACTATTTCCCATCAGCATGTATAATGATCTCTGGCCATATGGATCATCTTTACTTAGTATTTAAACTTCTTATGTTTTGAGCTGCTGCTTTCTTCTCCCCAGCCCTGTTGTCATCTGGACTTATAAATACCCTATGCTACCCATGCACTTATATACAGGATGGGTCAGTCATCGTATGCAGGTCTTTTCCTATTCTCAATGACTTCAGTAGAAGCAGGATTGGACCCTGAGCTCTATGGAGCATGTGCCATTAAGATAAATGCAAAGAGAATTTTCCATGGCAAGATCTATTCTGACGGCACAAAAATCTTCTCTTATTTTTTAATCTGGCCTTATTTTAGCCAGTTTCAACCTGTTCTTTCTTTAATCCATATTCATCTCCTCTCGTTTTGCACTTATGGTTTTTGTTCACATGACCTGATCTTACTGCAATGACAAGAAAACCCAAAAGAGCCCATGTGAACATCTTGCAACTTCCTATGTCTTTATGATAGGAAATTAAAACCGTGTTTTATTTACTAGCTGAGTGACCTGAACATCCTGTATTCCAACATCTATGTGTGGTTGTTTACATATGGGCTGATGCAATACTATGTTTAGAGCATGACAGCCCAATTTTATCTATATTATTACTTCTGACAATCACCCATAGGAAAATTAACAATTCTATAAAAACACAGAAATGGAGCAAGGGATGTGTTAGGATAATTGTCAACACCATCTCGGAGAAAAGTTTTAACCGGCACCAGCATTTGTGCTTATATTGATACAATGTCTGCTGGGACATCAACCTATTGCCAACATTTAATGACTTGAAGGCTTAGAAATGACCCTGAACGGATCATGCAAATCATCTGATTATATGAGAGTCCCACATGATAGTGACAAGTCCTTATTCCTTTAAGATTGCCCTACAGCTTTTGTAGCATCTCTCTGCAGTGTTCTATCTCTGCAGTGTTCTATCTCTGCAGTGTTCGCTAAGTAACGCCATTAGAAGCCTTTACTTTCTAGGTTTTACGATTCATTCTCAGATATTCACTTGGACAAACAAAAAGCTACAGCTGAGATTCACTTTTTTATTTTATTTCACTTTGTCTATTTTTAAATTAAGACTATAAAAAAAACTGCCACTTTGTGATGGCTGATTCTGCTTATAAGCTTCCAAAATGGCTCTGATTTGAAAGACAGTTTGCAAGCAAATGGACAATTTCATGGTCCAATGAGTTTTACTCTTTTGCAAAAAAACAAAACAAAACAAAAAAAACCCACCACCACCAAGGAACAGAACTGTTGCAATTTAAAAGTCAGTGCCCTGTTTAACTAGTAAACAACTCCAATGAAATTACACGAGTGATTTGATTATCTGCTTAAATACATATTTAAACTTTAGAGCTGTTGAGTAAATAAGGACATTTACAAAGGTCTTCTAAAATATAGAGCTCATTAAGTACTCTGGAATGTATCTATATATTAGGAGGTAGTGCAGGATACTGGCATGGAACTCAAAAGACCTGGATTCTAGCCGCAGCTTTGCCTCTGACCTGCTCCATGGCTTCCTTTCTCTGTGCCTTGGGTTCCCATCTATTTAGACTGTAAGCTCTTTAGGGCAAGCACTGTCTATTGCTATGACTATATATCTAGGACAATGGGTGCAGCATGTTCATAAAGTGAGAGACGCTTCTGTAATACCAGTAATCATCTGCCAGCTGTTCCATGCACAAAAAGCCCAACCCTGTAAACCCTTATACATGAGAAGTCCTATTGCACCCAACGGGATTACATCTGTGAGGAAGGGTTGCAGGATGGGGCTTCTAAAAGGCTGGGAAAAGACACTGAATTAAAAAAAAAATTACTGGCATGATGCTGCTCCCTGCAAAACTCACATTGACTGGTATGGGAGCAGGCGTGGGGCCCCTTCTAGTCTGATATTGGTTTCTCAGAAACTAGAATCTATCAAGACAGGGCTTGACTCCGTAAACTGAATGACAAAGGCCACACCACAGTCCTGATCCTGGTAAAGTCCATGGGACTGAGCAGCAGATAAGCCCCAAGCTTCATCCTGCTGGTGCAGTGGTACAAAATACCCACTCCTCCGCAGCTTTGGCAAGAAACTTTTGAAAAACTTGGTCCTTGTCAGCTGAAGAGGAGCAAGCACACGTACACAGGCTGGTTCTGGATGCTGGTAAAATCCACCACACAGAAAAAGCTGAAGAACAAAGTGGATTTTGCCCATGCTGTTTATATATCCCTGCTGGCTACTAAAAGCAAACAGTGCCTGGAACATCACTACATTGTATGCAAGTAAAGATCCCCGGGTCCCATTAGCATCAATCCCTGTATCCATTGCAGAACACAGGGGTCCATGCTATCTGATCCTGCTATAGGATCATGACCTAAAATTGCATTTCTCCCCATGTCAAAGACCACAAGCAAGACTGAAGTAAGAGGAGACCTTTTAGGTAAAGTCCTGAAAGCCTCAAATCTCAAAGCACTGCAAATGAGACAGCAGAACTACACAAGAAGCAGCAGGCACATTTTTCACAATTAGTTTAGTTGTCCTACATTGCCTTAAATGTACAAGCACTGGGACTTAACTAGTACATAGGAGTTGGGCTGACTTTCAGTATCGCAGTGAATTTCACCCCAAGGAGAAACATAACTATGTATGTACAGAGAAAAATGTTTTTGTGGTTAAAACAGCAGAACAGGAATCAGGGAAAGTGTTCAGATTAGAGAAAATCCAAATCCCACTTCTCATTGGGAGTTTCACTTGTTGGGGGGAAATGGGTCTCAAACATTTTCCCACTAAAATTTCTCTTCAATTAAAAAAGGAGAAATATACGATTGTGGCAATTCAGACAGTCACTTAGAACAAACATGGTTCATTTTCAAGTCCCATAAGACAAGCTAAACTATTGCCCAAAGACTTATAGAAATGTAGGGCTAGAAGGGACTTTGAGAGATCCATTTCCCCCCAGCATTAAAGCAGGACCAGCCATGACAGGTGTTTGTCTAATCTATTCTTTAAAACCTCCATTGATGGGGATTCCACAACCTCCATTAGGAGCCCGTTCCAGTGCTTAACAATCCTTTAGAAACCTTTTTTCCTAATATTTAACCTACATCTTCTTTGCTGCAGAGTAAGCCCATTACTTTCCTACCTGCAGTGTACATGGAGAACAATTGATCACCATTCTTTTTAACAGGTTCCCCGCCAGTCCTAAGACTAAACACGCCCCTCTTCAAAACCATTCCTTAGAGATCAGGCATTCTAAACCTTTAATCATTTTTGTTGGTCTCTTCTGGACTCTCTCTAATTTGTCCACACCTTCTTTGCACGTGGCATCCAGAACTGGACACAGTACTCCAGATGAGGCCTCACTTGTGCAGAGCAAAGAGTGACAATTACCTCCCATGCCTGCATGTCATTAAGCATGAATTGAGCAACCATCCTGAGAGCATTATCTCGGATGGATTGGCTGGCAGGTTGACTGTCAAAAGCTAGGCAAGAGGAAGACTTCCCCGCTAATGAAGTGGCATCAAGCAAAGTGGTAAGTGCACACAGGCTCACACAAAGAGGATGGGGTTTGGATGAGTGAGCGTCCCTGAGGGTGTGGGGAAGGAACGCACTCTCAGGAAGGCAAAGTGAGAGCCAGATAGGTCCGAGACCTGCTTGGTAGGATACAGAACGGGAGTTAGGTCTGTTCTGTTCCTGAATCTCAAGAGGGCAGGCCAATCTAACATAGTTTAGAGTGAAGTGTAAGATTAGAGGAGACTAACCATACATGTTGGCTCTTTTGCAATTATTTTCTCTAATTCTTTGTTGGTCTTGCATCCTGGTGATGGGTGGAAGCACAAAACTCTGTGGTAGATAGTTAGCTAGATAGGTTAGCCGCGGGAAGCACTTGTTTATCTAAGCCAGGGAGAGGAAGAGGAGCTTTTAGCAGAACTGGGGAAGCTGCGTATCTCCCACCCACACCACAGTCTTCATTATTGTTGAGTCAGTGAAAGCTACAAAAGCTCAGCACTTTGAAAAATCCAGCCCTTAATTCAGGTATCTTTCTAACGCTGCAGGCCCAGTTCTTCTCAGGTGTACAGAACCATGTCTGTGTCTTCAAGAGCCAGACTGGACCCCGTATACCCATCTTAATCCACACTGAAAAAGTGGATTTAATCTCCCTGGGCATTTTTGGTCTCCAAAGACATTTGAGTTTGGAGGAATGTTTTGCTCACTAAACCCATTTTTCTCCCCCATCTACTTCATCCTGCACTAATAACAGTTATAATTTTGACATTGCTCTTTCCCCCAGGGGAACAGCTCTAATGGCAGCAATCCAAGGCTGAGACGTCACTGCTTACGAAGCAGAAACTTTATGCAAACACAGTAATAATGGCAAACAATAAAGTGAACAGAAAATTACCAGCAGAGAAATTGCTTTGTAGTTTTGGGAAGGTTCCATTAATGTAATCGGTCTAATTTGTAACAGTTTGTGAATTTTATTTTTATGTAAAGTTTCCAAAATGAAGTGCTAACACATAGTGGCAGATTAATTTATTAATGAGATTAATGAGTATTTATAAGCAGTTGGATGGGGCTGTAACTTTTTCATAAATAATGATAAACTTATGTAAATATGTGACATAACTAATGTGCTTTTAACTAATGTGTTTTGCAGTTCAGGATCTGCTACTAACAGTTACCTGGCCAAATTTTGCTCTTAAGTTTTACATCAGTGTTAAACTATCTTACTCCAGTATTAGACAAGTGCAAGTGACAGCAGAATTTCTCCCAAAGTGATCACAAAGAGGACTATTGCTTTGGCTCTATTTCCAAGTTTCCCTTTATTTCTGCTGCAATCTTTCCCTGCTTTACTCCCCAGCAACCTAGAGTTGGCCTGATATCCCCACTTGCTCTGCTGTGTTGTTGAGCTGAACAGTTGTCATTAATCCCCACCAGTGTGCCATCCTGGCTCATCCTTCCCTTTGCTGGAGCCTTTAACTGAAAGCATAATTATCGGTACTGCAGTAGCACCTAGAAGCTTTTGTCGAGAATCAGCATTCCACTGCGCTAGGTGCTGTACACACATTAATATAAAGCTAATTCCTGCCCTAAACAATTCACAATCTAATGATGAAGTTGCAGCACCACGTAGGTAAGGAATACTTGGATAAATACAGGTTTGCAGGCTCCGGCTATTATGCAAATAATAGAGAAGCTGAATTAAGACTACACTGCCATTCTAAGGGTATGTCTACATTGCAGCCAGAGGTGTGAATGGCAGCTGGTGTAGACAAACAAGCAGTAGCTATATTCCAGCTAGCTCACTATACATAGTAGTAAGGATGCCAGGGTGTATGCTAAAGGATGTCAAGAGGAGCTGTGATTCACACCTCCAGCTGTTATGTAGATCTACCCTAAGCATGGTAGGAGCAAACATTTAGCTGTTCCAGACTACTGGCTCTCAAAGTGTGTGGACTACCAGACAAAGAGAAACAATGTGAACAGCTGACACCTGTGGCGTGGACTGCAACACTGACTTGATGCAACACACAAGACTCAAAGCCTGGCCCAAAGCTTAATGAAGTCAATTAAAATCGGCTCCCATTGATGTTAGCCCTCATTATACAAGCAGCCAGTGTTTTCACTGTTGACTGCATCCTTCTCAGACTCAAATGAGAAAGCTGAGCACCTCACTACAGAACAAATTTCAAATATCTGAAATGCTCATGAAGATACATGGTGAGAGGTCGATTTTGACAAATGAAATCACAAAAACAAAATCCTCCTTGGAGTCAGAGAAACCTTATCTCAACGGCTGTCAAGCTGTGTGGGGAAGAGAACATCTGTCCCACGGAAAATTTTCCATTTCAGATTGGAAAGGTGGAATCGAAAACATTTCCGTTAGGATGGGAATTTTCAAACTAATTTCATCTTGGAAGATCCAAAATAGGATTTTTTTAAAAAACATCTCGGCTGGCCAGGACCCGGCTGCCTGCCCTAGCTGGGTAGCACGGTGAACCAGGGAGCCAGGCAGCCCACCCACTTGGCAGGTGAGTCGACAGGGATCCCAGGACCCAAGCCTGTCTGCCTAGTTTCCCCTGAAAATTTTGACTAAGTGGACACATTCCTAGAGAATTGTCATTCCATCTGTAGCGAGGAGGCGTGGCCTCCCACAGAGTGACAGGGAGGGACCACAACATGCCCCGCCCCCCAGTGGGCTGAACCAGGAGAGCCTCATCTGCCCCGCCAGAAGCGGAAGGATGGGACAGGAGGGGAAGTACAAAAGGCGAGACTTGCAGCTCAGTTGTGGGGAGGCCCCCACAGGCGACGGATGCATCTTGCCTGCTGCTGGAACCGGCAGAGGAGCTGCCGGGGTTGCCTCCTGAGGACTGGTCGGATCTCCCCAAAATAACAGAGGCAGGTACACCCAAGGGGGAGAGTAAGAAACCCAGGGAAACCAGGAAACCGCCTGATTGGGACCTGGCCTGATACAAGGTCAGCGAGTTGCGGGCAGATCCCTGCTGACCCAGTGGCGGACCACTCCGCCACTGTTAGGGCCGTGGGCTGGGACGCAGTGGAGTTGGGCAGGCCCGTGTCCCCTGCTGTGGCCCCCCATCCCTGGAGTGGCAGTCCTCCTCCTCCTTAGGCCCGGAGGCCTGCGCTCCTCAGACAACCCTACTGGAGCCCCATAACTGTTGTTACTGGTGCTCAACCCTGCCTGAGCCCCTTGACTCTCTTGGTGCTCACCCTTACTGGAGCCTCTAGACTTTAGGATGCTCGCCCCTACTGGGGTTCAGACTGCTTAGCCGCTCTGTCCCGATTGCAGGCCAGAGCCTACCCATTGCTTTGTTGCCCCGCCCTGACTGGGCCTGGAGCTCAGACTGCCGTACTGTTCTGCCTGGCCAGAGGACTGGAGCAGTAGGTGAAGCTAATGTCCCACGTTGAGCTCACCTTTACAGGTACGTGACAGTGAGGCGGTGTGGCCTCCCTCAGAGGCTGACAGGGAGGGATGGCCACGCAGCCTACACCATCAAATCAGCTTTGTCCAATGCAAAACTGTTCCAGCAGAAGACTTTTGAACCGCTATTCACAATCTTGACCAGAACTGCTCAGCTCAATCAAATGTTATTTGGACTTCCCAGTAGTAATGAGAGGAGAGGTTGCTCACTCAAACAAGAATTCACAACGGATTTGGTCACCTCACAACTAGACTGCAAAAATATTTTCTGTCCAGACAATTGCAGAAAATAAGAGTAATTCTGGGAACATACCAAGCAGAAGAGCTCAGTCCTGAGGGTGCTATTACTCTTAGTGCAAAATTATCCACAATACAAAAGCTGTCAAGCTACGAATGGGAAGTAAATCTGGAATAGCACAGGATCACATCCCTGAAAATGCTGCCACAGCCAATCACGTAGACACAAAAGTTTAATACTTTCTTAGCTCCATCAAAAGGCAACTTCTGGAAAGGCCTGGGTCAGATGGAAGTGCTCAGACAGTACCTGATTTTGCCCCAAAGTGAAATCAATCAGTTCCTAATGTGCCCATTCCTGGGGCAAGTAGACACCAGGTTGCTGGAATCTGGCATTTTGTTGAAGGCTAACAGGAGAGAAGGGCTACACATTGCACCAGATAGAGCTCAGAAAGGTGCTGCTATTGAGTGCATAAAGTAGCAAAGTATAACAATACCCATCAAAACTATCTTTGGTCTGAACAGTCATTCTCAAATTCCCAGGAAGGGAAATAAAGAAACGTTTAAAACACACTGGGGAGTTGTGATTTCACTCTGATTTCAGCAATGGGTGCGAACAGCAACTTCAGGAAGAAACATCATGAAAACTAGTTTTTGCTAACCACCTCCATAACACCACACAATTGTTTTCCATGAGGACGCAATAATTGTCTATGTGGCCCTCCTCTTTAGAATTCACTGCTATCCTTGGTCACAGCAGCAGTCTGAATTTGCTGATCTTCAGAGCATGCTGCAAAGCACACCTGTCTATTCACTCTGGCCCTAGGAAGAGCCAAGATGTTTGGATAAGGCAGCATCTTTGGGAAGGTCCTTTTTGGTTGACTGTCCTTTTTGAACAGAATCTGCTATTTGGGGGGCTTAATTGTGCTTCTAGCAGTTGTTTAGAGACTGAGAGCCCAGGACAGATGTTCTTGGTACATAACGATCAAACTCAATAAAAGATGCATCAAATAAATTTGGAAAATAATGGTGTAAACATGTAATACAGGTTTGAAAGCAAAATGAGGTATTAAGAGCAGTGATACCCAGGTTAGAGTCCAGTATGGAAACTAAACAAAACCCCCAAAAGAACCAAGGTTGGACTATAACTCACCTTCATCAGCAAGAACCTCCTCTGCTTAAATCCAGTGATTCGCAGCCAAATTTATATAGTGGAACAGACATTCAGTAGTTACCTCCCCAAACGCCTCAGGTATCCTGCCAAACAGAAGCAAACTCTATAGCTATTTGTCATAACATAATAACTAAGGGCCCACTCCAATACCCACTGAAATTTATGGGAATCTTGGATCGGGTTTTAAATAAATAGTCCTGAGGAAACAGCCATCAAAAGGCCATATTTCTGCATCAGGCTAAAATCTCCTTGGATGAGGAGAAGACACGTACATGTATTAATCATACATCAATAATGTGTTAATAAAATTATTAATTTTACTACTACTACTCAGATTCATCTGACTGCGCATGTACTATTGAACCCACAGGTAGATGCAGTGAGTCCATTTACCCATAAAATACAGAGACTATGGGGCGGGGGGGGGGGAGGGCTGTTGGATAATTAGCTCATTCACAGGATATTTACAAAGGAAGTATAATGGTTTAGAAAAATGCAAGAAATCTTTTCTAAAGTAAAATGATGGGACACTCTCCAATCCCCAAGCAAATCATTCAGAAAACATTTTCACTAAGGCCCTGATCCTGCAACTCTTACACATATGAGCAGTTCCAATGAATTCACGTCAGAATTACTCGGCTGCAGAATCGGTGCATGAAATGTGACTACTCCCACAAGTCAAGTTCCATGCGTAAGTGTTTGCAGAATCAGGGCCTAGCACCAAAACGTTTACCAGTTTCTCAGTTAATGTCAATAGTTTCAGGCTTTCACAGCAAACTAGCGTGAAACAGAGGAGCACAAACACGTTTGGCCGGCTTTGGCCTGGGATATTGCAAACCGGCTTTGTTAGTTCTAAAAGCAAAACAAAATTCTGGCCTCTGTCCATGTTTCTACTACACACTCGCTGCCTGTGGAGCAGCCTTGGAGCCAGATTGCGGCTCAGTCGCGATTCAATTCTGTTTCCTTTGCTCCCTCTGGCAGAGGAAGGGGAAGGTGGGATTCAGTCTCAACTTCATGCGAATAGCAAATCATTTCCCCTCCCCCACTGGTACAGCTACGCTGGCGAGGAGAAGAGCACACAGGACTATGGTTCTAGCCATTCCAAATCCCCGCCCACCCATTTCCCCAGAAGGGCAAGACGCTGCCCCACCAAAGTTGCTCTCCCTTACGCTGATGTATAGCCACAGGCTCCATTACCCTTAGTTCCCTGTGCAGATGCTCAGCAGGAGATGCAGTCTGGCTCTGTGTCAACTACACTCACTACTTGGTTCATGTACAAAGCTGCTTTATAACTGGGTGCCTGATTCTGCATGACTTGTGCAACCAAAGCCTCCTCTCTGTTTAGAGCTGGATAGCCCTGAACAAAAGTCGCTATTCAGGCATTGTTATTGTTATCACCAGTGATAAACCTCCTGTTGAAATGTCACCTCTGGGTCATTTTCATTGTAGGTGGAGCTAGGAATGCCACCTATAATTCAAGCTGCCTGACACTTCTGATTATAAAGCCCAATTGCTTATAGCTTTTCCAAACATGAACCATTTGGGCTGAAATTTTCCATGCTAGTTGTCTGACTCAGGCTGGATTTTTTTTTATTTTATTTTTTAATTGCAGCTTCTGAAGAAGAAAACGAAGGGAAAGTTGTTCTGCCCATGTTAAAACAATTCTCACGTGCATTTTGTCGAGAAGGTCTAGTAGCCCTACGCTTTGGAGCAGGGGCTTGAAATTCGGCAGGTGGGTTGCCTGGGTGTCTGGGCTGTGCCTTTGGCTTTCCCTGTGAAATTCAACCAAATTTGGCCAAGATAACAGACAGTGAAAAACCTGCACACGTTAGATTTGGGCTTCTAAATTCTCTAAAGATTTTGTCTGCATGGAGCATGCTCCAAGCTCTCTCAGGTCCTACATATCAAATGGACAGCCCATGTGCCATCCTCACTAGGGTGACCAGATGTTCCAGTTTTATAGGGACAGTCCCAATTTTGGGGTCTTTCCTATATAAGCTCCTATTATTCCTCATCCCCTGTCCCTTTTTCACATTTGCTGTCTGGTCACCCTAATCCCCACAGAGTAACTGAGCTTGCTCCATCTTGGGGCTGGGCACAGGGACTGAGCGCAGGGAGACCTTCTCTCTTCTATGATTGCCCCTAGGCAGCATGGAGGAAAAGGACGCAAACTGACTTGAATGCAGAGGAGTAAGAAACGGAGTAGGATAGGAGAAGTGCGAGAAGAGGAGATTGCAAAAGCCAGACAGTGGAAAGGAGCTGAGTGGGAAGGGGCTGGGGAAGTTGGTAGATTCAGAGGGGGAGGGAAGCAGGACTCAGACTCGGGGTGTGGGGAGGAATGTTGGACTGGAGCAGATGAGCGAGTGCACTGTAAACCCCCCATAAGGAAATTAATAATTTTGCATCCTATGCAGGGCTTGGATGGTGTGCAATGAATAAATCCTGGGACCACACGCTGAATGAGAATAATAGAGAAGTATTGAAAAACTACTCACTCATGGAATGAAGCAGGAGACCTGGTGGAACAAAAGTAGAATGTGATCATGTAATTAAATACTGTGCTAATGTATATGTATTATGATACAAGTAGGGGCAAATTAGTTCTGGCATTTCCGCACTTTGGAGTGCTTGACTTTGCAAATTGTTTGCGTTAACCTTTTGATGCAATATATGGTAACCTGAATGGTATTATTTCTGACCACAGAAGTACTATAGCAAGAATCCTAGATAAGATATTTATATCATGTCCCTCAATATAACAGAGGCATCATCAAACCCCCTCCATTATGCTTCCGTTCCTGCACAATCAATACTAATTACATCCATTCTGTCACACTTTAGTGATGAGAATTATGAGGATAATGATAATGAGGTAATAAAACTTTTTATCCCATGCACAGCAATAATTTGCCTAATTCATAATATTTTAGATGCATTAGTGTATATGCTCTCCAGAAACTAACTATTCAAATCAGTATCCAAAATAAATGTGCAGAGATTCTATTCCTCAACCCTATAAGTTAATTAAAATATCCAATGCTTCTAAATCAGGAACTCATAAAAAAAATCAAGACCAATCTCTTTGATGAATGCTTGAAAAACTGATGATGTGCGTCAGTAACAAAACAGCCTCCGTGCATTTTTACTACAAATATTCTACATAATGCAATACTAAAATCTGTATATATAGATATATATTAGAATTGCAGGACAATTCCATCAGCTTTCTCCCTCCACTTCCTCTCACTAACTTCTTGTTACTACTATGGAAGTGACAGCTTAGAAATTTACCAGTTTTCTATTCTTTGAAAATGGAGGGCCAAGAGCTTTTAGTTACCTCGATTTTGGCAGGTGGTAAGCACTTTGCATGTTCTGTCCTGCATTTGTTCTTATCACTAGAGCTTGCTTATACTACTTTGCAGTATGCTTGGCATCAGTCATAAAACTCAAAAGGACAGATCTTTCATTGAGAGAGAGAGAGACTTTAACAAGAATGGATTTACCACAGGTAAGCTCACGTCAAGAGAATCAATGACTTCCATAGGACACATTCAATCTTTTACTCTAATGGTATCTTCCAGCCATTTCCAGGAAATTTTAAGTATTTCTTCTGAGCAGTGGATTTAATTTACATTTAGCAAGGCAATAACTGGAGTTCTGAAGAGCTATATCAGACTGAACCGGGACCATCTTAAAAAAAAAAAGTAGAAAAGTGACAGACAGGAAGTAGTGTGGTCCAATGGAGTGGAAGTTCAGAAACTGTTTCTGTTCCTGGCGCTGGCACTGACCAACTGCATGAGCTTGGGCTGGTCTCTTCCCCCAACTGTAACTGTTTTCCCCCTCCCACCTCTCAGCTATTGACACTGTACGTTCTTTGGGGCAGGGACTGTTTCTTTTTATGTGTTTGTGCAGTGCCTAGCATAACAGGGCCTCAATCTCAGTTGAATCTGCTAGGTGTTACTGTCATACAAACCACAATCTGAACAGAATTCCCTTCCTTGAACCTTGTTTCTTTTGCAAAGACATTTGGATACTGATGGTGATGTGTACTTTTGGTAAATCTAAATATCTATTAAAGCAGCAGTTCTATCTTGGTTGAAATTTGCATTTTATCTGTACTGGACACAGAATTAATGACGTCTATCACCCATTATATTATTTTTGTTCCATCCCAGCTTGTATTTTTAGTTTAGTAAATAGAAAGGGGAGCGGTTATTCTTTGAATGTCTGCTAGGCTGGGGAGTTCACACTAACCAGTCCTGGAGATGCTTCTTTTCTTCCTTTTCCTCAAACTGAGTTTGTGTGAATGTGTGAACTGGTCGCTCGTGAGATTAAGAGACTAATAAAATTGGCTGAGAGCCAGACATAGGGCAGTTAGATACTGTGCACATTTCATTCCTCTCACTCAAATGCCTGACCTGATATGCTCCCTACTATCCAAGGCCTGGATCTGTGAGCACAGAATGGTAATTTTGCTGAATTACTGGATGGCTTTGTGATGTGAATTACTAGGAGCTGCTAGAGGAGGAACCAGCACACCCATTTTCAGTTGTGATCTCATCGGTATTTGAACACAGATGTCCAGAGAATAAAGGCCATTGTATTAACCCACTGTGTTGCTTGGCTCACCCCACAAATTTAGCTTAACTAACCAGCTTCTCTAGGTCTCCAGACCTAGTCCCAGGTCAAATCTCATAGCCCTTTCCCTGTCAGAACACCCATGGAAGTTAGTCGTTGTTTGCAGGCCCCAAGCTTGTACACACCAAAATTAATAGCGTGCATGTTTGCAAGATGGGGGGCTGAAAGAGGACTGCAGCATTTGGCCCCCCCAATTCTGCTGCCTTGAGTCACATCGCATAGTACTTTGTAAGCAAGCTGCATTTACACCAGTGTAGCCGAGATCAGAATCTAGCTCTCAGAGGCCCAATCTTCCCCCTGCTCTGAAGCTGCCCTTACAGTTGACCTGAAGAGCTAAGCAGCAGTTTCACACAGCTGCTCTGCTTTGGCTCAACACGCGCATTCCGAGGACTGAAAGTAAAGCCCACGATTGTCTCAGTAAATGCTTCGACTCACTGCCCACAGACTCAGCAACTCTTACACGGTGTATAGCCCTCACTCACGTGAACAGTCCCATTGCATTTACACTCCAGTAGTGGAGATTGGAACCCAGCCCTTGCAGAGAATTATTTCTTTTTGGGGAGAGAAATCAATTCCACGGACACTGAATGTAGTCTATGGGCACTGCACCCCTGAACAGATATGGCACACTCCAAAGTGAAGTGCTGGGAGAGTACAGAACCCCTGGACACAGCTCTGTTCAGAATGCTCAGCCAGACTCTTTCGGACTCTGCTACCCGCACACACAACTGGCACTGGCCTTCGGTTACTAAAGCTTCCAGTATTTCCCCTCCCATTCAGTCATCCTGCACCACTGGAGGCAATGGAAGTTTTGCCAGTGACTCCAGTGGGAGCAGGAGCAGGATTGGGGTCTGGTAGGGAACCTACTCTCTCCTTCATGTGGGAAGAGTGGCTATTTTGTTACTAGAGTTAGCCAGATTGCTCTGGAAGCAGAGGCAGAAGAAGAGATCTTGAAGGACATTGCATGCAGATAGTGCAGCACGGGGCATAGAAGCAGCAGAAATGGAATTTCACAGTATGGAAGTGGAGGAAGCAATGTCTCTTCTGGATGCAGATGGAAACGAAGATAGTAAACAGGTGCCTGAAGAGGAGACAAATTAGGAACAAAGGGAATTTCCAAAAAATCCAAGCGCAGATGGCTGTAAATCCAAGATATTATTAATTTCTATTTTTCATTCCACAGGACGAGTCCATTCCACAGAAATTGGACTCATCTATCTAGTTGGAAAAATGTGTCTCTACTGCATTCTGAGTAGCTTCCTTTGGAAAAATATTTGAGTGATAATGTTTCGCTCATTTTATTAAAAGGACTTTTCCGGGAATACTTTTCATGTCTCGTGAAACCAAATGGTATCCGGGGCTCAGACTAAAATAAACAGGAAGAAATACATAATTGTTCTCTATACAATTCTCTTAACAGACAGCGTTTGTAAGGCCCTGTTTCTGTGAAGGTGGAAAACCTCTGAGAACTCTGGTCACCAAACGGTGCTATGGCTTACCCTATAGCAAGTTGTATATTATGGTAATAACATGGTTTTTAAGGGAAAAGATCTCTGTCCTCACTTATTGCAGCAACTATGTTTAACATGATAGTCTCCAAATTTGTTATGAACATTGTTTTAACTATAGAATGGAAAGGGTTTAGTTATTCTACACGTTCTCCATTCCAGGGACAGACCATTGGTATTAGCCATTTACAGAACCATAAATGAGGGGCAGCAGTAACCTTCTCTGTTTTCCCTATACATGTCCTGGGTGCCTTTTTTATCCTCATTGCTACCATACTGTGAATTAAACTACTGTTCATCTCTTTGATGGACATACTCACTGGCAAAAAAAATTGACTTTGCCTATTAATGGTATTAGGCTGTGCCAAGCAATTAATTATAATGGGATTCATCCATTGTACACGCATCTATTCCCAATGCTATGAATCCGAGCGTGTGGTAAGAAGTAATCAGATGCTGTCTGGAGAAGAGTCATTATGAGGTAATTAATAAGTGCTATGGTTGAGAGGACAGTTTCATTTTAAGAGGAGCAGTACGTATATAATTTAGTTTCTCTGGAAAATAAATGCAAGTCTAAACGTACCACTACATTAATTAAATGGTTATATTCACAGTATAGTGCATCATACTGTAAAGTGATTAGCCTGTTGGCTGGCGTGTATATTCAACTATAGTTGAGAGATTCTGGATGCTATTAGAGTTTTAGCAGCTTCTCTTTTCACTGAGATCCGAAGAAGCAGGGCTTTTGGAGCAGCAAGATCAGAGTTTGATCCCAGCTCTTGCCATAAAGTTCCACCACAGAATAGTGACCCACGGGCCATTTCCAAGAGGTCAGTGATTTTTTACTTCTGACTCAGGGTGGGACTGAGAAAAGTTCACATGTGAAAGTGTGTGCGCTCTCCTCTTTAACCCTTACAATTCATAATACAAGATAGGTAATAGAATGTGTAGGGCCTTCATGACCAGATCACTAGGTTAATGCCAACCAACTGAACAGAAGTCATCACCACTCACTAGCTGTTCAATGGTAAATGAAACAAGCTTCATTGATCTTAATCCAGTAGCTAGTGACTCAAGGTGAAAGCCCAACTCCCATTCATGTGAATAGGTCCAGGATTTGATGCTAAGTGTCTTTATGACAAAACATTGCCCTCAGAATGGACAGTGTAACTCTTCTCAGCCAAAAGTTTAAAGACCCAGCGGGCCACGGAAAGTGAAAATCTCTCCCCTTGAGAAGTAGGTCCCTCCAGAACCAGGTTAAGGAATGGCTTACATTGCCATTGTGCATAGATGAATAGCAGACTTCCACCCCAATGCTTTCAGAGCCACATCTTCCATTTGAGAAGGAAGGTTTTTTTAAATAAAGGAATCACAATACAGAATTACTGTGCAATAGATGTACATTCTAGATCTACATATTCATACAACTTGGAGATATGCCATCCTTCAGCAAGCGGAATTCTAATACTTAAAAATAAAGCATCTGTTTTCTCACATCCGTATGGAAAAGTGTCCAGTCAAACTGAATTGCTGAGTTGTTACTTAAATGAGCAGTGAGGTCTAGAAGATGTGGCTTCTGTCCCCATGCCAACAGTTCCTCACTCTGGATACTGGCTCTGCCATTGACCTGCTGTGTAGCCTCAGGCAAGTCAGTTAACATCTGTTTCTCAATTAGATGTTAGATAAGTGATGTAGCCACTATCACAGCAGCAACTTCAAGCATATCCACCCACCATCAAGGTGGCAGAAAGCAGATGGCACGCTGTCTGTTCTTGAGCTCCAAGGAGGAAGGACAGGCAGCTCAGGAAGTCCCACCAGTAAAGATGGGAGTTAAGTTGCTGGGGAACACAATGTCTCCTGTTGTTCAAAAGAAGAATCTTTTGGTTCACATGGCTGTTCTGAGCAGCATCCAAGAGCCGGCATGCAGAGACGGATCTTTGCAGCAAAGTAGGACAATTGTTCTTTGCAGGACTTGTTGCTCAGTTCTGATGCAGGTTTGTAGGCATTCAGGATTGATTAAATGGTTTCCCAACTTGGATAGATCCTTGGGGAGAGATTTGGCATCTTCAGTGGGGGGGGGGGGTGACAAGAAGATTCTGTTGGCCAAAACATAGGCTCAGTCTCAAATGTCTCTTTTTTTGAAAATTCATTAAAATTTTCTTTTTAATGAGTGGTGCCTCTGTTCTGCATTTACCCTTTTAATTTGGTTTTGCTAAGGAGGAAGATATCCCGGACAGACACAGGAGTGTGGTAGTTAGAACTGATATGCAGCATGGAGAAACATGCATAGTATCTTTCTATGTTATGCCTGTGTAAAGGGGTCACCACTCACCCCGCGGCGCCTCCCGCTGGTCGTCTGGGGAATCAGCTCCTTCAGCGTCCAGAGCGCCCTCCGCAGGTTGATGCCCCGCTCCTTTGCTGGCCCCGTGTCCCTCCCGGACCCCGGTGCCCTCCAACTGTGGGTGCTGCACCCCTGCAGTACCCCCTTGGTGTGAGGGTCTCCCCTCCCCAGGGGAACCCTCTACCCCCTATTCCCACCTCGCCTCAGAGTGTGCCACTGTCAGTCACCACTTGCCCCCGCTCACTGGGGCGGACTGCAGTATCATGGCTTCTCATCACAGGCAAGGAGGGTTGGCCTGCTGCTGCTATCTCCAGCCCTAGGCTGCCCCCTGCAACCCTGGTAGTTCTGGGTCGGACCTTGTATCAGGCCCGGAGGCCTGGGGCTCGTGGCTAGAGCCCACCCAGCTCCTTCTGCCCTGCCCCAGCTCTGCCCTAACCCAGGTACCTGGCTCAGCTCCTGCAGCTAGGCCTGTCTCCCTCTGAATGCAGAGAAGACTGTTTTCCCTCTAGATGCAGAGGAGACTGCTTCCTTGCCTCTCTGCCTCCCAGCCCTTATATCCTGGCTGGGAGTGTTTGGGGCGTGGCCGCCCAGCTGGGCCTCATGCCCAATCAGGCCTCCCTGCTGGCTCCCAGCTTCAAACCCCCTTCCAAGCCATTTCAACCCCCTTTTGGGGCTTTTCCAAGCCCCTTCTGGTAGGGGGCGGGTGGTCACCCCGCCACAGCCTGGCTTTATTCAAGGATGATAATCTTTCACTTTTGTGAGCACTAAAATTAATCAAATGCAAAGCATAAGAGTAAACCAGCATAATATAATGTCCAGATGCTGGACAAGCCAATGAACTAAACTTTAAAGAATTACACATTTTCCTTTGCTTTTGGTAGTGTAAGTGTAGCCCAGGAGACCTGAAGAGCAGCTGTGTATAGTTCAAAAGCTCGTACCTTCGACCAACAGAAATCGATCCGATAAAAGTTATCCCTTCCTACCTCGTCTTTCATATTTTCCATTTGATAGATTTAAATATTGAGCACCAGCATAATTTTTGGGTTGTAGCAGCAGAAGAAAGTAGTGGAAGCATTATCAGTTGGTCTGTCAGCAGATACATATACAATAATTAATGCAAGTTAAATAGATGTACGATTCCATTGTCAAAGGTGTCTTTAAAGGGCTGCACAAAAACTAGCAGCACAAAATGCACAAAAACTACCTGCAATCATACGTGCTCTATTCCCAAATGTGTCTCCTCCATAAAGGGCTACAAATATTGACAGCTTGTGGGATAATAGGAAAATCTTCTAGTTCTCCAATACTGGCAGCTTGTTCGGTGAATCTCTGTGTTTCCAAAACAGTTTTCCCTACTATAACCACATCGGTATTTTACACTGCTTAAGATCATGGTTCCTCAATCCTTCAGTAGTAGGATCTTAAAGGGCTGCATATTGATAGCTTCAGTGTACCTAGATGTGAGTCAGTCCGACTGCTGTGCTAGCATTACTAAAGCACTTACCTGTGTGAAAGCAACAGGTGTCTGTGTGTGAGCGCATGTTCCTTGCACGGCCTGTGGTATAGCACAGCAATGTACAAACAAGCCAGTCCCCCCGGGTGATTTAGTTATTTTGTGGACACTTTGATCTCTGTTGGTATTGCACCAATTCCGCAGTTTGCTTTGGGTGGGTAACTCACTATCTTGTGTAACCCTTCTGCCCATCAGAGTTGGCAGCAACAAGGGCCGGGTTCAGTATCCAGGGGTTCCATTCTAAGGACACAATACAAAACCGGCTCGAGCCCCCACCCAGTGACCTGGGACAACCATATACCACCCTTCTGGGCGCCTCTAAGAGGCAATACTTCCCCTCTCGCAAGCACAGAGTCTGAGTGCACCAAAACCCCTTTAATGACAGAGAGAAACACTGTGGCATATTATTGGGTAAATACTACAAACAAAAGTCACAACCCAAACCATGAACCAGAATCCCCCCCCCACACACACACACACACTCACACGCCAATAGGCAGTGTCCTTTCCCTTGGGTTCTTGAGTCCCCCAAAGTCCCCAAAGTCCAACAGCCCCAGCAGAGTTCAAGAGTTCATAGCGGAGTTGTACCTCCCCACCGAGGTGGGGGGGGCAGGTTATGGGGCACCTTACGTGGTCAGAGGCCGACTGCCCCGCCTCTCCAGTCGTGCTGGTCACTCCACTAGCCGCCCTGCTAGCCGACACAGGAACTGCTCTGGCAGCCGTCTCAGGAACAGGTCCACTCGCCGGCACAGGAACTGCTCTGGCAGCTGTCTCTGGAATGGGTCCACTAGCCGGCACCAGAACTGCTCTGCCAGCGGTCTCAGGAACGGGTCCACTCGCCGGCACAGGAACTGCTCTGGCCGCGGTCTCAGGAACGGGTCCACTCGCCGGCACCGGAACTGCTCTGCCAGCGGTCTCAGGAACGGGTCCACTCGCCGGCACCGGAACTGCTCTGCCAGCGGTCTCAGGAACGGGTCCACTCACCGGCACTGCTCAGGGCCCCCCACTTAAGATAAAGCTCAGTGATTTTTCAGCTCTTGAGTGATTTCAGCTCATAGTGGGGGGCCTTAGTGCAGAAGCACCACCAGACCCAAAGCAACTTCAGCTCAGTAAGCTGAAGTTAGACTCCTAAAAGAAGCAAAAGTCAGCTCTAACATTCCACAGGGGAGAGAGACCAGGTGCAATAGGCCTGTGAGGCCCTCAGACAAGGCCCTGACCACAAGGTCTAGGAGCCTGTCCACAGCCTCTCTCAATTCAGTGGGTTTTGGAACCCCTGTCCCTTGTCTAGTGAGCGCTACCCAGCTGATGGCGAGTCCCTCCAGCATGCCAAAGGCCAAATATAGGTCCCAACCCCTCATTCACATAAACAGGTCAATCAACACCTTATCATTCTTGCCCCAATACTACAGAAACTGGGGGTCCCACAGTAGCCAAAGTGACCATCTGGGCTGTTAGAGTGCAGGCTAGGTGCGGTGGGTGTGTCTAAGCAAATAAGGTGTTATTTTCCAAAAGTCACTGCAATTCTTGCAACTCACCACCGGATGTCACCCATCCCGACACTGCTTACATCTGCACGAGTTAACAGCAGCTATCCAAGAGGAGCAAACACAGAAAGGGAAAGTCCTTCCAGCACCTGATTGGATTTAGGGCCTCTGTGCGCTACTGTCATACAAATTAATAGCAGTACAGTCAGTTCTCACCTAGGAACATCTCAGGCGCACAAAGATAGGCAAGAATGAATATTAACAAGGATTTGCCCTTCTAGTCCAACCCCTCACAGAGCTTGGCCAACATTAAGGAATTAAAATTCAGCACAGCCCTTTGAGCATGGTAATATCTGCAGTGGCAGAGAACTAAGGCACAGAGCAATTTAGGAGAAGACTGTGCCCTGCTGTGCGGAAAGCAGGGACAAGGGCACAATGAACTACTCTTTCTTGTATCCCTGTATGAACGCCGGGCACAGCATGATCCTTGTGTGCTCCTGAGTCCAGCAGTGTGCGGCTAGCACTACTGGCCTATCCAGCAGCCATTTGCCGTCCCCTGCCTCCAGGCAGGACTCCAGAGAAGGGCATGGAGGCTGTGACTTTGGTGAGGGTGGGGAAAACAGCCACACTTGCCCTGAATACCCACAGACCTCTGGGATACTCAGAACACAATGCATCCCAGAGCTCCCACGGGGCTGGTGCAAACAGCTGAGACTTAAAGACGCAACATAGCCCTCAGGAGCTGACTCAAACTCACACAGCGTGTCTGAGGTGGAGCTGGGAATCAACCCTAGATCTCCTGACTCCCACTCCAATGCTTTGGCTGCAAGACCTCCTGCCAGGGGGGCTACAACACTCACTTGCGATACAAACAACTGAAAACTTCAACCTAGATTAATGACAATATGTTTGAGTTCACTGTAGGCGTACAGGCCACCAACTTACATTGCTATGCACAAAGTCATCTCTGACTCCATCCATGCTTCCCTCTGCTGAGCCCTGGGAAAGCCCATTGAGAGCCAAAGCCTGACAACTTTTAAGTCAGCACTTGGATTGTATTTTGCAGCTAATCAGTAAAGCATCCGACTGTGGGACTCAGACACCATCTGAGCCTCCAGCCCCTCATGGTGAGAAGCTGCAGAAAACCAATTTATCAAAACGTCCAGCCAGAGTTTTGAACAATGGCAAACACAAGACACCAATATGCTCATTAACCAGCCCAGAGGACATTCTTGCTGAGTCACTATGTTATTTAGTTTCTAGGAAACAAAGGGCTCTGAATCAAATTTAGAAACAAAAAAAACCCCATCTGAACACTTCAGAAAACAACCCTTGTATATTACGGAGACTCCCCCTGCCCCCAAATGAGGAGAATTTCTTTACATCCTTCTGTCTAAATGCTTTGTCCCATCATCGTCAAGCCTACATTTATTAGGAAGGTAGGACTGGGATTCCAACTCTCAAGACTATCATCATGATCCTACAGTGCTTACCTGAGACCATGGTCTAGGGATACATAGGAGGATTTAAGACGATGAAGACTTGTGGATACTAACCAGTTTATTTCAGCATAAGCTATAGCCCACTTCATCGGATGCATAGAATGGAACAGAAGTAAAGAAGATTTGTCCTTGTCACTGACATTGGCGGCCAACCACAAAGGTAGCTGACCCAGTGCAAACCCCTTGTGTAGATAGGCAAACCCACTATCTGCACCAAGGCAGTGCACCCCTGCTTGAAACAGATGTGTGAGGCACCAATGTAAATCATCACTTAGAAAGCGTTTTGAAACGTTGCTGACAGCAGAGGAATGGTGAGACTCAGGAATCCTGGCTCTGGATGTGTGAGGCTGTATGTCAACACTTCCCTTTGGTTCACGCTATGGGGGTGTTAATAGCAGAGCGCACCCAAGTGCTGCATTGGAACTCCCCTGTGTGGACACTGCAGGCATGAACTAGAAGGTTCCTAGTTCACATTAATTGAATCCTGTTTACAAAGGATTCGTTTGCACCCCCATTCACTGTGCCCTGCCTCGTTTTCTGTGCGTCTTCACTGATGTAAATATATTAGCCATGCACAAATGTACAAGTGCTGACTTCGCAAGCTTAGGAAGAAAATTCAGTGGAAAAATGTATGTGAATAGGGCAAACCAATATAGTTTTTACCGTGGCATTCAAAGGTACATTTTTTATCCATGGGGCTACTTACATGCCAAATTTAAGCTTCCTGCCACCAGCTGTTTGTGGTGCTAGCCCTGTACTTAAAAAAAAAAAAAAAAACTTCTGATCTTCCTCTACCATCACCCATTCTTCATACTTAAACATTGCTGACTTGGTTTTGCATAGACAGTCAAAACAAACCAAACACACACACACTTTGGTGAGGACATCAACCTTTGAAAACTTTTGCCAAATAACAAATGTTAAGCAAAAATATTGAGCAACTTAAATCAGAGAAATAGACTGGAAATGTTTATGCAGCTTTAACCATAGAAGTTGACACAAGCATGCAATAACTATATATATATAAAAGTCAAATGGTGTATGCGTGCATGCATGTACGTTCCCTTACTCCTTCTACACCGTTTGAGCTAGAGACTTGGAATTTGGTACAGTTATAGGCTTTAGGGTCCTAATCAGGGTAAGAATCGAAAAATTTTCAAATCTCACCTCTGACACCCCCCAGGGGTGAAATTCTTTAAAGCCCATTCACATCAGCTGGGCAGCAGGTTAACACCTTGTATTTTGCAGCTGTTCTCTGTAACATAGTTATGATGTAATAATACCCCCCTCCAACCGACCCCGCACTCACTCAGCTCTCTGCCCCCTCCTCCCCTCCAACGGCCCCCCCACTCACTCAGCTCTCTCCCCCCTCCAACGCCTCCCCACTCACTCAGCTCTCCCCCTCAGATAAGAATAGAAAAATTTAAAAATCTCTCCCCCTCCAACGGCCCCTGCACTCTCTCAGCTCTCTCCCCCTCCCCCCAAACAGTCCCCCACTTGCTCAGATCTCTCCCCCCTACCCCCCTCCAACAGCCCCCGCACTCTCTCAGCTCCCTCCCCCCTCCAACGCCCCCCCCACTCACTCAGCTCTCTCCCCCCTCAGGTAAGAATCGAAATTTTTTAAAATCTCCCCCCCCACGCCCCCCCCTCATTCAGCTCTCTGCCCCCTCCAACGGCCCCCCCCACTTGCTCAGCTCTCTCCCCCCTCCCTCCCATGCCCCCCCCACTTGCTCAGCTCTCCCCCCCTCCCTCCAACGGACCCCGCACTCGCTCAGCTCTCTCCCCCCCCCCCCCCCCGACGGACCCGAGCAACGCCGGGTATTTTTGCTAGTAAAAGATATTTTTGATATGTAGACAGTTAATGTGTAGAGCACCATGTACAGAAAAATGAGAACATGTAGTATTTTTCATAAATTAGCAGGTTCAATAAAGCTATTATGCAATGCAAATGGCTTCATTTTTGTTCCTGTTCTATACAGCATTATGCAGTCTCACCGACGATGCTCTGACTCCCATGCTGAAGATCTTACTCGTTACTCAGGCAAAACGCCCATTGACTTTAATGAGAGTTTTGTCTGAAGAGAACACTTCAAGGACTAGGCTCCGCGGGTGGGGAAGCAGAGAGAAGTGGACTAGAACAGGATTGGATTCATTTATATGTTCCCGCCCTGTGATAAGAGACCCAGAGCAAGTCAGCTATGGTTTCGTTGCCAACTTGCAACGGAACACAAAATTAGTGCTAGAGTGAAGACACCAAGCATGAAAATTAAAACCCAACTGGGAGATGGGCTGGTACAGTCTTGATCCTACTCATTTTGCTATTCCACAAACCTGAGAGCTTGCACCCAGAACTCAGCAGTTTCAACCTGCTTCTCAGCCAGGATTCAATAGCAATACGTGCTGTAGGGCACTCTTATTACCGGGGCTGCCAAGTGTCCGATCTGGCATGACACTTGTGCATTTGGCAGCCCTGTCACACACTCCTGAATCGTCACGGAGGTGTCAGCCATCAAGATGGGCTGCTGGAATAGGCTGCAACTTGTACAGCCTGCTTTGCCAGCAACCAGGCAGCTTGTCTCACCCCTTTTACGGCTCCCATTGTGGGATCAAAGAGAAACTGGGAAAGGTGACAGGCTAGGATTGGTTCTAGTCTCCTCCACCATTTTGTCCAACCTCAGCCAGCCACCTCAGCCCCATATTTCTCTCTCTCAAACATACACGCACTCTAGATGTTTTCCTGTCCTGGTGGCTCTGGTTTGAGAGAGGAAGCAAAGTTTCAGCTGCTCTTTATTAACTCATTTTCCCTTCTCTTAGTGGAAACATATTTCTTCCCTTCAGCTACCCACATAATAATCAGCGGCCTTGAATCTTTCATTGCTTCCCTCTTTGGCTTGTTCTCTGCAAAGCTTCAATGCATTTTCTGCCTCCAGTAAAATACTGTGCCCTCTGCTTGCAGCCCTTCCCTTCGAATATCATCTATGCTATTCCCTGTTGCTCAGTGAGAACTAGTTTAAGTGGGTACAGAGGGGAAATATTTAGTGTCTTTACAAAGTAAAGTGTGTGCTATTTCTTTATGTAGCAAGTAACTCTATTACGGCAGCAATAGAGGGTCAAACGGTCCTGAATCGCTAACATAAAACCTAAGTCCTAAACATAAGCTTACAATAACCTAGTTTCTTTTAAAAAATGCCAGTTTCAAAAAGAAATGAAATATTTTATCCCTTTTAATCCCGAAGAGAGACAGCTGCTGCAGAAACAAAAGATAACTGAACTTCAACAAAAATGTTTTGAGATTTTCATAAATTAAATTTCTGATGCCCATTTTCTAGCCTGTTTTGCCTGACACCAAACAATGCATTATCCACAACGGATGATTTTTTTATTTATTTAATGATATTTTGATCATAATAATACAGAGACAATATAAACACCTAATTTTGCCTGAGGACACTTGTGGAATGGAATCTTAAATGACTGATGTCAAAATAAAACTATTTAAAACAAGCTTGTTTTAAAGCAGGGCTGAAAGCATCTTCATGACTAGTGTAGAGGGCCAAGAACATTTAGCACTGCAGGATGTGTGCCTGAGACTGGGGGTTGCTGCTTACCCATATGGCTTTTTCCATCAAAATGGATTCATTGTCAGAAGAGAGTCCACCCCCCACACACACCCCACACCCAGGCCCCAGCCTGGATGGGACAGCGCTGTTTTCGGCTCCCGTTGCTGCAGGAAGCATTCTGGAAATGAGCCCCAGGAGTTAAGCCATTTTCAGCTCCAGCCCGGGGGATCAAGGACTAGCAAAATTGCCAAGCAACGGGTCACAGTTTCCTAGTGGGGAAGGGACTACTGCGGGGTATCCTTAGGAAAGTGCATCGGCAAAGAGAACCGGGCAGAATTTTTTAGATGAAAAGAATTTGGGGTCAGAAAACACCCAGTCACCAAAATCAAAACGTTCACAGCCGTAGGATGGAATTTCTTGAGAAAGGAACCGACCCCCTGCACCGCCAATAGTCCATAGGATAGCCAATGCACCCCCAATAGTCCATAGCATAGCCAGTGCACCCCCAATAGTCCATAGCATAGCTGGCTAGCCACACATCTAGGAAGTGGGAGTCCCAGGTTCAAGTTTGCACTCTGCAGGAGGGACTTGGCTGGGCAGGAGGATGAGCCTGGTACAAGGGCCCCAACCACCAGGCTATTGGCTATTCTGGGGTGGGTACCCTGCAGTCTCTCCTGTTAGAGCTGTTCCACTACATGTTTATTGGGCCAGAGAGAGACTGACTCTCTAGTTTGGTGGTTTGGGGACTCACCTGGGACGCTGGAGATGCCAACAAAGTAGTTCTATTGACCTGGGTTTCCCACATGACAGCTGAGCACTCCAACCACTGGGCTACTTGAGAGGAAGGTGGCTCTCATCCCAGGGGGACAGGAAAACCATTTCCTGACCAGCTCTATTGGCATGTCCTGAAAATCCTAGTAAGGCTTAGTCTAAAAAGATGATCTTCTAAGCTGTGTCCCTGCTCCCTGATCTCTCTCACTCCAGATTATCCCCTGTCCCAAAACAAAAATACAAACCCCCCACCACCACCACCACTCCCCACTGTTTGGGGGCAATAGCACGGTAAACTCACCTCACTAATGGAGCACCCAGATTCACAAGAGTCTTATTGTTCAGGAGCCAGTTCATTCCTTACCACGGACCCTCCACTTGACGATGTTTTTATTCTTCTGATAAATGTGGGAATACAGCCAGTGGCCATTTATGGAGGATTTCTCTCGCCCTGGCAGATGGGGGCGTAGTTGTGATAGAACTCTCTAACTAAAGACAGCCAGTGGATGACAGGAAAGTTTATTTATCCTCTGGGTTCTGCAATCATTGACTAGATTTAAGATCACACGCTAATGGTCAGTACCTCTCCTTGCACACGCCATATCTTTACTCCCGTTTTGTCCTGGAAGGGAAACAAGACCACTCCTTGCCTCTAAAGAGCCATCCAAATGCTGGCAAACACCTTGGACTTTCCAATAGGTCAATAGCTTCATGCACCCAAACTTCCCTATAGGAAGCTATCGTGGGCTGCAAGAGATTCTACCTTCCCCATTTGTCTTGACCGCTTCATGTGACCCATATCTGACCTTATTGGATCCTGGCCTGGGGGAGGCATCAGAATCTGGTGGCAACAGAGCATGGTAAAAGGATGAGTAAGGGGTACTGGCAGGCGTGAAGCAGGTGGAGTTAGGATTCACACCACTCTCAACAAGGCCCAGAATCTCCCAGCAGCCAAGCTCTCTCCTTTGTAGCACAGAATCCCTCAAGAGCTACCCTAGTCCCTTGGAAATTAGTCCAGTCACAGATGGCTACCTGGGTCTAAGCCAGTTTCCTACGGGTTAACGAGATCTACATTTTCAGCTGTTATTTTCCAACTGTTCCTCCTCAGGTTTTCAGTCCCCCAGTCTCATTCTCTGTTGCTGCTGTAGCAAATTTTCTGGCGTGAGCAAGAGACCACGCAGAAGGTGCTTATAAAGCCAGTGACATGCTAATGTGTGTTCTAGAACTCAGAGTCGTTTCCTTTCTCGGACGGTTTCCCCCATGACTCACTGAAATCTCTTGTCTCCAGGGGGCTCAGTTGTCGCATGACGGTTATGCTCTATGGGACTTTTATCACGCACCCATCCTTTTCCATATATAGCCACAGCTACACCTCAAGGTCTTGGCCAACTTCATGGTTTAAAAAGAAATTTTAGTGGTGTGTGTCTGGCATGGTCATGTGTCCTGAGTCCAGGACTGGGAGCCAGCTAAAGTCACTCACTAGCCATGAAACCTTCACATGTCACAACCTCTCTGTCCTTGCCTATGGCTATACAGTTTTCCCCTGAAATGTCCCACTCTTGCTAGTACTTTTACACCTTCATTGATGGTAGCAGTGATGGGAGAGTTCATATAGAGAAGCCACTGATAGCCTCCAGCATGTTGTTTAGATCGGCCCTGAACATAGCAGCTAAAACACCTGCAGCCAGATTACATTAATGCCCTACCCTGGATACCACTGGCAATGGTATGAAATTAAGAGGAAAAGCTATAGGACAGATCCTGTGAGGAAGGAGGGTGGCCCAGTGGGGTTAAGGTGCTAGCCGGGGATTTGAGAAGTTTGGGCTCTGTTCCAAAAACTCCCGGCCTGACTTTAGGTCAGTCACTTAGTTTCTGTGTGCCTCAGTTCCCACAGGTACAATGGGGATAACAGCGCACCCTATTGGCCAAGGGCACTGTGAGAATAAACACATTACAGATCATGAGGTGCTCGCATAGTACAGAAGTGGGAAGCCAGATGATTGCCTTAGGGGTAGCCCTAGAAACAGACTCTGTATCTCATTCCCGTCTGTCACGTGGGGCTAATACCAATCATCCTCCCAGGAGCATTGCGGAGCATCATTCGTCAATATTTTTTATGTGGTAGATAAGCGCTTAAAAATGCCATAAAAAATGTTTGGATTTGCTTTTAAGCTTTCAAGACAATCCCTGTTTTAGCCAACTTTCCATTATTTATCCAAATCAAACTAAAAATAAAGGCTTTAAAACAATGATGAACTTTTGCCAGCAGATTCTATAACGCCAACTAGACACTTGGGGATGTGTGTTAACACAGCTATGGTCCAGTCAAGTCAAGGGCTTTTTCTGTAGCAGACTCCAGTTCCAGTCACAATCATTGTCTTCCCAGGCTAACAGGGGCTGGGAGCACAGCAGGAAGAAATACATTACGTCCCGGAGGGGAATGTGTCTTCCATCACCCAAAGAGATTCTGGAAAACCTTGAAGAGGACATATTGATGGGTCCCAAAAGGAAGAATGGTGGCTAGAAGAGTGATGGCCATGGGAGAGAGAGTGAGTTTGGGGGGAAATGGAAGAAGAGCCTTTGATAGGGCTTAGAAAAGGAGGAATATAAAGATAGCACAGATTTTAGTAGTGCCTCAAAGCTCCAGTCAAATAGATGGTGAAGATAACTGTACCCTATTCATCCATAACTGTACCGTATTCACCCTCATGTCTTACATGTGTATTTTCTGTACCTACAGGTTTGCCAGTCTGGATGCATGCTCAAAGCATATTTTTCACCTACTCCAAACTTGCAAAGGAAATCACTTGGTTCTGAATTTTTATATCCCACATTCCCGGGAAAGTGTGCTCAGGAAATTGTACAGTGATGCAAATCTAGGCAATAAGCCTAGAGCATTTATTGCTCCACTACTGTAGATTTCCACCACAAATACACCATTAGTACAGTAGCTGAATGCATTGGTAATGATGGGATTATTCTTTTGTTGGAGCTAAAATCAGTGCTAAACTGAAGAGACACACCTCAAACTTGCTGGAAACTTAACACTGTAAATGAACTGATAAAAATAAGCATCTTTAAAAAAAAAAGTTACACCGCTGAAACCTCTGCTCTAACCAGAGATCACTAGAGACCAAACGTTTGCATGGATTCCTTTAAACTCCTATCCAAGAAGCAGAGATGCAGGTTACTGTTCAGCAAGTAATATTTACTAGCAAAAATACCCGGCGTTGCTCGGGGTATTTGTAATTGGAAACTGGGATGTAAAAAGACTACCATGTCTTTTATTAATACAAATTTTGTTCAGACGTCTCAGCGTTGCTTGGGCCCGTTGGAGGGGGGAGGAGGGAGAGAGCTGAGCGAGTGCAGGGTCCGTTGGAGAGGGGTATTATGACATCTAACTATGTCACAGAGAACAGCAGGTTTTAACCTGCTGCCCAGCTGATGTGAAGGGGCTTTAAAGAATTTCACCTCTAGGGGGCGTCAGAGGTGAGATTTGAAAAATTTTCGACTCTTACCCTGATTAGGCCCCTAAAGTCTATAACTGTACCAAATTTCAAGTCTCTAGCTCAAACGGTGTGGAAGGAGTAAGGCAGCATACATACACGGACGCATACACCATTTGACTTTTATATACAGTGAAACCTCGATATAACGGACTAATTCGGGCGAGGGGGTGTCCGTTAAAGCCGAAAGTCCGTTATTTAATATTTTTTTAAAATTATTAAATAACGGACTTTCGGCTGACAACGGACACCCCCTCGCCGAATTAGTCCGTTATATGGAGGTTTTACTTTTATCACGGCCGGGAGCCGTGAGTCAGCCCGCCCGCCCGGCTCCCCGCTGGGAGCCAGGCGGGGGGGTTGACAGCTCCCGCCTGGCTTCCCGCTGGGGGGAGCGGAGCGGGAGCTCTCAAACACCCCCCCCCGGCCCGGCTTCTCTGCGCCAGGCGCCCGGACTGACAGTTCCCGCCTGGCTCCCGGCTGCGGGGAGCCAGGCGGGGGGGTTGAGAGCTCCCGCCCGGCTCCCCCCAGCGGGAAGCCAGGCGGGAGCTGTCAACCCCCCCCTCCCCCCCGCCTTCTTTGGTAAGCCCCTCGCCAGCCAGGGCTAAAATGCTGTTTTGTAACTTCTCTAGGTGATACTCCTCTTTGAGTTACACTGCAGAGCCTCTGTCACAACTGGAAGGCAATAGGGTGCTGTAGGAAGCGCACCGTTTTCAAAAAGTGGCTTGCTGTTTGCCCTTGGCTACTCTCATAGCAACAGACTCAGGACACAGACACGTGGCTCTGAGCTAAAAAGCAATTCCTCAAATTTGAGACTTCATTTCACAAACACACTGTTTAAAATAGTCAATGGGAGAGGCGTGCTCTGCTGTCTGAAACCTTCGTGGCATGACCTGAATACTTCAGGAAAATACCAGTGTGGAAAGATCAGACACCGATGACCAAACTCTCTCTTTGTGGGTAGCTACATATTACTAGTGATGATGAATGTTAGTAATCCCTAGTGACAAAGAGTTTGGCAGAGAGCCAAACCCTGAAGTCCTCACTCAGGTAAATGATGTCTGTGGGACTTTTGACTGAACAAACCCTGCTCCGAGACCTCAATGTTATTGTTGATAACAGCATGGGCCAATTCCTGCTCTCATTGAAGTCAATAGGATTTTTGCTTTTGGCTTCAGTGGGAGACACACACAGCCCAGTAGTGCTCCCATGGAATTGGTTAGCTAAATTGACTCTGATGTGGGCATGTAATGGATAGCACTCACCTGTGAGCACCCCCTGGCCGGGTGTGGTGACTCCAGTCAGTGGTTTCTCAGGCGAGTTTGGTGACTCAGCCCTCCAGCCACGTCTCACACACAGTCTGAGGGCTTTTAACAAAACAAAACCCCTTCCAGGATAAACCGCTCAATGGTAACGTCTAGGTCTGCAGTCTTTAAAGAGCCCCAGCCCTGGAATCAAGCCGTACCTCCCGGGCTTCCTCTCTGGAGGAAATGGTTTTGCCCTCTCTGGCCCCAGCTCTCCAGATGAGCCGCTATGTAGTTCATTTCACCTTCCAGGGATGTATCAAAGTCCAATACAATCCACTAATGAGGCCACTTCCCCAGTGACTACTTGGGGGAAGGTGGGGGAGACCTGGACCCACCCATTACTCCAGGCACCAGCCCAGGGACCCTATGAACAGTGGCCACATACTGCTGTGCTCCCTTTAACTCTTCATTATGCTGTTCCAGTTCCCTGGGCCACTTCCCTATAGCCCCAGCACTATATAAATGCTTCATCTTTACAGCCAGCCAGCCAACCATCAATGCACCTCCAGCTCCAGACAACAAGTATCTGACTCTGGCACTTCAGCTCTTTTTTATATGGTCTGCAATCTTCTGATTGGCCACTTCACATAGCCTTTCCCTGATTGGCTGCCTCCTGAACAGTCTCTCTAGGCCACTTTGAGAACTTCGCTTCACTGCTCCTTTCTGGGACAGGATGTGGTAGGACCCTGAGGCCTCCAGCAGGGGGCCTCTGAGCCTGGTACACCCCATCACAGGGCAGGATCTGACTTCTCACGTTTGTGTTTTTTCTTTCCTCTTATTGAAACTGAAGGCATCAGCCTGACTTGTAAGCTTTGATTAATGCTCACATTACTTTCTGCTTTTTCTTTTTTGACAGGAAAAAAAATATATTCCTAACAACCCTCAAATGTAGCATGTCATTACCAAATGCCAAGTTAATCTAAGTAGCTACACAGGAGATCATGAAGCTTCAGACAGACATTGAAGACGTGATGTTTTAGACAGGCACTCAAAGCTTTTTTCTAAACACCTCCAAACAAATTAAAGGTTGCTTATAAAATGAAAACTGACAATTACTATTATTAGCATTAAAATAGCACATAAGGGCCCCAGCAAATCTTGGCTAATCCCAAACGGACATAGCCTCCTTGAAGAGCCAAGTGCCACCCGGATCAGGGCCCCAATATTCTAAGCAGCATAGACACATAATGAGAATCCTTCCTGCCCAAACAAACTTGAAATTTTAGAAACAAGACAGATAAAGATTACTCCCATTTTACAGATGGGGAGTTGAGGCACAGAGATATGAAGGGACAAATTCTTAGATGTATTTAGGTGCCTAACTCAGTTGATGTAAATGGTCATTAGGCACTAAAAGATTTAAAAATCTGTCCCTCAGTGATTTGCCCAAGGTCACTCAGAAAGTCTGTAACAGAGGTGAGTCTAGCTCTCCTTAGTGCCAGTTCAGTATTTAAAGTGCACAAATATCTTCTCTTGGACATTAGCTCCCCTTGACCTCACAGACCCAATCCTGTATTCCTCGGCACCCAAAACTGCTCTCTAATACAATAGAATCTCTTTTTAAAGAAATATTTGCACAATTCAAGAAGCTTAAAGGGACACCCTTCGCAAAACAGGCTCCCCAGCAGGCTTTTCAAACCCTCCAGTGTTCAGGAGCACTTAAGTCTGAGATTTTGGCTGGGTCAGTTATAAAAAGCCAAATCCCAGAAGGTGCTGTGCACCTACCATAAGATGATTGTCACCCTCAGCTCCAAATCACTGAGAGCCGCAGGCCCAAAGGAAGGGGTTAATTGAACCCAGAGCTAAGGATAGATAGCAAACTTAAGGGTATTCAGGCTCAGGGCTTAGGTTTGGGTTCATCTCTACTAAAAATTCCTTATTTGGGTACCTGTGACTTACCCTGTGCTGTTCTTTTCAACTGAAGATGCACAGGATATGTTGGCACAGTATATAAAACATTCACCACCTTAGCACTAAGCCAGCGTTCTCACTATCACCCATTCCTCTTTTCCTCTGTTCAGTGGCCCCAAAAATGGAAAGAGAAACCCAACTCCAAGTGGAGTTTTTTCTGCAGCTCTGAAAGGAAGAGGAGCTAGAGCCTCCCTAAAATCCACTTGTTGTTGCCAATCTTTTAAGGTGATCCTGTGGTGATGGGTAGCAGCACAAAAACTTATGCTAACTAAATAGAGGAAGGCCTGATTCAAAGCCCATTGCAATCAATGAGAGTCTTTGCATTGATTTCAGTGGGTTTTGGATCAGGCCATACTTCATAAGCCCCAAGAAACTATGTACGCTTACTGTGTTCCACTCTTACAACAAATGACAAAGGTTCTTCATAATTTCCCAGTTTCCACCCCAGGCAAATTTTTTACAGGCTAGTTAACAGAGCCCTGGGAAGAGATGTTTATAATGGAAATGTTGACAACCCTTTGATTACTGTAGTGGGAACAGCACAGCTGTAATCAATCTCTGAAATCAGAGCTGAAGCTGTGCCACGAATAAGATTTGGGATGGGTTGGGGGAGGGTGCGTTTTGTTTTATTTTTTGAAAGATTAGCTGTGGCCAGCTCAGAAGAAGATAAAATAGAAAGAATTTGTGAATGATCCAGTAAATAAAAGAGTGCTGTGGCAAAGCTTTGGCCTGTGGGTTCTATGCTTCCAGGCGGTTTGTGCTAGCCTCAGAGGCTCACTGTGACCCTCCCTTCTCTCTTTAGAGACCAGGTCACAGCCTATTGAGACATTTTCATCACAAGCCAGTGAGGAGAAACTATCCTTCCTGACAGTCTCTGTTGTCTCCCAATTTCAGTGATTCGTTAGGGGAGGTAGAAAGGGGGGAAGCCCGGGCCCGCCCTCTACTCCGGGCTCCAGCCCAGGGACCCTAATAGTATTAGCTAAGATGGCTGACCTTTTAACCACCAAACACAATACAATTCCCTGGGCTACTTCCCTACAGCAGTCCCTGCTTCTTCACACTCCACTTCACCCTTACCTCAGAGTCTCCTTCCTTGCATATATGTTGTCTACCACTCAGTTTCACCAACAGCACAACTTCCTTCCACAGCTCCTGACGTCCACACCCACCTGTCTAACTGGGAGGTTTTTAACTGGTTTTAGCCAGCCCCTGACTGGCTTCAGGTGTCCCAATCAGGCTAGCTGTTTCTGCTCCTTTCTAGAATCTTCTTAATTGACCCCAGGTGTCTTGATTAGCCTGGAGTAGCCTTTGTTTGGCTATCCAGGGAACAGGGACCTGCTTATCCTGAGGCTGATACACCTGCCTTCCAGCACTTTCCTATACCCTTCTGGTCTGACTCCGTCACAGTATTAAGTAAAAGAAAGCGAGAAAGACAGCGTTACAGAACAGAAAAACATGAAATGTGCAATAAGACCATGTGGGTGTCAAAGCAGCGCTGGCGCGTTATTCTTTCAGCCATGTTAACATTTAACTCTCTTTTCCATTTGACCCACTGTGGATTTAATTCATCGCCTCTTATTCCAGTCTGCTGTGGACTAGAATAGTCCCCACAAAATCAACACCCAGTTTGGCACCAGCACCAGTCTATGCTGAAGAAAAGCCCAGGCCTGACGCTGAATGGCAGGGCAGAGAAAACAAGGCCAATAGGGGCACTTTCACTATACTTGAGTTTTGCCATTTACTTCAACTGGGATTCCCACCTCCATTCTTAGTGAGATCCAGTATGTCCTTTTTGTTTCTCTCTAAGTTCTTATATGAAACTCGTCACCACGGTGCCTAAGCACAACCCAAGGATTTGAATCTGTTGTTTGCTCAGTCTTCGTCAGGGGCCTAGACTCTCCCGTGGAGCCAGGAGCCTTGCCGCTCCAAGAGACCAAGCTCCACCTGGGTTGCTCTGGGGCTGACAGGTTCACTGCCACAAAGCAGCCGGCGTAGCAGCCCCAGGAACCTGGGCTCACGGGCGCTCTGCTGCAGAGCTGTGGCCCGTTTTGTCAACTCGTTTTGTCAACACGTTTTGTCAACTCCAAGGTGGCAAAAACATTTCACTTCGGCGAATCAGCACTTTTCAACAAAACTAAGTTTTGTGGTCACATTTCCAACCCTGGCTCCTTTGTGGTAGGCCATGTTATCATTAGGAGACAGTCAGTACCACAGCGAGCTTAGCAGCCTAGCAGCCTTAGGAGGAATGAGTTGTGGGAGAATGAAAGTCATTTTCAAGACAAGGTGTGTGTGTGTGTGGGGGGGGAACTGTGCTTGGAGGGGGATAATTATTCCTGCAGGGAGCGGATCAGCTTCACACCCATCTTGCAGCAAACTTAGGATATTTACTTCATGCTATTTATTATTTTAAATTCTCTAGACCACACCCTGAGAGGCACAACTGTGACTGCCACCGAAGTCTGCAGGTATTACAGAAGTTCTTCCAAAGATATTTCCCAGGCAGCGTGCTGTATGCTACAAGTCACCCAGTTGCAGGGAGACAATGGGATAAATCCTGAGTCCCAAATGAATTCAATGGGGCTACTGATCTGTGTAGCCCCGGTACTGTTTGACGGACCATGTATATAACATGACCAGAGAGCTTTCAGGGCAAGTTTTGGTCACCTACAGCTTTGTAGACGTTGTACGCATTTTTCCCTAATCACTGAGGGTGCTCCCTCCGCTGTACAGTAAAATGTAGAACATAAGTTTCTTTCAGTTTTTGGTCTAAACTTCTTTAACAGCTGGATTTCTACCCCATGCTTTTTGAAATCAGCTTGATGAGAAAACAATTACATTTAAGCTTCCAGGAAAAAACGAACAGTAAATACAAAAAATTATTATTTGTATTACAATAGTGCTCAATGAGAACTAACACAAGTATATGTACACAAACCGGGGAATCACTCCTCGAGCTTGCAGTGTAAACATAATCTTAGATACGTGGAATGGAACCACTCCCTAAAAATGGTACAAATTTAAGCAACTCTTCTTCTGAAATCTTTTTTTTTTTTTTTTGGTAAGCACAAAACATACCTGTTCAGAAAGTATCCACCTCACATACAGGATAGTTTAAAGGAATATTCATAGATTTTAAGATCAGAAGGAACTGATCTGATCACATAGCCTGACACAGTCCTCAGTAATTCCTACATCGCCTTTGTAAGCAGGCAGCCGTTTCTACATCCGATCCCCATCTAAATTCATAACTGTATTCCAGCGGAATTTGTTATTTTTATTCAGACAGATTTATTATTGCTGATCTGATTAATAGTATCTGTGCAGCAACTACCATAGCAATCAATTTATGATGTGTTGTTTTTATGTAATTATCTTTGTATCATTAATCACATCTCTCTGCTATTTTCTGTTGCCATTAATATAACTTGGAACTCTGTAATAGTCAATTTCTAGCTCACAGAACTATATCTGTATGGGGCCCAATTCTCCTCTTACTCACACCAGCTTATATTGATGCCAGTAGTTATCTTTTACACTGCTGTGAAAAGAGAAGCAGGCCCTCTGCCAATTTTTTTTATGTTAATAGTAGGATTTTAATCTATAAATACGTATGCATGCTCACAGCTCGTTATGCATAATTACTAGATGTATCTGATAACAGGAATCCTATAACGCAAAATTTAATTACTAACACTAATATTCACCAACATAAAAGAGGCTTGATTCTAAATCAGGTATAAATCAGCAAGTGCAGTTGCATACCTAATATAAAACTAGATTTAAGTCAGATCAGAACAAGACCCAATGAGTTCTCTGGAACAACTAATTCCAGCAAATGTAATTGGGGGAATTTATGAACTGGTTTGATTGGACAGTTTAACGTGTTACTGATGATTACACACGTAATGAAATGAAATTTGGCATACAGTCTGCTAATTTCAAGCTGTCTCTTTCAATACAAACTTTTTTAAAACTAGGTGCCTAAACAATACTTTTAACGTCCATTGGTAAAGTATGTTCAGTCCTAGGCACCTAGTAAAACACAGACCCCTGCTTAAGGGAACTGATATTTCTGGCCTCAGTGTTTAACATTAAATTGTCCTATTAAAATACCCTCTCCCCATTCTCTATCAACATAAAAGAGCAAGTTATCCCTTATGTTACTCCAAATAATTAAATCATATCAAAGCTCTGCATGAAAGGTGGGGCACACTTCCATACACCAACTAATGGGGAATATTTGTGCACAAAAGGGTTGGATTCAGTGGATGGCCCATGTGCTAGTAAGATCAGGCCTCAAATTCAGCTGACATGTCCTTTGTTCATTGGTTTACATACCTGCAGGTGCATTCCTGTGTTTTTACACAGAAGCACTTGGGACTTGAAATTCTTAGACTGGGATGTTGTGGCAAGTTTCATTTTGCAGAGGTTGCACTGCTGTTCTGCATTTTGTCCCAGATTCTGAATCTACAGTTGTCTAACTGACTTAGTCTAGTGTCAGAACTCCTGGGGTAATGACTGGGTTTGTTGTGGATGCTAGTTCAAAGGTCTGTGGCTAGTAGGATGTAAGCAAGTAGGATTCACCTAGGCAAGAAAGGCACAGAAATTTCATTTAATTGCTCCATCCTCAGTGCCCTGTGATAGAAGGAATCATCTCCACTTTACAGATAGGGAAACTGAGGCATGGACATTAAATGGCTTGTTCAAAGCCGCTCATCAGATCAGTTGCACAGCCAGAAATAGAACCCAAGTCTCCTAACTCAGCCCTGTGTTCTAACCCCCAGACCATGTTCCCCTCCTTTCCAAGTTGCTATCAGGCGCACAAAGTCAAAATCAATTCCAAGTACCGAGTAAAAAGCAATACAAAGTAAGGCTGGGACAGGGAGGGTCTCACCATCAAGCATCCCCAGAAATTGGACTTTAAACCAGTGCCTATGATAAGAATTAAGTTTGCTTGACAAATGGACTTGGTATATTCCAAAGGAGCTAGAGGATAACTTTGAAATGGTTCGAGTAACTCTGGGCTTTAATTTTCATATAGTGTTTGAGCTCAGCTTTAATTTGTTCTTCTTCACTGCGCTATTTATCAACTTAATGTCCCTGTAAAGCCAAATGTAAATTCTACTAGACCTCATTAAAATATTTAACAGTCGGACAAATATAGTTATAAATGCACTAAAACTAAAATATTCAGAAATGCCAATTGCTGTAATCCTTGTATAATTACTTAAGCAATTTAATGAAATTCCATCTGCCAGTGATACAAGAATATAGACTGATTTGTAAGTTACATAGAAGTCCATTTAATTAGCAGCTAAAATGTTTAACAGCTGATATTAATTTCACTGCAAAACACGGGGCCAAATATGCCCTGATGTAACTCCAATGAAGTCAATGGAATTACACGATGGATTAATTTGACCCAAAACAACATTAAACCTTGAATTCAAATACACAGAAATAAAAGAATTCAAAGTTATGGCAGAAAGCCTGGGCAGATGCGCTGCTTTAATAGAGATAGGAATTGCCTTACAGGAAAAGAACAGCCTCTCTCCAACCAAGCCTGTACCAGGTACGCAGCCCTGGATTATATTAGAATGCTGTTCCGTAGGGGGGGGGGGGATTTTTTTCCAACTCAAGAGCCTGATTACCACTTCCCCTGCAGCATGAAGGCTGATGTTCTTGTGATTATTCTCCACATTACGGTATACGAATGTGCTATTCTTGTTCAGCTCAGTGTCTTTTTTTATTATTATTATTATTTTTAAGGTCACTTGCTTGCAACTGTTCAAAATGATGAACCAAATACTTTGGGGATGAGCATGCCCCTAGGTGAACCGTGGCCATTAGCTACCACACATGCTTCCTCAGAAGGTAAGCACTGGGGAGAGCGTGTACATAAAGTATTACAACTAACAATAATCATTCTGAAGTTTCTCTCTGTATCCTTAAAAGTCGAAGACAGAAGAAAAGAGAAGGAAGATGTGGAGTTTGTATTTGTGCAGGCCACTATCCTGAAGATCCAGTTACAAGTAAATTCTCTTTCTTCTTCGGGAATTGCCTGCACAGATCCCCAACTTTTGCCGCTAAACTTCCTTGCTATTGAAGGGACAAGAAGCAAAAAGAGCTATTCTTGTGTTACTTTCAAACCAGAGAGAACGAAGAAGTTCTAGGTATCATGGAAAAGAGCTACTCAGGAGATTTCTAGCTCACTCTCTTAATTAAAGAGTTCTTTGAACCTCTGGGAGAATCATCAGCATTTTCAGACTCTTATCCAAACAGCCTACAAAATCTCCAAGGTTGCCACATCACTATTTAAGAGAATTGTGCAATAGTGACTAGATTGCAGTAGTTGAACCTCCTTGTCGAGCTAATACAAGATCTACCTTCCCCCACACACACGAGTGTTGAGAAGACCAAAAAACAGGAAACATTTCACTTGGGTAAGGCCATACTCTTAAATGCTCTTTGTTGATGCAGTTTTGTGAACATGACAAAAATATAATGGGCTTCTTATTGTTAGAGGAAAGGACAGAAAGGCAAATAAATATATGTGGGATAAGGCAAGATATTCCAGTGCTTCCTGTTTCCCTAGATTTGACCCTCCTTTTGCAGCATGTCATCTAGTAGGTTCGATCTTCCCATAAAGGATTCCTCCCACGTTGAATAACGAGGAGTCAGTCATGATAAGGTGAAAAACAAATGAAGTGTATTGAGGGACTGGTGTACAATGAATGGGGCAAAGGAAAGGAGGGAGTAAACAGTAAAATTATGCAATATGGGGATTTTCCCAAAATAAACCCTATAAATGGGTAAGTAAACCCCTTAATAGAAACCTCCTATTGATCAAGCATCGATTGTTGCCTGGGACCTCAATTCTCTGGGTTGCTGAAAGCCATTGGAGAGGAATTCCGGGGGAGTCCCTTGATGTTCCTCTGGGTCTGTAGAAGGATAGATGGTACGTCAGGGGACAGCAGCTGAAGGTGGATGATGGAAAGTGCAGTGCGGCTGGCTGTCCTTCTCTTCTCCTTGCAGGTGATGACAAAGTAGAAGCAGAGCGGTGGAAGGAAAACCCTAGCCCCCTCTACCACTAGGAGGGTGACCACTCAGATGGACAGCAGCTGAGCACTGCTTGAGCCAGGTTTATATAATCGGCCTGGGAAACCCCATAGAAGGAGCAGAAAACCCCTTCTGGGAAACCCTGCAGAAAAGGCAGTAAAAACCAGAAGTTACTTACCACTTCTGAGGAGAAATAAAAGGCGGAAAAGCTGATCAGCTGGATCACCTGGGCACAAACTCCATTTTGAAAATCAATACAGGATCCTGAAATTATACAATACATACAAAATGGCCATAACCCAACACTATCTCTGATTGAAAATGTTAAAGAAAATAATGTAATGCTGCTGAAGCTGATGCATTTTTACACTCTACACTAATTCTTGAAGTGCCGTTCCCATCACGTCCCAATTTTGTTACTCAATGGCCCCTCAGGAACCACAAACAGATCAACACTTCTGGACGGGGACACACATTTTTCTCTTTGTGCAACATATTGATTTTCAGTCTCTGAAGTATAAGTAAATCTAGAAGATATCACCCTTAATTGCTCCATGTGTGCTTTTCAGGTTACAAAGCAATTTAAGTCAGCAAGGTATCAGAACAAACGAGATAACACTCTTTCCCCCCTGAAAGGAAACCTGTCACATTTAGTTTGCCAACAGTCTCTGCATTCGCCTTTTGTTCTGAAACACCCTGCGCAAAGTCAGAGCTTATACATAAGCTTGTGGTACAAAGGTATTGACCGGTACTGATACTTTGTGGGGAAAATGCATATAGATCTACAGTATATAAAATGAAGAAAAATAATTATACTAAGAGCCTCTGATCCAAAACCCATTAGAGTCCATTAGATCAGACTCCCAGTTTTTACTTTTTCCTTCACTATTTTATTATTACTTACTCGAAAACAAGGACCATTGGCCCAGGACTCCCACTCAGTCCATGTCTTATCAGTCCCATAGAAGGTTGGTGAGGGTGGCATAGGAGAAGGGCTGGCTAACCATCTCTAGTGCACCGTGAATTAGCCTAGGACTTAAAAGATCACAGCTCAATTCCCAGCTCAGCCAAAAGTTTCCTTTGTGACCCTGGGCAAGTCACTTGTTCCATCTTGTGCCCAGAATTTGAGCTAAGACTTTCCCTTGTCTCAGAAGCGTGTGTGAAGATAAAAACCTATTCGTGATGGAGATGCTCAGATACTACCAGATGAGGGCCCTCTATGTAATCATAGGTGAAGGAGCGGCTGAGACGCAGTGTCAGAACTGAATTAGATGGCAGCTACTAGTACACCTTAGGGGTCGGGAACCTATGGCTCGCGAGCCAGATGTGGCTCTTTTGAGCCTGTCATCTGGCTCGCGGCGCTGCTGTGACGGCTGGGGGGCGGGGGAGGCGGTGTGGCCCGGCTCTGAAAGCGAGGCTGGGGGCGGGGGAGGCGGTGTGGCGCGGCTCTGAAAGCGAGGCTGGGGGGCGTGTCACTCCTCTCCTTCCCTCGCTGGAGTTCGGTCACAGCAGCGTGACCCAGCGAACAAGTAAGCGGGGGGGGGGGGCCGTTTGCCAGGGAGCATGGAGAGGAGGCAGGGCTGGGAGCTGAGATAAGCCGTTTGCCAGGGAGCATGGAGAGGAGGCAGGGCTGGGAGCTGAGATAAGCCGTTTGCAAGGGAGCATGGAGAGGAGGCAGGGCTGGGAGCTGAGATAAGCCGTTTGCCAGGGAGCATGGAGGGGAGGCAGGGCTGGGAGCAGAGATAAGCCGTTTGCAAGGGAGCATGGAGGGGAGGCTGGGCTGGGAGCAGAGATAAGCCGTTTGCAAGGGAGCATGGAGAGGAGGCTGGGCTGGGAGCTGAGATAAGCCGTTTGCCAGGGAGCATGGAGAGGAGGCAGGGCTGGGAGCAGAGATAAGCCGTTTGCCAGGGAGCATGGAGAGGAGGCAGGGCTGGGAGCAGAGATAAGCCGTTTGCCAGGGAGCATGGAGGGGAGGCAGGGCTGGGAGCAGAGATAAGCCGTTTGCAAGGGAGCATGGAGAGGAGGCAGGGCTGGGAGCAGAGATAAGCCGTTTGCCAGGGAGCATGGAGAGGAGGCAGGGCTGGGAGCTGAGATAAGCCGTTTGCCAGGGAGCATGGAGAGGAGGCAGGGCTGGGAGCAGAGATAAGCCGTTTGCCAGGGAGCATGGAGAGGAGGCAGGGCTGGGAGCAGAGATAAGCCGTTTGCCAGGGAGCATGGAGAGGAGGCAGGGCTGGGAGCTGAGATAAGCCGTTTGCCAGGGAGCATGGAGAGGAGGCTGGGCTGGGAGCTGAGATAAGCCGTTTGCAAGGGAGCATGGAGGGGAGGCAGGGCTGGGAGCTGAGATAAGCCGTTTGCCAGGGAGCATGGAGAGGAGGCAGGGCTGGGAGCTGAGATAAGCCGTTTGCAAGGGAGCATGGAGAGGAGGCAGGGCTGGGAGCTGAGATAAGCCGTTTGCCAGGGAGCATGGAGGGGAGGCAGGGCTGGGAGCAGAGATAAGCCGTTTGCAAGGGAGCATGGAGGGGAGGCTGGGCTGGGAGCAGAGATAAGCCGTTTGCAAGGGAGCATGGAGAGGAGGCTGGGCTGGGAGCTGAGATAAGCCGTTTGCCAGGGAGCATGGAGAGGAGGCAGGGCTGGGAGCAGAGATAAGCCGTTTGCCAGGGAGCATGGAGAGGAGGCAGGGCTGGGAGCAGAGATAAGCCGTTTGCCAGGGAGCATGGAGGGGAGGCAGGGCTGGGAGCAGAGATAAGCCGTTTGCAAGGGAGCATGGAGAGGAGGCAGGGCTGGGAGCAGAGATAAGCCGTTTGCCAGGGAGCATGGAGAGGAGGCAGGGCTGGGAGCTGAGATAAGCCGTTTGCCAGGGAGCATGGAGAGGAGGCAGGGCTGGGAGCAGAGATACGCCGTTTGCCAGGGAGCATGGAGAGGAGGCAGGGCTGGGAGCAGAGATAAGCCGTTTGCCAGGGAGCATGGAGAGGAGGCAGGGCTGGGAGCTGAGATAAGCCGTTTGCCAGGGAGCATGGAGAGGAGGCAGGGCTGGGAGCAGAGATAAGCCGTTTGCAAGGGAGCATGGAGGGGAGGCTGGGCTGGGAGCAGAGATAAACCGTTTGCAAGGGAGCATGGAGAGGAGGCAGGGCTGGGAGCAGAGATAAGCCGTTTGCCAGGGAGCATGGAGAGGAGGCAGGGCTGGGAGCTGAGATAAGCCGTTTGCCAGGGAGCATGGAGGGGAGGCAGGGCTGGGAGCTGAGATAAGCCGTTTGCCAGGGAGCATGGAGAGGAGGCAGGGCTGGGAGCTGAGATAAGCCGTTTGCCAGGGAGCATGGAGAGGAGGCTGGGCTGGGAGGTGAGATAAGCCGTTTGCAAGGGAGCATGGAGGGGAGGCTGGGCTGGGAGCAGAGATAAACCGTTTGCAAGGGAGCATGGAGGGGAGGCAGGGCTGGGAGCAGAGATAAACCGTTTGCCAGGGAGCATGGAGGGGAGGCAGGGCTGGGAGCAGAGATAAGCCGTTTGCCAGGGAGCATGGAGGGGAGGCAGGGCTGGGAGCAGAGATAAGCCGTTTGCCAGGGAGCATGGAGGGGAGGCTGGGCTGGGAGCAGAGATAAGCCGTTTGCCAGGGAGCATGGACGGGAGGCAGGGCTGGGAGCTGAGATAAGCCGTTTGCCAGGGAGCATGGAGAGGAGGCAGGGCTGGGAGCTGAGATAAGCCGTTTGCCAGGGAGCATGGAGAGGAGGCAGGGCTGGGAGCTGAGATAAGCCGTTTGCCAGGGAGCATGGAGAGGAGGCTGGGCTGGGAGCTGAGATAAGCCGTTTGCAAGGGAGCATGGAGAGGAGGCTGGGCTGGGAGCTGAGATAAGCCGTTTGCAAGGGAGCATGGAGAGGAGGCTGGGCTGGGAGCTGAGATAAGCCGTTTGCCAGGGAGCATGGAGAGGAGGCTGGGCTGGGAGCAGAGATAAACCGTTTGCAAGGGAGCATGGAGGGGAGCCTGGGCTGGGAGCAGAGATAAGCCGTTTGCATAGCCATCAGCAAATCCATGCAGCACCAGAAGTCGCATTAATGGTAAATAATTATAACAACATTATTTAAATTTTAAATAACTCTCTGAGTCAAAAAGGTTCCCTTCCCCTGATTTAAAAGAATAAATTCAGAGGCTTATTATACTCACATTTACTTGAATTCAGTCTTAAAATATATTATACGGCTCTTACTGAAATAAATTTCCAAATATTTTGCTTTTATGGCTCTCGGAGTCAAAAAGGTTCCTGACCCCTAGGACTTAAAAGATCACAGCTCAATTCCCAGCTCAGCCAAAAGTTTCCTTTGTGACCCTGGGCAAGTCACTTGTTCCATCTTGTGCCCAGAATTTGAGCTAAGACTTTCCCTTGTCTCAGAAGCGTGTGTGAAGATAAAAACCTATTCGTGATGGAGATGCTCAGATACTACCAGATGAGGGCCCTCTATGTAATCATAGGTGAAGGAGCGGCTGAGACGCAGTGTCAGAACTGAATTAGATGGCAGCTACTAGTACACCTTATGGCTTACCTTACCATAAATTTTAAAAAAAATGTAAAATAAGGGGAAACACTGTTTTATAAACAAGTATTGTCGCATAGCAGTCACACTCACCGCCATGGCGCCTCCTGCTGGTCGTCCGGGAATTAGCGCTCTCAGCCCTGGAGCACCTTCTATTACCTGCCCTTCTGGTCAGTCTCCAGCACTGTACTTCAGGAGCTGCATCCCTCACCCGCCTGCGGTGCCCCTTTTCCTGGGTACTGCCCCGCAGCAGTGCTCCACACTCAGGGTTCTCCCCTCCCTGGGGAACTCCAATCCCTAAGACCACCTCACCTCAGTAACCCGCTGCCAGTCTTCATCTAGCCCCTTCCCTCAGGGGCAAACTGAAGTGGCCACTCATCATCCGCCACAGGGTTGGATCCGCTGCCTCTTCCTTCCCTGGCTGCCTCCCCACAGCCCTAATACCTCTTCTGGCCCAGACAGCAAGGCCTCTGCCTAGAGGTTTGCCAGGCTGGAGCTCCCCCATTTTTTCCTGTCCTTCCCCAGCACTGCGCTGTCCAAGGTCCTCTTTGTTCTTTCAGGCAGCCAGGTCCATCTCTCTCTAAGACTGGAGAGACTGACTACCCCTTCTCGTCTGCACTCTTTTATACCAGCTTGGCCAGCTCTGATTGGTTGCCTCCTGCCTCATCCTTCAATCTTTTTTTAAAATTTTCCCTTTGTTTTTTTAGTAGTTTACATTCAACACAGCATTACTGTATTTACTTCTCTTTCTCTTTTTTCCATCTCTGCTGCTGCCTGATTTCGTACTTCCGATTCCAAATGAGGTGTGTGGTTTCCTGATCGGTTTGTAACTCCGAGATTTTACTATATTTCTTATTTTAAATGAGAAATGTTAGTTTTTGCTACCTTTTTACTCCTCTTAGCACAGCACTACTACCTATGAGAGAGAGAGTTTGAGTCTAGGCTGGCTCCCATGTTAACAAATTTGTTACCTAAATTCCAACTGCCAGACCAAATTTGGCCTGTTGGAATTGAAGTCAAGATTTTAATACAATGGGAAAACTCAATTGTGGTATAACGCCACTGAAATCAATGGAATTACACCGATTAATTTATCCTCAGTGGGGCTGAACAGGCAAAGAGTTGGCAGAGGTTAGTCTGCACAATCTTTATTACTGGCAGTCACGCATTTACCGGAAAGAGTCCAAACTGAAATCTCAGAGCCCATGGTGAATTTGTAGGGCTGGTAGTTAAACAATAAAACTTCCATACACATTTAATCCAGGGTCACTGACACCCAGTAAACATGGATTCTCAGACCCACAGCACAGCAAATAATTGTCCACAGCTACTCATTTGTTCATTATGCAGGTTGTCTGGTCAGGGAATAAAAACAAGGCACCTGATCCACATAACAAACATGGTGCAAATTTCAAATTGTGTCTTCAACCATAACATTCTCGTTTCACTTACTCAAATCATCCATCCAGTTAGGAAACAGAAACAATATCAAGTTACGTTACTAGTCCAGCAAAGACTTTGTGAATATACTGAGTTCACAGGCGCCAACTTTCCCGGGCACCAGTGGGTGCTCGCGCCCCTCCTGCCCCCGGCCCTGACCTGGCCCCTTCTCCAAATCCCCATCCCGGTCCTGCCTCCTCCCCGTGAGCACACCCAGTTTCCCCTCCTCCCCGGCTTGCTACGCCAAACAGCTGTGGCGGCCCAATCAGGGGTGGAAGCAGATCAGAGGTGAGCCGGGGGAAGGGGGGAGGGAAGAGCAACTGCTACCTGCCCCACCCCGCTCACCTCTGCTCCACCTCCCCCCGACCCAGCACGCCGCTGCTCCGCTTCTCCTCTCTCCCAGGCTTGCCGCACCAAACAGCTGAGTCACGTGGCAAGAGGTGGGAGGGGAAAGAAGCAGGACACAGCGGTGCACTCAGAGGAGAAGGCAGAGTGGAGGTGAGCAGGGGCGGGGGGAGCTGCCGGTGGGTGCTCTGCACCCATCAATTTTTCCCCAGGGGTGCCTCAGCCCCAGAACCACCAGCTGAAGAAATGTATGAAGAAAGTCAAGACTTTCAGGACCAATCTGTGGTCAGAAAGGGTGCAGTTTGCTGAATAAATTATTCGCTGAGAGTTATTTGCTCAGCTCAACCCAGAGTGCAGGCCTCAAAGTGCAGTTCTGCTCCATAAAGGGCGACCAAACAGCAAATGTGAAAAATCAGGACAGGGGGTGAGGGGTCAGAGGAGCCAATATAAGAAAAAGACCCAAAAATCAGGACTGTCCCTATAAAACCGGGACATCTGGTCACCCTACACTTGCCTATCACATTGCACCTATTAGCAACTTCCTGACTCCACTAACTCTAGCAGAGGTAACAAAGTCCTGTGGCACCTTAAAGACTAACTATAAAGTTTCAAAACTTTATAGTTAGTCTTTAAGGTGCCACAGGACTTTGTTACCTCTGCTATTCCAGACTAACACGGCTACCTCTCGGATTCTTAACTCTAGCAGGGCTCCCTAGCTTAACTTCCCTCATAGCTCACATGCCACCTAGTGACTCAGCTGTGAACTGCAAATGTTCACTTTAAAATGCTCACCGGAAACAATTTCCTAATAGCAGTGCTTTCTATGAATCAAAGACTCAATTTCATCGGAGAATGTGCATGGAAGTTACTTTCCTCAATGGCCCACTTGGGAGTCCCAGTACTGCTATTATAATTGCAACAGTTAGACATTTGGGGCCCAGTTTCCAAAGGGAAATGGAGTGGGTGCATCTATTCTACACAAAGGTAGTGCCCGACTACCCCACCCTCCTTCAATTTCACCTGCAAAGCCTGAGACACAAAGGGCTAGAGTCACAAAAGAATCTAGGTGCCTAAATCCCAGAATCAGGCCCCACTTGGGGTCACAAAAGCACCTGTCAGCTGCTCCTGAACACTGTAGGCACCTAAAATCACTCTGTGCATCTAAATATTTACAGTAGAAGCTCCCTAGGCAGCCTATGCCTCTGAGCATTTGCACTGGAGCTCCACGCCAGCCATCTGGACACCTATCCCCCCAGAGCGATGCATGAACGGGTGGAAGACAGGCATTCCTCCGCCTAACTCACCTGTGGGGCCTGACTCAGTAGGCATGCCCAGACCTCACCTAGCAGGTCAGGCCACTGTAGAACAGCTTACACAGAATGATGGCAATGCAGGAAGACTTTTAGTCAAGTACTCACCTGGAATCTGGGAGATTTCCCCTCCCCCCCAGATCTAGTCCCCTCTCCACTAGAAGGGATTTGAACTGGGATATACCTCTCAGGAGAGCACCATAACTCGGTGGTTACAGCACACACCTGCAAGGTGGCAGACCCCAGTTCAAATTCCTTCTCCCCCTCAGGCAAAGGGGGCACTTGGACTTGGGGTCTCCCATAGCTCAGATGAGTGGTACATTAATAAGATGCAAGAATTCCTTGATTTCATTTAGGTTTACATGTGATGTATTTCATGCATATATTTTTTGGATGCATGCATATATTTTTTGGTGCTTTCCAGGAGGGAGGGAGAGGAGCGGGGAGCCACACGCTCTCAGGGGAGGAGGCGGAGAAGAGGAGGGGCAATGGCAGGGATTGGGGGAAGGGGTTGGAATGGGGGCAGGGAAGGGGTGGGAAGAGGTGGGGTAGGGGTGAGTTCTCATGGAAGGGGTGGAGGGGGGTGGGGGTTGGGGGGGCTTTTATATCTTTCTATGAAAAGGTGTCAGTGAGGTGGTCCTCAGGCCAATGTACTAGTCCCTCATGTGGCCCTCGTGGTGATTTGAGTTTGAGATCCCTGGTTTACACTGATAATGTAATAATCCTGCAGTAACTATACAGGACTTCTGTGTAAGACCTTACTGGTAATTTAATAACTTAGTGTATGAATGCCTGTTTTCACATCCAGAAGTATCATGAATATTCATTTACTGAATGGAGAACATACTGGTCTCAATCCCAACTCTGAAAAATCTGTAAATAGCACAATTTATAGTCTGTGTCTGCTATTTTAAAGAAGGGTTCCTCTGCATCATTTCAGCCATATTGATAATGTTATATAGAGCATTTCTCAGGAGAGAACAAGAAAAGGGTAATAAAGAGATGTAGACGGCATCCCACACTTGGATGGCTAAGGGACAAACACAGATGGCAAAGGGCTCTAGAGCCATCCCAGTCAATGGTAGTTCTGAGCCATGGAGTTCTTTTTTCCACACTTATGATTGAAGCATCATTGCATAATGACTTCTGTTCCCCAACACCCTGCTGTATCAAAGGTGGGCTTGGACCACAACCAGGGACCTGAAGATATTTCCCAGATTATTGGGAGTTCCAATTCCATATTGGAATTTCACAGCCAAGGCTCTTGTACGTCCTGGAAGAATTCAGTTCCCACTGTTAACCAGTTGTACCTGCTCATATCAATCTGCTTTCTAGTCATAACCAAAAGCCAAGGAGACATTTCAGATATTTATTTCAAAAACCATATTTGCTAAAAAAAGAAAAAACAAACAATCCAATGCTATATTACAGTTTTGATAGATAAAGGGAATAAATAGTTTTCTTAATGAACAGCAATAGATCAGCAAAGCGAAGAATGCTTACCCAAATGGTGAAATTGAAACACTGAATAGATTTGTATATAAATACCTCAACTACATTCTTCTGAAATAGATTAAATAACATTCATTGGCATCATCAAATGGCGAGAGATTCATCTCCCTTCACGGCAATAAATTCTCTTGCTCATGGTTCGTATGGCAATTTTAAAATTATGGCCCAAATTCAGTATTCAGGGACAGCAGAGTTAATCCAGAGTAAATGGTTTGTTACTGGGGTAAGGGAGAGCCCAATATAGCCTTCAAATTCCAAGGAGCAAGGCCAGATCCACAGCTGGCATCGCTCCTTTTAAGCTGTGGGATCACTTTCAAAACCCCATTTTGGATTCCAATAGGGAAATACAGTCTTTTCCTCAGGATCCCCAATTTTTAAGATCCATTTCCCTTTTCACCTGTAAACAAAATGTTAACAAATAAGCTCCTGGCACCCAGTTAGCAATCTCTTCTATGCTGCCACAACCAGAAACTCAAACAAGGAAGTCCTTGGAGCACTCTTAAAAGAATTTAACCTAAGAGTAAATCTATACCTCCAGTCACCCTCCGCATCATGGCACCAGGTTCTCCCCTCAGAGCTGAACTCTCCATTTTTAACCTGCTTTATGTTGAGGACATCAACTCCAGTGCAGTTTGGATCAAGGTCCCAACCATGGCTGCTACCTCATCGTGGTCATTTACAGACAGCCTTAACATACGCTAAAGGTACGTCAATACTACCTGCTTATTCCTCCTGCAAGAGAGTAAGTGGAGTCAACGGGGGAGCCACTGTGGTTGACTTGCCGCCAATAGGACATCCAGGTAAGTCGAACTAAGATACTTTGACTTTAGCTACACGAATAGCATAGCTGAAGTTGCATATCTTAGTTCAAACCCCACTCCCAGTGTAGCCCATGCCTGAAATGATTGTACTACAGCAATGTTTACATTTGATAGGATATACTAAGGTACTTTAAGAGACCCAGTCCCACTCTTACATCAGGACCTGTGTTCTTAAGGTGCTGCCCAGGCAAGTGAAGGACCTGCTGTTGCAGGAGATACCTACCACGTCCTCATATGGCCCCGAGTACCTGCAGCTCTCACTGACCTCACTGCGAGTGCTCGAGGGTTGCAGCAAGAACATTGCATCATCACACTGTCTAATTCATGACTCCATAGCGCAGTCCTGCTGCTACAGGACTAGATCAGAAACTCCCAAGATTTGGCTGCGGTCTTTGGCGTTACAAAGTTCTATTCTGACTTTACTAGTTCTTACTTCTGATGTGTTTCGAATAAGAGCACAAAATGCAAGCCTCTGAAAAAAGAAACAGGCGACCGTCACGGAACATTCCCTTAAAAAGATAAAGAATCCAGGAGATCAAATCTCAGCAGTGGGGCAGGGAGAATTGGAGACATTTGGCAAATTTTAAAGGATTCCATATGATTGTCTCAGTAAACCAAATATGCTCCTTTTTAAGGATTTTATTTGCTAATGTGATTTTAATGAACAACTAATTGCAAACCAGTTGAAACTATAATCCCAACACCGCAGAACTTGCTGTATGAGTATGGCTTGAACTATATACCCTGAAGTTACAAATTCCTTAGTGCTTTCTGCATCCAAGTTTGACTCAATGTTTTTTGTTTGCACAGGACGATATAAATCTATTCAGATGGGTATTGTTTGAAGCGAAAAGGACCAATTCCCACATCAAATACCCTTATTTGGCCATATTCTGCAGAACCAAAGGCCATTTTTTAAAAACATGACTCAATTTACCTCCTATTATGAGATAATAATTGTGTTTTAAATGTTTCATACAATTATGTGAATTGCTGAGATGTTTGAGTCTGAAAAAGTGCAATAACAGATTGCCATAGCCCCCTGTAAAGACAATTTGTATTGCAATAAGCCTGACAGCTTTCTACACGGTATTGCTTATAGAGGAGATGTGCCATGTACGTTTTGGGGCTTAGTCCTTCAACAGACAACTTCTCCCAACTCCTCTCCCCCCACAGAATTCAGTGGGAGCGACGTTCAGCAACTCTCAGAAAGCATTCAGGGCCAGATTTCCAGAGGCAATTAGGCATCTACAGATGCAGATGGGCATCTAGGGGGATTTTCAGAAGGGCATAAGCAGGTGAAGCTCCATACTCCCATTAACATCAATGAGAATCAGGTGCTCAACCTGCTGAAGTGCTTCTGAAAATCCCACTAGGCACCCAACTCCATTAAGTGCCTAAATACCTTTGAAAAATCTCGGCCTTTGTGTCTCAGAGGATCAGCCCTGTGGGCCAAATCCTGCTCCACTGACATCAATGGCAAAAAATAAATAAATAGAGATTTCACTAATGCAGCATTGGGTCCTTTCTTTGACAACAGACAGGGTCACATTCTTCTGTCTTTATTTATGTGAATAGTCCCATTGGGCTAAACTCTGCCATAAGGGACAGATCCAGCCCCCATCAATATCAACAGCTTAACTCCCATTGACTTCAACAGAAGCAGGCTCGGTGTCGCTGTTACACCCATGTAAAGTCAGCCTAATTCTACTGGCTTGAACTGAAGCTCACCCTATAACAGAGAGCAGAGTTTTGCCCATTGATTCAATGGGACTGCTTGAGAGCAGGAGTAATTAGTTCCCTTTTTGTTTTGCTACCCGTTTTTTTTAAAGCCCTCTCAAGAAGGAACTCAGTTTGGTCTAAGGGTAAAAAAGGGTAAAAAAAAATAATAATTTGCATTTCCAGACAAAGCCCTCCACCAATTAAAGGAGCCTTAACTCTGCCCACCACGCATATATTTCGCCCGTAACATGGACCTACAGGATACTGCAGTGCATTGACGACAACCACAAGGGGCAGAGCTCAGGCTTTAACTAAGAATTTTCACACTCTTTTTTGGGGTGTGTAAATATTTTTACATAAAGTTCCCCACCCCCATATTGTAACTCCATGCAAGAGTAAAAAAAGAAGGAAAACTCTCCACTGGCCTTTTTCATTGCATTCACGTCATGGGTTATACGCAATGAGACCTGTGTGGGATGAACTGTTCCTTTCCTTTCTGCCTTTGTCTGCAAGTGCAATTATTATTTTCACAGAGTTCTCCTTTCTATTTATTTATTAAAGTCAGCATCTGAATGAAAAGGATGGGATTCCGCTACACTTTGTTACACTCACACGACAGATGTTTGAAATGCACGCAGGTAGGGTGACCAGATGTCCTGATTTTATAGGGTCAGTCCCGATTTTTTGGCCTTTTTCTTATATAGGCTTCTATTACCCCCACCCCAATTTTTCACACTTGCTGTCTGGTCACCCTAAATGCAGGCCATTACTGAATATTGCCTAAAATTAGAATTGGGCTTGGAGCCTCTTTCTGCAATTAGATTAGGTCACTTGTTGTAGTCTTGGTCACGACCTGGAAAAGAAAGTGCAAGTGTACTCAACATCTGTATAGATTCAATCAAAACCAGTGCTTTTGCCTTGCCTTGCATCTCATACTGGCTAGTTACTAAACCCTAAAGAGACAGTGGAAGCCATCATGCCCATACAACATGACCATCGACTAATCCTACTAACCTAAAAAGGTACAAAGTTAGTCATGCAGTTTAGAGCTCAGATCTTGCATGTTTGGTTCAGCGTTACCAAATGCTAAAAGGATGGAATTAGAAAAAAATTCAAAATAGAGGGCTATTTTTCCTGGTCTTATAGTTTCAGCTACAACTGCATCTCCATGCGCTTTGAATGCTTTGCTTCTCACAGATCGTTAGTACCTATGTGGCAAGTGCATCAAAGTCACCTAGGCACGTGGTGAAAAATGGCATAGGAAATATAAAGTCAGTGGGTTCCATCCTGCAGATCCTTACTCAAAGCCGTACTTCTGTGAGTGAGTAAGGCACTAAGACGCCATGTGTAGAAACAGACCCAGTCCTTGGATGAGTAAATGCTGGCCGTAATAGACTCAGTGATATCAGATTTTAGCAGGTAGAAAAGTTTTGCCTACTCTATACACAACTGTACTTCAGAATACATAACATTGCTCTGATTCATAAGTGTATTTCAGCTTGGTGGTTGTTGTTTGTTACGGCTGGGGAGGGCTTGCTTTTCAGTCCCTCCGTTTCAACTTTCGACACGTCCATGAACAGCAACCTTGGAGTCCACAGAGTTAGTAGTATCCTTTTGTACTCCTTTCGGAAATTCTGGTTGAGAAGCCCATATACCATAGCATTGAGACAGCTGTTAAAATAGGCCATGAAGTAGCTCAAGACAAAGAGCCATTCTGGAATTTTTGGCACCACTACCGAAGGATTAATGGAGACGGCAAGACCAATAAAGTTTAATGGCCCCCAGCACACTGCAAAGAGGACAAAAACCACAAACATGGTCAAAAAATTCCGAACATCGGCTGCTCTTAGTTTCTGCCTGGAGTCTTGTCTTACCCGGTGCTTGACCTGAATCACCAAAATCCAAATCCGTAGGTAACAGAATGATACTATAGACAGGGGGACTATAAAATGAACAACCACCACTGTTATGGTGTACGATGTACTTACAGTCTGGGCAAAAGTGCAGGAATAAATCCGGGGATCATATCGCAGGGATCCAACAAAAAAGTTTGGCACAATTGCCACCACCGTCAATATCCAGATCAGGCAAAGATAGCAGCAGGAGTTCTTCAGGCTGAAGAGTTTGTCATACCAGAGGCTGTGGCAGATGTAGCAGTATCTGTTGATTGCTATGACTGTGATGTTAAAAATGGACCCAATGACACTTAAGCCCATGAGGAACCCACTGATTTGGCAGTGAATGTTTCCCAGTGTCCATCCATTATGGAAAATGGCACTCAAGATGAGAGGATAAGGGTACACCGCCACTACCAGGTCCGCTACAGACAGACTGACGACAAAGATGTTACCTGCAAAAAAGGGAGAAGAGAGAGATTGTAACAGGTTAGTGCAGGTTTGTAGAGATCTATAGCAAAACTACAAACTCCAGTTTGTTTTGTGAATGCCGGTTTGATTGTAAAATGGTTCTGGGCCTTCACCTTGGCCCTGTACCCTCCCCATCTTGAGCTGAAAACCTCAGGTGGTGTCAGGAGAAGTTTCTGCAGTGTGTGGAGGGCTAACAGAGGAAAGAGGTCCAGGGTAATTAACCTGGATATTCTTCCATTCAAATAGAAGCCCCTTAAGCACCTAATCTAGCTATTTCACACAAAAAACAACTTTTCCCAGGTGCGCTTTTAACCAAACAGTTCACTTGATGCAGATAGTGGTGATCACCTGACAAAGGGGATTGCAACATTACAAAAAGGAGTCACTCCAGCCTAGAGAGTGGGGAGCGCACCAGGACCAGAGGCAGATAAGGAGGAATAGTGACCACTTGGAAAAGACATCAACCACATGCCAAAGGGCTTGTGAATTAGTGATGAAACAGACAGGGATTTGCGGGCAGGTTTTTTTGTGGCTCTGTCTAGCACTTGTGCTGCCTAAGAGTAAAATTGGTGGGTGTTTACAAATTCCTGTGCAGAATCTGCATGTCCCTTGCCTTCACCGGGACACAGTCTTCAAAGGGAGACTCTATACCAGAGGGTCACAGTTTTAGTGGAACTTTGGAAGAGTTGAATAGCTACTGGGGAGGCTTGGGGGAGCTGTTGTTTGTTTCACTACCGGAGCGGATGCTTGTTCCGCGAGGTCCCCACTACCAAGAGGGGTCTCAGACATGCAGTCTGTACCTGGAGTATGCCTAGTGGCCCAGAGCCAGAAACTAAAATCTGCCCAGCCCTCGCAAACCAAGGTCTGGGGCCAGTACACTCGCTTGAGAAAGTTCACCAGGGAGAATTCTTTAGGGTTGTAACAGACACAACTGAGTTAGTATTACATGCACATACTGGGTGTCTTCAACAAAGCAGCTATTTTTTTAATTAAAAAAAAAAGTAATAACCATAGATCATTAAACTCCTCTCTTTGCATTCAATAGTAAGAATGTCAAGAATGAGAGAGGTAGCCATGTTAGTCTGGAATTGGCATCCGACAAAGTGGGTATTAGCCCACGAAAGCTTATGCTTCAATACTTTAGTTGGTCTTTAAGGTGCCACAGGACTCTGTTACCAATAGTAAGAATGATACAGTTCTGAGCCTGAGAATTTTCCCATCAATATTCTCATAAGAACATTAATATTTTGTTTGTACAGCACCTGGCACAGTAGGGCCGTGTCCCTCAACAGGGCCCCAGAGCTACTGTTACAATTATACAATCTCTCAGTTACACCACTGTAAATCCAGAGTGACTCCACTAAGGTTAGTGGAGCCACACTGGATTTCCACTGGAAGGAGAACTAATTAGCCTTACAAAACATTGTTATTCACCATTCATTCTGAACCCTTGGTACGATAATGGGTTCATCACGAGAGCTCACTTTTCTGAGTTACAGTCCCTCTATTTTCTTCCCCAGAGAAAAGTCCCTAAGCCCACACAAGGGCTCTCCGATTCTAACCTCAAAGGTGTCACATACAGCCCTGACAGCAGAGAACTTAGAAAGATATTAAATGTGAAGGTTAATGTTGTGCCAATCCCCATCCCCCATCTTCTGTGAATCTCTTGCAGCTATAATGGGAAATGTGAACACCCTCAAGAATCTGACCTTAGAAATAATTTTAAAAAGTGAACGCATGTTGGTTTGCCTGCATGGTGATTTTAAGTGACAAGCTGAAACCTACACCTGCTTATGGATTGAATTTTCCTCCTAAGAAGGGAACTTGCTTGGTTAAGAATCTTTCCCTTTTTTATGCTTATTCTGGGGTGGAATCCCACAATTGCTTAGATACAGGATTTTCTTATGATCCTGGACTGCCGTTTCAAGAACCTCCACTATGGGACATCAGCCATGTTTGAAGGCAGGACCTTCTGAACAGACCTCTACTGCTTGAGCTAGCAACCATAGTAGGCCACAGCTCATGTGAACTAGAAATTAGAAGGGGATGCGACCTACATTCTATAGGCCTGTTACACAGTATTACATACAGTAAGACAACAAGTGAATTGAGATGACCCCTTCGTGCCATCTTCACATAGTTTGATTGCCAGCACAGAACTCTTGAGGTTCAACTGGTCTATTTTACTGAAGCTTCTCTCTTCTATGGTCTGGGTTGTATCTTCCTCCTGACTGAAACGTTGTCCCTCTTTCTTCTGAAAATACGATGGTTCCAATTAATTCCTTGTCTTGCAGACATTGCTATCTATGTCTTCTGTGAGAGCTGTATAGAACGCATAGAATGCAGCTCTATCTTCTGCAGAGCAGGCACTATAATGCAGCAGAGAGAGAGGAAGTTACTCTCAGCAACTGATAGCATCTGTCCAACGTGTGAAAGGTCTGTCCACTGCCTTGACAAGGGAAGCATTAACCACAAAGTAAATCTACTGGTTTCTGGAAAAGGTTTAAAAAGAAAAAGCAACAATAGTGAGGAAGGAGGAACGGTTGGCAGGTCTGAAGATAGGGACATGAGCTCCAAAAAAGGAGCTGCTTTTGGAGACTAACCCCTTTGGGTTTGTCTACACGAGGGATTTTTCTGGAATAAGTATTGCACTTTAAATCTGGATTACCTTTCAGGTGTAGACAACTCCTTAGACTCCAACACCAGTCGTCTTCTTCCTTTCAAAACAGAAGCAACTCCACAGTGTCAGACTGGGCAGAGCGCAAAGCAATGCTTAGTCAAGAACATGACCCAGGTACAGGCTGAATTCAGCCTGGAGACAAGAGGATGAAATATCACATTAGGGGGAGGAGGAGGAGGAAGAGGTGGGATTCACACTTTATCATGTGCTACAAGTTTAGGAAAACATTGCAAGGTATAGAAGCAACAAAGGGAAAAATTAATCCAGTGAAGATAGAAAATGAGAAGAGAGTCAAAAATGCCAACTTTTTTGCAAGAAACTTTTCAAAATTATTTTTGAATTTTCCCGAGAAATAAAGTTTAAATACAGTTTCCCACTAAAATTTGATAAGAAACCTCTGAGAAATTCTACTTTTGCTATTTAGTAAAAAAAAAAAAAAAAAAAAAAAAAAAATTCCAAGGCAACTAAATATTTGTATTAATTGAAAAGCCATTTTTCATTTAAAAAGTTAGGAGAATAGAAACAGTAAAAACTGGAAAGTTACCGGGGTTCTCCTGTCCCTCCCATCCCCCCCTTTTAAATTCCTTCTTCAAACCCATTTCTCCTACCATGTCTCCCTGTATGGATCTCTCTTTGTTGATGAGGATCCCATGTGTTCTTGAATCTGAACCGTTTCCCATGTGGTTTATGCGCTGGACTGTAAACTCTTTGGGGCAAGCCCTACTTTTTTGCCAAAGATGTAAAGCACTGTGTAAACTTAGCATGAGGAAGAGGAGGAGGAAGAAGAAAGCACAGAATAAGGTGGTTGAGATCCCATCTCAGTCCACACTGCAGCTCAGGCAGCAGCACATATTGCTCATTTTCCCGAGTCTGTTACATTTTGAGATGGGGAAACTGGCTTGTAACTCATACTAGACCAGTATATTGCTACTTCACATGATTAGAGACTGAGCTCATAGCATCTGTGGATATTACATCTCAGATAAGCACGTTTCCTGCATATTCCATAGAGTTAGCTGGTGTTTGGCTTATTCCCCAAAGTAGACTGGATTTGGTGTCCTGGACAGACCTGCAGGAAAAAGTGGGGCTAGGAAACTCCTTGACTTTCCAAGTGAACACCCCTTTTGGCTCAGAGAGGTGAGCTAGCAGATCTTTGGAATCAACAATGACTCCTCGATGCTGGTTCTCCTGCCTTTGGCAGCAGGAATATGCTCAGTGTCACTGGTGGAGTTCTACAGAGGAGCAACCGCAGAGGTGTCCATGGGGAGAGCCATGAAGAGGAGTTAATGCTGTTTAATCCTAGTTACCAATCAAATAGCTGCTCAGATAGCCAGACTGTGGAGTCAGCTAGGGAAAGTGCACTTGGAAAAAGCTACCTCCAGGCCTCTACCTCTAAAACACAGGGAAGAACCGAATGCCAGCAAAGAGAGCATGCTTAACTATTATGGTCTGCACTTGTTGCAGGCAGCATTTCAACCCATTGATCAGTTTCATAAATTCAGGTCCCGTTGTCCACATGACTATCAGAGTCTCTCAAGAGGCTGCAAGATAACTGAGCAAACTCTAAAAAGATCTCTCTGTGTACTGATGTGACATCCATCACCGGGCTTCCAGAGATCTACATTCAGCTTCAGTCATTGGCTATGGTGTTGCTGTAAATGCTATAGGCTAATCCAAAATCATGCTGCAGTTAGATGGTTGGCTTGGCTCATTTCTAGTCCAAACAAAGCCCCCCGGACTGGCCAACAGTTCGTGTCAGGATGAAAGGGCAGCTCAATCCACCCCAATCTGAAAACAAGAATCCAGACTCAGGAATGTTCATGGCGACTCCGAGTCTAGAGCTCAGCTGACAAATATGAGTAATTTTTAAAGAAAAGTTATTGAAGCCCATGTGAAGTGCTCAAATCTTTAACCCATTATGCACCGGGCCTGCAAAGCCTCAACCTGTCCTTGCACCAAAATAAATGTTCCCGATAAACCTTTTCCAGGTCCTGCTAACAATCACGTCTTGACTCCAAGATGCTGAAGAGTTCCTTGTGATTTAAAGTGATGGTATTATTTCTCTAACCCCAAAACACCCCTAAGCCAGGTTGTTGCCCAGAATCCTTATCTTTAAGCCCTCTAATCACAGCACCTCAATGCAAATGCAAAAAGTGCTTGAATACTATCTACATTCCCTTTCACGTGGTCAGCTTTTCTAACATAACTTATGACCGCCTACTATAATGCCCTTTTAAAACCATGTGCACATTTTACGTTCATCTAAGGACATTATTTACTTCTGCTTCTGTTGAGCTTTAATGTAGTTTTTGTGCTGATTTCACACTTCATTCAGAGCCTTTTAAAATGTAGTCACCAATCTTGGCCCTCAAATAGTATTACTGTCATGTGCAGGAACATTCATGCGCTGGCTAACTCTCCATCACATGGAAGTGGATGGTAGCAAGTCATCCTTAATCTTCTCTTAAGCTAAATAGACTGAGCTCCTTGGGTCTATAGCTACAAGGCATGTTTTCTAATCTCATTTTTAGTGGTTCTTCTTTTAACTCCCTTCAATTTATAAACATCTTTCTTGAATTCTGGGCACCAGTCCTGGACACAGTATTCCCGCAGCAGTTGCATCAGCATGAACTATGGGGTAAAATAACCTCTCTATTCCTTGGCCAGATTCTTGTTTGTATCTCCCAGGATCACATTAGCTCTTTTGGCCAAAGCTTCACACTGGGAGCTCGTGTTTAGCTCATCCACCGTGACCCCCAAATCTGTTGCAGAGTCGCTGCTTCCCAAGATCGAGTCCCCTATCCTGCAAGCATGACCTACATTCATTGTACTTAAATGTATACATTTAGCCATATTAAACTGCATATTATTTGCAGTTTGAAAAAAAAAACGGTGGTGTTATCTACCAACAATTCTATTCATTCCACACACAAACCTGGCAGCAAACCTTGAAGTGTCCTACCTGATAGCTTTTATCACGGAAGTAAAAAAAAGAAAAACATCGGTAAACTACTGGCAACTTGTTAGACTGAGATCAAATTCATTTGTTTATTTCATTTTTTATCATAAGCAGCACAACGAAAGATATCATCCAGCAGGCACGAAAGGCTATGCTAGTAAAAACACACCAAGACACACAATGACAAAGCTAAAGGTTTATGGGGGTGATTGATTTGACAATCTCCAACTAATGTCACAATCAAAAGCATTTGAAACAATAAGCTTCCACTCTCAGATTTTGCAGAAAAATAGAAACATGTTTGGAAGAAATACAAATTAGAATTAAGGCTAACAGACCAACAGAAAGAGGCAAATCTAAGGCTCGGCAAACAATTTCACTGGCCATCACTGTGAAGGAAGTTTATTACAACCTAATGCAAGGTTTTTAACCTACCAAAGCTTCTGTAAGCCACAAAAAGGAAACAAACTAAATGTTTGCCCCCAAGCAAACTGTAAGGTCATAAAAGCTTTGTTCAGCACATGACAAACTTTTCATTAGCTCTGATGTTCCCCCCCCCCCCCAATGTTTTTTTAACTGCCGTTTGATACAGGTTCACTTGTATGTCACTGACCTCCATCCTACTGACATCACAGATCAGTTCTCTAAAGTAAAGGAAAATTCATACCGATGTCTTCCAGAAAGCTCCATTAGCTCTCCTGTGTCGTATTCCACAGATAGCCCGGAGCACTAACACTCTGTGGTAGTAACTGCCAGCTACGACGTGTTGGGCTAGTAATGGCAATACTATAGTATTATTTGGGCCTCACCCTGCAAGTCCTCACTGTAGTTAGGGTTGCCAGGCAGCCGGGTTTTCAACCGGAATACCTGGTCGAAAAGGGAACCTGGCAGCCCTGGTCGGCACCACCAACCGGGCCACTAAAAGTCCTATCTGCAGCGCAGCAGGGGTTGGGGCTAAGGCAGGTTCCCTGCCTGCCCTAGTTTGTGCAGCTCCTAGAAGCAGCCGCTAGGTCCTTGCGGCCCCATGGAACATGGGCAGCCAACCCCCTCCCCCTAAGTGCTGGCTCCGCAGGTCCCATTAGCCAGGAACTGCAGCCAATGGGAGCTGGGGAGGCAGCACATGGAGCCTCCCTGGCCACCCATGCACCTAGAACTGCACTGCAGGGACTTGGTGGCTGCTTTCTGCACTGCCAGGACCCCGCACCCTGAACCCCCTCCCACACCCAGCCCTGTGGTCCCACCCCAGATCCTGCACCCCCAGCCAGAGTCCTCACCTCCCCTGCACTCCACCCTCCTGCCCCAGCACAGAGCCCTCTCCCATACCCTGAACCCCTATTTGTGGCCCGTATCCCCAACCCAGAGCCCATGACCCCCTGTACCCCAACCCCCTGTCCCAGCCCAGAGCCCTCTCCCACAGCCCAAAACCCACATCCCCAGCCCCACCCCAGAGCCTGCACTGCCAGCCGGAGTCCTCATCCCACCCACACCCCAGCCTCCTGCCCCAGCTTGGTGAAAGTGAGTGAGGATGGGGGAGAGCGAGTGATGGAGGAAGGGGGGCGGAGCGAGCAGGGCAGGGCCTTGGAGAAGGAGTGGGGTAGGGAGCAGGCCAGCGGTGTTCAGTTTTGTGCCATTAGAAAGTTGGCAACCCTAACTGTAGTGTGTGGGCCTTGAATCATTACCTCAGGCCTGGTCGACACGAAAAACTTCTACTGTCATAGCTATGGTAACAAAGTCCTGTGGCACCTTAAAGACTAACTATAAAGTTTTGAAGCATGAGCTTTCGTGGGCTAATACCCACTTGCATCCGACGAAGTGGGTATTAGCCCACGAAAGCTCATGCTTCAAAACTTTATAGTTAGTCTTTAAGGTGCCACAGGACTTTGTTACCTCTGCTATTCCAGACTAACACGGCTACCTCTCTGATTCTTGATGTCATAGCTATGTTGGTCAGGATGTGAAAAAACCCACACACACTCCCTCAGTGACAGAGCTGTAACTATACAACCCCCCCGAGGAGTGCTTCTGTGGACACAATGTCCTTCAGGGAGGTTGTGTGCCTACACTGGCAGAAAACCTCTATCAGTATACGCTGCATCTACCATCTGGGGCTCTGCCAGCATACCTATGTTGACATAGCTCAGTGGGGCTAACGATGCTTTTGAACCCTCTTGAGTAAGGGTTTTTTAGGAACAGTCCTTCCATAAAGGGACTAGGATCAATTCCATTATCACTACAAATGTAGTGTTTTAAGGACACTGAGCAAATTAAATAGAAGCAAGGGAAAAGCCTAAGTAAGGCAGGTTAATTCCATATTCCACTAACGCTCATTCAGTACCGTAGCTGCATATTTAAGAAGTCAATAAAAAAATCAATTCTCTAAGGTTATTATTACATCAGGATTTAGGTTAGGATAAAGTGTAGTTTCATGTAGGCAATGTAAATGGCCTGCCAAATGTTCCAGAATTCTGACAGTGCAGCGTAAAATGATACAGAGGTAATGAACGGACAGTACAGAGGAGATCTCATAATGGTCTATGCATCTGTGGGAGGTAAGGTTAAAGGAAAGTATCTGAATTCAAGGACAAGTGAAGGTCCTTCCAAATATGAAAGCTTAATGCTGACACTCCAGATTAATTCAACTTTTTCCTTTCCCGCAGTGACGGGCCTTTGAGATATGTTGGAATAATTCAATAGTCATTGCATGGCTGGGGTCAATAGGTGTTCTTCTACGGATATGCTCTGAGATACCTTCTGCTTCAGAACTTTTTCCTAACTTCAATGACCATTCCTTAAAGATAGAACTATCAATGCTGCTTCCTGCACCAAATGAATGCAGGTTTGGCCCCTTTCTAACTGAGCGCACCGCGTCTGGATGAAATTGTACCATCCCATCAGAAAGCCTGCAGCGCTAAGTCTGAATTTCTACCTGGGCTTTTGGGATGGCCATACATGGTGTCACTTTTTCATGGTGACAGTTGCCATCATTAACTGTTCTCTGCAATATATCAGGCACTGACTGGCTGCCAGCCTGTTATTTAATACTAAATGTAATGGTAAGGAGGATATATTTCTAGGGAGCAATAAAAGCTCTTACTGTATACTTTGGAAGCCTATTAATTTCTAGCAAGCACGTGGTTCTGATTAAAGTTTACCTCTTATATCCTGTGTGTTACACTGCTTAGCTGCTGAAGGAGAGGGAGAAATCTGTTACACTACTAAATTCACGGTTTGCTCTCTGATTTTAGATTTATTCTTAGTTCAGGTCTGTTTAATTCTGTTGCTCTTAAACAAGATTTGAACCAGATCCTCAACGGTTATAATTCAGCATAACTCCAAATCAGAGCTGAGCACCTCGTCCAATTATTTGCAGTGGGTGTACTCAGAAGATTCATTACTTCATTTTGGCTAAAACTACCAAATGTAAAATGCTTCTCCAAATCCTAGCCCTTTGATTCTGCACTCCTGGGCTAGGAAATACCGCGAGGACAGGTCTTCTCACAAGATTTCCAATGTGTTTCACATTGCATCCCATCAAGCTGAAAAGACGTGTTTTTTCCATGATTCGCCAACACTTCTGCTCATCATCTCAGGTGCATTATGGAAATTCAGAGACTTGCATAAATGAAAATATATCGTTACATTACCTGCTCTTTAAATTGTCCCAAAAGGCTCAGTTCATCCTTGATTCAAGTACGGAGCAACAGTCTGGGTCATTTCTTATTTTCATGTTAAGGCCAGAAGGGATCGTTAGATCATGCAGGTTGACCTCCTGTATGAACCCAGAAATTCACCCTGTTACCCCTGTATTGAGCCCCATGACTTGTGCTGGGGTAACACATGTATTGCAGAAAGGCATCCGGTCTGGATCTGAAATCTCAAGATGAAAAATCCACCACTTTTGGTTAGAAGTTCACATTTTCATGTGAACTGGTTCACCCCTCACTAATAATTATCCTTTTTGCATTTAAAGGTTTAGATTATTTTTTTAATTCAAAATCTGCTAGTTTTCCTTTCAGTTGGCCAATTTTGTTTTACCCTCCGTTGCCAGAGAGGAGTTTGACCAGTGAATTTTCCTTTCACCTGTTTTAGAATTTCTGGGCCGTAGCATCTGCCAGGATGTTCCTAATATTGCTATTCCTCTTGCTGTCAGCCTCATGACCCTGAACACAGGAAGTTCCTAATATTGCTATTCCTCTTGCGGTCAGCATCATGACCCTGAACACTTCAAAAACGTTGAAATCGTTTTGAAGTTACTGGTTTTTGGCCCTCAATTAAGGTCTCTCTCCTTCCTAAATATGCACATTGCTCCCCATTAACATGACTGGGGAATAGATTTATAACAAACAGATCAGTGTTTATCACAATATGTTCCCTGTATACATATTCCACATCATAGACATCATTTCTGGCCCAAAGTGTACAGCCTTGTGTGAGAATTAGTTCTGGCCCCAGTCCCAAAGCAATGGAAGAGAAAGGTGTGGAAGGCAGCATTAGAGAGAGGGGAAAGGAAACAAGTACTCATGAGGAAGTGGGGGTGGAGAAAGGAAGCGGGGGTGGAGAAAGGAAGCTAAGGCCCCCATTTGACCATAAAGCCATCCTGAGTACGGAAAGGAGGATCTGACTCTATGCACATCTCAGAAGAGTGAGTCTAAAACACCAGCAACATTAAAGAACCTGAGATGCTCAAGAGAAGTGAAACAGAGAAAAAGATCAAGGGCTAGAGAAGAGAAAATAACAATTGAAAAGAAGAAGAGAGGAACAGTTAGACGTTAGCCTATATATAGGTACAATGATGTTATTATTTCACATACATTATGGATAAAACAAAGGTGGGTTTGCTCAAAACAGGCTTCTCTAAGTTTTCGAATTTAAAAGCTGTACTGGGCCAAATTCATCCTGATGTAACTCTCCTGATTTCCAAACCTGATTTTCCTCTACCTTGCAACTAAGTCTGGCTGAGTTTCCCTTCCTCTCTCCAACCCACCCCAAAATAGAAAGACAGCCTCTTCCCTTCTCCCCCACTTCCAACAAAAAAGTCTAAAATTTTCCACCAAAACCTTTTAGAAGTTTAAATTTTTGAGCAAACTGGAAAATAACCAAAAAAACCCAAACCCCACATTTTTCATCATTTTCCTTCCCTCCCCCCTTCAGAGGCATTGTTCACTCTGCATTGTTCATTTATGAAATTTGTGGCAGGGAGGGAAAGAGGACTTCAATATTTTTCATTAAAAGAATTTTTTTCATTTTGGGGCCAGCACAAATTGTAACTGTGCTTAGTCACTGACACCTGGACAAACTGGAGGGAAAACTACCATTCTAACAGACTTTTCTACCAGTGCAAAGCGACTCTATTAGGTGCCAGGCAAAGGAGAATCAGGCCCATTAAGTTGAGAACCATAAATCATGAATTCAGTTGTTGCACTAGCTATTAATTTGGCTCATTTGTATTGGCACTACCACATAAAACAAAAAACATACAGCTGCAGAAACCAGGATAGAACATCTTGAAATTGTTATGTGCACTTAAAGGCCTTAAACTATTTCACCGTTAGTCAGCCACTACAGAAACTTCATGATTAAAATGTTGTATAAATGATGATTGAATTTATCATGCCAGATCCTTTCAGGAAAAAGGGTGACCCAAATTAATAGCGGATATATTTAAATCCGTGGAACAAATAATGTTGCAAGTCTTTCACAACACTGAGCAATATTTTATTAAAATGAATTAATAAGTGCACCCTGGGTGCATAATAGGCTTTCTGTAGGATTGCAAAGCTTACTGCAATCACTGCAAGATCTTCTGTATGCATCAATAGGCTGCCAAGCAAATGTAAATCCAAAGGAAAATGAAATGCCAAATATATTATTATGTATGCTAAGAGTCATACTCCTGGGGCTTTAATTTTGAGAGACATTCAAATTAAGATTGAAAACAGCACTGTAGAGAAGAATTTAGGCTTTGAAATAGCTTAAAACAAGAAATGGATCCGTCACCAGAACCTTGCATCCCAACCCCCAACCCCAAAGTTTGAAGGTGTTTCAAATCCAGGTCGATATTCTGCTGTTGCAGTCCTTCTTTACTGGAGTATGCAAATCTCGATAAGAAAAGATAAAACCAGGAGATATGCAACATCTGGTTTACAGGTTCATCTGACTTATGATACTTGTAGAACTGATTCTGATCTGTTATACTGGTTTATACCCAGGCTGGGATTCTCAATGGAGCATAAGTGACTTAGGCAACTAATTCCCACTGTTTCCCAATGGGATCTGGGTACCCAACTAAATCTAGGAGGAAAAGTTTAGATGAAACTTTGGGGGGGAGAAATGCTAAATTGGCAACAAAATGTTTTGCAAATTAGTGTTGATTTCACTGTATTGTTCATTTCAAACAAAACAATTCCCCCCTCACCAAAATGAAGTTTCATTTCAACCTTTTCTACACCGTTTTTGATTTTTCAATTTGAAAAAATACTTGTTTCAAAATTTCCTTTCGTTTCATTTAAAAATGGCCCAAATGGAAAACCACAAATGTGTAGATTGTCAAAAGGAAGCATTTTCTTTACCCCCAAAACAAGTTTTTTTCCCCAAAAATTACCAGCTAATTGGACAAAATTCATTGCATAGCTCTACATCTTACTCCCTTTCTTTGGAAAATTGCAGACCTACTCCATTTCCACCAGTGGTGCTAGTCCAGATGCACAGCAGCAGAACAGAGCAAAATCTAGGCTGCTAGCATAAAAAAGGACTGTACTATGCAGCCTTACCTTAGGTACATATTTACAGCTCTAAAATACTGAAACATACTGCGGGGTCAATTCTTTTCCCACAATAACTCCAAGGTCTTTGGAGAAACTGCAACTATTTATTCAAACATTCTCCACTTTAGTAAGTCTGAGGACATGACCAAAACCGACTGAGTTGAAGCACATCTGGCATCTGGTAATAAGGACTGAACTCAACATAGGTCAAGAAGAGATCGATGACCTAGTTGTTACTGCAGCAGGAAGATAAGAAAACCATTCTATTTCTCCTGCTGCGCAGGGAGCCTTAGTTGCCCACTGAGAGTTTTGTTTCTCCTCCATAATGCAGAGCTTCTCAAACTGGGGGTCAGGACCCCTCAGGGGGTTGCAAGGTTATTACATGGGAGCTCTCTGCCTCCACCCTAACCCCAGCTTTGCTTCCAGCATTTATAATGGTGTTAAATATATTTAAAAGTGTTTATATTTTATGGGGGGGGGGTTGCACTCAGAGGCTTACAATGTGAAAGGGATCATCAGTACAAAAATTTGAGAACCTCTGCATAACAGCAAGCTCTCAGCTCTTCTCAGTCCCAAGCTAGTTCTCAATAAAGTCGCTACAAGGGATTGAAGAACTACTGTGGGATCTGTGGACCTAGCCATGAAGAATGAATCCTACATCAGCTATATCCTACATCACCATGATGCAGCTTTCGTCCTCAGAAGGGCTCAGCGTGGTTTTTCAGATATTAGCCGATGTTGTGAAGTAGTAAGCAAACCTCAACACCACTGAGACAGAGCCAAATCACAGGGATTTTTCTTCTCTTTTACACTTAAGCTACTTAACTTCAGAGTGGTAATGTGCAGCCACGTGCCTCATTACAGCCCATGGAGGCACAGAGCAAGTCTAACCATTTGTTGATTTTAAGACACAAATCCAGTTGATGATGGGTATGGAAGACTTTGCTTCCTCCTTCAGTGCATCTCAGCACCATTGATAGCTGGACTAGGAATAAAAGGGACTATTTCTAGATCATGAATTCTTGTTACTTACAACCCTAAATATCTTAACAACCCTTTTGTCCCACCCACCCCGCAAAGTTTTAAAAAGCCACATTCATCCTAAATACATTGATAAACCAGCTGAGTGAGCTAGAAGGTGAAGGTATGAATCCTTGTGTCATTAGTGTGTGAATTCTCCTCAGCCAGACAGGATGATGGGAGGGATACAGGATGAAATGAGCCCTGCATTTAAAAAATTTTAAACCTTAGGGGATATGCCTTCATTTCCACTTCTCTCCACCAATGAGAGACAAGTCATGGTTAGTAAGCTTTTGATAAAAACCGTATTTTGCGTGAATGCTTGAACAGCTACCTTCTTTTCCATCCTGTATCCCCCTCCTCTACTCCCCATTGATAGCGAAGATAAACAGTCACACAAATAGTTTTGGGAAACCCTTAAAAGTTTCTGAAAACTTTGGAATTTGTGCTATGTTTTCAAATGACTCTGGGCTGTCTGTCTCCAATCAGTTGACTGTTGTGGGGAGGAAGGGAGACAACTGGTACGGAATTTCTGATGCTGACCCTTCCATTTTTGTGGGTCCAAATCACAAATTTGCATCTGCAGTTATCTGCACCCACAGAAAGAGGTTTCAGTTAGGCCGTGCTGAAAATGTAGCCCTTTTTGAACTAATTTAGTTACTTTAGTTTGGCAATTTTCTGTTTTTAAAAATGTATTACTCAAGAGGCATCATAAAAATATTAGTTCCTTATTTCAGCCCGCCCTCCCCAATTTATCTCCCCCTCTCCCCCCCCCCCGCTGCAGTGAATCTCTCCAGGAAGGTTCATTGCAATAGTGTTTGTTGGTTTATCAAAACTCCACATTTTAGTTTGTCAGTGAAGTATTTCTGTTTCAGGGAACTAAAGCAACATTAGTTGAATAATCCATCTTCTGTCGAGATGTTGTGGTACCCAAGAAAACAAGAAACACAAACTGCCATATAGCAACTTCATCCTGAATCCTCGAGGACACTTTACAAATCACATGCCATTGAAAAGAGCAACAAAAAGATGGGTTTGTTACGATAGGTTTAGAAAGAAATAGGATTTCCAGCCTCAGCAAAGATCAAATCTGAAAGCTATCAATGGAGATAAAAAAGCTCACGCTTTGTAAAAGGCTCCGTGAGCAACCCACAAAGCAAGCAGCTAGGATGAGAGTGACAAGACATCCAAGACGCAGGCTTCGCCCGCATTAAAGAGCTTTGCAGAAATAATGTCAGAAAAAATTGCCTTGGTGCATTATCAGAAGCCAGTGAGAATGTTGAGAAAAGCAGACTAGAGCCCAGCAAACACTTGATGGGACCCTAAAGAACAGCAATTACGGTAAGCTAAGGGGTGTCGCTCTGAGCGGCAAGGGCAGGCGTTTCTTTCCTGCAGAACACAGACATACCAAAAATTGCGCCTGTTTATTCTGCCCAAGCCCTGACGATATGGAGTACGGCGGGAAGGGACAACATCTGAGTCAGATAGTGTCACCCCATACAAAACCAGGTGATGTCCTCCAATGACGAGAGAGCTAAGAACCTGGGGGGAGGAGGGGAGTCATTGATTGGTGAAAAGGGTCAACTGGTTGCAGAACGGCTCTCACCCGACCTCTTAGAACTCCCCAGAGATGATACAACATGGCTACGCTATGGGCGCTACAGCAGCACAGGCGCCACAATGCTGTGGTAGAGACCATAGTACATACTCTAGATGCTTCCTACATCAACAGAAGGGTTTTTTCTCACCCATCAGTGTAGACAAGCCCCCTCCCTGAGAGGTGGAAGCTAGGTCGGTGAAAGAATCCTTTCGTCGACTTAGCTGCATCTGCACCAGGAATTAGGTTGGCTTAACTACAAGAATAGGGCACGTAGTTTAATTGCGAATTAAGACTGCACCACAGAAGCAACTGAAGTAGGGTGTTGTCTAAACCAAGAAATTCCAAGTCCGTCCTGAATCCAGCAACAAAAGAGTCTTCCCAATAAGAGCAATTACTTCTTCAATGCTAGTGATAAAGTGGAAACTCATGCCAAGCACTGCCTTTTGATACTTAAGGTCCTTTATTATGCATTCGGTAACAAACTGTGATGAGGCAGATTTATACTTATGACAAGGAACAGCTGTGACAAAAATGTTGCACTTCATTAAAGCTCCATATGACTGTGAAAAATCTAAGCAGGCCACTAAGATAGCAACACTAGCCAAAAAACCAAGCTGCTAATTCAGAGGGAACCCATTAAAATGACAGACTCGTTTTTCCTTCTTTCATATGTGGTCTCAAAATATCAAGCAATCAAATTGTGCAAAGAATGGATTTTCTTGTAAAAACAGACAAAGCTTTTAGTGCTGCTGTCCTATCAGTAACTCAAGAACCTCGTAAAGATTTAGATATAAAAGGTAACAAGAAATAGCCCAGAGTGTTTCCGAAAACTCTACAGAGGTTAAACTAGAGCACTCCAATATCAAAGTCATAAATCTTATCAAATTGAGTTTCCCCTTCATTTATTTATTTTGGTACTATATGTTTAGAACTAGTACAGGAAGCATTGTCGTTCTTGACTTCTCTGCAGATAAGACAAATATGACTGTTATATATTAATGGATGGTGAATCGCATTTTATCAACACTGGAATTCCTGAAAGGGAAAGAACCATGTTCTTCCATGCCTCTTGAAAAATGGCCATTTCCAAGGGGTTTTTTTTAAACTGTCATTTAAAATAAGAGTATAAGATACTGGCTGTTGTGTCTTCCAGAAGTGCACAGGATCACACAATATCTCATTTTGAATTCTGTATCCCGAGTTCAGGTATATCTACACATGCTGCAATTATGCACCCTGACTGCAGTACAGACAAAACCTTAAGGTCTAACTTGAATAATTACATTAGGCATGTTTCTGTAGTTTTAGCTGGATACAGAATTCTTCACTTCCTGTCCTAAACTCTTGTGTAGTTGTATGCTGTTGAGTAGTGCCACATTTCACCCCAGAGGTGTCTGCATTTCTGCACTAGAAGAAAAGGTTTCCTGTCTACAACTTCCAAAGTGCTTAGCGATCTCGCCATAAGAAACCATGCTAGATGCATTTAAAAGTCAAGCTAAACAAGTACATAATATTGCCCTCGGCGAAGCGGTAGCAGATATCCAGGGCCATGCAGGTCAGTTTCTCAGTGGAGGAGGAATCAGGGATGTGGAGTTAGTCTAAGTGTGACTTGTTTCATTTACGCCAGTCGTGGAATACAGACGATCACAAGCAGCATGCAGGGGATCCCCTCTTTAGGAATCTCAGCCAAGGCCCGATCCTGCTGTCACTGAAATATGTGATGAGTCCTGCTGACTTCAGGGGGAGCAGGACTGGGCCCTCTGCAGCTCAGATTACTGATCTGAGCCAGACAATGGATATTAGCTACTCAGGAGCGAATTGCTCTGGCACAGAAGGCCCAAACCTGCTCCGTTTTAGTCAATGTGCAGTCTGCAGGGGGCAGCACATTTAGCTTCACAATAGGCAGCTTTGGGAGTTGGCACAGATCGTAGCCGCACATCCAGACTGCAGGAGTATCGGAACAGGCCTTCCAGAATTAACGCAGAGGCTGCGGGTTCTTGGAAACATCCAGTTTCGTGCCTTGGGGTGCACAATGCACAACATCTACCCCACAATAACTAGTTGTCCAAGACCCCGCCAAGCTGCAGCCCTTCACATCACCCTTCCGAGCCCTCGATGCCAGCAGCAATGCCGCTGCAAAACGCAGAATCCTCACCCCTTACACCTGGTTCACTGGCGTGCAGAAGGAACCGTCTACCTCTTCACGCAGGAGCCGTGTGCTAGGCCTGGAGTGACTCAAGGCAGGTCAAGTTCAGTTTTCCCACAGCAGAAGTGGCAGGCCGGGAACTACTTTAGTACTGGATGAGGTCATAGCAGTTAATTCAAATTCCCTTTGGAATGTGCTCCTGATGCACATGTTGGCGAGGAAGTCAACTTAATTCCTGCCTGACTGGAGCCAACTCAGATGGTTTAAATAACGCTTATCTTGGAGCCTCGTCTTGGGGGAACAATCTTCCTATAAAGGAAATCCAACTTTGACTGTCTTTTCTCACTTGTTGTGGCATAATAAAATCCACGGAGCCTATGATTTATCACGCTCGGGCACTACTGCCAGCAGCTCTATAAAATGGCATTACTCACTGTAATTATAGGACTGTCTCTTCAGCTAAAAGGTTATTAAATTATCATTGTTATTGTCAGGATGAGCGGGCCCCCGCTTCAAGAGAAGAGCATCATATTCCCGATCTCATAGTTTAAGGGTCACGTTGAGGTTTCCTTTATGAACCCAGTAGCTTCAAAGTGCATCAGTCTCCGAAATTGGTATGTTTTCTTTTCTATAGATTTATCCTAACTCCGTTGTACTACTTCTTTCAATAGCTAAGTGATAAAGAAGAATCCCATTGCAATGGTGAAGGATCTTGCTCTGAATGCTTTGAAGGCATTTCCTCTTCATTATGAACTGAAGCCTTCATTTTAAATGGAAATATTATTTGGAAAGCACTGGTTCTGTTACCATTATTTCAGGTCCAATGAAGCATAGCTATGATTCAGTGTCCGTGGAAGATATTTTTTGTTTTATTTAAATTCTTTTCATTGGATGTGGCTCTTTTGCTCCCGTCAACATTGTAACGGCTCCAGCATGCATGTAAACAATGCTAGGATATCAAGTCTGGGCTTTGTTTTTGAACACGTTATTCTTATATAGTTACGATGGTCATGAAAGCATCCAACCCATCTGTCCACCAGGTCCGGCTCTAGCTTGTTTTGCCACCCCAAGTGGCAGGGGGAAAAAAAATCAATTTGTGGAGAGGGAGTCGCCGCCGAAATGCTGCCAAAAGAAGAAGCAGCAAGGAGGGTATTGCCGCCAAAATGCTGCTGAAAGAAGCGGAGCGCTGCCCCAGTTAGGAACGGTGTGCCGCCCCCCGCAATCTTCGCCACCCCAAGCACATGTGTGGAGCCGTCCCTGTCCAGGATAAAGTGGAACTAAGACCTCAATAGCTCTCTGGGGGATGCACAGTAGTGTGGCACAACACAAACCACCCCCCAGCATCACCCAATAGATATTAAACCTAAAACAAATCTACTGAACACCGGCCGACCACACCCTTGTAGATTCTGCAGTTCACTGGATGTGCCATTGCTCACATGACCTAAATATAGATGTTTGGGTTTGGGCTGCAGCCTGGACTCTGAGACTCCCCCCCCTCTCCCCGCCGCCCTTTGCAGGATGTCAGAGGTCAGGGTGCAACCCAAACATCTACACTGCAATCATAGTCCCTGAGTCTGAGTCAGCTGACACGGGCCAGCCATGGCCATCCCATGAGTCCTTTATTGCAGTGTAGACAGTTTCCCCATTTAACAGATGGGGAAAGTACTAGAGTGGTATGACATGTGATCTGTTTGGTCACTATGGAGAGATGAGGGGCCAAATGCTTTCATTCGCAGGGGTGCGAATCCTGGGTGACTACGGATTTACACCCTTGTAAACGGAAGCAGCATTTGCCGCCTTTGATTAGAATGGATTACTATTAATCATTGACTTAACCGTTCCTTGCTTCTTTGGTCTGCCCATCTCATTCATGTAGTAGTGTATTGCTGGCGGATGGCTAAAACAGTCAGTTTCATTGTAGACTGAAGCTTTTTGAAATATTTGTATGCAGAACGTGCACATGAATTATGCTCAGTGTATCAATCAGAGCTTATTGATTTTTTTCTGAATTCTTAAGCTACATTATGGTGTTTGAAGAGTGGCTTAATTTTTCACACAGAGTGCTGCATTTAGACTCAATACGAGTGCCAAGCATTAGTAGCATGACTTTAGGTGAACCTGTCAATAAAGTATCCGGCCACATTATTTTAAACTATATTTATTAGTCCAAACAATAGTCCTTTCAGTTTTCACCCGGCCAAAAACGCCCATTAGGCCCAATTCAGATCTCACTTGTAAAACTTCACTAGAGCTAATGTAAGTGTAAGTATAAGACCCTGGTCAGGGGATAAGGATCAGGATGCGGCCCATCGTCCCTTCCCCTCCTCCACCCCACAGTGGCACCTGAAAAAGGACCTCCACAGTGCTCCACTGTCTTTTGCCTATTTCATGACAATGCTTTCTTTGTTTTCTTGGACTATGAGAAGTGAAAATTCTCTCACTTGACTAGGTTTACTGCAGATTAAGTCTTAAAGAACCATGCAAGGTGGTGGGGGAGGAAGGGGGCCTTTAAATTTTTCCTGGGTACATCTCTGTCTAGAAGTGACTGCATCCAGTTTAACCACTGGCAATTCCAATAGTTTTCACCATGGGAAAGTTGGGCCTACAGCTGGGATGCGAGAAACACTGAACATGAATATTGTAGTGTATGTAGCTATGAAGCTACATGCATTTCATGACAGTAGATGTTGTTTAAGCTTTATAATAGGGCCGTATAACAGGGCCGGCTCCGGGTTGCTCCCCGCCAGCTCCCGTCCTAATGTTGGAACTTCCACCCCTCCCCCGGTTCCCCCCCCCCTCCCCCCACCGCTGCTGCGGCTGTACTCCAATGTGTAGCTTCTGCCAGGGCTCTGGGCTGCTGTTGCCCCCTGCAGCTCCTGCCGGGGCCGGGGGGGCCCCTGGCTCCAGTTGGGACTCAGGGCTTTCTCCCCCCACCCCAACAGCTCCTGATCAAGCTCCAGCCTTCTGCTCCACCCTCACTCCCATGCTCCAGCAGAGGCCCAGGGCTCCTGCCCAGACTCTGGACTGCCCGGGCTCAGGGCCTCAGCCCCTGCAGCTGCTGCCAGGATTGGGGCACCCATTTTTCAAATTGCCCAGGGCCCCTGGGCATGGGCCCCCATGCATTAATCCACCACTGGCCCTGTCTAGCCGATAGGAGCCCCTTCCTGGGGTGCCCCCAGCAGCACTGGGGAGATCGGATCTATCTCCACTTCTGGGAGCCTCCTCCAGCTGCCTGAAACTCTGCAGAGCTGAGCTGAAGGCAGCAAAGAAGTGAATATGGCAGCCTTGCAATCCCCCTACAACAGCTTTGGAGACCCCCACCCATCCCTACAATCCCCTTTAGGAGCAGGATCCCCATGGTTACAATGCTGTGAAATTTCAGATGTCAACATCTGAAATTGTGAAACTGACCAATTTTAAGACCCTGCGGCCGTGAAATTGACCAGAGTGAAGGGTGACTTTGGTAGCACCCTATTTATAACCATTAAATCCCAAATTCTCAACATCACATGTCAAAACTATACCAAGTAAATATCCTTAAATCAAACTCTAAGAAGTTCTCAAGCAGCATTTTTCTGACTTTTCCTATCTGTAAATTTCAGTCATTAGTCGATGGAAATATTTTTTCAATCGGTTTGTGTGTTTATGGTGAGATCGACTTTTCCTATATTTAGTAATAGAAATGTAATCCTTCCCCGCCTATTTGCTATGCTCTTTCCAGGAGACTTATGTTTTCACAAGGATGTTGTTTTTATTAATCTATTTGACAGTGACAGTCTGTGCTTGGCTTTTTGTATATGGAGACATTTCTAAAAGAAAGGTCATATTGATAACGTTTACATTATCGTAAACACACGGCTGTCAACGCACTGAAGCCAGATGATTAACATGAGTCTAAGTGAGAGCAGATGTTCTCTCACGTAGGGTCCTATTCTGCACACAAGTCTGCAAGGCAAGAGAGCTGCATCTGAGCCAAGGGCATGCAAAATACTACCCTTCTGATCTGTTAGCTTTTTACTTTGCACAGGAGGAAGCAACAGCACAAGACAATGGAGAATCGGGCCACTAGAGTTCAAATAGAGATTTCTGCTTTTTCGTTATTTTTCCTGCCCAAGGAAACTAACTAAATTATAACTGGTTCAATAAATTAAATAACTACATACGAAATCATGGTGTGGATATACTCCTACAGAGAGCAACTAAGACCCAGTCTACACTAGCAGGGGGAGTTGACCTAAGATACCAATTTCAGCTACGTGAATAACGTCGCTGAAGTCGGCGCATCTTAGATCGACTTACCCGGCACCCTCACGGCAGCAGCGGTTTCCTGCGTCGACTCCGCTTAGTCCTTTCGGCGAGCTGGAGCTCCGGAGTCAACGGGGAGCGCCTTTGGGGATCAATTTCTCACGTCTGCAAGAGGGTCTTTAACAAAACAGTCTGCCAAATAACTATGTGGAAGAGCTCCTCACCTAGGAGATGCCAATCTTACAGCCACGAGTAGGGCATCTGCTTGAGAGCTATTAAAAACCAGGGAAGCTTTTTAGGTAGAGATTTAATTAACCAATCCTTCCCTTACATTATGACTGGAAGATTTACCAGTGAACAGATGGGTAAGCCAAAATCCATCCCCCCCATGCTTAGAGAACCCGAAAGATAGCTAGCCATCATTATTGTACAGTCTTTTTAAAGAGATGGATCCTTGTCCCATTACCCAGCCTTTCTGAAGAGCCCCAGGTCATCCCCAAACACCCACTAGTCCAGTCCACCAGGCCCCTATAAAGGATGAACTGGGTTGTTAGATTGTCCTTTCCTGGGATATTTTATAATGGCCACTTAAGATGGTGGGGGAGGAAGACTCCGATTTGGTTTACCCTGGTGCAAGTCCAATGCTTGCAGTTGCCCCACCTCAGACCAGCAATGAATATGGGCTAGGGCGATTATTAAAACCAGTTACCAGTACCGTTTCATTGTCCTTTATACGGGTGCAATCCGTATCCTGCTGAAATTCAGAGTGACGGTAAACGCATAATAAAACTTCACTCTCCACTTCACACTTTAAATCAAGTAGCTGGCACCAGTGCACTGCAGGGTTTGGTTAGTACATGTGGTCACGTACTCACGCCTGGCAATGCGGGTTCTAAGATGACCTCTTTGAAGAGGACGCACAATGACTATGTTGGATTAACCAGCAACGCCTGTATATAAATACTACATGCCAAGAGTTGTCTGTCCTTTAAAAATATTACTCATCTCAAAGTGACATTAATAGTCGGTTTTCCTACATAATTACTCAGACAGAACCTGGATTTTCACTCATAATGCCAAAATTTATTTTAAAATTCATTTTAGCTGGGTACATTTTTGTTTTCTATTTCTATAACTTTTTGCTATTTAATATATATACATTTTAATGACCAGATCAACTGCTTTAAAGTAGATCATTTACTATTCAAGGAAAGAACAGAGGACAGAAGAGCTTTTGAAACCAACGACTTTTATGTCTTTGTTAAGTATATTTTACAACACCTTTAAGTTCTTTGCCAGGGATGCCTCACAGGTACTTTGAGCTTCAGGTTGCTTCTTACTTCTCAAGATACCACCAACAGAGCCTTGTAGAGATATTATCAAACCAATGAAGTAGTTAAAACATCACAGGCATTAAGAAGACACAGAATAAATGTGGAGTCTAAAAGACTTGACCTAAGGGACTGAAATAGGCTCTCCCTCGGAGGGTGCCCGTTACTGAAATCAGAGAGTTAACATTTAGGCTGCCCTTCCATATTTAGGTGACCCTTCGGTATTTCAGAAGTGGGAAGTTACTGGAATGATGCCTGATGAATTGTAAAATACCTGGCATTACAGACAATGTAGGGAGCCTCAAGAAAACCTTTGCTGAATTCAGAGGAGCTCTGGAATACAGCTAGACCTCCAAAGTTTGGGGAATCATTTAATAAACAGAAGTAACAAAGAGTCCTGTGGCACCTTAAAGACTAACTAAAGTATTGAAGCATAAGCTTTCGTGGGCTAATACCCACTTCGGCGGATGCAAGCAGTGGAAGTGTCTGATTTAATAAACAGAATTTTAACAGAGAAGACAACTGTAAAGAAATGAATACAATTTGAAATGGAAGTTACAGCAGCATGGCTTGCCAGCCTATCCTCTCCATCCATCCTGCCACCAGAAATACACCAGAGTATTAATACCCCGTTATTAAAACAGTTCTGCACTACAGTATATTTGTGGCATGTGCATTCAACAGCAAATAAATACCTTGGCAGGCCTTTCTCTAGGTGGCTGAGGTGTTTGGATCATTCAGACCTCCTTTACAACTGGCTATTTTTTCTTTAAAACAATTAATTTAATACTCGTGAAAGATGCCAACCGCACGGTGCTGGAGAACGGATACCTAAAGGGTTAACAAAATAGAAAGGAACCCGGCGGCTACATGCTCAGGGGAAGAGGAGGAGCAGAGGTGAGCTGAGGCGGGGAGCAGTTCCCCTGCGCCCCCCCCCTCCCGTTACTGGCTGTGGGTGGCCCTCCCCACGCACCAGCTCACCTCCACTCTGCCTCCTCCCCTCAGCACGCCGCTGCTCTGCTTCTCTGGATGGGGGTGGAGGGGAAACAGGGCACACCCGGGGGAAGAGGCAGGGTTGGGATTTGGGGAAGGGGCAGGGCCAGGGCCAGAGGGGTTCCTATACTCGGTGTGCTGAGCACTAGACCCACCTCTTCCCCCCTCCACCGTCATCTGCTCCCACAGGGGAGGGACTGGCCGCGCGACAGGCGACCCCTCTGGAGCCGGGGAGCAGCAGTGGCCCCTTGTGGTCCGCTGTGTAAAAAATAAATTTGGGCACCGCTTTTTGGTGCCCCCAACCACTTGGTTCCTTGGGCGGCTCTCAAGAACTTTGAGATAGACAGTAGTTCGCCTAGTGGTTGCACCGGCCCTGTCTGTACCTCTTCCTTCCACTTGATGGGTATTCCTCCCTCCCAACTACTCACGTCATAACCACAATGAAGATCATAAATTAACCATTACAAAACACAAGCTGCAGTCACCTTGTAAGAACCATATGAGAAAAGTTAACCACCTTCACAACAAGCCTTCCACAAATCATAAAGGTGAGGTACTGAATTTCTAAGAGGTGTGTTCTGGTTGGAAGATGTATTCCTGGCCTGTATTTCAAGGTTATCCAGGCTCTGACATGATTGGAGCTGGATACCAACAGCACATAACTAGATAGAGCAACCTGGCTCTCCTTTCAAGATACTCAGCACAGAAGTTTCAGAACAGTCACTCCATTGATTTATTATCACAAATATGACAACTAAAGACATCAGCAATTTAAGAGCCACTTCTGTCCAACAACCTTTCACCTCCTATTGTTAGAGAGAAAAATATACATGTTTGGTGCATAGCTTTGGTTACACTTTTTACTCCCGAACAGTGAGTTCCTAAATGGTCTTTCTGTGCAGCAACAGAGCAGTGAAGAACATTCTGGCAGACAGACATATACATTCAAAGGCACAAAATTGTGCAGTGCTTCAAGTTTTGGGCCTGAAACTACTTTAAACATAATTTCGATATATAATTTACCTGGATTTCAACAACATGGCATCCTGGCATTAACTTTGCACTGAAGTTTCACTCCGATCGTTAACCTGTTGTTCTTCTTTGGCCACTTAAATACCTTTCAGTAGATGGCTGGACTGCTGTAAATTGGGTCAGTTACCTCACTGAGGAGGGACAAAAAGCTTTGAATGAAACGTGTTTTGTGCTGCCTCTTTTCAAGAATAGCATGAGGCACCTATGATTCCATTAGAGAGGCTCTCGAGTACTTTGAGATAGATAGTCATGCTGGCTCATTCCATTAAACTCTCTTCCCTATTCCTTTCCGCTTTCATCATTCTCAAAGGGCCCATGTGCAGATTCTCTCATGTGAGAGACACAAACCCATACGACACTTAGCATTCACATGTCACACAGCCTTTTGTTTCATATGGGTTTTTGCCAATCAGTGTGGCAACTCGGTGCTTTCATTACACATTAGAATACGCAACTAGGAGATAATCCAGTTCTAAGCAGAATAAGGGAGTTGTACGTTGTGTCTGAGTGGCCACTAGACCCTGCGTATGTCAGGCTGCTATAGAAAATAATTTCCAATGGTGGGGATGCTCATCCGAGACCCTGGTACGAGTCCAGGAATGTTAAAATTGGAAGGCTCTTGGATCCTGGAGTTTAGGTGTCATGATAGGATATTGGGAAAGTGACAGTGTCACTGGACATTCAGGGATTAAAGAGCAGTACTAGCTGGTATTACACCCAGAAGTGAACAGTTGTTGTGTATCCACCACACTGGCCCAGGAGGTGAGCAACTCCGCGCTGCACTGGCTGATGCTTTCAGGTGGACTTCAGGCTAACCCTACATAGAATGCCATGAAGTCTGGGGGTGACAAGGGTGAGGATGACAGCTTCCAGGATCACATGAGATAGGAGCACACAGGCCAGCAATAGATGGTAAAGGTGCCCTGGGCCACTGAAACTTATTTGAGAAACCAGGAGCAAAGGATGCAATAAAACCTTCAAGGCTGCAAGTCACTTCGACGAAAGGCCGGCTGAGTCAATTTAATGTAGACTCACTCTACCCTCCTCCACGCTCCTCTAGTACTTCCCACTGCCTTATCCGGGTGGTGTCACAGATCATCCAGATCTTTAGCTAAACAAGGTACAGGGGCAACAAAGAGACCAAAGCAAATTAAAGACACAGCACTAGGTACACAGAGCATATCGACAACTCTGAAACCCAACATAGTCCTCAGTTTCCCCTAGTATTATCACAGCCCCAGTGAATGACAAAGCAGGACACCTGCAGCATGCCACATACAAGAACCTGCAGGGAAGATAAGCAGTCACTTAGCACTGCCCTGCAAGCCCGAACAGAGGGGAAGGCACAAATACACCAACAAACCACCCCACCCCATCGCTGGCATCCATGCCACGGAGTCGAACACTGAAGCTGAGCTCTGCATTGCATAGCTGAGGAGAGAATCCTGCTTTGTGTGTTTGGTCTCAGGCAGAGAAAGTACGATTCGGATGAGGGAGGGTAACCTGTTTCCATGCTGGTTGGAAGGGCTAAGACCCAAAGGGAGACCATCCAGCATTTTGATAGAAACAGCATTCAAGAGCTCGGCGCTGGCTCTTGGTCAGTTTTCAGGTGCCGATTCTAGAACTTGCTGATTAGGGCACTGTGACCTCCAGGAAACCTTTTCCTCTGCTGTAAACTGGAGCCAATTCCTGTTCTTGCTGTGGGGTTGTATCCAGGCCGCCAGAACGAGAGCAGCTCTGCCACTGAATTACTTAATGTTTAGTGTCCTGCCAAGTCAAATCACACCCAATTAGGTTTAAAGGATTCAGCCCACGATTAAAACCTTCCTTTGGGACGCAGGGCAGCCAGGAGTTGGAACAGACCAATGAGAAGCCCATAAAACAAAAAAAGGTGACTTAGGGCTTCCAAATATAGAACAGTAGGATACTGCCAGCTGTCTCCCACCACTGGCACCTTTCCTTGGACCTGCCAAGTCAAATGCCGTTCAGCTACATTTAGCAGCTCTGGAGTTGGCACTTTTCCGCCATCCTATCCTGCCTCGTCTCACTAGCCCAGTATCCTGTCTTCTGACCACGGCCAGTGCCTGGTGCTTGAGAGGGAATGAACAGAACAGGCAATCAAGTGATCCTTCCCCTGCCACTTCTGGCAAATGGTGACATTCAAATCACCATACAGGTACCATCAGCGTACAGCAATGTTCGTAAAGACTTGATGGGTGGTCTCTGGAATGGAAGGGAACTCTTCACCACAGAGTTAACCTGAGTGTGTCCCCTGACCCCTCTTCCCATCCACGCACAAAACTGTCTCACCTGATTTTTGTGGCGTAAGCTGGGCTAGCTGAGGGAGTGAGTTAGAGCCCAGATTCGGCTTCAGTGGCAAAGTGGGCTGGTTACCACCCTTGGGGAAGATACAGGCTAAGTCACTTGAGTGCTGCAAATCATGTCATCCCTATGCCTCAGTGTTCCCATCTGTAAAATGGAGACAATGATACTGACCTCCTTTGCAAAGTGCTTGGAGCTCTACTAATAGAAAGTGCTATTTAAGAACTAGGTATTATTATTATGAAGGTTATAGAAATAGTGTGGGGGGAGGTGTAAAATCACCACCTACATCAGTCTCATTTGCTGCCCGGTATCGTTGGTACCTGGGACTCCAAACGCTTTACAAAAAAGATAACGCCGCAATTGCTCTTGTTATGCTAGCAGATTGAGACTTCGAAGGGAGGAAACACTCTTGTGACCCAGTTTTAAGAGATGGGTAAGGCTGAAGAGCTAGAAATGGCTACACACAAACTCATAAGATTAATGGTCCACTCTAAGAATTCCATGTGCTCCGGGAGGAATGTGTCTCTTGGTATATCAAGAAACACAGATATGTAGAAGGACAAGAGACTGCTAAGGAGGTGGGGATCTGCACAAGGCAGGCTGGAGAGCACCAGTACTTTGTAAGGGGCTTGTTCGTTGCTTGCCCATTCCGGTTGGATTTATGTATCAGTTTAAAACTTTTTAGAGACTCTGTAAAATGACTGTATTGAGGGATGTCTTCCAGGATCTCCTCTGCTTCACTCTCTTTACTTACAACCCACCACATTACTCTCTAGGGCCTTGTCCAACCTAGGACTCAGGCTGATCTAAGGAGCTCCATATAACATCATGTGTTCCCTCTAAGCTGCGTGGTCAGGCAGCTGCCCAGGAGTGATTCAAGTGCAGCGCACCTGATTAGCAGAGCCGCACACATCCGGCAGCATGCGTTCAGGTGCCCCTCCCCACCGCTGTTTTGCGGCCACCTTACTCCTGCAGCTACTTCCACACCGAATCACTTGTCTATGCATTCTCCTTTATAAAGGAATTGAATGACTGTAATCTACTTCCACCCTCACAATGTAAACTCCATTAATCCAAACTGAGAAGGGCACAGCTTGAAATTAGTCACTTTAACAGTACTCAAAAAAGGGTTCCAGTTTCATTAGTTTCAATAACCATCAGCTACATTTATTTTATTGTTTTATTTTTATATATATTATAGAGCTTGGATAGTAATGTCTTCAGCCCAGATGATCCACCCTTAATTATTGATAAGATACCTAGGGATATTTGTCTAGCTAGGGATATTTGCTAGACTTGCACATATTAGAAGTCAGAGGGGAAAGGTTTCTCATCATTCAATCTATCTCTTGCTAGGTCAGAACATAATCCCTGATTGCAAGATGTAGCTATATTCATATGATACACTTTTTATCTCCATATATATTAGTTTATATGCTCATTGTATAACAGAGCACTGAGCGGTTTAGAGGTAATGGTTAGTATTTCCTGAGGTTCTAGAGAAGAGGGAACTGAACCATGAATGAGTGAACAGAGAACTGTTAGTTCCACACCTGCCACCTTGCTTGAGTTTTCCTGATTATTTTTACCCTGAGGCCAGGTCGACACTAGCGGGAGGATGGCGGGGTGGGGGAAGAGTTGACCTAAGATATGCAACTTCAGCTACGTGAATAGTGTAGCTAAAGTCAGCACATCTTAGGTCAACTTACCTGGTGTCCTCACGGCAGCAGCGGGCTCCCTCGTTGACTCCGCTTGCGCCTCTCAGCAAGCTGAAGTACCGGAGTCGACGGGGAGCACCCTTGGGGAACGATTTATCATGTCTAGATGAGACACGATAAATCGATCCCCGATAGCTCAATCAGTACCCGCCGATCCGGCGGGTAGTGAAGACCAGCCCTGAGATCAGCCTGCTCATTTATTCAAGTTAAGATGTATTCCTTCTCAAAGACTGTTTTTAGCTCAACAAGAATAGATCCTGTTAGCATGAGAATCATCTGCCCTCTAGCAAAAGGCAGAGCAGGAGATGTGGAAGCGGTGGGAAGGAGAGAGGATGGAATGAGGGAGATAGAGGCCAGACTTTCCAGCCAGGCCAGCCTAGACTAAACACTACTGAATGCATTTTCTTTTCATGTCTCTCCTTAAGCCACTGTCGCATATCCCAGGAACCGGGCTCTGAAAAAGGAAACAGACTTAATTTGAACAATTAAATTTAGACATTAGCCACGTAGATATTCAATTGGAAAACTGAAAATTGGCTGACGGGCCTCAAGGTCGCATCCACCCTCAACTTGTAACGTAGGCAGTTGACGTAGAGGGCTTTGTGCAACTTGGAGTCTGAGCCCTGACCCCTGCATGTTGGCTTCAGGGGACGTGCTTGGCAATACCAGCGGTTAAACAGCTGGTAATTTCATGGAACGCCGGTGGGTTCTGAAAAAATTGTATTTACATTATTTCAACAACATTATTCAAATCCAAGAGGGAATATTTTGAATGCCGTCTAATCTATTTTCCTTTAGACCAGCCAAGATCAACACCGGACTTTACTCAAAGTATTTCACCAACCAGGGGCAAGAGCCCCACTGCTCCACAATCCCAGCCTCTCTCAAACCGTGAGACCCTGAGTTGGAGCCTTCCTGCTCTCCGCATTCTGCGGTGTCCCTTCCCCCTCACAAGGCCCTGTCATCTGGAGCGCCACACCCATACCTCTTTCACCGTTTTTCTCAAGAGACTCACTGGCCACCTTGGGAGTTCATCCTTACCAGCTCATGGTGGGCAGAGAGCCTCATACTCCGTGGACTTGCTTTCTACCATTGGCTGGCCTTGCTTATGGAATCACCACCATCTTAAGGCCAGCCATCCTCCATCCCAGGGCTCTGGTGCTAACGGATGCTGCCAGCTTCACGGCTGCTTCTTGGCCTGAGAGAGCCCAGAAGTGAAGGTTTGAGGGCCAGGGTGGGAGGGTAAATTCTTGGCAGAGAAGAGGTGAGGCCAGGACTGATTCAGAGACTTGGGGGGGAAGGCAGCTCCTCAAAGGTGGGGACTGGAAGCTTTCAAATGCTCCCTAGCAGAGCTGGCGGAAAAATCTGATGAAACAGTATTCCCCATCAGAAAAGGCTGCTTAGTCAAACCTGAAGTGTTTTGCCGAAACGTGTCAATTTTGATGAAATGTAATGGGAAAGTTCCAAAGCAATTGGAGATGGAGAATTTCCTTTTCCTTACTCATTTTGTTCCGACATATTCCGTATGGATACTAAATATTTTAGAGCATCGTCAAAACAAAATGGTTCAATAAGGCCATTTCAAAGTTTTCCAAAAAAATAAACATTGGGATTTCCAATTTGGACCCCGCAGCCCCTGTGCAAAGGGTATGTTCTAGAGAACTAGGAAGAGATTTTTTAACAGCTAGGAATTACCATACTACCCTGTTTCCCCGAAAGTAAGACATCCCCCGAAAATAAGACATACTTCCAGTTTTGCCTCTCGCTGTAATATAATGTAATGTAATTTTGGGAGCAAAAATTAATATAAGACACTGTCTTATTTTCGGGGAAACACGGTACCTCATACTGAAGCCTAAAACCGTGTCCAAAAGATGCTTCAGAAGAACGTGCAAGAACGGCACAGTAAGCAGATGTGGGATGATCTAATTTCCCCCTACACTCTCGCACAACTCTAATCCTTATCCTCACTAGTTACAGATGGGCTTAAACCCTGAAACAGAAGCTTTAGAGTAATGCAATATGCCTCTCTCTTCCCCTTTCTGTATAATTCCTTATGCTTTCCCCCTGGAGAGCGTCTCCCTCAGAAGTAGAGTTGCTTTCATTCTTGGAGGTTGTTCTGTAACCTCCCTTTGGTCTAGACTTAAGTAACGTTTCCAACAACAAATGTTACTCCCGCCATTTTCCCTCCCACTCTGTGAAATTTTAAAAAAACCTCATGCAACAAAGAACTGAAAGTTAATATGGCAGGTTAAATATCTTTGCTTTATGGTTTGTTTCCTCCCAATTACCTTACCCAAGAATTACGCGCTTGGAGTCGCTAGAGCTAATTGGACTGAACGCACTACAAAGCGGATAATTGATAACTCTGGGGTCAGAATTACTTAATCTGACTGACCCAGCGACATGCACCTGCATGACAGATCTGAAGGTACGTCAGTCGGTTAAGCCTCTAACTGAGCAGGCACTAGCCTCTGCATCCTTGTTACACGCGTTTCTGGCCTTTTCCAGAGCCGTTTAATACAGCTCGTTGGAAACTAAATTGGTCTGATTGTATTGTATCCAAGAGCAGGTACTGGCCCTGTTTTACAAAACAAATAAATAGCTCAAATAAGGATTTAAAGTGACTATTGTTTCAGTCTTCCTTCCCATGGGCCTTTGTGGGTCTAGGGTACTGTCTAGAGCAGGGCGCCTATCGCCAAGGAACGCAATCCATCCTCTCATTAACTTCATTGGGAGCTGACGGCAGCCAGCTACCACCTATTCTGAGGTACCTTTGTCGGATCAGGGCCATAGACTGCAAGGTCTTGGAAGCAGAGGCTGTATCCATCAAGTACCCTGCCCATGTAAATACATACCAGGACTCCAGTTGTTAAAGTCTTAGCTAGAGTTACATTAAATGCATTAACTTACCCTGTTAAGATTGAATTTGTCATTCTCTCTCTGCAGAAATAAAATCCTCCATGAGGCATTCAGGGACAAATACAGAGGCAGTGAGCAAGGTGATATAAATTAGACTCTAAGAGTCTCCTACACAGATTACTAAGGTTGGACAGGGCCTAGCACAAAGTTCTAGAACTTAGAGTTGCAACCCTCACCATTAGATTGTGAGTCTTGCAATATTTGACATTTTTCTTAAAGCTCCAATCATGTGATTCACAAGACTCCCAGCTTCCATAACAAGAGTTTCTAGTCATCATGGTTACAAAGAAAAACTTGAAAACATGAACCCTACAGGCTCAGAACCCAAAGGGCAACCTAAAAAACCCTCAATATTTCATGATTTTTAGACAGTCTCGTGATATTTGAGGATTTGGGGTCAGCGATACTTCTTATCAAGTGATTCAGTGAGCTGGAAAAGGAGGAACCCCGTCCTACTTTGATATCCCTTCTTCCAGGTCTCACGCTGTGTGGTATTTATACCCTCTGAGGCTCCTTTATAATCGATAGCAGGTCTAAAGGAGAATAAGTTAAACTAAATTAACCAAAGTTCAAGATCTATTTGAGTTGTATCCTCCCCATACTGTTGTATGGCTGTAAAACATGGCCCCTACACCTCTCAGAGTGGGCAAAGCTGGAGGCTTTCCACACAAAATGTCATCATCGTATATTAAAGTCATTCCACTTTATGTCCATAGTACAGATTTTTATGATCACTCCGGTCTACAGACAACTGGGGCCATTGTCTGCAGATGGAGCCTTATGCTTTTTGGACGTGTCGCAAGAATGCCACAAGATGTTCCGGCGAACACCATTCTCCTGGTGGCTTGTAACATCCGGGATAAAACAGAGGGCGTGGAGGCGGCCCAGAGGCAGACTCCCAATGACATGTGTTCATCAAGTCTATTCCGATGTTGGACTCTTGGGATATCAAGCCCTTGCGTCCATGCAGGAATGAACCAAATGACAGAACAAGGAGTAATGGTCTCAAGTTGCAGTGGGGGAGGTTTAGGTTGGATATTAGGAAAAACTCTCACTAGGCGGGTAGTGAAGCACTGGAATGGGTTACGCAGGGAGGTGGTGGAATCTCCTTCCTTAGAGGTTTTTAACGTCAAGCTTGACAAAGCCCTGGCAGGGATGATTTAGTTGGGATTGGTCCTGCTTTGAGCAGGGGGTTGGACTAGATGACCTCCTGAGGTCCCTTCCAACCCTGATATTCCATGACTCTATGAAATGGTGAACAACCGCTATGGCTGATTGTTCGGCTAAGTGTTGAAGAAGAAGAAAAACTAACCCTTACACACCACCTCTAGGCCCAACCTCTCCTTTCACATTTGGAACTTCATAATAAAACCCCAGCATGCTAAGAGGAGAGACTGTTTGCCAAAAAGGCTCTGCCTTCCTTAGGGGACTATAAATGAAGTTGACACAGCGGAGGCGTGGATCTGGGATTCAGCAAAAAGTTCATTCATGCGACAAACAGGATTTCCAGTTGAAATATTCAGTCCAAGCCCCTCAGAAGACAGAGCCTCCATCATTCAAAACCAGATCGGCAGCTTTAAGGAGCAGGAGTGTTTATACAGGACGAATTTACCTGCAGCCCATTGGACCCTTTGAACCCTTCACAGAGAAACATGCCCATCGCTAACAACCAGTTAATGGTATGGAACAGTTCATGGCCTTGCTGGGGCAGTCACCAAGTACTCATTCCCTCCCCAACAAGCCTAAAATGTAGCCCAGCCCTCATTCGTAGCCCTTCATTGCCATGAGCCCCAGGAAAGGACTCGCCATCGCAGCTAGAATACAGAGACACCAGACTTATTAAGAGACGGTTTGCAGAGTGTGGGCTCTTGAGTGAGAAGACCATCAGAATCACTGGGGAGGAATTCAGAGAACAAACCTTTCACAAGAGGTGCAAATGGCCGGGTCATGGAAACAACAGCAGCGCCTGGCTTATGTTAGCGTGAAAAGAGCACGCAGTAATGACAAGTGGGAAGGATAGGTCCATCAGTGGCCGTTAGCTAACATGGTCAGGGGATGCAACCCAATGCCCTGGGGGTCTCTAAGCCTGAAGATGGGACTGGATCACTCAGTTATTGCCTTGTTCTGTCCATTCCCTCAACACACATGGCAGTGGCCATTGTTGGAAGACAGGATACTGGGCTAGAGGGACGCTGGTCTGACTCTGTATGGCCACTCTTCTATTCTCCCACCCTCTTCCCTTCATAAGAACAGTTCAGTCAACGGGCACTTTATATTGGGGACACACTAACACGGCCCCCGGGGCACCCCATTTTATTGGCCCAGCTCCACAATTAGGAGGGCACAAATTTCAAAAGACCCAAAACAAAAATGCCTTCAATTAATTTCCCTTCATTTAGGTGCCACGGCAAGTCTGCAGGCTCAGGGGCCCTGTTTCAACACAGGGAACATCCCCAGCCTAGGCAGGAAGGACTCTGGGGTTGAATATATTAAAGGAAACTAGCTGGAAGTAAATATCCAGACTGAGCAGCCCCTGATGTCTGTTCACAGGCCAGGACTGAGACTCTCAAAACCCTTCTGTGGGTTGGCGGATGGGAGCAGTAATGCTCTACGTAGGTTAGGTGGAAAGATAGGAAGCCATGTTGCATTGTTGCAGGAAGGAAGGAAGAGGGAAACAAGACACATTGGAAGGTTATGAAGTGCGACAAAGGTGGGCAAGTCACGTGGAGGAAGAGGAGGAGTCAAATCCAGAGTGAGAAAGACAAGCTCCTTTATCCACAAATATCTGAACCCAGCACAGCATTTGGAATAATTTCAGTTTGGGAACAGATAGAGGACTAGGCCGGTTTGCCTATCCCTAGGGCCTGATATTTCACGCCTAAGCACAATTTAGCAGCTGGCACAGGGCAGCATTGTGGAGACTGGCGACCCTCTCAGACACACATTTTGATTTGCTTTACTTGTTTAGAGAAACAGTCACTGTGATTTGCATTATGAATATCGGCCTCAAAAATGGAGAAGAATGCGTTGAGGAAAGGCACGTTCAGGTGCCAAAGACAGGTAGGCATTGCTGAGTGGCTGGGATGAATACTGGGTATCTGACGGAAAACCAGAGCTCTCAGAAGGTGGGCTCAGAATACCAGGCCCTGTCTGCACGCAAGTTGAACCACTTTATGCTGGCATAGTTATGCTCAGCTGTATTGGCAAAAAGGCACTTTAGACCAGTATCGTTATTGCTATATATGAGGGGGAATAAGCTACACCAGTATAAAGGTGCCTTATACTTGTATTACTGCATACACTGGTCCAAACCTTACTGTGTAACTATCGGTAAAAATAGAATCCCATCCCATCCCAAATAATTATATTGATACAAACATTGAGAGTAGGCCAGGCCTTGGTAGGGCTGGGCTCAAGCCACAAAGGTCAATGGGAACAGCCTCAGTGCTCCTGTTCAGACTTATCTCTAGCAAAAGAAAGAAGCCAAAGCAAAACAAGAATGAGGGTGACCAACTTCTAGAGAGGCTACAGAATCCAATTCTGTTTCTGCCCATGGTAACCCAGGAAACAAAAGGCTCACATGGCTGATATGGGATGTAATTATTAAAGAAGTAAAAGATGGTGACATAATTAATGCTCATAAATATAGTTTTAATGCCAATAAATATAGTTTTATGGAAAATGGGTCTTGTCAAGCAAATGATTTTTTTATGAGGTTACACATTTGGTTGATTAAAAGGTAATTGCGCTGACAAATATTTTTAGACTTCAGTAAGGCATTTGACTTAATCCTGCATGACATTCTGATCATGAAAACCTAGCCCTCCACAATAGTCACCGGGGCCCATATTAAATGGATTAAAAACTGGTTGAACTAGTTCACTTAATTGGAGCTACACCAATGATAATTTGACCCAATGAGGTTTCATTGACATTAAGACAGGCGGCCTCTTTTCATTCTGATGACGGGGTATGAGCCAGAAAAAACAGCGTCGCTCTCAGAGTACAAAGAGTTAGAAAAAATAAACCCCAAAGCACCTTTTTACCACAATCTAGCATCACTGAGACACAGTAAAAGGGAATCTCGTTGCCAGTTTTCAGAACAGAACTAGATTTTACACACTTGCACCATTCCCTTTTCTGGTAGGGCTGAGAGGAATTATTGTGCCCGTATTAGAAAGTGAATGTCCAAATACACATTTAGCCAGACATCATTCAGATGTCAGTGGGAGGGCATGTACTTTTGAGGGGGAGGGAGGTTGTGCCAGACACATGCATAACAAAGGCATTTTTTGTGCATAACCAAGGCATTCCACAACACATGGGGAAAATAAGTAAGTGCAGAGAGAAAGCAAGCCAGGGTGAAATGGACCAGTGCACTGGAGCGCTTGACATTTCTTCTTATTCCTTCGTTTCAAACAAACATTCTGTAGTAAAGCAGGAGGGCTACACGTGAAGGGGAAATCGCATTTCCAATGGCCTGTTGCATTAGTGAGAGTTGCAAATATAATTCATGAGGCTGATATACACGGCAGACGGCAACAGCACTAGACACACCATCCAACAAAGTTTCCCAAGAGTCTTTAGCTCCCTTCTAAACAGTTGCATGCTGCCTCAGCGGATACAAAGGTGCGAGTGAGAATTACTCAGTAACCATAAAATTAAGATGCTGAATTAAAAAAAAAAAACCACACCTACCCCCAAAAAAACCCAGACATCTAATAATAAAACTGCCGCCTGATTAAACCTATATGAAGTATCTCCTGTCCTTCTTTTGATATAGCCAAAGTAGGGGCCAGGTTCATCCCTTACTCACACTCTGTTTATACCTGTTTGACTTCAAAGTCACTCCAGATTTATGCCATTCATTGCAAACGGGAGGAAGATCAGGCCCACTGACTACAATGGCAATAGTACCCACGAGGGAGTGCAACTTGTCCCCTGCAATCAGTTGTTGCTCCAAAGTTACACCTGTTGATTCTATACTAGCCATGTTCTGATTTCAGTTTATAAAACAATCTAATTAAAATGTAAGATTAATAAGATTTCATTTTCACAGGATTTATTAACAGTAGATTCCTCTGTCTTATTTTTAATGCAGACAATGAGCTACTAGAATCATTAAGGTTTGGAAATATTCCCCACTATCACTTAGTGAAAAAACTCTGTTTGTTCATATTTACATCCTGTTTTACCTCGATTTTCGGGAAAAGCACCACTTAAAATCTGAAATGCAATTCAATTTCACATCTCTATCAGTCTAGTCAGAACACACAAGTTTTTCTAACATTGCTCCTTCCCATGAACACAGACCAGAAGACCTAATTTTCAGATTTTGAAACCCAAGTTAACTCAACTGAATATTTCAACTCACATAAGCCCGGTGCAATGTTTTCATATAGAGTGGATATCATTGGCCAGATTTTATTTTTCATTTTAATTCCAGAGTAACTTCATTGATTTCCATTGAGTTACTCCAGATTTACAGAGAGATCACGGAGGTAAAAAGGGGCCCCCTCTTATGAATGACTTTGTTGACTACATTGCAAGTAGTGGAGGCTTGATAGCTAAAATATTTTACTAGCTGTAGAGCCAGAGGTTGTTTCACTCCCTCTACAGAAACAGACACAATGGTGCACTCCTTATCAAGATATAGCTCAACAAAGTTTATCACTTTTAAGAGCTGCTGCAAGGAATAGATAGAGTTACTGCAGAACAATGTATAGCCAACTCTTTTCACCAAACTAATGGAGCCAAAGAAAAATAAATACTGTACTATGCTTAGAAATTACTAATAGTAGTGTTGATTTTGATATTTTTAAATGACAAGAAAACTAAATCAAAAATGGTTTCAGTCCTGTAGATTGAACAGAGAGGTGTCAGGGAAGTTATGTCTTAAAACCATTAACAGCTTTCAAATTATACATTGACAATGGGGAAAAAATCTTTACTCCCCATTTATTTGGTTACTACCAAATGCAGCAAAGATCAAGGATGCTAAATACATGAAAAGCAGGATCCTACCAGCAAGTGTTTACATGGGATCTCTCCCTTTTTCATTATCCCTCTTGATTTTTTTGTACCCCAGCCTCCCAGACTGCACATAGGAGTTCTCCCAAATTAATGGGAGTTCTCCCAGAATTATGGCTGCAGGACTGGGTCCTTTATTTGCAGCTCTCCCTGGGAGACAGAAGGGAAAAAATCATTCCTGGACATTTGAAGACAAAAAGCAACATGAGAAAGAAAAGCAAGTAACTCAGCTGCTGCACCTTCTATTGGAAAGGGCCCAGAATAGAGTCAGGACTCCTGGGTTTTATTTCCCTTCTGTCACAGACTAGCTGTGTTACATTGATCCCCATCTCCTTTTCCTCATCTAGATTAGGAGCCTGGGATAGTTACAGGCAAACTCTTCGCAAGAGTACAGATGAAAAATGCTATGAGGGGCGAGTATCCTTTAATATTTTCATCACAGGAGGGGAAGACCCAATCCTGCTTCTTTTCCTCCAACTGACTTCACTAGAGACAGGATCAGGTCCTCCTGTTAAAGAATAGAAAGTCGAGCTTCCCAGTAGGAAGCCAGGGAGAGGATACATCGAGCTATGCCAACTTGGAAAATGCCCTGGGAGTTTGGTGTGATTGTATCTTAGGGAAATACCGCGGCGCTCAGTGACTTTAAGAGATTGCAGGTGCCGAGTATTAATTGGAATCGGGGATTTGGTCGAGTTTCGCTCCCCCAATTAAACCCGTAATCCCGAGGCAGAAGTTGCTTACACCCCTCACTGGCCAATGGGAGTTCTGCCGTTCCTCGAATTGCAGATAATCACCGCGCGGCTGGATTACAACCGGGCAGTTGCTGCTTTGTTTTGCTCGCCGGTTTCTTTTGAAACCCGAAGTGCCCCTGGCTGCGCGGTGCCGGGAGAGGAATCCCGGGGCTGGTTGGGGGCTTTGCAGCCGAGGGCCCGGGGCGGTGACAGCCGGGAGCCGTCAGCCCCCCAAATCGAGCCACGGGAAAGGCAAAGGGGCCGGTCCCGCTCCGGTGGGGGGGTCAATAGCCAAACTCCCACCAGCTGCAAAGCGGAGCGGCCGTGGGGTGGGAGGGTTTTTCTTGCCTGGGGGGCCGCAGGGTGGATCTGAAACGGGCAGCGCCCTTCGGCCAAGCGCTCCCCTGGCTGAGTCCCGGCTCCGGCCGGGCAGGGCGCAGGTCACCCCCCGGGCTCTGCGCGGCGGGCGCGTCTCCCGGGGTCCCAGCAACTCCAGACTCGGAGCCGCCCGCACCCCCCGGCAGACGGCCCAGGGGGATCGCACCCCACACTGAGCCGGGGAGAGGGACCCGAGCACCCCGGGACTGGAGGGGCAGCCCCGGGGCGGGGGCGGCGCGGGACTCACCGGGGTTGCGGAGCTTCTTGTTCCTCAGCACGGACAGGATCGCCAGCGCGTTGCCCGCCACGTCCCCCACGATGGTGAAGATGATCACCGCGGCCAGGGCGGTGGTGGCCCCGGCGGACGGGCCGCAGTCCGGGCAGGTCCCGTTCCCGTCCGGCGGCTCCATGGGCCGCCTCCCTCCGTCCCCGGGCCCCCGACTCAGGCTCCTCTCCGGGGAGCGGCGCTGCCTCTGCCCCCGCTCTCCACGCTGCCGGCTCCTCTCTGGCTGCCGGTCCCACCCGAACAGCCGGGAGCCATCACCCCCCCCCCCCGGCCCGGCCCGCTCCCCTACCCGCCCCCCCGGCCCGCTCCCCTACCCCCCTCTCCAGGGCGCCCCTTGCCCTGCCTCGGGCACCTGCTCCGCGCCGGGGCGCTCGCTCACCCACCTTCGGCCCGTCTCCAGCGCCGCCCCGCCGCCCGGGGCTCCCCCGTGGGGAGCCGCCGCCGCTGACCCCCGCCCCGCTGCGCGCCCGCCCCGCCCGGGAAGGTGAGGGGCCCGGCTGGTCCAAATCCGCTCCAGCGGGCCCGGCTCGCGGGGGTGTTCCCGGGCCGGACGAGCCGGTCACCCCCGGAGCGGGATCGGCAGCGGAGCGGAGCCGCCTGAGCTCCCCGTGCAGCGAGTCTCCGCTCCCCAGCCCGGGCCAAGCTCCCCCGAGGGGCCCCGCCACGCTCCTCATGGTCCCCTGCCCCGGGCTCCCCTCCAGCGGGTCGTTCTCATTTCTCCCCCCGGCGGGGACTCGCTCGGGGGCGGGCTCGGTTGCGCCGCTCCGGGGCCCGCTTCACTTCCCATGAACTGAATGTGAACTCGCTGGATGGGGATCCGGAGTCGGGGCCGGGGAGAGGGACGCTCGGGGCTTGTGAAGAGACGCGGGGATCCCCTGGGGAGGCGCGACTGGGCCGGGGGCAGAGCGAGCCGCGGACCGCGAGGAAGGGCGGGGGGGGTCTCTGGGCAGGACACGCGGCCGGGAGCCGGGGAAAGGGTTTGCCGGGCGCCGGGCGTGGGATCGCTGTCCGATGGCGCCACCTCGCGGCCGCCCTTCGCCAGCGCAGCGCCCGCGGGGTATTTCCATTTTCTCCACTTTCCAGCGCTGGTTTCAGACCCGCCACGGCTGGTGTTGGGCCCCGATCCTGCCATGAGCTGCACGTGGGCGGACCCTGGGGCCCGCAGGGAGCTCCGCTGAAGTCAGCAGCAGCTCACTGTAGGACTGAGGCACCACGTGTTGACTTTGTCTTGGACAGGCCGGGCACAGAAATTTTGGGGCCCAGTACTCTGATCGTTTGTGCCCCCCCCCCCCGCCGGTCTCCCGCCGCCCGCGCCCTGCCCCGCCCCGCCCGGGTCTACCTGGGACTGCCTTGCCGGTCGGGCATAGCGGGGGTGTCCTGTCGCAGGGGTACCAGGCATGGTCGGCGGTGGCGTGAGGCATGCGGGCGGCCTCTAGCACACCACCTCTGCCTGGACCACCTCCCCCCCCAGCCTATTCTCCTTCCCCCCCCCCCGCCTGACCCGGCCCACCCAACCTAATCTCCTCCCCCAGCCTAACCTCCTCCCCTCCCCACCCATCCCGCTGTTGGGGGTGATCTTCCTTTACCCCTTCCCCCAGCCTCCCCCCCCCCCCCATCTAACCGCCTTTCCTCCCCCACCCCTGCCTGGCCCGGCCCATCCCACCCAACCTAACCTCCTCCCCCCTCCCACTCCCCACCCAGCCTCCTGCCCCCCATGCCTGACCCGCCCAGCCTAGCCTCCCCCCCACCAAACCTCCTTCGCTCCCGCACCCACGCCTCGCCCACCCCATCCAGCCTAGTCTCCTGCCCCCCTCCCCGCCCGCCCAGCCTGGCCTCCCCCCCCCCACCGCCCCCTTGCCTGCCCCCCAGCCCAGCCACGCCGATGAATGAACCCGAGCGCCCACAGGGGGTGAACTCACCGCAGAGCCCGCCTGCCCAAAGGATCCCCGGAGCCACCCCCGAGTGGGGCCAGGCCCCCTGCCCCCTTACCCTGGCGAGGCCGGCTCCCCTTCTCAGCGCCTCCGCCACCATCAGCACCACACACCAGGGCGGCCGGGCGCGCTTCCCCGGGCCCGCTGTGGAGTCTGCCGTGCGGTGCGGGCGCTTGGCTACAGCGCTGGGGTGGCCGCCCGGTGGGGGATTTGCACGCAGCCGGCCGCGCGCGTGTGCCGGGGCTCTGCAGAGCATCCCCTGTTTCCACCCCGCCTGCGCACTCCTGAGCCCTGACATGGGGGCCCCCCTTAAGTCCGGGACCCCGTACACCTGTCCCCCTAGTCCCGCCCCTGTCGCCGGCCCTGGTCTTGGACCCATCTTGGCTCTTACATGGACCAAGATGGAAAAGATTGTATCTCACTGATTCCACCCGGAGGGGGCACACTTCACTGCACCCACTGTTTGGAAGTGAGATTTTAAAACAGGAGAGGACAATGGAGAGTTTTGATCCACCTGAGCGTGCTTTAGTTTGCTGTACAGACTGTCACATATGGCATTTGTACCTGAAATGCCAGTCGGAGGAATTCCCCCACATATACCCAGGCACTCACCCAACCTCACTGAGTCCTTTACTGGAATCACTACTGGCTCCAGATGTTGAGGACACTTTAGCTTACCCCAGGGACTTTAGCACAGGCTTGGGTAACCCAGCAGGTCCAGATGTCTTAGTGATAGAAAGGCTGGCAGCCAGTTTATACTGGTGCTCCAACTGTCTAGAATCAGTTCAGTGCCAGTCTCCCAAAATCCACAGCGCAGACAAAGCCCCAGTATCATTTACCCACCTGCTTGTTCTCTGGCTGGAGACGGGGCCAAGGGAAACTCAGCCAGCTCCTCTCTTTGGCTCAGGAGATTCAGGCCCGGGGCTAGATTAAGTCCTAGTCATTAAGTCATCACTCTCAGTTTTCACTTTTAAAAATAGATCTCCAGGTTTTAGGGTTGTGGAGATCACCTCCAAAAGGGGATCTGAGTGTACCTGGTGCGGTGAGGTCTGCCTGGGACTGCAAAGGGCCTGAAACAGTTGCTCTGAGAAAGGTAAACTGTCCCATTCATCTCAATGGACTGCTAACTCTGAATCTTTGGGCGCTCCCCCGTTCCCCACAGCACTTAGCATGGCTTTACTGGGATGGCGTCAGCAGGAGCCCACCTGCCAAAAAAGGCACATGGGGACCGAGTCTTCCCTCCTCTGGGATGGACCCCATCCTGCCTGAAGATAGGTGATGGCCTAGAGCTGGATTTTACCCTCCCCCAATAGGACTGAGGACAAGGCCCCCACCAGTCCAGCAGACAGCTCTTGTCTGGGCAGTCTCTACCAATGCTTCCCGTTCCCCAGGAGGTGTTGAGTCATAGCGGAGGACCACGGCATGGAGTAGTGACCATCCTGTGGGAATAGAGCCAACAAGAGCTCTCATTGGGGGTTGTGCCTACGTCCCAGATTACCTTAATCCAGTCCTGCTCTAGCTCCCTATTTTTAACCCTTTAAAACCGTTTTGGGGTCTATTTTAAATCTGAAATCATGAATGTATAGGAATTGAGACTTTATCTGGGTTTAGTCCTCAGTCAGATCAAGCCTGTCGGACATGCTGGTAGAAGTGTGGTTTAACAATAATGATGGTGGTGATGGATTGGCATTCAGCTCTTAAAGGAACACGGGAGGAAGGGAAAGACACTTCACTGAACAGGAGAGAGGAGCCTGGAGTCCTTCCAGACAATAATACTGTACCTCAGTCTTATGGCGCGCTTTTCACCCGTACATCTCAAAGCACTTTACAAAGGAGGCCAGTATGATTAGCCCAGTTTACAGGCAGGGAAAATGAAGCAGAGGGAGACAATGACTTTCCCAAGGTCACCCAGGTAGATGCGCTGGGGTTTGAACCAAGCCGCCCAAACGCCAGGTTGGGGCTTAGCCAGGCGGCCAGACCACGCGGAGAATAGCTACTGTTTTTAACCTGTTTTGCATGCTGATGTATGAAGAACTGATACCGTCAACAAGGGGGAGGGGCTTATTCTACATGCTGTTGGAGAGAGGCGTACAGAAGCCCCACCTTGCTTTCCGTGCTGGGTTTCTTTCCACGGCACAAGTACAACAAATGCACCTTCGCCAAGAGGTACAGCCCCCACTGACCCGGCTCCCTGCTTAGAGAGGCAGACCTGAGTGCAAATCTGCCACTTCCATTGAGATCCTGATCTCCACCGGGTTCGTGTGAGGGTGGCCAGACTAGAGGATCCGGGGTTCCTTCTGGCCTTAGATTCTCTGACTCATGTTCATGCCTATTTAAACTCACTTATAAACATACCAAGCACATGAAAGCGCTCTGAGTCTCCACTGCCTCGGACAGTCATTGACTCCGATGCAAGCTCCTCCTCCCACCGCATCAACCTGGCTGGACAGACGATTGGATGGGCTCTTGGGGAATTCTCCCTGCGTAGAAGGCTCTATCCCACCCTGCCTCCTGAGTGTGTCTACACTCCAACTATTCCTGCTGGCTGGATTGGCCCCTTGGGACGTGGGCCTCAGTAGGGCAGCCCAGGCCCTAGGCAACCCAGGTCACCAAGCACAGCTTGGATTCAGCTCAGAAACTGGGCCTGGCCTGGAACTCAGCACCAGGATGGGAGGACGGAGTTTTACACCCATATTGCACACAAGCTTGTAACCACACCAGCGGCAAAGCAGGAGAGAATCAGGCCCAAGGTCGCTTCTCTCATTCCAGGGCGGGTTCAGCGCCTAGTCTTTATTCAGGTGAGTGATCCCTTTAAGTCAATGGGACTAGCGGTGTGAATAAGGCAAGCAAGATGTCAAAATCATACAATGAGGCTGGCTGGTCCTTGAAACTGGTCCAACGCTCTGTCTGGAAGCTGCAGCTCCTTTACCCTACCTTGCGTTCAAGCAGGTCTTTCAAGTTAACGAACAACTGAACAAAGCAAGATCGCTTCATAATTTAGGTCAGGCCTGTCTAAGTATCATCAGGGGATGAGAGAAGATGCAAGCAATGTTAGACAGCATCTGTAATCATCTGCAGTTCATGCAGTCAGGCATGGAGTGTGGGCTAGCGTGTCAGAGAAGGAAAAAAGGATTCTATTCTGTTAGTGAAAGAGGAATGTTGGCTAGGGAGCTGGGGGTGAAAGAAGCTAAGGAAAGACAAAGACATCAGATAAGTTTGCAAGAAGAGCGAGCAGAGAACCAAATACGAAACGAAGTAAGGACAATCATCTTAACTAGGGCTGCAAAAGAGTTGCTTTCCTTAGCGCTGAATTGAGCATTTGGCCTTCTTCTGCCAGAGGGTCAGATCCTGGATTGTATGCTCTATTACACTGGGACACATTGAATTAAGGAATCTGGATAAGGCTTGCCTACATGAGGAAATTGACCAGCACGGAAAGGAATAATTTACTGCGGAATAAAGCCACTTTTATTCCAGAATAGAGTGTCCACCCAGGAGAATAACACCAGCATAACCAGGGCAGAATAATTATGTCCCTATAGCTATGCTGGTGAATTTGCCCATGGAGACAAACTCTTAATTAAGATGTTTCCCATGGAACCAGTTTGACCTAACAATAACAAATGTCAGTTGATTGCTGCTTAATTAGGAGAGTATTAGTATGAATTCTACTTAACTAGACTGATCTTCACCAGTTCCAAGTAGCAAAGAGAGGTTCGCCCTGGTGTTAAAAGGTGTGAAGTTCTGGTCTGCTAAGTACAGAAGTTGCCACATTAAAAAATAAAGAAGAAATTATGATAACGTGTAGTGAACAGCATTTTTCGTCAGTAGAGTATTTTGTATAATTTTCAGACTGTTTCCTCCATTTCACTGGACCAGTTAAGACAGCTCTACTACACCAGGAAAAAAAGGTGAAAAAAGAATTAAAGAGGGAAGTTTCAATCAGTCCATTTAACATACGCCTTAGTGCAGAGGGAAAGTCACTGTGGATTTTAATTTATGGCACAAAATTCAGCCTTTCTGGTTATGGAAAACAAACATAGGAATCGTGCTGAGATGCAGAGCTGTGTTGTGAATCAATATGGATGGATATAGGCTTAATCCTCAGGTAGCTTCACGTAAACTTTCCATTTCCCTCACTCATCATCCTAGGGCTAAGGCAGGGGCTGCTCTAAATTATGCCAACTGTGGGAACAACCTGCCCTGGGTTGTTACTCTGATACTGGATGGCCAGAATATAATGTACTCCAGCCACACCCTTGCCTGCCTTGCAATGCCCCCCTATGCCAAGAGGGGATGCTTGCAGGGTGGCATAGACTCTGTAGTTTGGAGCCACCCTAAGGCAGCTCTAAGGAGGAGGATCTAAATTAGAGCTTCTCTGAGACTGCTCTCATTTAGTCAATGGGGTATTTTGGCCCCTCCAGGCTGCCCTGGAACAGCCAGGAACCCCATGGATGCAAAGGTAGTTAACAGTCTCTGCCTCCGGGACCACACACGTGACCAGGCCAGCAGCTAAGCTAGGATCAAAATTCAGGAGCTCCTGCATACTTAGACCAGGATAAGACAACACCTCTCAGAAGTATAATTTAAGCACGAAGCCACTTGACTCCTGGAAGGGTAAATCAGTCCGATCGGAACTGTTAAAACTCTTGGCAAGAATTAACAAGAGAGTATGTTAAAGGAGAAAACAAAGAATATCATTCATTTAACATCCAGACAGCTCTTGGAACAGTCCTTCAGAAGAGGCTGTTTAGGAAACTTGTGTTAAAAAAGGGTGGAAAAGAGACTGTTTCCACATAAGAGGAGCAATGGGAGATTTCTAGCATAGCCGCTAGCATGCAGCCGGTGGAGTTTTAACCACAGGGGCCACAGTTTTCAGAAGTGACTAGTGATTTGGGTTCTTGACTCAAGATGCCTTAAAGGGGCCTGGTTTTCAGAGGGGGATTTCTTTCTGAAAGATCAGAACCCTTTATAGGGTGTCAAGCTGTGTGCCTAAGAACAGAGGCCCTCAAAAATCCCTTTTGAGAACTTGGGCTAAGAGAGGGGTGGGCAAACTGTGGCCCCACGCTTCTGGCCCAAGGGCTGGGCTGGCATGCCACTCCCGGGCCAGGCCCGCCCCACGCTCCCTGGCCAGGGGCCGGGACGAGCGCAGGGAGTCGTGCATATCCAGTGCATCACTTAGCTCAGCAAAGGTTAAACCAGGTACATGGTAACAACTGAAATCCCTCATAATTGAAAAATAGCTGAGGCGTTCATCTGCAGTCTTGCTACCCCGAGTCCTCCTTAGATAGATTATTTTGTCTTTGGAGACAGCTTTAATGCTTCTTAATGAATCACTTATAAATGATGGATTTTTTTTTTCTTTCCAGAGACGGGCTGATTACATTGACTCCGACGAGGTAGACAACACAATTCATTTTTGTCAACGATACAAAGATAATGATTGCTCTCCACAAACGCCGCCATACTTCATTCATCAGATTTCAGGTCAATTTATTTTTTCCCTGTAGCCAATCCAGTTCAGTGAAAATGACACATCTATTTCCTTTAGTCTAATCTGGGGAGCTATTGGCGCTTGCCAAAATAATTAACACTCACTTAAAGGCGAGAGGAGCAGGTACTTCAGTACCTGATGATTGTGTTGGGGGAGGGGGGGAAATCACAGTCCAAATTGGAGGCTAATAAAAGCTTTCATTGGAGTGACTGATTTCAGCCTGGGAGGTGATTCATAAACTGGAGCCTCGAGAGACTCTCCCGTCCCCTGTTCTTGGTTACAGCTGAAGTCCTGCCCAGATCTCTATGGCATTGCCGTTCATACACTGGAGAATGGGCCTGAGCAAGAAACCTGTAGGTGGATTGGCTGCTCACCAGAGACTACTACCTCCCACTGAATTGCAGCAGGGATCCTGCTACGATAAGTTGCAATAAGAGTTAGTCCGATCCTGCAACTGCATGCTCAGGTCCCTGGATCTAAACACTGGGTCATCGCTTGGGTCTACCTCTCATCAAAGCCATCGCTCCATAAAGCACCCAATCAAAAACTTGGATTCAGACACAATATGTGGGAGTTCAGCAAATAGAATTCCAGCTTTCCCATTGCAATGGGGTTGCTAGGTGCCAATGTAGCAAATTTCACTTCTGGGGAGCACAGTAGGGAAACAAATTGGAGACAGGTAGAAATTCTGGGACTTATGCAATGGGTCATTTCCTTCTAAAAAGGAGAAATCAGAGGAGACAGAAACAGGGTTATTATATCATTGTAATCCACGTTAGTTACAACGTGTAGAACCTAAAGCATGTCATTTAGAATGGGGAGGGAAATCGGATTGCAAACCAGCAGTTACACCCATGTATTCTCACAGGGATGCCTCAGCTAGGTGGGTCTGCAATGGTTTTAACCCTCTGTGGGGACCTTCCTTCTCACTTTGTACAAAAATGCTTTTCCTAAGCTTTGACGTTTTAAGGTGTAAAGTCTGCATAGGACAACCAGCAGGTCTGGTACACAGATCAACGTGGTTAGTTCTTATTCCTTAGCCAAAAAATGCTGAATTCCCATTAGCGATCTCTGGTTTGTCTTTTTGGGGTCTGAGCTGCTCAAAGATCACATATACTCCAGCCCCTATTCTTGTAGGAGGGACCAGTCTCTCGAGAGTTATGGTGGAGGCTAGGTTCTCCTATTAGGATTCCCTTTCTCCTAGGACTGCATTTCCCAGGGAAGGAGGCATTTGAAAATAAGGCGAGCACACACACACTGGGGACACGGTTGAGTTCACAAACGCAGGCTCTGAATGGGGCTAAGGCCTAGTCTAACGAGCTGCTTGGCACTGGAATTTCTGCTTAGCCTACAAACAGCCCCTTCTTGGCAGGATTGTTAGCAGTGCCCTGGCTCCGGCATCACCATTGAGAAAAGCCGATGGAGCTGGGCCGCACGCAGGGCCGGCGACAGAAATTTTGGGGCCCCCTACTCTGATCATTTGGGGGCTCCCCCAGCCCAGCCAGCACTCCCCCCCCAGCTGACAACGGCTGGGGGGGCAGCCCAGCCGGGGGCCCCCCCAGCCCAGCCGGCGGTCCCCCCCCAGCTGACAGCGGCTGGCGGCAGTGCGGGGTCCTGCGGGAGCACGAGCCTGGGAGCGGCGCGAGCCGCCCTTGCTGCTCCCCCCCGCGCGCCCTTTCCCCCCCGGACCTGCGCGAGAGGGTGCAGGGGCTGCATGAGGCCACGTCCGGCGGGGGAAGCCCTAGCGTGCTGCGGAGCCTCCCCGCCCTCGCCCTCTTTGCAGGGGGTGGTGCACCGCTGCCGCCGGCCGGGCTCACTGCTCCTGCCGGGGACACGCGCGCTCGTCCGCTCCGGAGGAGAGCCGCGCCGCCTCCCCACCCCTTCCCCGCTCTCCCCCCTAAAGTCCGGGGCCCAGTACAGCTCTACCCGTAGTACCCCGTCGCCGGCCCTGGCCGCACGCTGCACGGTCAGCTCCTTCCAAGCGGCTGGTGGCGAGAAGAGCCTCATCACGCAGCAAACTGTCTGCTTCCCAAACGAGCTGCTCCCTGATCGGAGGGGAATTGGTTTTCTCTCTGCGGCTCTCTGGTCACTGAATCGTGACGCTGCATGGAAGGACGAGCTAATGCTTCTCGGGGCTGGCAGACAAGTGTAAACCCAAACCAGGGGATTGTTGACCCTTAGCCTGGGAAATGCCAAGTCACAACATGGACAGGCAGGGCAATACCAGTCCCCTCTTCTGCACCCCTAGCTATTCATGCCCTCTTCTGGCACCTGGGTACTTAATAGTATTGCCCCTGAGCAAAGCCTGGGTGGAACAGTTAGGCCTCCTTATGGGGGAGCTACAAGGCAGGAGGGGCGGGGAGAAAAGGGGTGACTGCACTCCGGGAGCTTTGGGGTATATGTGGTGTCTTTTCAAGCCTGTTATGCAGTTGGCCAGAGGAGGTGTACAACATGGGGCTCGGGAGCAAGCCCATCCCGCACTCACCCCCCAATGGCAGTTCTTGTCCCACGGGATCTTGCCCAGCTCCCCGACCTGGCACACCGGGTCATGTGGCGCTGCAATGAGCCCAGGGCCGGCGACAGGGGGGTACAAGGGGTACAGCTATACCGGGCTCCGGACTTAAGGGGGGGGCCCTTAAATCCGGGGCGGGCCCGGTACGCTGCTGTACCCCCTTGTCGCCGGCCGGGGGGGGGGAGCGTGGGCGGCTGGAGACGGGGGGGGGGGGCCCGCGGGCGGTGGGAGACGGGGGGGGCCCACGGGCGGTGGGAGACGGGGGGGAGCTGTGGGCGGCGGGAGACCGGCGGGGGGGAGGCCGCACGATCTGCGTACGGGGCCCCCAAATTCCTGTCGCCGGCCCTGAATGAGCCATGTCACAATGCCACTCACTCAAATTCGCCCAGCTGCCCTACCGCCAGGTTGCAACACTCTGAACGGGGGGAGGTGGTCCCAGTTTAGCAGGACAGGACCCTCCGCTGCTGGGCAAGTGCAAGGCAGTCTCGCTCTCCAGCTCACCACCAAGGATGCATTGTCTCCACTAGTTGCAAAATCCGGCTCCTCCCCTGTGGCACTGTCTCCGTTTCCCCAGGATCCTGCAGTAGTCTCTGTACTGTAGCTTTTCACAGGAGCTCTCCTGGGCTTCATGGGTGGAACAGGGAGGGTGGGACTTTCTCCTCATGGCACCATGCCACAAGGGAGTTAAGAACCCAGAGACAGCACAGGGGCCAAAGGCCTTGGGTGTCTCTCACCCTCTCTAGGCCTTTCAGGCCCCAGCTCTTCTGTTTGGCCATTAAGTTCAGTTCCCCTTCTGGGGAGCATTAAAGTTCAGGTCATTTTTCCAGTAACCGGTGGAGGGGACCCAAGCACAGAGATCCTAAAGGTAACAACCATCTGCCAGGTCCCTTTAACCAAGATGCATTGCTGCTATGATTCCCTGCAGCACAAAAATGTTCTTCATTCTTATCTCAGGGCCTTTTCCTGGTTGAGTGCAGAGTGCAGAGTTCAGAGCACCTTCTCATTCCTACCGGTCTCTGCAGCACTGCTCTGTCCAAGATCCTGTTGCTCAGCCAACCACACTAGCCCTGCAGCTCTTCTTATAAGAGCCTGCTGGGTCCTGATTGGCTGCTCCCTGTAACTCCTTTCTGATTGGCTGTGCCACTCTAGGCACCTTGGAGGATCCTCTCCATTGCCTCTTTCTGGGGCAGGATTTGACAGAAGCCTCCAGCAGGGGGTCCACATGCCAATGACAGGCATACTGTGGAGATTTCCCTAGCTGTTTTGGTGGTGTTTATTTCACTGAGAAAACCCAGTTCCTTGCAGTTCTTCCAATGGCCCCAGTCAGAGCAGATTGGCTCCAATATCAAGAGTCATTTCTACATAACCCCAATCCATTCACAGAAATGAAAGGGTTAATTTGTTCCTTTTTTTTTTTTTTTTTTTTTTTTTTTTTTTTTTTTTACACCTGGCCTATTGCTGACTTCCCTTACCCGGTGTTAGGGCAGGTCCATTCGTCTCCACAGTCTGGAATTAGAACGTGACAGAGAGCTCCTCTAAAAATATGTATCCGTTCTTGCACGGCAAGACCAACCAACCCACGCTCAGGGAGAGGATGGCCTGGGGTGTTGTTCTGTTTGATTTCTATCCCTCATTAAATGTTGTGAAGAGCGGAATAGGTCTCCCCTAACCCTGGCTTTGAGAGCAGGTCAGGGCTTGGGGGGGTGTCATCTGTTTGGATTGCGTGCCGGGACGGTCTCTCACTAGGCACTTCACAGGACCAAACGCAATGGAGCCTCCCATCTGAAGGAGGGCCGCTAATTGCTACTGTAAGACAAATGAGATGAGATGAACGGCTGGGCATGGATGCCTGTAAAGGGGTGGTGTGGCCCCCTGCTGGCCGGGAGGGAGACAACCCCTGGCAAGAGCCGGAAGGGGCAGAGCCAGGCCCTGCTAAGCCCCGCCCCCGGAAGGTCAGGGGCCGACCCGGAAGTAGAAAAGCCCTGCCTCAGAGCTCAGTTGGGAGGCAGACACCGGGGAGACCAGACGCTCTGGGGCAGGCTCCGGCCCGAGAGCTGCCGAGTCAGCCGCTTCCCCGCTATTGGGAGCAGCCGCCAGCGTTGCCGCCTGCCAGGTACCCCGGGGAGCCGCTGAGCCAGCCGCCAGCCCGCTACTGGGAGGAACTACCGAGGCTGCCATCCGCCCACTACCCGGAGGAACCGCTGGACCTGCCGTCCGCCCACTACCCGGAGGAGCCGCCAACAGACTCGGCCTGCTATCCGGAGGAGGACCTGCCAGACCTACCGCCCGATAGCGACTCTGAGGAGCCCATGAACCTGGGGCCTGCGGAGGACCCAGAGACGGCCCAGGTACCCTGGGAGGGGGAGTCAGGAAGTAGCCTGGGGGAAGGCCCCGAGCCAATGTCAGTGTGTTGCGGTCAGGATCCCCACTGACTGCAGCGAGCCTTCCGCTGCTAGGGCCCCGGGCTGGGGCGCAGTGGAAGTGGGTGGGCCTGCGCCCCCCCTGCCACCCCATTGGTGGGTAGCAGTCTCCCCCCCCCTCACCCCAATACCTGGTCTACTAGCTCCTGAACTATTGTTCAGCCCCTGCTTAGGGCCTGAACCCCCTGACCCCACATACTCGTTGTTGTTCACCCTGACTCAGGGACCAGACTCATTGAACAGTGCTCAGCCCTGCCTGAGGGTCTGAGCCCCTGGCTACTGAACAGTGCTCAGCCCTGCCTGAGGGTCTGAGCCCCTGGCTACTGAACAGTGCTCAGCCCTGCCTGAGGGTCTGAGCCCCTGGCTACTGAACAGTGCTCAGCCCTGCCTGAGGGTCTGAGCCCCTGGCTACTGAACAGTGCTCAGCCCTGCCTGAGGGTCTGAGCCCCTGGCTACTGAACAGTGCTCAGCCCTGCCTGAGGGTCTGAGCCCCTGGCTACTGAACAGTGCTCGGCCCTACCTGAGGGCCTGAGCCCTAACGTGGACCCACTGCGGCTCCCGCCTGGCGTGAAGGTGGGAGTTAGGACCCTGCGGCCCCGCTAGTTCCCCTTAGGGCCGCACGGTCACGTAGGGGAGGGTAGGACTTGCCCGCCGGACCGGCGGAAGGGGCGGAGCCCCAGTTACCTACCCTTACAATGCCCTTGAAGAGAGAGCAGCAAGAAACAAGCAACACCCCCTGAACCCTTTCATGCCCAGAAGAGCAGCACCATCAAACCAACCAGAGTCCTCATATCTTGCCACTTCCCTTTTTCTCTTTCCAGAGCGTCAGCCTGGGGTAGCGATTGCCCAGAGAACAAATGATCAGAGGTGACTAGACACCAGCCAGTTCACTCAACTCAACATATTCATGTAGAAATCTAAAAAAAACCCAAAACTACTTTGAGTTTCTCATACTTTTAATATTAAATGACTGTAAACGTTGCCTGAGGAAGAAACATCAAACCACTTCCGTTGCTCAGATGCTCAGAAATGTGTAGGATTTAAAAGAACAACTTTGATGCTGACTTACTGCCTTGGATTTTTTTCATCTCAAGCTTGGGCAAACAACATGAATGAGATCTGAATTAGCCATCTTAAAAACAAATACGCAGGATGACCTAGATTCACTTCACATCTTAAAAAGGACGTGATGGCAGCTCTAAGCCGAAGTTTACAAACTGACACTTGGGAATCTCAGCTCTGGCACATCTGGGGCAAAGTTGATTGTGATCAAATGTTTCCTTCCAAAAAAGCTTTTACTAGTTGAAGGGGTTGTAAGATGATGACTGAATTATGCATATTATTCCTATGGCTGCGTCTCAAAAAATAGACTCAACTCTTCTGGTACATGGAGAGAGAGGGTCAAATTTTCTCCTGACATAACTCCACTGACTTCATAGCCACTGCATTCACCCCTCTCTGATGGCCGTATAAGCAGCGGACTAGCTAGTGATATTAATTAAACATAGTGGCTGGTTCATTGTTTGCAACTCAGAGTGCACACTGCGAGCTGTACATACAAATAGCACTATAATCCCAGAAGCAATGTAACAAACCAAAATTCAAACTGACTCTTAAACATCAGGCCAAATCCTGATCTTATAAAAGTCAAATGCAAAAATGCATCAACTTCAGTGGTTCCAGGGTCTGCTCCACTGTCCTCATACTTAATTAGTGTCGGATTCTGCTGTCCAAGTAGTCCCATTGAATTCAAGCAGAAGATGGAAACATATATACACACACACACCCCACCAAAGCTACGATACATATCAACAGGCAAGGGAATCCCGTGATACTAAAATGCTGGCACCTTAACTCCAGGGAATAGGGTATATATATTTTTTTCTATTGCCCTCTGACAGGGCACACAAACACACAAACCAGTAACATCAGTAGTGTCCTGCATTGTGACAATTAAAAATAAGTGAAACTGTAAATCTCTTGCCACTGTCATGAAATACTTTTAAAACGGCCTTCCAATGAATCCCACACAAGAGACCCGCCCCTCCCCGAGTGAGACTTGAAATCTCTGTACAACACACTATCTTGCATAGATTAGCAATATAAACAAGCTAGGATCATGGGGAAGGAGAAAAACACAAATAATCAAGCTGGTGGGTTTTGTTGCTGAGTGCTTGGAATTCCCAGTCGCAGGGACACTGCTCACTGAGGAAATGTTGCCTTGTGTCAAGGCCTTTGAAATAGCCTGTTTACATGTAAAAGAGGAAGGGGGTTGGGGAAAGGCATTTTACCCAACTTCTGTAATCACTTAACCCAGCCTGCCTGCTGACAACAGAATAAAGTAGCTGGGTCGTCTGTCCACTTTGAAATGCTCGACACGTCTGGTGACTAGTCTGAATCCTAGAAAAGTTTTAAGTGGTTTTAATTATTTAGCAAAGCGGAACGTTCCCCTTACATGTCCAAACGGCGGAGGAGTTACTTACGGCTCTGCCTGTTCAGCAGATGTTAACGGTACAATTCAGAGGCCTACTAAATAAAGTAGTTGCTCACATGACAGGCTGCCTCCCTGGGGAGGAAAGCCCTCTTCGGCTTCAAGCTCTGCTTTTAATTAGAGCAAAAGAGGAACCTCTCTCAGCTTCATCACCAGAGGTCACCAAAGAATGTGTTGGAAAGCAGAATGTGAATGAAAGGGGCTACACACCAAGCCTCAGAGTGTGATGACTGACGGCACAGTCAAATGCCTGGCCCTTTAAGGCTGAAACCTCCGTGGGGACGTTTCTCTGTTACAAAACGAAGAGCACTTAGGGCTTGTCTACACTTAAAATGTGACAATGGCATAGGTGCGCTGCTGTAGCACTTCAGTGTACACCAGAGGTGGGCAAACATTTTGGCTCGAGGACCACATCGGGGATGCAAAATTATGTGGAGGGCCAGGTCAGGGAAGGTTGTGCCTCCCCAAACGGCCTGGCCCCCAATCCCTCTCCAACCCCCTCCCACTTCCCGCCCCCTAACTGCCTCCCTCATAATCCCCGACCCATCCAACCACCCCCCGCTCCTTGTCCCCTGACCACCCCCTCCTGAAACCACTCAACCATAATCGTCTCCCCAGGACCCCACCCCCATCCAACCTCCCCTGCTCCCTGTCCCCTGACTGCCCCCCCAGGACCCTCTTCCCCTTATCCAATCCCCCCTCCTCGCTTACTATGCCGCTCAGAGCATCATGTCTGGAAGCCGCACGGCCCGGCTGGAGCTAGATACGCTGCCCTGCAGGAGTGCGCAGCCCCGCCCCCCCAGAGCACTGCCTGCGTGGTGGCGTGGTTGCGGGGGAGGGAGGGGTTCTACATCCACTGGTTTGGGGCAGAGGGTGCAGGCCCCAAAATCTGTAGGTGCCTAACTCCTCCCACCAGATGCACCCCTGCCTCTCTCATGAGGTGGGGAGTGCTAGGCCTGAGTTTGGATCTTATCATTTGGCCCTAAATACTCTTACAGGGCTTGATCCTGAAATCCAAACGCAGGTAAAACTCTTACGGACGTCAACGGGAGTTTTGTCTAAGGACTGCAGGATCGGGCCCAAAGCCCCTTGTGTTCCACAAGAGTTTCAGCCTCTGCAGCTATAAAATCTGTCTTCTGTTCTATTAAGCCATTTCAAGGGGGCTCCTAGACTATGTTACTGCCATCTAACAGCTTCATTAACTCTCCCCCCCCCCCCCGAAGTTTTCCATCTGGATTTTGTCTCTGACTGCCACAACAGCACCAACCGGATTTGCAGGACCAAGATTTATATTCTGGATGTGCTTTATGCCCAAGGAAAGGGATATTTCCTCTTTGCACCACGTGGAAATAGTGGCACAGAGCATGCAAAGTCCAGTCATGGCAGCTCACAGTTAGGGGCAGAGCCGGGAATTAGCCCAAAAAAATAAAATTGCCTGGTTGCTCTTTTTGTGAAAACCACCTCAGATTTTGGAACCTTTTTTCCAAAAATTATTTCAAGGAGCCCCTTTTGCAGCTGTCACACAGGACAGCAGCTTTTGTTGCAAAAAATTAACCTAGTTCCACACATACACACACTTGTGTCACCCACAACATCCATGCTTCGCCTCACTGAAGTGTGCACAGTACATCTATTTGCAGGATTGGCCCACAAGAAATTATTTCTTGTGGAAAATGGACAAATATTTCCAGAAGCAAAATTTCCATATTTAAAAACAAAAACCACCACCACAGTATAGCCCAGGGGTCTGCAACCTTTACCACTCAAAGAGCCATTTGGACCCGTTTCCCACAGTAAAGAAAACACTGGGAGCCACAAAACCCTTTTGACATTTAAAATGAAATAACACTCTCTTCTTCCCTCCCGCTTCTTCCCTCCCCTCCGGCCGTGCTCTCGCTCTTCTTCCCTCCCTCCCCCCCCCCGGCCGTGCTCTCGCTCTTCTTCCCTCCCTTCCCCCCCCTCCGGCCGTGCTCTCGCTCTTCTTCCTCCCCCCCTTCCTCCCCCCCGCTCCGGCCGTGCTCTCGCTCTTCTTCCCTCCCCCTCCCCTCCCCTCCAGCCGTGCTCTCGCTCTTCTTCCCTCCCTCCCCCCCCTCCGGCCGTGCTCTCGCTCTTCTTCTTCCCCCCCCGCTCCCCCCCCCTTCCTCCTCCCCGCTCCGGCCGTGCTCTCGCTCTTCTTCCCTCCCCCTCCCCTCCAGCCGTGCTCTCGCTCTTCTTCCTCCCCCCCCCCGGCCGTGCTTTCACTCCCCCCCTCCCCCAGCTTGCCTTGCCTTGCCTCGTGCCCCGGCCCCGGCTCGCTCTTATCCGCCGGCTCCGCCGCGCTTCGCCTCCTGCCCCGGCCCCGGCCCGACTCACACTTCTCCGCCGGCTCCGCCTCGCCTCGTGCCCCGGCCCCGGCTCCGCCTCCGTTCTTCTCCCCCCCCCCCCGCCGCTCGCCTCTTATTGACCCCGCCCCTCTCTTTCGGCTGCGGCTCCGCGCACTGGTTGGACAGTGCTGGCGGGCCGCATAGAAAACAGTCTGCGGGCCGGTTAAAATTAGAACACACAGGGAGCCGCATCGGAGGGATGAAAGAGCCGCATGTGGCTCCGGAGCCGCGGGTTGCCGACCCCTGGTATAGCCACTCATTTGTGTGTCACTGAGGGAACGCCCGGATTTCACATGGTTCTTGTCACATCCAGTCTTGAGAGTTTGCGTTTCTTGAACGTGAAATATACAGAGTGTAAATGTATGAGGTACAGAATTAAGGGTTTCATATGAATCCCCCATGAATCAAACCCACACAGATTTGCACAGCTCTAATTAAATCTGCTTTTTGGGGACTCTCTACCTATGCCTTTCAAAGCACAGATCCTAATCCCTCCTGTTTTTCCTTCTGTCCCTTGGTCTTTCTGATGGTGAAGGTTAAAACATTGCTGGTGACAGCGCTATATAGGGGGACCCTTCTCCGATTTCTGCTTCCCCTCTCTCCCCCTCTCCTTTCGTCACAGAACAAAAATAAAATCACCAAAAACAACAACCCATAACTCTAGAATTAGCTCATCACACCCAATAGCTGCAGAATCGTAAGTGGACTCCAACTCTCTAGGAAATTTTTTGGCAGCTCACCAGTCCAGGGGCTGATTTGTGACTCTTTAGTGTAAACTTTACAAGCGCTTGGCAGTAAACATCTTGTTGCGGTCTCCCACCCCCGCCCCCCCCACCGGATCAGACAACACCGAAAGGACGGAGGGATTACACACTTCTATTCAGAACATTGATCTCTTCATTATGTAGCCCAGTTCAAGCAACGCCACTGCACTTAATGGAGTCCCACTAGCTCAATTACATTTTATTTTCTTCTTATTGGAAATAGCAGGCGAGCAGCCGGTGACTATTGGAGATGTTTCATCGTAGGAAATGTATTGCTTTTGCCTGTCAATTATGAGAGGAGAGCTTTACAACCCAGAGCTCCCGAGGAGTGAAAGCGTAATAGGTGCACATAAGAACCCATTATGTTCCTAGTGACAGACTTGCTTAAAAAACGCTGATGGAAATGAATAGGTCAAGAGAGCTAAACGATGACAAGGGTGATGATCATCATGAATGGCACAGTCCTTCTAAAACGCCCGGAGATGTAGAGTACCTCCCCCGCTGCGGCCTTCCTTAACAAAACACAACTCTCTGCAGCCTTCCTTAACAAAACACAACTCTCTGCAGCAAGAGTCAAAAGCTTTGTGTGGCACTTAAAGGAATGTGAGACTGTTAACAAAGGGGTTACAGCAAGTTTGCTCTTAAGCCGGGACTGTTTCCCTCCCCTCCCTCTGAACAATAGGACTGAAAAGGCTATGATATTATTAACCAGCAGTAACCCACCAAATACTCACACTGGTGCTGTGATGTTAGCGCTGCTTTGCTTTGGAAGCTACATACGCTAGAGGACCACTAGAAACTAGCAGCTCGTCTGGTCCCTGACGCGTCACCCCAATTTGGGGCTCCCGGTGCTGGCTCTTGATACACTAAGTCCAAATCAAGGTCATTGTACAGATTTGCCCAGCCCTGCATTATATGGGGCCCAGCCTCTCTCTTTGTCATGACGACCTCACACGACAGCTTCACTTGGCTGGAAAAATAAAGCTGTTGAGGGTGAGGGGAAGATTCAGAGCTGCAGGAGACAGGACTTTCATAGGCACCAGAGGAAGCCTATGGCCAGATGAAATAAAAATGACCTCCATCCTCAGGGTGTTCAGAATTAAGACCCTGAGTCAGCAAGTTACTTGAGCATATGCCCAGCTTTCGGCATGGGAGGGTCAATAGGTAACATTTTCCAAAATGATGTGGAGTCCCAGTGTCAAAAGCACTTAAAGCCCACTGAAAATCAAGGTGATTTAGGCTCCTTTATGATTTAGGTGCTCTTGAAAATTTTCCCCAATCTGCTTAAAGTTAGGCACTTGTCAATAACTTGCTGATCGAGAGACCAAATGCAAATCCCACCTCTTCCACTCTCCAACAGATTCGCTTACCAACACACACACACACACTATATATATAGACTCCTACATACATACATACACACACACGTGCTATATATATAGACACATACATACACACGCACTTTATAATATATATATTGACTAATTTTAAACTTGTTTCTGATGTGAGGGCTGGAAAAGAGAGGTTAGTTTTCACCGAAGGTGCTCAGATACCATGGTGATGGGTGACCTTATAAAAATCTAAATAGACTATATAGGTAATTAGTAGTGATACGAGTATTTAACATTAGTATTATGGAAGTTCCCTGTCAGGTTGACGGCTGCACTAGGGTAGTGCTGGGAGCTGTCCAAAGAGAAAGGACCCCTAGAAGTTTAGTGACTTTCCCAGTAGGATCTTGTGTAAGTTGCTATCCATTCACAACTGCACCATAAAAGCAAGTCCCTATGATGAGGGTGAAGAGAGAAGCTCTTGCACACAGAAGTCTCTATTTCAGTTTACATTTGGTTGGGATCCCCTCTGTGCCCAGCCCAGGGATTTATCTCCCACTTTTATCAAATATAATTTTATATCTCCAGAATTCTATCTTGCAAAAATTGAACCAGGGCTCCCTCCCTCTGGCCTCAATCAGATTCATCAGAAACTGCATGAGTAATTATTCCCCATAGGAAAGGCTTTTCTCCTCTATTTAGAAATATCTGGAAGAGATGGGACAGAAAAGGAAATTCCCGATAGGAGACAGACACCCAGAAGTGGGGTTTCACATGAAGCAATTCTTGTATCTCAGTTCATGATCCAAATGAGACAGAACGTCAATGTCCACTTTTTCAAGTCTTCGGAGGACAACACAATCTTTTGTTTCACAAAGGGTGATTTTCATTTCTCTTTTACCAGAATCACAGACTGGATCTCAGGAATCATTACAAGAGCATCCTTTTCTCCAGCTGATTGTTTTGTTGTTTTAAAGGCTCTTCGGTGAAATATTCAAGCAGAAAGGGTTTTTATTCCATTCCTTTGACTTTAAAGAAGGGGAGGCCAATTAGAGTATTGAAAGAGTTCTGTCAGGGCTTGTCTACACTACCGCTTAAGCTGATGTAACTTGGATCTTTCAAGGGTTTGAAAAAGTCACCCTCCTGAGAGACACAAGTTACATTGACTATCCCTGTCCACACAGCACTAAGTCAGAAGGAAACGCTCTCCCACTGACTTAGTTTCTGCCTCTCGTTGAGGTGGAGTGATTATGCCAATGGAAATGTGTGTCTTCACTAGCTGCAGCTGCACCGATGTACACAGTAGTGTAGACTACCCCTCAGTGTTCGTTTTCCTAAAAGCCAATTAAAGAAAACAAATTTGGAGATTTTAGGCCAGTGATGTGACAAGTCAAGTTAAGAAAATTTTGAAAAGTGAACAGGTACAATTTTAAAACCACCATGCAATTAAAAATCCTTTGCTGATTTTTACCAGGTTTCTCAGAAAAACTCTACTCTGGCCTGAGATGTGAAATTTCAGGAGGATCATTTTTTGACGGAGGAAGATAGCGGGGAAGTTGAAAATCAGGCTTACAATAGAAAGTTAGCTTCAAGTTTTAATTCCGGAGCCGTGCGTTAATCCTTAGTGAACGTTAAATTAAATGTAAATTCAACAGCAAAGAATGAAAGAGTTGCTGACCATATCTAGGTATACATTTTATATAACAACTAGCAATCTATGAGTGATGTGGGCAAGATAAGGTCACTGTGAGAACCTTAACTTTGTATCCTTCAATTTTAAACAAATATTAACTAGCATACTGTAAGTTCTTTGGGGTAGGGGCTGTCTCTTTGTTATATGTCTGTGCTGTGCTTAGCACAGGGAGGTGCTGATTGGTGTTTCCAAGAGCTCCTGAAATAGACAAAACTACTAATACTGATAACTGATAATACTGTTGTAGGCCTTGAATTCAATTTCCTTTTTTAAAAAAATAGAGACAGAAAAAGAAACTGTTCTGTTGACATTGTCTTTGATGTTGGCACATCACGGAGATGAATACGGTTCATAGGCAGTGAAATAAATGGGGCGAATGAGGAGTGAAATCATGCCCTTGGATCTGATTTCTTCTGGCTGGAGGGCTTTTCTGGAAGGCTGGGTTAACAATTCTGCAGCACATCAACAGCCCTGGGCAGCAGTCATAGGAAAGGGAGCCAGGCCTGATTGTTATCTCATCTCTCACAAGTTTAAACATCATGAGTAACTCCAATGAAGTCCACGGAGTTACACTGGCGTCAAACTGGAGTGCAGCTGGATGAGAATCAGTCCTGGCACTTTTTCACTTTTTGAAGGTTTTTGCTGCATGTGTTTTCCAGTGCGGCTCCGCTTCAAAGAGTCTCCAATCCAAACAGACTGGATGTGAGAGGGAGGAAGTATTATTATGCCCATTTTACAGATGAGGAACTGAGGCATAGAAGAAGTATGTTATTTTCCCAAAGTCACACAGGAAATCTGCAGCAGAGCTAGGAAGTAAACTTAAATCCTCTAAGTTCCAGTCCAGTATTTTATCCACCAACCCATCCTTCCTCTGGTAGTTGTAGAGTGTGATCTACTATATAAGGTGCTGGGACTTTTACTGACCACTGTTGTGAAACACTCGGAGATCTATGTATAAGAAGTGGTACCTTGGAGGGAAGTATTATCACTATTACAATGAGCTGGGAACTGTTGTATTTGAAAGCACGAGTTTTTGAAAGAATCCAGAGTTTAGGGAGACCTCGGACCTGGCATTCTAAATCGGCAGGACAAGGACCGTGCCACTTGAGAGATAGTGATGCAGCAATTAACACACAAAGGCTACTATGCCAGATAGCAAAGCTCCAAGCTTTAAAGTGGAAAGCAAAACACAGTGAAAATCAAGAGCTCTTTCTGACTGCAGAGGAGGAGCAGACTATATGTGCAGATTCAAACAGAGAATCAATGAACACACATTCAAACAAGACATCTGAAAACAGCTCCTTTCCCTGTAGCTGACTAGTCAGAGTTCCCGGTGTCCCCTACAATAGTGGATGGCATCACACAGGTATAGAAAATCCCAGCAGAAAAAGTACTGAAGTGAATAGAATCAATAGCACCGGAGAAAACACAGCTCCAGAAAGAGAACATTTTAAAAAACCAAGTGTCTCTCCATTCTTCTACAGTCAGGAAAGCAAAGACAGACGTTTTGCTCCTTGGAGCCCTTCCATTCACTGACTACAGCATAACATACCTGTTATTACCTCTGCCAGGGAGGTAGGGGCTAAGGGGTGCTCACCGTGGAGTATCAGACCCCAGAATGGGGCATTTGTGTGTCAAGACAAAGACTACTAGAACTCCGAGGTCCATCACCCATGTTGCGTGACTGTCTTTGGTTTTCAGAGCCTTCAAAAGACAGGGCTGCACCTACGACCGCACATTTCTAGCCTGATTTTGAGCCTTTGATAGCGGTGTGATGTGTCTAAAGAGTTGGGTCTATGAGATTAGAGAGCATTTAATAAACACTACAGAGGAACATTATCCCTTTAATCCTCCGCTCACACTACTTACCTGACATTCGATTTTATTTTGGTGGTTTGATTTCCTGCAGATTGATGGTGCGGGCTACTCGAGGCTTCTCTTTGTCCATTTATGATCTCTGACCAGGAGTGGGTCTCCTTAGGCCGGTTCATGGACAAGCACTTTCGTGCTTCTCTTGTGGCAGGCAAATCACGGTGCAAAATTTTAAACCTTGAAATTATGAGTCCTCTGGAGCTAAATTACATTATATTTGCCCTGCCTGGCCCATAATGGAGGAGATCGTCAGAGGCTGTGTTGTATGTTTGACTTCAAAAGGGAAAGATGGGGCTGTTTACCAATGATATAAGAAACTGGATAGAGATTAGCAGCTGCCCCAAGTGTAAACTCCAAGTGAAAGCTCCAAGTTATGACTCAGTTGAGATACGAAGTTGACAAATTACATAGAGCATAAGCTGAGTTTGCTCTATTTTGACTTACACAATAGTTTGGGGAATCATGGGAGAAACCAGGTGAGTTATTGCCTTCTACTGCCTTAAACAAATGGAGACTTCAAAGAAAATTGCATTGCTTAGAGATTCAGAGGGGAAAATATTTACCTCTCACCCGGAGATAAATGTTATATTTTACGAGTCCTATAAAACCTTTTATACTGAAAATCCCGCTCTGAATGATGAGGATATTTTTTCCTTGTGATCTTGAGCTGTCCAATTTATTTATGGGCCACTGTGATCAGTTAAGGCCCCATTTTCTATAAAGGCAGGGGATGAAAAAAACCTTAAAATGGGCAACACTTCTCGGACTGATGGATGGATTCCTATGAGTGTTTGACTATGTGAGGACTCCTCACCTTCATTATTACTGAAAGTTTTTTAGACTTAAGTCACTGGCACTCACCCTTCGGGAAAGCCTACGACACCTATTCAAAAGCAAAGGCAATGTCCAGGTGGCTTTAGTAGCCGTTCTGCCATGTCAGTAATTCACAGAGATTGGAAACTCCTTGCTGAGGTATTAGCTGACTTTATTGGAGGAGGGTCCCTTTCCTCCACCCTGCTTTTTCACATCAAGGTTATTTTGATGTGCAGCACAGGGAGGTGTCGTAACAGGATGTCTTATAAGGTATCACCCTTCAACATGGCAGGAAAGTGTCCTGGAAAAAGGAGATTGGAGATACTGGTTTGGTCCTTTAGAGAAATGGCCTCTGTTCTCTTCATTTTCTTGAGGTGCCAGTTGTCTTCCAGTTAAGCAATGGCTACACAATTGAAAGATAGCAGGCTAACAATACTCAGTCCCAGAGTCCTCTGCTGCCTCAGAGTCACAGCGTTTAAGGCCAGAAGGGACCACTGGATGTACCATAAGACCCCACTGTCTACCATTCCTCCACCACCACCCAGTGCCTGTCCAGTCATCCCAACTGGAATGAGACTGAAGTCAATGAGACCCTCAGGAGAGTAGACGATTATGGGCCACAGGCAGAGCAAAGGAAGGACCGAGGTGCACCAGCGCTCAAGCCCCCCCCCCCAATGGTATGGAAAGGATTACATGAGACGTACCAAGATGATGAAAGAGGCCCCACCATTCCTTCATGCTAGGTATAGGGCTGCACTCCCCTCTCTGCTCACAGGAAGACAAGGGGCTGCAGACTCCACCAGAGGAGCACTAAGCCAGGAAGTGCCAGCTTCACAGCATGGTTCCCTGTTCCCTTGGTGGAGCCCTTCGGCAGGACCTGGGCTCTGTGGTTGAAGGGGTAAGAGCAGGGAGGCAGAATCAGATGGACACAGCAAGCAGCCACTATCCACAGCATCGTCCCCTCCAGACTCTAGGCAGCATTAACTATCACTTGGTCCCCTTGGCTGTGCACAGCAGAGGTGGGAGGCAAACAATGGCTGGATGGCACATGGGGTCTGAAGTCAGGCAAAATAGGGGGGGAGAGGAGCACAGCTCTGCCTCTTCTTCTAATCGAACAGGGGGAGTTCCTCCTGCTCTCCCTGGCTTGGCGCTTGCCCTCAGCTCCCCCTTCTTCTTTGCTGGAGCAGGAAGAGTTCTCCTCCTGCTGGAGTCTACTTTAACCCCTGGGGCCTGCTCTGAGGGACGGCAGCGGCAGCACCCAGAGACACGCGACCTCCATGGGTGTCCCAAGATTCTCTAGCTCAGGGAGAAAATCCTCTGCCTGTTCTGCAGGGGAATCTCCCCCTACGCTGGAACAATGAGAGGGAAACTCCAAGACCTCCTGCCCCAATTTTAAACCAAGCGTTCATGTAAACCCAGGAGCCCAGCCTGTGCAGTGCCGGGGTCCAGGTTCACATGGTGGCTCTTGCGAGTCAAGTCCCTGAAAGGAAAGCCAAGTGACCCTCTACCACAGCAGCATGGCTAGGCGCTCTTCCAGCAGAGGCGGCAGCTGACAGCCAGAACGGAAACCCACAACACGTACTTGATGTATTCCCCAGGAGAGAGGTTCACACAGAAGTGGCACAAATGCATCAGACTGCACCGTAACAGAACGGATCTGCGCCCCCCCCCCCCCCCCAAGTTGTTAATGAACCAGCGATGCCCTGCAGTACCCACCAGCTACCTGAAGATGGCAAGAGAACACTGTGATTTACAATACATGCAAATAACCCTGTCTGAAAAATAAGGTACTCCCTACAAATGTAATGCCAGAGCAGAATTTAAATTGCAGTGTTTATGAAACAGGTCTGGGAGGTTTTAGAACGCTGTCTGGCTCAAAGATTTTTTTTTTGTCATATTACTGTACTGCAGCAGCCTTTGAACCCAAATGCAAAGACTGAGGAAGAAATTGCACTGCATTCAATGGCACCAGGGAGCCATATAGCTAGTGTGTGCCTGTAATAATTTATCCTAAGCCTTCTAGTGGCATTTTATGTCTTTTTGCTGTAGAGCTATTACAGCTTTGATTACTCCATTTTTATATTTGTCAGCACAGCATATGGGCGAGATAATTTGTATTCAAAGTATTAAACTGGTAATGTAAATTATTAAAGACCCAATTCATAAAAGCATTACACACCATATGCAGATTCCTCCTCCAGAACCCTCCCGTTTCTTGCTGATGAGGCTTTGTGCACTTTTTAAAGCAAAATTGTGGCTTTCTGCAGTCCAGCGGTCCTCCACTTTATGCTCTGTACCTAAATACCCACCCCTTTGCTATGCACCGTCACCTCTAGGTACCCAAGAACTAAAAGGCAATTGTGTTAGATGATGATCTACTGTGTCCCCCTCCCAACGCCCTCCACACACCACGGTGTTTTAAACTACCGTCTGTCCAAAACATTTATCCAAAATACCAGTACACCTGTAATCTGTCAGCTCAGCTCACGTTTAAGATTCTTTACAGATCAACACAAACATTTTCCAGTTCTCCTGCACATCGCTTGTTCATCTATTTATCAAGCTGTGAAGTCTAAATCTTTAACCGCATCTGTAAAAGAAGGTATTGAAACTAGAGTGGGGAGGCTTAGGAAGGAGGAACGCCAAGCGTCGCTGCGGGGGGAGGGAGTAGTGTATCTATTGTGGCATTTCTTTCATGTCTTGCATTTTACACTTTGCACACACACACAAAGATGGCAGCTCGTTGTTAGTTTAGTGATTAAGGCTGCATGTAAATTTAAGCTGTAAGTACCAGGCCAAAGCCTCTCCTGACAAAGGACTGGGTGGATATTAAGAATTTGCAGCAAGTCTGAAAAAAATAATGTGGCGTCTGCTACTTACGTAGGGAAATTTGGCTTTTCAGATGTACCCCATGTAATAACAGGCAGATAATTCCAGTAGCTGTTTACCAGACCATATACACTATTGTTGTGGTGAGCAGATGCCGTCTTCTGTTTTTCTCATTACCAAGATTAACTGTCTTCTAAGCTTATTATTGTCAGAGGCTTTTAGCCTTTCTTTTGGGGTGGAGGGTAAGGAGAGTATGCAAGTTCTCAATAGCTCATTTTCAAAGGTAACCCACAAAAGGCCTTTGGACTAACTGATGCTCTGGGCTGTTACCTCTAAACCTGCATCTCATCTTCCTCAGACTAAAGGCCTCTCGGGCCTGATCCGGAGCACACAGCACAACTCAGAGGGAGGGACAAAGGTGGGCAGCACATGCCCCGTTAGTCCTCCACTGTAACCTGGAGCCACCAAAAGGATGCTCAAGCTTGGGCCAAGATCGCCGTGGCCGAAGCCGCAACCAGAGATCAGCGGTGTGTAAGGATCCTGGCAACTACGCCGCTTTGCCCTAGGCAGGCCTTCCTGCTTGTGGTGTAGGCCGGGCAGCTCTCTGATTTTTGCCGCCCCAAGCATGGCAGGCAGATGGCCTTCGGCGGCACGCAGATTCGGCGGCGTTTCTTCCTGAGGTCTGCCAGCATTCAGCACAGATGAGGATCGGGGCCCTAATGTTGAACATTATTGAGTCTGCTTAAAATTGTTCGAGTCCGGTAATCTTGACTCTTTTCATCACGTACAATGGCTTTGCTAGCTCCCACTGCCGCTCTCTGATAGGAACGGTTATTAAAAGTGTCGTCCTTTCACATCCTTACAACAGCCATTGTAAATAGGGGCTGCGGTCCTGCCATGCATCTTTCCAGCATCTATAGGCTCAGGGATTTGTAAAGCTCCATTACCTGGGTGTTTATTGGGTGATTTTAATGCTCTTCTATTACATGTGGCAATCAGAGCGGGAGATGTCTGCTTCAGGAAAGATCTCCTTTGATAACCCATGCTTGGGGTGCTTTGCCTCTTAGTAGTATTATGGTCGGCAGCTTTGCTGGAGTCCATCCCACAGAGGGTCAGGGATGGGGTGAGAAAAGACCCCAGCCTGTATCCAACCTAAAGCAGGTAAAGTGTAGGAACTGCTGTATTCCCTAACCTGTTGGCAGAGGCTGAGGGAGCTCAGCTCTCTGAATCCACAGAATGAACTGCCATTGCAGATGTACCCAGTCTCCCAAAGCCTCACACAAGAGAGGCACACCTGAACCTGGAGCCAGAACTGCCTTCCCCATTCCCTGTGCATGGAGCTGTCTAACTCCAGCGCCTGGGAGGAGGCATGGAGGAATTCCCCCCGTTTCCCTTCTCCGGTTGAAATGCTGTAGGTCAGCCCCACCTCCTGGCCTCCCCATAGATGCAAGGGAAGCTACAAGAGGCCATGCAGCCTTGTACAAATATATAAGGGAAGAAGTTGCCTTCTACTGCGTCAGGGGAGCTGGGAAGGGTGCCTTGGAAAGCAGAGACCGTGAAGAACGAGTGACAGGCAGGAAGGAGTTGGGTGGGTTACTGCGTTATTTTGCATGGGACCCCGGTCAACTAATAAGAGCAGCACTGGTCTATTGTAAATCCCAGTCTGTCTATTTGGCAGCTATGGCCATCTTTGCAAAAGTTCAGCTACTTCACCGGCAGCGATAGCTCACTTCAGTGTTTGCTAACAGCACCACTGTCTTCGGAGCGCAATAGCTCAGCGACCACACGTGATGTCTTTGGGGTACAGTATATACCTTCCTCAGCGCACGCGTACATTTGAAGGAACAACAGAGCAGCCGAGGAAAAGCAAAGTGCAGAAAAACTGCAACGTTCTGGTTCAGCTTTCCTCTTATTTTATTGTTGCAACATGCTTTTAACTCTGCATTTCTGAACAAAATGTCCTTTGGATCTTAATAATGTCACTCTGCAGTCAGAGAAGTACCAATTTTGTAACCCTGGAACAGAGGCAGGATTTTACACTACCTACAAGATTTCCCAAGTTGTTATTACCTGATTTACATTCCTCTAAATAAAATGTGTCCATCCACATATCTAAGCCCATATCCAAGCAATACAATGACATCTCGATTAACCCGAGCATAGGGTGACCAGATGTCCCGATTTTATAGGCACGGTCCTGATTTTTTCGTCTTTTTCTTATATAGGCTCCTATTACCTCCCATGCCCGTCCCGATTTTTCACACTTGCCGTCTGGTCACCCTACCCTAGCATGACATCAAATCACCCTAAAAGAAAGTCCATAGACGCTCATCTGTTGCACCAGTAAGGAAAACAAAATGTCAACATCCACTGAGAATGCCCGTCTCCAGCCCCAAGGTGTAGGGACAGTTGCTGCAAGCATCCCAGGGATCACAACTACCAGGCGGGAATATGAAGAGAGCAGTCATCTCTCTCTCCGATAGTAAGACTCCAAACCATATGGGGCTTAATAGATTAAAACCAACACCTTGAATGCACTCTAAGCCAATGCAAGCTAAGGCACACCATGTAATACACTGTCTCCGAGAACAACCCCAAGGCAAGAACTCAGCCACAGAATATCACGAGCTGAATTTCTGAATGGCCTTCAAGCGCAGCCCCTAAGCAGAGCACGTTATACTAATCCACTCTGGAGGTGGCAGAGGCCTGGAGAGCTGATACGATACCCACCTGAATAGACAAAGTTCACAACCTTCTTGTCAAGCCAAGATTAAACAAAAACTCCTGCTGCTGCCAGCAACTCCAAAAGTAGCTGATGATCCAAGAGGAACTTCCGATTGTGCATGTTATTATGAAACGGCTGTCAAAGAAGCTTTTTTTTTTTGGGTGGCTTCAAACTTACTCCAGTTCTTTTCCTTTTAACATAAGGTGATTTTAATTTTCTCTTACTCTGACTTCAGACTAGCTCCTGATTTCTTGACCCAATCAGCTGAAGGCAGCTATGTCAGGCAGCATGAAAAATACAATCAACCTTTGAAAAAAACTATATCTTTTTTTTAAATACACTTGCCTAAACTTTATTAAGAATCCAGTAGGATTTCTTACACTCCTCTAGACTTTAATAACTTGAAGATAATATTACCATGCAAATATATTATATATAAATATCCTGAGAGGAAAATGTGCCTCTCCATCTGTATTACAGCAACTTCCCTGAGAAAATGATCAGGACAGTTTGAAAACAAGTGACAAAATAAAGCAATACAACAGCAACTGCTACTTTGAAGAATGGATACAAGACTAGATGGAGCACTGGTCTTGTCCAGGATGGCCATATTTACATTTCTAATAACTAATGGGTAGAACATCAACAATTAGGAATATTCAGGCAAGAGTCAGGGTAACAAAGGTGATTTAGGAAGATGTACCGATGGCATAATTAGGTCACCTCAAAGCAAACCATGTCAATGGGTGGTTAACATCTCTCAAGTTTGGTTCCTGAGACTGCAGCTTCCCCCACAACTACTTGTGGTCCTTCTACCACAGTTACATCAATACCACAAAGCAAATAAGCAAAACAATGTAAATCGAGGAAGCCAAAGATAAAACTAAGCCATCCAAACAAAACTACTGAAGTTTAATAATATTTATTTTGCTACAGTGATAAAGCAGCATGATTTTCCCCCCCCCCCTTTATTTTCAGGTGCACCTGACTTCATCCTAAATCAGTTACACTCAGGAACCAAATTAGCAATCAACATTACCCAAAAGAGACAGTAGTGTGAATTAATTGTTTCATTTACTCCTTCTCTCTATGGATATATACATATATATTATTCCCACAGCTAAATGACTGACCCAGTATTTGTTGATAACATAGTCAAAGCATCCTGATTGGTTAATAATTAAATCACACAGTGTTTTAATATCATGTGCTGCAAAGAGCCGCAGGAGACACAGTCAAGACGCACTTGCAGCTTGCAAGCTTGAGTCTTTGTACGTTATATTGGAAATCATTCCACTTCACACTGGAGCTGACTCTGGGACAGCATACATCCGTACCCCTGTATGGACTAGGTTGAGTCAGAGACAGGACACATACACAGCCCTACCTTTATCGCTCAATGCTTATAAGAGCCGATTCTTTTACTCCTTACTCTACCATACCCCCCAGAGAGTCACTGGAGTTTTGTGTAAGCAATGCCAGCCAGGTTTCAGCTGCAGCCCACACATCTCCATTGCTACCTACAAACACTGGGGGGGGGGGGGGGGCAGAGAGCAAACACCCTGATGTACAAGATGCCGCTGCTCTAGCAATTCCTGAGAAAATGACCACATACTGTCCAAGGGTGCCGGCTGCCGGGATTGTTTGGCCCACAGATTTCTATCGACTATCCTCTTCAAACCGATTCAGTGTGTCGCGGCTTGGAACATAGTGCAGGGACCTCGGAAAGTTCTTGTCCCAAGAGGACACTGCAGAGTGAGACTGGAAATTAGAAACAGGAATCAACAGTGCATGAAGCAAGTCAAAGTGAATGTGGCTGTGATGTGATGGGGAAGTTTTACTGCCAAAGGAACAAAACTAGCAGGTGTGTATCATGTAACTGGCATGGAAGGACCACGCATAAGTGAGGAGAGAGCGTCTGTCTCAGGATCCAAACCTGAAAGGTGCTAAGTACAGTAAAACCCCGATTTAACGGACTTCGGATGCAACGGACAAAATTTATGAGCAAGTCCGATGCATCCAAAATCCGTTTTTTTCGGGGGCTGCCCAGCAGCGGGGACCCGGGTGGGCGGGTGGGCTGACAGCCCCCAGCTGCAGGGACCCGGGCGGGAGCTGTCAATTTTTAAATAATTTTTAAAAATTATTAGATAACGGACTTTCGGCTTTAACGGCCACCCCCTCGCCCGAATTAGTCCGTTATATCGAGGTTTTACTGTACTCTGAACACCTATTGATTCCCCCAGCACCAGTGGGGATATAAACTGAGGTGGTAGGGTAGACCCTGAGCCCAGTGAGAGATGGGGCTGAAGACTGGAAAATGCCTGGATATGGACCCAGCGGCTGAATAGCCCTGGGACCCAGCGAGAGACAAGTGAAGTAGAACATCCGATTGCGAGGGGTGATGGCAAGATGTTTTGCTGTAACATTTAGGAAGCGATGTGAGGGGTGATCCATGTGAGCAATGGCTTGTGGAAGGGGGAAGGATAGGTCAGTGGGTTGAGCATTGGCCTGCTAAACCCAGGGTTGTGAGTTCAATCCTTGAGGGGGGGCAATTAGGGATATGGGGCAAAAATGGGATTTGGTCCTGCTTTGAGCAGAGGGGGTTGGACTAGTTGATCTCCTGAGGTCCCCTCCAACTCTGAAATTCTATGATTGTAAATTACAGCAATGAAATCTGCATCTGTACGATGCTAATAGCAGATAGGAGGCTCCACAGTGGTTATCCAGGCAGCTGTTGGAGAGAGAAGCCTGAGAAGGGGTAACTAACTGATGAATGGAGCATAAATGGGGGGTGGGGTTGAAATCAAGTCAGTCAAATATTCATTCCTTATTTTTAGTTTTATTTTTTGCAGCAAAATAATCCCCCCCCCCTTTCCCCAATGAAAATGTTTGTTTCTTTCTAGGTTTTCCAGTGAAAAAACAAAAACCTGATTTTTTTTATTTGTTTTCAAAACCTGACAGTACCTGAAATTTTTTCAGTTTTCATTCTTAGACTTTTTTAAAAAATCAAAAAAAAAGGGGGGGGAGATGTAACACTTCTATTCAGTTTTTCACAAAATAGATTGGCCATTTTTGATTAGACTGCTTATTTCCTCACTTCTGATGGCTTGGGGTGGGGAGCTACCCAGGCTAGCCCCCTTAATGCAAGTTTTCAGAGTGGAAATTTCCCCCATTTTCTAACGAACGTGTGACAAGGTGGGTGAGGTAATGTCTTTTATCAGGTCTACTTCTGTTGGTGCGAGCTCCACACTTTTAAGCCACCCCGAACTCTTCATCGGCATTGCTGTTTATTCAGACAGAAGCTTCTCAGTAACAATTGTATTATCCCCATATGCTCTCCCGCAGACGCCTGTTGCCTCCTTTGACCCCATCCTAGCCCCACTCCTCCTCTAGCACCCCACACTGTTCCCAGGGTGCCTCTGTTCTGAAACCTCGCTACATCATGGGCTCCCTACAGCACTGCTGTCAGCTCCTCCACCTCACGTCCCCTCCCCCCTGCCCATCCACCTACCTAGGCCCCTCTGTGCCCCATGCCTCTTTCCTGTCAGGCCCCCTGCAGACCCCCTTCACCTCCTCCCTATTTCCCACCCTCCTCCCTCTCCCTCCATCACACAGCTCCACTCAGCTGTGTCAGTTCATATTTTGCTACAATATTACCTCAAAAGTTCAGTTCTCCTCTGAAGAACTGCTGTACCACAGGTCCGCCTCTGTAAAAGGACAGTGATTGTACTAACTTTCTCCCATTCTGTCTGCTGGGGCTATTTAGACCGTAAACTACTTGGGGCCCAGACTGTCCATCATGTGTATGCACAGGGCCTTCCACAACAGGGCCCCAGTGTGAGCTGGGGCCTCGAGGCATTACTGTAATATAAATAAATAATGAGAATTAAAGCATAACAAAGGGACATGAATCCTGCTTTAAGAGAAAATCTCAAACACACCCTTAATTATAGGGTCACCACGATGCTATGGTATACATAGAACAGCGCCGCAGGCAGGGTAGTCTTCATCCTGAGTTAGGGTAACATTTTCAAACACACCTAAGTGTACATCTCCACAGCAAAAAAAGCAAGTCCCAGAGCCCAGGGCAATGGATTTGGGCTCATGCTACAGGGCTAAAAATAACAGCGTATACGTTCCCGCTCGGGGTCCGAAACCCGGTGACAGAGGTGGAGTCTCGGGGCCCAAGCGGGAACATCTACATGGCTATTTTTAGCCCCATAGCATGAGCCCGTCAATTGACCCAGGCTCCGAGACTTGCTGCTGCAGCTTTTGGTTTTTCAGGGTTTTTTTTTTTAAGCGCCTAAGTCCCATGTTCAAGAGACACAGGCACTTGGGAGCTTAAGCATCAATGAAAGCCAGTGGAACATAGATTCCTAAGTGGCTGAAAGGACTACCACGAGAAGTTGTCAACAAAACTTTGGTCTTTCAGGGGTACTTTTAAAAAGCCCCCCTGCAAAAGAAAAATGTTTTGCGGATGCAAGTGGCGGTGTGAACGCAGCTTGCACAGCTGGAAGGATTTAGCTGGCAAAAGTGCCGACAGAGAGCATTGACACAGGCTGACTTTTAGTGACAAAGCTGTGTCGACGCAGCCTTGTCACTAAGAGCTGTGTGGTGTAGAAAAGCCCTAAGTCACGGGACTTACGCTGCTCAGTCACCTCAGGCGCTTTTGAAGGTTTGATCCCCAGTTTACACTACAAACAACATTGCAAGGGGAATTAGTTGCAACAGATTTGATTGCAATTAAAACGTATTAGATAGTTTGGACAAAACCTTAATCACACTGCAGTGGCTTAGGCCCTCAATGATCTGTTAGTTCTACTAATAAATACAATCCAGGGCTTTAACCCATGTTAGTGTCATTGGTAAAGGCCAGCTTACAAAGCAAAGTGGAATTATGTTGTATAACAGCATTGGGGGAGGACCACATAGTTGCATTCCCCAACAGGCTTGTTTTGTACTGTAGGTGGGCCTGTGACTCATTAGCTAGCGATGGCCATTCTCAGAACAGTTGCAGCTCCCTTTAACTCACAAGTTGCTGAGCAAGGCTGCCATTCCTCACAAACATGTATTTTACAGCACAGAGACGCTTATCTTCCCTCTACGGCCCCTCCCTGCTACAGCCACACATTTGAACGTGTTACAGAGAAACATGGATAGAAAACAGAAATGGACAACATTTCAGCTTCTGCCTCCATGATAAGTGACAGGCTGAGGAGCAGATACAATGGTGAAGAAACTGGACAAGAAGCTACTCCTGCAACTTGGCCAGCAACACAACATTGAATGGCATTCATATTGCACATCCCCACGGTAGTGATCCTGGTGGATCATCATTTCACAGACGGGCTCGCCGGACCACATTCAGACCTGGTGTAAGTGCAATTCCACTTAAGGCCTGTGCTCCTTTACACCAGGTCTGAATTTGGTCCTCAACCTCCAGAGTCTATTCAGCAATCCAAATCCATCTCTCGGTGCCAAACATGCAAGCACAGCTTTACACGGTCCTTATGCTATCTCCGGGCCTAAATTAGAAAGAAATGGGGGCTTAAATATCATGTGTTGGTGGACCAAGGAGATAGAGTGCATTCATAATTTTTCTAAATTGTGCTCCTGGGAACCAGCTTTTTAAACAGCAAATGAAGGAGAGATGCTGGAGGGAGGCACATGCTAAACTATCTTGGGTACATCCCACCAGAAAAGCAGCAAAGGTGAGGGACCATAAATTGATTGCATGCTTAAAAGTGACAGTTCCTATTTACATAATGCCTAGCATGAATGTGTGTAACATTTTGTCATGAAGCCTCAAATTGAGGCTGTGCTCTGTGAAAACCAGTGTCTTAAAACCTGGGTTTATTACTTAAGCTTTTAGAGGGTGGTCTTTTAATGTCTTGATTGTATTTTAATTGGGTTTTCATTACAATACACAGAGCTTTGGCTGTGTGGGCGAGGGAGGGGTGCTTCATAAATAAAATTATTAATTAATCGTTACACAAGACATCCTCAGAAAGCAATTCCCATCCCATTGTATTGCAATTTTTTGGTGCGCATAACCCATATAATGAATACAACAACGACAACAAAACCCAGCAGACATGCTAGCTAAACAGCAGGCTTCCAGATGTCCACCCAGCTCTCCCATCTCAGACTCTTAATCCTCTACTTAGTCTGAGCTCTAGCTGATTTCTGATGCATTCAGATTATCCAGCTAGCATAACTACTAGCGAACATCTGAAAATTTTCACCCTTCCATCTCACATTTCACCTTGAAGAAGCGCACTCTCGGGCTCAGAGCCTTCTTTATCAAGCCAATTAGCTTAACACAAAAGCAGTGAATAGGGCTAACTCACACAATGCTCAATGGCCTGTAAAATCCCAATATTTCAAATTTTGTCTCAAGGCCAAATACTGCTGTAAAAACAGTAACCAGTGCTTTAAGGAACCAAAGTGTTAGACTTTCTGACCGTATTAAAAATAAACTTAATGTACATACATTTGATGTGGAGATCTAGTCAAGTAATGTAAAGAAAAAGTTCATGAACAGATCAGATTTCTTTTCTAACATTTGAGGACCAAAGTTTGCAGGAACAAAAGGAAATGATTAACGGGAAATATGCATGGTACAAAAGAGACTTTATAGCCCAAAAAGGGATGTCCATATTTAGAAACACTTGATTCCTGCCATCAGGGTTCTTTGCTTCTTCCTGTGTGTCTCAGCCATGAGAGAAAGAAAAAAAGGCTGTGCATGTTTGTGTCACACACACAAAAACACAAATTACCCATCGCCAGTTGATTTGCTTGCTGATTAAAAGCAAAACATTACGATTTTAGGAGGTGAGCATGATTTTTTAAGAGCCCTGTTCTGTCAAAAGCTTGCCCCCTCTCCCAAATTCTCATCAACACCACTGCAACTACACTAAAGCCTTGTCTGGAGGGAAAGGTGGGGGCAGGGATAAACCCTGTTACCAAACATGAATTAACCCTTAAGAATTCACGTGATGTGAAAGTTCTGCGCTTAGTGTGGACAAGGACAATTGCATTTAAAAAACACATTCATTGGTCGTGGTAATCTGGAGAAGGAACCCGAGTACAAATCACAATTAATACATTTTTAAGCACCACCTTTCCTTGTCTAGTCGCTGGGTTCGATTTACAATTTACAAGCATTTACAAATACTTCTTAAGGCACTTTCTAACACAATGCTTTTTTCCAGTCTAAACAGGACCACAAAGAGATCTTAGCTGATAGGGCCTTCATGTTGTAAGCACTGCCTTTGGGATTTTGTGGCTAAAGCAGACCCCTGCCTACACTAGGATGTAGTTCCTAGAATTTCTCATCTTTGCTATCAACAGTTCAAGTCCACGCACTCTCGACTAACATATACAAGAGGCTATCAGCTGCCAGCATTTTAAGCAGTTGGCCCTAATCCCTGACCCTGCTCCAAGCCCTGTTAGGCAAAACAACATGGTGTTTAAACTGCTTGTAAGCACTTGTGACTGTCTACACTAACACTCCCAACATTGCTACTACCAGAGGAAACCACAGTGGGAAATTTGAGAGAAAAAAAAAAGATGAGTTCACGTACAGCTGCCGTCACAAAGTTTCATGTGATACGCTTTTCTTTCACATATTCCAAACCAGTGGTTTCCCGCCTTTTTTCATTTGCAGAGACTTAGTTTCAAATGAGGTGGGGACCCCTTTGGAAATCTTAGGCATAGTGTGCAGACCCCTGGGGCTAGGCTATGACAATTTACTCCAGCAGAGGATCTGTCCCAATGCTTCTAACCAAGGGAAAGCTGCTACCAAAAGTCTCTGACTTTCCCCCAAATTTGTAAGAGGGCAAATTAGTGGTTTCTAATAAGCTGTGCTCACCTCGAGCCAGGATCTGGATCATACTGGGTTTCTACAGCCAGCACAGTGCCATACAATGCAAAACTGACAGCAGTACTAATTGCATCTCATCTCCATGCCCCTCGCAGCCATCACCTGTTCCCTGAGTTTTGGAGAGGGGCATTAGTGCTCCTCAACAAGGTCATGGAAAGAACTAAAGATTGGAGAGCAAAAGACTAGAGAGCAACAGGGAAATGGAAAGGTGGAAAGTTTCAGTAACTGGATTTAAAAGTGACCTACAAAGTTGGGGGGAGTTAATTTATATCCTTGTTTGTTTCTTTAGGACACATAGAAGACTGAACTGGGGTTGTTTAAGGGTGTGGGGTTTTGTTTTTTTTAAACCTGCTTGTTTTACCACTTTCAATATATCAGATTTGGTCTTCCCTGGCTTTTCTGGGGAACTTCTTGTTGGTCTCAGGTGAGCACTCACACTTAAATTGAAAGGGCTGTGTATTCATTAGGTATTGTGATTGGAGAGGTGTTAACAGAAACCAGAGCTTAAACAGGGCATTGACCACTTCATTGGGAAACTGCAGATCTGGGTACTATTCCCTACTCCGCCAAGAATAAATGACAATCTCTGAATTCTTATAGGAGCATGGTTGCATTAGCTCTCTAGTCACCATAAATTCTTTCAGGGTGGAGAAAGATTTTTTTCCAGTAAAAAAATCCCACTTTTTAGTATTTAAATATAAAATGATATACTTAAAAAAAAAATCAGAGCTTTATAAAGTCTAAAGAAGCAAGGTAGAGCCCCAGCATTTCAATAGATCTCAAAGGCTTTTCAGATTAGAAATATTAGGTCTGGTCTATCTTCTTTTGCTGTAAGACCATGAACTACCTGGGAGTTATCTAGATTGTGGCACTCACTGGAGTAAAACTCCTGGATAATAGTAAGCAGCAAGTGTTAGTTAGTTAAACTGCTTAATGCATTTCGTGGGGGGTTGCGAATATATTATTTTACACAGATTCCTGACAAACCTTTGAGAGAAGAAGCTCTTTGTGAAAGATTTAAACACCCTTTGACTGAGAGCAGAGAAAGCTTCTACCAGTCACCGACACCTGCAACAAGACAATTGGGAAGAACTCTATAGTCCGAAGCTAAAAAGGAAATAAAATGCACCCTACACACCTTTTCCCTTAAAACTTTCTGGTTTCCTTTATAGGTCAAAAAGCAAAAAAGGATGCAAATAATTTTTCTCTCTCTTTTGTAAGGCATTCAGACTTTCATGAATCATCCTCAAGAAATATATGGTAGGCAGGCAAAAGCCAATCAAATCTCTTTCCTTTTGTCAATTGCCTTTCATCACAAATGATCCCAAAGTACTTGACTTTCAGCCTTTCATTTGTGTTAATTTTCTAAATTAACAGGAAGTAATTACTACATTTCACAAGTAAAAAGTACTTATTTATACCACACTCTTACTACCTGAAAGCTGAATCAAAATTTGATTAAAAATAGAAGTGGACTGACTAGGATCTAATTTCAACTTACACAAACAATATATTTGGGCTTCCCCTTCTTCCCCAGTGAACTGTTTGTGGGTGGAGAGAACCCTGTATATTATACATCATGTACCTTCTTACACAGGATTTTGGAAATTCTTCAGTCAATGCAGGTTTGTACAAGCTTACAGCACCATCATGACAGTGCTTCCAAATCTATAAAAGAGCCACACCAGAATTCAGAAGTGAATACTGAGCCTAAAACATGGTCAGAAAACCTTTATACATAGTAAAGAATGAGATGCTAGTTCAAAGCAATGGTACTGCACACTGTTTAATATCCTAAAATCGTCAATGCCTGTTAAAATTTCCCAGTTCCATTGCAAGGCTTAATTACTATTGTTCTGGCTACTCTTGTTAGATTTGGTCAACCACATGAAATCACCCATGTCAGGGGACACAATTGCAAGAGGGCAGTACCCACAGTGTGGTTAAAAACAGTTCCACCTTGCAGTGCAGGCAGGATGGGGATTTGTTTTAATAGCTCCAAATACTGTGCTGTAGTTTCTGAAGAGCTAAACCTTGCTGTAGGACTGGGATTTTCGATCCCCTGAGTTTTGATCCTATCCCAAACAATGCTCTCGGTAGCATTGGCCAAGTCACTTACCCTCTCTGCCTCAGCATCCCATCTAATAAGCCTTATTCAGCTACCTTACAGGGCTGGTGAGGATATGCCATTCACCTCAGGAATAAGAGAGGGACAACAGGGTGGAAATAAAATGGGAGAGAAGAATAGTTACTAGCTGTGAGATGCAGCAAGCACCAGGAAGTTGCAAAATTCCCCCCCCCCCCCCCCCAGCTACAGCTACTTGGCTCTGTCAAGTGTAAATGGCCAGCCACTGAAAGGCATGCTGGGGAAAAAAGTTCTTATAGGAGGACAAGAGTGTCAGAGTTAGCAGGACGAGGAAGCCGGCTTCAAGGTTAGCAATAGTGTACTACATATATTATGAGGAACGGCTGTTTGCAAAGCATTTTGAACATACTGTACTGCTTAATCCTCACACATAATATGCAGAATGCCCAGTTATAAACTAACTCCGCAAAGACAGTGACAAGGGTACTTCATAGAGCCTATAAACTTCAGCTGAGGATGTTCATGACTTGGTTCCCTTTCCACTGCATGTTGGAATACGTTCAAGGAATAACTGTATTGGAACCAGGTCCCGGGGACAGTTTATTTTACAGTACAGTTGCAATTTACAGTTTAGTGTGCTGCTCTAATAAAAAGACAGACAAATATGTGACATGCGAATTACTAGTACCCGTTCAATTACTTCCTCAGGGAGAAGGGTTTGGTCTCTGTCACTATGTCTACACTGGATCCTATCCAGGTATGCACTTGAGTGCCTAGCAGCTGCTCCTGCTCCCAAGGTCAGACTTCTATTTTCAGCATGCTAGCTCAAGTCAGAGCTAGTGTGGGACATCTCCACAAGTTGGAATTTCCACCTTCCAGCTCCAGTGCAGACATACCCTCTGACTAATTTAAAGGATCAGAGGGTAATTAAAAGGGGCTTGACAGAAGTGGAACACCAGCAGCCCAGCTCCACCATGATCAAGATTAACAGACAAGAAAGTCTGACCTACCATGCCCCAGAATCCCCGGGGTATTCCTATAGCCAAAAAAAAAAAAAAAAATCTTCCTGTGGTAAGAAACAACTTGCCACCAGGTAGTGCTGAATCCAAACTGGTGCCTATTTCTTATTTTAGATTTTGTTTTAAAGAGTACCAAGAAATTTACTGTTTAAATGTAGCAGTTACAGAAAACACGCCAACATTTTAAGTATGCGGACATCTATAATAGGATTCCCAAAGCAGGCTCCCATTTTACCATGGAGCTGCATTAGAATCTACATTACTGAATCAATTAAGAGCAAACATGTATTTGGGCTACAATTGTTAAGTAATTGTATTTTAGGCAATTAATGAAAATAGCAGCCCCCATAGATGCATGGATACAAAAATGAGACTCTGATAAAGCTTTTTGTGAAGACTGGCACTTCAAAGAATTATACTGTCTAAGCAGTAAGCTATAACACTACCATTTTTAATGATTTTTTTTTAAAATCATACAAAAATAGTAATTAAGTTTTCATCAAAAAGCTTAAGTAAGCCTTTCTGTATTCACATACATTGGGACATCATCTTAACATGCCTCATTGAGTCTTTATAATCCAGATCTGGGTCTGATTTTCAGAGGTGCTGAGTACATGCTGTTCCACTACCACATTTGAGGATACTGGGGTGCTTAAGATTTTTAAAAATCAGGGCTATATTTGTGTGATTCTTCCACATATGCAGGGCTTGTTTGGTTAGCTCATAGTACAACCTTGCCATTAATGTGTGGTTTTTGAAGGAGGATGTATATTTTGCTAACAAGCTAGATCCAAGTCCTAAAGACAGCAGTCCTAAAATCCAAATAGAAAAAAAAAAAAAAAAAAACCCACACACAAAAGGTTCTTGGACCACCACTAAATAACAGCACAGGACACTAACATGCCCTCTTCTCAAGGAACTCCTTCATACTTTTTGCCTAAAGCATTAAAAGTTCCAGTGATCACCCTCCCACTCTGAACGCTTGTCTGTAACCTCTTTCTCCATCTGTGCCTTTAGATTGCAAGGCCTCTGAGGAAGGGACCAGGTATGTCTGCCAATAATCTTCCCGTGTACTACCAGATAAACTATTCCCCTCTCTTGTTAAACACTCTGCTCTTAAGTCTGCCTCTCTACAGTAGAGTGGCACAGATGAAACTGAAGGTCAGAATTTAATTCTGTTTGATTTAGAAAGTTATTTTCCCCCTCTCCTAAGGTACATTTGACCTTGATTTAAGGCTCTAACCACAGGGCAGATTAGAGGGACACCAACTTGAAAGTCACAATTTTCTGTCTATTTTACAGTTACTATTATCTACTTCTAACACTCAAGTACTATAACAGAAGTTAATGGAAAATGTCCCATCTCTCCCCCCACCTTGTTCAGTCTGGTTTTGAAGTCAATTTAAACAGCTTTAAGTTTGAATGAAAAGCCATCCGAGTAACTAGGAAAGCAAAAAGCACCTGTTTTACATATAAAAATATATATAAATAAATTTTTAAAAAGCCCAAGCATTTCAAAAGGTTTAGCACATGCTCCTTAAAAGTATGCTCCACCAACCCTTAGAGCTTCTTGAAGTTATTCACTTTCAAAAAATTCAAGGTGATAGCACCAAATGTAACAAAAGCCAAGGGAAAAAAACGTGTTCATTCACCCCATGCTATTTATTAGTACAGAAACCAACAATGAGAAGTATCCTTACTACTGTCAAAACACACCTGAAGCATAGAAGTCTACACAGTTGCAAGACCCTTATAAAAGTTCAGTTTTGTATCATCCCAAAACACAGTATAAGCTAGGACTTTGCAGGGTGGTATTATGATTTGGAACGGTCGGTAATCCATACTGCAAGAATGTAACCAACTGTGGCAACACATGCGATAGAGTCCTGTGGCACCTTAACGACTAACTAAAGTATTAGAGCATAAGTTTTTGTGGGCTAATACCCATTTCGTCAGATGCATGCAGTGGAAGACAGAAGACTTAAGGCTGGTCTCCACTAAGGGGGGAGATAGACTGTAGATATGCAATTTCAACGTAGCTGAAATCAGCCTTTCTACAGCCAACTTACCTGCCGTCCTCACGGCGGTGATGGCTGGCGGCACAGTCCCCCATCGACTCCAGCTTGCGCCTTTTGGCGAGCTGGACTTCCAGAGTCGACGGGGGAGCTGCTGGCAACCAATTTACCACGTCTTGACAAGACGTGATAAATCGATCACTGAAAGATTGATCCTTCCCTGCCGTAATGAAGACGAGCCTGCAGAGTGTAGCTGGAACCATGTCTTAACTGTGCACTTCTTGGTAATATCAGCAGCAGTCAGCTATTTTGGTTGTTCAGATGACTTTGAGCGGTTTTACATTGAATTAATATGCAACAACTTCCACATGGAGTTTCTGATACTGAAGTGTAGAAATATATACTAGCTGAACAGCAAAGGTAGTATTACAGCTCCTGGAGGGTACCCACCAGATGTGTATTGTCAGTCATGCATTTCCATTAGGAACTAGAATTTCCTCCCATCAGAAGGATCTTGGTATAGGAAAGGGGGTAGGTAAAGTACCTACTATTCTGGTGATGCACTTATTTGATCTTTTAGTTCCAACTAGCTTCCATGAGACAGAAACCAGTTTAAATACCCCTTCCTCTGCATTAAATGCAAGCACTAATTGTTTGTCCACACTGGAAATGCTAGTGGCACAGGTGCAAGTGCCTCAGCATAGATGTTACCTCTGCCACTCGGAGGGTTCTCGCAGCAGGGTAGGTAATTCTACTCACCCAGAACTTATAGCCAACTCAACAGAATTCCTCCATCAGCCTAGTGCTGTTCAGACTGAACTTGCTACATTGCTCAGGAGGTGTGGATTCCCCCCCACCCCACCCTTGAGCAAAGTTGTTGTTTCAACTTAACTGTTTAGCATAGACCAGATCTTAGTCACAATTCATCACAAGTGAGTGTAAGTGAGCCAATTGCAACTAAGGCTATTTAAAAGTGGTAAATGTTTTGAGACAACCACTTGCAGTGCTCTATAAAGCATCTACTAGACTATTTCAATTAACACAGCATTTTATTGGTCAGCCTGAGTGATATTTTATTCACATCACAAGCATTATACATTGACTGTAGACTGTGTAGCTGCAATTTGGTTTGCTTAAGCAATGCAAACAGCCTGTAACTGGCTCCAGTTTACTATAAAACATTGTACTCTTATAATCTTGTCACCTACGGTGATTTATAAATTTAATCACAATTAATGCAAAATTCCACCTGTATCTCCAGTCATGAGGTACACTCTCTGCTCTCCTCTGGGGACGAGCAAAGAAGGAATACAGATAGCAGGTAGTTAGGGGACGCTAGTCATTCTTTCAAAAAAAATCATGTATTTTTGGTGCTCAGGAGTCAGATTATTACTAGTAGCTACTCTCTTTTTTTATAAGAGACATCAAAACAGTCTCCGTGTAGAATGGCTCAGTCCGTCATGTGTCAGTGGACGCAGTGTGTCTAAGTATTCAGAGGGGTAATTACAGAATCTCAACCCACCTCCCTGGATCCAATTCACATATATAGTTAAAGAACAAGTGTATTGGATGCCTGTGCCACCACTTCTAGCTCATCAGAGAAATTAGGCGATTGTCTAATATTTCTCCTGCCAGTGAGCAGAATGCTAGAAAAAACCACAAGTGTGAAACAGTTTAACACAGGACAAAAAAGGCACATTTTAATATGTACAGCAATGCATTTGGGCTATAAATGTACCCAACACAAATGGGAAAAAAAAAAAAAAGAAAAAAAAAAAGAAAAATCCAATGTAACGTATGCTTTTATAATTGTTCAATGGAATCAGCCTCATTCCTAGCCACCTACCTTTCTGCATCTCTGTATGTTGCTATATACACACACACAATTAGTCATGAATGTTCATTTAGGCTCCCATGTTCAAGTAATAAAATTCAAACTTGCATAGCATCTTATGCCACTCAGCCATAAACAGGTAAGATTGCATATTAGCTTGAGTAGCCATCTCTTTCAATTCAGCCAGTTTTAGCTAGCCCCCATTTTTATCCTTGAGACAGAATGTTTCCTAAGTTACCCACCCTGAGGGATGCCACAAACTTCAAAATGAACTTTTTGCTGTTAAAGGTACTTTTCAACCAGAAATTTAGAATGTTGTCAAGAACAGTTTTAAAAACGTAATACTGTTTATTTTGCTTCAAAAAACATTTCAGCATTCTAAACATACAAAAAAACCCAACATAACGTTGCAAATTTGTTTAAGTACAGAGTGTTTTTGAACTTCAATTGCTGCACTTGCTCTTCACTCTGTTGACAATGAAGAGAGGTCTACAGTTTCAGTTTAAAAAACTACCGCACTTAACTAAAAAAAAAAACCAAAAAAAAAACCATACACTTCTCATGCCAGCTGAACCCCTTCCACAACTAAGAATGGCAGCAGAATGCTAATTTCACTATATACAGAAAGACAACTTTAAGCTAAATGGACGCCCACTGTAGTGTAAATAGATCTACTCTCACAGTGCATGCTTTGGGCCATGGCACCCTATGGAAGGTACGGCCTTCCAAAGTAATCACCCTTCCCTCAAGGCATCACAACTCTAAGCATGTACCACAAGAATTTGTCTAGTTTTTACAAACTATAGATATGTACAGTTTATAACCCAGGATTTTCTAGCCAATAACCATATAGTAACACCACCTTACAAATTAAAAAAAATGCTTGAAACATTTTTAAATGCTTTGTTACACCAACAGCAAAGTGCACAGAGTGAGGAGAACACTAGAGCGCCTTTTCATTTTAAAAATGTTTGGAAATATGTACAACTTTGATACAGTTTCAGGGTGCTCACTACACCCATGGCCACTTCATGTAAACCAGTTACAATTTCTAGAGCACTTTTAGAAACTACAAGGTGATCAGAATCCGAATTTTGTAATTAAGCCTAATGAGGGCAACAGCACCATCTCAAATAAGAGGTACTTCATTTATGGTGTTTCCCCTACTCTATGGTATTCACATCAGACAAATATTGTACAGTTTTATTCATCATCCTCATCCTCTTCATCTTCCTCTTCATCATCCTCATCTTCTTCATCCTCTTCCTCTACCTTTTTCCGAGCAGCTTTGGCTGCTGCACCCTTTGCACCATCAAACTTTCCTTTAGACTTGTAGTCTGCAACATCCTGCAAAGTCAAGAGGATGTCTTAATTTGCTCTAAGCAATAAGTGTAAAAGTGATCTATGCAATAGTAGGAGTCAGTGTAGAGAGATACTAGCTTTCAGCAGCCTTCTCCCCAAGGGAAAGTCTGCTGGAGCTACCGATTAGGGCGTGTGTACCTGGAGCATTAGGTTTGCATCCTGGGTTCAGAATTTCTTTTAAAAGAGACAGGCACAAGTTACAGATGTTCATGTAATTTTTAATGCTATTAGAAAGTGATTTCTTCAGCAAAGCCAAAACTTCACTTCTAAGGGGAGGCGACAGGGACTGCTATCTACCCTGTATCCCAGGGAGCAAGAGACTTGCCTGAAGTTTCCCAAAGGATAAGTTCAGTAATTTAATGGAAGTTTAAGTGTACTATGGATGTATCCAGCATACTAGGTCTTGCTGCTAATCAATCTCTAGATGTTATAGAAGCCTTATAAACATGCTCCCTATGTAATATGGATCTCTTCGTTAAAATGAAGTGTTTATGCCCACATCAATTCTGATGTTACTAAGATGCTCAAGCTACAACCTACCTTTTCATACTTCTCCTTCAGTTTAGCTGCCTTGTTATTGTAAGGCTGCTTTTCGCCATCAGTGAGGTTGTTCCACATTTCACCAAGTTTCTTTGCTACATCCCCAATAGATATGCCCGGATTTGTGGATTTGATCTTGGGACGGAATTCCGAACAGAACAGGAAGAAGCCAGACCTTGGAGGAAAAGTTTCATATTAAAAAGGAGTGTTTCAGAATCTGAAACTGGAAATTAGAACCAAGACTCCCAGATCTTTCAACCATCACTCCACCCAAATAATTCACAAGACAGGAGACCATCAACAGTTAGTGTTGGAGTAAAGGGAAGATTTTTTAAAAGACATTTGGGTTTGCTTATTATGTAATGCTTTGCAAGCCTGATCCATAAAGTAATGAAAAAAGTGTTTAAAAATCTTGCACACTTTCCAATTTGCATTATTTGAGGCAGAGTGTTTTAGATGACAATTTGTCTTCCTTCCTCTTATTACTTTAGTTGATAGAAGATGAGTTTTGCAACTGTCCAGCTATTTTAGTTATGTTATTTAGTGTTCTACAAGTTGAGGATTTCAGCTGTCAGAAAGTTTATAAACTGGTACTAATAAACCTATTCCATGTGATCATGATTCGCACAATGATTGGGTGTTCAATTTTCATCTAGCAAAAGTCATAACAGCTAACTGAGTTGAGCTATTCATATGTAACAGCATTGTGAGAAAGTTACTTACGGTGGCCGTTTTGGGGCATTAGGATCCTTCTTCTTCTTGCCACCCTTAGCTGGTCCATAATCCTTCATTTCCCTATCATATCGTACCTTGTCGGCTTTTGCCATTTCATCAAATTTGGACTTCTCTTTGCCTGACATGGTCTGAAAGAAGACACACAGCAGATGAGCATTCAGGTTAGCGAGTTTCCCTTTTCAGTTGGAGGTGCATGCTTATGGTGTCTTCACTGGACTGAGGCCACCTTGGAGACAAGGGTTCACAACAAAGCTCACTGTCACAAGTGGCAGTCTCAGCAAGGGCCATTAACAGAATTAGCCCCAGCCGCCACTTCCTACAGTCAAGTCAGGCTATTAAAATAACAGGAGATGGCCTCTCGGTAGAGGAGTGCAGGAAAAGAAAGCAAGTGTGTATGGTGGAGAGAGAACCTAGGTTTCCAATGCAGTATCAGCTTTCCAGATACCTAGAAATCGGGGGCAAAATTAAGAATGGGGTATGGGTTGAAAAGAAAGTCAATCTCAGATTTAAACAAGTGTCATAAGAAGCGACCATTCTAGAAAGACAGCTGTCACGTCAAGAAAGTAATGAATTTAAAGTACCTTCCACCTTTCTGAGCACTTCTTGGAAAACTCTGCAAAGTTGACTGGAACCTCTGGGTTCTTCTTCTTGTGTTCTTCACGGCATGTCTGCACAAAGAAGGCATAAGCAGACATCTTGCCCTTAGGCTTCTTCGGGTCACCTTTAGCCATCTTGACTCTAAGGAGGAGAAGAACAGTTTATACCTGTGATTTAAGTAAACACCCAGGTTGAATAGGACAGAACTAAGTGGTGCGGCCTCAAAAGCTGAGTCACAGATTTAAGTAGCATGTCATTATAGAAAGATTAAAATGTTTAATAATTTGTCTTATTTTAAAATTTTATTTTAAATATATATAAAATATTTATTTCAGTTGGCTACCACATTAGTGCTTGAACAGGCTGCATAATGCCAGTCTGAGTTACTGCTTCAGGAGAGCTAAAGTTCACATGTAAGTAGCTGTCACTCAACTGGAAAGGTTCCACTGATTTTTCCCCTTGTATAAATGCAATATTTTGGTTACAAAGGTTTGCAAATAAGGGCACTATATCACCTGCCAACCCCTGCAAGATTAGAAGGATTCGCTTTTGCTCCACCAAGTTACATGGGTTAGAGGTGCTGTGGTCAGCCCAAGGATGTGATTAGCAAGCTCCCAACACTAACTTTTGGGTGGTGTTTGTTTGTTTTTTTAAATCTCTCGTTTTATTTTTCCAGCCTCCTCCAGTAATATTTTCCATTAGCAGCCTTTTAAGAAAGTTTGAAATTTTAATTTTTATTGAACATTTTTAATATTTAATCGTACATCCTAATGCCACACGGGCAATAAAAGTGGATTTCCAGAATCAGTCCCCCCCCCCATTCTGTAATTTGCTACAGACAGGTGTTTGTTTGAAAACCTCTAAAAAAAAAATTGTGGGGGGTGGGGAAAAAACCTCCACTTTTTGTCCCATATTAGGCAGCAAATCTGTTTGCAAAGTTTCAGCTGAAAAGGCAGGGTTGTTTTAGGTTTTTATTCCCTCTCCTTTGCTTCCCGCCATCTTCCACCCCCTCCTTTGCCAAGGTCACAGCAAAAATAGAAAAGCCCCTTTTCTGCATATTTGCCCCGGACCAGGGGCATTTGCAGCTGGTAAGAGTGGGCCAGGGCAGGCTGGATGTGCCCAGCTCAGCAGCACGCTCCTTTGCCTGAGACTCCAGTGGAAGGAGGGGAGAGAGGGAGAGAGGAAAAAAAAAACAAAAAAAAAAAAACGACAGGTCACCAAGACACCAATAATTCATCTTCCATTTTGTGAAATGCTTCTTCATGAAAGAAAGTGCCCCTGAAATGAGCCCCTGTGCTGGCCTGGGGGGTGGCCGCGGGCGGGGGGGCCCAGCCTGGCAGGGCTGGGGCAGAGTGTGGGGCTCTCGCCCGTGCCATAGGAGTATCTATAGCCTTGGTGCTAGGCAGGGATATAGAGAAGTGGTTGCTGTTCTCCTCGCCCATAGCCGGCTCCATTCGCTAAAATGGCTTCTCTGAGGCAGTGAGGCTGCTATGCCTAACAAAGCCGCACACCCCCCTCTGCCCAACTCACGCCTCCCCGCGGGGGCTCCCGGGCCCCCAGCTCCCCCAAAACCACCCTTCGCCCTAGAAAAACCTCCGCTCTGTCCTGCCAGGGGGTTGGGGGGGCCGTGGGGGCCGGGGCAAGGGCAGGAGAGGGGAGTTAAAGCGCCACCCCCCCCTCCTCCCATGTCCCTGCCTAGCGCAATACTCTGTATAACAAAGACTCCCGTGCAGCCATTACAGCCCAGGCTGCGCTCAGCCGCGCCGGGGAGGAAAAGTGCAAAAAGCCCCCAAACGGCCCCCGAGCACCCCGCCAAGCACAAGGGGCGATGGGGGAAAAGGAACCGGGGCGAAAGCGAAAGGTCTGGGCGCTCTGCGGGGCTCCGGAGCGGAGATTTCCCCCGCGCGGAGCCCCCCTCCCGATCGCTGTGCTGCTTACACGTCTTTCTTCCTTAGCCGGAGCTCGCAAGCGCCAGCCATGTTAATGCCCACAGCAGAGGGAAAGCGGCGCGAGGAAGGGGCGGCTCGGGGCTTCAGCCAGGGGACCGGGGCACGAAACCCACCTCCCCGGGCAGGGGAAGAGGAGCGGGAAGGGAAGCGAAGGGATCGGGGGCGCTGGGGGAGCGGGGGGCCGAGGAAAAAACTGCGTGGCCGGGGCACACGGGCGCAGCGCGCAGGGTTTAGCCCTGTCAGATGCTCCCGCGACAGCCATATTAATGCAGAGTAGACAGCGGGCGCAGCACTGCGCACGGCCGGCCACTGCCACCGCCGCCAGCCCGCCCGGGACGCGCCGCGCGGTTCCCCCCCGTCGCTTTAGGGGAAGAAGGAAAACCCCCGCCCGTGGCCGGGGGGAGCCCGGAGCTCGCCCCGGCGCAACCCCCGCACCAGCCCCAGCGCTCCGGGGCACCGCTCCACACTTGGCGCGCCGGGCGGGATACGCGGCGGAGTAGGGGCACCCGGGCGGGAGCGGGGGGGATCCGGGAGAGAAGAAGGGATTTGGGGGGGGGGCGGCGGGAGTGGGGCGCCCCGCTCCTCCCCCAGCCCACCCGGAGCGGCGCCCCGCAGCGGGACCCAGCCGCCTTCCCGGCCGTGGGAACTCGGGGCAGCGAGACGGGGGAAGGGGGAAAAGTTTTTTATTCGGGCAGGGGAGGGGGGAAGCCCGCGGGGAGGGAAGGGGGAGAGAGAAGGGAGCGGAGGAGGGAGAGAAAAGGGGGATCGGGCGCGGGGGGGAGGGGCGAGGGCAGCCGCCCCCCGAAAAGTTGCCCGGCGGAGCCGCGGCGGAGCCGAACGTACCTGTATTGTTCGCTAGTCTGGGCAGGAGCTGGAGCGCAGGGCACGACGCTGGGCTCAGCACTGCTCGGCTCAGCCTCGCGTTGGCTGCCTCCGAGAGCGGCCTGATTGGCTGCCGGGCTCCGCCGTTTAAAACAACCTCCTCGCCCCGCCATTGGAAGGGCGGCTCATGAATATGGATCGCGGCCGGGCCCCGATTGGCCGGCGCCGGCCCGGGTCATTCATTCAAAAGAACGCCCGCCGGGGGAAAGAGGGAGCCGGGCGCTGGGGAAAAGTTTACAGCGGGAGTGCGGGTGGGCTGGAGCGGCCAGCCCGGCCTCCTGCCGGCCCAGTGCCCCCGGGCCTCCGCTTCTGCATCGGCCGCTTCTGCCGCACTACGGGCTCTGCTCTCCTGTGCGCCCAGCCCCGCTCCGCTTAGCCGGCATCCGCCCCCAAGTCCAGGGGCTGCTCCCACCCTCCGGGCAGCCCTGCTACCCGCTGCCATCTGTGCAGGTGTTAAACTCCGGCCGCAGGGCCGGGGCAGTGCCAGGCAGCGGGAAAAAAGCCGGAGCTGGCGGGCCGGAGCAGGGGGGGGTTAACCCGAACCTCCCTTAATTCAGCGTGGTTCCAAATAAATAACACGCACGTTGTGTGCGAAGGATCAAGGACTCCAAATCCCGTGTCCTGTCAGCCGCGCTTTCGAGGCGTTCACTTCCCAGGAGACAAGCCTTGCCTTTAACTGCTCCCCTCCCTGCACAAAGTCTGGGGGAATCGGGCTGGAGCGGATCAAAAGTGAGCTCTGGAGAGACGGATCGCAGGGACACAATTCCATGCCAAAGGAAAAGGGGTTTTTTTCAGTTGCAGTGAGATCTTTACCCGCCCCTGGGATGAGTGAAATCCAGCAGCTGGTGGGTTTAACAGCTGGGAGGAGCTCGCTCTTTCTTTGGACACCGTATAGTACACATTTTGTACACGGAGCGTACATTTGAAAGTCAGAGTGAACAGGCGAGAATAGCAGCAACAGGTGGGGAGAGATCCGAAATGTAAGAAACAAAGAATTCCAAGGAGGAGAAAGATTCAAACGGGAAGATGAAATAAATGAAGAGAAGAGGAAATAAGGACCAGAGGTAGGAGCGGACAGAAATAAAAGAATAGGATAGGGGGAGAAGAGAGCCCCCCCCCCCCCCCAAAAAAAAACAACATTTCATGGGACCGGATGGAAACAGCTGGCCTATAATAGCCATTTATTGGTAATTTCTGCCCCAAACCAGTAAAGAACTGATTCTGATTCCAATGAGTATTTGCAGAATACAGTAAAACCCCGATTTAACGGACTTCGGATGCAACGGACAAAATTTATGAGCAAGTCTGATGCATCCCAAATCCGTTTTTCGCGGGCTGGCTGCCGACTCCCGGCTGCCGCCCAGGTCCAGGCAGTGGGAGGTCTGGCTGGCGGGCAGGCTGGCTGCTGGCTCCCGCCCGAGTCCCACCAGCGGGCGGGCTGCCGGTTCCCGGCTCCCACCCGAGTCCCGCCAGCGGGTGGGCTGGCTGACGGTTCCCGGCTGCCGCCCGGGTCCCAGCAGCCAGGGCCCGGGCGGGCTGGCTGACGGGTCCCGGCTGCCGCCTGGATCCCAGCAGCTGGGACCCGGGCGGGCTGGCTGACGGGTCCCCGCAGCAGGCGGGCTGCGGAGATGCCGCCCCGGCCCTGTGGCGGGCGGGCTGCTGCTCCGTCAGCTCGTTTTTAAAAAAAAATTAAATAACGGACTTTCTGACTTAACGGACACCCCCTCACCCGTATTAGTCCGTTAAATAGAGGTTTTACTGTAATTAGTTACTACCCACTGTAAACAGTAACAGAACTGGGGGGAGGAGGGTCCGGAATAAACTCTGATGGCATTCATTATAAGTAATAGAGAAAGGAACTAAATAAGAAAAAAATGTTTCATCTAAATTATTCATATTACTTAAAAAAAATAAACAGCAACAAAAACAAAAAACCAAAGAATCCAAAAAAACTAGAACTAGACTCGCTTCTACAGTTTGTTCTATATAAAATATTCTGGGATTTAGCTTTTCTTATTAGAGCATGTTTTCTGAAACAGGTAGCAACTTCCAGCTGAACAGTTAACACAGCTCTGTGACTCAGACAGGAAAAGTACCTCCCTTTTGGCTCACCCAAAAAGAGAGTTCTCCTACGAGCGTCTGCCAAATGGTTAAACTGGGTACTAGTGACCTCTACCGCAGGTTGGTTGGGTGAGAAAACAGATTTGTTATTTTAAGGCTGGAGTGGTATGACTCAGAAACCACTACATACAGTATGCTCAGAGTGGTTTTATGTGAGTGACAAAATAAAAATAATTGACGGTCTTTGGGAATGGCCCTGTTTCTCCACTCTTTCCCCAACATCCCCTTTTAAAGATACAGTCGAACCTCAGAGTTATGAACACCAGAGTCAGGAAAGGGCTGGTCAACCACACACACCTCATTTGGAACTAGAAGTATGCAATTAGGCAGAAGCACAGACCAAAAAAAAAAAAAGCAAATGCAGTACAATACTGAGTTAAAGGTAAACTACTAAAAAATAAAGAGAGGGTTTTTTTTTTTAAAAAAAAAAAAAGATTTGACAAGATAAGGAAACTTTCCGTGTTTCGTTTAAATGAAGATAGTTAAAAGCAGCATTTTAATTCTGCACAGTAAAGTTTCAATTCTATCAGTGTTCAACTGCAACCTTTTGAAAGAACACCCATGACGTTTTGTTCAATTATGAACATTTCCGAGTTACCAACAATCTCTGTTCTTGAGGTGGTCGTAACTCTGAGGTTCTACTGCAGTTTAACTGATGTTATAAGCAAGGACAATAGAAATCAGAGAATTTAAGCAAAATTTACACAGAATTTCTCCCCAAACCTGCTAAATTCCAGTAAAAATTTTGGCCAAAATTCTGCTTTGATTTTTCATTCAATTTTTGGCTTTAATTGACCCTTGTCCTATTTCTAGGTTTTAAAACCAAAGAGCATAAGTCAAGGGAAAGGGACCCATTCATAAATGTTAATGAGGCTACTCAAGTGACCATATTTTGGAGAAACCTCACAATATAAGGCAAACAGCCCTACCACAGCAGAATCCCTTTCTAGCAACACTAGAAGCAACACTTTCACCTATTGTTAAGGATAGTTACCAGTATCTCAAAACATTTTAATAATTAAGTCTTGGTTATGACAACATGAAGCTGTGGGATTTGTGTTTTGAATTTTCATGTACACTTTACTCCCTTTCTCACTCCCAAGGTCAGTACAGGCTGGGAGCATGATGGAAGCAGCATGAGGAGGCCTTCCTGGAAGTGCACAAGTATCATCTCTGACATGACCTCTATAGCCAAGCAAGGAGCAGCACTGATAGTCTACAAAGTGCACATACCATTCCAAGGAAAGTCAACACCAGGGAAGAATCAGAGGCAAGCAAGTTTGTCCTAAAGACTCTGGGTAACAGCAGGCGGGTGGGGATGCAGGGGAGAGTTTCTGGCAGCAGAGAGTGGATGGGTTTTAGGGCTTTGTCCTAGGGCTTGCATCTGGGTTTTGAAAAATAGCAGACTTGTCTCCAAGAGTAGAAGGATTAGGCAGGATTTGGGAATTGGGTTGAGTGATCCTGGATGCAGACCACTGAGGATGCAGATTACAGAATACGGAAGGGTTGCTTGCTGATCTTCTGTCCTTCCTCTGCTACTACATAGACATCCTGAGGCCTCTTTTCAATTAAAGGAAAAGGTTTGGGCCCAGTTGGCTGCCAACCCATTGAGCTAACAGGAATCTGGGAACTGCCATGTCCCAGACTTTGCTAGATCACGCAACACTGGGATCTGGGATGCTCAACTCGTTTATACCTCATTTTGGCACATAACTGCAGATGCCAGCAAGTGGTTCACAGTAAAGTATAAATAGCTGTAAAGTAAGGAGAGGGGCCTACCATTATAGTAAAAATATGACAAACCCAGGAATTTTCTAATCAGAGGCATCTGCTTGCCTTATGAAGGGATGAGGAAATCCCGAGAGGTGAAAAGGCCAGCTACCCGATAAAACATTAGTAGAGACATGACTCCACTAAGAGTATTGACAACAAAAGAGTTGGCATTTAGGGTCTGTTTTCACTGCACAGGTAACCAGGGTGACTGGTACCTGGGTCTCATCACCTTGGGTAGGCTAGCCCAGGTGAGGCCGTTTCTGCATTCAAACATGTAGTCTCTGGGCACACATGATATCCCATCGTTCTTTGTGGTGAAACACTATATGGTTCTTTCCCAGTCAGTTATGTCAACTTCAGGAGAGTTGGAGGGAATTGTGGGAAGGCCCTAGAGGTCTATCAACCCTTAAGTTATTTAGCCTGCATCCTTACGGCAAACTGGGCAGAAGCCAGCTCAAGTGAAAGTGTAGCTTTGGCTCCATCCTATCCCACCTTGGTTAGGTAAGCTAGTTCAAGGTTAAAGCACTTACAAACTCAATTAAAGGGATTGTCTGTGGTGGTAGGATGGTGGTAAGGGGGCTTTGGGCTAACATTCACTTTAATTGTGCAGTGAAAACATATTTAAGAGTAGGAGGTTCAAAGTGTTGTGTAACTGAAGTAAGTGTGTGGAGCAGAAATTTGAAACTCCCATCCTGAACTGTTAACTTTTTGATTCCTTTGGAGTGCAGAGTGATGCAGAAGTAGTTGGAAACAGCCTTTAACAACAGCAGCAAATGAAGTGTTCATGGACCCTGTTCATTTCAATAGCACGTTAACTCGAAAATTCAGTTACTGCAGTTTAGGGTGGGATTTTTCAAAAGTACTTAGCTCTGGCCTAACTGGGCTCCTGTGGAAGTCAATGGATTCCTGAGTTAATTTGCTAGTGAGATGAATTGAAACAATTAACACGTCTCTTGCTGCTGCTGTTTAAGACTGATTATAGATAACCCAGTATCACTTCATGCTTTGAAGGCTTTCTTTGCAACTTCAGTGCCTTAACCCTTGTTTTTTAAATTGAAAGCTCAAATTCTGTAGAAAACAGAATTCCAAAGATCCATGTACATGTCTTAATTGCTTGCAATATGTGGAAATTTTACATATATTGATTTGGTCTCTGTGGTTTTAAGGCTGAATTCCAACCCCAGTAACTATAGTATCTTCACCAGAGAGACTATTTCCACTTTAATCTATAAAACAAAAGAATTTTCTTAAATACATGCTGAAAACAGAAAATGCAATTTGCAGTGGTATTTAAAGAGCATGCCTGTCCCTGCAAGTTCAGAAAGCCAGAGGTTACTATGATCCTAATTTAACTCTATGGAAGAACTTAATATTGCACCAATTAAATATTAGTCTAGCTGAGTCCTCTATTCTGAGAGTTTTAGTAGTAACTGCAGGTCCTAATATATAAACACCTCTGCATTACCCTCATTTGCACTCAGAAGGAATTATTATCAAATGTGTTTAATGTGGGGGGGGAGGGAATATATATATATTTTAAAAAAATACTTAATCAACAGTAGGGTGACCAGTCAGCAAGTGTGAAAAATTGGGACAGTGGTTAGGGGTAATAGGAGCCTATATAAGACCCTAAAATCAGGGCTGTCCCTATAAAAATCAGGACATCTGGTCACCCTAATCAACAAGCAAGCAGATTAGGCAGAAGTTCAAATCCTTCCTCCAGCATAAATGCAGGCATGTGGGGAGGGATAACAGAAGCAGACACTTATCTTTATATATAGGTGTAGGTTGATTTCACCATCTGTTTTTCGCTGCCCCTTTCTCCCTAGTTATCTTTGATTTTTCTTTTGCTCTTTATTTAGCTCAGTTTCACACCCCCAGCATTGTTCTTTATCCATATACATTATCCTACTCCTGTCCTCCCCTCCCTCTTGGTTCCCCATCTTCCTCAAACAGGTTCTTCTGCTGTGACTACTTCTTTCAGATTTCTTATGTTCCGCTATCCAGTTCCACCTACCACTTCCAGCACTCACTGGAAGTTTCTGGTTCCAACACTCTATCCCTTCTTTTTATGGGACATTACCTAAAACATTCTGGACCAAAATCCTAGGCTGGTGGAAATGGATGAAACTCCACTGAAGTCAGTAGAGCTGTGCCCACTGACACTACCAGAGAACTTGTCTCTCAGTTTGTTGTAGAACCAAAAATTGAGAAGAAAAGAACCATGTAGCACAAATTAAATAAGCTAAAAATCCATTCCATTTTTTACCTCTTTAAATAATATGTAGACCCTTAAAAAAAAAAAAAAAAAAAAAAGATGGACCAGCAGAAATAACCTTTGCAATTTCCCATGGATTTAAATTATACTAGGATACATTCCTAATGCAAGTCTAAAAGAGACAACTAAAATATCAAGGTTTCCACACACTTTAATTAGTATGGTAATCCAGACCATATTCAATCCTAATAGTCCTTATGATCCAGCTACTATATCACATCAAGGTTCAGAGTTTCCGATATCGCAAGGAAATACATTGGTATTGTCTGGTTGTACCCTATAGTATATTACTTCTCTGTAAATTGTCTCAATGGCTCCTGTGTACTCTGTGGCATAACCCGGTTGTACATCTTTTGCACCACAGGGATGTCCTAGAATGAACAAAATCAGCAACTGACAATGGGGACATCTCAAAAGGTTTGTACAGATTAGCACCTAGAAATTCAGGTGTTTATAGAAAGGTTATCTGGGCATTTAAACTAACAGCTTAAGATTCTTATTAGAAGCAGACTCAGAGAAGAGATCCAAACCTAATGTAACTCTACTGGACATCCAATACAACTACACCTATACAGTAGTCCAGTCCCTATGAGCAAACTGAAAATAATCCATAAATTAACTGTAAACTGTAGTCCACAAGTAATCCACAAACCAGTAGTTCTCATCACGTCAGGGCCTGCCTAACCAGTAATTGATCAGGATGGGAGTTGTGCAGACTGAGCTAAAGGTCAGCTATCACAGATCAATGTCATTCACCTAGCAGTAAATTCCCCAATGAAAATAAATGACAAAAGGACTTTTGCAATTTAAAAAAGATGTGGATAAGATCAGGTTTTTCCAAGTTATCATATGAAACAATCCATACTATAAATACAACAGTTTTGAAGACTTCATGACAATACAGTTGACAGCTCATTTGGTTGTAGTTTGTAGTATAGACAGAACTAAGGTGTGAGGCATCAAGTCTCTCCCTGTCAAGTTTAAAACAATTACATATGGCAACAAATAGCCAATCATCAAAGCATCCATGAACACTTCCCCCAAACATGTAGCATATACTAATGATCTGCAGCATCAAGTTATTAGCCTTGAAGTATATATATATAGAGAGAGAGAAGCCGAAGCATTTGGTAGGAGAGGAGTACATAGATCATGAGTCCATTAGCATAGTTATAAGTGGTTCCTAACCCCTCTCTTTGCTGGTTTTGCTCCCACAGTTCACCGTGGGTTACAGATGACTTGTGCAGGATGAAGAATACAGGGAAATGGCAAGAATCCTGGTGGCAGAAGTCTTGAGGTGGATCTGATTAGCTGCACCATGTAAGATCAGATGTTTTTGAGATCTCTAACCATGAAGTTTTGTTGGGACATCTTATTTTCCAGTTTAGGCAAAAATGCTATCGCATACCCATGACCAAATAGGGGGAAGTAGCATCACTGGGCAAAATATACTAATGTCCATGCTTTATTCCTGAGCAATATGCACAGTTTATTGGTAGCATTTATTATTTAATTCAGGTTATTTTGTCCTATTTTCTAAGCAGAACTCTAAGCCCCTCCCAATATTTAAAACACACAATTAAAAATCAACAGTTATCCAACTCATCAATTTTTTCCAGTTACAAAGTTTCTAATGAGATCTCCCACAATTACTGGAGCTTCCGTACCCAAAAGTGTCATGAGGCCCCACCCAAATCATCATACAGCCTCCAGTCCCCTCACCAACCTACATGAGTGGGGGAGGGGGACTGTGTGGTGGGATGTGGCATGGACCTGTCCCCAAAGGGAAGGGGCATGCTGACAGCACGGGGCCAGGCAGGCCATTGTGTGTCTGGCAACTGTTGGTTTGTACCTAGTGCCCTCACACTGAGCAGAGTGGAGCCTCCCCTGCCATGCCCCATTGCCTCTGGCTGGCCCCTTGCTCCGGGGATGGACCTCTGCGCCAGGCTCCATTGCCTCCGTGACGGCCCACAAATATGCTTGGCACTGAACCCACCAAAGGTTAATCCAGCCCTTCAGATTAGAGTATGATGTGTAATCCAGAGGGAACAAGCAGAGCTGGGATCCGGTTAGGGTCCTGGTCAACAGTCAGAATTCTATTCCTTTTCTTTAAAGGGTGTCACACATTCACCACAGGTTACAATTCTTCAGAATTTGCATAAAATCGGTGGTAGGTTTTCCAAGTCTCATGTAAGTTCCATGAGAGGCCTGTGTATAGGAGAGGCCTGTGTCAGGAGCACCTGACTAGGAATGAGGCTGCATCCAGGTCTACCACCAGATAACCAGGACAAAAATAAATCAGCAGGATGGTCAAGAAGAGGGTGGGTCATATTGAATTCAGGGTTGGGACCTAAACATATACAGATGTATTTTTGGAAATGATATTCTCATTATTTCTTTTCATGCAAACAACATTATATACAACTGCATACAATGGCAATGTATTTAACATGAATGGCTGTCAAATACTTTCGATGTATTTAAAAAAGAGGATGGGGTATTTAGTATGCTAAAAGACCACATTTCTATGAGGAGGGCTCACAAACCGGCAACCCAAAATCTTTAGCCAGGTTCTTTGAATATTAACCTGATCAATCCTGAATAAGCAATAAGTTTCATACTGTGTTATGTTAACATTTTATTGTAACTTTGTTTTAAAAAAAAAACAAAAAGGTAAAAAAAAAACCCCACAAAACCCTTAGAAATGGATGAACATCCTTAAAGATTTTGCAAACTTCCCAGCCTACTTTCTAGGTTTGCAAACCCATTTCAAGCTTGAAGGCAATTTTCCTCCATACCCATGACTGTTGTCTGTGGGCCCAAATCCATACTCTGTCAAAGCTCCCACTGAAATCAATACAGGTTTTCCTTAATTAAAGAGTTACATATTGCAATGAAAGGTAAGTAATGAAGTAACCCAAAATTGCTTAGAGTTTGTGTCTTCACCTAAAAGTTGTTGCTTATCCATCAACCAACAAAACACTAAGAGAGAAAACAAAGAAAGATTTAAAAAAAAAAAAAAACACCATCAGAAAGCCAACCAAATTTTGGCTTACCCAGCCCTTCCCATATCCCCACCAAGCACAGGTCATCGACAGCTATTAGGCTTTTTTAAAAATCCATAAAATTCCCATATATAGTGGGGAAACTCTGGCATGTTTGATATGGAATTGACATAATTATGTGGTCTCACTGTAAACTGGCAGACTTGGTCTCTGACTTATCTCTTTCATTCTTTTTCTGCCTATCAGCCCTTTTTGTTTTCCTTTGGGTTACATATACAACAGTCCCTGGTTGTCATAGGCTGAACGTTATTGTTACACCCTGGGATTTATTCCCAGCTACAAAGCCAGCAGGCAAAGGGGGAGACCCAAAACTCCCCATTTGGAGGAACTGACTGTGGAACATCAACAGCTTCATTTTTGGATTAACCTTCGTTGCCAAAAAACAAAGGTGTTCTTTTACAGCAAGATAACCAATGCACATTAGTGATCTCCTTGTTAAGTCCTAGTGAGGACAAGGGCCTGTAGTTTTTATCATCATGTGGCTAGGCAAGGTCAAGGTGAACTTCTTCATTCAGCTCCATGAGTGATAACTTTGAAGCTCAATGTTATGTAACAAGAGAGCAGATTGAGAGCCGGTGTAGGGTCACTCTGGATGCTACAGTGTATGATTCAGTGCAATTACTGCTCTGAATCCAGTTAGCTCCCATCAACATATTAAGAGAAAACTGGAGTGCTAAGACAGAGGAGATCCTACAGGTGAAGCCTAAGAATAGCGACTTTTGGAGAAGACATTTTGGCTGAGGTTTACATTGTTATTGTTTCTGGGTTAACAAGGGCTAATTCCCCACAGGGGTGATGAGTCTGAACACCAGAGTTTGCGTTCGCTATGAGAGTCAGCTCGCTCACAGTGACAACATAATTAACTAAATCACTGCACAGCCTGGCCAAAAATACAGAACAGACTACACTGCACTTTTGTCAGTAAAACATTTGTCGGTCAAGATGTAAAAAAGCACTTCCCTGACTGACAAAAGTTTTACTGACAATGTGGACAGCGCTTTGTTGTCAGGAGACGCTCTCCCACCACCAAAGCTACTGCCACTCATGGGGGGTGGGTTTATTTTGCAGCCAGGAGAACTCTCTCCTGCCAGCAAAGAGCAGCTCAATGGAAGACCTTACAGTGGTACAGCTGTAGTAGCACAGCTCTGCCTCTGTAAGATACACAGTGTGTAGACAAAGCCTTTAACTATAATTCGCTGCTGTTCTATTCCTACCTTGTAGATAACCCTTCCCAACTTCACCTATTCAGAACTACTGAACATTACACATTTGCATAGTACTCTGCACTATTCTATTTCTGCTCTGCCTTGTCTGTTAGGAGCCAGGTCTTTTTCTCATTGACTTGCCATTGATTTCAATCACAGCAGGATCACACACCTAGCATGTATGTTTCACATATACACCCTTTATCACGTACATACAACTCAGTTACTCATACTGTTACTGAATGTAGAAGCACACGCGCACACACAAAGACAAGCCGGATGTTCCAAAAGTCTAAATGCAGAGCAATGCAGCAGCCTTTAATCTCTGGCGATGTCTTAACAACCTGTTCAAGGTCTGTGCTCCTTGTGAAAAAATCATTCATACAAGCCTCACCGCATCTGACGCAGTTGGCAGTCTTTGTTCAAAACAGTTACAGTGCTAAGTACAAAATTAATCACTTAGACACAGATTTATGCTGACTTTTACCTGGAAAACGGTGGCCTCGTCAAACACAGGATAAAAAAGACAGAGAGGCATTCGTAGAGCAGACTAGAGGTGAGCTGGCATGGTTTCTGTCTCAGCCATATGTAGCCTGAACTTAAATAGAGGGCTTCATTTACCCCAGTATTATACTGCCCAGTCTCATTGCAGTTGTACTGTATCCCATCCGGTATTTTGTGTGCGCCTGGGAATGGCAAGCTAAAGTCCCATGCCTCTATGGTGAGATGACAGGTTTGGGGGCCCACCTGTGAGCCTTGACCCTTTTTATTTACTAGAAACTTCTCAACGGAAGACTGTTTTTGTTTACCGTGTGGAACCAATCACCATACATTTAAATGGAGAGCTGGGAGGGACACATTTATTTTCCTTTTATACAATATTTGTGTGGGAGTGCGGTTGCCTGAGGCCCTTAGGGTCCTTCAGACCATCTCATTTTACCGTAAAACATGAGGCTGCAAGAGTCGTTATAAAGGGTGTGGTTATTCTAAAAGGGTAAGTAGTGGTACGCATCGCAGGCCCATGGTCCAACAAATGGGTAACGCTCAGTAGTTCTGAATAGGCGGAGCTGGGAAGGGATCTCTACCAGCTAGGAATAGAGCAGTAGCACATTAAAGTTAGTTTGTGGACTAGTCTGTTCTGTATTTGTGGCCTGGCTCTGTGTGATTTAGTTAATAGTGTTTTCATTGTGAGCAAATTGAGCCTTTGATAGAGAACGCAGACTCTGGTGTCCAAACTCATCACTTCTGCTGGGAATTAGCCCTCGTTAACTCAGAAACAAGAACGCAACGAACCTCAGCCTAAACCTCTTCCCCAAACACCCTAATTTTCTTGTTCTTGGGTGGAAATGTTAGAAGATGCAGCAGCAGCCAGCCCCGTGACCCACTGCATGCCCAGCCCTAGATGCACGGAGAGTCCACAACTACTGCCTCTCACAGCAATGCTCCCACATGGCAGCCTCCGTGGGAAGAGGAGCCTACCTACTCCTGTTCTCCCAGCTCCAGCTTCAACCCAGAGACAGTCTCACCCGGGGCAAGAATCACCAAGGAGTGTCATGGAGTCAGCCGCCTCTTCCAGGACTGCATCGTCCTGGCCAAAACGTAGGGGGACCCTTCATGACCATATGAGGCATCCCGTGCTACATCGAGCTAGAGAGCCGAGAGGACTACAGAGTGCTTGTGTCCAGAAGCCTCAGTAAATAATCACCTCCATACTCATCCCACGTCCTGTCTTTTCCTTTGCATGAGGAACAGGTGGATGCTTCAGCCCCCCTCTTCCTTTTATCCAACCAGGAGGATCCGCTGCCCCTTTCTCCCCAGGAGGGTCCCCAGCTCGAACTCCTCTCGTCTGCCTGCTAGCTTCCCCTCCCCCCCCCATAATTACTTTCTTGCTGCTGCACCCAGGCCCAGAGCTGTGGCCACTGAGGGGGGCACCGCACACCTTGCAAGTCCCAAGCATTAGCTATGCTGCTGCATTTCACACAGCCGTTCTCCTATCAAAGCTCCCCAGCTGCCACTGCCAGCCAGTAGCCTAACACCTGGGTTCCCCTACTCCAGCCACGGCCCCACCTACTACACTGGGAGCAGAATTTGGCCTATTTATAGGGGAAAGTTTAATTTTCTAGGCTAGAGGAAATTATTAAAATAAACCTAGAGAAGATGAATGCGGCTCCCTTGTTAGTCCTCATCCGGCATGTTTCAGGTCGGGGTATTTTCCTAGACTCTCATGGACCTTTTCCTCTGTTGGCTGCTGTTTATACACACATTTGCTGAAGTTTTGTAGGCAGGGAGAGAGGTGCACGGGCTGCACCCCATTCCTCTGAAAGACCCCCTGAAACCTGCAGTCAGGCCCTGGATGGCATCAGGGGACTCATATGATCAACCAGTTGCTTGAAGAGTCCGAGACTCGAGGAATTCTCCTCCTGGTTAAAAATCACCTAAAGGAACAGCTCAGAAGTGCGTAACATGGCATATAGTCTAGGAGCCAATTCCTGCAGGAGCCTTGAAAGGGAATGATTTTGCACAATAGCAACTACAGGAAAGCTGTGGCTGTGCTGGCATGTTGAGTAAGAGCTAAAGGACATTTTCAGGCACTAAGTCACGGCAAACGCTATCGCCACTGGCTGGCTACTAGCCAGGTTTCACACAGAGCAGGTGCTGAAGAAAGAGAGATAGGAGAGAGAAAACCAACCGTATAAGCAATCCTCTGAGAGGCCAGTTTTCATAGGACAAATTAGCAAAACGCAATTCAGCTTGTCTGGTATATTTTAAAATGAGAGAAGTCAACAGAAACTGCTTGGGAAGCTGATTTACAAACTTCTCTTTAGCCTCATTTATTTTCAGTGCATCAATACCTGTTGCTTCTTTCACTTGGATGAGAGTTGCAAATGCACCAAAGTGATTTAGGAGCACAAGTCCCACTGAAAGCCAATGGGATTTATGCTTGTAAATCACTCAGCCACTTTTTAACCTCCACCCCCCATTACTCCTAAATAAACCGCCACATCCAGTTGTCAATCCCACCACCTCTCCTACTCCGCAGTCTTCCAGTGACAACGTTACATGCCTCTCCTCCTGTTAAGCAGAGGTCACTATTTGAACAGCAGCGGAGGAGCGCGTGTATCGCTCCACCTGTTTGCATTATGGATTTTTGTGAACCCCCAGAGCAGATGTGCTGCACAAGTGTAGAGTGGGGACTGCAGTGGAAGGTGGGGAACGTACCAGGTTTTAGACAAGCTCTTAGTTAACATAACAGGAGCCTCTCCCCCTTGCAGGGGAAACTTTCTATTCCTAGATAATGTTTATATTGTCCGTCTCTTTTCTTTAATATAAGCACATGTTTTCAAACAAGCAAATGATGATAAAATTGCAACCACTCCCCTTTCTTTGTAGTTTTGAAATCCCAAGGTAAGACCACAGCGCTGTGCACTGCTGCCAACAGATCAGAAGGCACAGACAACCCAAAGTCACCTAATTCTGCTAGGCGTGGTTGCGGGCCCCAGAGAGCTTAGTACTGCTAGTACCACACATGGCCCCCCTATGCCCTTCACAAGGACTGCCTGGTCAGTGGAGAAGAAGAATTAACTCATCGGAGGAGAAAGAATACACAGTTTTATCTGCATATTTAAGCAGGTCAGGCTGCAGGTCACATCTATGTTTTCAGACAGACCCCGAAGCCTGTCTTCTCTCTCACTTTTCCTTTCTTCTTTTCCCCACTGACACTTCTCCAGCACGATTGCTGTTTGCTCAGCTCTCTATTAAGACTCCTCCAGACCCGCATTTGTCAACGGAGTCCTGCTGCTGTCATCACACTCCTGCAAATGCCCAATTCCAACTGTTTCTTCAAATTGTTACACCGGTTCCAACATCTGCTCCTCCACCACAACCCCAAAACTTTCTGCCTATCAGGGGAGCTTAATGTCACTCTGTGCATGGCACATTGCAGCCATCAATACTGTGGGTGAAGGACCGGATCCTGAAATTTTTATACCAGCAAACCTCCCCAGTACTGTTCTTGTTTTGCCACAGGTATCAGATGAATGTAAAGGAAACCTGGTACATTGTCTAATCCACATATCCAGCCAGACTGTCCAATCAGTCTCTTTGGTGGAGGAAAGTAAAGTAGGATTTTCCATTGCCATAGCAAAAGAGTTGGACAATTGCTCCCTCTACTTCAACCAAGGGAGTGACACAAAAGAATTGCCAAAGTCCAGCACAAATGGATCAATCCAGGCCCAGACAGCGATTCCGGGCCCCAGGGCAGAACAGTCAGTGAGCCCCCTAGAAAGGGATGGCCGAGGTTTACGTCAGTACTGCTGCGCTTGGCCAGGGCTCTCTCATGCCTGCCTGGCTGCCTTCACTGCTGCCAGTACCACCCCGTGTGCACCTAGGAGCCCTGTGGCCCATCCAGGCGATTTAAAAGGGCCTGGGGCTCCTGGCCACCACCACCACTACCACACAGCAGGAACAGTGGCTGGGGACCTCGGGCCTTTTTAAATCACCCAGATCCCTTTAGGCAGTTGACCCCTTTGCCTCTCTCCCCTCTCCCCCTCCCCCATTGGCAGGCCTGGATCAATCTATGAAGAATGACGTAACTAGAATACATTGAGCCAAGAATTTAGCCACTTTCAAAAAAGGAATGGAACATTTCTATAGATAACAAGAATATACACTTAAATTAATGCCAATCAAAAATTAACACAAGAATGGTCTTATGTGGTCAGACCAATGGCCCTTCTAGCCCAGTTTCCTGTCTTCTGACAGCGGCCAATGTCAGATGTTCCAGAGGGAATGAACAGAACAGGGCAACTATTGAGTGATCCATCCCCTGTCATCCAGTCCCAGCTTCTGGCAATCAGAGCGTTAGCAACACCCAGAGCACAGGGTTGCATCCTTGACCATTTGGGCTAATGGCCATTGATGGACTTGCCCTCTGGAAGGGATATTAGACCTCATGCTGCAGCGTTAAGAGATTAAGATGAAATTCAGGGGGCAGATTACCCCACCCCTGCCTACTACTGGGTTCATTCTCTGATGCCAGTCACTGTCAGACATGATACTGGGCTCGAAAGCTCTCAGGTCTGATCCAATCTGGCAATGTTTATAGCCGAAGAGTATTGTGAAATCCTGAGCCATATATCCACCATCAAAGCAACTAGGTACTGTACGTAGGTTTCCTTTGGTACTGCAAGTGCTATCATTTCGACTGGTTACATGATAGATGTCCACAGCATTCTACATTTAACAGGAGCATCTAGTGTGATTACACAGGGCTGTTATAGCAGGGGCAGGCATCTGAGAACACAACACAGCTGATTATGAACTGCATATCTATTATGTAGGTGAAGTTTCATGCCCCTGCTTCATCGGGGTCAATGGATAATTGTTCCTTTCATGCCAAACACTATTTTCACATTCTTTGATTGCATCATCAAATCAAGCATCAGAATGTAGCAAGGAAGTTAGGGAGGTTCTCTTTGCTATTATAACAAGGGCTGCCAGTAGCAGATGCCACAGTTAAGACTGAAATGCAGTTTCTATTCTCCCTCTTCAGCTGCTCATAACTTTCTCAAATAATTTCCTTTTAGGCTGAAATGGTTGATGGTGGTCTTTGCTCAAAAGTGATTTAGTCCCCTCCCCCCTTATAAAGTTTGAGCAAATTCGAAAGTTTGCAATAAATATTTTAAATCAGCTGGTTTTTGAGTTTTGGGAGCATAAACAATCCGATATTTCCCCCTTAGCCTCTCTGATCCCATGTGTTCCAGGCAGACATTTTACACTACTAGTAACTCAAATGGCTGCAATTATAAACTTCAAATGTTCTCACTGAGATTTATGAAACAAGACCGTTTAAAACAAACAATGTTTAAAGTATATTTAAAGATTAGTTTTGTTAAAAGGATTTCAAATAATGGCTCCACCCCACACCACTATATGTCTTTTGGGACATATTTTTAAAGCTGAAATCAGGTGGTCTCAGTTAAAGATGTATTTGTTTGCTTCAAAAGCAAAATAGGTCTGATGCTCAGAGATTACAAGGAACTTCAGCTCGGCTGAACTTAAAGGGACTTTTGAGCTCTTCTAAACAAAATCATCAGAAGCCTGTCAGCTGAACAGCTCCAATGGAAGGCATTTTGGAACTGGCTTGTATGCTCTGAAAATAGGATCTCTCTGAGCTTTATATTTTCCGTCTTATGTTACTTAACATTAAAATTAACATCAATGCAGTAATGAGTCTAAGAAACAGCACCCAGAAGTGGTAGAGGATGTTCTCAGATAACTTACACATGTGTAGCGGTATTTACTCCTTTTTCCTTGTTAAATGCCGAACGTGCCCTGCAAATTAGCTGCAAAATGGGAACGATTGTCACACTTTCTCAAGGTTCAGAGAAACTTCTGAGGCTTTGGTTTGTCTCATTATTACAGACAAGTTTGGATCCACATATTCCAAAGTTTGGGACAATCCATATCCTGTATTTTTGTTTGGACCCCCGTCTATTAAACATAAATGTTCTAGGTTTATAATGAATGTTAGCCATAAAATACATAGTCTGCACAATGTGGTCCAGCTAACATTGTGAATAAACTTTAAACATTGGACTTTCCAGATTTTGAATACTCAGTATTAGTAAACATTACAGCTGAGAAATTCATTTTGCAATTTAATCACACACAATATTACGTCTGTTGCTCCTTATAGCTTATGGAGCTCCAACTGGCATCTTACATATATATATTTCCAACACTTATCCTTTGATAACTAGGCACCACTAAACAAAAAACAACAGAACTGACACGAAACACCGTCAGCTAAGAAAGTGATCTAATCAAGAACTACTGTACCAAAAATTGCCTTGAATTAGACACCATTCAGTTAAAACCTTACTGCATCAGGAAACCCTTCCCTGAGTGTGCACTCAAGCTCACCAAAGTTGGCCACTAGGGAAGCAAGTGAGAGCCTTCAACTAAGAATTCCCTACTCCAACAATCAATATCAAAAGTACCTGAGCAGATCTCAACAGTCCCAATGGGACATTCCTAAGAGACTTCATCTCCCACGAACTACATCCTAGACCATTCCCTTCTTTAACCATCATAACTATTACCTTGAATTACACCTGGAAGCAAAGGGGTAGCCAATATAGAGCACTAATGTTATATGTTATAGTTATACTATCCCTTGCATCTCTTAGTTACACCAGTTACACAGCAGAGTAATTTCGTTGATTTCAAAGGAGGTATTCCTGATTTATACCAGTGAGAGAGAATCAGGCCCTGTATCTTTACCTCATGAAACGTCGTTCCTACTCTCATCTTCCTCATACATTGCATATAACTTTGTTCCAGTCAAGTTGACAGAATTACATCACTTCTTCATCCTAAAACTTTGGTCAATTTGTTGTAATTCCCTACTTCCCCCACTCCCCCAGAATAAATGGGATTTTCTCCCTTTCAATATATTGCCAATGTGTTACATGTCCTACAGCAGTTGCAGTTATATCAGGAGTGTTTGTTTATGGGACCATAATTCAGTGCTATCTGGATTGCAGGAGAGATCCATAATAACTCACCACTGCTCGAGAGAATATTATTTTCCTTTCCTGTCAATATAAAATGTTGATTTTGTTAGTAAATATGCTGCAAGAGAAAGGGACAAATGCAGTTGGTTTCCTAGCAACCAACTACCTTGTAAGTGATAGGATATTAGGAGAATTAGGCGTTAATTGTTCTAAGTGCTGCTTGTGTTCCTGGGTTGGAGTCAGAAGGAAGATTACGAGGAACAACTGGGTGGATAAAGAAAACTGGTCCCCAATGGCTGAGTGTGAAAGATAAGGCCAGAACCTCAAAATCAGCACTAAAGGAAAAAAAGGAAGTGGAATCCTGTTCCTATGCTTGCAGACATTCCTCTACTATGGACTCTGACAGAGCTCCAAAAAGGCTTCTCCAGATCTGATAGGTTTCATGAGGGACTTTGAGAATTCAGCTCCTCCAGCATATTTAGGAGTTCTCCTACATCTTCTCATTCCCTGCTTGATTTCTTTCGGATTCACACCCAGTGCTGGTGGCTGCCACACTGTGCAATTCCCCCTCTGTTCTTGGCCTTGAAGTGCCACTGTGCTATCTCCAGTAGATCCTGTTTGAAAATCTTTATTCAATAGGTGGGTTAAGAATGCCTGCATTTCAGAAGTTGCCCCTACATCACTGTACAAGTCTTCCTTTTCCAGAAGGGGGTTAGACTACTAGCAGAGCCCTGAGTGCCCATTCCTTTGACATTCATCTTCTCTCATAGATTTATGCCTTTAGATATTAGCCTATGTTACAAAACAGCCCTGTTGCCCTGCTTAGCTTCTGCAGCTTTTCAGATTATTTGCATAGCAGAACACAGATATCTTACCTGCTACTCTCCTGCCTGCATGTGGAGATGACACACAGTGCCGTCTGCTGAGAAGTTTGTGCAATTAATCACCATCAAGGGCATCTGTGCGCTGCTACACAAACCCTAGAAGAGCCCATAAACACCTCATAGACTCAGACTCATAGACTCTAAGGTCAGAAGGGACCATTATGATCATCTAGTCTGACCTCCTGCAATGCAGGCCACAGAATTTTACCCACCCATTCCTGCAATATACCTCACCTATATCTGAACTATTGAAGTCCTCAAATCTTGGTTTAAGGACTTCAAAGTACAGAGAATCCTCCAGCAAGTGACCTATGCCCCCTGCTGCAGAGGAAGGCGAAAAACCTCCAGGGCCTCTGCCAATTTGCCCTGGAGGAAAATTCCTTCCCGACCTCAAATATGACCCCAAACTGCACTTCAGATCTGGGAAAGCCATACCTGGAGTGTCCCTCTCCTGCAGGCCTTCACAGATGAAGATTTGGGTTGGTTTTCTTCCATTCCTCTCTTTTCTCACCTTCTATTTTCCTCTGCTAAACTGAGTCAGAGCACTGGTTAGATAGATAGGTTTGATTCTAATAGCAGTCACTATCTCCAATCACAAAAAGCAACCACAAAAGCCCTTAAACCTGGAGGGAAGTTCCTTGTTTCAATCTCTTTTTTCCATTCCTTCCCTGGTTTAAGTTTACCTGGTTCTGGTAGCTGATAGAGGTGTGCGTATGGCTAGGAAAAGGAAGCTGACACTGAAGAGCAGTGCTTTTAAAGGGTAAACCCCTCCCAGGGGTGGGATTATGCCAATGTGGGCTCTCTGTATGAAGGTACATATAGACTTCTCACTCTCAGGCCAAGAGGTATGGAGAGAAAAGCTAGAGAGGCTCAGGCCAGGGTGGTCTTAACCTGTAGTCTCTAGATCGTCAGTGGTTTACAAAGTCTTTCCTCGGGGGTCTGTGGAATGAACGAGTTTATGAGCCATGCATTGGGGATGGGAAGTTATCAGGGGAGGGGCAAAGCATCTTTTTTTTTATGAGCTGGTGTTCAGAATGAAAGAGCTGGACTTTCACTAATCTAGGCTCTTCCTAGGGCTCCCTTAAGCCACTTTTCTTTAGCTATAGCTTCCATTTATGCATTTTTGGTGGTTCATTAACATGTCTATTTCTTCCATTGCCTTTGTTTAATCACACTCGATAGTCAAACTTAGTAATAGAGCCATATATCACCAGATGTTGCACTATTAAAACCTGCATGCAGTTTAATGACACTCCATGAAGCTGGTAATCTTAATATAAACATGTGACTTGGCTGGTTTTAGGTCTGTTCTTCCCAGGTGTGTAGAGCCAGGTGATAATGCTGCCATTTCAGCCAGCACCAAAGAATGGGCCTCTGATGTTAAACAGGAGAATGCTCTGTGTCCAGAGTAATTATATTGTCTGGAGAAATAAAAGTAAGAAATGAAGTTTTTCCAGGCAGGGACTGTGTCCAGCTTTGACAGTGTACGGTGCTTAGCACAACAGGGTTCCAGTCCAGACCGGGGTCTCTGTGTAGAACCAAGATATCAATATTATTGATTAGATAAGAAAATGACAGGCTTTGCAGCTGGAACCAGGCGTATAAACTAGCTATCTGAAGTCCATATACATTGGCCAGCCCGCTGTCCTCCCTTACCACCTGCAGCATATACTTAACCTATCAAGGCAACCCCCATCACATAAGATACTTACTGCAGTGGTGTAAGTGGCAGAGTGGGGCTTCAGATAGGGCATGACTATATAACATAGTAGATGTAGGTTCTATTCCCTGCTCTGACATATACTTCCTGTGTGACCTTGGACAAGTCCCTTCATTTGTCTGTGCCCCCTTTGAATCTCTTTTCCCCACCCCCCAATCTCAGGGATGTCATGAAATTAAACTCATGAAAGACTGAGTTGGCCCATTACCATAAAACTTAAATAGGGTGGCCATATAAGTATATAATGTAATTTGATAAAGTCTTGTCTGTCTGATGGCTAGGTATGAGGGCTGTCCATTTTCTGGATCAGGAAACAGGTCCTGAATCAGTTTAAACTGAAGTTATTTATCCCAATGTCTTTTCTTTATCAGCTGGTCTCTACAGAATCCATTTGATGGCTAGATCTAGAGACCCTGCAAAAGATCTGTCATCAGTGTAGGCTTAAGGATATGGCAGGGTAGATCCATTTGCAGCATCTAACCTTCATACATACTGAACTACATAAATGAATTCAGACTGGCTCCTAAAAACATGACTAAACCAATGCAGTTCACCATGTTAGTAGAAGGATAATATACTTGTTTTTACTTTTCTGAATGACTGCTTTACTACTTTTAATTATTTTATTTTTTTAAAAAACCCTAAAATAAATTGCCAGGAATTTTAAAAAAGTTTAGTAAAGAATTAGCTGACTTGGTAATTAAATAAAATATAAATATGCTCTTTTTGAAAAGAAGAATGGGACATTTGCCCTATTTTAGGATCAAATCCCGCAGTCCTTACTCTGGACCAAGGTTGTTGCCTGAGCAATGATGAAGGAAGGTGGGATTTGGGCTCTTAATAAAGTAATTGTGTGATTAAATATAACAGGGCCACTAGTGTCAGTATTTTTTCCTTTTCTATGTAGATCAAATAAAGCATTTCTTTCTTTTTGGTTTAGTGTTTGCTTGTATCCTGCAGGACCTCAATGACGCACTCGCAAGTGGTGTGTTTAAAAGGCCTCTTAGTTGCTGAGAAAAGCCACAGAAGAGGGCTATTAACTGGCCAAATTAGGCTATTTATTTTTGTGAGCTTTGTAAGCCTGGATAAAAGAGAGGCACGGTTTCGCTTGGGAAAGTGGTATTTCAAATAGGTCACAGGAAGCTCTGGCAGGCTCAAAGCAAGGGAGAGAGTCAAACCAGAAACATTTTGCAAGTGCAAATCGACATTTAGGTTCCTAATGGTTTCTGAAGTCCACTTAAACATCGTTTATGATATATAAAATTGTGGTTTTGCACAGTTCGGGGCCCTGTTGACACATAGACCTGATCTTGCAAGGCCTCACGTGCAGAGCTCCAAAGGGAATTTTGGCCCAGATCCCCACAGGTAATTAGGCACCTAACTCCCACTGAAATCAGTAAGAGTTGAGTGCCTAAATGCCTGGGCCTGCATGCCTGGAGTGCTTGTATGACTGGCAACCTAGGGCTTCATCTTGCAAATTTACAGCTCTGAGTAGTCCCAGTGTTTTCATGGTAGTTCATATTAGGCCTGGTAAGTATTGGAAGGACGGGGCCCTTCCTAGTAGATACAAATGGCTTGTTTGGTCCCTTGGCTTGCTCTGTCCACTGACCAGTTCTGAAAGTTTGATCCAACTTCCCCTGAGCTGGGTTTGCTTTTCTCACTTTAGAGACTCACTGGGCCCAATTTTCCTCTCCCATCATCTCATTCCAGATCATATCAGGAGTGACTCCACTGAAGTGTCTGGAGACACACTAATGGAAACAAGGAGAATCAGGCCCAAACTTTTTCTACACATAAGGTTGGTTTGAAAAGTGTCTCTGCTCTACACAAGGGCAATAGAAATGGCAAATATCCTTTTTATTACCTTCCCTTGTGAAAAGGAAAAAAGTAAAGATCTTCATCCCACAGATGGAGGGATCTGATCCTGCGTGAGAGTGACTTAAGTGATATGGCTCATTGGGCTGAGCGGGCTCTTTGGGGTGGATGAGGATTGTCCTTTTGATCTGGGCTTGTATAGAGACTAGCACGATAGGGCCCTAGTCCATGACTGGGACTCCTAAGAGCGGTCGCAATACAAATAATAAATAACAGTAATAATGTAAGTACATTTAAATATGTAAGTCTCTGCAGGACTGAGGCCAAAGTTCAAATATAGAAAATCAATGAAGTTTTCCTATAAAATACTATCTTATCGATTTCAATTGCTAAATAATGAATTCACTTCAATAAGTGTTTACAACTGTAAGACTATATATAGATATATATATATAAAAAATAAATACAAGATATGTTATAGTACTGTCATCTTCCTAATTCCTCCATCAAACATACCACACCCTTTAACACTTTGGGCTACATTTTTTACCATTCTAATTGCTGGGATGTCGAAATATTTGAACCTATAAGTCACATTAGTGTTTTGGATAAAGAATGGTAAACCTCTGTCAACCAGCCTTTCAGTGACTCAGCAGAGTCTTAGCAATATCAGATGCCCAAAGTAACAAATCAAAGTCTTTATGAGACATTAGCTGTTTAGAATATAAGACGAGAACAAACAAGGAGCACCATAAACCATTCAAACTTCTTTTATTCAAATTCTGAGAATGAAATAACTCCATGCAACTTACAATAACCTAGCTGATTTGTATAATATATACAAGGCTATCAGTTAAAACAATTAAACATCGGCCTGACTCTGCCAAAAATACAGTCCATCTAGCTCCCAAGACAAGGCTGCACAAGGTAATCTATATTTTAGAGCAGTCTGATTATTTTTGTTAATATTTATTTTAGTTACAGTACCCTGTACTATATATGAACAGGCAGTGATTACTTTAATGATTTCAAAGTGATTTTACATCTCCTTTAAAATTAATGAGGTCATTTGGACTACAATTCCCAGAATGCTCCTGTAAATGACATGGCATACATTGATGTCAGACTGATGAACTGATTTTCGAATGTCAGGTAAATGGATACTGGCAACTTTGTCGTACCAACTGATTGTGTATGCTTCTGAACTGGCTTATTACATAAATGTTGCTCCATCCCTAGGGTTTGTGAAATATCTGTCCCATATATTGAAATGTGACTTTTTAAAAAGGCCCTATATGAGTTTTGTAACTATGCATTTTCTTTCAAAATATGAGGTGGCTAGAGATATCTAATGTCACGCGAAGCCTGCCTACTGTGGACTGTGAAACTGTGCTCAGAGAGCCTTGGGAGTCTTTCCACTCACTCTAATGGGCTTTGGATCAAGGTCTACAGTGACATGGAATGTAAGTCCTATAAATCCTGCAGCTCCTTCAGCGCAGTGCAAAGGACTGTCATTGCCCTTATAATGAAGCTTCCCTCTACATATACAAGATATTTAAATTTACTATAAGTGGGGCTCAACTTTAAGAATAATAAATACTTCAAGGATCTTAGTACCTAGCCCCATATAATATCATAATTCATACTCAATACATAGATCTGTTTCTTTGTTCTGCAAGACACCAGAAAGATATCTAGCCACAGAGGGTAAGATAACATTCTAACAGTCTAATTGCTCTATCAGCGTGATTCTGTTAGCCAAGCTCTTTATCTGTCTTCCTCTATCACTTGGATTCTAGCAGGAGCTAGCAAGATTCAAATACTATGTGTTCAGCTTTACAAAGTGAAATTGTTTCTTCTAACTGTATTAAAGACCAGCACTTGTCCTCTTTACAATAATAACTTTACAGCCTCCTTTAATTTTCAGCCATAGCAACAGGATTCCAAAAGGGAGACGAGATAGGAGATTCCCCATTATCCCATGTGCCAGTGTCAGGGCTAAGAAAAAGTTCTTGTTAGTTAGCAGATGACAGAGGTGCCATTCTACAGTCATCACTGCAGGTAAACTGGCCACTCAGGTTCTGGTAAAGATCTGTTTAGTGGGAAGCTGTTTTGGATTCCACTCACGTTCCACCAAGTCACTTTAAGAAACAAAAAAAAGAGTTCACATACCATCACCTTTCTACCATTAGCCTCTTATGAGGGCATTTTGGTGCATGTCAGGTTTGTTCTGTTAAGGAAACCTATATGCACTTTGCCTAGTGCAGTGTCTTGGTAGTTAGAGTTAATTTGTCACCACATGCATATATCAGGTACATTTGAAACTTTAACATGAACATTTAAATTTTAAACTAAAATTCTGTGACTCTCTGTTAATTCTGCTTTAATACAATTAAACAACAAGAGAAATGCCCAAACCAACTCTCAATTGATTGAGACATTTCTGAACTTCGCGGAAGATCAAATTCATTACCTGCCTGTCACCCTCACATGCCAATTGCTGTTGCTGGTCAGGGTGGCATCCCAAAGTGGAGAAAGTCACGCGGCACAAGTAAGGACACTCTGGGGGATTTGGGAAAACACGTTTGGTTTGGTGTTTTTTTTTTGCAAACAAACATTTAAACAAGGCATAAAGTAGTGCTATAAATGCAGAAGCCCTCAGTTTAGATGACACTTGGATAAGAGCTTTGCTCTCAGCTTCTATTGGTGTGTTAGTATCTTTCTTTTCTGTATGCCATCTATTCAAGCAGTTCTGCAAAGCATATCTAGTCACAATGGTTCAGCAAAGTATCTAAGCATATGCCTAACAGATTAAAAGTTAGATATGTGCTTAAGTACCTTGGCAAATCACAACCCAAATGCTTACTAAGAGCACATAAAGTCCTGAATGCTCTCGATTCCCATGGACTTCAGTGAGAGCTGACAGCTCTCAGACTTCCAGGCCTGAGCCCAAAGCTAGAGATTTTCAAAATAATTCAGGCCTGGGGTTTATCTCTGGTCAGCTCAAGAGCTTGCCGAGGGGGTTATAACAGGCTGTTTCCCCTCGGCACAACTTCAAGGGAGTCCTTGATCAATTAATCGGTATGCCAGATGGCTTCTGGTTTTCACTGGAGGATAATTCTGGCTTGCAAGCAGCATAGCGGTATGAATGAATGACTCTGGAACAGATCAGCTTTACTTTTGCAACGTAAGTGCAAGTTGCACATGGGAGATTGTGCGGGGTAGGTTTACCCGTGACACAGTATCTAAAGACTCTCCTCCTCTCTTTGGCATGTTTTCTTTTTGTCTCTTCTCTTTCTTCATTCAGAAGAAGCTTCTGCCACAACAGATGCTGATTCAGTTTCTGATTTGATGGTGAGAGTGCCAGACATAACACACGTTTGTTGCCAAACTGGTAAAAATGATGACTTACCAGCTTGTTTTCCTTCCATTGGATTATACTTCTTTTGGAAGAGAAAGTAATTTTAATTAGAGCTGGATAAGGAGGACAATAAATACAGCGAGATGTAAAAAGTAACATTCTGTAAGGGCTGAGAGGAGAGGGAGAACCATATTCAGCAAAGTAATGGCTAAGAGAGCTCTGTATTTAGATAGGTGAGTCCTCATAGCTTTTGATGCTTCTCACTAGCAAAGGGGTGGCCAACCTGAGCCTGAGAAGGAGCCAGAATTTACCAATGTACATTGCCAAAGAACCACAGTAGTAGGTCAGCAGACCCCCATCAGCTCCCCTCCCCCCGACTCTCCCAGTGCCTCCTGCCCACTGGCAGTGTCGCTGACCAGAGCCTCCCCTGCCTGCCCCACCTAGGGTGCAAAATATCCTCTGGATCAGCTGTTTCATGGCATGCAGGAGGCTCGGAGGGGGAGTAGAAGGAACGAGGGCATGGCAGTCTCAGGGAAGGCGCAGGAAGGGGTGGATGAAGGGTCAGGAAGGGGTGGATGAAGTGGATCTCTTAGACTTCCTTTAATCTCTTCCTTACCTGTGAGTAAGGTGCAGTAGGATTGTGACACACAAGTGCTGCTAAGGGACTGATCTTTGTTCCCTGGCTTCAGTCACATGGCATGGGCCAGGCTAACAAAAAGTTCTACCCTTGTCTGATGTCAGGGCTCACTATCCATCAGCCCCAATGACTAATGTCACGTAAGAGAGACAAGGTGGGTGAGGTAATATCTTTTATTGGACCAACTTCTGTTGGTAAGAGAGACATGAGACTGATATGGCTACAACAACACTGTGTACAATAATGGCACATGGGCAGTTAGCATAAGTTACACTTCCTACTGATGTGTTGGTGTGTAAGCTGAAGTAATGAGTGTCTGCTTTAATCATTTTCAGTAACTGGTCGATTTCCTAATGTAGATCAGGCTATTAAGACCCATGCAAGCTGCAGCTGCTATTTAAACTTGGTGCTAACAGCATTCTACCATGGTTTGTTGACCAGGATGGACAGGGAATTTTTTGCTTACTTAGAGTATAAGCTCTTCAGCCAGGGATAACACACTGGAACCTGGATTGGGGAACTTAGACAGTTTTGCAATACTAATAATATACAATAATAAATAGAAAAACTAGGCTATAGTCTATCCTGTAGATGGTCCACAGCCAGGTTTTTAAAGACAGCTCTCTACATGGTGATAGAGTGAAAATCAATGTCCATACTGATCAGGGAAATTGTGTCAGAGTCATAGTAGCAAGCATTGGTATGACGCCAGAGCCTAGACTTGAAGGCTGATTTTGGAAGAGTTATCCAAAGTGATTTTGAAGTTGTCATCCGAATAGCAGAATTATTATTGAGTCAGTGGATAAGGAAGAGGTCAAATAATTCAAAACCATAAAGGTGGTGGCAGGGATTTGTTAAGACAACTGAAGAATAATTATTGCTACAGGCTTCTGGCTAGACTTGCAGCTAGATTACATGATTAAAGTGGAAGGACTCATGAGTTCTGCCTCCTCATTTAACACCAAGTAACTAATCCAATCCTATGAGGAGATCTCTTTCTTTAATACTCAGTGGGAGGCTGCCCTGCTCTATGAGTTGGATGCTTGCATGTCCTAAAATCGCTGTACTAGGTACTGCATAATGAAAGGGCATGGAAAGAAATGATATTAGTGAGTGGGACACTTAACAGCAGGGAGAGTAAATGAAATGGGAAACTGTTAGAGATTATCCACAGTTGTAACATAGGATTTTCAAAAGCACCTAAATCCCATAGGAAGTCAATTGGAGTTGGCCACCTAGTGCTTTTCAGAGAGATATGTCTAATTACTTGTATTCAGAACCTGAATAACCCAGCCTCTCTTGCAAGGAAAGGGAAGAAGAGAAGCCCTATCTATTTCTCTCTCTCCTACAAAGTTCACTCTCATCGCCTCTTTTGTACATAGCTTCTTTCATGTCATTTCTTCTGTATTTAAATGTCACAAACCATTAGTATTTTGTAGAAAAACTAAACATATCGTGGGAGAATTACTTTAACACACAAGAGTTCTTGCGCCCTCTACAATCACATTTTCACCTACGCTTGTAGTGTGCAGTGCTCGGCTGCACGGAATAGCGATATTATCACCACGTATTCATGAGCCAATTATCAAACATGCTTAACACCCTCACATCCCATTGAATTCATTTGGAGGCCTGGTTTCCCAGCACCTCTGAAAAATCAGGCCTATTAATGGACTAAACATATTTACATTCATTCCTAGGTCTGTCCCAGAAACAGGACATCTTTATTCCAAGGCTTTTGACTACAGGAATAGTATTGCTAATAGCTGTACAAGGAACATTTTTCTAATGCTATGGTTGATCATTGAATTTATACTTAATACTGTATTAGAAGTAATATGCATGTGATTGATAATATCTTAACCTAGTGGCTGCATTCTTATTGTAAGATCTAACTAGAAAGAACCTCATTACAGAAACAGCAGGTACTACTATCCTATTGGGTATGTTGCTTTCTGTGAAATTACATTGAGAGGTTTCTTTATTCAGCAATTTGATACTTTGAAATAACGTGATCCCCAAAATATACAGTTCCAATTTATACAACAGACTTGAATGGAAATATGGTGAATAGCCGATACTCTTTGGTTTTTCATGTTTCTTTCTCTGGGACATAGCTTGTCAATTAAGTCATTTGCCCTTGTATATCTCACAGTGTTGCTGTTATCTGTGGGAATTTTATTTTTTTATTTTTGAAAGTAAGCTGATATAAACATAGCTTATTTTGACTGTAGTAAAATAAAACTGTGCTTTTTTTGGAAACACAAATACTTACCATAAATTTCTTCTTCTTGGGGATGCCTGACCTCAACTGTATCCCAGTGAATGACTCACTCGTGCAGGAGTACAGCTCATAGAACGTTTTATCTTTGCTGCTTCTCTGCCAAATAAAGTCTGTAGCAATGTTTTTCTCTTTGCTGCATTTGTTTCTAGATATGCTTTCAGGGTACAAGCTCCAAGTGTGAGAAAACACTACAGCTTCAGGCCCTGATCTGGCAAAGAGTTCCATGTAGGCAGACTCCTGGGCCTGCCTTGAAAATTGAATTAATTGCTTCTGAACAGTTTCATACCGATAGCCCTGGAGGTGGAAGGCCTCCTTATCCACAGGCCAGGCTCAGCATGGAACAGCATGCCCAAATCCTGACCCACAGGGATGACCTCTAGGGACAAAGGAGAATTCCATCCCCATCTCTGCACAGTCCATGACTTCCCTCATAAAGCTTCCAAGAAAGGTACCTCTTAGTGCTAACGGTGGGGGTGGTTTGGGGAGATTTACTTCTGCCCTATAGAGCTGGGCCCAAGCCTTATTTCAACTAAACCACAGAGCAAGAACCTAAACCACATCTGGCAAGAACTTTCAGTGACTATCACCTTGGGCCCGATTTGAAGTGGCAAGTTAAAGGTTAAAAATTCTCAGTCCCAATCTCTTGAGGGAAAACGGATAACATGGAACATTAAGATTTGTATGCTGTTGTATCAGGAGATAAGGTCTGGATGATCACGTTCTTCTATAAGCTATTCCTCTAAGCATTTTTTATACTCTACCTCAGAAGACCCTTAAATACAAGTATTTCCACACTGATTCAGATAGTTGATCATTTCCACAACAGCTTCACAGCAGATCTCCTCAGACCAAGTTTTATCTTGGGTTGCACTCCTTTTATCACTGAAAAGGACTGTTTGACTGTCCTTTAATTTTATAACACACCAATAGCCAAATCCAACAGCTGAGGCAGGGCAAGTACTGTAGCTGAAACAAGTACACACCCTTATTTTCAAGCTTATAAAATGCACTCATTGTGAGGAACAGCTCAACTGGTAATTATGCCACACAAGTCCTTTTGGTCCAGGTAGGTCCTCAGCATTGTATGCAACTAGATGTTCTGTCTGTTAACACAGGACTTGTTTCTATGAGAGGTAACCTGATTCACCGGAAAATTAAATGCCGGATGCTGAAAGGACTTGCGGAAAAAATAAAATTCCAGAAGACATGCACATTAACACAGTGAAAACCTGTGTGCTGTCATCAACCTCTGCTGTACCAGCTTTCTCATGCCTGAGCTACTCTTCTCCATAGTAGGCTGTGATTACACTGACTAGACCCCATTCTCCTACACTGCACAGAAATGTAATAGTCTGGCTGAATCTAACCCTAGGTAAATATTATAAATCTGAGACAAGACATTGCTTTGTAAATCACAAATCAGAGTTTAAAGAGCAAATTATTTTTATTGCAAAGTGTTTCCTCAGATCAGTGAATTTGGCTCATGAGTTTAAACAGCTCGTTCATCGCTCACCTGCTGGTGCCAAGGCAGCATGGAGGAGGAGGAGCCTGACTTTAATGCAGAGGGGACATGAGCTGGACCTTGAGTCTTGGAGGAGAGGATAGAAATGCAGGCTGTGCAGGGACAGAAATTGGAAGATGTGTAGTGAATGAGGCAGGGAATTACAGGAAGATAATGGAGAGTCTCATGGTTAAGGCAGCTGAATGTTGCCCTGGATAACTGGATTCTATCCCTGCCTCTGCCAAAAGAGTTCCTCTGTGATGCTGGGAAAATAATTTAAACCAACCTTTTCACAGGTGATCATTATTTGGCTATTCCTCATTTTCTGGTTGCCTGACTTGAGACCCTGGGCCTGAGCTGCAGCACTCAGCAGCAACTGAAGTCAATGGGGCTTTGAACATTTGAAGTACAGTAAAACCTCGATTTAATGGACCTCGATTTAACGGACTTCGGATGCAACGGACAAAATTTCTGAGCAAGTCTGATGCATCCCAAATCCATTTCTCGCGGGCTGGCTGCCGGCTGCCGCCCGGATCACAGCAGCGGGAGGGTTGGCTGGCGGGTCCCAGGAGCCGGGACCTGTGCGGGCTGGCTGCTGGCTCCCTGCTGCCACCGGGGTCCTAGCCACGGGTGGAGTGGCTGACGGCTCCCGGCTGCCGCCCAGGTCACGGCAGCGGGAGGGCTGGTTGGTGGGCTGGCTGCCAGCTCCCGCCCGGGTCCCGCTAGCGGGCAGGCTGCCGGCTCCCGGGTCCCACCCGAGTCCCGCCAGCGGGCGGGCTGGCTGCCGGATCCTGCCAGCAGGCGGGCTGGCTGGCTGCCGGGTCCTGCCCGAGTCCCGCCAGCGGGCAGGCTGGCTGACAGGTCCCGGCTGCTGGGACCCGGGCGGGCTGGCTGACGGGTCCCGGGAGCTGGGACCCAGGTGGGCTGGCTGACGGGTCCCGGCTGCCGCCCGGGTCCGAGCAGCCGGGACCTGGGTGGGCTGGCTGACGGCTCCCGGCTGCCACCCGGGTCCCGGCAGCGGGCGGGCTGCGGAGCTGCCGCCCCGACCCTGTGGCGGTCGGGCTGCTGCTCCGACAGCTCGTTTTTTTAATTATTATTAAATAATGGACTTTTTCATTTAACGGACACCCCCTCGCCCGAATTAGTCCGTTAAATGGAGGTTTCACTGTACTGCATAATGCTAAGTACTGTGAAAAGTCAGATCTTAGGCATCTGAAATGTGACACCCTAAATCAGTGGACAATTTTGACCTTAATCTCTTGGTGCCTTCATTCTCCATGTATATAATTAGGCTAATAATAACCTCCCCTTTCATAGGGGTGTTGCGAAAATTAATCAACTAATGGTTGTCAAGTACTTCAATACCATGGTGATAAGCATCATAGAAAAGCCCACGAGGAAATTAATTAACTCTGTCCTTGGACCAGGGTATGGATAGTGTACAGTAAATAAAACCTAGGGCCACAAAGTGAACAATTAGAAAATGGAATAACTGTTCACTCTGTGCACTGAATGAGGCAGGGACCCTGTGTATGTGATCATGTAATGCAAGACTGTATCATCGTGCATATGCACAAGATGGATGAATTGCACAGGCAACCTGACTTCTTGCATTTCCTAACTTTTGAGTACTTGGACTCTGAAACATTAACACTCTTTTAGTGAAGTTTTTTGTGTGTAATTTTAATTAAAATTGTTATGCTGAAAAAAATTAGAATTACCTAAAATATGTGTATGCGTTCAATGCCACCTTGATAGAGAGAGAAGCTTGGAACAAACTCCAGCTGAAGGATGAAGATGCTTAAAAACAAAAACAAACGAACAAAAAAAATATAGAAAACAATTTATTAAACTCACACTGATGCCAGTGGGATTTAGTGACAAAATAATTCGTCACTCCAGAAAATTGGAACTGTTTTTTTTAAAACTGTGACCAGTCTAAAAGGACACAGCAATTAAAACACTTAAAGCCAGTTCTCACTACTCTGTAATGGCATACAAACAGGTTAGCACATCCATTAACAGAAGCATCATATTGTTTAAAATATTTCCTTGCAAGTCCACTTAAACTGTATAAATCAACTGTATGCAATACAAACCATGGGTTCGATCTTACAAACACTTGCTATTGGGTGTAGAGCTGGCTTCACAGGTGAACTACTCACTGTCCACACTGCACCTGAGGGAGTTTGTAGAAACAAGCACCATACATCCACAAGCCCATCTAAGAAGGCAAAAGCAGTTTACATGTGTAAACACTCCATGCACAATATCATTTTATAGATGCTGGGTAATGATCAGCAACAGCACAGGATTCCAGACTGATTTAGCAGAAGAGAAATCTAGGTCTATGGTCCCCTACTGCACCTCACAGTGCAACATGGGCCAGATTCTCTTCCATTGACTTGAATGGCACTGAATCAAGCTGCGTGACCCTAAACAGTCACAGTCTTCAGGCCTTCCTTCATGTATGCTACAACGGAGAAGGTAAATTTCTGCCAATCCCTTTTCAGCAGCAATAAAAGACATGCCACATTATGCCTTCTCCCCAGCCATCAGACCTATGCAAGCAGGTTGGCTCATGTATCTACCACAAGGCTGGCATCTTTGAATCTTTCTCTGTAAGATAGGAATAAATATACTTACCCTGGTGCAAAGTGGTTCGACACCTGTGGATAAAAAGCACTATGCAAGAGCTATTCTGCAAGGAACACCTGCAGGCCCAACCCTGGGGGACTGGGAAAAACCAGCCTTGTACAGCCTGAATAAAAGCCTGAACACATGAAACTGAATTTACACAGTAGAGCTGTGAGGGGAGGTGGGAACACTCTCCTTAGCTTTATGGAAAAAGTCCTACAGAATTGAATGGAAAAGCTAACTTCTCCAATCTCTTATGAACCAGCCTGATTTTTATAGTGAATTATCATGGAATTCTATAGGATGGTTCAAAGAACCTATACAAAGGAGATCATTTTCTATGGCATTCCAAGGGCCTGATTCTCTAGTGTTCCCATATGTTTGTGACACTATATAAATTATTTTTAAGAACAACAGTAGTTAAAAGTGATCCTGTTACCACTGAAGTCCACCTACTCCCACGTCCCTCTGCCAATTTTTGTGGTTTTAAAGTCATATTTTCCTGTTCTCTAAAATGTTTTCTTCTCACAAACAGGCCCACACAAACAGAAGAAGAAACAGATTAACTGGACAGTGGTTTGACATAGTGCCATCAAATGCATAAAGTAAATAAACTGGAGACAGAAACTTTCCATCCCACCTGATCTTACGGTTATAATAACCCAAGGTGCTCCATGTAAAAGAAGATGACAGAGGTGTGACTGTGTGTGTTAATGTAGATAATGATTCAAAATCTGCAGTCTTTACTGTTTTCTCAGGAAAAATCCCTCTTGCCATCAATGGGAGTTTTGTCTAGGCAGGGACTTCTGTAGCAACACTATCACAGAGTAATAGCAATTTAGTTAGATTGTAATACTGTATCTTTAGGGCAGGGACTGTCTCTCATTATGTGCATGTACAGTAACTAGCACAGTGGGGCTCTGATCTTATTTGGGACCTGTAGAAGCGAGCAGAATATAAATAACAAAACTAAGGTCAAATCTCTGTAATCCCAATAGATATGTCCAGGTATACACCCGCATGCATGCGTGTATTCACCATCAGTGCTTACATAAATTAGAGATTATGCTTATTTTATCCTCACAATTTCAGCATGGTTTGCACACTGCAGCCATATTATAGATTTCTGGGGTGTCTCCTATGTTCTAGGCTTATCTGTTTGATACTCGTATATACTATTCAAGTGTAGGATTGCATATGACCAGTTTGTTGAATTTCATTTCCGCCTAATTAGATTTAGATTAAAATACAAAATGAAATAAGTGATATCACTGCAACAACAGAGTGGTAACATTAATGAAAGTAGCTACAAATAAAATCTGTGTAAAATTAAGTAAAAATCAAATAAGTGTAAAACTAAAATCACTTGAGGCATATAACAAAGTGCAGTGTCATTGTGCCAGACCTCAGTCTGTTACATAAATGAGGATTTAAACAGCCACAAATCTCTGGCTTTGCTGGCATATCCCTCAATAGCAGGAGCTCCTGCCTACAGTTCAACCCTCGGAAACAAGTGGATTTTTATCATCTTGGGTAACGGTTATGTTGAACCTAGAAATATCTACTGGTGTTGTTACTCCATCCCTCCAGTAGGGGTCAGATGATATATTTCACATTACAGGTTTCACGGCAATAGCCAGAACAATAGAACAAACATGAACCTTAGCTGAATTTTAGTTTTTCTACATTGCATTTTTTTAGTCATATTTAATAGCACTTTACACACATGCACTTGACGCTTAATAATAAATGAAGCCCCATAACATTTAAATGCAAAAATTAAATTCATAACTATTCAGTTCATTCAATATTTATAAATAGGTTGGTCCAAGCATTGAGGGTATGGTTTAGGGGAAAACTGTAAATTGGCCCCAGATAAACTTGTCCGTCTCCAATTTCTATTGCTTTTTTTAAAATCTCTTTCACCATCACAGAATAGTCCTACAAAATTTAATATAAAATTATCACTTTTCTATCAGTCTTTTGAACCACTCTTTAGAATTTATTATAAAATTATATCCCAATTCCAGAATTTCATAGAACATTAAAAAATTAGGGAAAATATCATTATCTGTTTAACTGTATATGGGTTTTTTTTTTGAGTAAATGTCTATACAACCTTAATGGCTTAATTTCATTTATCTATTACATTTTACAGGACTTTGCCTTAAAGATACATTGACTAATAGAGTGAAAAATTAGTTATGAAAATCAAGAAAGAAGGATTAAGTTGTGAAATACAGGCCACATATTATCTAGGGGCCAACACAACTTCCTAGGTCTGTATTTAGATCAAATTGTGGTTTTGGCCTCAAAAGCTCCCAAGAGGAATCTACAATTTAGCTGCTTTAAAGCATAGATTCAAGAGCCAAACAATTAAATTCAGCTCTGCTCTCCTGGGCTCAAAATCCAGGTTTTGGCAACAGCATCTCCATCCCTGATTAGTGCCGTGTGTGAATCCTCTGCACTCCTTGCCAGTGCTCACCCTGACACTACATTGACTCAGCTAAGTATGTTCAATGAGAATATTACCATACGTGCACAGGGTGAGCTCAAACATCAACAGCCCTTCAAGGAAAAACACACATGTTGATGGCTTGGCACTGCCCATTCCCCACTCTTATTTCTACATGTCCCAGCTCTGAATAAAGATGTTATGGGCTGTGTGTTATTACTGTGTGAAATCCCTGACATTCACAGTAAGAGGAAAGCAGGGCTGGCTCGAGGTTTTTTGCCGCCCCAAGCAAAACAATTTTTGGCCGCCCCACCTTTTCCCCCCCGCACCCTCCTACCCCCAGCCCTGCCCAAACTCCACCCCTTCCCCACCCCATTCCAACCCCTTTCCCAAATCCCCGGCACCGCTTCCTACCCCAGGTGCGCCAAATTTCCCCTCCTAGGCTTGCCGCATGAAGCAGCTGTTTTGTGGCACACTCAGGTAAGCAGGTGGAGGCAAGCTGGGGTGGGGGGAGGTGTAGGGAGCTGCCAGTGGGTGCAGAGCACCCACCAATTTTTTTCCATGGGTGCTCCAGCCCCAGAGCATCCATGGACTCAGTGCCAGCGCTGGAAAATCCACACCCTTCAGTGATGCAATACCGACTGCACTCCTGGGGAGACAGCACTATGTCAACAGGAGGCCTCTCAGGGAGGTGGTGTTCCTATGCCAATGGGAGAAGCTCTAAGTGCTCTAAGTCAGGGGTTCTCAAACCACTGCCCAGGGTGGTGTGGTTTGTCCTTCGGCTCCGGGCCCCAGCAAGTCTAATGTCAGCCCTGGTGACCCCATTAAAACAGGGTCCCAGTCCCAACCCACTTTGGGGTCCCATCCCAGAGTTTCAGAACCACTGCTCTAAGTGCTACCGTGGCACAACTGAATCAATGCAGTTGCACTGCTGCAGCATGTGTAGACAAGCCCTCATGAGTCTCCTTCCTTAGCTCTATCCACAGAACATGCACCACAGGAGAAGATTAAGGCAGGATCTTTGCTATGGAGTCCTGCTTTAGCAATGACTCACTGCACAGCAGGCAGCACAGCTGCATCCTGCTGACTGGCCCCTTGCTGCCAGAGGACTCAGGGAAGTTTACTACTTTCTTCTCAGTTGTCCTATGACCACAGGAGAGGCAGGCAATATCTGAGTCACATGACTCCAACTCAGCCCGATGGCTATCCTAACAGTGCTGCCACTGCTCGCAATTTTATCGCAAGTCTGACAATAAGGGATGCTTTCCCCAAAGCCTCAGCTCCTGCAGTCATAATAATTCAAGAATCCCTGTTTTTTTGAGGGGCATTTACAGTAATTTTCTAGCCCTCATAGCTGTAGAGAAAAACCTTGAAAATGTGATGCACCCCAGTGTTCCAATATCAAAAGGGAAATTTTAAAAAAGAACCCCCAAAAAACTAGTTTTGTTCAAATATTGTGAATCAGGCTATAAAAAATTATGAGGTTTGGAAGTTTGGGGTTGGGGATATTGTGTCTATGATAGGAAAGAATTTCAGGGGAGGAGGAAAATATCTAATGATCATAGGCTGTGTGTGATCCTGTCCTACCCCCTCTACTAAAAATCACCCAGCATTTTCTACAAATATACTTCACTTCCTGTTCTCACCAACTGCACAGCGATGCCATCACTGTCACATAACAGCCCATTCTCTTGCCTTTCAGGGGTGGCTCAAATGATGCTTACACATGTCCATCATTTAACGTGCTCTGGATTCGAGAGATGAAAGATTCTAGAAGTGCAACTGATATTATTCAATTATTATTATTATTATAGAAATGAACCCAGGAAGAAAATGGAAATAGCCCACTTGGTCTAAAAAGGATGCCAAACATATCCTAAGAGATCAACATTATTTTCCAAGCAGCCCAAAACATGCTCGGCCCCAAGGGGGAAGATTCTCAAAGGCACAAAGGGCAGTTGACCCTCTAACTCCTGTTGAAAGTCAACTCCTAGCTGTGCCTTTGAAATTTCCCCCTCATCACTGCTCAGCTGACACCATTATTTAGAAATTATCCAATGTCTTCCCAGAGAGAAATAAAGAGTAACTGCTTTCTTCACATCTTCAACAGTTACCGGACTGCACTTGGAAAATTAAAAACAAAAATATAACGGAGTGGAAAAACTGAATGAGCACAGAGCCACTAAACACACAATTCATACTCTTATGATGTGGGCACATCTTGAGATAGTTTAGGCTTGTGAGTATCCAGTGCTCATGCTAATCAAGTCATGTGTTATTGCTCTACTCTTCATGTCACATAGAGCCTGATCCAAAGCTCACTGAGGACTCCAATTGTCTCTGATGGGCTTTGGAGTGGGCATTTGCATTCCATCTTCAGGAGTTAGAATTGTGTCCATCAGAACACAGTACCAGGAAAGAAAAAAAATCTACTCTTACAATTCTGTAACTTCTAGTTCACAGTAAAGACATTTCCCAGGTAGGGAGTCCCTCTGATCCATAAAAGACAGTCTTTGGGTCTCTACTGAAGTGGTTATGCAAGCAATGCACCATCTGATTTCATAGTGTACCTTAGCTAGATCAGTAGACCTGATGCGGTCTTAGATTGCATTGCTCTGTTCCATTCTGGCCCCACAATGCATCATTTTATTGCTTCTGTGTTTCCCATCAATTAAACTGCTAAATTCATTTATTTTGTCGTAATTATGAACCAAATCACAAACAATGGTGCAAACCCCAGACTCATACAGAACTGCAAACAATATGCTGTCATGACTCAGGTCAGCTGCCATCAATGTTACTGTTATCTTCTCCAACTTGCAAAGCTGATTTAACTCTAATATAATAGCCTTTTTACCCTTCACAACAATTACTGGTAGCTTGGAGGTCTATTGAAATGCAAATAGTATATAGAGAGGTTATTGGGGAACCTGACTGTGGCAATACAAATGTTCTCTGTTTAGTTTCAGTCAGTGTGAACTGAAGTGGGATTGTTGTCGTGAGACATTTTTTTCTTCTTTTTTCCATAAAAGGGAGAGATGAAAGAAAATGAGGCAGAGATTCAGGGCATATGTGGCTCTATGCAGCAGCTGAATTGTATCTTCTTTACAGTGGCTACTCTGTATTCTGTGGTTTCCTTCCTACTTCCTTCTTTCTGCACATTAGCGTCACTGTGATTCTTTCCACCTCGGCTACAGCAGTAGAGAAGAATCTGCAACTGCAACAGTCAGAATGCATGTTCCACTACATCGCATTTACTTAATGAAACATACACTTGGGTACAGCTGCCTAGGCAGCATTTCTTGAGAATGTTTTTTCCGTGTGAGTTTAGTGCTCATAAGAGGTGCTGCTTTGACAGTCACAGAACCTGCAACTTCTCTAGACTAAGGACAGTGGTAGAGCAAGATTCCCCCTGCAGCCCAGCAACACCTCTAGATCCACTTTTACAGTGGAATGTAGAGCGCCTTTTCATTCAAACCAGTTTCATTCATTCAGCTCTACACACGCTATGCTACAACACCAGTAAAGACGACACTCATTGTAGAAGTGAATCTACAACAAAGCTTGTGAACATTATCCACCTTTAAATCCTTCCTCAAAACTCTCCTTTGCTGATGCCTTCAAAATACTTGCCAATGGGTTAGGCTGTTGGTGTGCCGACCCCACTACCTAGCATGCAGACCTGTACTGTCTCATTGTTTCATGTTGGCTCATATTGGATTTAGATTGTAAGCTTCCTGGAAAAAGGACTGGGTTTTTTGTTCTATATTTGTACAGCTCCTAACACAGTGGGGTCCTGCTCAATGTTCCCTCTAATTTTTGATAGGCCGTGTGCGCAAAAGAATTCTTCTGCGCAAAAGAATTCTTCTGTGCAAATGTTTGTGCTTCTGTGCAAATGTTTGTGCGTGCGGTGTTTCACCGTGTGTGGGGGGTTTAGGATCTGTGTGCACGTGCAACATGTGCACAGCTTAGAGGGAACAGTGGTCCTGCTTCATGATTAGGCTCCCCTAGAGATCGTGCAGTACAAATGCACCCAAAGCCAAGGAACTCATAATAAAGGTTGAAGTTCCAACACAATTGAAATTGCCCCTTTGTGGCTGCACTATGCTACATATTAAAAGTGCGTCAGGATTTTTATGCTCCATTAACATCCCACTCAAATGCCAGCTGAAGCCATGTGACTGGCCTTTAAATGAAAGAGAGATTTTGTGCCCAGAACAATTATTTAAATATGTTCCTGGACTGCACACTCAAGCAAACCCAAAAGCTGCAGAACACACAACATAGAGTCTGTGACAGACAGTATGAATGCACTGACTGCTGTGCAAAGAACAGCAAACCATCAAGACAGCTCTGGCTTCCCAAAGAGCTGATCTCTGCACTGAGGGATTATAACAGTTATTTTTAATCTTTTTACCACAATTAAACAAATTCAACTAAATAGCACAGAATGATAGACTTTCATGATCGATTTTCATTTCTTGTTTTCAGTTTTCATGTTGTGTTTATTTTGACAGTTCCAATACCTAGAACTCATTATATCATCTATCATCAAATACACTGGGCAAGTGTAGAGAATGTGGCAGTAATTACCCCCTCAAATGATCACAGCACTCTGCAAGAGAAGTCTTGACATGCACCCACATTCCAATCCTCTACCCCAGATAAGCATCAGCAATAGGTCATGCAGAGGGGCTGCGTGTAGTGGGCAGAGGGGGCCAGAAAGCATACATGAGTTAACATGCAGACCATGCACAGTGACTTTTAGGCTTCTCCTTGTACTTCCTTCTATAGCTTCTGTGCAGCTTCTTTATGAGGGTTGCAAAGGGACAAGATTTCAGATAGCTGATTTTTGCATTGCACTCCTACTGCTGGCCTTTGTTTTAAAATTAGAATGAGACCAAACTTCCTGCTCTACCGTTGCTACTGATATAAGTACAGCAGCCCATTCTACCATTATTCTTATTCTGAATAGGGAAGGGAGAGTGGGCTCTTTATTTTCTTTGGCCTGGTTATGGTATGGATCTGCTTTGATGAAGTCAGTAGCGTTCATACAAGTTTCATTGGGTGGACAGTGGGGACTTTTGGACTTATCCTTGAAAATCCTGAGCCTCATTCCATTAAATTCATATTTTGGGATTGATGATCAATATGTTCTGCATTCCCCAGGTCCCCGAAACAAAACAAAGCTGGACTCTATTTGTGTTTGGATTCAAAAACCAAATCTGGGCATGGATCAGGAGAAAGTGTGTGGGGAGGTGGGGTGGATTTTTTTGGTCAGAAGTTTGTTCCTCATTTTCACTTCCTCAAACAGGTGTAGTCCCATCTATCCGAAAACTATATGAGATGAGGAGCCTGCTTGTCAGATGTGGGTACCTAATTAGGGTACAAATTAACGGGTGCAAAAGTACACCTTGTAGGCACCTGCTCTAAGGAGGCTACAGGATCACAAAAGCTGCCTCCTTCCTTTGTGCCATCCTGCATCTTCCAGGATTTATTTTCTATCTTTATCTATCATCTGCCCCCGAGAGCTCCAGTCACACGCGCTGCTCATGCTCACCCCCCGGGGACCGGCCGGGTGGACAGTCGCCTCCCCCCCTCCCCCCGATCCGCCCCGGCTCCGGCGCCTTGCGCGGGGCCCCTGCCCCATTCCCCCATCCGGATCCGGCCCTTTTGGGGATCCCCTGTGCTGAGCCTCCTCAGCGACAGCCCCTCGCCCCTCCCCCCGGTCCTGGATTCCCCCAGCCCCTCCCCCAACCCTCCCTTCTCTCTCACCCCCTCCCCCTCCGGGCTGGCCCCGCTCCTCGCGCGCCGCCTCCCTTCCCGCCCTCCCCCGGCAGAGGCTGCGCCGCCCCGGCCGCTCGCGCCCCCGCCGGCCCCTCGCCTTGACGGCAGCCGCCTGGCCGGGTGGCTGAGAGGAGCCCTGCAGCCGCAGCCGCGCCGGGGTCCCGCCGCCTTCCTGCCCGCCTCAGCCATGGCCATGGCCGGCCGCTCCCTCCTGCTGCTGGCCGCCGCCCTCGCCGCTCTGCTCGGGAGAGGTAAGCGCGGGGCGCCGCCGCCGCCACGGAGCCTGCTTTGTGGCGGCCCGGGTTCTGCTCCCGCCCTGGGGCCGCGCGAGCCCCCCCCCCCCCGGCACAATAACGGCCGCTGAAGCCGGCCGGGCCCAGCTCGTGACAGGATTCGAACGGGGGGAGAAACCGTCGCCGCCCCGCGAGGACAATGCGGGTCCCGGCTCCGGGGCGGGCGCCGTTGGCTCCGGCTCGCACAATGGAGCCCGCGCGGGCCCGCACCCCCCCGCCCCAGTCAGCCAGAACAATGCCAGCCGCCCGCACTCGCCATCCGCAGCGTCCCGTGCCCGCGGCGCCTGGCCCGCTGGGGCCCCACTGGACCGAGGGGGGAAATGAGACCCCTCCAGCGCGGTCCTCCTGCAGCTCATGATCTACTACAGCTGGATGCCATAGACCTATACAAAGGAGATCATGCATAGGTCTATGTATGCTCCTATCATGCATAGGTCTATGTATGCTCCTATCATGCATAGGTCTATGGCATCCAGCTGTAGTAGATCATGAGCTTTCTGAGCTTCCCTGGGTCTTCACCCACGGCAGCTCATGATCCCTAACATCTGTTAGTCTATAAGGTGCTACAAGACTCTTTGTCCCATTTCCAGCTCCAGCCCAACACAGCCACCCCTCTGATGCTCAACCAATGTAATAAGCCCTACCAACAAAATCACCACTACTGTGTTATCCCTCCTCCCTTCTTTTGTTTAGAAATCTGTTCTCAACCCAAAAGTTCAGAGCGCTGCACTGAATATTTTTTTTAAATTTTCCATTAAACAATACTGTTGTAGGTGCTTTACAACCTTTTAACAGTTTTATTCAACAGCTAGAGATGAAAATTGGAGTGGAACAGCTTCTGGGCAGGTACTGAAGTATCAGCTTAATCAATGCCATTATATACAGTAGCCAACAGCGCTGTACACACTTGAAAGGTATTCATATTTGAAAAGTAGGATTATAAAAAATAAGTCCTGTGTTTAAATTTAAATAAAAATGTTCTCAGTGAGGGGTTGTTGTAAACAGAAATGTGATGCTAAATGTATTAAACTTCATAGGAGCAGATGCCTAAAATATGTACCAGAACAAAGAGGATTGGGACAGTAAGAAAATGACCTCAAACTTTTGTCCAGACTCTAGCTTACTGTGTTCTTGGGAATTTAGGAACATCTACAAACATGATCCACATTTCTTGAGACAAATGAATGAAAGCAACTATTTTATTCTCTGCCGTTTCTGCATGACAATTGCCTGACCTCAGAGTTTGCCCCAATGAACAATGGCGGAGGTGGATGGGGACTAGGGAAAAAAGCTTCTCTAAGAGGAATCAAAATCACACTGTAATTTATCACCATTTGCAACTTGTGTTGTCAAAATCAGACTAGAACAATATATTTAGCAAACATGTAAATGAACATGGAAAAATCTGTTAAAACCACCATTGTTATTGGATAGCATGCACCTGCCAAACTCACACAGGAGTGATAGCATATTTAACATCACAACTCAGTAAATCAACCTAAAAAAACCCACTCTTAATAGAGCACAATGCTACCATCATCAGTCTGGGGTTTAATCTCCATTTACCTTAGGTACCCAGCTGCCCGCTATAGCTGGCTTCAATTTTTTTTTTTTAAATAAAAAGAAAGGACTATTGTATGAAGTTGCTGCTACTTCACTCCCCGTACATCTCTACCTTTTAAACTGGACAGCATTAGTTTAATTTGGCAGACACCTGGCGTACTAATGTAAAATCTATGCTGTAAGAAAATGTAGAGAGAAACTAGTAGTGGTAAGCACCACTTTAAAAGGATCTCAATCCTTGGAACTTTAGATTCAAAACCCTGCACAACTGATTTGGCCCTTGATTGTTCTAAGGTAGATAAATTGTATAACATCCAATTATTTTCTGAGGAGGGCTGAGATTAAAACCGGAGCTGCTTTCTGCTCTACACTAAATAGGTTTCCCTTGTTGGGCAGTGTCATTGGGCAAAATTTCCCCTCATTCCACAGCTGTGCAGTTTTCTAAAGTCATCTGGCTGCTGCCCTCTGCTACAGAGGCAGTTGCTTTTCAGTGGTGCTCTGTACATAAAGGATAACATTTTCCCAAAAGTGACTTAGGAGCCTAAGACTCATGGAAATTCAGTGACTTTACATACTATCAGAAAATTCTCAAAAGTATGTCAGTGTTTTGGCATCTTCAAGGATGTGATGCAGGAACACGATGTATGTTAAAAATCTTTTGTATTACTGTAGTAGCACCTAGGAGCTCTAGGCAGTATTCTGTTTACCTTTCTTCTTGGGTTGTCTACCACCATTTTGGTTTCGAGCCTTCCTCCTGAGTCCATCACACAGATCAGTACTTCAGCCACTTCCAACATCACACCCAACAGAAAGTCATTGAGGAGAACACAAGAGTATAGGAAAACTCAAAAATCAGGCTTGAAAACCAAGTGACTTCACGTCACCTAGTTCTACAGTAGTCCTTTCTGCTGAGTATGTCTTTTGTAGTTCTGTTTTCAGCTTTATTAGGTACTTGTCTTGCAAATAATGCCGCAGTCATAGCTTTCTGTGAATAAAGTGATGCATTTGTTTATTTACTCAGTGTATGGATAATTCAAATATCTAATCTTACTCTCACAATCCTTCTTAGCCATCTAAACACTATAAGCAAAATGTCCCTCTTAAAGAGATGCTGTCAGGTTAACAGTTTTTAAAAAGCTACACATCCTTACTTGTGCTGTTAAAACATCTTACTATTCAAATGGGAAGAACTCTAATGATTTACCAGCACTTATGCACCTTGTGCTTTTTTCCTGTATGGACAAAGAAATTAGACTAGCCTGTTTAATTTCTTGGCTCCCCTACCCCAATACAATGCTGCAATAGTTGGATTTCAAGAGTGGCAAGAGAATATTTAGATCAAAACACCTTTCACTGAAATTGTCAAATGTTGTTGGAACAGTGGTTTTAAACTTTAACTTGGGTTCTAATTCACCCAATAATGTCTTATTGAATTGTCTTTCAGTAGTCAACACAAAGTACAGTTACAAAGTAGTCTTGCCAGATTATTATATGCTTAAACTGGAAAAAAAAAAAAAGCTTAACTAATCAATATCAATTTATATTTTCATAGTTGTGGGAAATTATGGGGTGGGAAAACAAGAAAGGGGCCCAGCAATTATTTAATGGCAGATGTTGACTCAACATTAAAGCTATACAACACAAATTGTCAACTTCCCATATCAAAAATCTATAAAGTAAATATTCTTAAATCAAACTAAATTCTCAAGCAGCATTTTTTATTTTGATTATCTGTAAATTTCGCTCATCAGTGGAAATATTTTTGGTTGGTTGGTTTGTGTATGGTGAAAACAATATTTACCAATAAAAATCTGATCCTTCCAAATCAATTTATAAACCCTGATCTTGCAGATTTATCCACACAAAGCCCCACTGACTTCAAACCCCTGCGGAACTAGTTGCAGGGTCATGGCCAGAGTTTGTCCCATATAGTCTCATTCCTTCTGATGAGTCACTTAAAAGGCAAGACCTTTTGACATCAATAGAGTCCTTGTGCAGCAGAGTCTTTTTAGAGATTAGTCTCTTTCCTAACACTTAAGAAAAAGGATAAATGTCCTACTTGTTCATAGGAGATGCATGTCATCTTGATGTATACCTTGCAGGTATTGAGAACACCTTTGTGGGATAATTTACTGAGAATACCTTCCCCAGCCAAAGCCACAAACAGACTCAGGATGAGACTCCTCCTCTCCCATTCATGCTTGCATTAAATAAACACTAAAATATATCGGGGGGGAAGTGTTCTGGGGGAAAAAAAATTGGTCAGGTATTACACAGGTGGTCAGATTAGGTAATCACTATGATCCCTTCTGGTCTTGGAATCTGTGGAGCATTTCTTAAAAACAGGAGGGTTTGTTTGTTTTTAAAGTTGAGTGCCTTGTAAATGCAAAGCATTCCCAAAGTGTAGTATGGGGCACAACTGGCAGAGAGAGTATCAGGCCAGAAAAGTGCCAGGCAGGGAAATCGTATATTTCTTCTACCCCTTAATAGCTTGATTAAGGAAGCTGCAGGCAGTGTAAAAATCAGCTCAGTGGTATCTACTGTCTCACATTGTAAAAATACAAACTCCAAGCCACAAAATTACAAATGAAGCAGCATGCCATAGTTTCCATCCCAAGGAAGCCACATTTTAATATCAGTCCCACACATCTATGGTCTCTAACTGCAGCCTTGGCTGTGCATTACAGACACTCCCCGAGTTACGCAAATCCAAGTTATGCAATTTTGAGTTTACGGAATAAGTTCCATAAACTAGAAATAGCAGGATTTTTTTTGTTTTTGTAATGGTTGGAGATGTGTTTCCAACTTACACAAAATCCAAGTTACGCAAGGTGTTCCGGAACAGAACACTTGCAGAACTCCGGGAGTGACTGTATACAATTCAGCCTCAGATCAGTTGCATTGGCTAGTCAGTACACCCATGATTTTCAAATGTCAGAAAAATCAGCAAATCTCATTTCATTCACCTGGGCTAAGCACAAAGTTTGTCCCGGGTTGCTGGATAATAAGGATTTCTCGACATTCACACGGATAGAGTGAGACATTCCTCACCCCTGACTGACTCTCTCTGCTCTGACCGCACCAGTATAGCGGTATATAAACTGGCTGATGTGTGTTAATAAGGGGGTATGTGGACACCCAGCAGTTCTGAATCATGAGTTTGTCTTAGTGAACTGTCAGTTTGTTTTTAAAAGAACCCCATTAAGCAGGTTAGGCCTATGCTTTGGATTTTGTAGCCAAATATTTCCCTGGAATATTTAGTCTCAGCCCATGCTGGGCTATATTCCTCACATCCTTCCCTGCTCCAGTATGGAATTCTTCACCTCTCCTGGGCTGCTTCATCTGGAATACCCAGCCTCCTGGTTTAGGACCATCTATCTCCCTGTGGTGGTATTGAGAGACTGAGCACACTTGGCACTTCTGTAAGGCCCAAGTATCCATGATGCTGTCACCTGACTGTCCTTAATCAGGCTGGAAAGCAGCTAATTAATTATGGCAAAGGTCCCATCATCCTTTAAAAGTGCCGGTCACTCTGTGATAGTTGCCTATACCTTACTGGGTGATGTCTCCTGGACCACCTCTCTTCCCAAGTGTGAACCTAATATGGCAGTAGCAATTACTATAATTACTACCATAGGAAAGTCATATTAGGGAAGTAATTAGCTAGTTATAACTGTTGCACAGATGGCTCCCATCACTCTAGGCAGCAACTCGTTATGCTCTCTTATACAGCATGGGCTTCTTAGGAAGGCAGAGGAAGAGAGGAGCCAGCCTACTTTCAGATGCTTTTATGGGTGTCCAGGCTCTTTTTTGCCATGAACAGAAGGAGAAGCAGCTACAAGCAAGGGTAGAGCCGCACAGAATGACCTGCCAGAGCTACACAGTTTACCTTCAAGATTCAGAGATTCCAAGACCAGAAGGGACCATTGATCACCTAGTCTGACCTTCCTGTATGACACAGGCCATAGAACTTGCCTAAAATAATTCCTAGAGCAGATCTGATGGAAAAACATCAAGTCTGGCTTTCAAAAATGGTCAGTGATGGAGAGTCCACCAAAACCCTTGATAAATTGTTCCATTTGGTACTCACTGCAGTCTGATACTCACTGTGCTAGTGGGTATCAGACTGCAGTGACCAGAAAGTGAAATAGACTAGAAGTTGAAACCAGCATGGATAATTTTGCTTTCATTGTCAAAGCGGAGTGAAGTGCAACAAGTAAATTAATTCAGAATGCAGTTTAATATTTCATTAAAGTCCTTCAGTTTTAATAAATGTTAACAAATTAACCATGTAATTGGTTAGTGTCATTAGTGATTAGAGATCTTACTTTTAGATTTTTTTTACCTTGACAGTGTCTAATTTATGATAGAGTAGGAGAAAAAAGCAAATTCTCTCTTTCAGCAGTCTCATCTGTGGCCAAATGCACACTAGTCAGTGCACTGCAACACAATAATCCCAGAATAGTGGAAATAGGATTGAAATTGACAGTTTTGAACAGTCATTTCTTTTGCTCCTCTAGCCAATATTGACACTTGGAAATGGCATTTAAACTAATTTTGTGGTAGAAATGGTACTAAAGGGTAGTAGTTATTCTATATCTGTGGCAACAGATTTTGCCCCAAAGCACGTTAAAAAAAAACATCAAGCCACTGATCTCCAATGCTGCCTAGAATAAAGTTTTAGCATTGCTAGGTTTAAAATAGAAATATGTTTCTCCTGAAAAATATATCCTGAAGGTATGATTTGCCAGAAAAAAATTGATTATATACTGCTTCCGAAGCCACTTTAACAACAAACTAGGTTTGATAAACTAGTTAATAACTTTGTAGGTTCTCTTTTGTCATCCATTTTGTCCACTGGTGTAATTCACAAGCCAGTGAGAGAAATTGATTAGAATGAAATTAGCGAAGATGAATGTTACATATCAAAAAGCAAACGTGACAAGACTTCTCTTCAAAGAGAATTTTCAAGTTGGTGAGCCAGACATTACTTAGCTGTGTCTTAGGTTGTGAGTGCAAGAATGTGTGTTACTGAGTGCCTCTCTGCTCCACTCTTAGAAGCACCATTGTGTGTTGACCAAAAGGTAGTCAAATTCATCTTTGATTCATCTGCATTGAATTCAGAGGTTACACCAGGATCAGATTTGATCCAGACTTCCTGTCACTGCACAGACTGCAGCTGCCTATTGGATAAAGCTTGGGGTTGTGCACTCTTACAATATGGTCACTTCCCCAGGAGACTTCAGAATGTGCAAAGGAAATTCTTGGAAGTAAATGAACAGGCTCTGCCCGGCCTAGAGGCAGTGTTGTATGCTGCTATGCAGGGCATGGAGTCTCATCCCATTTCTTTACTTGCAGAGCTGCAGGATCAAGTACTGTAGTTCAGTAAGTGCAGAATTTTCTTCTTTTGGGAGATAGGGAATTGCACCACAGAACAGCTACCTCCCCACCCTGCTCTGAGTGGAGTCCTTGGTCTCAAGATCATGGCATGGAGTCTCAGATTTTGATGACAGGAATCTGCAAGATTTTGGAAGAAACTTGGAGGACCCAGACAATGGGAGGAAAAGTGGGTGTACTGTTCTCAAACCTCAGCACGAGGTGGAGTGTGCAGCTGGAACTGAGGGCATGGATACACTGGAAATTTCAAAGTGCTATTGTGGGAATGCTCCCGTAGCAGCGCTTTTAAGCGTGAGTGTGGTCACGCATGAGCGCTGGGACAGAGCTCTCCCAGCACTCCTGGTAATCCACCTCCACAAGGGGATTAGCTCGGAGCTCTGGGCGTGTGGCTCCCAGGCCTCGGAGCCTGTCTACACCAGCGCTTTAAAGCACTAAGACTTGCTCTGCTCAGGGGGCTGATTTTTCACCCCCAAGTCAGCAAGTTACAGTGCTATACAATGTAAGTGTAGCCAAGCCCTCAGACTAGGCTTATAGAATGAGGTGCTGATTTAAAAAAAAAAAATACTGCTCAGCATTTTTCAAGCTCTTTGAAATGCTTTTCTGCTTATGCTCAAAGAAATCTGGATGAAAGTGCCCGAGTTGGGAGATCTTATTGGAAAACTGCTTCAAAAAGGATGCACGCAGAGTGATAAACCGTTCAGTGCTAATTGCAGCCCTGAATCTGGGAAAGTGGGAAAACAAAAGCCAAAAAGGTTACCAAGCTAAGCTGTAGCCAAGTAAGAGGATACTTACAAAGTGATACTAGAAGCCTTCGTATTAAGCTTGGCAGAATTGGATTTTTTAAAAAAATAATTTCAGTGGAGAATATCAATGTAGCCTTTTTTGCTATGCTCATAATTAGGGAGGATCAGATAATTAATGACAGATTCCAAAATTAAAGCTTTATAACCATTAACACATTGTCAACAATCACACATCAAACTATAAAGTAAATAGCCTTAAATCAATTCAGTTCTCAAGCAACATTGTTCTTACTTTGCCTATCTGTCAATTTTTATGATAATCAGTTGAATTTGTTTTTGGTCTGTGTCTGTATGTACAGTGAAATGGATGTTGATCTGACATTTACCCATAAAATTTCAATCCTTCCAAGCCTCATTGTTGCCCTAATAGGGGAATGTAGGCTGGACAAAGCTGAGGACCTAGAGAACTAGCAGATTCCAAAACTCTCACGACCACGGGGGAGAGGGGGAGCTGTACGTATGTCTAGCTGGTAGTGAGCCTCCCAAATCTGAGTGGACCAACTCTAGTGCAGTACAAGTATCAGTGTGGATGTTATGGCTGCAGTGACCATTGGGGCTCTCAAACCCACCCGACCCCTCAGTCTGAGCTCGGGTGATTAGCCAGAGTCAGCACTGGAGCCATAACATCCACATGGCTATTTTTAGTGTGCTAGCGGGCTTGAGCTAGTGTGAGTTTGTCTACCCAAGCTGGCAGGCTTGCTCCTAGCTGCAGTCACCCTAGATCAGGGGTGCGCCAACTACAGCCCATGGGCCACATCTGGCCCATGGGACTGTCCTGCCTGGCCCCTGAGCTCCCGACCGGTAAGGGTAGCGCCGGCCCCTTCCCTGTTGTCCCCCCTCCCCAGGAGCCACCCCACCATGCAGACAGCACTCTGGGGGTGGGGCTGCTGCTTCTGTGGGGCAGCGCAGCAGGCTCTGGTCAGACACGCTGCTCTGAGCAGCCTGTTAAAGGAGGTTGGGGAGTTGGATAAGGGGCAGACAGTCCCGGGGAGCAGTCAGGGGAACAGGGAATGGGCGGGGGGGGGGGGTGTTGGATAAGCATTGGAATCCCAGGGGGCCTGTCAGAGGGCAGGGTGGTGGATAGGGGTCCGGGCAGTTGGGGACAGGGAGCAGAGGGATTGGATAGGGTGTAGGGGTCGGCAGGGGGCACAGAGTGTGTGTGGGGGTGTTGGAAGGCTTGGGGATTCTGAGGGGGCAGTCAGGGGACAAGGAGCTGGGGGGGGGGGTTGGATGGAGTCCCAGGGAGGTGGTTAGGGGTGGGGGCAGTCGGGGACAAAGAGCGGGGGGGGGGGATTGGGGGTTTTGAGGGGGGCAGTCGGTGAATATGGGCCAGGGGCCAGGCTGTTTGGGGAGGCACAGCCCTCCATATAGTTTTGCAACCCTGATGTGACTCGGGCCACATAGTTTGCCCACCCCTGCCCTAGACATAGTTGGTAGCTCTACTGAACCCCACAAGCCAGGCAGACTTAATGAGCAGTGCAAAGCAACATAAAGCAGAACCAGGGATCTCTCAGATCTGGCCCAAGCATTTGGAGAGCAGGAGTCTGGGCTCCTCACTCTCTGCACCAAGACCACATCATTGTGCACAGGATTGGCAATTAGAAAGTTTAGCTGACTCACTTTATTTGCAGGGGACAGTTTTCCAAATAGTCTCTGGGAATTAGGTCTCCCACGTAAGGGACATGTGAAAACTGCTTTCCTAGTATTAATAGAATAGTCATAACCCGTGGTAGATAGCGTCTCCATCCCTAAAATGGAAAGACCAAGAACCATGTTTTGATGCAAGATCTAGCTATGGGTGGCCATCTTCGGACAAAAAGAACAGGAGTACTTGTGGCACCTTAGACACAAATTTATTTAACCATAAGCTTTCGTAGGCTCCAACTCACTTCATCAGATGCATAGAAATGAACATATAGTAGGAAGATATATACACACACACCCGGAACATGAAAAGGTGGGAGTTGCCATACTAATTCTAAGAGGCTATTTAATTAAGATGAGCTATTATCAGCAGGAGAAAAAAAAAGAAAAAAAAAAAAAGCTTTTGTAGTGATGATCAAGGTGGCCCATATCAGACAGTTGACAAGAAGATGTGAGGATATTTAACATGGGGAAATAGCCGTAATAGTGAGAAACTGACAGCATCATGGAGGAGGATGGTTTATTTCAGTTATATCCATCCAGGGTTAGGACTATTGTGGGTGCTGGACAAGCACATAGCAAGAGAATCCCTCCCCCAAGGAGTTTGCACTCTAAAACACCAAACCCAGAAAAAGTAGGGAAAGGAGGATACAAGAGCTAAGCAAAGGGAGAGAAGGCTGGTGCCAGTCTTTACTTTCATCTTCATCCTTGTGCGCCTTCCCCAAAGACATTCAACATACAGTGAAACCTCGATATAATGGACTAATTCGGGCGGGGGGGTGTCCGTTAAAACCGAAAGTCCGTTATTTAATAATTTTTTAAAATTATTAAATAACGGACTTTCGGGTGACAACGGACACCCCCTCGCCCGAATTACTCCGTTATATAGAGCCGTGAGACAGCCCGCCCACCCCCCGCCCGGCTCCCTGCTGCGGGGAGCCGGGCGGGGGGGGGTTGACAGCTCCCGCCGGGCTTCCCGCTGGGGGGAGCCGAGCGGGAGCTCTCAAACCCCCCGCCCGGCTTCCCGCTGCGGGGAGCCGAGCGGGGGCTCTCAAACGCCCCCCCCCCCCCCGCGCCCGGCTCCCCATTGCGGGGAGCCGGGCGGGGGGGTTGACAGCTCCCGCTCGGCTCCCCCCAGCGGGAAGCCCGGCGGGAGCTGTCAACCCCCCCCGCCCGGCTTCCCGCTGCGGGGAGCCGAGCGGGGGCTCTCAAACGCCCCCCCCCCAGCTCCCCGTTGCGGGGAGCCATTGCGGGGAGCCGGGCGGGGGGGTTGACAGCTCCCGCTGGGCTTCCCGCTGGGGGGAGCCGAGCGGGAGCTCTCAAACCCCCCGCCTGGCTTCCCGCTGCGGAGAGCCGAGCGGGGGCTCTCAAACGCCCCCCCCCCCGCCCGGCTCCCCGCTGTGGGGAGCCGGGCGGGAGCTGTCAACTCGGCTGCCCGGCTCCCCTCTGCAGGGAGCCGGGTGGGAGCTGTCAGCCCGCCCGCCCGGCTCCCCTCTGCGGGGAGCCAGGCAGCCGGGTTGACAGCTCCTGCCCGGCTCCCCGGGGCGGGAGCCGGGCCCCCGAATTATGGATTTCGGATGCATCGGAAATTTTGTCCGTTGCATCCGAAGTCCGTTAAATCGGGGTCCGTTAAATCGAGGGTTTACTGTATTAAATGTGCAGGAAAGGGACACAATCAGAATGCACAGAATGTAGGCATCTAGCCCTCTGGGCTTGTAGGTTAGCCACATGCACCCAAGGAATTCCTGCTGGATAGCAAAACGATGCTTTTTCAAAATTGAATCTTGGAAGGTTTTAAGTGTTTCTGTCCACAAGTTGCTAAATTGAACAGGGCTTGATCAAATGCTCTGATTTGACATATCCTTAATCAAAAAGCCCCCCCTCCCTTTAGTTATTGTTGAGGAAGCTTTTTCAAAACTAAAATCTTCTGGCTCTGCTGCTTTGGAGAGGCGAGGGAAAAGATTTTAAACAAGTGAGAGATTTTAGTTCCTTTAGAACAGAATAAAACTAACTCATACAACAGTAGTATGAGAGTAGTATCTTCAGCAATTAAGACTAGCCCCGTTTTTCTCAATGACCCAAAACAAAAGAAACCACTCTGTTCTTTTAGTACTTGCAAGCTTCACCTTATTGATTTACCCCATTTTTCTTTTACAGCATCTGTGTTGTCCTAGTATTCTGGAGTTGCCTTTTTTTCCCCAGACACTCCTCTTTCTCATGCGGGCTAAGGGAGAAGGACTGCAATTACTGATTTTACAGTATCCTATGTATGAACTAGTTTTGTTTAAGAATCTACAGTTTAACTTGAACTGTCAAGATATCAACTCCTATATGCTTTTTATTTTAGTAATATGAGTTTTTTTTTTTAAAAAAAAACACTTTTCATCCTGGGATCCACAAAGCTTTCCCAACTTTAATTAATACCCCATGGAGTAGGCCGATACTATCACCATAGCCATTGTAGAAGTGGGTCAGTTGAGGGACAGAAAAGGTTAAATGACTTGGTCTAAGTCACAGTGTGAGTGAGTAGCCAAACCAGAATGTAACCATGTTCTGCAGAAAGTCAGATGAGATGATTGTGATGGTCCCTTAAGCTCTATGTGCTTGCGAATAGAAGTCAGGAGTCTTGGTTTCCAGTTCCCTGCTCTAGCCATTTCTGCTTCTCCCATCCCCTGTGCCGCACCGTAATAAGATTCATTTTGCTGTTGATAACATGTTGCAACATTAATAGGAGCATATTTTGCACAATACCCTGGCCTCTATTTCCCCTCCCCTGTACTTCCATCTATTTCTCAACCCCACCAGTTGTACCTTTTTTTAACAGTTGACTCTTCAGGGTAGGGACTGCCTTGGTACATAGTATACCATCTAGCAGAATGGGTCTACTGGGATAGAAATCATAATCAACACCATAGAGCTTCTTTGAGGAATGCCTCTGAGAAGCTATTGGTTTGTATTGTACTGGTTTTTGGGAAAAGTAGCCCCTTCCTTGAAGCGCTTGGGTTGCTCAGATTGATCAGTTTCCTGTGTTGTGCCAGCTACTAAAGACCAGATTAGACCTGGGTTCTACCTGTCATGAGATATGATCAGATCTCTGCCCCTCCCAAATAAAGCAGGTTTGACCCTCTTGCAGGAGTAGAGCTGTCACCTCCCTAGACCTGCATGTTTGCAAGGAAGTCATTGTCTGTAGAAATCTCAACTCAAGCTGCTTCTGAGTGCTTTGGTTAAGTCAGAGGTGGGCAAACTACTGCCCACGGGCCACATCCGGCCCATTGGACTGTCCTGCCCGGCTCCGAGCTCCCACCCAGGGAGGCTAGCCCCTCGGCCCCTTCCCTGCCGTTCCCCCTTCCCCACGGCCATGCCACCGCGCAGGCAGCACTAAGGAGTGCGCAGCCCCACCACCCAGTGGGGCAGCATGTCTGGCTCTGGCTGGGCAGCTGCCAGTCCTGCTGCTCTGAGCAGCACGGTAAGGGGACCAGGAGGTGGGGGTGGGGTCATATAAGGGGCAGGGGATCCCAGGGGTCAGTTGTCAGGGGATGGGGAACAGGGAGCATTGGATAGGCACAGGAGTCCCAGGGGGCTTGTCAGGGGGTGGATAGGGGATGGGGCATTAAGGGGGCAGGAGCAGGGAGGGGTTGGGGTCCTGGGGGGGGGGCAGTTGGGATCGGGGATTGGATGGGTCATGGGGCGGGAAGTGGTGGATAGGGAGTGTGGTCCAGGCTGTTTGGGGAGGCACAGCCTTCTCTACCCAGCCCTCCATACAGTTTTGCAACCCTGATGTGGCCTTTGGGCCCAAAAGTTTGCCCATCCCTGGGTTAAGTGTTGATCTCCCAAATAACCAGCCACCTTATCTCTGTGTTTAGGCATCCTAGTTAGCTCTGAACTTACATCTCCTATTCAGAAAATGCAAGCTGTTGTGAGGGAAGCTATGTCAGACCCCATCTACCTTGTTTGGAATAAAAAGAAACCTTTTAGGGTCCCATTCTTTCATTAGTTACACACAGTGTTTATCAGAGGTTTGTATAATTTACACTGCGGAGACATCACACAGCTGTTGAGCAGTTCATGTGAAAGTGGCACTTGGTCCTTCACAAAATGCTGTGCATCTTGGAGACCTGACAGCCTTTGTGGAACATGCATTATGCAAGGCAAATGACAGATGGACCAGAAGGGTTGCATCTGCTAATTGGAGACATTTACAGGTATTCTCCCAAAAGGTAGGTCGATCATTGGAACAGCCATTACTGGAAGCAAGTCACCATTGTGCAATCATTGTGGTTAACACACCACATTGTGCAGTGCCTATAATCTGACCTTGTGTGTATGTGTAATAATTCTCTGAGCAGTGGAAATCTATGCGCCATGGTCATCTTGTTACCAAATACGACCTATGAGGAAAGGTGTGTTTAAAAAAAAAAAAAATGTTTAGCCTTAAGAAAAGAAGTGAGGGGGGGGGACAGGACACCTGATAACAGTCTTCAAATATATTAAGAACGGTTATAAAGAAGACTTATCAATTGTTCTCAGTGCCCACTGAAGCTAGGAAAGGAAGTAATGGGCATAATCTGCAGCAAGAGAGGTTTAGGATAGATATTAGGAAAAGCTTTCTAACTATAAGGTAGTTAAGCTCGGACTAGGCTTCCAGGGGAGGTTGTGGAATCCCCACCATTGGAGGTTTTTAAAAACAAGTTGGACAAACACTCGTCAGGGATGGTCTAGGGCTCAATGGTGTCCAATAGAAATTCGATGCTAGCCACACTGCTAGCCACACTTGTGGTTTTGAATGTTTCTTGTTAGCCACATATAAAAAAGCCACATGGATTAGCCACAATTCAATTAGCCATATGTGACTAGTGGTGAATGTATTGGACACTGCTGGTCTAGGTTTACTTAGTCCTGCCACAGTGCAGGGGGATGGACTTTGTGAAATCATACATTTCTAGGATTCATAGTCTGTACAGCTTTGCAGGATGCTCTTTTATTTCAAGTGACAGGGTGGGTTTTCCCTTCTCAGCCCTCGCAGCCAAAACCTTCAGGGTGCCACATGGCATCCATAGTACTTTAAAAAACCAATCTCTGCGTAGCTTCACAGAGTAGAGTGATACTGTGCTCTGAACTGGAAAACCAAAGAGGATGTATAAATGTTGGTGACATATGGTCAAACATGCTTTTCTGTCTGCTGTAAAGCTGACCCAAAAAAAATGGAAATTTCAGAAAAATTTTGCATTTCGGAAAAATATTTCATCCCAAGGGGCTTCATGAGGCTCTCTGCCTCTCCAGTCCCCACCAGAACATTGACATTTTTCAGCAAAACTGAAACTCTCTCAATAAGTTTTGGTTTTGTGAAAAGGGCATTTTTTTATCAAAAGAAAAAATTACCCCCCCCAAAACAAACAACAGCCTTTGACTAGCTCTAGTCCCCTATACCTTATATTATTTCTGCCATAAATAATTTACATACACCAAGTCAAGGCCTAAATGAGCATCAGCACATACAAAGCCACTAAGTGTATGAGAACTGTGGGATGTAGACTCAGGTAGCATGAAGGGACAGACTCAGGAGCAGTTAAGAATATAGGAAAAAACATACAATGTTGGAATGTTAAATCATTTCTGTTCCTCTGGGACTTAAGTTAGATTGTTATCAAGTTGTAAAAGAATCTAACTCCTGGCTGAAGTAAAAATCCCCACCATTAGAACAAGACTTTATCTAGGCTGGATAAAAATCTTTCTGGGCTGGTGTAAGCCTGTGCTAGGCTTCTAGGCTAAACTCTGTCTTCAAAAGCATGAGCAGATTTGTCTGAAGGAAGCACTAAGGCCAAACTAACTATTTCAGTCTGGGCCAGCTTGATACTCCCCACTAAATTCCAGCCAATCAGCCGTCACTCCCACCTATGGTCCATTCTATTGCACCCATTGTCAAGAGATGCAAACAAAGGCATGGTATCATTTGGATAATTATTTTTAACAAGATTGACCAGCATTAGCCAGCCCTGAAATTCATGGGAAGGACAGGCTCAACACAAAGTTTGGATCTACACTTTTAACCATTTATTTGGTCTTACAAAAATAAGATTGGTTTAAACTGTACACATTTAAAGAGACAGGATCTCCTTTTTGGGGGGAGAAAAGCTGAAGTCAATTGAGAGAATAAGTTGCATTTTTTCTACAAGAGGAAAGCACAGAGGAATGATCATTTGTTAGGGTTTTCATCTAAAGATTTTGTACAGTAGAGGGGCAGTTGACTTTGTACCTATTACCCTCTAGTAGCTGGCTCAGTAAGTGGATAAGGGATCTACTACTAATAGCAACTAGTAGAGTTCCCCTTTAGTTCAAATGGCAGGATTGTGTTCCAGCATTCTACTCCTGTGTGTGTGTGTGTAAGTAAAATTTATGTATTGGGAATTGTCTGTCAGAAGAACATGAACTAGTAACATTGTGCTGAACAGGTTGGTAAAGACGACTTCCATAGGAAAGTCAGGAAACATACTGGTGGATAAACAGTATTTTCTCAAACTGTGAAGAACTAGAGGAATTCTGGATTCTGAAGTGTTAACAACTGTAGCCAACAACATTGCTAGAAGCCTTTGACCCAAATGTGAGAAATGTTGTTTAAAAGCAAAATCTTGTCCTTCTATTCAAATTCTGCAATAGGAAAGTCAGCAGGACTTGTGGCTTTGAGGCTTTTCCCCCGAATCATGCTGTTGGCAGAGGTGTTAGCCTTCAAATCAGCAGATATCCAGATCCAAGGAGGGGGCACATGTGGATTCTGTCAATGTCTTACATTTCATTTGCACAGTAACTTAAACTTTATGCAATTCCCATTGACTTCCCTAGGAGCTGGTATGTGCCCAGCACTTGTGAAAAATCAGTTCACTTATACAGGCGCTTAAATCAAGATTTAGAAGTCTAACAACAACAAAACAAACAAACAAACAAAAAAAGCACACAGACACACACACCCCCCCAAACCCAGAACCCTAAAGGATTGGCATTAAACTGAGCTTGAGTAGCATTTACAAATAATTGGTAAAAATCTAGTCACAACAGTTTGCTTGCAGCATGTTCACAATCTGAAGTACAGTTAGTTGAAAATAAGGTCTGATGTTGTAATTTATGCAGCATTTTATATCATAATCAGGAGAAATAGCAGCTTTAGCAGTATCATTTCATCGGTGTAGTTTAAAATTAACCAAAGAGGTTAAGGGATAAAATGTCCCACTTCTCAGCTATACCAGCTGCCTCTCCGCTCACTGGTTCCCCCCCAAGTCCCAGCCAATTGAGAGATTTTGCAGCATGTCCTGGAGGCCAGTAGATCTGAGCTATTTCAGACCAATGAGGAGAGAGAAATCTAAAGTTCACTCACAGAGAACACCCTGCCATCAGTCTCTTCCCATCTATGGGGAAATCCAACCTGAACTCCTCCTGCCACAGCTTCAGCAGTATCTCACGGGGAAAGAGGCTGTGTCAATTAGGTGTTTAGTGCTTTATATTTCAAAGCCAGCATCTTAACGACCGGTTGTAACCAGCAGGCACCCAGGGCAGATCCTGGCACATTAGTGATATGTACCCACAAAGATGAAGTACTCTGCCCAACAAGTAGGAGGATGCACCCTGCACTAGTTTCAGTCTTCAAATGGATTTACAGTGATGCTGCAAGTAGCTTCCGGTGCACTAGTCTGTTCCCAACATGACAATGGCACCAAAGATTGACTTCAGAAGAATCAGTTGCAACCTCTTGGCTAAACACTGATTGGGGAGGGGGGGGATGCTGCATGCATCTGACAGTAGCCAGGGAATCACAGCAGACCCCTGCATAGCATATGTTAGTGGCAGACCACAGAACTATACCTTCAACCTTACAGGTCGATATATAACTCTTTTTCTATACCTCCTCAGATCTCCCCTTCCCCATCCATCAACTTCACCTAAATCTTAACTGGATTGAGGCACAATACTGACTTACTGCCTATCTGAAAAGCAGGAAGATAGGAACACTGCATTCCAAATGATGAGCCAGCATTTTCACTGTCATATACCCTATTTGCCTAGATCTTTATCTGCAAAGTAAAATCTCTTTGTTAGGAATCTGGTGATAAGCATTTAATCACGGAGTCCACTCACCACTATGACACCTTCTCCTGGCTATTCAGGGGATTAGCTCCCCGGTCCAATGCACTCCCTTCTGTTGCTTGTTCATGCACCTGCCACCTCATTTTCGCTCTGTTACTCAGAGTGCTCTTTCTTTGTGTCTTGGTCCTCCAGCCACTGTGTATTTTCCCCTTCCAGGGGTTAGCAGTCTTCTCCCTCACTGCCCTGACTATGCCTCTTCTCCCAGTGGCTGGGAGGGGAACCAGGCCTGACCTCTGGGTTCCAGCTTAGGGACCTTCTGATCAGCAGCCAAGTTCTTAAACATTGCTGCCATTTCCCTAAGCCTTTTGCTACACTTCTATTTAGGCATCCTTCCTTCCTACTCTAGTGTCCAGAGGCTTCCTCATTGCAGTCCCTTTTCTCCTGTCAGCTTCCTGGCTTTATACTGCCTCACCTGTTCCTTCTCAGCTGGGCTCCATCACCATCTAATTCCCCTCGGATGGGTCCTATCCACTTAATTGGCCCTTTTTCATCTCTGGGGAAGTGTGAGGTGAACACCCCTTCACACTCCTGCATTGTGTAACACCTCAGGCTGGACTCAGCAGTTCTGTGCTGGCTGAAAAGTGTGTGTGTGTGTCAACTTCTTATCTGTCTTATAAACTGTCCTCTGTGGTTAAAGGGTGTAAGTGTGTGTGACTCACAAGCCAGCACAATGCAGACCTGGTGGTGGGGTGAGACTTTGCAAGCCTCCTGTAGCACCCCCAGCTGACAGCTCTTCCAGCCACACTGTGGTCTGCCTTTTGCTATTCTACCTGGGTCACGTATAATCTCACCTTTTTCAGGGTAAATCCAACAAATAATAGTCCAACATTCCAGTGGACTCTCAGAGTCTGGACTCACTAGTCCTTACCCATAGCATCAGGGAGATTTTACTAGTCCTAATGCCTTGCTGAGGACATTTTCCCACAGTCCTCTATCAGATGATAGGGAAACCCAGGTCATTCCTCTCCACTGGGTTCCAGTCTGAGCATCCTTGAATAGGTAATCAGGGTCAGTGTACATGAGCCTCTGATTGCCTCCTTAGACTACTTCCTACCTCTCTCTATGTTGGGCCTTTGCCACATGTTCTCTCATCTATCAGCTCCTCTCTCTCTGTAAGCCTCTTCTATTGACTCAGCAGAATTTGTTAGCACTTTCTGGTATCCATCTGGTTCTGCTGTAGGAGAGTTTTCTCCACTCCTGGGCTGGCAGTCCCTGACTCAGCAGTTTTCCTGCTCCCTACAGGCCCTTTCACCAGCTCTCACAACCCTAGCTGAACTCACTTCCCACTGCTTTCCTTGGCTCTCAGGTGTAGATGTACCTTCCATCAGAGATGCTAGGTTTGCCATCAAGAAACTCAGTTCTCTGGCTCCAGCCAGGCCTCTTACTAAGTGGGAACTAGCTATCTTTCCTGCCTAGCCCCAGCTGAGTCCGGGTCAACCCTTTTATCTCCTCCCTCCAGGCTTGACAGGGACTGCAGCTGTAAGAGGAGTGAGGCTGATTGCACTCACAGGCTCTCATTGATCCCTTCAGGCCCAGTGTAGGGCTAGTACACCTCATCACAGTTGTTACAATCTGTTCAGGACGAGCAATAAGTAAGTCATTTTATAAGCCTGGACAGAATGTGTACAATATGTTTAAATGCCCACATTTTCAGTATTTCCAGTGGAGTCATGTTAAAAATCTCTTTCCTTTTTTAGAACTCTCCATCAAGAGATCTCAAACTGTCTCTTTAATGAATTAAGCCTCAGGCCTTCCCTGTGACGCAGGTGTTGCCATCTCCATTTTAAAGATGGGTAAATTACTGCTGCTATTATTTGTATGTTGCCAACAATGCTTTACAAACAGATACTAGGACAAGGTCCCTGTCTCTGAGTTTAGTTTGAAGGTTGCACACCAATTTGTGGCAGCATCAGAAATAAAACCTAGATCTCCTATTTCCTAATTCACTACTTTAGCCAGCAGACTCGGCTTCCTAAAAGAAAAACCAGGGCCTCATGAGCCTTTCAGAATCCTCTATTATCTAGAGGAAGCATGGTCTAGTGAATACGGGCCAGGGCTGGGCATATTCATGTATCTTCAGTTGATTTGAGCAAGTCACTTACCTTCCCTACGCCTCTCGCTCTGATCTGTCAAAATGGGGGTGATATTAATTACCCACCTTTACAAAGTGCTTTGAAAGCTATGGATGAGAAGTACTTTAAGTGCAAATTGTGTGTTACAAATTGTAATTATTTGTTTTCTCTTACATTTTTTTAGCAAGGAACCCCAAATAGGAGGACTCTGTCTTCGGCACCAGTGTCAATCTCACAAGCCCTCAGGGTGGGTCTTCAATCCCACATCCCTCTAAAGATGAGGAACCTTAAAAATTGTACTGAGACTCTTTGATCCTTCTCTCTTCATATGACTGATCAAGTCACTTTAATTGGAAGCAGTTTTCAGAGCAGATGAAACACTGGGGCAGAGATGTCTTTTTGACATTAATAAGATAATGGTTCTTTCAGATTTAAGTTGCTTAGAAATTTGTCACCCACTTTTAGTCTGGAGACATAAGAGAGTCTGAGAAATCCTGAAAGATTTGAATGTTGATATAGGAAACAATCATTTTGACTGGGATTTTGTTTTATTTGAACAGCACTGGGTAATTTTGGATAAGTGCAAATAAAGACCCAAGGGGCCTGATTCTCCTCTCAGATCAGTGTGAATCAGGAACCACTCCACTTTATCTAGTGGAATCATGATGCCAGCATGAGTGAGAAGAACCAGACCCCAGTGGTTTATTTTCAGAGCATAACATGGGGAATCTTTGCATACCCCTGTTGTTTATTAATATTCCAACTGATACATTATGCCTCTTTACATTTCCCAGTAATAATTATTTGCGTTCTATCCTGAACTGTTTGTGCAGCATTGTTCTGCACCATGTACAATGGTATGAACTTCCACACCTCAGAGATGGCTGCTTTTCAATGATGGGCAAAGCAGGTGCACCCAGTTAGTAACATTTGTCTAGATTTTAAGATTATCACAGGAAAGGTGCTCTGCTAGCTGTTGCAAATTGTTATAGAGTCATAGATTTAAAAAAAAAAAATGCCATACAGGACCAATATGTTCCTCCAGTCTGAGATCCTGCATAACACAGGTGGCAGAATTTCACCCAGTAATTTCTGTATCAATCTCATACCTTCTGGTTAAGCTAGATCATATCCTTGTGATTAGCATTCAGTGTCAGTGAATCCATATTCACCCCTTGGTCCTCTCACATACTCCAGGCTAGTATTTGCATAGGTGCACTGTTTGTGTCTGGACTTTGGGGAGCTTTATAGAGGAGCCTGATTAGGCATTGAACTGGAACAGTACCTATCCTCTCTATGCAAGTTCCTAAGTACCGGGGCTACGGTTCAACTTTCTGCCTGGCTGCAGGGGGAATGCTGTCTCTCAGCCTCTGATGCATTAAGATGCTTCCATTGTATCACTGCTGTTTACACAGTTCTGTCACATCAAGTGACCTAAGCCATTGTGAAGTGACATATGAAGCTGGCTTCTCTCCTCCTTCGACCTTGTGAGTGGCACTGGGTTGGGTTGGGTACCCACAAGAAACAGATGTTCTGTGCCTGCCCAAGAGCGCTGACAATGTCACCTCTTGCATTAGACCATATTTATTAGAAGAACACATCACTGTTTTTAAGGGCGACGTGACATTTTCATTCTAAACCCTCCACTGCTGAGGGTAATACACTAATGTGCTGAAATTGACACTATGAGCAATACGAACTCTAAGTCCATCATCTCCTTGAAACAGAAAATTTGGTTCAGAACATGTAAGTCCTTGAGCTTACACAACCAATTGTTCACTAAGATTGGAAATGGTTTTAGTCAAGCTCTGGGTGGGAAACAAGCACGTTAGTCTTAAGTAAAAAAAAAAAGAATTAGGCATGTAGTCCATCGCTAAAGTTATTCCCTGGAGCAAACAAGCCATTCACTTAACTCCCTCGTCGTTCTAATTGTTTTTCAACATAAAAATATAGCAAACTGAATATCGCCCCCGTTCCTTGTCCCCTGACTAGCCTTTCCAGAGACCCTTTGTCCCTAACCACCCCCGAAGACTCCACCCCATCTAAGCCCCCTTGTCCTAAGCTCCTTGTCCCCTGACCGCCCCCTCCAGAGACACTCCCCTCCTGCTAATCACTGCCGAGGACTCCACCCCCTATCTAACCCCCCTGCCTGACTGCCCCGCCCCCTAGCCGCCCCCACCCCACCCCCTGACAGGCCCCCCTGGGACTCGTACACCCTATCCAATCCCCTTGTCCCCCTGACTGCCCCCCAAGACCCTCTGCCCCTTACCCAACCGCCCCCCCCATCCCCAGTCTCCTTACCACGCTGTCAGACACGCTCCCATGACTGATCGCCAAGAGTGCTTCTGTGCCACATGCTGAGGTTGTGGGAGAAGGGGGCAGTGGAGGAAGGGGGGAAGATAGTCTCCCTAGCCGGAGCTCAGGGGCCGGTTAGGAGTTTGTCCTGTAGTTTGTCCACCCCTGTACTAGAGGCTTTTGCCAGCACAGCTGTGTCAGTCAGGGATGACACCTTTTAATGCCCCATGACTGGCAGAAGTCTGCAGTGTAGATGTAGCTTTAAGCTGTTCATTAGCAATAGGTTGGCTCCTTCATTTTCCTGGTGGGTGGTAGATGCTGGGTTTTCCTTTCCCCACTGTCTGGCCAGCATTCCTTTGACTCTTGGGAGGGCAGAAGAGGGCAGAAAGGGAACTGTAGTTGTTTTAATAAATCCTTTCAAGACAGAATTTAGGGGAAGGACAGACTGGTGAAACTGACCTTAGTACAGACTGGTGTCCAGAGCAGGAGATTTTTTTGTGCCCATGTTACAAGGCAAAGTTCAGGAGGGGAGTGCTGTCATAGCCACTATTCACCCGAGTCCTCTACATTTGCCTTGTGAAGTCTCTGCAAACCCCAGTAGAAACCTGTTGGCTGCACTGCAGACTGTTGGATACAAATGTTATGCTCAGTGCAATACAGAAAAAGAGAGGCTCAAGGAGGCTAGCACTTCTGTGAACAAGGCACAGTGCAAGAGAGGGAGAGGGCAGGACAGTGAGTAGTAGATGAAAACTCCCTGCACTGTTTGGATCTGGACTTTGGGGAGGTTTATAGAGGAGCCTGATTAGTCATTGAGCTGCAGCAGTCCCTATCCTCTCTATGTGGCTTTTGTATGTGAGCAGGAAGAAGGTCTGTGTGTAAACTAGGGGTTTGAAATTAGTAGATTAGGTGCCTTTTTAGCTGTCAACATGCATGATATGATTGGGTACATCACACCACATTACTGTAGAATGCCTTGGGTGACAGAGGATGAGCCGTTTGAATATTCCCATTTTGGAAGCTGGGCTCATTCTGTGGCTGGATGGTTTATGTTGTGAGAGAATCTGAGAGGGACAGTATCTGTTTCAGATGGTCTGGAGGGAACTGAAGATATTTTCAGGAGAGCGGAGGATTGACTTTGCTGGGAAACAGGGGACCATCTGCTGATGTCTCACAATTTAAGGCAGATATACTACAGGTTGATGGTTGGAAGGCCGCATCTGCCAGTTTACCTGGAGTATTTAAGCACTTTCTGGGGAAATTCCTAGGGATTATTTGCCTCCATCTGTGCTCTCATTGGATGATAGTTTATGTGGATAGTTTCCCATTGGTGCTTCTGGGCTCTGCTGGGAGAGGAATTCAAACGAACTGACAAGCAGGTTCATATACAGTAAGTAGTCTGTTGACATATGGCCTTGCTGTTCTGGTTTTCCCCATTTCACTGTGCCACCAGCCACCTTCTGAATCGTACATGAGCCAGTCATTCAGTCCATCAGACTGTGCCAAGTGCTGCCTTAGCCTAGCCCTTATGTGAATTGCAACTTGGGTTACTTGATCAGACACTCAGTTGCAAAGAAAGTCCTGCACAATGGCCTCCAGCTATGATAATGGCAGATGTTTTTCTGAATCATGGCTAGGGCTGAGCCAACCCAGCAAAGTTCTGTCACAGGGCCAGCCCCTGAGGCTCATTGTTGGTCTGGGCTTTATAAAACCCAAACACCCCATTACTGGCTCTCCCCTTTACCCTTGTTGCCTTTGCTGTCCTGTGAGGGAGGGAGACAGTGGCCTTACTTCCCCTGTCCTGTTCCTGGCCAGAGTCCAGCCCCCTCTTTGTGACGTGATCTTGAGGATCAAACAGTCACTGCCACATCATGCTTCTTCACAGGCCCCAGGGGGTGTATCCCCTTCCCAAATCCACAGGGGTTAGGGGTAGAAGGAGACAGTCCAGTGCCAGCCACTGCCAGATAGAGAGGCCAGGACAGAAAGAGCCAGTGAGCCCCAGTGTCGCACCCTATTGGCTCTGCCTGTCACATTAGCTGTGGCTAGCAACAGGGGGGAAAAGGCCCCATTCTCAATATCTAATGGCTGCTTTGGTAGCTCAGAGACCATAAAGAAAGAGGATCTATCCATGTGGGAATATCCTCACTAGCACAGAGGCTTCATGGGGGCTACACCTGCACTATGAGGGATGAGTCCCCTCCTCAGATCCAATGTGTTTCCCATCTCTTGCTGCCTACAGAACAGGTGTGTTTGACAGGAGGCGATCAGATTCTCCAGTACCCCCCTAGGTAGGAAGAGAGGGATTTTCTGAGGAGGTAGCTGGCTGTTCCCCTGACGGGCATCCCAGCAATAATAAGCATGATAGGATCAGACCACCAGCCACCCTTGTCCAAGAGGCAGTAAAGGTAAAATTGTGTTGTGGTTCTTGTCCTACAGGGGAAGTGAATGAAGCCAAACCTTAGTGGGACTGGGCTAGTGTTCACATGCTTGGCTATAACTGCCCTTGCCCCAATTGGGTTCCAGACAGCTATTTTGCAGCAGCGTAACTATGGCTTTTTATGCACAAAGCATTATGTGGCTGCTGGGTCTACAAGAGAAGGCCCTTAATGTAAATACTCTGCATCAGATGTTGTGACTACACAGAGACCCATCAGGCTTATTAGGGATATGGACGAATCCATGTTTAAAAATTTACTCCTGGCAAGCATTGAATGAATTGTAGCAAAGATCTGCATTCAGTCCCCCGTGAATTAAACGCAAAGGACACGGGTGCATGGTTATAAAATAACACAGAAAAGGTCACTTACGTGTGGAGGCTTTCCGGCTCGCGCTGTTGTTACCAGAGGTTTTGTGTAGATGTGTGCAGTAGTTTAGGTTAGTCTGTGTAATCATGTGTCCCTCTAGTGGCTAGCCTCAGCGTATGTAACAGTCTGCCAGCTACATGTAGCTGAAGAAGGTTTTTGGTATCTCAGGTAGGCGAGGTTTTTGATGCTGAAAGTCCTGTAGTTCAGTCGCTGCTGGTGACCATAGTCTGTGCATTTTCACAGCCATGATTCATTAAACATGGCTCAGCAATTCAAACCCAGGCTGTGCTCTTTAGCTGGTAGATTGGAGGAGAATCCAAAGGTCATGGAGACTGTCTAGGTCACAGCCTCCCGTTGTCGGTTTGCTGACCTTAGCACAGGCTTTTAAGCTTGAAACCGAACCACCATTAGCCTATCCAGGAAGAAAAAGTCTTCATTATGCAAATTTTGATCTTAAAGCTTTATTCATGTGTTTCCTGGCAGACTTTTCTGTTAATCTCAAGAGCAAGATTGCTTGGAATTACCATACACCCTTGTTACTTGCATAAAAAAATTAAAGCAAAGGTTGTTTTTGCCATAATCAAGAGTGATTTTCATTAATACTTCTGAAGTAAAATGTTCCGCTGGCAGTGGGAAGGAGTACAGCCCCCCCAAAAGGCAAGGAATTGGATCAGCCTTCTTCATGGGGTGCTGTCCAGGAGCCAACAGTGGTGCCCTGACCACACACCTCCCAGCCTCACTGCAGATCTGAGCTGCTGCTAAGCAACACTAATATATACCACTGGTTTCAGATCCTTCTGTAATTTATGCCAGTGGAAAACTGGATGTAGAGGCGCTCCACTGCATCATGTTTTCTCTCTACCTCCCCCCCCCCCCCTTTTCCCCAACAGAAAGCAGGAGACAGGAAGCTTTGCAACCTTCTCCAGCTTTCCACCAACAGATCCCCCCCTAGACGGGGAAATTTTTGCTGTCCCTTTCTGATCAGTCTAAATCTGCTTTGGTTCACTTGAGCAACACAAAATAAGTTTAGGGCCAAATATTCCAATCCACTAAATATTCAGAGGTTCTTAAACCACATTAAGCTGACACTACAGTTTTTAAAATTAATCTCTCTCTGGTGAAGAAGCAAATTCCTCTGGAAACTGCTCAGGCCAGAGTCTTCTTTCTCTTATGTGGGTGTAAAGCTGAAGTAACTGCCTTGATTAGTCTGGATTACCCCAAATAGTTTGAAGAGGGAAGCGCAAAGAGGGGTGTCTCTGGGGGCCTTCAGGTGAAGCTTCTCATAGTAGTATCCTCACAATATGGCAGATGATTTGGGAGGGTGGGGGGAAATGTCAGTTCTTACCGAAGCCATCTCTAAGCACACATCTAGTAGGCATCACCTCCTTACCACCTCCCTCTTAAGTGACTATGTCAAAAGCATCCCAAGGTTTCCAGTACAATTGTGCTAGTCCTCCAGTTAAAGACCCGGCTATACTAGGCAACCAGTTTTTTCTGGTGCCCTGGAAACCTGCCCTGCCTTAAAGCGACTACTTAGTTCTATTTTGTTTTGGTTCTTCTCATCCCAGTTTGCCATGTGAATCTGAGAAGATTTAGCTCACAGACACTCTACCGAGCACATACCATTCCATATAGACTGTGGGCCCCTCCTGTTCCTTATTTACATCAATGGTTAAACCTTCAGTGATTTTACTGGGAGCAGAATCAGGCCTATATCTAATGCACTGGATACATCCCTCTCCAGCAGGTCAATATATTCATAAGGGGCTAAGGGCAAAAATTAATTCCTCCACCAGGTATTGATTTATATTTGAATAGAAAATGCTGCTGACTCCAAGATTGCAATCCTAGAAAAGGTTACAAGATCTTGTAGTTTATATCTGAGGGGCTGCATTTCCTTGGCAGCCCTTTGAGATTAGGCTGTTCCACCAGAATTCAAAAGGAAAAGCAAACCATGTTTATTTCTGGCTTCTAAAGCAGAGATGCATTTCAAATCTCCGTTTGGAAAACTTCAAGTGAAGTGAAGACCATAAAAATGTTTTGAAAAGTTTGATTCCTTCAACACTTTCCTGAATGTAGGTGTCCCTCAATCACACTTTCCAAGTTACTGCGTTGAAAGATCACCCCTAAATAGAATAGCTGTATTATTATAGGAATGAGCTCACCTGTGTGTATGTGACTGTCATCAAGCTCTGGTATATAGGAGGAGAATCCCAAAAGCCCAGAGAGAACCTGTTAAATGTTACCATGCTCAGACATGCTGCTCTGAATCCCCATCCCAGCGTCAGCTTGTCAGTGCTGAGCTACATGGAGAAGCTGGCTGGGATAACTGTTTGGAATAAGGTTTTCTGGAATAATTATTCTGCTTTATAGCACACTGATCTTTGCAGAACAAAGTGATTTTTACTCTGAAATAGAGTTACCCAGCATAGATGAGCCCTGAGCTTCGCCACACCTCTGCACTGCAAGCTGTGCTCTGGCCTACACCCAGGAATGTTTGGGCAGTGTGATGAGGTAACCTGGGGGGGGAGGGGGGAGGGGGAAAGGGAGGGAGGAAGGGCCAAGGAATGAGTTAACAAGCTGCATTCCTTCCCTCCCCTCCTCCCCAGTCCCCTTGCAGTGTCATATCAGGCTTGGAGGGAGAGGTTAAAGGGGAGAGCACAGCTCAAATTAGGGGTTGACTGGGAAGGAGAGCAGACTACAAGCTCTCTGCAAGATGTCTGGCTGAGGCCAGGAACTGCTTGAGAGACTGCTGCTGGTTAGCACCTCCTTGAGGCAGGAGTGATGTCTACATCCGTGAGAGCCTGCCAGACTCTCCCTGAAGGAGGGTAAGCCTGACGCAGGGACGGCTCTAGGCACCAGCAAACCAAGCACGTGCTTGGGGTGGCACATTTTCAGGGGCGGGGAGGGGGAAGAGCCCAGCGCTAGGGCAGCCAAAATTTTTTTTGCTTGGGGCAGCCAAAAAACCTAGAGCCGCCCCCGGCCTGACGCAAGACAGTTGTTTGCTACCCGTGCCTTGCTTGCTGCTGTGGAGTACGAGTGGGACAAGTGGTGTCCCCACCAGAAGAGTGCAACAGCCAAATAAACCACCTCTTGGTTGGGTCTGAAAAAAACAGAGTTTTGATAGTTTATCCTGAGCCCTTTCAGTTACAGCCTTGCTCATGGTCAGAGTTCAAACACAGTGCAGGCACACGGTTAGAAACTGCGGGTTAGGTTGTTGCTCCACATGCAACGTGGCTGTGTCAGCAGCCCTGCAATCAGATCTGCATGGGCTGTACTGTGTGCACATGCAGAGGCCCACTGAAGTCAAAGGGGCTCTATGCTAGTGCAGGGATTCATCTAAACATATCAGATTGCAGGACTGAGACCCATGTGGGAACTCAGCCATGTTACAGACTCTGTAAAACTAGATGGGCCTCGGGAATGTGAAACATGGTCTGAGGCTAAACATATTTCTTAGACGTTGTAGAACAAAGAGCAGAGGTCCAGTTGAAGGAACATCCCCACAGGTTAGAGGCGCCCCCAGATTAAGAGATCCTCACTAAATCAGAGAGGTGGTACAGAACACATAATTCTGAAAATTTGCAACCAAGTTAGCAAACTGCAAACAACAGTAAAAGTAAGGGGAATGTCACAAAATTACATGTATTTTGACAGTTGTAGTCCATGTTTTTTTATTAATTATAACTCATATTGCGACAGCACAGGCAGGTCCAGGGATCAAGGCCCCAGTGTGCTAGGCACTGTACACATCCCAAAAGGATGTACCCTGCCTCAAAAAGCGTACAGTCTACTTCAGAACTGTCATGCTCTCTGTAATGGCTCACTGCTGTGCATGCCTCTCTCTGGACAGACTGTCAAAAGCAGGGCAGACATCCCAAACTATTCTATAATTAGATTTCACCAACCCAGTATCAAAATGTGAACTCCTGGGTCACAGTCTTACCATGGAGTCACAGAGTCCCGTTAGTCTCTCCAGGTTGTCATGCCACCCATACAAATGTGACTTAGTGATAAATGGTCACTCACATCCAAAAATCAGGTTGCTTCTACTTACCCCAGATCAGTTGGTGCCCTAGATCTTGTACCAAAGACAATGCCTGTAGGCAGTCCTCCAATAAACTCTGAAGTGTAACCACTAGGAAAAAGAAAGAGCGTTATTTACAGGTGAAAGCAAGCAAACATACACACAAATGAGTTAACATCCATAGTTTCTAAAGGTGACAGAGATGGAGTAATCTGTCAATTCAACACAGGTTGACCCTATAGATTTCTGCGTTAGTTTAGTGCCTCTGGCCGTGTGAGAGTTTAAACAGAAAAGAGAGGGAAAATTTTCTTGCAACCCTGTTTTATCTTGTACATTTGGGCTTCAGTCCATGTGAAGTGCTCCCTTGCCGGTAGCATTTCTAAGGTATGATTGGTGAATGACCCTATTCTTTGTATTGCGATGGTCTTTAATGGCCTGTTTGATTTTCATAGGCCTTCTTAATGGGGCGGAGGGACAATTCCTGTACTTGGTTTCACAAGTTCAGAGCAAACATTTTCAAAGTTATAAAGGAAACTTACATATTTCCTTACAGCACTGAATACAAGTGAGATTAATGCAGCAGCAACTTAAAAACATTTAATTAAGTCTAACCCAGGGATGGGCAAACTACGGCCTGGGGGCCACATCCAGCCCACCAGGTGATTTAATCCAGCCCTTGAGCTCTTGCTGGGGAATGGAGTCAGGCATTTGCCTCTCTCCTGAGCCACACCACACGGCTCCTAGAAGCAGCAACATGTCCCCTCTCTGGCTCCTACGTTTAGGGGCAGCCAGAGGGCTCCGCATGCTGCCCCCGCCCCAAGTGCCACCCCTGCAGCTTCCTTGGCCAGGAACTGTGGCCAACAGGAGCTTCAGGGGCGGCGTCTGCAGACGGGGCAGCGCGCAGAGGCACCTGGCCGCACCTCCGCGTAGGGGTTGGAGAGGGCACATGCTGCTGCTTCCAGGAGCTGCTTGAGGTAAGCGCTGCCCAGAACCTGCACCCCTGAGCCCCTCCCATGCCCCAACCCCCTGCCCCAGCCCTAATCCTTCTCCCACCCTCCGAACCTCTCAATCCCAGCACCCTCCTGCAACCCAAAGTCCCCAGCTGGAGCCCTCACCCCAACCCCCTGCCCCAGCACGGAGCCCCCTCCCATACTCTGAACTCCTCATTTTTGGCCACATCCCAGAGCCCACACCCCCATCCAGAGCCCGCACCCCCTCCTGCAACCCACCTCAATTTTGTGAGCATTCATCACCCACCATACAATTTCCATACCCAGATGTGGCCGTTGGGTCAAAAAGTTTGCCCACCCCTGGTCTAAATACTGAATACATTCTTATATGACTAACACTTATTTTGAACAAAAATAACATACAGGTGAGCTGGTTTGATTTCCAGCTATGAGTGTATCAGTTCGTAGCTAATGCCTCTGGCCTTGGCCAGAGCTGGTGCTTGTTTTACCTGCGTCACAATAATATCTTAGTAAATGTTTTGAACCCCACTCCGTGAAAAGGGTGATGTTTTGGTAATGGGTGGTCCTTGCCGAATGCTGCAGTTTTGCTGTTGCTGAAAAAGTGGGAGAACCTAGAGTGTGTCAGAGAGATACAGGTGGAGTTTAGTACAGTTCTGCTATAAATAGTGGCTTGGCAGTCTCCTAAAGGGCTGGTAATACAATACAGTCTTTCACGTTAAGATCACCCATTCAGATCTGAGCTAGGTGTGGAAGTTGTTACCGTCTCGGATGACTGTTGTATCACCAGGTCTTTTTGTCTGGGTTTTCCAAGTCCAGTCTCTACTGGACAAGGGATCAAATTGTGTAAGCCCCATTGCCTGGTTGCTCTGTGGTGGGCAGCATCAACAGAGAAGCTAACAGTGCAGGAAGATGTAGTAGGCCATCCTGGAAACAGATGGGGGTAGCTGGACCTCTGTATGTGTGCCTACATGTGGCACAGAGGTCTGAGCTGATGCATTTATTTGCCAGAGCAGCATCATATAGAGAACACTGAACAACTTTCATCCCACCCCTGAGGGGGCTGACATATGGGCAAGGCAAGGAAGCTTGCACTTTTGCTGTATTTTCTGTCCCTGTTCTGCAGACACCTCAGTCTCTGGGGCCATCAATTTAGTACCTTCAAAACCATTAAATTCCAAAGTCCTTGAAAAAAAGATAAATAGATATATTGCACTCAGAAACATGAGGGCCGGAGCTATAAAAGAATACAGTTCATACCTAGTAGCATAGGTCGCATAACAATATGCTACATGTGAATTACGATGCTATAATTCAAGTCTTGTCAAATAGTAGTGCTTAATTAGAATATATATAATTGTGTGGGGGGGGGGAGGAGGGGGGAAGCTGACTAGGGCAATTGGTTGTTTGAGGCCTCCTGCTACTGAAAATAATGAGAACAGAATGCATTAGGTACAAAATAGCTTCCACCTTTAAAGAGCATTGAGGTCTGATTAAAAATATCATAGAAAAGCCAGGGAGATCAAAAACTACACTGAAAGCCAAAAGCAGTGGTTCTCAACCTTTCTAGACTGCTGTACCCCTGTCAGGAGCCTGATATGTCTTGTGTACCTCAAGTTTCACTTCACTTAAAAATACTTGCTTACAAAATTAGACAAAAATTCCAGCACACTAAAAAATTACTAAAAAATTGCTGTCTCATTTTTACCATATCATTATTTAAAAAAATTATTACAATATAAATATTGTACTTACATTTGAGTAATGTACTTCCATATTATAGTCTATAGAGCAGTATAAACAAGACATTATATGAAATTTTAGTTTATACGACTTTGCTAGTGCTTTTCATATAGCCTATTACACAACTAGGCAAATGTCTAGATGAGCTGATGTATCCTCTGGAAGACCTCTGCGTATCCTCAGGGTTACGCGTACCCTTGGTAGAGAACCGCGGTGTGACAAATCAGCCTTAACTCACGTCTTTTGGTTGTATTTTTTCAAACTAAGTTGCAACTACAGGTTTGGCTTTTATTTACTACCTTAACTCTAAATGTCCTTTGCGGCGTTATGGTACATTGTGTTGGTCCCATGTCTTTTGCTGGACCGACTTCTGTTGGTGAAAGAGACAAGCTTTCGCGCTACACCGCGCTCTGTAGTTCGGAAGCGTGTTTCTTTCAGGAACAGAAGTTGGTCTAGTAAAAGATACTACCTCACCACTTGCTCTCTCTAAATGTCCGAGCATTTAAAGAGTTAATGTTGCGGTTCAGCATTCTTTGATTTAGTCATTGTTATAGCAGTCTAGAAAATGTGGCTTTCATTTTGCCTATTTGTCAGAGTGGAAGAAGTCATTGCAAACTACTGGAGAAATGCCTGTTCAGGCTCTTCTTAAAATTCTTTTTATTCAGCCAGTCGGGTCACTCTGGAACAAGGGAGGGACTAAAATGCAGACTCTCCGGGCGGAGCAGGCTCAATGGTTCATTCCTGTGAGGGAGAATTTTTTGATCCAAAATCGACAGAGTCCTGTGGCACCTTGAGGACTAACAAAAGTATTGAAGCATAAGCTTTCGTGGGCTAGTACCCACTTTGTCGGATGCATGCAGCGGAAGAATCTCTGATTCTTGATCCAGAATAGAATTTTAATTTAAGGACTGACCACAACAGCTTTAAAGTAGCTGTTCTGCTCTGTTGTGTTACTGCATACATGCGGGTGAAAGGGCAGATAACAGCCTCTGGAGGCTGGTAGTCTGTCCTGTCAGCTTGCCTAGAGAACACTGAGTAGACAAACTGACTGTGGGGTAGACAAACAGGAGGTGCTGAGCCATTGCTGGTGTATAAATCCGGCTGTCTGAGTGCTAAGTAGTTTATTAATAGTAGTAGTATTATGGTAGTGCCTAGGAAACCCAGTCAAGGACATCATTGCACTAAATATTGTACATTTATTAGGTGTATTACGGTACTGCCCCAGCACCCTACTTATGGCTCAGGAGTCCATTGTGCTAGGAGCTGTACAAACAGGGGACAGAAAGATGTCTGGCCCTCACTGCTTGCAATCTAAGTCTTTGCTTTTTACATTTAACTTGTGCCCATATATGGTAAACCCTTGATACGGCAGAAGAAATAGGTCATGGTTGGACCTACCCAACCTTGGTGTTGGAAAAAAGAGATGAGGATGAGGATGAAAAGGACATGCCTCAAAAATGGCTTCCAAATAACAGAATAAACGGTTCCATATAATGGACACCAACACTTTCGGGGTTCTGTTGGAAGGATCTCCTTGACGGAATTAATTCGTAACCAAGCCACACACCAGAACTGGGACGGTGCGGGAAGGGAAGGAGGACGACAAAAATCCGTGGAGACCAGGTTGTGTAGAATTTATAAAAATTGTCCCCAAATCTTAATGGGCTGTACCCCTTTCTACCAGCCCTTGAACATCAATGAAGGAGATAGCTGAGTGTAGAAGGGTTCGGCCTGGGCTCGTCCCTGTCCGGGGCGGTGGGGCACCACATAGCCTTGCTACACACTCTCTCCGCTGGGTTGGGGAACAATGAGTCTGTGGGCCAGGCTCTGGGTCAGGTGGGCAACAAACAGTCAGTGGTTCAGGCGCTCAGGCAGGGACTAAGCAAACAGTATATATTAGCGAGCCCAGGCGCTGAGGTGCCTGGGAAAGGGGGAGACTGCAACCCACAAGTGGGTGGCGGGGGGGGGGGGGAGGGGGCCACAGGCCCTCCCACTCCACTGTGTCCCAGCCCGGGGCCCTAGCAGCAGCAGAAGACCTGCTGCTGCGTCAGTGGGGATCCTGGTCACAACACACTGACATTGGCTCTGGCAGTGCTGCAGCCTGACTAGGGCTGGCTGCCCCCCGGGCCAGTTCCAGACTCTCCCTCTTGTGGTACCTGGGTTGAGATGGTGTCTTCCGAGGGTTCCAGCACCATGGGTTCCTCGAGATCACTAGCACAGGGTAGGCTCAGCAACTCCCCCGGGTAGCTGGTGAGAGGTAAGCTCGGCACCTCGGGGTAACTGGTGTGGGGTAGGCTCCGCAGCTCCGCCAGGTAACGAGTGTGGAGTAGGCTCAGCCAGTCCTCGGGTTCACCACAGGCCACTGGGGCTTCCCAGTCGCGGGCTAGGTTAGCAGCATCTGGCCTCCCTGGTGGCTGCTCCCTCAGTGAGCTCTGGGGTTGGGCTTTTATACTTCCTGTCCTGCACCATGACCTCTAGGGTGCGAGTGCAGGACCCATTAACTCCGCCCACTTGGGTGTCTGGGGAGCTACACAGTGGCTGTGTCCAAGCCTTGCTCTGCCACTCTGCAAGGCAGTGTCTACTTGTCCTGTATCATTCCAATACTGCAGGCCACAAAGTCTGCAAAAACTAACAAGCCCACTTTTGCTTCCCTTGTCTTCAGTCGGAGTATTCCCATTGACTCATGGGGCAAGAATGAGGCACAACAGCCAGCCTTTTACTGGCACGCGGCAAATGATAAAACTGCGTCTGAAGGGGAAAGGCATCGGGCACAACTTCAATCTGCTATGAGCGGGAACAAATTGGCAGTGAACATCACTCAAGCGCAGCTTCAGGCCTGGACTTTTTGGCCGGATAACAGCTTAAATAACTAGCATCAGGAATCCTGCACAGAGCTCTATTAATGGCCAGGAGGGAGGGAGGGAGCTGGAAGAGGAACCAGATTTTAGACCCGCAAAATTCAGGCAACATAGGTATGTTTAAAGGAAAAACAGCTTAAATATATTTAGTGTGTGCTCATGGCCTTGTCTACACTAAAGGGAAAAGTCGATCTAAGTGACGCAATTTGAGTTATATGAATAGCGTAACTCAAATCAATGTACCTTAGATCTACTTATTGAGGGGTCCACACTATGCGATGTCTCCTGTCGACTCCCCTTACTCTTCTTGATCAGGTGGAGTACAGGAGCCGATGAGAGAGCAATCGGTGGTCAATTTAGCGCAGCGGTTCTCAAACTTTTGAGAACTGTGACCCCTTTTTCAGTCAGTTGCTGCCGCGGTGGACCCTTGTGCGTCCGCTGAAAAGCCGCCAAATAAATTACCTCCGCATTCGGTGGCTATTTTCGGCGGACATGCTGAGCGCTCCCGAAATAGCTCAACATGTCTGCCGAAAAGTCGCCGAAAGCGGAAGTAATTCATTTGGCGGCTTTTAAGTGGCGGCAGGAGCTCGTGACCCCCCTGGGAGCGCTCGGCAACCCCCAGGGGGGTTGCGATCCCCAGTTTGAGAAACCCTGATTTAACGGATCTTCACTAGACCCTTTAAATCGACTGCCGATGAATCGATCGCCGCAGCGTTGATCCTCCAGTAAGTGTAAACAAGCCCCAACAGAAGCATTTCTAAGACTTAGGACTAGAGCTACATACCATAGCTTCCTTGAAGAGTAGAAACAAACTGTAATATAATAATACTTGTGCTTATGTAGCACCTTTCATCTGAACTTATACTTGACAGAGTTGTGGAAGTACAACTGCAGTTGCATTATATGGATGGAGAAACTGAGGCAGCCCGCAGGGAGTCTGTTAGGGTCAGGAATAGAACAGATTCTCCTGAACACAAATTCCCTGCCCTAAATACCAGGCAAAGGTAAAAATATGCCTTTGTGTGTGTGTGTGTTAGCTGAATTTTGAGCAACTGACTGGGAAGTCCCAGACTAAGGAGAGTAGTGTTTTTACAGTATCTATTAGGGTGAGCACACAGGTATGTGTAGTGTATTGACAAGGTGAAGTTGTAATATGTCTATGTAATCCTCCTTGGGTGAAACAAAGATGATGACAGCTTTAATTAACTGGCAATATGTTATTAATGTAGCCAGTACTCAGGGAATTCCTGTGCTTAAGTTGCCCCGGAAAGTGATCTTTGTTGACTTGCATTGGATAACAGTAGGAAATCATTGTGAAATGGATTGTGCCAAATACAGTAATTCATAGATAAGATGTGAATGAATAAATACATTCTGTATATCGGCTCTTCCCAAATCCTTGTGGAATCCGGGGGTGGGGGAGGAGATAGCCTGACCCAGAGAAGTGTCCTGATTTCATATTCTTTATGTCACTTCAGGGCAGAGTATGATGCAAGGTTATGTACCACTTATGCCCATAACACAGCCCTCTTCCTTGGGTGAATTTCTCCCAACATTGAGAGAGCCTCTATTCACTAGGCTCTGGAGCTGTGAAATTGGCAAGGCTGCCCGGCTCCTGGTGGAGTAGGCTGCGGTGGTTGGGAGGGTGGGATGGGGAAGCCTCTGGCTACTTCCTCCACTCTTAGTGGGGAATGCAGAGGTGAGGGAGGGAGTAGCCTGCCAGGAGTTTGCGGGGCAGCAGGGCTCCAATTAGGGAACTGAGAGACTGGGCACTCAGCTTCACAGATTGACCCTCTAAGATCGGTGGAAGCGCTCCTGATGGATGCACCACCGACCCAAGGAGGGTAGTGTGGACATCAGCCACTGCAGTAATTAATGCGATGGCTGTAAGTCGACCTAACATAGGTTGACCTATCTTTGTAGTGTAAACATAACCTAACACAGCTCAATGTTACCAGGTACCACAGATCTTCCAACTAACGGGGCAGTTAGCCCTCTAGACTTTAGAGATTGCAGCACTAGTTTACAGCTCCCCTGCAGTTTTACACAAACTCCCACCTCTCATGAGATTAATGGCATGTTTAAAGTGCTGGAGCACCTTCCTGAATTGAAGCCTATTTGTAATGGGGGGGTGGGGGAGGATTTTTGGAAAGACTGTTTCTTCCCTGTCCAGGTCACTTTCTCTTTTCGCTGTATTTTTTGCATCTGGGTGTTCAGTGTTTGGGTTTTCTGAAGGCAGGATTGTTCATTGCCTGTTACTACTGCATAGGACTCGGTGGTGGGTATAATACCAGGTTATGTTACTACTAGAATATTAATGCTTTATGGCAGCTGCCAAGAAGAGTGCAGGAGCAGATCTTTAGTTAAACTTGAGTAGGTGTATGAACATTGTTCAGCTGATGGTTCTTGGCAGTCAGAGTTTATATCCACATTCCCATCTCAAGTCAGTTATGCTCTGTTCTTTGATCTCCTGGTAGATATGGAGGTGGGGAGGCTGACCCCATCCTGCTGAGGCAGCAGGTTAACTTTCACAGTTTAAATGCTTGCCCTGGACTTCACTGACTCTATCGCTCCTTTCATTCCACAGTCTGCAATGACGAATAACCTGGCTGTGGGGATGGAGTGTGTGGCAGGTGTCCAAACAGTCACAGTATCCAGAACATTTGTTCACTTTTAACTGAAAACCGATACTTGAGCAGTGAGGATGCTCATAAAACTCTCATGGCAAGAACACATGGAGCTGCGACTGGGCTGCAAGACACTTAACTTCCTTAGGCCTCTTTGAAAGTCCCAGCCAAAATGAACAAGATGACGAGGAAAATATAAAGGGGTTATTTTTAAAAGGACCAGGTGCTTTGTGCAGGGTCAGGAGGGCTCTTACTCAGACATGGCTTGGATTTAAACTCAACTAACGTCCCGATATTTCAGAGACTGGGAAATTCTTCATAGTTATTATCACTTACGGGCAGTTTCTCTCTGCCCCTGCCGCTCTGAGCTTTGTGAATGGCAGGGTGGGGGAGTGCTCAGTACAGCCAGATGCTGAGGCCTTGTCTATACTGGCAAGTTTCTGCGCAGTAAAGCAACTTTTTGCGGTGTATAGGGTGACCAGACAGCAAATGTGAAAAATCGGAACGGAGGGTGGGGGGTAATAGGAGCCTATATAGGAAAAAGACCCAAAAATCAGGACTGTCCCTATAAAATCGGGACATCTGGTTACCCTAGCGGTGTAACTCTTGAGGTGTACAGACTGCCAAGCCACTGTGCAGTTGCAGTGCTGTAAATAAACCACCCCGATGAGAGGCGTACAGCTTTTTGCACCGGGGCTACAGCGTCGCAGTGCCAGTGTACACACCCTGATCAGTTACGGCGCTGCAATTGGCCTCTGGGAGGTGTTCCACAGTGCCTGTTCTTGCCTCTTTGGTCATCAGTTGAACTCCATAAACCCTTAAATTCCTTGGGAATTTTGAAAGTCCCCTTCCTGTTTGCTCGGTGACGCGTGCAATGGTCTCAGCGCATCTTTCCAGGTGATCATGCCCGCTCCACACACCAGGAGATCCCCCACTTGGAGCAAGGCTGAGTTGCTGGACCTCATCAGCTTTTGGGGAGAGGAGGCTGTCCAGTCCCAGCTGCGCTCTAGCCATAGGAATTATGATCCCTACAGACAGATTTCATGATGCAGGAGTGAAAAGGGGCATGACCGCGACACACTGCAGTGCAGGGTCAAAGTGAAGAAGCTGCAGAACGCTTACCACAAGGCACAGGAGTCAGATGCTGCTCCAATGCTGCGGCCACGAGCTGCTGGTTCTACAAAGAGCTGGACGTGGTCCTCAGTCGTGACCCTACCTCCGCTGTGAAGGCCCCCGTTGATACTTCTTTGGCTTGCGTGCCAGTCAAGAGTGGACCGAGTCAGGAGGAGGAAATCTTGGATGAGGATGAGAAGGGAGACCCAGAGGCAGAGGACGACTTGGAGGTCGGAGATGCATGCAGCCAGGAGCTCTCTTCTATTCCAGTGGAAGCTACCCAGTGTAGCTGTTGGAGCAAATCACAAACAAGAGAGGAGGCCCCTGGTAAGTGGATTTGATTTCCGGAATTGCTGAAGTGAGTTGTTGGGGGGCAGGAGGGTTGCAGAAAGCAGGCTTGTGTCTGTGTAATGCGTGTACTGGGGGGGAGGGATAGCTCAGTGGTTTGAGCATTGGCCTGCTAAACCCAGGGTTGTGAGTTCAATCCTTGAGGGGGCCATTTAGGGATCTGGGGGAAAAAAAAAAAAATCTGTCAGGGGACAGTACTTGGTCCTGCTAGTGTAGGCAGGGGACTGGACTCGATGACCTGAAAGGTCTTTCCAGTTCTAGGAGATTGGTATATCTCCATTTATTATTATTATTACTGACACATGCCTAGTCTGAGCGGTGGAACAGGGTGTTGATTGACTCCCTACTTCATGGGAATCTGCCTCAGAGATCTCCACAGAACTTTCATGGAGATACTGGGCAATCTGCTGCATCAGGTTCTTTGGCAGAGCTGCTTTGTTTCTCACCCCATTAAGGGTAACTTTCCCGTGCCACTCTGCTGTCACTAGGGGGTGCCGGGGACCATTGCTGCACACAGGCAAGCCGTATAAGGGCCAGAGTGGAAGCCTTAGTCTTGGAGAAGACCTTCCCTTGATTATCTGCAGCGAGATATCTTCCATAATGAACACAGCCTGTGGAAAATGTGTGGACAGTAATGATTTTAAGGCCCCCACTTCAGTGCTGGCTCTCCCCAAGAGCCATGTGCCCAGTGGCCAATACGGTCCTGGAATACTGATTTCCCCTGTCCCTGCAGTTACTCACCATTTTGGGGGGCTTGTGGCTCATATGTGCTTGCCTGGGGTCAGCCAGTTAGCGACAGGTATATGAATAGTGGCTGTGTTTTAAATCACTGAATCAGTGGTCTGTGTATTGCAAACAAGACTGCTTCTGTAAAATGTTGCATTTTGGCTTCACGGATACAATCTTGGGAGCCCAGCCTCCCTCTTTGTTATCGCTGGCTGAACGGCTGCGCAGAATTAGAAAGCGGACACGAAAAACTAAAGAGGACTTTCTGTGTGATGTCATCATGCACTCTGCGGCCGAAAAACAAGAATTGAAAGAGTGTCAGGACAGCAAGAAGGACTGAAAGGAGAATGTGGTGTGACATAAGGAACCCAGGGAGCGACTTGTAAATGTTATGGAGCGCCAAGTGGACACACTCCAGGCACTACTAGCACTGCAAACCGAGCAGTCCTGTGCCCACCTTCCACTGCAGCTGCTGTCCCAAAACTCTTTCCCATGCGCCCCCCCCAAGACACTGCCAACACATTTATATCAGCCTCCTGGCTCCAGTCTGTACCTGCTACATTCCACTCCTCCCCCATCACAGTCCAGCATTGCGGACTCTCACTACAGACTGGACTCAACACCCATCCATCCCTCTGCAGTTTAGCCCTGCTGAAGTACAGTACTCACTGCACTGTACTCCAAAGGAGAAGGTTGCATATGATATCTGGACATACAGAAATCTTTAACCATCCTGGGACCCTCCCTTCCCCTATCCCTCACAGTTCTGATGAGTATGTTTGTTGGTCTCTCTCCCCCAGTTGCTGTTTTTAATAAAAGAATTCTCTTGTTTTGAAAGCAATCTTTATTCCATTAATTGAAAGCCAACAGAGCCCTGCAAAGCAACAGGCAATTTTCTTAAACCTTCCCAGTGCATTGTCTACACCAATCACAATCACCTCCTAGTATTACAAGCACTGCACTCCCGAGAATAACAACAAATATTAGTGACTTTCAGCTTCAAATTGCTGCCTCAAGGCATCCCTGATCCTTATGGCCCCACACTGCGCCCTTCTAATAGTCCTGGTTTCTGGCTGTTCAAATTCAGCCTCCAGGCACTGAGCCTCAGCGGTCCAGCACTGTGTGAAGCTTTCACCCTTCCCTTCACAATTATGGAGCATACAGAACATGGATATAAGCATAGGAATATTGTCATTGGCCAGGTCCAGCCTTCCATATGGGTAGCACCAGCGGGCCTTTAAACAGCCAAAAGCACACTCAACACTCCTTCTACACTTGCTCAGCCTGTTGTTGAACCTCTCCTTGCTGCTGTCAAGGTTCCTCATGTATGGCTTCATAAGCCAAGGCATTAAGGGGTAGGCAGGATCTCCCACGATCACAACAGGCATTTTGACATCTCTTGTGATCTTCTGCTCTGGGAATAAAGTTCCTGCTTGCAGCTTCCTGAACAGGCACGTGTTCCAAATGATGCATGTGTTATGTACCTTTCCGGACCAGCCTGCATTAGTGTCCATGAAACGCCCATGGTGATCCACAAGTGCCTGGAGAACCACAGAGAAATACCCCTTTTGATTAATGTACTCGGTGGCCTGGTACCAGAATTGAAATATGCATGCCATCTATTTCCCCTCCGCGGTTATGGAAGCCATTTGTGCAAAGCCATCCACGGTATCACGCACATTGTCCACAGTCACGGTCTTTCAGAGCAGGATGTGATTAATGGCCCTGCACATTTCTGTCAACACGAGTTCAATGGTAGACAGTCCCACTCTGAACTGGTTAGCGACTGATTGGTAGCAGTCTGGAGTAGCCAGCTCTGACCGTGCAATCACCACGTGCTTCTCCAATGACAAGGCAACTCTCATTCTCATGTCCTTGCACCTAAGGGCTGGGGAGAGCTCATCACACAGTCCCATGAATGTGGCTTTCCTCATCTGAACTTTCAAAGAGGCAGCGCGCGCAGTACACAAACCATTGAAAGATGTTGCCAAATGCAGACAGAAGCACAGGGATTGCTGGGATATGAAGCAATGCATCTCGGGGCATTAGGACAGGACCCGGGATACCCCGTGACCCCCTCCGCCGTCCCATAACTCTTAGTGGCAGGAGAAGAAGAGATATTCTGTGGGATAGCTGCCCATAGTGTACTGCTCCAAATACTCTTGCAAGTGCCACAAGTGTGAACACGCTATTGCACAGGTAGTTGACTGTGTGAATGCACAACTGTGGTTTCTCTCCAGTGTTCTCTGAGCGGCGATGTAACTGCCGGCGATGTAACTCTGCCTGTGTAGACATACTGAGATCCAGTGCTGCCAGCACCCAGGAATGTGGATTGGTGTCTATCACAATCACTTTGCTACATTACTGTAGTCATAAGGGGTGGTAAAGGAAGAGGCAGAGATTAAACTGCCTTTGAATAAACTAAAATTTGGACATTTTAAAAGCCAACATTTGTTGGCTGAGCTGAGATGGTAAGCCCTCCTGGCAATCGACCTGTTTGTGTCTGTAAAAGGCCCTCAAAAATAATTATCCAAAGATTCACTAGCTAAACTGCATCAAGGATAGTAGAGCCACAAGATCTGAGGGCACATTCACCTTTATCTGGTAGGAAATTTCTCTGCAAATTCAGTATTGCCAACCCCAAATGTTCAAAAATCACGAGTCAGACTCACCAAAAATCGAGATGGACTTTAAAATCATGAGATTAAATAATAAATTTGGTGGGCTTTTTGCCTTCTGCTTTTTGAGCTCTTAGGGTGCATTGGAGTCACATTTTAAAGCTTTCTACACAGCCACAAGGGCTAGACGCTTTTTTTTTTAAATCATCACATATCCACTTGACTCCAGGAGCTGGGGCTTTAAAAGAAAATAATTATCATGAAATTCATGACAAAATCTTGAGAGTAGGCAACACTGCAAAGGGAAAGGTTTGAAATAGACTCAGTGGAAATATGCCATGGTGCATGAAACAAGAGGCATTTTCATTGCCATGCACAGGAGCGGAGATGCACATTTCTCACCTAGTTTTCAGTGCCTAAGGGTGAATCATGCCTCCTTGGCTTTAACTATTTTTCTTCCAATAAGAATTTGGCTATTCTCAGCATTCCTGGGGTAGCTGAGCATACTGCATGGAAGTAAGGCCCCTTTATGTTCTTTAAAACAAAAGCAAGCTGTAACTGGACACATCTGGCATTGTGTTTCCACATGTTTCTAACAGTTTGATAGAGGAGCTGCAATCTGCCTCTGACGGCACATTTCACCAATTGCATTATCATATGTAAAAAGCAAAAGATCCTGCCGGGACCTGTTAATTACACAGCCTTGGTGTACAGCGAATCAGTGCCCTTAACATTTATTAAATCACTGAGGGGGGGGGGGGGGGAAGGAGGGGCAGGGAAAGGCTTTTGGAATACAAATGTGAATGTTAGTATTGCTACCATATTCCCACCTTCAATTAGCTTTGCACCTACTACAAACTGCGGCCTTAAAAGGGAATTCAAATAGAATGTAAGATGGTGCAATCCCACTGGGTAAGGTTTGTAGCATTTCTCTCTTTTGTCCCTTGTCACTCTGGAGATTTTTATGACTTTTCTTTTGTCTTCGTTGCATGTTTCATTTAAAATGCAGACATCAAGGATTATGTAGCAACACTGGGAAGAAGTGAACCCCTGCAGACAGACTGAAGGCTAGAGAGAAGGATACAGTATGGGGAAGGCAAATCAATATAATACTCAAAGATCTAAAAGATCAAGGCGGCGATGTTCTCTGCATTAAGCTACAGTGCAAGCTTTCTAGAGCAGGCACAGTGTTGTTTGTACAGCCCCTAGCACATCAGAGCCTTGATCCTTTATCAGGACCCTTATGTGCTACTATAATAATTCTAAAAATAAGGTGGGTGAGGTAATATCGTTTATTGGACCAATTTCTGTTGGTGAAATAGACAAGCTTTCAAGCTGTACAGAGAGCTCTTACTGAGGTCTGGGAAAGGTATGTAGTCACAGCTAAATAGGAGATGGAATAGATTGTTTAGCATAAGTAGTTAACACGTATTCTAAGGAAGGATTCAAGGTGAAGTGGCTGTCTGCAGTCATGAAACAAAACCAGGTGTGAGGTGTTGGGGGAGTTAGTGGGTTACAGATTGTTGTAATATGCCAGAAATCCAGTATCTTTAAGACCATGATTTTTAGTGTCTAGCAGCGTTGTTTATTGAAGCTTCCAGGCTCGTCCTTTGAAGGTGTTGTGCAGGTTTCCTTTAAGGATGAGGATTGAGAGGTCAGATATGGAGCCATTGTTTTATGAAAAGTGTTTGCTCTTGGATGATAACTTTGCTAGACACTAAAAATCACGGTCTTAGTGCTTGTTGACACTTGAAACACTGCTGCAGCTGTGTCACTGTAGCATTTCCGTGTAGACACTACCTACACTGATAGGAGAACCCCTCCCATCAGCATAGGTAATCCTTCTCCCTGAGAGGAATTCTTCAATTGACTTAATACTGTCTACACCAGGGGTTAAATCGGTTTAACTACGTTGCTCAGGGAGGTGGATTTTTCACACCCCTGAGCAGCGTAGCTGGGATGATTTAACTTTTGAGTGTAGAAACTCATGGCTGGTCCACGTCAGCTGACTGAGGCTCATGGGACTTGGGCTAAGGGGCCATTTAATAGAGATGTAGACGGTAGGGGTTTGGGCTGCAGCCCAAGCTCTGAGTCCTTCCCATCTCGCAGCATCCTAGAGCCTGGATTCCAACCCGAGAGTCTACACTGCAATTAAAACAGCCCCTTAGCCTGAGCCCGAATCAGCTGGCACAGGCCAGCTGTGGGTTTTTAATTGCAGTGTAGACATACCCTGTGAGTACCTTTCCCAGACCTGAGGAAGAGCTTGATGTGGCTCGAAAGCTTGTCTCTCTCACCAACAGAACTTGGTCCAATAAAAGATATTACCTCACCCACGTTCCCTCTCTACTGTCCTGGGAACAATATGGTTACAATACTTCCACCTGTAATAATATCGACAGATGTAACACATCATGTGTTCCAGTATGGCAGATCAGTTCTGAAGGCTAGTTATTTCTTCCTGAACATTCTGGAATTAAAGGTCACATGCTCAAAGTTCTTCAGTTTGTGTCTCTTTATACACCACTCCTTGGACTTCAGTGGAATATTCACCTGCTTGAAGTTAGGCGTTTGCCTGTACACCTTGATGAATTAGGGCCTCAGTCTCCAGCTGCTGATATGCAGTTTCCTGCTCAGTTCCCTGTATGTGTTTAGCAGTGGGTGCTGTCTACTGCTGAAGTACCATTTCCTTTGCCATGAGTGTGAGAGCATTTCCTGTCACATTGCAGAACCTTTATTGGTAGAAGGGCATGGGGAAGACAGGTTTTTTCGGGGGGAGGGGAGAGGAGAAATGTGCTGTATCCAGTGGAAGGCGCTGTACAAGCAGGAGCATTATAGGCTGGTGGGCAAGGATGTTGATTGGAGTTTGAGGTTGTATTCCATTCTTCCAGACCAAAGGGCCCTGGTATCAGTTTTCTAAACAAAAGGATTTGTTGATAAGATTCCACTTCATCTGTGGTGTTGTATCTAGTACCTTATTGCACCCTGTCAGTCTCGCACGGCTTGCTTTCCACCATAGACATCTCCATTCTCATACAACAAAGGAGGATGTAAACTGTTCTAATTCATCTATGGACCGATCTAAGGAAAAATAAATCGCCCAAGCAGCAGCATAATGCTCTTGAGTGCTTCCCTGGAAGATACAGAAATACATAGTAACTTAAAAACCACATAGACCCTACATTTAAATCGTTCCCTTGTTTGCCAAGTTTACATTTAAATAGATGGTAAATGAAACAAGATGTGATGTGTGAATAACTGAAATCAGAGCTGAATAGGTTATAACACTTTGTGACCACCATGTGTAAAAGTTTTTCACTGAAATGCTGATACCTGCTTTCTGATGGACTAGTGCCTTTTCATTGTTATTGTCCTTGTCAGTAAAGCTTTAAATTTATTCATGAAGCAAGCTGGAGCTCAGGTGGCAACAGCTAAATCCATTTAGCAGTAGGAATAAGAGGAAAGCCATTTTAATGTTCTCTTGCAGTGCTGCAGTACTTAGCAAACCCAAAGGATATTAATTACTCAGCATGCTCGGAGATGTAAAAGCATGAATTTATCAAGACAAATGCATTCAGAACTAGGCTAAGTCAACAGTAATTAATGTGATGCAAAAAGACAGAGAAAGGAAGGATTAGTGGACCTACCACATTAGGATAGCATATAGTTTAGTGGCATCATTGGGATATTAAATGATAGGAGATAGCTAAGATGTTGTGAGGCATCCTTAATAAATATACCTTCTGTTTGCTAGGTATACTCTTTTTGAATATGGGTATGTCCAGAATTTATATTGCCTGGACAGAGCGAATGTTAAGTTGTACAGTGGAGCCACATCTTACGCAGGAGTTAGGTTCCGAGGTCCCTGCATAAGATCAAAATCGCGTATAGTTGAGTATAACCTGACGCCGGTCCCTCTCTAGACTCCTGCCGGCTGAGTGAACAGGACCCCAGGCCAGTGGTGGGCTGAGCGGGGCTGGCGGCAGGCTGAGTGGCTCAGTCCGCTGCTGTCTGGGGTCCTGGCGACCAGCCCTGCTCAGCCTCCTGCCGGCTTGGGTGAACGGAACCCCAGGCCAGCTGCAGGCTGAGTGGGGCCAGCAGCTGGGATCTTGGCCGGCAGGAGCTGGCAGACGGAACCCCAGACTGACAATGGGCTGAGCAGCTCACCCGCTGTTGGTCTGGGGTCCCGGCCGCCGGCCCCACTCAGCCCACTGACTGTTTGGGGTTCTGGCTGCCAGCCCCTTGCCAGTTGGGGTCTCGGCCACTGGCCCCGCTCAGTCTCTCACTGGCTTGGGTGAAGGGAACCCCAGGCCGGCTGAGCGGGATACCAGCCCCAACCCCGCTCTATTTTTTTTTGGCAGAGCACGTATAGTTGAATTTGCGCATGTTAAATACGCCTATGATGCGACTCCACTGTATATTTAGCAGGCACAACAGAAAATTGTATTGGTTAATATAAAAATCTTTGCTATTTGAATGTACCTGTAGGAGCGGAGTGCGAAGAGTGTGTGTGTTTTGCACAAACGTTATCTAAGCCACTCCAATATTTTTATGGTGTTTAGCAAACATACGATCGTGAGTACATTCACAGATGAGTGGCAGCTAGAGAGATGAATCGGTAGGCTCCACTTGACAAATTTAAGTGTAGCATGTGTATTTATACCAAATCCATTAGAGCAGACAAATGGAAAATCCAGAGATGACTGCTCTGCATTTTAACAGTCACAGAATTCTGAGAAGGCTGATGTCTTCTTCATTGTTAGTAATGGGTCAGATTTAAAAATCTCTAAAACTAAAGCAATTTAAGGGAACAGGTCCAGCCATGCTGTATTGAAAGTTGTTTTACATTGTCAGTGAGTAATGAGTGAAGCCAATGCCAATTCTTTTTCTCTAGGATATGGCGATGATTTTGACTTCAGTTTAGAGGATGCACTTGATGACCGTCCAACCAAGCGACGTAAGTACAGTTTACAGGGAAAAAGCACATAGCAATTGTGTGTGTAACTACCTGTGTGGATCATACACAGGTAAAAGGTGAGGGGTTTACATTACCCAGTCATCTTCTCCCGGTCAGATCCAGTTTCCTTAATTGTGGACGGCTGAAATAAACATTCCCTCTGTCAAATTTGTTTCTAACCTAGTGTTCCTTTGTGTAGTGATGCTGGTTAGCAAGTCGCATTGATTTAGCATTCTGACAGCCTCTTAGTATGGAATACATGCTTCTCTGTTCCTAATTACTTGTGTTGTCATTCATTCATTCCCATGTTTGCCTGGAATGCATTGTGTAATGCTTTTCTCTTCCAGCAGGTGTGAGCATTATTTCTAAGAGTGTCAGATGTTCTGACTCTTACCTTTCTCCATTCCCCGCTTGCCCTCCATGGGTACATGTACACTGCAATTAGATGCCTGCAGCTGGCCCAGGTCAGCTGACTCAGGCTCACAGGCCTGTTTAATTGCAGTGTAGATGTTCAAACCCTGGCTGCAGCCAAAGCCTGAATGTCTACACTGCAATTAGACAGCCCCACGGACCAGCTGTGGATTTTTAATTGGTGTGTAGACATACCCCATGGCTCAGATTTTCACAAGACTCTCCTTCTTGCCTTTACTGGTTTGATTCCAGGAGCATTTCAGTGGCTAAATAACCTATTTGCAACTACAAAGCAAAGTCCTAGTTAATCCCTTCCTGAAACAATCCGGGATTAGGAGATCCTCCCACTTATGGCCCCTAACCTGGCCCCTTCCCTCTCTGCTCCAGGAGTGCCACATGGATTTCTGCAGCCCCACTAAATATACTCAGCTGTCCTGGGACCCTGGAGAGAAGACAGGTTAAGAGCCACAGCCAAGTGTTTTGGGGAGGGTGGATAGCCAACCAGTTCTGCACCACCCAGATGTGTAACAGGTGCAGATGCCCTCGTCCTCCTTTTCACACCTTGTCTGCCTGAGGATTGGCCAATCCCTCCTGAAGCTAGCATATGCAGTGGGAAGCTTCTACCCAGCCCCCTTTCTGCCATGGTCTCATGATTTTTCCTTTAACAGTAAGTGACCAGATGTATAATAAAGAATTTATAAATGAGTTGATGGTTTAATATTTATCATGGCTAGGTGACATTGCAGGAGCCCAGCGGTTGACACAGCCAGTCCTCAGATACTCTCTTACACAGAATACCGTGTTTCCCCGAAAATAAGACAGTGTCTTATATTAATTTTTGCTCCCAAAATTACATTACATTATATTACAGCGAGAGGCAAAACTGGAAGTACGTCTTATTTTCGGGGGATGTCTTACTTTCGGGGAAACAGGGTAGGCCTGGGGACAAATTATGGTCAGTTTTTCACCCATGAACACTATGTGGCTGCATTTGTTGTAGATAATGGCTGGAAGAAGTGTTTTGCACACGTGATATGGTGTTCTCTCCTGATTCTGCTTGTGCACACAGTAGAGGTGTTCAGACATATTCATACCATCTTGAACCTCACACTTTCCTCTGTACCTGGCTGGATATTCCTAATCCCCTGTGCAACCTCCTGAATTCTGTCCAGATAATTCAAATAGATTTATCTCACAACAAATTGTATAAAGCACAAATTGTTTTCCTCTTTAAGGATTCCAAATAAAAATATGACCACTTCCTTCAGAGTCAGTTGCGATGAAACAATCCAACATGACTGGCTTGTTGCATGTCCCATATCGTGATGCATATGTAAGCGGGGGAATAGTCCCGCTGTTGTGGGGAACTCTCCTGGCTTCTGTACTACCCCGGTGAAATGGGCTAGCGGAAGGATCTGAGTCCTCGCTCCCACTTCCTTTACCCAGAGGCCTCCTGACCTTGAGGGCTCCCCTTCCACTCTCCTGTCTGGTGGAGTCCTCGTAACCCCAACAAGGCTGGGCCCAGGATTTCTGGGGGACTCAACCCCAAACCGTGCTGTGGTTATCTAGGTCAGAGGCTAGGGTGTCCCCACTCCGGGGTGCTCCCTCTGCACTGGACACTTCACTGACCCACATAAAACTTACAGCAAATGCAAATTATTTAATTAACAATTTATCTTAAAAATGAACAAACAAGAAATAGAACGGTTAGGGAAATCCTGCCCCGTGGCAGGGAGCATTACACATAATGTCTCTGGAGTGTCAGCACAGTCTTCAGTCTGTTCCTTGGAGGGCCCAGGCCTCCTCCTTAGCTGTGCTGCAGGGTTGCTGTGACTTGGACGTTGCCTCTGGTGGGGTCCACACGCTCCCAGCCTCTGGACAGCTCCAGCCCAGTTCCACCCTCTGTGTCAGCTCCACGCTGCCTCAGCACGACGACTGCTGCTGCTCTGCCTCCAGAACAGCCCCTCTGGCTGTCCCAGCTCTGCTTCCAGCACACAGCTTCTCTGCAGGCAGCCCCTATGTCTCTGCCCCCAGCACTGACCTCTCTGCCTCTGGTTTCTGTAGCTGCTCCCAGGGCAGGTCTGTCCCTCTGGGCTGAGCTCTGGCTTTGGGGCTGCATCTCTGCTCCCAGCACAGGGTCTGTCTCTCTGGGCTGCTTCCCTGGCCCCTCCGGATCTGGCCCAGCTCTAGTCTCCAGCTCAGCTCTGGCTCCTCTCTCTCTGGCCCAGGCAATTCCAGCTCACCCACACGGAGGACGGGACCCATCCTGCCCTCCTGACTCCTTGATTGTCCCCCCCGGCCTTGTCAGTCAGGAGTGCTGGCCTCTCCCCATTGCCCCTGGGGACCGCCAGTCTCAGGGTCCTGATTGACCATTGACCCTCCCCATTTAGGTCCTGGGAGCTAATAATGAAAACACCCCACTGAGTGTTAGTAAGGGGCTAACAGTCCCCTTACATTCCCCCTTGCTAAAATACTGCTACAACCACAATATGTACATCAGTACATCCGGAGCCCTATATTAACAACATATACCTACAACATATTATATCAACAATCTATTAACAATTTTGAAAAGAACATCCAACATATTAAACATTTCATATCTACTCCTTCATACTATACATGACAATATTCATTAACACACTACATAGAACCAGTAACATAATCATTTCTAAATTGAACAGGCAGTACACCCTTATTAGCCCTCTGGGACCTTCTTAATCGTCACTCATATTTTCTGATTCCCTGTTCTCGGGTAATACTGATCTATGCCTCCTGTGGTCCCTATGTACTACTCTCTCTGGACCTCCTCGTTCAGGCCGGATAGTGTAAACTGATAGCTCGGGATGGTTGTGAGCGACTACAATGTGGGGATTTGGCTCCCACTTGTCCTGGATCTTATTACGCCCCCGGTGTTTATGGTTATGGACTAGTACACGGTCACCAGGCCTGATGAGAGCCCCACTGGACTTGCGATCATAAGTCCTTTTCCTACTTCTAGCAGTGTCTTTAGCTATACTGAGAGCAACTTCACTGGTTGTCCTTGGCCTGTCGTGGACACCTTTGATCCAGTCATTAAGATTCATCACGTCATCCTTGGAAAAGGCTTCTTGATGCTTCTCTGGCAACACCTTTAAGTTAGCCACCTGTGTAGGAATCAGCCCTTGACGTGCTGCTTGAACCAGAACTGGCCGTCTTTCACCACATCTTTCTTGAGGGAAGGTAACTTGTTCTTCCTGCTCTCCAAATGTTTCCTTCACCTGAGGAATCACCTCCTCAGGCTGCAACTCCATAGCCTTCACGGTTGAGGTTAGAAGACTCACTGGTACTCTTTCTTTGATGGCACTAGTCATGGCTGACTGAAGTCCATTAGGTAGACTTGACCCAGATGTAGGCTCTACCAGCACTTGATGTTCATTAAGGATTTTCTCTCTCCAAGGAGAAATAAGGGTCTTCTGTTTTCTACCCACTTTAACATTTCTAATCCACCTTCTGGGGCCCAAGGGATGACTCTGTCTCTCCGCTCGAGCCAGTACTCCACTCAGCACAGCATTCATCTTAGAGTGCCCATGACGGTTCATCCTCCTGGTTCCTTTCATTGGCAACTGTAGCTCCTTCAGCTCACTAATGATGTTCATTCCTAGAATCCCTGGGATTCCTTCTCCCATATGGCTCCCTTCAGAGGCTTTGTCTTTCAGGATGAAGATGCATTTCCCTGGAAGTCTCTGGCCCATATAGTCTATGTCTGCTTCGAGGCATCCCACCACTGGGATGGCCAGTCCATTAACTGCTGTTAGACGTACAAATGGTGCGTTGTGCATGGTCAGTTCCTTGTCTTTCAAATATTTTTGAAAATGTGACTCTGTAATGGTGGTGACTTCTGAGCCAGTATCTAACAAACATCTGGTCTTCACCCCTGCAATACACATTTCAGCAGTTAGACAGTCTCCAAAAGCTCGCTTACAGAAGTCGTTAGGTACGCTGGCATGACCCATGTTCCTCTTACTGTATGCAGAGTGATTTTCCACCAAGGACAGGCCTAGGAATCCTTCTGCTACTGCTTGGCCTTCCACAGTAGATGGACCACTTGCAGCTGGTGCCCCATTGATTTTGAGTGCCTGGGACTCTGCTTTCCTTCTCAGTGGACATTCTCTGCTAGTATGTCCTGGTCTTTCACAAGTGTAACAGATGTACCTTCCCAGCTCATCTTTCAGTGGGGCTCTTCGGGGTCCCAATCTTCTTGGATACTCTGGCATACTAACTGGATTTTTCTCCTTCATCAACTCAGTCACCACTCTCAGCATCTCCCCCTGTTGGACAGCCAGTTTTTGGACAGCTTCACTTAGGCTTTCCAATGTTAGCTGTGTTTGGGGTAGGACCTTTTCCCCAATCGCTGCATTCACTAGGCCCCCACTTCGTGTATGGGGGGTAGGCTTGGCTGTCTCTGCCACAGGAACTTCCTCTTCTTCTGACCATATAATGGCAGCCTGCATGAATTCATGGAACTTCTTACTGGGCTCTTCCTTAACCCTCCTTTTCATTTCACGCCGGAGGGAGTCGTCCCGGAGCCCCAACACCAACTGCTCTTTTAGAAACACATCTGGGTCTGGAACCCGTTGAGAGTCTCGCCGCTCCACTTTGCCCAATCTCTCCTGGAGGTCATATGCATATGCCCGGATAGTTTCACCAGGCTCCTGCTTTCTCTCAAAGAACTCCTTTAGTCGAGTTCCAATAGGTACCTTGTCTCCATACACTTCTAGGAGGAGCTCAAATACCTTTTCCACGTCTTTCTTGTCTGCCACTGACATGAACTTTACTGTGGCCTTGGCCTGGCCCTTGAGGTGCTCCTCTACGAAGTCTACACAATCTTCCTCAGGTACTCTTAGCACACGCAGAGCCCTCTTCACAGATTTGACCCACTCCTCTACCGTAATGTCACCTGGTCTTGTCGGGAAGCCACCAAACTCTGTGACCTTCTGTTCCCGGGGGACATAAATAGTAGGGGGTTTCTTAGCTTCTGCTGCCTGTTGGTCTATCACTGCCTTAGCCAGTGCTAAGGCTTCTCTCTGTCCTGTCCTAGCTTGTTGTAATGCCTCAGCTTGGTCTGATAATCTGCGCTGCAGTTCAGCAAACTGGGCCTGTAGTTCTTCAATCCCAGCCATGGTAGGGCTCTTGACCAGGCCTGGACAGTGCTACCAGAACACAACCAGTAAACCAATCGGGTGGACCCTGTGGATAGGATCCTGTTCGTGACGCCAATTATGTAAGCAGGGGAATAGTCCCGCTGTTGTGGGGAACTCTCCTGGCTTCTGTACTACCCCGGTGAAATGGGCTAGCGGAAGGATCTGAGTCCTCGCTCCCACTTCCTTTACCCAGAGGCCTCCTGACCTTGAGGGCTCCCCTTCCACTCTCCTGTCTGGTGGAGTCCTCGTAACCCCAACAAGGCTGGGCCCAGGATTTCTGGGGGACTCAACCCCAAACCGTGCTGTGGTTATCTAGGTCAGAGGCTAGGGTGTCCCCACTCCGGGGTGCTCCCTCTGCACTGGACACTTCACTGACCCACATAAAACTTACAGCAAATGCAAATTATTTAATTAACAATTTATCTTAAAAATGAACAAACAAGAAATAGAACGGTTAGGGAAATCCTGCCCCGTGGCAGGGAGCATTACACATAATGTCTCTGGAGTGTCAGCACAGTCTTCAGTCTGTTCCTTGGAGGGCCCAGGCCTCCTCCTTAGCTGTGCTGCAGGGTTGCTGTGACTTGGACGCTGCCTCTGGTGGGGTTCACACGCTCCCAGCCTCTGGACGGCTCCAGCCCAGTTCCACCCTCTGTGTCAGCTCCACACTGCCTCAGCACGACGACTGCTGCTGCTCTGCCTCCAGAACTGCCCCTCTGGCTGTCCCAGCTCTGCTTCCAGCACACAGCTTCTCTGCAGGCAGCCCCTATGTCTCTGCCCCCAGCACTGACCTCTCTGCCTCTGGTTTCTGCAGCTGCTCCCAGGGCAGGTCTGTCCCTCTGGGCTGAGCTCTGGCTTTGGGGCTGCATCTCTGCTCCCAGCACAGGGTCTGTCTCTCTGGGCTGCTTCCCTGGCCCCTCCGGATCTGACCCAGCTCTAGTCTCCAGCTCAGCTCTGGCTCCTCTCTCTCTGGCCCAGGCAATTCCAGCTCACCCACACGGAGGACGGGACCCATCCTGCCCTCCTGACTCCTTGATTGTCCCCCCCGGCCTTGTCAGTCAGGAGTGCTGGCCTCTCCCCATTGCCCCTGGGGACCGCCAGTCTCAGGGTCCTGATTGACCATTGACCCTCCCCATTTAGGTCCTGGGAGCTAATAATGAAAACACCCCACTGAGTGTTAGTAAGGGGCTAACAGTCCCCTTACACATAGTGTAAAGGAGTGTCCTGCCAGTAGAGTTATTTCATTGCACCACTGTCCACCAGGAAATCTCTAGAGCTGTGATCCCCAAACTTTGCTGAGTCACACCCTCCCACTCCCACCCTGAGTGTCTGTCTCTCTCTCTCTCTCTCCCTCCCCCTTCCCTCCAGCCAGGGCCGGGAATGGGGCCACGACTCATGCCAAAGAGATGCAGACAGTGGTAAGGGGGCTGGGGCTGCAGCTAGGGATGGGTCTGGGGCCGGGAGCAGAGCAGAGCTGGATGGTGCTCCCTCTCCACCCCCTGTGGGGGCTGACTTGGATCCACCACGCTCCCACTGAATGTTCCTCCATGCCCCCCTGGGCCTCTGCTGTAGAGGAGGGTAGTGCTCATTGGGTATAATGAAGATCAACTCTTTTTCTAGAACATTGTTACACATCCAGGTATCATTATTTGAAATAGAGGATCAACTGCATGATATTACAGAAATGGAGTAGACATACCCAGAATAGAGCAGTGGCATTCAGATTTATCTTAATTAGCAGCCAGAGTAAGAATAGCTGATTGCTGTATAGAGCAATTATATGAATTCAAAGAAATCTGGACCCTGTTTCTAGATATATTTGCATAAAAACAAATGCTGAGATGGCTCAAAACATGAGGTGCCTCCATTCCACCTAACCCCTTTGCCTCTTTCCTCCTCTTCCTCCGCACCCCTCATCTCTCTTTCCCTCCTGGCTCTTCATCCATGTCTTCTCCTCCTCTGTTACTGTGACCTCACCCTAATATGTTATGTCTGTGTGAGATTGTCTGGTTTTGTGTTTGGTCTTTGACAAGTTGTAAAATTGCATAACTGCCTAATTCTGTTGGGTATCCAAATACTGCATGTGCCACCGGAAACATATATAAGCTGTAAGTCATTTACTTTTTGTACTTTTCACTGTATGTTTATTAAAATCAATATAAGATTAATCACCAAAAAAGCACCACTTTCACTCAAGCTTATGCAGCATTGGGATAGCACTATCCAGTGACAAGATCTTACCCTAGTTATACCATCTCTGCAGAGCACTCCAATTGTGCTGCATTCAAAGTACTTTTACTAGCTTAGCAGTTTAATATTCTTGATGTAGTTTCATGCCATAGATCTTTTGTACACTTACAAAAAAAATCTGAACAGAGAAAGGTTCCTTCTGTAATTACGTTTTAATTGGGATTCCAAATCCCCTTTAAAACTCCAGTGAGCCATTAGTATCATTGCTAAATGGTATCTAGGGAAAATAAACAATTTTAGTTATTTTTGTTGTATCTCATCATTAAGAGCAGATCACTTTTAAGAGGGGGATCTGATCCGGCACTTGAGAAGGCAAAGAAAAACCTCACTTATTTTTATGTTAAGGTATGGCTTAATATCTTTCATGGCTAGGTGACACTATTGCAGGAGCACAGCTGTTTGACAGTGCTATTCCTTTATTATTATTTTACACAGAATAGACAGTTACACAGATTCTGGTCAGGTTTCCCCCAGGAAAACACTGTGGTATTCAGTGGAAGGACTTCTGATTTACCCAGACCAGACTCTGGACCATAGTCTTTCCCCGATAAAATAAATGCAAGGAAGCAATCACAGCATGAAAAGCTGTTATGTTCCCAATCCTGTCTGCTACTAGGACTTTGCATTTCTTTTCCATGCATTTATGGACACGTCAGGAAAATAAGTCCATATCTAATACAGTAAACCCTCGATTTAACGGACCTCGATTTAACGGACTTCGGATGCAACGGACAAAATTTCTGAGCAAGTCTGATGCATCCGAAATCCATTTCTCGCGGACTAGCTGCCGGCTCCCGGGTGCCGCCCAGGTCCAGGCAGCGGGCGGGCTGGCTGCCGGCTCCCGGCTGCCGCCCGGGTCCAGGCGCAGGCGGGCTGGCTGCCGGCTCCCGGCTGCCGCCCGGGTCCAGGCAGCAGGCGGGCTGGCTGCCGGCTCCCGGCTGCCACCTGGGTCCCAGCAGCCGGGACCGGGGCGGGCTGGCTGACGGTTCCCAGCTGCCGCCCGGGTCCCGGCAGCGGGCGGGCTGTGGAGCTGCCGCCCCAACCCTGTGGCGGGCAGGCTGCTGCTCCGACAGCTTTTTTTAATTATTATTAAATAACGGACTTTTTGATTTAACGGACACCCCCTCGCCCGAATTAGTCCGTTAAATGGAGGTTTTACTGTACCTTAAAGCAGCATAGATTATTGTGCAGCCCTGGGAACATAGCCAGTGATGAGCCATATTCTAGCCTGGAATGGGTTTGTGTGGCTTCCGCTGACCTCAGTAGGAACTGCTGAATATACAAGAATGTGTCCCATGGTGTGCAGAAACTGTAGCCCAAGTCCTCAGCTGATGTGAATAGTTGGCTCCTCTGAAGTAAATAGAGCTACACAGATATACACGAGCAGAGGATCTGGCCTACAGAGGAAAAGACCGCTCTACTTGTACCAGAGGGCTCCTTGAAACCCATCAAGATATCCAGAATTCAAGGGTCAATTTCCCCCCCTTTCTGATCTGTGTTCCAGATGGAGCACTTGAAGAAATCCTCAAGTCCTGAAAACATGTGTACTAGTCCAAGCCAGGCAAGTTGTCAGATACAAGACTACTACAAAATCATGGCATTCCTATTAATATGTTGCTTCCCATCACACACGCATGCTTTAAAGCAGTGGTTCCCACACTAGAGTGCTTAGACCACTGCTGATCCACACACCACATACAGTATTGGTGATTCAGAGACAGCTAACTGCTCATTTGGTGCGGCTTCTGCTCATTTCCAGTAGCAATGTCACACTAAAGTCTGCTGAAAATACATCAAATATTTCCCTGTTATCACTGTGTCACCTAAACAATCGCTCAAGTTATCATTGTGACTGAGCCTGGTCTGGGTTAACTATGTTCTCAGGGATGTCAAAAATTCACACCCCTGAGAAGCACAGAAAGCCGACCTAAGTCCCGTGTAGACACCGATAGAGCAACGCAAGAATTCTTCCATTGACCTAGCTACTGCCTTTTGCGGGGGGGTGGGGAGGGTGGATTACCTACTCCAACAAGAGAATCCGTCCCTTTGGCAAGGGAGGTCTACCCTGAAGCACTCCAGCAGCACAGCTGTGCCACTGTTGTGTTCCATGTGTAGACAAGCCCTCAGAAGAGGAGGGCAGGTGTTATACTCTGAGAATTGAAAGGGAAGTGGGTCCATGTGGTTGTGAATGGGACATGATGTGCTCTGGTGACAGCCCATTAAAGGTGCGATCCAAGCTATGTAAAGATTTGAAATCCCTTGCTTTACACTACAGCATAAGCACAGATTTCAGGCTCCAGCAGGGCTTATTTTAGCTTCTGCTTTCTTGTAGCCACACCTTTTGTTCATATTTTATTTATACTCAAGGTAACATGGCCCATTACTACTGTCAGATATCATCAGTGGCTTACAATATTAACCCCCTTTGCCGCCTCCTCCACACTTTTGCTTCTTGCTGCAATAGTATCAGGAGTTGTGATATTTTCATTGACCAGAAATCAATGTAAGATAAATTCTTCCCTTAATACATAACTATTGGTTACTTGATGTGGAGTGGTGCACTGTAGATCTAATGTCATTGATTTGAGAGATCCAAGCAGGTGAGAATAAAACTTATGGCCCCTCCATGTTGTCAGGATGCTTATTTGCTTTATGTGCTAGACAAGTCCTGTTGTGTTAGCAATTGGTTTGCTGAGTCTGTTTGAAGTACATAGTGAGACAGGGAGTCAAATTTTGCTCTCTGTCACACTGGACAGCAGCATGCATTAGTTAGTTACTAATGCAGCATGCATTAGTTAAGGGCAGAATCTGACTCTGTGTATGCAATGCAATGCCATCATTGGTGTGAGCAACATGTAGGCCCCGATTTTGCACAGGGGCTTAACTGTATATAGTCCAGTTCATTTCAGTGCGGTTACTCACATGCTTAGAGTTAAGCACCTGCATGAATTTTTGGAGGATCAGGGCCTGTGTGAGGTCTGCAAATGAAGTATAAAAGAGAGCTAATACAATGGTTTCCAATTCATACCATGATTTAATTGATGTTAAAAAGCATGTGGTTTAAGCATCCTGTCATCTTCCATGTCACATATGGGGTGTAAGCATTCTGTGATGAATAAGCTCTTGTACTTTATTTCTAAGTCATAGTTGACAGTTTTCCAGGTGACGCTAGTAAGTAAGTTTTTTCCCCTCTTTCTTTTAAATCACAGCTACTCCCAAGTTGCCCAAAAAACCATCGGGTGGAACAGGTGAGGATCCTTATTGATTTATCATTCAGAATAATGGGTTGTTTCTCTTGAAAACATTTATGGTGAACAACTGTGAAGAACTGGGAAACTTCTGGTTTATTGTTATGAAAGAACGTTACTTGATTTCCCCATACCTTATACTGGTAAACGCACATCCACCCACCCATCCTGGGAATGAAGGTATTCACTTCTTTCCTGAAACAAGACAATCAATGGAGTTAAGGTGGGAAAGTCACCTAAAGCTTGAATGAACTATCAAAACCTAAAATTACTATAGAGTAATTCATGCAAATCTGTAGACAATTAAACAGGTATGCAGAAGTACTGCTCCCTGGGGGACATTGCATACACTGGTTTTGCCTGAAAGCCAAGAACTGAGTGTGGTATGAAGTGGTCTGTCTGATATAGAGCAGGGTCATATGAACCAAGGGCCAACATGACACAGTAACCTAAAGGATGGACCCTCCTGAAAGGGTTTGAAGGAGATTGAAATCTACCAGGAGCTCCATGTGGAAGATGGGAACACCTGGTAAGACAGGCACACATATATAAGCTGTTTGTGGTTGCCAAGATAGAGAAAACCTATAATGCTTTTGGTTCTGACTAAATCCTTTGCCTATGAAGGCTGGTGGTCCATGGTGAGCTGTATCATAGCAGACTGCAAGAAGCCATGATAGTATGAGGAGAAACAGGGCTAGTACAATCAAGAAGAGAAAGACAAACAGCGGCAGAGCACAAACATCTACACTGCCATTTTCATCCCCATTGTTGAAGCCAGAGGCACCTGAGTTGGGCCAGCTGCAGCCATGCCCCAGGTCTTTTATTGCAGTAGAGACATACCCCAATGTATTATCTTATTTTAGAGAAGAGGTTGACATGGATTTTTTTTAAAATGCTTTTGAAATTGAGTGTGAATTGAACATGGTGCCGAAGGAAGTTTTGGGGAATTCAGGAAAAAGAAGACATGAATTGTGTTGATAGTGCAACCCAAATTAGGGTGTATATAAAAAAATGGGGTGTTAGCTGGGGAATTACCAAGATGGTGAAGCTTATGAGTTTGGAACAGGCCACCCAGGCTAGGGAGGGAGTTTAGCCCTCTGCCCACCCACACTAAGGAAGTTGAGGCAGCAGAGCGTAGAATTTCAGAGTTGGAGATCATCTAGTCTAACCCGCTGCTCAGAGCAGGACCAATCCCTATTTTTGGCCAAGATTGAAGATTCTCGTTTGCCAAAAGTTTGGGGGTCCCTCATTGGCTAAAAGCACTGCATGGTTAAAAAACAGCTCTGCGAGGAGCCATGCCTATCTGACCAGGGAGTTACTGCCTATCATTCCTCAGTGGGGCACCACCAGGGCAGCCTACCCCTTGAGGAACAAAGGGTCGCCATCCTCAGTCCATAGAAGCCAGATGAGAGGTGGGAGTGGAAGTTCTGGGATGAGGGGCAGATGAGAGGTCTCCCTGGAAATGCACTTAGGAGATTCTGAAGGGGCAGATGTCAAATGGCTTTGTACTGCTTGATGACCAGTAACGAGTAAAGCCAACGTCACTTCTTTGTCTGTAGGCTATGGGGATGGTTTGGATGATTTCAGTTTGTCAGATGCACTGGATGACATTCCCACCAAGCGACGTAAGTAATGTTTTGACAGCAAAATCATGATGAGTGGGCGGTGGTCAAAATGTCAGAGACGATGATTCTTCCTTTTGTCCAGGACTGGTGTGTCCATGATTTAATAAACGAGCTGCAGCTCCTGCACTCTAGGGGTGGGCCAGCTTACCGCTCTGGGCACGGTGACCTGGCACACAGGGCCCTGGCACATGGGGCCACAGCACCACTCAGGTTTGGCTCAGCTGCCCTTCGGCCATGAGGGTGGAGGGGTGGCCAGGCCAAATTTGAGTGAGTGTTGCTGAGAGCCCATATGCCAGCCATATACCACCACTGAGAGCCCATATGCCAGCCATATACCACCACTCACTCAAATATGACCTGGTATCTGGCCTCCCTTTCCCCTTCCCTGCATGCCATGACAGAGGGGTGGCCAGGCCAAACCTCACGATTCCTGGAGCCAAGAGCCAGTCTTAGCCTTGTGAGAGAGAAGCCAGCTTTGCAGGGTGTGTGCGGAGTGGGCTTGCTTGGCAACTGATCTCTGGGGGCAGTACTCAGTTTCCCATCCCCCTCCCCTAAAATCAACCCATCCCTGGAACAGGAGCTAACAGTCCCACCCTGCATGCCTGTCCCTCTTTAAATGGCACTTTACACACTGTTTTGCCTATACCCTTGACCTTTATCGTGGCTGCTCCGTGATAAAAACAGCATGGCAATCTGCAGCCCTAATCACGACACACCATTGAAAAAAATCACCAGCTTAAAGGTGTTCCAATATTCAGAGACAAAAGCAGAAATTAATAAGAACAGGGCAGCCATACCTTTTTATTCATATTGTATTCGTACTCATGGTAATACTGCCCATTACTAACAGACACCAGACATTTATGGTATTTAAAAACCAAAACAGACTTTGGCCTCATACAATATTGATAGTATCAGGAGTTGCAGTGTTTCCCTGTTACTAGAAAGCTCTCATTGACCAGAAATCCATGTAAGATAAATTCCTGCTGTAAAACATCACCCTCTGTTATCTGGCGTGGTGTGGGGCACTATAGATCATTTACTGATCTGGGACATCAAGTAGATGGGAATAAAAGTTTATGGCATCTCCACAGCCACACATTATTTGCTTTATGCACTGGACAAGTCTTGTTGTGTTAGCAGTTGATTTGCCTAGTCTCTGTTTGAAGTACATAGTTTGATGGGATCAAATTCCACTCTCTGCTACAGTGGACAGCAGAATGCACTAGGGTAATTGAGGACAGAAGTTGACTCTGTGTGCGCAAGGCGTCATTGGTGTGAGCAGCACGTAGGCAATATCTTGCACAGATGCTTAACTGTACATAGTCCATTTCATTTCAGTGGGGTTACTCACATGCTTAGAGTTAAGCACCTGCATGAATTTTTGCAGGATCCGGGCTTGAGTGAGGTCTGCAAATCTATATATATAAAAGTCAAATGGTGTATGCGTGTATGTACGTTCCCTTACTCCTTCCACACCATTTGAGCTAGAGACTTGAAATTTGGTACAGTTATAGGCTTTAGGGTCCTAATCAGGGTAAGAATCGAATTTTTTTCAAATCTCACCTCTTACACACCCTAGGGGTGAAATTCTTTAAAGCCCATTAACATCAGCTGGGCAGCAGCTTAACAGCTGCTGTTCTCTGTGACATAGTTATGATGTAATAATACCCCCCTCCAACGGCCCCCGCACTCACTCAGCTCTCTGCCCCCTCTCCCCTCCAACAGCCCCCCCACTCGCTCAGCTCTCTCCCCCCTCCAATGGCCCCCGCACTCGCTCAGCTCTCTCCCCCCTCCAACGGCCCCTGCACTCGCTCAGCTCTCTCCCCCCTCCAACGGCCCCTGCACTCGCTCAGCTCTCTCCCTCTCTCCAACGGCCCCCGCACTCACTGAGCTCTCTCCCCTCTCCCCCCCACTCCAACAGCCCCCCCCACTCACTCAGCTCTCTCCCCCCTCAAGTAAGAATCGAAAATTTATAAAATCTCCCCCCTTTCCCCCCTCCAACGGCCCCCGCACTCGCTCAGCTCTCTTCCCCCCCCCCCCCCCCAACGGACCCGAGCAACACCGGGTATTTTTGCTAGTGAAATATAAAAGAGAGCTAATACAATGGTTTAAAATTCATACATGATTTAATTGATTTTGAAAAGCACGTGGTTTAAGCATCCTGTAATCCTCCACATCACATATGGGGTGTAAGGATCCTGTGATTAATAAGCTCTTGTAGTTTACAGTAGACTCTCGATTATCCAGGATGATAGGGAAAAAAATAATCCTGGTTGATAAAATCCCGGATAATCACCATCCATAGGAAATATGGGTGGGGTGGGGTGGGGAGGTGTTGGTTCACCAGCCACCCTGCGCCAGGGGGAGGGGGTGTTGGTTCACTGGCTGCCCTGCGCCCTGGTGGGCTTTTTTTGTGTGTGTGTTTGAGGCAGCAACAAAACCAGAGCTGGCCCTGCGAGTTACGTATATTTTTTTTGACATCCTGGTTAATCCACATCCTGGTTAACCCAATCCTGGATAATCGAGAGTCTACTGTATTTGTAAGTCACAGTTGACAGTTTTCCAGGTGACACTAGTAATTAATTTTTTTCCTCTTTCTTTTAAATCACAGCTACTCCCAAGTTGCCCAAAAAGCCATCGGGTGGAACAGGTGAGGATCCTTATTGATTTATCATTGAAACAAAATAATGGGTTGTCCTTCTTGAAAACATTCATGGTAAGCAATGGGTTAATTTGCTGCTGTGGAGAACTGGGAAACATCACATTTATTTTTTATGAAAGAATGTGACTCCGTTTCCCCACACCTTGTACTGTACCACTCTCTGGGTGAAATTGCCTATACTTGAGTGACTTCAAGGGCCCTAGCAAGGAAAGAACTGAGAGTGGTAGGAGGTGGCCAGTCTTGCATAGGGGAGGAAACCAGGAACTGACAGGGGCTCCAGGAGGAAGATGGGGGTCACCTGGTAAGCCACATGAATAAGCTGTTTGTTTTGAAGGTATTTGTTCTCTGTATTGCTGTTGGTTTTGAATAAGTCCTTTGCTTTATGAAGGCTGGGTATCGCTTCTAGTCTCTGCTGAAGAACAGGACTCTAGATGCTGCACTTGCTAAAATGATCAGAGCAGCAGGAGGAAATTGCAGCCGAAATCCTCAGTCTGGAGGGAGAGACACAGACCTGTTCCTGTCTCAGGCTAGAGGCCTGGGATCTCAAGCAAGCCAGGAAAGGGGTCAGAGGTACAGTTACCACAGGAGCTCTGCATCTACAAGAGATGTGCCCCAAACCTTGTGGACATAACAGGAACAGCCACATTCGAGTGACTTGTTACATTAACACACAAGCATCAAGATTAGAATTTCCAAGGGTTTAGAAGAGCTGTGCTAGCAGGACACTTATGTTATCTGTGTTCTCTTGTCTTGGCCCAGCCCCCTACAGTGTGTGGTGCCGCAGAGACACATAACAGACAGTCCCTGCCCAAAGAGCCTGCAATGGAAGCGCAATAGATGCCATTTCCCAAAACTGTTCTAAGCTTTTTTGAAATCTGCTTCTGTGGACCCAGGTGGAAACAGCGTTATGTAACTTCTGCTGAGTGTTAACTGTATTTCTGAGCTTCAAGAACAATTCCAGCAGAATAAAGAGATTAAACGTTGAGGTGGGGGACATCAAAACTATTGGAATGAAAAATTGTGAGCCAGATGCTTCCTTGGTGGTGCAAAGGAGTGGGAAAGCTAGTGTAACTAGATGAGGGAATCCTGGGAAAAGTTCAGGAAGCAGCATAGCTGGCTCCTGTGTCCTCCAGTGGAGGAAGTATGTTGGGATGTGGCCTGAGCTCTGGTAAGCCTTGAATCCCCAACAGACTTCCTGCAGCCCTAGCCCCAGAGGCTAGGGTCTGAGCTAGCCCAGAACCTGTGGGGGATCAGGACGCCAAAAGCCATTCCTCCTCTCTTCAAAATAAAGGAAGAACAAAAAAGCCAGATGAGAACTACACCATAAGCTAGTACCCAACAAAAGCCAATCACTGCACAGAGAGGAACAGTTCAGCTACATTTAACTGTTAATGAGCAAACAGATATAGGCAGGGTATTAATGGGAAATGGGAGGAGAAGGTTCAGAAGTTTCCCATATTCAGCTCAGATACCACAGTGATAGGCACCTTACAAGAACTTAGATAGTTACCACTGGTCCTTGCCTACGATTCAGCACCAGTCCTGGCATGCATAATAAATACATGCATGATCCAGAAACATAACACCATGTTCCATTTTTCAAAGTCAGCAAGTTTTCCACATGGTGTGAAATCCTGACCCCATTGAAGTCAATGTAAAAAACTCCCATTAATTTCAATGTGGCTAGGATTTGACTCCATAAATCCATTTTGTTCAGTGGATGGAGGTGCAGAGTTGATAGTAAGGAGCAGTCTGCCTAGCTTTATTTCCATATGTGGCAGGGAGCTGCTAGTTGTATGGTAGGATTTGCGCTTAGCAGACTGACTCTAGCATTCAGCTGACAGTACACATCTGGCTTTCCCATACAGTGCACTTCTGCAAATAGCAATTGCATTGTAGAGAAGAACTATGAACACTGGGATTTAGCCAGCTCTGTATCTAAACATGCCTTTAACATGTGGACGTAGGGTGCCTGCTCTGGATTCAGTCCCCGGTGAGAGAAGTAGTTTGATTCAAGATGCCTCGCTGAGAACTTGAACTCGTCTCCTTTGCCCCAGAACATTTTTAAAAAGTATTCTTATCAAATTGATGTCAAAATTGATTCCATGTCTCGCTTCCATATGCTTTTCCTGCTGTGAAATCGCTCACACAGCCAGGGTTCTTAGCACTGTTCCAGAAGCTAGAACTAAACTAGCATTTACAACTAATTCCCTTTAGTGAGCTCTGCCCTTCAGAGGTTCCCTCAGAACACAGCCTGGCAGATGTGCCAAGGCACTGCATGTTCTTGGGCTGCCCTCCCTTTAACGTGCCATTTCCATTCTCAGGCTCATCCTGTGCTCTGAGCTTTCTCTGGTTGATTAGATTCTGAAATCCCCTTCTGTCCTCACTCCCATTTGATAACGTTACTTGCTCAACCCTATGTACGGAGGACACCTCTATGATCAGAGGTGGGTGGGAGAACACCACCCACCCACACCCACTACATTTTTGGTTCTAATGAGCAGGATGGCTCTGTTCTAAAGAAAACCTTCTTCTGGGAAAGCATTCAATTAAGTTATTCCTGGTATTGCATTTCCAGTATTGCCTTGACAACTGCAAGCATTTTCCTTGACACTTTTCACAGCATTGTGCGTCCATTATAAGAGACCATCGGTGGGAGGAAGGGGAAAACCCTCTCCCTATTGTAGTACAATGGGTCCAGGACACACATTAGGTCCAGGTCTAGGAGATAAGGTTGCAAATTAGGTTGTAGTCAGTTTAATCTGAAAGTTTTGCAATTGGATTGTATTCTGACAAGCAGGGCTCTGGGGTATCTTTTCTCAGCTGACCTATTGTGAATCTTTGTATCTTACTGATTAACTCACACTGATCTCTGTATAATTTCTCTGTGGGAGAAATGACAAGACAGCCATGAGCCAGGTGTGTCCCAGCAGGCACTACAGGTAAATGTCCTAATGCTGCCTTTAAGAAACAGAATTAAGGCTGCAGAGCTCCTGGGAGGTTGGCCACAGGAGTGGGCCACATGTGGGCCATTGATAAGGGTTCGCAGATAATAGACCTGCACAGTGCAGGCTCTTCCCATTGATATTGAATGGTTTGCATTGCCTGCCTGGTGCAGTCACAGAAAGCTTTTCAACAGCAGAGTCATGCTGACAGAATCATGCTGTTCACACAACGGTGAGATTTGTTTTTTCCCTTTAAAAATAGGGGACTTCGATTTATCTGACTTCTTTGACACCCCACCGGAGACTACAACAAAACCAGGAAAGGCAACCACTAAGCCCTATCCAAAGAAGCCAGGTAATACTGCATTACCTGAGGCACTGTGTAGGAATACATGCAGACCATCCCACTGCCCAAGATTCCTCTCTGGGGCGTGAATGAAGGAAACTGCTTGTCAGTGTAACCAGGAGAAGCCTTGCCTAGTGTTTTGAGCACAGGACTCAGAGCAAGGAGACCTGGCTTGCACAAATACTTATTGTGTTATCACTTGATCTGTAAAATGCTGGCATTAGAGCCCTACTCAGCAGGGGTACAGAGACTTAGTTTCAGTGTCCATACAGTGCTTTGAGGCCCATGGCTGAGTCCTTCCCGGCTATTAAAACACCCTTACAAGAGAGACTTAGTAATGCACAGTATTAACCATTGGATAATCTTTTTAACTAAATGTGTTATTCCCTCATTGGGCAGACGATAATGGACATTCCAGCACTGCATGCAACTCACATTGGAATCTAATCTCTATTGATGGAGTGGCCATGGTTGGGCAATTGCTCATGTACTATAATCATCATCTTCATACGCTGGGTGACGAAAGTGCACAATACAGTAACTCCTCACTTAAAGTCTTCCCAGTTATCATTGTTTTGTTGCTGATCACTTAGAGAACATGCTTGTTTAAAGTTGTGCAGTGTTCCCTTATAACTTTGTTTGGCAGCCTCATGCTTTGTCCACTGCTTGCAGAAAGAGCAGCCCATTGGAGCTAGCTGGTGGGGGCTTATCAGCTTCCCACTCCCCTAAGTTTCCTGTGGGGCAGCCGCCCTGCAGGCAATCAGTTGCCAGGTAGTTCAGCTGTCCCTTCCCCCACTGCCATGTGCTGCTCCTGCCCTCTGTCTTGGAGCTGCTCCAGGAGCCTCCTGCTTGCTGTGCAGTGGCGGGGAGAGAAGGGTGCTAATGTCAGGGTGTCCCTCTCCTCCTGCTCCCCGTTTACCCCATCTCCCTACAGCGGGGTGGAGGTTGGGGGAACACAACAGTGCTCACGATGGAGACACACACACACACACACACACACACACAGTATGTCTCTGTCTCTCTCTGCCATGCTGTCTCCCCTCCCTCCATTTGTGTTGCCTTGTAGAGTGTGAGGCTACATTAACAAGAATGTGTTATCCCTTGAGGGCTCAGTTGAGTTCTGCATTTAGCAGTAAGGCATTCTCTGGGAAATATTCCACTCTCTGACTCCACCACCTCAACCAAGCTTCACAATCATCATTGCTGTGTACAGGATTAAATTGTTTAAAACTTACTGTGTGGATATTTATATATACAGTGGATTCTGGTTAATTGGGCCACCGGTTAATTGGGGCAGCCGCTTAATTGGGACACATCGCAAAGAACGGAAACAAAGCGTCCCTTTTTATTAACTTTGGTTAATTGGCGCAACCGCTTAATCGGGCCAAATTGTTCTGGCCCGATGTGTCCCAATTAACCAGAATCTACTGTATATATATACACACACACACAGATATAAAATATAGGCTTTTGTCTGGCAAAAAAATTTTCCGTGGAACCTAACCCGCTGCCCCCCATTTACATTAATTCTTATGGGGAAATTAGATTTGCTTAACATCATTTTGCTTAAAGTAGCATTTTTCCAGAACATAACTACAATGTTAAGTGAGGAGTTACTGTATTGCTAAAGAGCCAATCTAGAACCCTCCTCAAAGAGTTTCAACGAGCCTCCCTGACCCCTTCCTATAATTTATGGAAGGAGTGATGTATGCAACAACAGTCCTGTGATACTCAGCTGTGTCCTCTGGCCTTAGCAATTATGGCTCTCGTGGCATGTGTTCTAATAGAGAGATATGTAGCAGTGTATTCTGTGCATGTGGGTAGTTGAACGTAGCTGTGCAGAACAGATTGCAGGGAGGAGTGCCTACTAACCTCAGGTGAACAAACCCCAGAGTGCTAGAGCTTTGTGAGGGTCCTGACTTTGTAGCGCAGGCCCATGGCTTGTACTAACTCACACTCTCCTGCCCCCCAGTCTGATGTGCTGGAGCTACAAAGGCCTGGTAAGGTCTCTTCTTATTGCCTGGTGGGCTTTTGCAATGTAACTTTGTTGTGGTCTTGTTCCTTCAGATGATATAAGTTTATGGGATGTGATCCACACCACCACAACCAAAAAGCCCAAAACCACCAAGGCGCCACCCAAAAAGAATCCAGGTAAGTGCTAGTTCTTGAGTGGCACATGGGGTGTCAAGAGCTAGTTCCAAAGAAGGTGAAGCTAGCAGTACACAAACTGGAGAAGTGGCGGAAGCCACAACCTGTCCCAGCGCTCGACTTCTGCCTCACTTATACCCAGCCTCTTTTATTTTCATCCTACTTTTATTTTGTTCACTCAGTAGTCCTGGAAAGTAGAGGGTCTGGTGTATCCACCTTTACCCCATGGACACACTGAGCTGGTCCTACCTGGGTAGCTCAAGCTGCACTTCTCTGGTAGCGCCAGCTATTTTGGAAGAGTTTTACTTTGCATTTAAAAACAAAACTAACAAATTGTGTGTAGCCCTGACTGCTGTGAAGAAAACATTCCAGATGTAAAACAATGAAGTGCTGTTTCAGGCGCCCCACTGAAGTCAATGGAGTTGTAGCTGGTTACGCCAGCAGTGAATTTAGCTGCAGGATTCTAGACAGATAATCTGAAAAATTGTCACTGAGACTCTCGCGGGTGTTTCCATGGGGGGGGGGGTGTTGACTCTGAAACCTAATGACACCAAGCACTATTTCATAACCAATCATTTTGCCAGGTGTTGTGGGCAGAGTTTTGGAGATTTTAAAACTTGCTCTGCTTTGAGAGAGCAATCTTACTTTCCCGTCCGTGAAAGAGTTAAGAAATTCAATTAGCGCAGTTATGTTTCTTCAGTAGTCACTTAATAAACATAGTAAGAGGCTATTCTGTTTAAACTTATTCTCGGGATACACAGCAGTTTGTCTTCCTTTATCCTTTTGTTTTTCCCCATTACTGACTTTGTCAGAAAAGGTGTATCTCAGAAAATACTTCCTTTTCCTTTAAGATTCCCCCCTTCTTCTAGCCCCACCTTATTTCCACACTCTGAACACATAGAATTGTCTATTTCGTTCTGCCCTTTTCTTTCCTGCTTGATTTATATGATTTCCTGGCATTTGATCCACTATGCAAGACAATTTCTGCAAGAACATGACATTTATCACAACACCAGCATAAGAACACAGAACCAAATGAATTGCAAATGTCTCCCATGATAGAGTGACCAGACTGCAAGTGTGAAAAATCAGGATGGGGGGAGGAGGGATAATAGACACGTACATAAGATAAATGTCCCAAATATCAGGACTGTCCCTATAAAACTGGGACATCTGGTCACCTTATCCCATGATATTATATGTTTTAAAATAATAATAATAAAAAATTCAGTTATTTTATCTTTCCTTTTGACACTTTCTGACAGGGTTGAGGATTTTCTTTCTTAAGAACCTTTGTCAGAACTAAGGGATTAGATCAAGGAGTGTTGAATGAAGTAACTTGGAACACTTGGTCCAAGATAGTAACCAGTACGGTATTTTATAGCAAAGGATCCTGCGGACCTTGACTTATCCGATGCGCTAGATGATCAGAATGATGGGAAAGGCGACAGGAAACCAAATGTAAAACCCGAAAGTGGTACGTAAATTAACGTTCTTATTATGCTCTAGATCCTGCTTCATAAAGCTGTCTGTCCTTTTCCTTATGACTCGGGGGAATGTAAAACACAGTGGGAAGGAACAGAATAGACCTCCTGGGATGGTGCCTCCCTTTCAGATGATTACAGTGGAGCTTGTGTTGATTTATATCAGATGAAGGACCCTTCCCATCCTCCATCAAGTCGATACATAGTTTTCATTGTTCAGTGCATCCTTTCATTTAAGCAATGAATTGCTGCAAATGACAAAGGCAAAGGAAGTGGAGAGATTTAAAGCTGCAAGAGCTGGAGATTGACTTTTTCAAAGCATTAGCTCTTCTCTAGACTCTCATGTAAATTTATGGCATTTCCCTGACTTTCCGTTAAACATGACAGGCCAAGTTCTTCCCTTTGATAAAGCATACAAACTCCCCCTCCCACTCTTTAGAGTGGCACACACATACCTGAAGGCCAAATAGAACTCTGCAAATTCAGGGTTTTTTCCACTGAAGCCAATGGATCAAGCCCATAAAAAGGGATGAGGAGGAAACATCTGTTATTGCAGAGTTAATTGTATTAAAGGAGTTACCTGTTGGCTATTTACCCATTTACGTATTTGTCCCCTTGTTTTCTTTCTTATTGTCCCTCTGAGTCATGAGCTACTGGCAGGTCTGCTATGTTGTCCCTACCGGATAGTTTATTGACTGAATGGTACATGCTCTTGTGACTCTTCGTCATTACCAAAACACAAACATTCAGAGCAGTCCTAATTCCCAGCCTAATACAAAATATGGGCTGGACATAACTGGGCTGAGAGGCCTCATTCCAGTCCCAAAATATTATAGGTGGAGACTCATTTATCTGCAGGTATTTTTCCTTGAGCACCGATCAAGAAAAGACTTGCACAACCTTTGCATAGAATACACTACTATACAGCTTGTGTAATTAATAAACATATATTACATTAGATTTTATTAGCTAGGTGACTTGCAAGTACTTTGATTTTAAAGTTTGCTTAAATATATTAAAATTGTTCAGGAAAATCTAAAGAGTCAGTTTGTCAGTACCCAGTATCAAAAGCTAGCCCCTCTCATGGTAATTTATCCCCAATCTTAATCAGCATTGGTACGATTTACATTTTGGCCTCCATTCAGTTTGTTAGTTTTGTTTTTAATCTTATTGCAAATCCTAAATCCATAAACGCTGTTTTCTGTGATCAGTTAATGAATAGAGAATCCTGTTCCAGGCTCGAAAGGTAAAGATAGCCCTTCAAGAGGTGGAAAACAGGGTAAGGAGTCTTGTACTGGTTCCCAGCCATACCTCTGTCTTTTTATGAATCTCAGCTTCCTGGCACACGCTTTACTAAGCACTGAAAACTTCTGTTACTCCTCTTCTATCTGCAAAATAAATTGGGAATTTAATGGTTTGAATAACTGCACTATTTTTCTTATTAATTCAGGACTGTCTCATATTTCTCCATTTCAATTTTGCATGTATTAAACTTATTTTCTCAGTGATTTTATCTCAGCTACTTGTGTTAGAAATGTGTTCATGCACAATTCTTCTGCTGGAGATACTCCAGTAACGCTTAAAAATAAAAGCGCCAAATGCAGTAGCATCCCATGATGAGACACCAGACACCCTTTTCTGTCAAGAGAGAGGTGGGGCTCTTAGGGAGCCATTAGGCTCTGCCTTGAACAGCCACAGTGGTTAGAGCAGTGTAGGGAGTTGTTCTAATCTATGTCCATTGACAATAGTTCCTAAGGGACTGTACACCAGCTGGGAACTAGAGAAGCACAGCAGCATTCCACCAGGGCTGGAACGGGGATAGTGTAACAACCTGCTGAAAGCTCCCTCTTGCTCCAGCTCTTATTCCTTAAGTAAAAGGCCTGAAGTCTGGTTGTAGGTCTTTTTTATGCTGCCCTTGTACATGAAGTCTACTGCCTGTATGTTGTGATCTACAGACCTCATGACTCTTAAAATAGGCCCTATATTTATAGTCATTAAACACCGTTTAGCTAGTTTTAAGCAAGAGAGGTTTAATAAAAATAAAGAACATCAGCTCAAAGAAGCAAGGAAGATGAGTCCTGTTTGAGGGAGAAAAAGGTTTCCTTAAATATTGCCAAGGCTGTGGGATGCAATTTGGATGCTCAGTATGTGCTTGTACCTATTCTTAACTCTGAGGAAAAGCACCTGTTTTCCAATTCCCATGCTGTACTTTTCAGGAGCCGCCAGGACTAGATTCACAAGGGAGATTTAGGTGTTGTAATACTGAACATTGCAGTGCCTAACTTAGGGCTGGTCTACACTTACTGGGGGATCAACACACGGCGATCGATGCATTGGCAGTCAATTTAGTGGGTCTAGTGAAGACCCACTAAATTGACTGTCGATGGCTCTCCTGTTGACTCCTGTACTCCACCGAATTGAGAAAAATAGGGGTGTAGACAGGAGAGTGTCTCCCATTGACATTGTGTAGTGTGGACCTCACGGTAAATAGATCTAAGCTATGTTGATTTAGTTACGCTATTCACGTAACTCAAATTGCATAGCTTAGATTGAATTTCCCCTGTTGTGTAGACAAGGCCTTAGGAACCCAGATTCACAACCCCAAATTATGTGCTGAGACTCCCCACAAAATGCACAGGGAGAGTTGGACACAGAATTCCCAGAAGCCAGCATAATGAACGGGGACTAAGGTAGCCAATAGGAGAGAACTGGGGCCTAAGCCCAACCCCTCCAGAGAAAGTTAAATGCCTCATACTGGATTCACAGCCATGAACTCCCTCCTGGAGTCCGGCGTCTCTCAGTCAGTCTCTTCTCACAAAAAATGGTGGTGCCACCCTTATATTCCATAGTCCAGTGGTTAGGGAACTTCTCTTGAGTGTGGGAGATCTGGGTTCATGTCCCTGTGCTACCTGGTTTGGAACAGGGATTTGAACCTAGGTGTCCTATATCCCACAGAAGTATCCTGACCGCTGGATGATAGTCATTCATTGTCCCAATGAATATTGAATTATTTATGCAGAGTGGAACTTCAAGCCAAAGGGATGGAGACCTTTGGATTAGGAGGCTTTTTCAGAGACAGCTCTCTAAATAATGCATACCTGCTATGCCTGAAAGTGGGTTCCTCATTGCTCCATGGGAGGCTTTTTCAGTAGGCAGCCAGGGCTGGCACAAATCAGAATTGGTCCAGAGCCCATTTTGTACCAGCTGACACGAGTGCAATGAGAATCTTTCTTAGGAGCCATGGGCCTTTTTCTCGGAGCTGAGCATTGGCTTTGCCCACAAACAGCAGGTGCACAAGGGCCTGAATCTAAAGCGAGTGGACAAACTACGGCCTGCGGGCCTCATCCAGCCTGGTCAGGGAGGCTGCCTCGTGGAAAGCACCCTGGGGGCGGGGCTGTGTGCTCCCACGGGGCAGTGTGCTCCCGCGGGGCAGCAAGTTTGGCTCCGTGAGAAGCCAAATTTGCTCCCCCAGAGACATGCTGCCACGTGGACAGCGCTTTGGGGGGGAGGGGGGGAGAGGGGCGGGGCTGCATGGCAGCATGTCTGGCTTTGGCCGCTGCTTTGAGCAGCATGGTATGGGGGCCGGGTGGTTGGATAAGGGTCAGGAGCTCCTGGGGGGCAGTCAGGTGACAGAGAGCAGGGTGGGTTGGATAGGGAGTGACGTCCTGGGGTGGTTAGGGGCCGGGGATTTCTAGAGGGGATGGTCAGGGAGCAGGAGGGGTTGGATGGGGTATGGGAGTCCCCCCTGCAATCTGGGGACAGGGAGCAAGAGGGGTTGGGTGGGAGGGTCCTGGAGGGGCAGTTAGGGTACAGGGTCTCTGGAGTGGGTGGTCGGGGACAAGGAGCAGGGGGGGTTGGATGGGTTGGGGGTCTTGAGGGGGACAGTCAGGCGGTGAGAAGTGGGAGGAGGACGGATAGGAGGAGGGGCCAGACTGGGGTGGCACAGCCTTCTTTACCCGGACCTCCATATAATTTTGCAACCTCAATGTAGGCCAGAAACTTTGCCCACCCCTGAACTAAAGTAATTGAAGTTGGTGCCATTAACGTCAGTGGGCTTTGGATGAGCCCAAAACTAAGGCCCTAGTGCTTAAATTGGATAAAGCCAATGAAAGGCATCTGGGAGTAGATAGAGAAATCGCTGAACTAATTCTTTTGGCAAACCAGCTGACCTCCCCTTGCATGCTTCCTCCCACGTCTTGTGGTTTCATACTAACCAGTATTAGTATTTTCAGTTACTAGTTAAATGAGAAAATCAGCCCCTCTATGAATACAATTATGTACCACACCCAAGCAAGTACTGCATGACCACCAATAGAAAGTATTAACAGACAATAGACCAATGGGACTCTCTTAATCTCTGCCATTCCTGAACTTGGAGTACAGTGAAACAGTGAGATGTCCACACTGATGGGAACTCCTCTTGAATTCAGAGTTGGGATACTTGTGAGTTCAGTTCAGAAGACAGACTTGCACTTAAATTTATGGCACATCCCTGACTTTCCCTTAAACGTGACAGGCCAAGTTCAGGCCAGGTGATGCAGCTCAAATGTGGCATTAAGTGAATAGCTGTGTAGTAGATGGTAGATTTGTAAGCAAGAGACAATGTCCCTTTTGCATGACCCAGCAGATCTGTCAGTCCCAAAGCACAATGTGGGGAAGTAGCATTTCAGCGAGATATTCTCACCCTCTCCTGCTCTCTACAAATACAAACCCAGTGCCACCTGCAACCCTTCTGGGTGGTTTAACGGAGAGCTTTCTGGTTACCAGGGTTAGTAGATGTAGCTGAACACCTTGAGAAAAGGCCTTGAATATGCAATGTGTACGTTACAGGAAGTCAGACATCTTGCTTGTTTTTTATTTTTTTAGCATTTTCAGATGAGGATCTGGTCGGTGTTCTGGACGATGGGGGGTACCATCCTGATAAGAAGAAAGGTAGGTCTTTACACTCTGCTGACCAAGTCCATTATAGTTGGTTTATACCCCAGATCAGTTAATATACAGTATGATTCTTCCATTTGGAGATTAGGAATGGTGATAGAACTGAGATAGAGGGTGCAGTGAGTGGACAGTCTATGGTATTTCATCCTTCTTTACTTACATTGTGGTAGCACGTACATGTGCCAATGAGGATCAGAGTCCCATTGTGCTAGGTGTGGTAATAGATCTTTTAAATATTGCTACAGCATTAATTTTCATTTGTTTGTGAGAGAAACAGTGAAGTCAATCTAAATTCAGAATAAATTAGTCTCAAAGACATAAGCTGGATCATTTAACTGTTGTTCTTTCATTGTTGTTACTATGTTAAGCAACACAATGGTCTAATGTTGTGCTCTGGTACCATGGTGTATTCATGCCTGATACAATTACCTGCACTGTGCACTACAGTCACCTCTAAGCACACATCTTTAGTGTCTGGATATAGTCCCCAAATCATCTGTTTCCCATGATGTGGCTAGGAAATGTGCCAAAGGAGTAGTGTATTATGGGGAAGGACCATGGCTAGCTCTGACAAAGAGGCACATTAGCTTCATCCCAGCAAAGCAAAAGAGAGGGGAACGCAGGGTGTCTGCAGCCTTCATAGCCTCCAAGACCAGGGGAAGTTTTAGGAATGCAAGGAGGATAAACCTATGCAGATGAATTTGTTCCCTTATTAGCACTGTGTCCTGTATGGATGCCATGGATTGCAGTACAGGAGGAAGAGAGCTCTACTGGTAAAGGATGCCACCCTAAATTTGTCCACAAATCACTTCAACCACCTCTTCTTTGTGGCATGATTCCAGAGTAGCCTTTTTAACATGAATCTCTGAATTACCCACTGAGACATTGGAGGAGGAGAAAGGCGAGGAACAAACTTGTAGCCCACTGGCAGGAAGGAGAAGACCTTTGGATCATTGGTTTCTTCAACTCCAAAAACAATTACAATGTATGACTCAGCCTCCCCTCCCCTTTGCCCCCAACTAATTAGTTTCCTTAATTATCTTAATTAGCTTTGTTATTTGAGGAGTGATTATTTTATTTTTAATGGATATCAACTAAACTTCTAAAACATACATTTTACAAGATAGCATCTGCCTTCTAGGACCCCAAGCAATAACCTACTGTCAGGATGTGCTCTTGCTCCTGTTGAAGTCAATGTTCCTTAATATCAGCAGGTCCTGGGTGAGGCCTTACTTCATCAGTTAGGAAGTACTCGTTTTACCTATGTGTTGGAAAGTCCTCTGGAATGATCCAACTCCTAGTGTAGTCAAGGAGAAAAGTCCCACAGCATTGGGATCTGGCTTGGGGAATTGGCTTTCATGACTAATATTTTGAAAATACAGTACAGACATTTTGCCTTTCATGGTAGAAAAGATCAAAGCTTTCCCTCAACTTTCAACCACCCACTACTGGTTATTGAGAGTTACGATGAAGACATCAGGCCGCATGTTTGTGAAGATCCATAATATTAAATATTAAAATAGGGAAATTCAAAAGATGAATACCACCAGCCCAGTCAACAAACTGCGCTAAACACAAACTGCATTGGAGTAATTAATACTATGCTGACCTGCTTCCATAAATTCACGATTTATTTACAGTGATTTGTTAACTGTAAATTTTGGAAAGAACATTTCCTCCTGACCCTGTTTCTCCAGGGAAAGCAGTTTTTAAATAGGTTTCAGGCTCTGTAAAGATTCCTTGGCATTATGGAGCTTAGCTGCACATTTTTCTATTGACAATGCAAGTATGTTGTCTGATTCTATATGGCATGTCAGTTATCCCTTTATAGTCAAGGCACAAAAGATTGCTTAGCCCAGGAATAGGGTATGGAGAGCTCATCTGCCATACAGAAAGGACTACCCACTTAAGGCAGCTCCTCTAATAGTATTTATGATGTCTCAAGTCTTCACAACAAAAGCAAAGAGAAAGGAGAGGACGAGTCATCAAATCCTTGGAACTGATCCCACCTTATGGTGAAAGGATGAATAGGTTTGGCAAGCCAGGTTCTGATTCTGAGCTACGGTCTGTACTGCGGGTCGTGTTGTACCGAAGTGCATCCTGAATAAAGGTCACTGCTTCACAGTTTGTAGAAGATGCAATAACATAATAAGGAACATCACCGCTGAGATTCTCTGCTGAAACGTGAGAATTCTCACTGGGATTCCTTCCTGGGCACTGAATCCTGTTGCTGCTTTGGCTCTGATGGAATAAATGAATGTGAGAGTCGACTCGTTTTGGTATAAACGCCTGCTAAATACAGCTTGTCAAATCTCTGAGCAGTTGTTACGGGCTCAGTTCTGCAAAGTGCTGAACACTCTGAGCTTCCATTGGAGGCAATGGGGCTTTAGACGAGTACTCAGACATTAGTCAGACTAGGTTCTCCTGCATGTGCCTATGTCAGTGTGGGGTCCTAATTAATCCGGGGAAAAAGGGGGAAGCCACTTAGCCCTTCATATCTCCAGCCAGATCTTCTCCTTTGACTAGAGATTTACGGCCTCAGTGTAGTGTCAGGTTTTGGCACCATTGAGCCAGTAGTTACTACACTCATGTGCATCATACACACACACTGCACTCTCCCAAACTCTCCCCCCCCGCACTACACGCGTACATAACTTCATAGCGCCTTAGTTCTCAGAACATGAGAAAATGGAGGCACCATGAAAGAGAAGTGCAAGGCTGATTAATGTGCTGAACGGTTTTAAGTCAACCTATCACCAGAAGGATGGAATAGACTAGTGTTCAGTTTCCCCATGCCCCTTCCCCTGTGTATACATTTTCAAGCTGTGTGTGTTGCAGGGATCTCTCATTACGCAGGTCCCTCTTTCACTGCCCGCCCACAGCCTGGCACCCTGGCATTGTCTCAAAAGAAGCCAGGATTTCTAGACTCGAGTGCAGATTCATATAAATGAAACCACAAGCAACCATAAAGCCTGCCTTTGACTGCACAGCGCTAAATTTATAATCAATTCCACTTACAGCCTAACACTCTGTTACTGAGCCAGCAGCTGTTTAATTAAATACGAGGGTTACCGTAGTGTGCAGGGCTGCAGTCACACCACAGCATGTTCTGTACTGCAGCTTTCCTGAAAACGCTACCCCCGCCCACCCACCCACCACCAACACGGAGAAAATCATTAAAGTCACAGTAGGATCACCAAGGTGGCTGTCAGCTCAAGGAGCCTGGGCCAGGCTGGCAGCCCCTTACCCTGCTGTGCTAGGAGATGGTAGTTAGAAAGCAGGACTCTGCTCTTCTTCCCTCTGGGACTGTCTTCACTGCCAAGACAGGTGTGTTTTCAACCAAGGCAACTCATGTGCATAAAACCCTCGTGAAGACAGCTTTACTGGGAGGTCAGTAAACACTACAGGGCCAGGTCTCCGCAGGACTGCACAGCAGAGTCACTACTGCATATTACTTATCCCACTGTTTGCCAGGGTGAAGACAGCTATTGGCTCTGCCAGAAGTAGCGTAGCAAGGTAGCTGTGTCCGCAGGTGGGCTGTGCTTTCACATGGAGGTCCCTGGCTCTGGCTGCTGGTTTGTTGAGAGAATGCGCAGTGTGTGTATGGGGGAGGGGGGTGTCTTCCATGCATGCTACACAGGTTCAGCAGAGGAGCTATCGCAAGCAGTTGGGTGGGAGGGGAGCTGCTTGAGCTGGGGAGTGAGCACCAGGCGTTCTGCCCCCCGAGTGGCTGCTGACAGCACTGAGGATCCTGGTACCTGTCCTTCCACCAGAGCCAGTGCAGCGGGGCTGTGGGGAGAGCAGAGCAGAGCACAGCACCTTGCTGCCTGCTCTGCATCCATTGCCCTGGCATGCAAGGGTTTGGCACTGCAGGGTGAGGACTAAGGACATGAGAGGCTGGCAACTGGGCCTGGCCTGGGGTAGCCCAGCTGCTGTCATCTATTCTCCTCAACCTGGTTTCCCTTCCTCTCCACCTCCCTCTACCCATCCCTCCCCATCACCCCATTTTGTCTTTCTGTCCCAGGTTCTATCGCCCATTTGTCTCAGGGTGGGGTTAGGCTCTGCGGGGACAGGGACACAGAAGAGCAAACTGGTCTGGTCCTGGTTCTCTAAGGGCACATCTACGCTACAAAATTCAGTCGCCCTAATTTAGGTTGGCATACAGCCGCCACCGTAATTACATCGCTTGTGCGTGTCCACACTTCGCTCTGTGTGTCAGCGGTGCCGGTCCTCACCCGGAGTGCTTGCACTGATAGCACTGTCAGTGGGAGGATGGCTTCTGAAAGACAGCAACAGTCGACGTAACCAAGGCAGTGTCGTTGACCTAACTACATAGACACTGACTCTACACTGCTCGTGGAGGTGGAGTCATGTCAGTGTAGAGGGCGAGTTACGTCCACAGGAGTGAAATTCTAGTGTAGATGCCTGCAGAGTTAGGTTGACATAAGCTGTTTCTAACTCCATAGTGTAGACCAGGGCATAGTCTGTACTCAAGAGCTGAGTTGGCTGGCCAGCCGCCCCAGGAACGGGGAGCTTTCAGAGAGACCAGCCACTGTTTTACATGCAGCTCTAGGGTGTGTTTGCAGTGGGGGGGGGGGGGAAGAGGGTTTAAGTCCACCTTGCCTGGGGCGTGGCACAGGTTACTGACTGCAGTGGATTCAGTCAGGTTAAGGGGGGGGGGGGGCAGACCTGTGGCCCTCACGTGAGGAAAAGCCCTGCTGTTGGCTTTGATTCCCAACAGGCACCAATGAAGACAAATCCCCTGCTGGCAGCATCAGCCCTAACGCTCCTTGTCTTTCTTCCAGGTGGCAGCGACTACGATGCAGGTAGGTAGTGACGCACAGAAGCCCAGCTCTGGTCAGCCCCAGACCGACCCTGCTACCACAGCATCTCCGAGCGACGACAAATGCGAATACCAGGCCCCTGCCCCTGCCCACCCCATTTCCCAGACTAATTTGCTTGAGAGACTAGGGGTGAGAAATCCTGGCCAGCCCTAGTCTGCAGAAAAGCCCAGGTGGCCTGGGGGAAGGGAGAGAACAGCCAGAGCCCTGGAATAATCATTTTGGACCCCGATACGTATTTAAGCACAACATCCGCTCCTCTGCTTTGTAGGCACCACCGCCGAGACTGGGACAATAGCAGGAATAGCCAGTGCTCTTGTCGTGGCATTGGTCGGTGCCGTCTCCAGTTACATTTCCTATCAGCAAAAGAAGTTTTGCTTCAGCATACAACGTAAGTGGTTCAAAAGCTCGGAGCAGAGCACAGAGCCTGCTGGGGAAAGAGGAGGAAAGCCCCTCGGCGGGATGGTGCTTAGCACAAGGGGTGCTGCAACCCTCCCCCTTTCTGTGCAAGAGGAGGGGGCTGTGGCCCCCGGGAAGAGGCCTCCGGGGAACCCACCGGGAATCCTCAGAGAAATTAATGCACCCTGAGGCTGCAGTAATCCAGGGACTGTGGTACCCATCTTGCACAGGAGTCCAGCAGCATCCGCTCCTGGGAATGGTGCTGCCTGGCTCTGTTCCTAGCCAGGAGGCCCAAATTGTTTGTCAGTCCCTGCTGCTGCTCTCCATGCTAAGTAGCTAAAAGACCCAGGGTATGGGGTAGGGGCTCCCCTCATTACACTGGAGATGGGTGGGTGGGAAACAGGAGAGGGGAGCAGAGGCAACATGAGAAGGTCTATACAGGAAGCAAGCCTATGTATAGAATTGACGTGATACGCCCAAGCCTCCACCACAATCTCTCTGTCATGGCATCGGGGTTGAGCTATATCTTGGGCAGTTCAGGAACAAGAGTAACGGGGGAGACTGGAGTGATATTTATTATTATTGTATGACATGATCCCTGTGCAGGGGGAGAAGACACATCCCCCATCCCACAAACCTAGCTCACTAGCAGGCAGAGGAATTTTGTAAGAATAAAGCATTCATTTTAAACTGAAACATTTGTCAGCTCCTACCCATGCAAGGGACAGCTTTGTTCCACCCCAGGCAGGAACTTTGAAGGGTTTTTTCTTATAATATTAACCATTTAAGTGACCAAACTATTCCAGTCCTCCATTTGCTAAGGGTAGCAGCTGCTCCAGCAGCAACATACCTCTCCAGTTTAAATGAGGGGACTCAGCTCCCTCCTGCTCTGCACGTGGAATTGTTGACTGAACATGCGCACATATTAGTCCCGACTCAAATGCAGGATACCAGCTTAAGCCAAACAGCCAGAAGTTTCTTCCAGCTTAAAGTGATGACTCTACAGCATTTCATTACAGTCTAAGACTCTCCTGGGGTCAGATCTGTCCAGACTGCAGCACCCAAGGAATGACGTAGGAACATACCATGGACTGAGGAATTAGAAAGAGAAAATATAACTGGAGTTGAAAATTTACCAATAGGCAGAGAGGAGAGATACAGCAAGCAGCAGCTGATTCCAAAATGGCCTCTCTAGAGTCTGTCATATTTAAAGGACTAGCCACAGAAATGCATGCTGGGAAAAAAGATGTTCCTATAAAAGGAAAAAGCCTGCAGGGGGAGTCATAAAGGAAGTGGCAATAGCAGTATTGCTTGCCACATAATTGTATTTAATAGTCCCAGTTCTTCCCCCTCCCCAGGCATCTGTTCATATCCTTCAGTTGTAAAGATTACCTTTCAGAATAAATGCTTCCATTCTTTGGGAAAATAATGATTGCAGCAGGCCAGCAACCCTACACAAAGAAAGCAGAGCAGAAGGAGCCCATTTCAGGGAGGAAATGGCTTTCACTTCAACACCTTCTGTTTCTGTAAAGCACCTTTGATTGTGAACACTTCACAGCTTTAGGTCCTGATCCTGTTAAGTTCCTTCCCCCAGACAGACTTTTCAGGATAATTCTATCAGCCCTAAAGCTGTGAAGTGTTCACAATCAAAGGTGCTTTACAGAAACAAATCTGCCCCTTAGCTCACTCAGTTGTAGAGTTATGTAATAACAGCAGAGAGGGCCACACCTAGATGTAACTACTGGGGTGGGGGCAGAAGGATATAGGTTAACTTTGAGATGGGGTTTGGAAAGAAGCTATTGCAGTCCAGATGGCAGGGAAGCCAGGCTGTGGACAGGAGCTTGCAGTGCACAGGTGGAGGAAGAAGAGGAGCCAAGGCCCTTGAGAGAATGGGACGGTTCCTGGGAGGACACTGAACCACATGGGGGATTGTGAAAGGGATGTGGCTGTCTCTGAGGCAGGGCAGGCGAGTTCCTTTGTGCGAGAGAGGTGAACAGCAGCATTCTGCAGCTGCTGGAGCCCTAGGAATGGAAGATGCTAAAGGGGGGAGTTGCAGGATTCAAGGCAAGAGGTGGCAAGAGCCTGGCCTAGGCAACTGTTCTCAAACCCTTTCATAGTGAGTCACGAGAGTGGGAGTTCGTGTGGCAGCCACAGCAGTTGCATAAATAGAGCAGAGCTCTAGAGGGGACAGTGCTCGGTGTAGTTTTAGTAGCTGTCTTTAATGTGGTGTAGCAACTGGACTGAGCCTACCTGGGCTGACCTTTGAACACTGGTGGTCTGGAGCCCACAGGGTGGGACTCACTGCCCAGGGGCTTTCAAGGAGTTATTATAAACAGCCAGAAAAGCTAATTTAAAATTAATCAACTAAAAATCCCTTGAGTGACTCCTTCACTATCGGGGCAGAAATCTATCCTGAAAACTGCTATTTTTCCTGACTAGGGCTGCGACAAACAGGTGAGAGTTTTGGAAAATTAGATCAGCAGGAAAAGTCGAATGAATGTGATAGAATAAAATGCCCTTGTTTGTTCCCCCCCCTCCCCCATTTAAATGATATTTTGGAATGAATAAATAATAATAAAAAAGGCTTTGATAAAAGGGAAGCTGAAAGAAGCAAAGCCCAGAAAGGCAGCAGGAAATTAAAGTTAATTATAAAGGAGGATTAATTTAAGCCATCAGACATGGCATGCTGGGATAATGTCAGGCCTTAGATGCATTGCAGTGCATGACAGAAATCTGAGAGGAGTCAGCAGCGGCAGAACTGGCTTTTTATTGAACAACATAAATTGTGTTTTGTGTTATCCCAGCAAAACACATGTCTTGGGAGAGGCTGCTGTGTTATGGAATGACCGCGCGCTGGGAGCACAAAGGAACACTAGGCTGTTTGTGTCTGTGTGTTTCTCTTTGTGTCCGTCCAGTGGTGAGGGTGTGGGCTGAGTTTGCTTCTCATTTGGCCTGGAACATTCATTCACTCTTCATTTGTTATCGATGACTGACGCAAGGTTCCCCCCTATCCTTTACCCCTCTCTAGCACACCTATACCTCGATATCTAGGAGCATCAAGATGTCATAGGGGAATTCTGACAGGACACAGTCAAGTAGAGCAGTGTTGGTTTTTCTATGTTACCGAGCAGTTACATGGGAAAACTCCACACCTACTGCTCACACTTATCGAGAGGAACTGGGATAGATCAAGGAACAGAAGGACCTGAGAGCCTTATTTCCCAGGCCTCTGCCCTGACCAGCAAGCGAATGCCCACCGTTCATCCGTGGGCACTCTGATGTAGTGCTTGGACTAATACTGACTTTAGCTGTGACTCACCTCCCATCACACACTATGCTGTGTTACGCTGTAGCTCGCCTGCAGCAGCAAAGAAGAAACTGTGCCCCTTTTCTACAGCTTGTGACCTGCTTTTCCCCAAACAGCATTAAAAGAACTGCCCCGTCCGTGAAGAATTAACTGCTCCCACAGAATCTAGAAACAAACAACCACACATAGTGGTAAGAGTGCCTTAGTCGTTTGCCGGCAAGTGAGAGGGAACTCACATACATACCCAGCCATTTGGTTGGGCAGCTCCGTCTAGCGTCCTTAGTATCAGACCAGGTGGAAGGGTCCCATCCGAGCTGTCAAAATAAAAGTTGATAATGCAGCCATAGGGTATAGCTTTGCTTATGCGAGTTCTGATCCGTGGTAAGACTTGTATGTTATTGTTCAAAGCTGCAGAGGGGCAAGGTAAAGCTGGCCTTGCATCTCCGCCCGGTTTGCTCTCCTGCTTCAACCTTGATATCCTCATTTGACCCCTTTTCTCCCCTGCCTCCCTTGCAACTATTCCCAGTGCAAGCTGCTCAGTTTGACCCTCAGCATTCAGCTGCAGGGGGATTATTGCAGTGCTCTTATGGAATGCGCCTTAACTGAGTTTGTGTAGCAAATGAATGTGAACGCTGGGGGGGGGGGGGGGGGGGAGGGGAGGGGAGGAAGAGGATAGTAAATAGTTGGAGTGCCCCCTTTAGACCAAAGATGAGCAGAACTAGGTGGGTAGCTGAGATCTCAGAGCAGGGCTCATGTCACAGCAAAAGCCTGTAAGGTGCATGTACAACCTGTGTGTACACACGCACACCCACACACCCCCCCTCCTTGCAGAGCTGAATGACTGTCTAAAGAAAACATGCTGGTAAGTAACCCCTTCACTGCTGGACTTCTGGGGTATGTCTCTGCTGGTATTTGCAGGGGCTGCTCCATTGAAATCAGTGGAGCCCTACGATTTTGCAGGTAGGTGCTGCAGCCCCGTCATGCCTCTGACTGAATAAAAGGGCAGAAAGGCCAGGGTCCTGAAGTGCCGAGGTGGGGGTGGCTGGCTCCTCTCTGCCCTACATTGTACCTCTAGCCTGTTGAAAATTAGGAGATCCTGGGCCAGAGAGGGGGAAGTGAGCCCACCGCCACTGATGTCCAGGCCGGTTCAACGGCTTGTTGCCAATGGTGCATTTGGCTCCCTGAGTTTATTTACAACAGTGCTTGGCTTCCCCAGCTTACCTCAGCTCCCAGCCTGGCATGATGTGCTACTGAAACAAAGAGCCTTACTAATGGCTGCAAACTTTGAACCCTTTTTTGCATTTAAAGCCCAAACTCCCACAAGTTTGGGAACCTCAGTGTGATTTTGCTTCCCAAACACAACACAGGCTTGCTCTAAACTGCTTCTTTTACCCACGCGTTGATAAGATTCCTCTGCATAAGTTAGCATTTGCTGAGAACTATAATTCGCTGTCTCCTTCCCCATCTGACGCTTTATCATCACTTCACAGAGGGTCTTAACGCAGAGTATGTGAAAGGAGAAAACACAGAAGCTGTTGTAACTGAAGAACCTCAAGGTGAGAGCTTTTTGGCACTGCTCTTAATCTTTCTGAACGGTGGCTTTCACAACTCCTGCTAAACATCAGTCCATGTTCCCCATTGTAAGTGTCTCACACATCAGACAGGCCTTCCTCTCTCTCTATTAAGAGTCATAGCATTTAATATAATGGATGACACTGCCACTTTCCATAAAACATCCACTGCAGCGCTTGCTCCCTTCCTGCACACACGGCAGAGATTTATAGATCAGAGCCTGATCCTGCAAACAGTGGGCCTTAATGCTTTGCCACAGTGCTTGTCAGCTACGGCTCTTAAAGGACTTTACAAATGGAAGGCATCATCCCAGTTATAAAGCTGGGAAAACATAGGCACAGCGATGAAAGGATTTCCCCAAGGCCACAGAGCACCTCCCACCCCGCACTCCTTGTCTTTTAATACTTTAATATGTTGTTGTGTTCATGGTGATTCTTTTTCCTCCCCCTCCAGTTAAATATTCAGTCCTAGAAACACAGTCAGCAGAGCCGCCACCACCACAAGACAGTGCGAAGGTCTAAAGCACGGCCTTGGGCTAGAAGAGAATCAATCTGCGGCAAACACACACACAAAACCATCACACATGCTTGTAATTCAGCTTTTGATTTCATTTGGATCCAAGCTATTGAATGTGTATTTAGACTAGCAGTGGCTTCTTGTTGATATAGTCTGTAGGGCTAGTGTGTTGGTGTCTTTTTATTTTTTTGTAAAGAGTTGTAAGTTTACATGGAATTTAATAATGTAGGATTGATTTCACATTGTGTACAAAACAACAAAAGGTGCTTCAATAGCCTTTCAAGCAACATTTAGGCTTTTTCCCTTTCGGGACAAGCAGCTGGGATAACGTCTTTTTCAAAGAGTGCCAGAGCATACAGGTGTGAGGACGATGAAGTGCCTGTAAACTAACGATCCAAAGCAAATCATGCGAGAACCTTTGTAATTCACTTCCAGCCAATTTCTGCCATCAGCTATGCGCATGCAGTGTCCAGTGTCAGCAGTGAAAATTGTGTGTGCAGCTGAGGGTAGATTCTGCTCCTTAGAGTAGCTGCACCTAAAAATAAAGTGCCTATGGGTAGATCATCTGGGGGCTCAGCCTGGGGGGGGGGGGGAACAAATGCCTCTAGTCATTGGAGTCACGGAATTGAGCGTGGATGTCATCTCATGCTACTAGGCGTCTACCCACCATTAAGGACCTGATTTTGATACCAGATAACGATACAGATAATTGGTGTATGGGGTTTTGGCAGGTAACACTGCCATCCATGATTGTGTCTGGGATCGGCATTGAGCCTCGAGTTCCAGGGTTTGGCTCTGACAACACTCAAACTTCTGCATTGTCACTGAGAGGAACTGAAAACTGTGCACACTTGTATGGATTTAGGGACGGGTTCAGATCTCATTTACACCAGAGTCACTTGAATTCAGAGAGAACTAAGTTAAAACTGATTGGGTTTTTAAAAAAAGATCATGTAATTAACCCGTGACACTCACTGCCACAGGATAGCCATTAAAAGCTTAGCAGAATTAAAAAACCCAACTATTTATTATGGCTGATGAGCACATCCATAGTTATTTTAGCTGGGGGAGGGGAAGGAGGCTATAAAACCTCATGCTTCAGGGCATAAGATAACTTCTGAGAATGGTTGGGAAGATGGGGTAGTTGTGTAGAATTATTCTCTTTGGGATTTCGTACACCGTCCTCTGACAGATTTGATGCTGAAGCAGTGCTCTGATCTGTGTTCCTGCTTCACTGAAGTGTAACTGAAATTAATTCTGGCCTCTTATCTGGATTATCACTTGTTACAACTCTTCCCCCCTCCCCTTTATGCCCCTTTCATTGTTGCTAAAATGTGGACACTCCCACGTGCCAATAAATTTTTCAAAATTAGCTGAATTGGGAAAAGGAGGCTGTGAAATACAGGAAAAGTCCTCACTTTCTCAAGCGGCAAAGATACAAAGTATTTCTAGAATCAGGATGTGCGTACATTTCGTAATGGTTTGCAAAAATCCCCATTTTGTGAATGGGAAGCAGCAGCTGAGTAAGAGTGTCTAGTTTTCAGTTTGATGTATAAACTCAGTTTTCATTAAGGGACTTACATGAGGCCTTGCCTGTAGGTATTTGTATAAGCCTAGGGACATTTTTGTGTAACAATCTCATTTAAAGGAAATTACCGAGTAGTATTGTAAATGTTTAGCAGCAGCTGTACAATTCCTTATGCTCTGTTTTTTTGTTTTTTTTGTTGACACATGCATTTCAAAAGCCTTATAATAGCTTTCCAGGCAGAAATACATTGTTTTATGAATATGTTTGTATTACAAAACAAAATGTAATAAGCTGTTTCCAAAGTTCTCATTTAACTACTGGCTTCTATGGAACTGGAGCAGGAACAATAGACAAGGAATACAGCATTCACACTTGCTTAGATCCTCTAGAGTAGGTTTATGAAGGAGGAAATGTGGTTGGTAGAATTTTGACGAGCACATAAAGAAATCCAGATGCTAACGAAGCCACAAAGCTGAATTCATATGACTGTATATTTCCACATAGTGTAGTTTGTTTCTTTCTTAGCCAAACATGTTTGAAAGCTGTAGAATAAAAGCATTTTTAGATAAATATTGGAGATAAAGATTACTATAGGGCACTGGTACAACACTAGGAGTCATTTTCTCGAGTAGATCAAGTGAACATAATTCCATATTTCATTTTTGCTGATGAAAGAAAGTGTTTTGATGAGTATAGATTGTCACATTTTGTTGCATTTCTACTGCTCTGTACATTCACTGTTTGTGTCTACTGTACAGTGGATTGGTGTGTTCAAGACTGCTTACTTAACCACATAACCCTTGCAGGGAAAGTGTTAAAAAACTAGAATATATGAGACCTGTTAATTCACAAATACTGCAATTTTCTATTTTAAAGTAGTTTCCCTGAGAAGAATCCCAGATTTTAGAACTCAGAAATAGATTTGCACAGAAGCTGCTCCCCCCCCCCCGCCTTTTCTATGATTCTGGTAAACAGTTATGCCGCAATGTAATTTATAGTTACAATATAAAAAGTAGTAGGTATATGCCCAGTAGAACTCCTGTTCCACGTTTACAACAGCATCATTTGGCATCTAGGGGCTGGTCTTCACTACGGGGGGGGGGGGGGGATCGACTGCAGATACGCAACTTCAGCTACAGGAATCACGTAGCTGAAGTTTGCGTATCTGCAGCCGACTTACCTGCCGTCCTCACAGCGGCGGCAGTTGGCGGCGCGCTCCCCCGTCAACTCCAGCTTGCGCCTCCCGGCAAGCTGGAGTTACGGGGGCACCACGGGCGATCGATTAGATCGCCAAAAGATCGATCGCTACCCGTCAATCTGGCGGGTAGTGAAGACCAGCCCTAGGAGAAGGAGGCTTTAAAGAGGAGACGACTAACTTATGTTCATTCAAGAAAGTAAGACTTCGGCCCAGGCCTATTGGCAGATTGGACAAAAAATCCAAAGCAATCCAGGACTATGGGGATGTACTAAATAGCAAACTAAAGAACAATCGCTCTCTTTTTACATTCTTGCTCCCATCCTTCCTTTCTGGATTGTCTGTTCAATCTCTGGGCACCCTTTTGGCATCTCTTCAGCACCTCGAATAATTCTTATTTGTAACTTCCCAGTAGTACTGCAAGTTGTTTCACTTCATGCTCCAGGGGAATTTGATAGAGCTGTTACTTCTCTACATAAGACCTTCATATTTAGAAACAAGTGACAACTTAAAAAGCCCTGCACTGAAACTCTGCGTACCTGATCTCAACCACATTCCCCTTTAAAGTATCCAGAGAAAAATATTTACAAGTCAAAAGTGGTAGGATACAGGACAAATGTGACACGGCCCAACGCTAAGTGAAATGATGTAATTTTCTTTTAGTCCTAAATATAGCTGAGGCCCTGCTAGAAGCTTAATATACTGCCAGGTCCTCACCCTACTCTGTTTTTGGGGGTTAACAGACCACTTCTAATTAGAGACAAGTCCAGTAGTTTTCTATACCTACATGAAATGGATCCTTGACGAGAAACCCTCTCTCATCACATAAAGCTTTGGTTTGTTACTATATTAGTGATGGATATTTTCTTTTGGTAAAGTTGTCATTGTCCTTTCAAGCCAGAGAATTGTGAAATTTGGTTTTGACTTGACACTTTTTATTACACCTTTGGAAGCTCTTAAAATCTCCCATTTTCATATAACCCAATTCTTAATGTCTTATTTTGTTGTGGTAAAAGTGGAATTAGTCCATGAGAAGAACCATTTAAAATTAAGAAAACATTAAGAATTGAAGTGGAAAGACAGTCTTGGCTGTTAAAAATTGCTTCTGTAACAACTGATGTTCAGAAACCATGTGGATGAAATTAGATAGAGTAAATGATTTCTTTGAATGAAATCTTCATTTAAAAGCAAGGCATACTGTTTGCTAAGGCAGAATTGATCTGTACCAAATGAAGTTTGTGTATTATGCTGTGAAAAGGCAGACTCTTTTTGATAAAGTGCATATAAGGCTTATAGGGAAAAGCAGAATTTGATTGTTGAACTACCACTGAAAAATTATGAATAAAACAGACTGACTCATACAGTGACATTTTGGTACTGTGTGTTTTCTTTGTGTGTTTGACAAAAATAGGAAAAAGGTGGAAGATTTTTTTAATATATATATTCATTCCTGCATAAAAGCCATACTAAAGCTACTTCAACTAATTTTTTTTAACATTAAGAGAACAGTGTTGGTTTTCTGAGAAAATAAACATTACCTTGAAAATTTGCAATTAAGGATAAAATTGACAATTATGGAAAAGCACTGGTGAAGTCACCATAACAACCTTAACTCTGCCCCATTCCATACCACTGATCAACTCAGTGTAGCCAGTCTAGAATCCAGAGTTTTCCTGTAGAACCAAAGAATTCTGGCATACATGACTTTGGATTTGTACCTCCAGGTCTAATATGTGAAATTCTCCTGCAATGGTGATTCTAAACTTAAGATTTTTTGGCCCCACATATGGTGACACAGCATTTTTACATTTGATACTACTTGCTGCTGAGTAATTTTTGATGAAGAACAGTAGAAGCACATTCTCCCTAACAAATGCAGGTGATTAGATGGACAGGAGAATTCTGTGCAATGATAATACTTACTTTGGTTTAAAGGTGACATATACAAAAAATGGGAGTGCACCCTCTTCAGCTTTTTAGAATGTGTATATAAAAACTTGTGTGTATAAATATCATGAATTTCACATCCTGACACTGAGTTAAGTGTCTATATAAAATCAATTTTGCTTACTGCTCCTATTATATCAGGACGATCCCTCATGTTATCCTTGCGATGACAGGGTCACTTGGGTATGTTGAAACCCTGAGGCACATATAGACTATTTGTAGAAATTAATGACACTGTATAAAAAAATTCTGTGTAAAAATGAATCCATACATTGTAACTGTGAGCATATAATGTTTAATATCTGAAAGTGCTACAGTTATTCCAACGATCCCTTTTACAATTATTATGGAGCACAATCTTTCATGATCACTAGCTCCAATAAAGAAAATTTCAAATTACTTTCTTTAGGTTTCATTTTAGAAACAGCCTGCTCTATTGCAGTAGATAGTTAAAATGCCAATCTAAATTTGAAGTACTAAGAAGTTTAATTCAGAACTCAACATATTTTCCCTATATAAAATTCACTGTTGGTATATTGTTTTATAGCATTGTTTTTATATAAAAACCATCTTCCATCTTAGTTATCTCTTATGAAAGGCCTGATTTAGATTAACAGATGTGGCATCTTGGTCCTTCTTACACTATTGTGCTTCAGGTGTATGAACTATTATAAAAATACATTTTACCATCACAAACAGGACACATTGCAATAGCATGCACTGTGTATAATAAACTTAGAAGACTGCATAAGAACCTCTATCAACACAGTTCACACTTGCAAAAGAAGTACTCACCACTCTGTGTTATACATGATACCTTTATGTACATAAATGCACAGAACTGGGGGAAAGAAGTGTGGCACAACGGCATATTTAGAACAATGACCTCACTGCATAGCCAACCTAACTGCTGGTGCCTCCTTGTGGCAGATGTTCAGTGCAGATACTCAGTAGGGAAGGGATCCATCATCAGATAAAATGGACTGGTAAAGGCTTTAGTGTGGAAACAGTGAGGGTAGGAAGGTTAGGGCTCCTTTGATTAGAATAGCAAGGAGTTAACCCCCTGCTCATTTATAGGTCTCTCCCACAAAATCTAATTCGAGGCAGGGGTGCTGATGTCCCAGGGAACAGGCGGAGTGCCTTAAACTGAGCGGATAGCAGGTTGGCTAGGGACCTGGATGGATAAAGGGGGAGGGTTGACAGCAGGTCTTCCCCCACCTCCCGGCTGTATGTAAACCAGTACAGAATTACCTGCACTGTATAATTTTATCTGCCGGTTACTCCCAGACATTGAGGAATAAAGTTGCAGCCTAAACCACATCCAGGGTCTCTTGTCCTCCTTCCAGCATAGCTGGACAATGGCTATCCATGCACAGTAAAAACTACAACTAGTGCACTGAACAATCTGATTCTTAAGAAGCAGGGTTAGTTCCTCCTGGCAACACTTGAATCATACAATTCAAGGCCAGCAAGTGGAGTTACATTATCTTGAATACTCTAAGGAGGAGCTTGGGATTCTTGTGAAATGTTGGTCAAGTAGGAAGGAAAAAATAAAGGGAAATTTCAAGTACGTTTTACTTCCACGCCTGCTGAGAAAGCAACTGCAGAATTATTTTTTAAAAGGCTGCATGTCACTAATGGCACTGATCAAACAGTTCTGAAATAAAAATGATTTGGGGGGTGGGATTGGAATAAAATGGGAAATAAAGATTTCATATAAAAATATGGATAAATGATTGAAAACAGAGAGAAAACGTTGGCAGCATTTAAAAAAAAAAAACCCCAACAGGCTTTATTATCTCAAGGAAACCAATTAAGATCCTATTATTTAAAAACATCAAAGTTGTAACAGTTTATATCTTCCAAAACATTTGAAGATGCAAGATCAATTTTCTGAACCCATAACATGCAAATGAAGTCTGTGCATGTTTAACATCACATATGCATGTACATAAATACACAAAATTGGATTTTTGTGTGTATATGTTTAACAGGACACACTTAAAATACATGGAACTATACAATTTACACAGTTCAATGTTCTTCTAATCCAAACTGTAACCACTTGCTAGAAAGCAAGTTACTGAGTACAAGACAGACCTGATTAAGCTTACCCCTTATTCAGGAGGGCAAAATGGGACAATAAACAGTCAAAAGATTTATTTAAACTTGTAAAAAAGGCATTAAAAAAATTAAAATCCATGCTTCACCAAATATATTACATCACACAAGTATCAGTAGGTGTGTATTAATTGGCAAATCCTGTTTACCTTCATTACCATCCATTCTTAATGGCATATTTACTCAAAATGTAAAATTGGCTGCACTGGAAAATACTTAATTTAAAATCTGTTTCAAAGTGCATTACTTAAATATGTCCCCAAGAATAATAGCAGTTGCTCTAGATAAAAATAATGTACTGCATTAAATAAAGAGCTCCCATTCAGAAAATTTCTCTCAGTGTTCTGATTAAGCACAAACATTACATGGCATTTCATTTGGGTTTCTCAACCAGCCTCTACCCAAGGCAGCAAAAAGCCTCTCACATTATCTGTCTGACAGATGGGTTCTTTTTTAAGATGGTTAAATTGTTGGTTGCTCAAAATAAAGTTAATTTTACAATTGATGATTTAGAGAGAGATGTCAAAACACATACAGGAACTGCCAACTTCAGAAAATACCATCACAACTATTGAAGCTCTTTTTGGCCTCATCATAACAGAAACAGACGCAAAGAGTAAGGCATGTAGATTGATAGCAATAATAAGTCACAATCCTTGGGAGATGAAAAATATTCCACCCGCCTCTAAGCATATATACGCAGATCACCTGACATGGATGGTTTTACATGGCTTTTGTTGCACATCAGACAGAAGTGCGCACTGGTGTAGCTGAGTGAGAAGGAGATGACCCTCTATCTGATGATGAAGAAATGGATCGTGTAGCAGCTTCACGCTGCAAGTCTTCCACCTTCTTCTGAAGCTCAGCTCTGATGGCAAGTAGCTCCTTAAGATTCTGATGAATTGGCATCTGGTGGTTTAACAGAAGAGAGCTATTTTTATTATAATAATTAGTTAACTTCTCCGTTATTAATACATCTGCTATTTTCTTCTGTTATGACATAAGAAACTCCAAGCTTCTTGTGAATTTCATTACATCTCAATATTTGGAGTGACTATTTATTTAACATTTCAAATGATAAATATTCTAGTCAACTTCCCCTCTCTCCCCAGTTGATCATGACTCAGTTGGTAGGAGCCCTATTCAGCATGCTGCACACATTTATTGAAGGATACCTAAAGACAAGGGCAGGGGGGAGTATAGGATGACTAAGGAAAATCAAATTGCTTTGATAATGTACTTTTAATCAATTTTACCAATATTTCTGTCAGAATGTATGAAATGCCTTCACCAGGAGTCTCTTCTCCAGTGAGGTGAATTTGTTAAAAAATAAATAAAAAGCAAATTAATAATAAATGAAAAGCATTTTGCACCAGAATACAAATGCTGGTCCACAATTCAATACCAAAGATAGAATTTAGATAAAGATAGGCCATATCCCTCAAAATTGCCCCATAGTGCTTTGCACAGAAGAGTGACTGGATGCAATTTAGAATCATAGAATATCAGGGTTGGAAGGGACCTCAGGAGATCATCTAGTCCAACCCCCTGCTCAAAGCAGGATCCATATCCCTAAATGGCCCCCTCAAGGATTGAACTCGCAACCCTGGGTTTAGCAGGCCAATGCTCAAACCACTGAGTTATCCCTTCCCCCCCTAAGCCAACTGGCTGTAGTCTGAGAAGGTCCTGTCCTTCTGAGGACCTCCAAATTTCAGGGAAGTTGAACACAAGACCTTTTCTTAATGTGTTGCTCCAGAAAACAGCCAACTTAGTGTTTTCCTTGGCTCCATTCAAAGAAACTGGATCCTTTGCCAACGGAACATATTTCCATGGTTTTGTACAGGGCAGCTTTACAAGCGTTCGACCCCGCTTCAGCCTGTGATTTAGCATCAGTCATCGTCACAGAGCTAGAAAAAAGCCTTTTGCAGAAGCAGGTTCAGGAGTGGTGTCTTTTGCCCTTTCTTTGGCTTCTGAAGGGAGCCAGAAGACAAGTCTTTGGTGGAGTGCCTTGCCTAGAGCTATAAAAGGCATTGTTTCATGTCTATTTGAAGCAGTGGAACACAGCTGGCAAGACGAACACTCCTTTAACCCCATTTTTCTCACTAGATCTGCTGCCCTAGACAAAGCCCAGGGTGCTCCTCTAAACTGCAATAACGATAATGAAACAACCGGAAAACTGCCAAAACTTCAGACTGAATCTACACTGTACTTTACCAAGCTGTGAACTATGTACTGCTATCTAGAGTAAGGAAGACCAATACCCTGTAAGCGCTGTCAGAAGAACAGAGGGGAACTCTAGGGCTGTTAGAAGTGATAGGGTAGCCTAGAACTATGGAATGTTTGGCTCAAGAGAACTTGCTCAAAAAGGATTCCCGGGCTACAGGGTTAAGAAATGAACTCCTAGAACTGGGCTGTGCGGAGGAAAGAGGAAGTTTGCTCGTGTCCCTTCTGATACCCTGGAAGTCACTGGGTCAGCATCCTCCACTGGTGAGATCAACTGCAACATAAAGAGGGCGTCTTTACAACCCTTCAACCAGGCAGTCACTGCACACTACCACTACTATAACAATTAACTTCCACAGCCAAGTAACACAGATGCTGTACCACACATACACAGCCCACATATGGGAACTCAATTTAATGGACAGCAAGAATTTTCTTGTAGTGGCCACTAAGTTTTTCAATAAGAAAAAAATTGCTGTTCTACTAGAGTTCATCCTTGTGGAAACTCTTCCTACACTTGTGCTCAGGTCCATACGAGAGTGATTTAGCTGTTGTGTTGCACTGGGCCCTGGGCCACAGGGGCTTTGCACGTCTGATTTCTGATCAGCATAATCATGGATCAATTTTCTCTTGCAACCGTACAGTAACTTTATAATATGCCAGTACTAAATGCTTCATTACCAATGAGATCTAAAAGCACTACGCAGACTGACAATTCAAAGGGGAAGGCAAAGGATGTATTTGCAATGTTGGAGAAGTAGGAGGGGGGGAAAAGGAAACTTGACCTTTACGTCATAAAGGAGAGGTTTGCTTAACCCAGGGGTTTTCAGCTATTTAATAGCGTGAATTAGCTCTTGAGAGAGAGAATGTCTTGTGGCCCACCTCTCTTCCCAATTTGCTAATCACAGTCCCACTTAGAGCTGTGTGCATATCCACTGCTGTTTCTTACACTGAAAAATATTAGTAAAGTATTTAGGTATTTCTACAAACTATCTTTTAAGTAACGTATGTTCTTTAATAAAAATCATCAGACATCCTCCAGGAGAGTCTTCTGTCCTGAAGACAAAATAACTCAAAGGAACAGCACTTCACAGTTAAACTGCCACCCCCCGCCAAAGTATATATGTAAAAGAGAACTTTGTTTCTTAAACATGTCAAATCTCGGTCTCCTCAAGTTATTGTGTCCATTTTCTTTATAAACTATCATTTTTCACTCCAGTGAAGTCCTTCAGTATTTTGAAGTATTGCTGGATAACAATATTTGTAAGCACAAGGCTTCGTTTAAACACAGTCATAATAGCTATTCACTTACAGTAGTACCACCAGTTCTTAATTGGATACATATCTAGTTCGTATTGTTGTACTAGCTCAAGGACAGTCATTCACTTGAAAATTGTTCAGCTGTGAATGCATTTCTTCTTGTTTCATGAGCATACTTTATCTATTTTAGGGACAGAGACGAAAGGCTGCAGAGCAAAATGACTATTTTAAATTCATTGCTTGATTCAGACTATATCAGTCAGTTTTTCAAAAACACACTCTTCGTGCTGTAAGAAGACAACGTTTTTCAGTTTGGTTTTTTGTTCTTCACAAAAGAACAGGAAGTCTGCTAGAGCTGCTTTTAAAATCCTAGCTAATGACATACTCACATGTAAAGTCCATCTACCATGATGAGTGCAGTATTTTTCAATAGTAATCAACACTACAGACTTTTTATAAAGTTGTGTCAACTACACCAAGCTATCATGAAAAGTAAGTCACTAGCGAATCTGAAACTTACTGTGTGTAAACTGACATACGGATCTTGGAAACTACTGTATAGGTTTAAAAGCTGTGGTTGAGAGTTTGAGGAGCGGTTGGAAAGAAAAGAAGAAATGGAAAGGAAGGTAAGATCAAGTGACGAAAGGTGTTAATGCATTAGTCTTAGACGCCTGGAGCTACATCAGGGTGCAAATGCACTTACCAACAGGTCACAGTTTTATGTCTCCCAGTTACAAAGCTACCCAGACCTGACAGTGCCTGCTCAAGAGAGGCATGGGACTAAAAAGGCAGAAGGGCTGCAGGTCACAGTGTACCTATATGAACTGGCAGCATTGGGTGAAGAAGATGGGACTCCATTTGCTCCATGCTATATCTGGCGTGAGCAGGCATAGTGCAAGTGTCACTTGAAAGTTAACTTCACTGATAAAATCCGTCGTCTGTTTAGAATAACATCGAACAAATAACACTAGGATTGCAAAGTCAAGAATCCAGAAGTTAGGAAGATGGCAGTTCGGCCCCCTTGTGCATATGCATTAGGACAGTCTTTAATTATATGACCACATACTATTTTTTCCACAGACTATGCCTTATTCAGTGCACAAAATACCCAATTCCCAGTGAAAGTCTATGGAAGTTAGGTGCCTAACACCCATGGGCCCTTTTGAAAATCCAAGTCTCTGTCATTCAGAAAAACTAAAGATACATTAACAGACATATTGACTGATTCAAATACTGCCCTTTAATTCTTGTGAGTTTCTCTTATCAAAAAGATTTATTAGCTGATGGGCACATCGCGGGGTTCAAACACCCTTTCTTACACATGCTAAAGGGCTGGCCTTGATCCTCAGTTACACCCATGTAATGGATCAGTTCTCTTTTCAGGGGACTTCCAAAACACTACAAAACTTGCTTAAAGAAGGTGTTCTTTGCAGTTTGATAAAAGAACTTATGAAGTCGCCTTGTACAACTACCCCTCAGTGGGCTCCCTGTTAATGTAAAATACTTTATTTTCCCTTATTCTAGCATCAAACAGAAGAAAAGAAAGAATCATGTGAAGAGTCACTAAACCAAACTAACGTATCAGTAGTTGGAAAGGTCCATTCTTTGAATATCTTCAGTGACCCCCTAAGAACTTCACATTTTATTTTTTATCTCTGAAGAAGACATAAGGCCCATCAAATAAAAACGGGGATGATCTTTTCTACTGATAGGCTCACGGGATCTGAAACTAGACTGACCAAATACAGAAAAGGTGAACTTGGTAAATTGTGATTACACAGTTCATTGTATTTATTAGTCTGAGAAGCTGTTGCATGTGTTTGAACTTTGATGATTATATTGGAAACCATAAGCCACAGTTGTGTGTGTGTGTGTGTGTGTGTGTGTGTGTGTGTGTGGGTGGGTGGGTGTGTGTTTTTTGCAATAAGCTCCTGAGCATCATCATAACAAGTAAAGTGGAACACTTTGAGACATTTGTCATGCCATGGAAAACAGGCCAGGAGCAAAAGAAGAATCAGTAATCTTCAGTAAAAGAAGAATACTGCAACTCTCCTCTTCCATAATACATTCCACTTATGATTTTGATGAAAAGAGTGAGACAGGAAGATTTAATAACATGACCATCTCGTGTTTTAGAGCATCACTCTACCATTCAGTTAGGAGAACATGCAAAATTAAAAACTATAATTACTTAATTAAAAATCTTTCAAAGTCTGTTTGCTCAATTCACTTCCCACGGCAAGGCAAAAGTAGCTAACTGAAAAAACCATACCTGTGGCCTCATTCTTGGATTCCATCTGACATAGTAATTTACCCACAGTTCCAAATGGTTCAGACTGGCAACAGGATACAAGACGTGGTTTTCATAGTTTACATAGAAAGGATTAGTAAATTCATCCAGTTGACTGTTAATGTAGGACCATAAAGATACAGTCTTTGTACTTATCTCCTGAATAAATACAAATAATGGCATTTTAGTATACAGTAGAACCTCACAGTTACAAACACCTTGGGAATGGAGGTTGTTTTTAACTCTGAACAAAATGTTATGATTTTTTTTTTAAAGTTTACAATTGAACATTGACTTAAGACAACTCTGAAGTGTTACTATGGAGAAGAAAAAGGCTGCTTTCCCTTTGCTTTTTTAGCAGTTTATGTAACACGGTAACTGTACTATATTTGTTTTTTCCCCTTTGTCTCTGCGGCTGTCTGACTGTGTACTTCCCGTTCTAAATGAGGTTGACTGGTCAGTTCATAACTCTGAGGTTCTAATGTATTGAATTCAAAATCTTTACATTTTAGTATAGTAATGTTCTTTTGCTCCAAGAGCTATCTGATACACAGTATTTATTTAAAGACACATTAATTTAATTTGTTGAGATTTAGCAGCCTTGAAATACCATTTCCTTTTGCTATCCTTGGGGGGGAATCTTTTCCCCAAAAAGTCAGACCACTTACCGCACTAATGGGGCAGAGAAACTAGTGGCAACTTTATTTACTACAAATCAGTAAGTGCTCAGAACATTTCCAATGTCTATGTCACTAAATAGCTGTAAGACTTAGACATAGTTACAAGATTGTCATTTTCCCCAAAACTGTTCAGGATCAGAATGGAGATTCTAGTATATTTGGGGGCTATTTTGCTTTTTGAGCAGATTAGTGTTACACTGCTTATAATCCTGCATTGGTAACCATAGCTGGTCATATCCATAACACCACTGACCAACCCCAAATGCAACAAAATTAAATTCACTAGAAATCAGTGAAGAGAAGAATGTATCCTTGAATAACCAGAACAGTATTTGAAGAAAGTGAGGGTCATCTATTTTTTCCAGTCAGCTTACAGCCATCTTAATACTGTACTTTTAATTAAGTGTCCAATTTCAGCTTTATCTGCACTTTTAAAAAACTATATTATAACAACAACAAAAAACACAATAAAACCATAAAATCAAGAATTCAGATTCTGAAACCTTATCAGATTTATCTTGCAATTTTATACTCCTTAAATACTATAAAGCATCTGTTTCTACTACAGCTGTGTGTTAAATTGCTCTTTTCTTTTTTCTTTTCTTTCTTTTCTTTTTTTTTTCCTTCAAGGGAGCTGCATCCAATTATCCATTTGTGAAAGAAAGCTGTCTGGTAATCACGTACTTACTGAGAATGTATTATTTAGCTCCATCTTGTGGTGTATGCATGCAATTTGTTGTACGAGATAAGCCAGCCAAGCCAAAAAAATACCAAAGCTAAAATCAAACACTAAGGGCTTGTCTTCACGAGGCTGCTCCGGGATCGATCTTCTGGCGATCGATTTATCGCGTCTCGCTAAGACGTGATAAATCGATCACCCACGGCTCCCCCGTCGACTCTAACTCCAGCTTGCCGGGAGGCGCAAGCTGGAGTCGACGGGGGAGCGCGCCGCCGACTGCTGCCGCCGTGGGGACGAGCGGTAAGTCGGCGGCAGATACGCAAACTTCAGCTACGTGATTCACATAGCTGAAGTTGCGTATCTGCCGTCAATCCTCTCCCGCCCCCCCAGTGAGGACAAGCCCAGGGACAGTTAATTATTTTACTGTAAGCACAAAGTGTGATGGAGAGAAGGTGGCCAACCACAAATGTACATTTTAAGCATAGTAATAATACTTTGAGATTGGATGAAGCATGCTATAGTAGGTGCAAAGTGCTTCAGAGTGTTAGTGCTAACTTCACAAATACCAAAATATTTTAAATTCTTTCCCATCCTTCAACCTCATGTTCCATCATCAATAATCAAATCCTGCTTCAAGCGATACTCCAGTCTGCAGTGTACTGGTAACGTCACATGAACCATGGAACTCCTCTACAGATGGTCAAGAGAATTTTAGTAAGAAGTATTTTAGAGGTTGTGTGTGGGCTGGAATATCATCTGGAACATTATCAGCAGTTCATGATCTACAATGAGGTGGAAGGTATAGAGCCTGACAATTAGAAAAACGTTTAATTCAACGATGTTATGGAGAGGCCCTTTATCTGGCTATGGGGAGGTTTAGTACATATTTCTCATATATCTAGAGCATTAAATTCATTTCCAGGCCAGCTCTAGGGGCTTAGGTGACAAATCCCACTAAAACAAAGTATCAAATGTTCTTCTGTCTCATACTCTAAGCACCTCTGCATGAATTCAACATGTCAAACAGAAGCAAATGTAGAACGTACCTCTTTCAATCGCTCTTGATCACAGTTGTATAAAAAAGTCCCAAAAAGACAGCTATAAAGGTGATCCAAAATGGTGATCAGAAACAGTTCATTGAATTCAAAGGCTGCAGGAAACTTTAAAAAAAAATTGTAGATTTTTAGGTATTAGTTATTTAAAACTTTTGTTATCCACAGTAAAGAGAAGCAACCTTACAAATAACCACCAAGAAATTCACAAGAAAAGGATGATTTTTGGAAAAGTGGGTTTTACATCTATTGACAATCTTAAGAAATACTAAGCAATTTTGATAATCTGTATTGTACTTAGATAGTGCTTTTCATTACAAAATCTAATGACATTTTACTAATATTCCTAAATAAGCAAGTTATTATATCCATGTTCTAGCAGGTAAGTTGAGACAGAGGTATGGCGTGATCTGCTAACATTAAAAGTGACAGCCAGGAACAGAACCAAGAAGCCCTGACTCGCAGTATCCTGCAAACACTGCATCGAGTTATTTGTTTGGTTATAGAATGCCATCTTAAAACAAAACACTTTGGGCATCTAAGAGCTTTATTTACTAAACTAATGTACAGTAAATTGAATAGTGAAGATTATTGCATGTACAATGTGTTTAATAGTAAATATGTATTTAAAAACACTCCCTTCTTGTTCCACCCAGTTTACATTGTCCCCTAATTCTCCCTTCGAGTTTATTATCCACTATGTAGAATAATCCTCTAATCCATCTTCCTTTTCATATTAGAATGTAAATCCCTCACATCTGGAATGAAAGTAGTATTATGTCAATATTCACCATTACTGTATATACTTTCTTCTTAACTAACTAAAGATTTTTGACTGTGTGTGTGTGTATCTATCTAGTAAAATTACAGAAAGTTTAACAATTATGAAACAAAAATCCAAGACACCTGCAATTTTAGGAGCCCTAAAAATTGAAAGAATTAACAAATAAAACTACAAAGGCTGGTATTCATTCAAATGAGAAAGGGTTCTCTCAATAACCAGATGAAGTATTCTGTGACTGTCCACAACCGTCCCTTTCATAGGACAAAGTAATTCTGCCCCTAGATAGTATGGGAATGAACTCAAATTGACATTGACAAATTAGAGAATTCTCCTGAAATCAACAAAATGAAATGCAACAAAAGGTAAGTGTTAAGTACTGCATTGAGGAAGAAAAAAAAAAGTCAAATACACATTATAAAATGGGGAATAATATTGGGGAAAAATGGCTCTCTCAGGGTGGGCAAACTACGGCCTGCGGGACCATCCTGTCCAGCCCGAGCTCCTGGCTGGGGAGGCTCCCTCACCTTCCCCCCCTCTCCCAGAGCCTCAGCGCCCCATGCTGCCAGTGCTCTGGCCCACTGCTCCAGGGCAGCGCTGCAGGCTCAGGCAGGGCCTGAGTTCCTGCTGCTTTCAGCAGCATGGTAAGGAGGCGGGGCTGCGAGCTCCAGCGGGCCGCACAGCCTCCAGACACGCTGCTCTGAGCGGCATGGTAAGGGGGCCGGGCCAGTGGCTGGGGGGGGTTCGATAAAGGGCAGGGAGTCCTGGGGGCAGTCAGGGAGCGGTTGGATGGGGCGGAGGTCAGGGGATGGGGAACGGGGGGGGGGGGGGGGGGTTGGATAGGGCGTGGGAGTTCCGAGGGTCTGTCAGGAGGCAGGGGAGGAGGGTGATAGGGGTCAGGGCAGTGAGGGGACAGGGAGCAGGGGAAGTTGGATAGGGGGTGGAGTGGAGTTCTGGGGGGGCAGTTAGGGTGGAGGGTCTCAGGAGGGGTGGTCAGGGGACAAGGAGCGGGCGGCTGAGGTAGGGGGTGGGTCCCAGGTGGTGGTGGTGGTTGGGGGGGGCCTCAGGGGGGACAAGGAACAGAGGTGGGGCTGATGTGTTGGGGGGGCAGTCAGTGGGAGGGGGTTGGATGGGGGTGGGGCCAGGCTGTTCGGGAAGGCTGTGCCCCCCATACAACTTTGCAACCCTAATGTGGCCCTCGGGCAAAAAGTTTGCCCACCCCTGGCTAGCTGATAGTAGTACTGCAAAGGATCTGGGTGTTAGAGTGGATCACAAATTGAACATGAATCAACAACAAGAGGCAGTTGCAAAAAAAGACTAATATCATTTAGAACATTGTATACTGTCCAGCTCTGCACAGCACTGGTGAGAACTCAACTGGCACAGTTTAGTATCTGCAATTTGGTGTGGGGGAGGGGAGAGGTGTCACACTTCAGGACAGATGTGGATAAACTGGAGAGACTCCAGGAAAGCACTGAACTATCAAAAGGGTTCAGAAAAGCTGAGCTAAGGAGGGGAAAGCTTAAAAAAACCCTAGACGTTTGGTCTTAACAAGAGACCACTTAGGTGGGGACCTGATAACAGTCTTCAAATATGTTATACGGGTTGTTACAAAGGGGACAGTGATCATTTGTTCTCCATGTCCACTGAAGGCAGGACAAGAGATAATGGGCTTAATCTGTAGCGAGGGAGGTTTAGGATAGATATTAGGAAAAGCTTTCTAACTAGAAAGGTAATTAAGCTCTGGAATCATCATCACTGCAGGTTTTGAAGAGCAGGTGGGGCAAATACCTGTCAGGGATGGTCTCTGTTTCCTTTTCCTGCCTCAGTGCATGGGGCTGGATTTGATGACCTCTTGAGGTCCCTTTCAGCCCTACATTACTATGATCCTGTAACACCTCTGCCCTTGGTGGCTCAACATGTTTAATTATGAAGTCTGTCACCCACTTATGGATTTAGCCGAGGACTAACCCAGCAATTGTGACTGAGCACGAACTAAATGATCGAAAGAGACTTTCTCATCCCTATCTATGATTTATAAAGGAAAAATTGCATTTATTTCGGAAGTGAGAGTTGGAGGGCACGGACCATTTAGGTTTATAGATTACAGAAGTCTCTGGACTTTAAGAAATGCTTTGCCTTTAAACAAATGGAATTAAGATCCTAGTTCCATTTAACCATGTTAGTGATAGGGCTGTGTTGTGTAGAAAATATTGATTTAAAACTTTAAAAAGCTCAAGTAAACTGGTCTGGAAAAACTGAGGCATGAATAAAATTCACGAGTTCCCTGAACTCACTCAGTCTCCACCTTCCCATAGCAGCAGTGAGACATAGATGAATAAAGATAGCGTGCAAAGGTTCAAAAGGAGATATAGACACAGCTTTCAAGACAAAGCATCCCCTGAAGGGATTCTCTTTAACTGAAAGCATTTAATGAACCCTGCCACATAAGGGTTCTAAGCTGTGATGGGGCCATGCTAATCAGATGAATACTGACATGGCAGCTAGTAAGAGCTAGTGAAGCATATTCAAAATTCCATGTGCCAGTGATGGCACTGTGGCTAATTATTTATAAGGTGATAGTACTATTGAAATCCCTTCTCTGGATAGAACCCCACCTCTGTTGTAAACTGATGTACCTAGACTGTAAAGCTTCTATTACTGCTGCTGAAAAATCACTGACCTAAAAATTCTTTCCTCTCAATTTCCAAGCTCATTAGTGTCCGCTTGAGGACTCAGATGGAAACATTCCCCAAGTGAAAATTTCATTTCCCACCACTCCACTAATTCTGAGAAAATACCCAGTCCATTAGACTCTGTCATCTGGTGCTGGTGGATTCCTTCTTTATTTCAGAAAGTGAGCTATGTGAAGAAAGCAGCAGAACATTTCTCAATTTAAGGTGACTGATGATGTTGAACTGAAGTTGATTCTGAAGCCCACAAAAGATGCTGGCTGTTAAATGTTGTGATTAATAGGTCTGCCCTGCACTGCAGTAATATTTTAAGCTGGAACACTAACTGATTTAGTTCTCACTCTTCTGGAAGTGGATTGAGACAATCTGCTTGAGCATTGTACATCCCAAGAGAGTACATTGTTAAGATTAATGAAAAGTGCATCTCTGGCTAGGGACAAGTCCTGGTTGTTACTACATAGAGGGATATTATTTTCACGCCCACTTGAATGTATTTTGCTTATATTTGGGCTGCTGATTATTAGATGTGGCACGAGATTACTGGAACTGCAGTGATTCCAAGCAGATTTACAGGCTACTTCACAGTATTAGTTGTTTCATCTCCCTGGAACTACTACAGTTTACAGGAGGACTTTCCAATTTAAAGTTTGTGTCACTCATGATTATTAGAATCACTTAAAGCAGCAGTTCTTAACTGGGGGCTGCGACTAGGTTTCAGGGGTTCCGCCAAGCAGAGCTAGCGTCAGCCTCGCTAGGACCCAGGGCTAAAGCCAGGAGCTAAGTCCAGGAGCTAAAGCCAGAGCTAAGTCCAGGAGCTCCAGTGACCCATGGAGGCTGAAGCCTCACTGCCCTGCCACCTTGGACTGAAGCCAAAGCCGGAGCAACTGAGCTTTGCAGGGGTCTCTGTGGTGCAACCCCCTCCCCCACCCCCCCCGTGGCATCGGGCCCAGGCAACTGACCTGCTTGCTACGCCATAGCACTGGGCCTGGCTTTTATATGCAGAAAATCGGGTTTTCTGGTGCAGGTGGGCCATGGAGTTTTTATAGCATGTTGTATGGGGGGCCTTGGAAAGAAAAAGGTTGAGAACTTCTCACTTAAAGCACGTTCTTTATTAAGAGCCAGCATCATTTATCTCCAATTCTACATTACTGTGTGTGTCATCAGGGCTAGGAAAACACGGAAAAATGTACAGCTGCTAAGGATTGAGGTTCATTGTTAAGCTTCTGGAGCTATTCAGGAATTCACATCTTACTGGAAAATTATAAATTCTCTCATCACCAAAAGTGCATGTTTCAAAAACATACCCGTGCTGCAGTCCGCTAGAATGGACAAATACGTGAAGACGACCATTTTATGAATATGTTCATTTTTGCCTGTTACAGACTCACTATTTTTTCAATGCCGTGTCTGTTCAGGAACTTCAGAACTCAGTCTGGATTGAGATTTTGCACAGATGTAAATTTGCAAACTGTTGCACAGTCCTTTTACTAGAGGAGAACTTAACAGTTTATAGCAAAAAAATAGGAGGCAGCAAGGGAGATCACAAAAATAGAGATGGCTGTTCTGAATTAATGGTCTCCCTGAAGAATTTTTGTTCCTTCCAGATGTTTAGAACTGAGTTTTTTCTGCTGAGTAGTTGCTCTTGGCTTTCCTCAGAGGCAGAGACAAAGTTTTACATGTTTTTTCAACCATAATGCAATAGCATATTAATACTGAAATATACATGTATAACAAAGAGTGGGAAATTCTCTAGCAGGAAGTCTTAATAAAATATTTTATTAAACTTTGATGCCAATGAACTCAAGAAGCATTTTTAATAAAATAAGCAGGATTGGAATGGAGGATTTGGGGGACAAGGGACAGGGAAGGAGGGCTCCTGGGGTAGAAAGTTTTTAATTCCACCTTACTCTCCGGCTACACCCCCCTATCATACGTTGCACAGTGGTCTTGCAGGAACAGTTTCATTGTAGAGTATTGTTATAAGAGGAAAGAGAGGCAGATGTCCACTATGCTTCAGGGGTCAAACGTTTTAGATTTACTTGGAAGCAAGGGCTTAGTTTGGACAACTTGATTTAGCAGCTCCAGTCAACCAGCAGTATAGAAGAATGGAAGATCCTACAAGAGATTCTATATTTAAGTTTATTTCCCATGGAATCGTAACTAAGAGGAAAACTAGGCCTGTGATGGGTCTTCACGATAATGCAAGTGTAAAATTTTGTGAGAACCGTACCATTTTGATACCCCCTTAAAAAGGATCTTCTTCCAACTGTGATGTAAAGCTAGTGGTGGGAAGGAGGAAAGCATATTTGAGCAGTTAAAATATTGGAGTATATGTAAATTAAGAAATATTATTACACACACTTTAACTATGCAAGCATGCTTAGAAAAGTAGGTCCTCCCTGATTCACAACCAGATTTTTAAAATGGCACAAATACACAGATAATCTCTTGTGAACATACTGACTGCACTGGTGAAACAGCAACAAAGGTACTTTGCCCTATTACCTCTCACTCATTTAATCAAAGAATTCAGAGAAAGATTTTCTCCTAGAATCTCTCAACTTTCACTGAACTGTCAGGTTAGGCCACTGTGCATATTTATTTATTTAAAGAAAATCTAACTTTTGAATTTGCCATCACTGTTTATTTTAGTTAGGTTAAAAACGGCTGGGTAAAAACCATTTGACTATTAGTTTTTACTTTAATTACAATTTACAGAATTACATCTCTGCTTACTAATAAAGTGAATGCTCATCTTGCAAGACTTTACATAATATACAGTGGTCTAGTCACGTCTATTTCTAACCACTGGGAAAACTAAACTTTAAGCAGGATGGGTTCAAAAAAGCAAGAGCCATTAATCTTATTCATTTTTCAATTTAAAATGCTTTGAGATAATTCAGTGCTTCAATTTGCAGCAATACACGTTAAACATCTATTCAGAACACAAAGCAATGCCTGGCTTCACATCGGTATTTCTACACTAGCCTATCTCACATCTCTTCTAGATGAAAAAGTAATACTAACTGTACATGAAATAATGGGTTTGTTCTTCCTCCAGTGTATCCAGACTACTCACAGTTAAAATTCTTTAACCAAAATTTAAGATTATGCACATTTAAGGAAAATATGGCCTCCTGTATGCATAAGAGTTTCAATAAAAAGGCTGAAGACAGCCCCATGAACAGCCTATTACATTTTCTTACCTGCTTTGTCATTTGCCAAACACAGTCAAGGAACTGAAGGAAAATGGGAGACCTGTCTGCATCAGCATGGTCATCGTCACCATGGCCTACTCGCTGAAAAACAGATGTGTTTATTTCAGTCAAGTCCGCTTAAAGCAGTAACCAATAACGCAAGTCCTGCAAATATGTTAGGCAGGTTCTTGAAAAGAATTGTGATCAGCGCACCTTTCTTCAAGCTAAACTCCACCCTTCCTATAACTAAACCCCCCCACCAGAATTCATTCACAAATATAGTCCTACAGCCTGGCAGAATAGGAAGAGCACCCAAGTGCACAACATTCACACATCTTCCAACGGTCTGAATAACATTAAACTTATTTTTAAAGTGGACATCCCACAAAACCCTCAAATGCACTTGCTGATTCAAAGACTCGACATAAGGACATCTGCTTCTTCCTACAGATGAGGATTATCATAAGGAAAAGAATAAACAGTTCAGAACTGCAGGAGATATATCCTCCACTTCATTTCCACAGGGAAATGGATTCAGTGAATCTGGCATATTATCATGCTCGATCAACTAACTTTAACTGAAAAGTAGTTACTCGGGCTCTGTGGAAATTATGACTATTCCATAGTCGCTCACCATAATCAGATATTCTTACAGCTACATCTCCAGTTCAGAAGCCCACATACAGCACCACAATCTTAATATTGCAGCTCAAGCTATTTTTTTTTCTTTCTTTAAACACACTGGCTGTGGTGAAGTGGGATGATGACTTCTGTCATTTTTACCTGCATGATAGCCATAGCTTTCTCCTTTTCATTTTCCCCAGATAAGATCTGTTCCTGTAAGTTTTTCACCATGCTCTGCAATCCTCCCATCCTCCAGAAAAGTCTCAATATTCGTTTTGTGCTATCAAACTCTGTCCCTCTTGTAAACTTTATATTATTATTTCACACACAGCATTTCCACATCAACACAACACTAACTCGGTCATATTTCTCTTTCTTCACATACAGCGGGAACATTATTCTAATTTCGCAAGCCACCTGCCCCCCCTCAAAAAAAAGAGCTTTGAAGGAGATAATTTTTTTAATTAATTCTTTCAATTTACCATTGCAAACCTATGTCCAAAACTTATCCACTCTTTTTCTATAAGCGCTTCAAATCCTTTGATAGTCCTGTAATAGCTGTCCAACATGAGCATGGCTAAAGAGGTGAGCTGGGACGTACGATCCCAGCCATCGCTGCAGTGTACAACAACTGATGTTTTACCAGATTCAATTTTATCAGCAATTCTTACTGCTCCAGCAAGCAGCATCTTTAAAAGAGAGAGAATAGCATGTTCAAATGTCAGATCAAGCAACACTTTGTAGTAAAGACTTGTTATTCTATTCAGTCCTAGAACGCTAGATTTTAAAATTAGAATTCAAATCTGATTATGTGTCCAAACCCCTCTAAATTAACATTACAATCTCTATCCTCTAGAAAGATCACTGAGAGTGGTACTCATGCCAGCCAAGCATTACTGCAGAAAACACAACTGCGTAAAGAGTAGATGCAGGCAGTGAATAGAAAATGGGAGAAGGAACAAAAGCTAGGTGGGGCATTTTGTTCCACTTTGGACAAATGATTCATTTGTAAAAATTTGAAGGAAACTAACATTTTTTCCCCCATAACTTCTCTTTCAGTATTTTTAACTTACCTAACATTGTGGTACCTAAACACCACAAAGGGCTGGTCTACACTGAAAACTTACATTGACATAGCTTGGTCTCTCCGGGGTATGAAAAAGCCACACCCTTAAGAGAGACAGTTGTGCCAATCTAACCCCCCAGTGCTGACGGTGCTAGGTCAACTGGAGAATTCATCCACTGACCTAGCTACTGCCTCTCAAGGAGGTGGCTAAATAAACTACAGAATTGGGAAAATCTCTTCAGTTGCTATAGTGAGGCCAGGTCTACACTACAAACTTACACTGGTATAACTACATCATTCAGGGTGTGAAAAATCCACCCCCAGAGCAAGGTAGTTATACCGACCTAACTCACAGTGTAAACAACACTATGTTGAAGAACGAGGAGTACTTGTGGCACCTTAGAGAGACTAACAAATTTATTTGAGCATAGGCTGTTATGGGCTACAGCCCAAAAGTTTATGCTCAAATAAATTTGTTAGTCTCTAAGGTGCCACAAGTACTCCTCGTTCTTTTTGCAGATACAGACTAACACGGTTGCTACTCTGAAACCTGTCACTATGTTGAAGGGGGAGCTTTTCCTGTTAACATAGCTACCACCTCTTGCAGAGGTGGATTAACTACACCAACAGGAGAAGCTCTCCCATCCACGTAGTTGCATCTTCACTAAAGTGCAACAGCAATGCAGCTGCACTAATTCAGCTTCACCACCTGAGCGCTATATGTACAGATGAGCCTTTAGTGTCTACACTGAACTGCTGCAGCTGTGCCACGGTAGCATTTTAAGTGTATACACAGCCAAAGTTTTTTTTTTATAATTAAGCTGCAATTTGAGTCAGCACTAAAGTTAAAAAATTGTGAGTATCATTCACGGGCTGTATTCAGACAGGTTTTTTTTTAAATAGAGCTAAACATATGTCAACTGCTACCATCTTCATCAGTCTGAAAATTTTCAAGGTACTTTTCTAAACTTAATTATGGAATTGAGATTTCAAGGTCCAATCTTCCCATCTTATTCAAGCAGAGAGCTCCCACTGAAGTTAATGAGAGGGAGGTGTGATTATCTGGTCCACAGCAAGTTCTTTTTTAAATCGACAGTCAACCAAACACCAAATTCATAAATCTGGATGGAAAAAAAGCTTTTGGATTGTGAATATTTAATAGTTTAATAGGAATGGAAGATTTTAAACTAAATGAGAAAGTTAAGTTCTTCCCAAAATAGCAAATATTTATTTTACATTTTTGCTCCCTCTGCTGGCTCTTCTGGAGCAGTTAAGCTGAATTACCAGAGCTAAAATTATATGAACAATTTTGTGCACAACCCAAAGATGCTTTGCCTGAGTCACATTTGATGTGAAGTTGTATAAAGCAAATTCCACATTAAATGCCATTCCATCAATATTTATCACCAAAAAGAAGGCAAAATAGTAGAGGAATCATCCATCCTTAAGGCTTATTAGAGGTTAATGCAACACTTAATCAAATTAAACATGATATGGACTGATTTATTTTAATGCAGTGTTAAATAAGAAAAGGAGACTGTAATCCATACGGTAACAGGGACCAATCCATCTTCCACTGAAGTCAGGCCAACTGAAATATGCATGTCCACAAATGCTTCATTAATGGCATAGAAAGATGAGGAGGCCTGCAGTGTTTAAAAATGAGGTCCCTCTGGTAGTTGTCCAAGTGGAATTTGAATTTCCCATGGCAGTTTTCCAAAACGCAGGCATAATCCTGGTATCCTGGCCAACGTTCACACTCTCCAGAACTGAATGTGATCCTACACTATCAGGATTTAACTGATTACTTCCTAATACCTACAGTATAAAATGCACAATATGCAGTATGACATAAATGTATATTCCATCTAATCTGAAATATTGTGTTCTAAATAAAAACTTGTAGAAAGGGTTACTTTTTAGGATTATCCTGACCAAAGACATGATAAACACAGAGAAAGGATTTCTAGTGCAGGCTATTGAAATTCAAGCCAATACATTGTCTTAAAAAGCAAAAAGCATGCAATGTCTTTAACATTTACAGTCTCTTACCCTTATGTATTCCAACCAGTGTGTTGAATCCACATTGGACAACCACCGTGCCTCATCAATCGAAGGATAAACTATTTCTTTCAGCTTCCGCAATGATTCTCTCATCACATGTATGTTATGTATTTCCAAAAAGACCAGCTCAGCATTTGGGTAGGCACTTTCACTTTCATATCCTCCACCTTTGGCCTGTCATTTAAAATGTTAAGAATACAGAAGTTTCTGATAAGGTCCTGAAGGCTATTTTTGCTTTTTAGAGAGTTTTAGAGCCGGTTATTTTAGAACAAATTAAAACTCATTTTAAGAAAAATAAAAACTGATGTTTAACTACAGTAGACTCTCGATTATCCAGGATGATAGGGAAAAAATTAATCCTGGTTAATAAAATCCCGGATAATCACCACCCATAGGAAATATGGGGATGGGGAGGTTGGTTCACCAGCCACCCTGCACCCGGGGGGAGGAGGTGTCGGTTCACTGGCTGCCCTGCACTCTGGTGGGGGTTTTTTGTGTGTGCTTGGGGTGGCAACAAAGCCAGAGCCAGCCCTGTGAGTTACACGTATTTTTTTTGACATCCTGGTTAATCCACATTCTGGTTAATCCAATCCTGGATAATCAACAGTCTACTGTACTCCCAGAAGAAGCTAGGAGTGGACGATAGGGGATGGATCACTTGATAATTGCCTGTTCCGTTCATTCTCTGTAAAGTCCACCTGGTTAAGGTTAATTTGGACTACTACGTTCCTTCCCCTATGCCTATTTATTATTAAGTACACCTTTTCAGTGCACAGTTACTTCAGTAATTGGTGCCATATACTTAAGAAACAGATCAGGGATTCCATGTAGGCTTTTTCCCACTCCTCCCGCCACAGTCATGACCAGCACATCTCTACTTCCTACCGCTTTCTTCTATTGGCAGAACTGATTCAAACTGTAATAAACTCAATTGGCCCACGTCCAGCCATCGCAGTACTTCCTCAATAAGTTACTATCTCGACAGAAGGATTCTCTTACAACACAGTACAAAGAGCTAGGAACTGATAAGTTCAAAACTTGGCTCTGACAAGAGTTGTGACTACAATCAAGTCACTCTCTCTGCCTCATTCTCCACCCAACTTTAAACTGGAGAGAGCAATATCTTACAGGGCTGTTGCAAGAATTAGTTAACGCTGATAGAATGCTTTGATACTATCAAGGGGATTACACATATATTACTTTAGTATGAGAAGTGAACTTTTATGGAAAATATAAGACTAAAGTTTACTTTGCCCATGTATTGAGAAATAATCTCCATTTTAACAATTATGACAACCTACCTTGTTTGTATCAGCAACAATGTTTTGTCTGGCATCAAAGATGATAAGCTTGTGTGCCTGAGCATTGGCGTCCATTATTGTTTGTAAGTATTTTTCATCTTCTTTGCAACGTTTGTCATTTGGACCTACCAGTGGCTGGCTGCAGCGCGTTATAGTTGCCTGGCTCTCAGGGTGAATCCAAGATAACACCTGCGTTATAAAAAAAGTTCGTTTCCGGATAGTGCACCAGTATCAACTTGACATTCCTTAGAGCAATGGGTCAGCCATAATAACCCAAGATACAACTTCCCAGTGGGAGAGAGAATGTAAATTTCAGTAAGACTAATTCAGATCACATACATTCAAATGTGGGATGAGGCGAAAATAGCCAATTAATACCAGGCTACAAAAGACATGGTATCACTGTTCCCAAATTTAATTAGGTTGAAACATGAAGTAGCTCTAAACAACTATGACTTTATTCTCCATAGCATTCAGAAACCGCCTTAAATTTTACTTTTTACATACTTTCTATGGGCTTAAATACAGTAAGAGGCTTCTCTGGTGGGGAGAACTACTTCCATATGGAGGTCTATGCAGTCAAGTATGAACATACCTCGTTCCTTCCTGCCCCAGGCAGGAGCTACTGCAACATGACTCATGCCTTAGGACATCACATTAAAATTCCTCACCTTCTTTCACCCTTCTGGGGTTGTCATGTCTTCTGTAAGTTAAATGCAGCCATATTATACATATTCCCCATGTATAATATGGCTGCATTTACAGCCCTCTCTATGAGCATCTGAGTAGGTGTCACAAGTATTCCTTATTTTCTTTACAGATACAGACGAACACGGCTGCTAATCTTATACCTGAGTAGGATAATCTCTACCAAGAACACACTGCCATTCTCAGGAAGCCCAGGTTGTAGTGTCAGAGTGATACAACACATTCCACCTCACCCCCAAACCTCACTCACCATGGGAGCAAGGGGAAGCACAACCTGATACCTTCAGTTCTCCACTAGTGTCGGACATTATCTTTGAACTAAAACTTCATTGCACAGGGTAAACCACTGGGCAACTATCCTAACATTGCAATAACTATCTTAATTTTTAAAGTTTTCTCCAGCTCCAAAACTAGTAAGTGCATTTCTACACATCTTATACTCTCTTGTAGAAGGGAACTGGATAGCTTTTTCAGAAGTCGTTTTAAAAACCCTAAAGGCACTTTGGATCATCTCTTATAAGATGCATTAAAAATACATTTGTTCTTCGGGAAGCTACGTTACAAATACAGAGAGAATACATAATGAATTCTAGAAGCCTTACTTACTGGAATTCTGCCTTTTGCTCTAAATGCGGCCACTTTTGAGAGGTCATCATCCTTCACGCTGGTTGGCACAACTAAAATAGTAGGATATGTATCACAAAGTTCATAGGTGCTGTTAATTTTGGATATTTTCCAACTCTCATTGGGCAAACCCTGTGCAGAGGCAAAACATTTGTCCAATATTTTTAAAAAGTTAGATCTTTACATGTGTGTATTGTATACTGACTCCAAAAAAGAATGATCAATAACATGTTTTTTTTAAAAAAAATCTATACCCACATTGTTCTTCACAGCGTTTCAAAGGTTATGTGAGCAGAAGCATTTCTCAATATTTTGGTTAAAGATATGGGGCAATATGAAACCCCAAACCCTACAGATAATTTAAAAAGAAACAGTCATTTGGTTGGGTTTGCACTAAAGTAAAAAAATGGGCCTATATTGAAATAGAAAGAAATTATTTTACATCAGGAAACTGATGGGTTAAGGAGACCAAACTAAAATTATTCCTCTGTGTAACTGCTGTTCATATTTGTTTTTAAATGACAAGACTACTTTTTCAGAACTGGTGCTTAAAATTAAGTCTCCAAATATGGATTTAGGTCCCTACATAAATGCCAAGACACTTTCTCAAGTACTGAGCACCTATAATCCCAATTGATTTCAATGGGATTTGTGGGCCTCTCACTACTGAAAATCAGGTGAGTTACATTTAGATATCTAAATATGGCATTAAGAGAGTAAGTTTAGGTACTCAGGTTTTCAAATTGTCTGTGAACATTTCTTAAAGAAGATAAATTAGGTTCAGAAGACTATCAAAATAAAATAAAAAGGTGATTACTTGTATAACCTACCTGCCGCTTATATTCTGCCATTGGATCATAAACTTTCCAGCCATTAACAGGAAATTTCTCTTTATAGCTGAATGCAAAAAGTGGCTGAAAGCAACAACGTAAAAACACAAATTACTATGTAGTATTTAGTCATTTAGTAAACTAGAATTCCTGTAAAAATGGTGAGCTCTGAAAATGAAAGCCACAAAAGCTGATTCAAATAGTTTCCAAAAGACAAAATCTTATATCCAACATTTGTTTTACAGTAGTGCCTAAAGGCCGCAGTTAAGACTGGAGTTCACTGTGCTAGTGATTGTTAAAACACAAAAGAAGAGACAGTTCCTTCTCCTAAGAATTGTGTGTCTTGTCAATTCAGATAGCAAAGGAAAGAGAAAGGTATAATGTTAGCCCATGGTCACACCGGTCAGCAGTAAGGCCATGGATAGAATTCAAGCCCCATGACTCTCAGTCTAGTACCCTACTCACTGGATGATACTGAAATTGCATACTATTGTATACTAATATGATACTGAAATTGTTTATCTAAAACTAACAAGGCACTTAGGCCGAGCTATTGTTGAGCTATCTGGACACTTTGGCCTGAATGCACAAGTGGAGTTGGGCATTCTGACACTGAGCATCACAGCACCAAATTTTGAGGCCCCTAGAAAATCACTACAATTCACAAAGCCTGAGTCAGGCACAGAGGCTCCCTATACAATGAACGAGGAGAGAGCGCAGCCTGACAATAGGTCTGCAATACAAGACCCACACCATGAACATGGCTGGCTTGTGTCTGCTGACTTGGGCTCAGGGTTTGGGGTTCTGCTAAAAATTGCATCGTAGACATTCAGCGGTGGACTGGAGCCCAGATTCTGAAACCCTGCAAGGGTTTCAGAGCCCGAGTGTCTACACCAGGGGTCGGCAGCCTTTTAGAAGTGGTGTGCCAAGTCTTCATTTATTCGCTGCAATTTAAAGTTTCGCGGGCCAGTAACACATTAACCTTTTTAGAAGGTCTCTCTCTATAAGTCTATAAGATATAACTAAACTATTGTTGTATGTAAAGTAAACAAGGTTTTAAAATGTTGAAGAAGCTTCATTTAAAATTAAATTAAAATGAAGATCTTATCAGTTTAGTGTCATCCTTGCCCTTGCCCTTTCTTGCTGAGTTTTCCCCTCTTGCCCCGTCTGCATCCCTCACTACCCCAGGATGGGGCTAGGCGGCCACAGCTGGGGGGCAGCTGCAGAGCGCAGGGCTTAGGCCAGGAGCAGGGCCCCGGGCTGGTTGCCGATACCCCAGGCCAGCAGCGGGCTGAGCAGGGTCACCGGTTGACACTCCAGCTGGCAGCAGAGTGCCACTAAAAATCAGCTCACGTGCCAAAGGTTGCCAACCCCTGGTGTACATTTTTATCTCAACAGCCAGAGCCTATGAGTCTGAGTCAACTGTCCCGAGCTCTGAAACTTGAGGCATGGGGTGTTTTTTTTTATTGCCGTGTAAACCCAATTTTAGGTTGCAATTCACAAAAGCCAGCCCAGTAGGCAGAGAGCTACCTAAGCTAGCAGGGCCGGCGACGGGGGGTACTACAGGTAGAGCTGTACTGGGCCCCAGACTTAAGGGGGGCCCCCTTAAGTCCGGGGACAGGTACACAGCTGAACCCGTAGTCGTCCCCCCTGGGCACCACATCTCCCTGGCCGCTCTTTCCCGGGCTGTGTCCAACTGTCAGTGCCCGGCTGCCTCCCGAGCCCTTCAGCCGGTGGCTCATCCCACGCCCCAGAAGCCGCCCCGAGACACCCCCGGCTGCAGCGCTTCCCCCGCCCACCTGCAGCAAGAGCTGGGCCAGCCCTTGGCGGGGGGGTGGGGGGTGGGGCGGCACCACAGGATGCCGGCTCCATCGCCTCCCCCGCCCTGGCGGCTGCAGAGGACTGGCCGGGTGCGCCGCTCCACCGGGGCGGGGGTCAGCGAGGCGTGGGTGCGGGAGGGAAGGAGGTTTGGTGGGGGGGTGAGGCTGAGCTGGGCGGGTCAGGCATGGGGGGGGGGAAGGAGAATAGGCTGGGGGGCCCCCAACAATCAGAGTAGGGGGCCCCCAAACGATCAGAGTAGGGGCCCCCAAAATTTCTGTCGCTGGCCCTGTAAGCTAGCCAACGGGAGATGCCAAGCAGCGGCTGTGTGTCCCTCTCACGATACGTGCCTGCATCCAGTAAGGCAGTAGAGGAGCACTCATCTCTGCTAGCAAGTCACAGTCAGGAATTCTCTTCGGAAGCCCGAGGGGTGGGAGGATGGAGACAACTGGGCTATGGGATATTCTGATGTGCGGCTCCTTCAGTCTCTCCTGTTGAAGCTGTTCCACTCTGGCTAAATAATTAAAGAGTCAGTGGAGCAGTAGGACAGGATTCTGGGTCCCACCTCCTGGTTTCCCATCAAGCTATGGAGTCACTCATCCTTGTACACACTCTCTTTTTCTGGCCAGAATGACTAATTATTTATCCAGAGTTAAACAGGAGAGACTGAGAAAAACCCACAGCTCAATGGCTAGAGCACTGCCCTGAAAAGTTAGCAAATCCCTGTTCAAATCCCTTTTCCCATTCAGACAGAGGGGGGATCTGAACTGGGAATCTCCCACATCCCAGGTAATCACTGGGCTAAAAGTTATGAGGGAGTTCCCATAACTTCCCACCAGCCCCAGGTGTTTTGTCGGAACTCACCTAAGGAGCCCAATCAGGTAGGCATGCTCAGAGGGTACCTACTGGATCAGGTCTCACACAAGACTTAGGTGGCCAAACAACTATCTTCCCCAGTTTCTGAATAGCCAAGGTTTAGGCGAGAGAGAAACCACCTGCTGTCCAGAGGGAGGCAGCAGTGTGCATGCTCAGAGGCAGAAACAAAGATGCCTTGTGACTAAGTGAGATTAGGCACCTAAAGGGTTCAGTGGGAGTTTTGTGTCTCAAAGTGGTCCCCAAACTGGGACTTAGGCACCCAACTCCTTTATTCTTCATTCTGAAATTCCCCAATTATCTTTTACAGACAAATACTTAGAATGAAAGTAAATAAACCCTGACCTCCATCAGCATGAACAGGCCCAACTAACAGGGCTATGTATATGCAACACAAAACAAATATCTTTGGAATAAAAGGTGCCTCCTTCCATACAAAATGGAACCCTGAAACTAATGAAGTCACTGTTTTCACTGGTGGCAGCACCTGGCTCTCAGTTCTGTAAATTACTGAAATAAAGAAGTGAAGCCAGAGTAATCTGAATGCGCCATGATATCTAGTCATCAATTTAATAATTTTGTTATGCAGTATTGGCTTATTTCCCTACATTTCCAAGACGACGACAAACAGAGACAGGCAGTCTTCTCCTCATTTTAGTACTTACCAGCCCATTAGAAAGAGGAAATGCTTGCGTTACGAGGTTTTCAAATATTTCCAGTCTGCTCTGTTCTTCTTGTTTATAGGCAAGCCGCAAGTTTCTCATATCCTGTCAGAAAATAAGTCAAACTCTCTTACACCTTGATACACTTTTTTTTTTTTTTTTTTTTTTAAAAGAAGCAATTACAAAGCTGACTGAAACTAAGCACTGGCTACTGATATTAAGGCAAGTCACATTTTTCTAACTCTTATAGTCATTAACATAATTCTGTTTCAAAATGAGACTATTCGGAGCAGCAGGAAGGTTTCAATATGCCACTGAAGAAGGCATTATCCCTAGATTCACCAATGGAGTAAAACATTTTTGCAAGTTTCCCATCCACATTCCAAAAAAACCCAGCATGCTTATGGGATCAGAGAAGACAACAGCACAAGGTGTTGTGGTTGCAGCTCCACTCAAGACAAAAATGAAATTAACGCAATTAAACTAATATATATGCATCCACTGCATTTCCTAGGAATTAATTCTGTACCTTGCAAACAATTTCTATACCACAAGAGTTGTCTCCATGGCTCTGCACTCCAATCTTTTCAACTCTACTTATTACTCCAAGTGGAACATCAAGAACAAAATGTGGATCCTGAAATTTGGAATAAAAAAAATAAGATGAAAACTTTTTTAATTGCAATGGGAAGTAAATGTAATCTATACATTTCATGTCAAATTGTGTGTTCTACTAGTCCTTTATAGTTCCTTTTGAACTGATTGCTGTGGAACTTTACATTTAATTTAAACTAAGTGTGTCACCTTTTGAAAATCTACTTCAGCAAAGAAGAGATTCTAGCTGGAAGAAATATGCACATAGATCTTAAAGTCTCACCCTCTCAACATTTTTGAAATACATTTTGAAGTCCGTCACTGTCAGTGTACCACTGACTGCTCCCATAAATGGACAGATATACATGACATCTTTAGCTGGAAAAAGACACAAATGAAAGTTCTATTTTATTATTGTAGGCATTAGTGTTATAAGAAGCTCTTTATAGAAAAACAAAAATTTTATTCCAGAAACCTACAATTCCAAGTTCCTAGAGATCTTTGAGACTTCTATATGAAACTGTTTCAAGCCACTATGACCTACTCTCAAATTATGGTTTGAAAGAAAAAGTCCCCTGTATTTTTAAAAAGGTACTTTTGAATGATCAGTTCTAAGCAATATGTGCTAAATCCCCACCATAAGCCAGCCTAAGAGACTAGTGATGTGAAATCAAGCATTGCTCCTTATTGGAGCTATACTATACAGAATGTTTTTGTGGGGAGTCCATGAAATGGCATACATATATTTTAAGTAACATGAGAATAGCCTTTTGCCTTTCCCCAAAGTTGCCAGTTTGTTGTATCTTATATTTAAGAAAACCAGAGTGGTTTGGCATAATAGCTATTTGACCTATCATCCATATGTGAGTTCTGTCCACCTTTCATCTTCTTCAAATCAGAATCAGAGGAGTCCCAAAGTCTTCATATTCCAAAAATACCAGGCTCCGCCATATTTATCTCCCTTTTTTTGATAATCACAACAGTGAACAGCATTCTCTGTCCTTGTTGCACCTTACATTAGTCAGATGGAAGGCTTATGTGGCAAGCAACAGTCATCCACTGAAACTAAAGCTGAAGTGAGCTGCTCAAGTAATGTATGAGCAAAGATTATGTCCAAATCTGGGTTTTCCATACCTTTTTAAAAATAATTTCTACATTTCACTAGAACAGTGACCATTTAGTAACCTGATTTCACATAACTGTACTATTGGCATCAGACAAAACACCCCAAGATCAAACTATGTTACTTCACAAAAACTAAACCTAAGGCCTTCTATTTTGCATATACTTAGAGTGGGTTTATATACAGTTATCAGATTTCCATAGATTATTTCAGGTTTTGGGAGCAGTTTGAAAAATCTGACATTAAGACTGTACCCAATTATAGCTCTTGATAGTAGAATAAGTGACGGTGTGCCTTTTGCAGGGCCGGCGACAGGGGGGTACTACGGGTACAGCTGTACCCGGCCCCAGACTTAAGGGGGGCCCCTTAAGTCCGGGGGCCGGTACACAGCTGTACCCGTAGTCGTCCCCCCTTGTCGCCGGGCCTGTCAGAGGAGCCATTGGAGAGCGAGCACCGCTCCGCCGGGGCGGGGGCCAGTGAGCGGGGCTGGGGAGACCTGGGGCCGGGAGCCAATGGCAGCCCAGCGGGGCGGGGCTGGGGAGACTCGGGGCCGGGAGCCAATGGCAGCCCAGCGGGGGGAGGCGGGGCAGCCGCAGAGCGCCGAGCCCACCGGAGCAACGCTGCAGCCGCCGCTGGCGCGGGCGAGACACCTGCGGGCCAGCCACCGGCCCCCACCACCATGCTGCCCCTGCCGGCACACGAGAGTGGCCGGAGCCCGGCAGGCAGCTCTGCTCCCGCAAGCTCCGCGCTGGGTCACAGCAGGGGCAGGGGTCCGGCCCCCCAATGCGCCGCCCCCGTGAGCACGTGCGCGGAGATGAGCTCAGGGCCCAGGGGTTAAAGGAAGCTGCTGCTCTTCGCTCTTGGACTCCGCTTCCCCCAAGCCCTGCAGGAAAGGAACTGGGAGCGGAGCGGGGGGGTGGGGAAGATGTGTGTGTGGGGGGGAAGGGTGAATGAACAGATCTAGGGTTGGGGGCGTGGAGCAGATTGCGGGGTGCGTAGGGGGAGATGGAGCAGACGAGAGGATCCGAGAGGTGCATGGGGGGACGGGGAAGATGGAGCAGAAGGATGTACTGGGGCACCGGGGAGCACGCAGGGTGGGGGGCGTGGCGGGAGCCGGAGTCGGAGGGACTCGTGGATAGGCACCCCCACCCCAGGTATGTCTGGTAGCCAGAGGGGAGGCCAGGCTGGGCGGGCGGGGAGGACTAGGCTGGATGGGGTGGGCGAGGCGTGGGTGCGGGAGGGAAGGAGGTTTGGTGGGGGGGGAGGCTGAGCTGGGCGGGGCAGGCATGGGGGGCAGGAGGCTGGGTTGGGAGTGGGAGGGGGGGAGGAGATTAGGTTTGTTGGGATGAGCCGGGCCAGGCAGGGGTGGGGGAGAGAAGGCGGTTAGATGCGGGGGGCTGGGCGGGGGTAAAGAAAGATCACCCCCAACAGCGGGGTGTGCCAGGCAGGGATGGGTGGGGAGGGGAGGAGATTAGGTTGGGGTTGGGTGGGCCGGGTCAGGCGGGTGGGGCAGGGGGGGTGGGCCCCACAAACGATCAGAGTAGGGGGCCCCAAAATTTCTGTTGACGGCCCTGGCCTTTTGCCCCTACAGACTGGGTTACAATCTCCATTCTGGTAGTCAGTGATCTTTTTGTGGTCCCTATAAAACATAACGAATTCCACCACACAACTTTCCATAGCAGGTCACTTGACTGAAAAAGATCCAATTAAAGTAGGACAGCAGCACTACATTTTCATTTTCTTTCCTGGCTCAATCCTGAAGTGCTTGAAACCAGGGAATAAATTTTTAACCTACGGGGAAATTTGGAGCACAGATGCACCCTAACCCCCCCCCTCCCCCCGCTCCCAAACTTGCTAATTTATCTATGTCAATCAGCCGCTTGTGGAAATAAAACAACAACAACAACACCACCACACAGATCTGTTTGCACTATGTTGAACTGATTTACTTACAGCACAGCATTAGGGTTTGAATAAGAAAATCCATAGCACATTTGGATCATTCAAGGTAGAATTATAAAATAGAAGAAGAAAAAACAAAACCAACAAGGAAACCATTTGATTTTATCTTTATTCATAAAGTCATGATTTAATACTATAAACCAAAACTGCACATACCAATCGCTTTGATTGATTCTCCAGGAAAAAGTGGCGACTCTTCCATCTGTGCCAGCTTGTTTCCATCCCTCAGTGCCTGGCAGAAATCCAAAACCATGAGTAAATCTCACATTCCATCTGCACACCATCGATACATTTTGCTGCAAAGTGCTTTTGCTAAGAGGTTATGGGAGCATGAGAATGTGTATCCTTTTTCCAAAGCACAACTGTGTTAAACAATACTGCATTAGAAAACAGGACTTGATATTGTAGATAAAGTATTTATTATGCAGACATTTAAATATTAGTAACAAACCACTTACACAATGATTAGTTTAATGTGCTAGCTACATATATAGTGCACAAAAACGTGAGCAATACCATCAGCCCAAAATTAGGCCAAAAAAAATTAGGCTAATCTTGGTGTTTTTAGGTTATCATCTACTCAAGAATGTTTTCAAGTGTTTATTTGAAACCCCTTATAGTCTTTATTTCTTAACGTGTTAATTTAATGTTATCTATTTTAATATAAAAAAGAATCGTATGAGAAATTTAATTTATTTAGCATAAAAAAATCAAATCACATTATACGTAAAAAATATTTTAGACAGGAAGAAACAATCTACTATACTCTACTTGACAAAGTACTGTTGTTTTATTTACTATACTATCAGAAAAAATGCACCACACCTTACTTGACAAGGTACCATTGTTGTAAGTACCACTTGGTCTGACAGACACATTTTATAGAGATGACATAACTAAAAATTCAGATTATAGCTTGATGTCTAGAAAGTCTCAAAAGCTGGCCAATATAAATGCAGGGTTTGATTTTAAAGCTAATGCTCAGGTGAATGACTTCCTCCTTAAATACTGCAACAAGGGGTCTTTAGTTTTCTGCTGATGTTTGCAACTTTCTGAAGATTTTAGGGGAGAACCTATGGGTTTACAAAAACATTTATGACCACATAAAGGAGCTGACAACACAAGATGTTTTGGTGAGAGTTTAAGATCATTTTAAGTGTTTGGTGTAAAAGGTGGAGTATTTTACATTAGAATAGTATAAATTTACTACTGTAGTTTCATAGTATATTGAAACATATACAGATACTAATCCCTTGTAACATATTTCTCTGACTTGCAAGTGAGGAAAAAAGATTATCAGAGTAATAGTAATTTTTAAACACAGACCTTTAACATTAAATATTTTCTTAGCATAAATTTATATGGTTTTTTTGCTTTTAATTTTGTCTGAAATTAGCAGAATTTAGTATCTAAAGCTGTATCATGGAACAAGGTGTAATGTAGGATCTACTCAGTGGATCTACTCAGGTGCTTGAAGTGCTCTGCTAAACTGGGGCCCAAATGCAGTGTCATAATTTATATTTCATGACCTCTTATACAGTCACAAAAGCTCTACCCAGGCAAATGGTGTTTCCTTCGTGCAACAGACATAATATAACTCCTCCTTGATTGTAATTTGAAAAATTACATCAATGACTTAAAAATAAAACATTTTTGAAAATCATTATGGTATACGTCATTTAAAGATGTATTAATTTCATTAGGAAATGCCAATCTCACTGATACATTATCAAATTATATTTTAAAGATTCCGGACACATTTGTGTCTGAGAAAGAGCACTTCAAGCACATGAAATGTAACATAGTGGTTGTTAAACTGAGCTCAGAAGCAAATAAGTTGCTTAAACAAGAAGTTGCATAAATTGGAAGTACATAATTTACCTCAGCCCCAGATAAATAATAATTTATGTACTCTTTATTAAATAATTTGTTATACAATGCATGTGTCCAATAAAAAATAAAGAGCAGAAACCAACATTTATATTTCCCGATATAACCAAACATTTTTAGACATACCAATATGTACAATGTTTTCTGTGTAGTGCACAGAAGACACAAACATCTTTTGAATGAAAGCAAAAATATTCTATTAATTTACTATAAAGACACTTCACCTACTCAGTCTCACACTGGGCACTTTTCTCTTGAAGTGCAGAAAATCTTAATAAATCATTTTAGATTCTTATGAATGTTATTTGTTTAGTGCCTTAAAATGTAGTATTAGAAAACAGGGTTCTTATAGATACTCATATTATTAAATTAAGATGTAATAAACTTTTTATAAACCCTGAATCCAAAGAAAAGAACTTCAGAAGCAATGTATATTGCAAAGTCCATAATGGTCTCATGCTGTCTCTGGCACTTCTCCCTTTTGGGGTTAAAAGCTCTGGTTGGGAAAGAGGGCTGTTTTTAGGGGTTTTGGGGGGGTTGTTTGTAATGATAGGAGTTTAGAGGTAATATTCTGAAATTCTCTATTGCTCCCCAGAACCTAACAATGGATGTTTTCCACACACTGTAGATGGGCTATTATACAGTCATTTACTACACAGTTAACGAACAAAAGATGAGTAAAACTTGCCACCTGATCAGCTTCGGCTTCAGAATGATAGCCATTGTGTCCATCCTGAATCTCCTGCATTGCATGAGACAGCAGTAGGGCAAAAGAGGGGTAACAGGAAAAAAAACATGCAGACAACAGGTGAAAGGACAGAATCATACTTTTTAAAGAGACAGTAGATACTTCAACATGAACCTATTTATTCAACACCTTCCACTCTTTGCATAAACTATTCACAGCTATTAGGTTCAGCTATGGCACGATATGAAATGGAATATTTATTTGCAGTCTCACAAAAAGAGTCAGTGCAAGTATCAAAGAACACAAAGTATGTACTGTCTTTTTAAAACAAGCAACCTTATAGCAGAGAAAATGCAGAATATAAATTATGTATGCCACATGCTTAAAAATAGAAGAAATTGAGTATCACTTGTTGTAGTAGTATAAAGGGAAAATTCATGCACTTTTCATTGAAGAAAAAAATATTTTCCATAGCCATTAATATTCAGATAATTTAAGGAATCGTTATATTGCGTAGATCACATGTTTAAATGTTACTGTCAAAAACATCTGTTAAAAATATCCCTAAATTACACCTAATAGCCAAACGGTTCACATCTCTAGGTACTTACACTTGTATCATATTGGGATCTCTCTTACTATAAAAAGATCCCCATGTGTTACAGGCAAGAACACAAAAGGTCATTGGGTCATATGAAGGTTTTTTGTTTTGTTTTTTACTACTGTCAGACAAAATTATTCTTCAGTCTTATTCCAAAATAAACTGGAATGAAACCATCCTCATCTTTCACAGAGTTGGATTACATTCCAGATCAATCCCAATTCACAAATGCAAAAATTTCTCATTTAACAGATAACATTTCTTGTCCTAAGTCTGAAAGAAAGACAGTTTATATGTGCTTTGATAAATCTAATTTTAATCACTTCTCTGAAACCCCAAAAGAAAACAAATTAACTGAAGGGATTACATTTGTAAAAAACATAGATTCTGTTGATTTTACGCGCTTCTAAAAAATGGACAGTGGAACATCCACCACTTTCAAATGACACAGGGATTCCCAACATTTAGACCTTATTCAAGTGAATATAGTAGTTATTTAAAGTTTAGGCCAGCGAAATGGCTGAAAACTGTTTCTATAAAGTCCAAAGGAAGGTGGATGCTGGAATCTCAGGAAAAGGAAAAACTGGAAGAAAGGCAATTGAGTTCTAAACCGACAGATTACGGATGACAGAAAGTATGCACAGGTACTGAAGATGGTTTCTCATCCTTGAACATTTACTGATAAATGTAAAGAAAACAATCAAGTTTTATTATTTTAACATATTTTTTTGCATTATTTCATTCAAATTACTGATAGATTTGCTCTTGAAAATATTGATCGTTGTGTATTACAATTATTATACAATTCCAAGTAGCTTTCAGATGTGAAAATAATTGATTAATCTCAAACCAGGGGATCAGGTTTAACTGAAATAAATGCAAACTTTTGTTTGAATGACAGGGTTAAAATATTTAGAGAATAAAATCAGACTATTAACCCTCTCTGTTCTCAATAGATTAATGTTCCAAAGTGAGAGAAAAGAGAAAGTTATGAATGTTTATATCATTAACAAACACTGGATAAAACCCAGTCTCTAAAATTATCATCAAAAAGATATAGGTCATTGCATCTAACTTCAATCCCAACTTTCTATTTTGCTAAAGGACTGTAGCAATTAAGATAAAACATGTACAAATGCAAGCATGAATTGAACTCTTATTTAAATAGAATAAACAAAGACTTACTGTTTTTCCATAAACTACTATTGAAATTCTTTAGCATAGATAACACATTAAACTTGCTAATACAGTGCTCTGTAGTCCAAACCATGTAAGCATCAGTCGTGAGCATCCATTTTGTTGGAATTAATGTAATAAAACTGAAGTTTGTACTGCACATTTGTAACATAACTTAAATATACAGCTCTCTCACACATTGGATTTTACTGCTCATGAAAAGATTGCAATGTATATAAAGCATTTCTATGGCAAACAAGCTGTTGAGCTGCATAGCAAAATGGTCTGATTGGTTCATAAAAAACATTGACGTAAAAAAGAACACTGGGCACACAGAGCTCTCAACACAGCACGAAAGACAAACAGGTAGGAGGCCGTTTTGCCAATAGCCAAATGTATTCTTACCCGTATATCAGGCCTCTTGTATACCTGTTAGTTAAAATACAAAATGTTATCCAACAAAACGTGCACTCATATGTTGCTTTGTGATAGACATCAGGTAGCAGATCAGATTTTCAGAAGAGTTCAGCTCCCACTATCGTACTTAAATCAGTTTCAAGATTTTCAAAACTGCACAATACAAAGCTGCTCCTACCACATTCATCAGTGTGCTGAGCACCTTTGAATATCTGAACAATTTATGTTTGGGTATGTCTTCACTACAGCAGTAGGTCGATTTCCTTTCATTCGATTTTGTAAAGCAGACGGTATACAGTCGATTTTGTGTGTCCCCACTAAGCACAGCAAAGCACAGCAAGTCGACAGTGTCTGTCCGCACAACTTTTGCAAGCGTCGACATAACGAGCGTTGCACTGTGGGTACCTATCCCACAGTTCCCGGAGCCCCCAGCAGGCACCATTTCGAGTGCTGCACTATGGGTAGGCATTTCCAAATTTCGCACCCTTTTTCCACGCCGCCGACCCCCATTACGAGCGGTGCACTATGGGTAGGCATCCCATAATTCGCGCCCTTTCTCCGCGCCGCGCTAACGCCATAGCACTGCAAGCATGGAGCCCGCTGATGCCACGGCTGCAGTAATGGCCGTTGTGAGGACCTCGATCACGGTTGCGGATTTCATGCTGTACCGTCTGCAGAGGAATGCGATCCGGGGACAACTGCGCTTTCTGGAACCCGACGACAGTGAGGAGGAGATGGACCAGGACGTGAACTGCAGGGACGGGGACACTGACGTTTTTGTAAGTGGGGCGACTGACAATCTGTCAAATTTGGTGGCAATGGGGCAGGCTCATGCCATCGAACGCCGATTCTGGGCCAGGGAAACAAGCACGGACTGGTGGGATCGCATAGTGCTGCAGATCTGGGATAACTCCCAATGGCTCAGAAACTTCCGCATGCGAAAGGGCACGTTCATGGAACTTTGTGACTTGCTTTCCCCGGCCCTTCGGCGCAAGAATACCAGAATGAGGGCGGCCCTTACAGTTGAGAAGCGAGTGGCGATAGCCTTCTGGAAGCTTCCAACGCCAGACAGCTACCGGTCAGTCGTGAATCAGTTTGGGGTGGGTACATCTACAGTGGGCTCTGCTGTGATGCAAGTAAGTAGGGCAATCGTCGAGCAGCTGCTACCCAGGGTTATAAACCTTGGAAAGCTGCAAGCTACAATTGATGGCTTTGCCGCCATGGGATTCCGTAACTGTGGTGGGGCTATAGATGGGACTCATATCCCTATCCTGGCACCGGACCACGAGGCCGCCGAGTACAGAAACCGGAAGGGATATTATTCAATGGTCATGCAAGCAGTGGTTGACCACAAGGGACGTTTCACCGACCTGTACGTGGAGTGGGCGGGAAAGCTTCATGACGCTCGAGTGTTCAGGAACTCTAGGCTTTTTAGACAGCTGCAGCAAGGCAATTTCTTCCCCGACCAGAAAATTTCCATGGGGGGTGGGTGGGGGTGGAAATGCCGATCGTTATCATTGGGGACCCAGCCTACCCCCTAATGCCCTGGCTTATGAAGCCCTACACAGGAGCCCTGGACAGGGGTCAGGAGCTGTTCAACTACAGGCTGAGCAAGTGCAGAATGGCCGTAGAGTGTGCATTTGGCCGTCTGAAGGGGAGATGGCGTTCGTTACTGATTCGCTCAGACATCAGCGAGAGAAATATCCCCATTGTTATTGCTGCTTGCTCTGTGCTCCACAATCTCTGTGAGAGCAAGGGGGAAATGTTTATGGCGGGCTGGGAGGCAGAGGCAAATTTACTGTCTGCTACTTACCAGCAGCCAGACAGCAGGGAAAGTAGAAGAGCGCACCAGGGCGTTTTGGAAGGGGGGGCGGTTGGTCGGTCTTCAGCAGAAAAGATTACTTTGCAGCTGGGAATCTTTATCTCCCTACTAATTGCAGTCCGTGTTTCAAACAGGCAACCATGAGTGACATCACTTTGCTTAGAATTTCTCAGAGAGATAGAGCGCGCATGCTCCTTGACTCCATGCAAAGTCCTGGTCCATTCGCCGCAATGCTAGCCTGCTCAATGATACCAGACTACTTACTACTTTCGTGGCGTGGGATGGTCTCCTATCACGGGGGACCACATAAGACGGCTCTCCCCAGAAATCTGCTGCAGAAGATTCATCGCTACCTCCTGGATAGCTTCAGTGAAATGTCCGTGGAGGACTTCCGGTCAATCCCGGAGTATATTGACAGACTCTTTGAGTAGAAACTGACCAGCAATGAAAGCACGCTAAGTGCTTAGGGCAAATTAACCATTAATAAATGCTTCCTTTAAAAATCATGCGTCATGTAATCCCTTAAAAAAAAAAAACACTTACCCCCCTGGGAGGCTTGGGAGGGTGCTGGCTGCAGGGTGATAAACAGCTCCTGGCTGTCTGCTAACACGGTTTCTCCGCTGGCCTCCTGCTGCTCCGTGAAATTTCCCTCCTCCTCCTCCTCCTCATTGTCGTCCTCATCAGAATCGTTCTCGTCCCTGACGATTATCCCATTGGTGGAGTCCACGCAGACCGGTGCGATGGTGTTGGGGGCGCCCCCCATTATCTGATTTAGTTCATTGTAGAACCGGCATGTCCGCGGCGCGCCCCCTGATCGTCCGTTTGCCTCCTTGGCTTTCTGGAACGCTTGCCTCAGCTCCTTAATTTTCACACGGCACTGTTGGGCGTCCCTGTTGTGGCCCCTTTCCAGCATGGCCTTGGAGACCCTGGCAAACGTGTTGGCATTCCGTTTGTTGTTGCATAGTTCCAACATCACGGATTCCTCTCCCCAGATAGCGATGAGATCCAACACCTCATTATTGGACCACGCTGGAGCTCTTTTCCTCTGGCTGGTCTCCAGGGCAGCTGAGCTCTGCATGGCGGCTTGTGCTGCTGATTTCTCTGAATGGCGACTGAGCTGTGCAGGTGAGCTGGCCACGCTGACCAAACAGGAAATGCTATTCAAATGTTCCCGGGTCTTTTCCTGTCTACCTGGCCAGAGCAGCGAGTTGAGAGTGCTGTCCAGAGCGGTCACAGTGGAGCAGTGAGGCAGTCCAGAGCGGTCAGAATGGAGCATTGTGGGACAGCCTCTGGAGGCTAGTAATGTCAGTTGCGTCCCCACTAGCCCACAATCGACCTTGAAATGTCGATTTTAGCGCTACTTCTCTCGTCAGGCAGGAGTTATAAAGTCAATTTTGAGGGCCCTTTAAATCGCCTTTAATGGCATGTGTGTGAAGACAGGTACACGTTTAATTCGACTTAACGTCGTTAAAGTCGACGTAAAGTCGTAGTGAAGACAGGCCCTTAGTGTCTAAATGGGAGCCAAGCTCTTGAAATCGGGTTCTAAGCATCTTTTTATTTAGTGACAACATACTAGTGAAAAATTGAAGAGTTTAGCAATCCTTTTGGACAGTATGCAATAAGCCCACAATAATAGCTATGACAAATGATGGCCCTAAACTTTTGAGTCAAACACCAAAGCATGGTTAGTTCTAACTTTTCCCTAACTTACTTCCAAAACTTTCTAGGCAGCCATTATTATCTAAGTGCTTTCCACTAATGCCACTTTATCACTAAGTTTTCAGTCAGGTGAGATTTACATAAGACACTATGAGTTTAGAGAGTTAGATTGCCCCCAAAACCAAGTATGCTGCTTGTGTATGACACATTAGTACAAGTCTAATGAGAAAAAGCAATCTCAACATGCTTCAAATTCCACATTCCCCTTTGCAGCACAATATGTCCCCTTCTGACCTTTGTATTTTTTGCAAAAGCTTTGCAGTGGAGTGAAACTCCCACCATGAACACAGAGGAGCGGGAGCCATGATACTCAGAATTTTTTAACAACGGTGTGTGTTGCTTTTGTGTATATGGATTCAGGGACATAGCAACAGATATTTTAAGAAACAAAAAATAGATAATCATTTAATCTGCAGTGCACGAGCTGATGGGGAGCCATTTGAAAGTCAAAAAAACCTGATGTTATGTATTCAAATCTGCCTGACTAACTAAAGAGGTAAGAAGACACATTTCACTCTAGCTGAAACTTCTGAGGAGTTTCCAAGGGGACAGCACTTTAAGACAGCCCAGACCAGAGTGACCAAGTCACAGATAATGGTGGTGAGATCTGCATCAGAGTGACTCCGAAGTTTTGGCTCGGGCAGAATGCATTTTGCAGCATCCTGTTACCGATGAATTCAGCAGCAGCGATGAGCAAAGAGACTCCTGAGTGTGCATATTGATGAGACCAAGGGCGGAACAAGCCCATCCCTTCAGTCCACTTATTCCTAGAGATGCTTTCCCAGCCACTTCGCCTCTGATATTTTTGGGCTGAACATAAGCCAGCTAGTTAGCCTTCACCCACGGCTAAGTAGGCCAGACACTGGGAAAAAAAGCAGACTAAAAGATGTAGATTCAATCAAAAAGGGGAACTGTTGTCCCTAGTGATCTCATGCACATTGGGCAGAAGGAATGACAGAAAAGAGCCTTTGTATTGAGACCCTTGATGCAAGAGCCTCAGGAAGAGTGAGAATTATAAGCCACTAGACCAGGGGTGGGGAACCTCCAGCCCGCGGTCCTTATACGGCCCGCCAAATCATTCCGTCCGGCCCGCAGGCGGGTCTCGAAAATCTGCGGGCCAGACCAACGTGGCGGTGGGAGTGCGCAGGTGCGGCACTGCCCCTGAGCGTCTCCCTGAGGGCTGGGGGCGTGTCGCTCCACGTAGGCCCGGGCGGGACAGGGCGCGGGCGGCGGACGCCCCACGTAGGCCCGGGCGGGACAGGGCGCGGGCGGCGGGAGACCGGCGGCGGGTGTGGGGGGGCACACTGGATGAATGGAGCGGGGGAGCCAGCGGGCTGTGGCAGAGGGAGGGCCGGGGCCTGCGTGCCAGAAGTGAGTGGCCGGGGAGCGCCCAGCACGGCGGGGCCGAGTTAGGCACTGGGGCGTGGGGGGAATACGCGCCGCAGCTGCCGGCCAGGGACGGGGGCGGCTCCGCACTGACCGAAGGGGCCGGGAAGCACCTGGGGGAGCCGCCGACCAGGGACGCGCGGGGCAGCTCCGTGCTGACCGAAGGGGTCGGGAAGCACCTGGGGGAGCCGCTGGCGCCGTGCGGCCACCATTAGCCAGGTGGCGAAAGGAGGAGCCGTGGGAAGCCGACGGTCAAGGGGGTGGGGGAGGGAGGCTGGGCTGGGCGGGCGGGGAGGGGGGCAGGAGACTAGGCTGGATGGGGTGGGCGAGGCATGGATGCGGGAGGGAAGGAGGTTTGGTGGGGGGGAGGCTGAGCTGGGCGGGTCAGGCATGGGGGGCAGGAGGCTGGGTTGGGAGTGGGAGGGGGGAGGAGATTAGGGTCGGTGGGATGGGCCGGGCCAGGCAAGGGTGGGGGAGGGAAGGTGGTTAGATGTGGGGAGGCTGGGCGGGGGTAAAGGAAGATCGCCCCCTACACCCAGGCTGACAGCGGGAGCTGACTGGGGCAGGCGGCAGGACCCCAGCTGGCAAGGGGCCAGCGGGGAAACCCCAAAGCAGTGCAGGGCTAAGCACTCCGCCTGCCACTGCTTTGGGGTTTCCCCCGCTGGCCGCTTGGCAGCTGGGGTCTCAGCTCCCGTTGCCGGCCTGGGCTTCCTCGGAGGGGGGGGGAGCGTCCCCCGAATGACATTATAAATATCCAAATGGCCCTTGGCAGAAAAAAGATTCCCCACCCCTGCACTAGACTCTACTCATGAGGCCTGAACACAAACAGTGTAAGTTATGGCATTCAATTCCACAGATGACTCAACAGCACCTCTTGATCAACTAGGTCTAGCAATCGTTTGCTTTTGGAATGAAGGCAAATTGTATTCTGAGCAATCCACATCGACAATGGCCCCAACTGTATATTTTTAAACTAATCATGAAGAGCAAGTATCCATCTCAAAGCTTCTTCTGAACTTTAATTAGCAAGGTTGAATGAAATTCAGAAAGGAGTATATTTGGTCTCTCTTGCTCACAATTTTCTTCAGCCTTGAAGACAGAAGTTCTGTCCACAGTGCATTGCAATTGAGGACTATATTCCTACTTTAAGTCTCAGGTTTTGTACTATCAATGTAAAACAAAAATTGTAGGAGCACATTTTCAAAAATTGCCTTTAAATCTGTATAACCAAAAATCTGCTCAAAAAATGAGAAAACAGACTAATTACCCAGTTTGCCCAAGCAAAGAACTCTGAATACAAATTTAGAAGTTGGTTCTCTATATTGTTTCTTTAATGTGTTATTTTCTTTAAAAGTCTATCAAGATTTTAAAAGGCACTGAATGCAGTGTGGGCCAGTGGAGAGGGTATCGGTCCCCGAGTCAAGAAACTGGCTTTCCTTTTCTGACTGGGTGACCTTGTAAGAGTCATTTAGTCATTCTACACCTCAGCTTCCTCATCTGTAAGAGGAGGATAATGAGGCTCACTCACCTTCAGAAAGCACTGTGGTGTCTATAAATAGAATGCTTTATAGGCATTATTATAATCGTAAGGATTCTCTTTTGTCTGCCATTTATCCATCTATAACAACTTTTTCATTTAATATGCTGGCCAGTTTCCATGGACATTCTAGCTGATCAACTCGAATGATTACTTCACAACCATTACAATCTATTGTATAAATATGATAAGTTAAATTTATTGGATAAATGCACAATAGTAAACATATATTCTATTGCCTAAACTTAATTAACTTTGCATTAGTTATGAGGTACTGCGTCCATTTTCAAAACGAGGAATGCTAATGTAGATGCATATCAAAATTGTGACAAAGTGTGCTAGGTATCTCTGCATACTTTACTTGGACCATAGAAGAAAGCAAGCATGGTGGCCTCATCCTCAAATTTGAGGTACTGGGGATGCAATTCGCTGGTATTGGCCTCCGGGAGGTATCCCAGAATGCGCCATTGTGACCGCTCTGGACAGCATTTTCAAATCAGATGCACTAGCCAGGTACCCAAGAAAAGCCCTGGGAACTTTTGAATTTCATTTCCTGCAGTCCCAGAATCCCAAAAGAGCTCCAGCAGGAACCGAACGGGAGGTACTGGATCTGATCTCAGTACTGGGAGAAGAATCTGTGCAGGCAGAAGTCCGTTAAAAAAAACAGAATGCCAATAGGCAGTGGGGACTGTGGGATAACTACCCACAGTGCACTGCTCCGAGAGTCGATGTTAGCCACACTTCGCTGACTTAACACGCTTAGTGGGGACACCCAAAATCAACTGTATAAAATCTCTTCTGAAAAATCAACTTTTATAAATTCAACCTAATTTCATACTGTAGATGTACCCTTAGATGCTTTGACAACTGTGTGGAGAAGTTTGCATAGCATCTGCCCATGTTGCTGTTGATTTTAGTTGCTGCTATACAAAGTTTTTCACTTACACATACGTTAAATTCACCCACTTAAAAAAAAATTGTGACATTTAAAATGTATTGTGTATGCAGTGAGTAGCCAACTGATTTTCTGGAAATATGTGCAACTTCCACATATTTGATGGCAATCAGGAGGCAATAGGACAGTAGAACTAAGCATCTGAAGGAGAGGTTTTAATGCAAAGGAGGCCCTTCCCTAAAGCAGCACTTTGAAAACACCATATAATAGCTTCTTAGCTTTTAAAAAAACAACTACACATTATTATTCAGGGTCGATAAATAAAATGTTATGTTTAAAAACTCTGCAATATGATTTGCAAATGTGGGAGTTTAGCTCATTCTACCATTTCATAGACATGAAACGTTAAATACAATTTATAAACAACTAGGATTTTAAGCACAGAAAGGTTTAACTTTTTTTATTTGTATGAGACAGAGAATGAGTTAGAGTTAAATGCTGTTCATTAGGCCTCAAAAATCTTTCTCCCTCTTAAGTAATGTGCATGATCAGTCTGGAATAGAGAACCAGACTATTTAGATTAAAAAACTGGTTCCCCTCTGGAGGAATACATAATAACTCAAATGGTGAACTGAACACTAAACTCGCAGACTTGGATTCTGCTAAAATGAAGTCCTTGATCTACAGGGCAAATACAACAGACAGCTGTAATGCAAGGTTTCCCACAATGCATTATCAAAGACATCAGCCTTGACCCAGAGCGAGCATTTGCAATTCAGCTGCCAGACTATAGAAGAGCTAAGCTTTTTCTGAGTACAAGTTGCTGACTGTGCCAATATAGTGACAAACTCAGTGAGGTGAAGTTTTAAATAGACTAAGATCAAATACAGTTAGTAGCTTCATCTTCAAGCTCAGGCTGAATTTGACCTGCAGTCACAGAAGTTAAGGAAATATGCTGTTTGTAGAGAGCATTCAAGGCCTTTTAAACCCAGAAAACATTGGTAGATTATTTAACTCTAGTTTAAAGCAAACAAGATAAAATCTTTATTTGGCTGCTTTGCATCCACAAAACACGATTTTGTTTTAATTCCGGGCAAGAAAGATGCTATAAAGCACATGGAAGACCTGAGCTTAACAGCAACTTTGGACTTTTATGGGGACTGGAAACAGAGGTAACACTTGTGTCAATTTGCAGTGCAAGAGAGATTTAATATGCACTGCCCTTGATAATACTTAGTCCTGCTGGGAGTGCAGGAGACTGGACTAGTTAACCTCTCAAGGTCTCTCTCTTCCAGTTCTATGATTCTATGTAGGGAAACAAAACAGAGCATGAAAGGGGAGGGAGGAAAAAACCCAATCAGAGCTAAGACATTGCATAATCATTGTCGTTATGTTTTTGTATGAGAAAACAAACAAGAGAAAGTCTGTTCTGATTTATAGGAGACATCATTCCATAAATAGTGAAAGAAAAGCAAAAATAGGTAAATGTTCTTTTCACGCTGGAGAAGATATACACTTTAATATTCGCCAAGGCTAATTATATTTAATTTTTTTGAAATTCACACAGCTCAATTCTCTCTCTTGGGTGCATAGACAAGACTCCAAAGCAAGAAACAAATGTTTCATTCCTATAATTAAAAAATAATCCAATTTCCAGAAAATTTCTAGAAGAAAATCACACCATGTAAAATACAACCTTCAGAATTTCTTTTCTATCTACCTTTTTGTTCTGTAGAACTGAGTGAAGTTACTCTAAATGGCATATAAAATACAAAGAAAATCTTTGCACCTCTCTATTCGCTATTAACTGACATTTGATTCTCAAATGGAGAAGAATCCACTCAAGTGTTTGCCATGTGGATAAATCAAAGTAGCAAGCTTCCTGCCCAGTCATTTCAACAGACTGAACAACTATTTTTGTATTCCTCCAATGATAAATGTCACTTACCCTGTAATCTCTGGATACACTGTCTGATGGCACAGAACCTGAAATCTGACTAGAAATGGTAGCAGCTATGAGCTGTTTACACCATTCAACATGGGATCCTGTAGGGCTACAAGAACAAAATAAATATTTCAGAGTGTTTAGCAATGATTATTATTTTGCACTGAGGTAGTGATGAGAACATTTAATTACACCCCACATGAACACAACCCACAAACAATTACACAAAGACTAATGACATTACACTCTTTACGAAGAGAGTACAACCTTTTTGCTGATCAGATTACAGAGAAGAATTCAATTTTGATGGCATCTGCCATTAATTTTGATTCAGACGTGCAACTGTTAATCTACACAAATGTTCAGGGGGCTGGGGATATGAAGCTCTTGATTCCCATATCAGATATTGTTAAAGCTATTCATATACTTCTCTTTAAGGCCATCAAAAATAATATATTTTGAGCAAGTGCTTCTAGGATCTAAGTGCTTTCAAGAATTTCATATATGTGACACTATTATTCAAATAAAGCCTAAGAGATGGAAGCTATTCTAACACCGCGATTTAAAAGGAAATGAAATATTCTCTAAGGGAACACCTCTAAAACAATAAGAAAAATTATATAACTCTTCTCCAAGGGAATTTTCTACCTAGCTGTATCTCCTTTTTTGCAATTGCTATTGACAAGGAGACCCATTTCTCATTACTGAACATTGTAGTTTAGCAAGCACACAAGAGCCCCTCCCCCCTAAAGATACTGCATCAGGCAAGCCTATAGCAGAATTTCACTAATCTGGACAAATGCAATGAGTGAATGGGACAGGGACAGTGTAGACTGGTGAAGTTCAGGGACTAACAAATATTGAGACTGGGGAAGAACCACTGTAATTTGACACCAGACAACTTTAAGTGCCCTGGGCCTATTTCAGAGCGCCAGATGAGAGAATGGGGGAGTAACAGGATGCTCCCCATTGCCCTATTATCCCTGCTCCAAGCACAGCAGTATAATCTCAGATTGTACTTCCACAATGTAAAGCAGGGGTCTCAAACATGCGGCCCGGGGGCCACATGCGGCCCGCCAAGCCCTTCCCTGCGGCCCGCCAAGCTTCCTGGCGCCCCCTCTTCCCCCCGGTCCCTCCATAGCAGTTTGCAGGATGGAGGGGCCAGAAGTGGAGGCTTCTCTGCTGCCTGGCTGGGCTGCGCGTGTTTCTAGCTCTGGACTTCCTATATTGCTCTTGCTTTGTTTGCCAAACAGCTGTTGGTGGTGCCTAGCGCTTTCCAGGAGGGAATGGGGAGCTGCGTGCTCAGAGGAGGAGGTGGGGCAGGGGTGGGACCTCTTGGAAGGGGTGGAGTGGGGGCGGAGCCAGGGCAGCGAGGGCGGGGTGTGTGTCAGTGGTGCGGCCCTCGGGCCAGTGCACTAGTCCTCACGGAAGGGGTGGAGTGGGGGCAGAGCCGGGGCAGCGAGGGTGTGTGTGTGTGTCAGTGGTGCGGCCCTCGGGTCAGTGCACTAGTCCTCATGCGGCCCTCATGGTCATTTGAGTTTGAGACCCCTGATGTAAAGCATTTTAGTGAGGTGAGGTTCTTCTGTATATATAGTGTTTTAATTGAAGTCAGGAACACAAAGTAAAATACATTTTAAAAATAGTATATAATGAACGAACATATAAGCTAATTTTGAATTCTGGAATGTTACAAATGAATGACTAATAAATCACAAATGTACAAGGCACAAACAGGTAAAACTGGGATTTGAGGGGGCGTGACAGATTGTTCATCAAGAGCACCAGATACCACTTAAGTGGCCTTTCACACATTAATTGTACTGTGCCATAGCGAGAAACAGCATCTGGGTTTCATGAGGTCTTGGCTGAAGGTAAGCGTGGCGAGCACTGCAGCAGCTACATATCTGAAGTGGAAGACCATCAAATCATTTTTAGTCATGGATTTTATTAGTTCTGCCACAATCTTTACATAGCACCACTTCATAATATATGGTTTCATTATTTAAAAAAATCAATTACATTCCCCCTTCAGAAAAGTCTGTTTTATAATAGTCTTGAACTGGATTTTAGTTTCATTTGCATCTTTTGCGGAGACCTCTACCCACATTTTGGGGAATAGAGAAAGAGTATGAATTTTTAGCTACAAGTCCAGTTAATGATAGTATTTCTCTCTCTTTTGCTCACTTGTCTCTTTGATCTTACTTATTGGCCCACTCCTTATCCCATGAAATTTCTGGTGTGTTTCTCCTCACGATCAATAGTCTCTGGTTTTCAGACATATTTTACTTTTGCCCCGACTCCCACATTTCTAAGCATTTCTTTAAGCACACACTTCTGTTTGTAATTTCCCCATTTTGTTAAATATGGGCACGGTGGTGTGTGCCTGTAATCCCAGTTGCTTGGGAGGCTGCAGTTGGCGGATCGCTCAGGAGTTCTAGGCTGCTGTGCACTATGCCAATTGAGTGTCCAACCTGGCCAGCAGGTAGCGGGAGAACTGGCTAGAACAACGTCTGACATGTTGTTATCAGCACTCTCTCTGTGAGAGCTGATGGACCAATCGATCAAGGTGTTAATTATGAAAAAAAAATTGTTTTTAGGGATTGTCCACACCAGAAAGTTTTGCCACTTTAACTATACAAGTACAGTTGAAGCAGCAAAAGAAAATGTAGTATCTATGGATGCAGTTATGCCAGCAAAATGTAAAATGCTTACACCAGTATAAATGATTCTGTTCAGGAAATGAAATAAGCTACACCAGTATAAATCATCTTTATACTGGTCTAACTGCACTGGTTTAAAAATAATAATAATCCACACACCCCTATCCAGCACTGATATACTTAGTACAACTTTTCCAGTGTAGACTAAAGTGGTCAGCTTAAACTGTATGCAACTACACCACATATAGCTTAATGGTTGACACATATGGAAGGGAAAAGTAGAAGTGGAAAACACATTTTAGCGAAAATTAAAACTCAGTGGTTTCACTTCTGCAATGGTTCATGTAACATTACAAAGGCGCTCTATTAGGAACATCATAGTTAGAGTTGTGCTCTTAAAATGGAGCATAAATCCATTTTTTCCTCCTAAAAGTGTGTTTTTCCTCCTCCTTTTGGCGTGAAATTTCAGAGTCAAAAAACAAAAAGGGCCTAAAAACTATGTAATTTGGCTAGTATCACTTTTTTGTTTTGTTTTTACAGGAAGTTTCTGAAATTTGACTCTGATTTTTTTTTAGTGGTTTATTTATAGTTGCTATCTAAACCTTCTTGGTAAAATCCCGGCAAAATGACTACAGTAAAACCCCGATTTAACGGACTTCGGATGCAACGGACAAAATTTCCGCTGCATCCGAAATCTGTTTTTCGCGGGTCCCACCTGCAGGCGGGTTGGCTGCTCCGGGGTCCCGCCTGCGGGCGGGCGGGCTGCCGGCTCCCGGGTCCCGCCTGCGGGCGGGTGGGCGGGCGGGCTGCCGGCTCCCGGGTCCCGCCTGCGGGCGGGCGGGCTGCCGGCTCCCGGGTCCCGCCTGCGGGCGGGCGGGCTGCCGGCTCCCGGGTCCCGCCTGCGGGCGGGCGGGCTGCCGGCTCCCGGGTCCCGCCTGCGGGCGGGCGGGCTGCCGGCTCCCGGGTCCCGCCTGCGGGCGGGCGGGCTGCCGGCTCCCGGGTCCCGCCTGCGGGCGGGCGGGCTGCCGGCTCCCGGGTCCCGCCTGCGGGCGGGCGGGCTGCCGGCTCCCGGGTCCCGCCTGCGGGCGGGCGGGCTGCCGGCTCCCGGGTCCCGCCTGCGGGCGGGCGGGCTGCCGGCTCCCGGGTCCCGCCTGCGGGCGGGCGGGCTGCCGGCTCCCGGGTCCCGCCTGCGGGCGGGCGGGCTGCCGGCTCCCGGGTCCCGCCTGCGGGCGGGCGGGCTGCCGGCTCCCGGGTCCCGCCTGCGGGCGGGCGGGCTGCCGGCTCCCGGGTCCCGCCTGCGGGCGGGCGGGCTGCCGGCTCCCGGGTCCCGCCTGCGGGCGGCCGGGCTGCCGGCTCCCGGGTCCCGCCTGCGGGCGGGCGGGCTGCCGGCTCCCGGGTCCCGCCTGCGGGCGGGCGGGCTGCCGGCTCCCGGGTCCCGCCTGCGGGCGGGCGGGCTGCCGGCTCCCGGGTCCCGCCTGCGGGCGGGCGGGCTGCCGGCTCCCGGGTCCCGCCTGCGGGCGGGCGGGCTGCCGGCTCCCGGGTCCCGCCTGCGGGCGGGCGGGCTGCCGGCTTCCGCCCGGGTCCCGGCAGCGGGAGAGGTCGCTGCCGGCTCCCGCCCGCGGGCGGGCTGACGGCTCCCGGCCGTAAAACTCCATATAATGGACTAATTCGGGCGAGGGGGTGTCCTTTGTCAGCCGAAAGTCCGTTATTTAATAATTTAAAAAAATTATTTAATAACGGACTTTCGGCTTTAACGGACACCCCATCGCCCGAATTAGTCCGTTATATCGAGGTTTCACTGTACTGATTTTAATGGACCCATGATGTCATGCATATCTTCACAAAATTTGGTAGAAAGGTGTATTCTGAGTAGATCAGGTGAGAAGTGTGGAAGGATCGTGTCAAAATGGAAAGTAACTTAAGGGACTTACCAGCACCCAGGGCCGGGGTCCTCAGGACGGGGGGGTGGGAACTCAACCAGCAAGGGGTGGGGCCTTTAAATCCCCGGGGCCTTTAAATTACCACCCGAGCCCTGCGACTCTCAATCCCCGCCACTTCCCTGGGGCTCCGGCAGTGGGGTTCTGCCGGCGATTTAAAGGGCCTGGGGCTCTGGCTGATGCCTGGAGCTGCAGGCCCTTTTAAAATGCCAGCTTGGGGAAGCTGCTCCCTGCTGGCACAGTCGGCTGTGTACCGGCTCCTACTGGTATGCCAGGCCAGACTGGACCGGCTCACTTTTACCTCTGAGTGTAGGTGATTATTTGTGCACAAGCAGCTGCCAATGAACAAACCGTGTGTAGCTCCTGACACAGATGACAAAAGACTTTTCATATGCAATGGCTGGCATAAGGATTTACATGCAGCTTCTGTTCACAACAGAGAAGGCTTTTACATACAGTTTCTAGACCAGAATGATTCACATGCACCAGCTGCTGGTGTATCTCATCTTCTCTATCAGCAGGTGCATGTATACCCATGGCACAGGTCTCCTCTCCAACTCTGCACAGAAACAAACTCTTAATCATAAAAAGGAAATTGAAGTAATTAACGTTAACCACCGACTCTCCACATACCTGACTAAAAATCCAGAAAACCAAGGAAGTGAAAAGTTATGCCACCTAAGAACACATTCCATTTTCTCCTTCACCAACAGGGGATACACCCTATCATTACAGTTACTGTGGAACACAAACCACAACCATAACCCTGCCCTTCCGGATCCCCCAGAGAATCCCAGACTTCCATCATCCCTGTTACTAAATTATCTACTCCAGTGGTCACAATCCTGGAGCGTCTGACAGTCAATCGTGATCTCCAGCTGCTAAAAGTCCAGCAGCGCAGATGGGCTGAGGCAGGCTCCCTGTCTGCCCTGGCCCCGTGCTGCTCAGAGAAGTGGCCACCATGTTCCTGTGGCCCCCTGTGGGGGGGTGGAGGGGAGGCAGGAGGTCTCCGCATGCTGCTCCTGCTTGCAAGCACCACTCCTGCAGCTCTCACTGGTCGGGAATGGGGAACTGCGGCCAATGGGAGCAGCAGGGCGGGGTAGTGCATGGAGCCACATGCCCGCCTCCAGGGACCGCAGGGGCATGCTGGCCACTTTTGGGAGTGGTGCAGGGCTAGGACAGGCAGGGAGCCTGCCTTAGCCTCACTGTGCAGACGACCAAGAGCGACCCCAGGTACCTGCTGCCCAGCGGGAGCCCACACCTCTCCTGCACCCCAGCCCCCTCCTGGAGTTAGCACCCCTTCCTGCATCTTAAACACTCTGCCCCAGCCTGGAGCTCTCTCCTCACCAAACCCCCTTCCAGAGCTTGCACCCCTTAACCCCTCCTGCACCCCAACCCTCTGCCCCAGGCTCAGCCCAGAGCCCACTCCCACACTTCCAGCCCCAGCCCAGCCCCCGCACCCCAATCCCCTCCACCAGCCCAGTGAGAGTGGAGGACAGTGAGCAAAGGAGAGAGCGGGGATGGAGTGAGCAGGGATCTGGTTAAGGGGTGGGGCAGATCCTGGTTTGCACTTAAATTCAAAAAGTGATCTTGTGCATAAAAAGGTTGGAGACCACTGATCTACTCCCAGCACAACTCCTCACTACACCCAATATCTGCAACTAATGCTGTTAGGAGATGGTAGGTCAGCAAAGGGGTGTGTACAGAAGAGAAGGGGAGTGGGGAGATTGTTATCGTTGTCATGCATGGTTTGTGGTGTGCAGTAGCTATGGTAATAAGTAATGTGTCAGTGACTTCCCCAAAAGCAATGCTCTTAAAAATCTCCTACACACATTCATCTTCCTCAGAAAAATGGAGTAAGGGATTTTTTGTTGTTGTTCTGAGTTTTTGTACTCCCTAAGACTCTGATCCTGCAATTAAGTCTGGCGGCACAGAACCCATTACAGAATCAAAGCCTAATTTTGTACAGCGCTTAGATACCATGCAATAGGTGCTATATTAAAAAAAAATGTTTTTAAGATGTCAATGGGTTGCAAACACTCAGTGTCCATCAGGGCCTGTAAAGATCTATTGGAATTGGAAAAGGTACAGAAAAGGGCTACAAAAATGATTAGGGGTATGGCACAGCTTCCATACGAGGAAAGATTAATAAGACTGGGACTTTTCAGTGTGGAAAACAGACGACAAAGGGGGATATGAGAAAGGTTTATAAAATCATGACTGGTGTGGAAAAAGTAAATAAGTAGTGTTATTTATGCCTTGTCATAACACAAGAATTGGGGTCACCAAATGAAATTAATAAGCAGCACCTTTAAAACAAACAAAAGGAAGTATTTCTTCACACAATGCACAGTCAACCTGTGGAACTCTTTGCCAGTAGATGTTGTGAAGGCCAAGATAATAACAGGGTTGAAAAAAGAACCAGATAAGTTCATGGAGGATAGGTCCCATCAGTGGCTATTAGCCAGGATGGGCATGGATGCAAAACCATGCTCTGAACCATTCAAAAGCATACTCTCTATTTGCCAGAAGCTGGGAATGGGTGACAAGGGATTGGTCACTTGATGATTACCTGTTCTATTCATTTCCTCTGAAGCACCACTATCGGAGGACAGGATACTGGGCTAGACAGACCCAGTATCTGACCCAATATTGGTCTGACCCAATTTGGCTGCTCTTATGAATCACAGCAATAATGAATGTCAATATCATGGAAGGAAGGAGACACACTACATCCACAGGCTACACTTCCTTTGATGTTCCAGCAGTTGCACATAAAGCCTTTCCTCTTAGTGTCGGGAGCCCCACGCTTCACATGCTCTGGTAATTCTAACAGCCAAAGGAACTTGCAAGAAAATTCTCTTTTGGAAAGGTACAAGCAAGAGGATCTTCAGCCCCAAAAGGTATTTGGCAGAAATGTGGTAAGTGTCCGAAAACAAGACTGAAAGTGGCTCCCCACTTCCCCTATATAAATAAACATTGCTAGTTTAACACTAACATCTACACGCTCTTCACAAAGTAGTTTGATACAGAGCAACATCCGCTACAGTATATTATCCAGAAAAGTTCTTTTCCTATAATTCCAAGCCCATTAAATGTGGGTCAGGGTGGAAGGAGAGAGTGTGAGAGAGAGACTACCCTGACACCACAGGCCAAAGCCAATATAAAGACCAAAGCTATTTTGGTGCACTTTTTGCTTGATCCCAGCTGCTCACGTTCCCCCCCCCCCCCCCATAATAGTACCCATCAGTTTGTGCATATTAGATTTGTTTTTGTTGACATAACATACATATGTATTAAAAGCTCTCAGACACCACTTATCAAAGGTAAGCTAGGGAATATCCCCCCATTTTAAAGATAGCAAGTGCTTCACTCAAACGGGGATTGTTTGTTCGTGAGGGTACAATGCCAGTCTCCAGATTTCTGTCACAAACGCACCTTAAGCGACAGGGCACCGCTGGTGTGAATCTCCCAATAACTCCTGGGGGGTTAGTTTTCTTCCATCCAGCCTCACAGCACGGGAGGGGGGGGGGGCTGCCCTTTATGTTCCTCCCAGGCTCAGCCCACCAAGGTGAACAAGCTGACAAGAGGGGCTGGCATCAGCGGCCCTGGCCGGGGACACGGAGCAGGGGGCCGGGGACACGGAGCAGGGGGCTGCGGACGCGTCCACGAAGGCGGCCGGCTGGGGAATAGGGCGCTGGATTGTCGCGGGCAGCCGGGCCGCACCCCCCTTACCGCCGCCCGCGCCCCCACCCCCGGGCAGGCCGGGCTCGTCCTCACCCCGCCGGGGGCTCCCGCCCTAGTGCCCGGGGGGGCTCGGAGCCCGGGAAGCGGGGGATGGGGACGTGCCCCGCCGCGACAGCCAGGGGGCGGATGGGGGGCGCCGGGCAGGGCCCCCCGCCGCGGGCAGGGCGCTGCTCACCTGTCCAAGGTCTCCACGCTGGGCTGCCGAGAGCCCGCGGCGGGGCCCCCCAGTCCTGGCGGCCGCCCGGGTCTGCGGGCCGCCCCGCCGCCCTCCAGAGCCGGCCCCGGCGCCCGCTCCATCGCTCCGGCCGGGATGTGCCGGGTTCCCGCCGGGCCTCACTCCGGCAGCCCGGCCCAGGCGGCGGCAGGAACTGTCACCTGGCGGCGGCGCTTACCCACAGGCCTCCGCGGCGCGAGAGGGCGGGGAGCGGGCGGCCAGGCCGGGCCCCGGAGCGGGGCAGGCCCTTAGGCGCCCCCCCTCTGCCCCGGCCGGGAGCTACGAGCCCCGCAGCTCGCCCCCTCTCACCCACCGTGTCAGTGACAGCGAGGGGCTCGCGGGTCTGTAAAGGGGTCAAGGCGTCACCCCCCCCCCCCCCAGGCTCACACTAAATCTGAGGGGGCTGGGGCGCCCCGCTGCCCCAGGGAGTCAGCTCTGGGCCTGGACATTGCAAGAGAGGACGGGGCACTGCCCCCCCCCCTTCCAGGGGCCTCGCCTCCTCCTTGAAGTCACGCTGCTGCCATTGCTGGGGGGAGACAGGGGGGGCTAAGCTCAAATCTGAGTTAGTGCAATGTAGGCTAGCACCTCAGAAGTACAGCGGGGGGGGGGAGGGGTTACAGAGAACACCACAGCTACTGGGGGAGGGAAGCTCAAGTACTGGCACTCAAAGCCCCTCTTCCACTCAAAGCCCCCTCTTCCACTGAGGCACTCAAAGCCCCTCTTCCACTGAGGCACTCAAAGCCCCTCTTCCACTGAGCAGGAGGTAGAGCAAAATGAAGGCCCAGTAGAGAAAGGGGCATGGGTCCGGGTGACAGAGGCATACACAAGTGGGGCCTTGGGAGAGATTTAGCTGTTTCTTTATTAATGTAGAGATAACATTAAAAAGGAAATAGATCCTGGAAGAGCTCACTTAACTCACTTTAATAAAAGGGTTGCTTCCTTATGGTACTAATTAAAGTGATTAAACAGGTTTAATTTTTTTTTTTTAAATGTCAAACAGCCTATGCCCAAACTTTCAGTGAGTTTTAAGTAAGGGAAGTTTGAAGACTGTGTTACTGCTGGATGACAATCTAAATACAACAGATTTTTTTCCACCTTTGATAACATGGCCAGTTTTGAAAGGAGAGAGAATATACTGAGCTAAGTATATTGACTTCTTGTTGTGTAACTGGTGGAATAGCTTTATCAATCAGATTACAAGATACTGGAGCAGCACGCTCTTCCTGTAAAGAGGATGTAGGGTTGATATCAAAGTTTTTCACTAATGGCAGTGGTAGATTTCCTTTAACAAGAACTTTAAGAAATCTTGTTAAAAAGTCTGATTACATAACATTTGTTCCACATAGCCTGCCAAATGCAAATAAAGAACAAGACATATAAACTTCAACTGGAGTTTGAGATGCTCTCATACTTTTAACATGGATTTTTAAGGAGCACATATGTTTAAACAGCATCGTTCGTAATTAGCAAGTATGCTAGTTCAATTATGCCAATCGTTGGAAAGAAATTGATTGGATAGCAAAACTGATTGAAAAGCATTCCAATATCTGAGTAAAGTATACAAAAATCCCTCTAACAAAATCGGTTTAATCAGATATTGAAGTCTGGGTTTTTATACTGACAGCTTTTTTTTTTTTTTTACTCGTACACATGCAGCTAGATTTTATGTTCTTTCACAGGTCACTCACTTATGAAGAATTGCAGTGTGCTAGAGACCCAGTCTGATAAGTCTGAACTGCAACAACTTTTTACCATTTACAAAGCAGCTAAAAACTCTACATTTTCAGAATTCTAGTAATTTATAAATATCAGTGTTTTGCTGAGCAATGCCAATGCCCTCAGTGCTGTATAAAACAAAACAAAGCCTCTGCCCTGAAGAGTTAACAGTTCAGAAAAGATAGCAATGAGGGAGTTAGTTTATAATCAGTGTACTTGTATTGTGATGTTGGGGTGGAGAGAATGTGCAACCAGGGTAAAAAGTGAATTTTTAGAAGGGTTTTGAATAAAGAGAAAGTGATGCTTGTTGGAACACAATTGGGTTGGTCATTCCGGCCTTTGAGATAGCGGGCAGGTTGGAAAGGGAGAAGGAAATCAACATTTTGAAGCTGGCACTGGTAATCACAGTAGTGATGCATGATATTTATATGCAGGTTGTTCATCTGTTACATCTAAACCCTGTCTGATAGAAAAAGCAGAAGAATTTTTTTAGGGGGAGAAGTATTGGGAAATTTGTCTCAATGAAGATTTACTCCAATCATTTCAGCACCATGGTATAATGCAGAAACATAGCACAATAAAAGACTGCCCAACATTGCTTTTAAAAATGCCTGCAAATTCTCTTCTCTTTCCCCCTCCCTAAACTAAGGGTTTGGCAATTTTCATGTAACTACCTTGGTCAAACACACTTGAGCTAATTGCTGTGTCCATGTGGAGCCTTAGGTGTTCACCAGCATGGAGTGAACTGCAGGATCAGGACCTAAATAAGCAGCTTAAAACAAACAGAAAAAGCCGTGTATTAATAATGATCATAGTTTTCACACCTATATCCATAGTCCTGTTAAGATTAAAAGGTTAGCATCCTAGAACAAATAGAAGTTTAAAGAATTAGAAAGGGTTTTTTTTGTATTTAAAATTACTATTTTAATAGAATTAAAAGCAAGGGTTTTATTCTAAATTATTGTATTGACAATCCAAGTGAACACATAGCAAAGTTAAGAGGTTTCCAAAGAATGAATTACAGCTGTAGCTACATAAAAAATGCAGTATCAACTGTATTGGCAATAAAACTGAATTGTATATATGTAATGAAACAAGTGCATTTAATCCTTTTCACTGTATTAAGCTTTCCCAAACAATAGGTTTATCATTTAGTGTTTACAAAGTAAAAACTAGGTTTTCCTAACTCCTCCTGCACACTGCTGAGATTCTACAGGTTTGTTTGATCCAACTACTACAATTCTCAAAAACTGTAATAAAAAACTAGTTTTTTTTATAAACCATATACAAATAGAAGGCAATTACATCAGAATCTGCATAGTTTTAAAATTGTTAAGTTATACTCTGCCATAGGGATAAGTAGCCAAGATGAATTTGAGCTTCCTTGTTCATCAGATGTACCGCACCCAATTTATCTTAAAATGCTAAGATTTTGGGAGAAGGGGAACTCAAAGCTGCTGCTCCAGATACATACGCTGAATAATATACAAAACAGATACCGGGGAGTGTAAAAGTGAGGGGACAGATATAAGTGGAGGTAAGCCATATGTCCTTACCACACACACACACACACAATACAAGCAGTATTCAGAATTTCCCTGAAAAAATAGTGCAATTTTCTTAGCATAATATTTACTGTATCAAATTAAGAGGTGCTTTTCTATTGCTATGCAAAATACTATTTCTAAAATATTCCAATGTTCTCTAAACTATCTGATTTTTATGGGACTCTGCTTTAAATTTAGCTTTTGTACCCAAATATTTACACTTTACAAAAATGGGAGAATTTCTAATAAACTATATTTTATATACTTACACAAACTTAATTTATACATATCCTATTGTATTTTGCTGTTACATTTTGTAGATTTAAAGGTACATGTACAATAATTTACAAAGGTAGAAGCCTCAAGTGTCAAACATTCCCTTTAAAATAACTATATTATCTATCAACAGTCCTTTACAAATTCTATATTGCAAAATGTACTCAATTGTCTGAAAATCATTAAAACTTCCAAGTATATGCAAACATGAATTAAAATATCAAGTAGCAAGGTTTGTGCTGCCTTAAGTGCTTGTAACTCTAATTAAAAGATACCTGAAAGGAGCAAATTATAAATGTAACAATAGAAGCCTCTGAAATAAACTTCAAACCAAGTTTGTTGAAAGATTCAGTCAACGCACAATTATTATCTGCAAATCTTATATACTGCAGTCCCTTTAAATACTTGATAAAGAATAAATTTGTTAAAGGAATAGATTAAATGCACTAGCTACAAATTTAAGAGGTTTCCAACTCATTACTCATAATCTGAAGAATTTTAAACTATTTTGGTATAAAAGCTGCTCTGAATAGGCATGTTTCATTTTAGAAAACATAAAAGCTAAGGTTATTGCTATTATTGGACATTTAAGCAACGTCTTCATGGATCCTATTTTTTAGATTTATATAGGTCTTCTTGAGAACTGTTCTTTGTTTTTGGTAAATTAATGAAAGCAAAAATCCAGAAAATACTGCTGACAGAACCGAGATTCAAAAATATATGTAGTGTTCCATAGCTAACTTTAATAAAGAAAAAAAGTTTGCATCTTATTTTCCCTAAAGCTACCATAATCCTCCTCCATTTATTCTAAAATCTTCATCTACAATATAAAAGTTAATCTTTTTATACAGTTATCTTGTTTTTGGATACATACTGAGCAAGTTGAATTGTTAATTACAAGTTTCTTGTTACCTAAAGTCCTCAGTTTTGAAATTATTTTAAGCAATAAAAACTGGAGTCATTTTCAGTTTGCTAGAAAAAAAAATCTATTTCTGAGCACTTTGCTTTTGAAAGCTCAAGAAGATAACCCAACTCTCATTTTTGCCTCAAAAAGTCTAAGGCCTCTAGCCACAAAGACTTGTACACATCCTTACATTTATATACTGAATAGCCCCACTGAAGTCAAAGGTACTATTCACAGTGCGTAAGATTAAGCACATGGTTATGTCTTCACATGATCAGAACCTAACGATGCAATAAATTAATGCATACTAATGAAAAAAATGAAATCATATTTCTAATTGTATCAGAGACTTTTACAAAATACACTTCTAAAGCATCCCATATAAGTTTCCCATGTTGGATAACATGTTTACTGTCCATAGGTTCTGAAAGGCACAAATGAACGGAAGAGACTGCTCTTTCAAGTCTTCCAACTATGGAGACAATCTAAAAAAAAATCATGTTAGGAAGAGGTCCAAGATAAGGCATTCAAATATTCCATTTTGTGCTATAGATCTACATTAAGCACCACTTATGGTTACAATGTTCAGAGAAAGAATCAAATATTTTTTCTTCAAAAATGAGTTTGCACATGGGACATCATTTGTGAGGGAGATGCTGATGAGGATGAATTGGAAATCTTAGAATTATTTGTGATCTGCAGTTCTTCAAGTCTTCTCATGTAGTCATCACGCAATGCTAGCAGCTCCATGTAACGCTGCTCCACTGGATTTGGCTGCTAGAAAAAAAATCCAACAAAAGGTGATTGTTACAACGTTAGTTTGACCATGTTTCCTCAGCATGAAGTTGTTCCAACTCCACCCAGCAATCCGTCAGCACCCAGCATTTGCACTCTCCAGCATCCCAAACAGTAAAGCCTTCTCAAAAGAGATTCCTCACATCTATCCTCCTTTCCTCAAAACAAGAGATTTATATCCAGAGCTTTGTACAAAGCCAGTTCATGCTACTTCAATATCAGTCAGAAAAACTTGCTGCTGAATGATAAGGATTATTTGTTCCCTCTTTCCCCCTTCTAGTTTATACTACCGCGGTAAGTCGATCTAAGTTATGCTATTCCAGTTACGTGAATAACTTAACTGGAGTCGACGCAGCTTAGGTCAATGTACCGCGGTGTCACCATACTGCATCGACAGGAGACAGTCTCCTGTCAACTTTCCTTACTCTTCTCGGAGTGGAGGATTACCAAAGTCAACTGCACAGTGCTCCCCCATCAATTTAGCGGGTCAACTGCAGCAGCTCTGATCTACCAACAAGTGTAGACGATGCAGTGGATGTTGATTTAGTGGGCCTAGTAAAGACCAGCTAAATCAATGGGAGAGCGTTCTCCCGTCGACACAGCATGAAGCAGATACCATGGTAAATCAACCTAAGTTATGTTGACTCCAGTCATGTTATTCATGTAACTGGAATAGTGTAATTTATGTCGAATTACTGCGGTAGTATAGACAAGGCCTCACACACAATATGAGCACACCTAGCTCTTCACAACCCAGGAATTGATAAGCTAAATCCAGATTTAAAATCCTGGTGTCTTGCTTGGAAGTGCTGCTTAATTATCAAGCTAGACCAATAATATATCAGCATCCTTATAATTAAAAAGGATTATTGGTTTGGGTTTTTTTTATGACAGAGGGGGTGTTAAATAAAACCTTTGTACCTAAATTTTCTGAGTTCCTCCAAAAAATGCCAGCACATTTTCTATTAGTACATTTTCTAGTGCAACTCTGGACATCTGTTTTATTACATTTCTTAAGATCAAGAAAAAAAGCTATTCATATAAATAGCAGTTCTTTAACAGGGAGTGGGGTGATGAGCATTTCCCTTTTGAGCATAATTCCATAAAACTTCAAAAAATAAGGAGGAAATGATAAATTAAATAGAAAAGAGATACACTGCACATGACAAACTCAGGATACACAGCCTTCAATTATGCCCAGGTTCCACAAGTGTCAAGGGATTGTTGCTGCTTTCCAATATCCCTATAATTTCAGAAGTGATCCATCACAGGAACAGCTTCAGCAACATATTCCAGGTCCCTGCTGTACCAAATAAAATGCCACATACCTTTAGGGATAAATACATTAATTCCTTTACTTCCCTCAATTAAAGTTAAAATTCATTACTGGTTCAGGGGAACACATCAACAGTAAATCAATTTCCTAGGGAAGATGGGGCTTAAACATACAACAGGAAACAAAAAATCAGCAACTTCAGCGTCTCTTTCCTCAAAAAAGGTAGTCAAAAAATTCACTGCTCAATCATTTTTCATCATTTGCTAGCAGTCATGGAGAATCCCCATCTACTTTTCCACCTGAGCTCCAGGGCCAAAATCGTTGTTCGGTAATGGCAATTGGCACCTCAATCCAGAATTTTAACAGATAAGTTTAAGATTAGCAGCCGTGTTAGTCTGTATCCGTAAATAAGACAAGGAAGACTTTGTAGCACCTTAGAGACTAACCAGTTTATTTCAGCATAAGCTTTCGTGGGCTATAGCCCACTTCATCAGATGCATCCGATAGTCTCTAAGGTGCTACAAAGTCTTCTTCGTCTTATTTAATAGATAAGTGGCCAATGGCCTTACGCTAGAATCCTTAGCTTTCCAAAACAAATCTGTAGTTCCACATTTTGCAAAATGCACTAGCTTTCAGCAGTAGCAACAATAGCTTTGAAATGAAAATTCCAAATTCAAACTGGCAGCATACTTATAAAATATATAATACATTGGCTGGGTGCTGTAAATAATATAAAAGATCAATTACAGACTAGAAACTGTGCTGCCTGAAAACTCCTGCCATTCCCAATGGCTGGAAGAAAAAGACTGCTTTTGTCAAATACCTTCCTCCCCTAACCACAACTCTTTCCATGTCTTAGGGAAGATAGTGCATCACAGTGTTTGCTATCTTTTTCTGCTCGATTGATCAGATTTTTACAAATCTTTTAAACTAATAACTAAACAAAATTCTGAGTCTCTGCATTAGATACATCAGATACAGTAGAATCTCAGTTACGAATACCTCAGGAATAGACATTGTTCGTAACTCTAAAGTGTTCATAACTCTGAACAAAACATTGTTCTTTCAAAAGTTTATAACTGAATATTGACTTAATACAGTTTTGAAACTTTATGTAGAAGAAAAATGCTGCTTTTAACTATCTTAATTTAAATGAAACAAGCACAAAGTTTCCTTAGTCAATTTTTTTTAAAGTGTCCCTTTATTTTACATTTAATACAGCACTACCGTATTTGCCTTTTTTGGGGGGCAGGGGTGTCTTTGTTGCTGCCTGATTGTGTAATTCTGGTTCCAAATGAGGTTGACCTGTCAGTTCGTAACTCTGAGGTTCTACTATACCATACTAAAAATCTTGAAGGACTGAAGCACTCAGAGAATTTCAGTAACGAGCATGGTCTGTTTCTGGGTTCAACTCTGACCCAGTCTGGTAGTGCTCAAAAATAGTTACCATCTAATGGCTACTCAATGTAAAATGATTTTAGTGGCCTTCGCTGAAAGTCCTACCAAAGAAATATCCGATTTTTAAAAAAAACAAAAAATAAAACAAAAAAACCTCAGCACTACAATAGATGCCTCGTTCTGGGAATTTCAGCAGAGGAAAGGACTTAATGGGGAATGCTAATCTCTAAATCAGATTTTTCTCTACACAATGACATGGTGGTATAGGTAGCTTACTTCTAGTGTCTGTGCTCTACCTATTTTATGGATAGAAAACTTAATTCTCCAGGTCTGTCAGTGACCACTTTTCACAAACATCAAATGCTCTTAAAAATGAAAAGAAGAAAGGTTTTTAAAAAATAAAAGTAGGAAAGGTAAGTTTTGGGAGGTATGTTGATGCATACCAATGAAATAATCTTAACGTCCAAAAAAGAGTCAGAGGTCAAGAAGAGCATAGCCATATTTTTTCTCTCTTCCTGACAGACATTAGTTGAAATGATTCAGACAGCAAAAGTTATATTCTGTATAGTGTAAAAAAAGTGCAAATCATAATTAAAGTGTATTGTTTCTTTACGTTGAGAAGTATTTCATATAAGTTAGAGAAGCAGACTTACTTGCTGTCGAATCCTTGGATTCCATCTAATGTAATAATTGACCCAAAGTTCCAAGTGACGCATACTGGCTACTGGATAGAGTGCTCGATTCAGTTCTTTAGTATAAAAAGGGTTGGTGTGCTTTGCTTTTTCACTGTTTATCAATGACCACAATGACAATGTTTTCTCAGTCACTTTCTGAAAAGAAAATGAAATGGTAAGGATTCTGAGTATTTGTGCAGTATAAGAGTGCACACACACTATGGTAACACCAGTTACACTTTCCATGTAGCATGGTTTTGTTCTAACTAAAAGTATCACATGGATAATCACTATATGAAGAATATTCTACAAGCAGTGACAAACTCACAAAATACCCTAAAGTCTGCATATTGTCTTTTAGATACATGAAAACAAGCTTGCCATCTTGCAACTGTTCCAATAACAGTGCCATTTTTGCTATCTTAGCTATACACAACTTTTTTTTAAAAAAAATTAAGATCATATATTTCTCATGCCAGTGTCAAACAATCAGTTTTACCTACCTCTTTTTCTCGAACAGATTCACAGCTGTACAAGAAAGTACCAAATCGGCAGCTATACAAATGATCCAGAATTGTAATCAAGAATTGTTCATTGAATTCAAAAGCTGTTGGAAACTAGACATAAAAAAGTTATTGTTAAGAGATTTGTTTTTGTGTGCATCCACACAGAAACACACATAGAAACAGTCTGAACAGCTAGTTTAAAATAAGTCCTTTAGAAAAACCTGTTAAGTTTACCTAAAAATTAGGTTTCCTGCCACAAAACAACTACAGACATGATGGATTAAATGCTCAGATAACAGATAAGATGTCAACACTCCCACATTCTTATCAATGAATACATTAGCATATGTCCTATCAAATCAACAATGTTGCTTTACAGTTTCTAAGGTCAGAGATATAAAGCTGGTTCTGCCATTCCAAAGATAGATGAAGTCTCATCTTGCCTTCCAAGAGGCTGCACGATATTACATTAAGTGAACTTTCACATTTCTTGAGATATCAAGTGGGGACAATAAATTTCTATAAACAGAATAATCTGTGAAAGGGTATAACTGGAAGATTGTGATCCACAAGATAAGATGCAACAAAAATTCTGTCTCCATAATGTTACCTAAACTTTTATGAATAACCAGCGAAAATACCCGGCGTTGCTCGGGTCCATCGGAGGTGGGGAGGGAGCAGAGAGCTGAGCGAGTGCGGGGTCCGTTGGAGGGGGGAGGGGGCAGAAAGCAAACCTGACACCCCCACCTCACCCCCCCAACCAAACCCGACACCCCCGTGTCTCCCCCCACCAACCCCACCACCCCCTGACCAACACCCACACCTCACCCCCCGTAGACCAAACCTGACACACCCCTCACTTCCCCCCCCAACCAAACCCGACACCCCTACCTACCACCACAAACAAACCCGACACCCACACCTCACTCCTCGACCAACCCGACCCCCCTTTTCACCCCCCCAACCAACCCCAACACCCCCACCTTACCCCCCCACCAAACCCAACACCCCGACCAACCCCAACACCCACACCTCACCCCTCACCCACCCCGACACCTTCCCACCCCCCCAGAGCAAACCCGACACCCCCACCTCACCCCCCGACCAAACCCGACACCCCCACCTCACTTACCCTCCGACCAAACCCGACACCCCTACCTCACTTACCCTCCGACCAAACCCAACTCGGGTCCGTCGGAGGTGGGGAGGGGGCAGAGAGCTGAGCGAGTGCGGGGTCCGTTGGAGGGGGGAGGGGGCAGAGAGCTGAGCGAGCGCGGGGTCCGTTAGAGGGGGGAGGGAGCAGAGAGCTGAGCGAATGCAGGGTCCGTTGGAGGGGGTATTATGACATCATAACTATGTCACAGAGAACAGCAGCTGCCCAGCTGATGTGATTGGCCTTTAAATAATTTCACCCCTGGGGGGCGTCAGAGGTGAGATTTGAAAATTTTTCGACTCTTACCCTGATTAGGACTCTAAGACCTATAACTGTACCAAATTTCAAGTCTCTAGCTAGCTCAAACGGTGTGGAAGGAGTAAGTGCACGTACATACACGCATACATACACGCATACACCATTTGACTTTTATATATATAGATTAGCTCTCTGGCAGCAACACAATTCTTCAAAGTCAGTGAAATACAGCTTTTCAGTAATACCACATGAAGATTGCTAACTCAACTATATCAAGATTAGACAGCAAAAATTATTACATTTAAACCAGTAATATAAGTCATAGGCTGGTAAACTAGTGACTCTGCTTTGCGCTAACACATAGGGGAACCAATATTTGATTTCCAGTTCTTGACTCTCATTTTTGGACCTACGTGGTCTAGGTATGCTATACAGATAATATGCATCGTATTAGGTAACAAAACTAACAGTCTGTTAGCTTACGAAGTAAAACTGAGTAGCCCCAAGTACTCTTTTCAAGCTTCAACAGGACGGACAGAAGCAATTGCACAGTATCTTCAGGGCAAGGTGTTAGGATTAAAAAAGGGGGAAGGAGAAAATTTCAGTGCTCTGAAAACAAAGGAAGGGACTGTGAAATAACCTATAGGAGTTTGACAGACCTAGTTTGACACTCAAAGACAAAGTTTGTTTTGTCCTTGCATGAGGGAATTGTGTTTCCAGGAACAGTTTTTGGAATGATGAAATAAAAACAAGATTAACCATAACACATTAATTCTAGCTCTTGTAATGATATGCAACAGTATTACACTACTACAAACATTTATAAGTTAGGTCATAGAACAGTCCTTTAGACACGAAATAATGGTTAATGAGCAAAAGGACAGGACATCAAGCCAGCTTAAGAGGGAGGAGAGGGTTAACCAAAAAAGAAAATATGCTACTTTCTCCTACCTGATCAGAGCAGCAAACTTATGTATACAGGGGTGGTTTGCTTGTTTTTGTGGGAGTTTGGGGGGGGGAGGGTTTTGTTTGTTTGGTTGGTTGGTTTTTTTAGGATTCAGACTCTTATTTCAAGGATAAATGTAAAATATTTCTATTTGCTGAATAGCACCATCCTTTGGATATGGCTAGAGCTTACCTGCTTAGACATTTGCCACACGCAATCAATGAACTGGAGAAAGATAGGTGATCTATCAGCATCAGCATGGTTTTTATCACCATGGCCTATTCTCTGAAATGAAACAAGGCAAGTTGAACATAACTCACAACTGGTTTTGATATATATCTGATATCTATTTTGGTGTGAGACATGCTTCATAAATGCCAAGAGGCATGAAAAACACATCTGATCTACAATATTACAATGAGGGGGTTAATACTCTATTGTCCATCTTCCTGACTTTAGCAATATCATTTTACACCACTTAAAGATTTGAAAGATTCTGAAGTGCCATAACTTCTGCTGGAATCAATGGGAGTTTCTTGCTTACGGGTTGCAAGATTCAGCATTGAAATTAACTCTCCAAAGCATGGGCTTCTTCAGCGCTCTTAATCCTGTACATAAAGGACTATGCAAAACATGACATTAGTTCTCTATCTTCATTTAAGTTTGAAACTATACATCTTTTCTCCCTAATACTTACCCAGCTCAATAATTTACACTAATTCATGCTATTGTTGCCATTCCAAATCCTGAGTTTCTTTTGAACATGCTGTAAATGTATGGAATCAATTTCTACCAACATTTTCTCAGAGATGGAAATCAAGTTTATGCTCCTTTGTCCTTCCCCATTATGTTCTCCCAGAGAGATAAGTAACAGCTGTTGTATAGTTTGTCATACTCAAGAATCTTCCCTTTCCAACATTTAGCAGTATTTTTTTTAACGTTCTAAAGATCTAAGCTGAAGGAATGTTCATCCACTGTCAGACGATCCCTCAAAAAAGATAATTAACTTGTGCTACTGTTTTACTACAACCATGAACTAAACATCTACAGTATCATTAACCTTGCCAATAAGAGATTCTAAAGAATGTAACTTCATGCACAGGGTAACTTTTGTAACAGAGTTTGTGCTGCCAGAAGGATGTGAAAACAGCTAGCAGAAGAAGCTAGCAGTATCCCCAATAAGAAGATGCGTTTATCTGAGAGTTAGCTTGGACCACTTTACAGCCAAAGTCTGCCTTGAAAAGTTAGGTCCACTTTGTAGGGACTGATGAAGGTGTGCTGTGAAGAGTAGATAGTGGCCCTAGATATCAAGAGGAAGCAGCCTTCTCTCTCTCTACTTATGTAGCAGAAAGAAAGACTCTAGCACAGCATCTTTTCACTGTGAGAGAAGGGGGTTTACCCTGCTGCCAATACAGGATTTAAGCCAGCCACTAATGGTGGCCTTAGAGGTTAGACTTATAGACTTTAAGGTCAGAAGGGACCATTATGATCATCTAGTCTGATCTCCTGCACAATGCAGGCCACAGAATCTCATCCGCCCACTTGTGTAGTAAACTCCTAACCTATGTCTGAGCTACTCAAATCTTCAAATCCTGATTTAAAGGCTTCCTTGCACTGGACCTGAAAATAGTCTGTCTTTTTGAATATCAGTCCTGTGCAAATAAAGCTTAATAGCTCCTCCCTTTATATCCTGAGAGTAGTATGTATGTCTGAAAGGAGTGGAAGAGTTTAGGTAAAAGTTGGAGAAAACAACGTTGAGGTATATGATCATTCCCGAAAAGTACTCCTGAGGCAAATGAAAAACAATCAATTTGTCTGAAAAGAAATGGAAGGTATTGGTAGGAAATAATAATGAAGGAGCTTAGCTCTTCAAAAACTACAAGCTGGGGAAAAGGCAACTAAAAGCTCAATTCTGATTAAATCACAAGGTACAACACATAGGGGCTTAAAGAGATAATGACCCAAATTTGGGAAGATAGGCCTTACTGAGAGATAATGGATCTGAAAACGAGTCTCATGGGAAATGTCCTTGAAAAGCTTGTAAGGATAGAGGTAGGGCCTTAGGGATTCCCTCTCACGTCAAAAGACTGTAGCAGGAGAGAGCTGGACTCGGTGTTATGGCATAGACATTGCTTAAGTCCTATGTTGAAACCTGTTATGATAAATTCTAGGACATGCTGGAAGAAGGTGGAACTTTCTCTCAGCGCATCACCTAGAAAAGGTTGTCCAGATTCTTCTGTGTGTTTCATTATGATCAGAGAAATGCCAAGAAAAACTGCTGGAGTGAAAAAGCTGAATTTATACTCCACATTTCCAGTATTCTTTACTCTGTCCTGGAGGCATATGGAAAGATTTCACTACTCTTTGCTTCCTGGTCCACACTAAATGGCACCGTAACATTAACTGTTCTTCATTTCCAGTAAGATGCAAAAAGGGGAAACAGAAAATGAATTTTGCAAAAATGAAATAAATGCTATGGAACAGCTTAAAGTCGAGGCAAGACTGATCATTCTGCTCAGATTTATTTTTCATCATCACTTTAGACAGACAGTAAAGAACAGATCAAAACTTGACACACTGATCAACTGAAAAGTTGAACATATTTATTAGAGCTTTTATAGCACGAAAGTTTCAATGCAAGCATCTAAAAATTTCCCTTGTTTTAGAATTTACAATGTATGTAAAAAACCTTAAAAAACATTTCAATTAATTTTCTCTAATTCTTACCGATGCAAATTTGTGTCCAAAGCTTATCCACTCCTTTTGTACCAGAACTTCAAAACCCACAATTGTTCTGTAGTAGCTGTCTAACATCAACATGGCTAGAGAAGTTAATTGTGCTGTTCGGTCCCAACCATCACTACAGTGTACCAATACTGAGCTCTTCCCTGAAGACACCTTGTCTGCCACTTGAATAGCTCCTGTCAAGACAAGCTGACAACGAGGTAGAGATACCAGACAATTCAGAAGGTTAGTGTTATCATTCCAGCAAAAATGATTGATTTCTTACAATTTTAATTAAAAGACTTGGGGAAGAACACCTGTGTGTTTATTAAAATCAATCATATTTTACTGGAAGTTCAGCAAGCAATTTGCAATTTCTACTGTTAAAAAAAAAATGAAGACCCAAACTACACAAGAGAGGGTTTACTAAGAAAAAGAGACCCAAACTCATCTCACAGCAACTTCTCAAAAATGGGATAAGAAATAGTGTCTTTACCATACGGAACATAAAAGCTTTTAAAAATAGGATTACCACAAGAAATACCTGTGTTAAAAATTACACATTTCATTTAGTTCTTTTGAGTTAAAGATTTGACACAGATGCTATTGCTAAAAATAAAGCTGGTTTTGTCCTTTTCTTGTGTTTATTTTTTCAGCCATTCACTTAAAATTGAAACTGAAGTAAACAGTAGTTACTGCAGCAGGGCATACATTATAAACATGCAGAAATGTTAGGGGTACAAGCCAAAAAGTCAACTGACAAAATATATTGCTAAAACATTTCTGTGACCATTAATGCATACCTTAAAAATATTTTATTTCAATTACAAAGTGGAGTGCACACAGCTCATTCGCAAAGAAAATTAAATTGAAAAATTCATGTAATAAACAAACATTCCTAGAGTAAATTTTGTATGTTTTGCAAATTGTAGTTTACTTAAACATGCAGTAAAATAGTTTAATTTTTTCTGTGTTCATGTGCTATTGCAATTCAAGAATCTTTGTTTTACAGCACTCATTTATTAATTTAATCTTAATCTTACATTGTCTTGTATTTAATTATTAACTACCTTCATCTTCTCCCTCAAAAGCAAGGTATGCCAATATTTAAAATCTTAGTGTTGGCTACATAGGGATATTAGCATGATATATTCTTAAGACTAGTAAAATCTAGACAGAGCTATTGGATAGTAACACATCTATACATGAATAATTTTACAGTCTGACTAATTAAAAGGTAACCCACTTTGTGTAGAGTAGATAAATGCTGCCTCTTTTTTAAAGAATTCTTTTGGAAAATAGCATCTGTAATAAAGAGAGCAAGTCTGATATTTGCAGAAGTCCTACCCTAACAGCCAACCTTTATATAGTTTCCAACAAGCAAAAGAGCAAGATATTTTCAAGGTCACCCAATTCCAGAACACCAATAACTACAATTCTTCAGTATTCACACAAATTAAAAAGCAAACAAATGTAGTTTTTATTTTACAAAGACAAAAAAAAGTGAAAAAGTCTTACGTAAAACAAGTGAAAAGCTGATCCCTATAGAAAAATTATTTTGTGCTAGAAACTCACCTTGATATGTTCTAACCAGTGAGTTGATTCCAAACTAGATAGCCAGTGCGATTCTTCTACATTAGGATAAACAATGTCCTTCAACTTTTTTAAAGATTCCCTCATGACATGAATATTATGAATATCTAGGAAGAAGAGTTCTGCATTGGGATATGCATCATCGCCTTCATATCCTCCCCCAGTGGCCTAAAAACAAAAAACAGATTTGAAATCTACTTTTAGTTGTCATTTAAATTCTGCTGAAAAACTTTATTAAAGATGGAGGGGATTAAACTTTCTTTATGACACCCTGCCACATTACCAAGTAAATTATTTATGAGGAAGTCCACATACATAGCCCAACTATATTAGGCAAGCCCTATTTTTACATTATAGTTAGTATTATTAAATCGATTTTTAAAAAGTTTTATTTCACCTTAATACAAATTACATGAAAAGAGTAGAAAATGCAAATCCAAGATACCCATGCACAAAGAGAGCTATGGCCCAATAAATGCTTTTTGGTAAAAGGTCTAACAAAGTTCAAATCTGTCCATCAATCTAGTTCTTTTTCTGGAACCCTCATGATTTGCTGTTGCTGCTGACTTGTCTTAGATAAACCTATCAGGCCATGAAGTTAGAGAATGATTTTGGCAACTTGTACAGGGTCCTTTGTAAGGGCTTTATCTGGTCAAATCTGAAGAGCATCACTTTCCTTACATTACATTCAGAAGCATGGGACACACACATCCACTCTGCAAGTTGTGTTGGATCTTGTTCCTATCTCTGTTGATTTTCATTCTTGCAGCATGGCCTGTCCGCCAGCTCATGATAGTTATTACTTTCCACGATGCTCTGATATTGATCAGAGGGTCTTTCAACCATTTATTTCTCCTAATATTTTCCTTGATAGAGCATCAATATACTGGACTGTTGTCATTCCTACCAGAATTTCCCATCTTCCAATTTTGGCAAGATTATCAGCTACCTCAGTCCTGCATATGCCAACATGTGATGGAATCCATGGAAAAGTCAATTTATTGCCTTTCTTTTTTTGATCCTTCTTATGAACTGGATTGATGAAAGTGTGCTGGTTCCTTTGAAAGAAACTGAGGATCACTGCCGACAACAGTATTACAATGTTGAGTCATATTTAGCTTATGATCTACTATGAGACCCAGGTCCCTTTATGCAGAACTCCTTCGTAGGCAGTCTTTTCCCAGTGTGTATATGTGCAACTGATTGTTCTTTTCTAAGTGGTGTATTTTCCATTTATCCTTATTGAATCTCATCTTATTTATCCCTCAGGCCATTTCTATAGTTTGTCCAGATCATTTTGAATTTTAAAGCACTTGTAACCTCTCCCAGTTTGGTATCATCCACAATCTTTATGTTCACTTGCTATGCCATTATTTAAATAATTGATGAAGATATTGAACAGAACTGGACCCAGAACTGATCCCTGCAAGATCCCACTTGATATGCCCTTCCAGCTTGACTGTGAACCACTGAAAAATACTCTCTGGGAACGGTTTTCCAACCAGTTATGCACCTATCTTGTAGTAGCTCCATCTAGGTTGTATTATATTCAGGAGAGATTGGGGCAGGGGTTGAATGGGACTGGGGGGTGCAGGGCCACATGAAGTAGAGGGGGGCGAGGATGCAGGGGAACAGGATGGGGGTCTGCACAGATACATGGAGGAGGGGTGGTTGAGTGGGAGTGCAGGGACACATGGGGACATGAGCAAATATGCCTAACTGAATGGGAAAGGCTATCGATCAGCCAGAGTCTGTATGGGTGAGGCTCTCCAACATCCTAAAAATCTCTCCCCAACCCCCTGAAACGCCCCAAAAACTGTTCCATACTTCTCCCACCCACACCCCACAATACTGCAGGTTCCTTCCCACCAGTTATTTCCCTCTTCCTCAGCTCCTCCATTACCCTGACTCCCCCAAGCCTTTGCACTACTTGTGAGGTGTGCTGGAAATATGCTTCTGTATTGTAGTTTAAATTATTACTCAAAGTTATGTATTAATATGCCTAGTAAGTAATCTGTCAAAAAATACTTCCTGAATGATTTTGTTACAGACAGACATGTTGATAGAAATTTTGAAATAAATTACCAAAATACAGCAGACCCTCACTATAGCGCTAAAAGGGTTCGCGTACAGCACGGTCATTGCCATAGATCCCAAATGTAAATATTTTAATTGGGATCCATGGCAACACGTCCCCCGTGTTAGTGCAGGATCGCACATGGATCCCGAACCCCGGACTGTAGCGAGGGTCTGTGTAATTGAAACTGGCAAGATTATATTGTGTTATTTTGACAAATAAAATAAACAGAATTTTGCAGAATTTTAAAATATTGTGCACAGAATTTTTCATTTTTTTGGTGCAGACTTCCCCCAGGAACAATAAGTAAGATTGATCATGTTAGCAAAAAAAAGGTTTTAAAAGAACAATCAGATGACAAAATACTTAAAATATTTTTCTAAAATGCTGAAAAGTTGTACAGGAAAATTACAATAAAAGAAATGTGTGTGTTTAAGATTTGGCCATAGTCCATCTTTGAATTAAGTCCAAAAAAATTTAAATCACTTTTGTAAGAAATGACATTCCTTCCACAAGGCAAACCACAAGATGATTACATGGCTGTAGCAAAGAGATAATGTTTTGGTCACCCGCTAAAATTAAGTGTGCAGCGAAAATGTTATTTGTGGACTAAAATGCAGCTAGTTGAACCAAAGCCTTAAAACACAACCAATCAGATTAAAATCTAGCTAAACTGTCTGTGATAAAGTACATTACATACACTTCAGAGAAAAAATTAAAGCCATATTTCGTTTTTGTTTTTGAGTTACAGCAGTGCATAAACATCTTGCCGAGTTCATTTTATATCCCACTTTTAGAACTCTAACACAGCCCAACAAATATATTATACATATTTGCTACAGGCTTCCAAGTTCCTCCACTTCTGAGAGGACTGTAGTGTAGTTTAATTTAATTACATTTTATTTTAAACTACCAACAGTTTAAAAAAAAAGGTTTCTAAAAATCTTTTTACAGTTAGAAACAGCAAACATATGACATAATTGCTTTTACTTTCAGAAACAGGATTGTTAAAACATCTACTTACCTTGTTAGCTACTGCATTTACACTGGGTCTTGCATCATAGATAGTCAGTTTTGAGATCTGTCCATTAGCATCCCGGATAATATCAAGATACTTTTCATCATCTTTATTCCTTTTCCCACTCATACCAACAAGAGGCTGACTGGAGCGCATAACAACAGCTTGGTTCTCTGGATGAATCCATGACAGCACCTAGTCACATGTCATAAAACGTTAGCAAGCAATGTACTTTTTGAGAATCACAAGTTAAAAGTATCATCGTTATGTTCTTTATAAACAATTAATGGGAAATTTAAAGTATTTTGACCTCGCTAAATTGAAAGAAATTGAAAAGTGTATGTTTTGTTTTAAGTTAGGAGTTATCAGTTGCTATTTCTAGTAAAAAAACAAGGTTACTTACCTGTAACTGTTGTTCTTCGAGATGTGTTGCTCACATCCATTCCACTATAGGTTAGGCACGCGCTGCGGGCCTGGTTGCCGGGTAGATTTTCCCCTAGCTGCAGACTGGGTGAGCAGGGAGCCCCCTGGAGTGGCGCCACTGAGGCACTCTATAAGTACCCCTGCGACACAGTCTGGCCCTCAGTTCCTTCTTTGCCGGCTAAACCGACAGTGGGGAAGGAGGGTGGGTTTGGAATGGATGTGAGCAACACATCTCGAAGAACAACAGTTACAGGTAAGTAACCTTGTTTTCTTCTTCGAGTGATTGCTCACATGCATTCCACTATAGGTGACTGCAAGCAATACCTAGGAGGTGGGGTCGGGTTGACCCATTGCTGATCGTAAGACCGCTGACCCAAACGCCGCATCGTCCCTGGTCTGCTGGACTATGGCGTAGTGGGCGGCGAAGGTATGGACGGAGGACCAGGTAGCCGCCCTGCAGATGTCCGTAATAGGGACTCCCTCCCGGAAGGCCGCAGAGGACGCCTGCGCTCTCGTGGAGTGTGCTGTTACTCTCTCAAGCGGCTTGTCCGCGAGTTCATAACAAGTGTGAATGCACGAGGTAATCCAGGAGGAGAGCCTTTGGGCTGAAACTGGCTGGCCCTTCATCCTCTCCGCAACTGCCACGAAAAGTTGGGTTGTTTTCCTGAATTGCTTTGTTCTATCTAAATAAAAGCAAGAGCCCTCTTAACGTCCAACGTGTGTAATTGCTGTTCCCTTCCAGAGGTGTGTGGCTTAGGATAAAAGACTGGGAGACAAATGTCTTGATTAACATGGAAGGGAGAGACCACCTTAGGCAGGAAGGCCGGGTGGGGACGTAGCTGAACCTTGTCCTTATGGAAGATAGTGTAGGGCGGCTCGGAGGTCAGTGCACGGATCTCTGACACTCTACGAGCCGAGGTGATAGCTACTAGGAATGCCACCTTCCAGGAAAGGTGTAGTAAGGAACACGTGGCGAGGGGCTCGAACGGGGGCATCGCGAGGCGTGAGAGCACAAGGTTGAGATCCCAAGGTGGAATGGGACGCTTGACGTTCGGATACAGCTTATCTAGACCCTTAAGGAAACGGTATACCACAGGGTCGGAGAAGACTGAGTGGTTCGACTGACCCGGATGGAAAGCCGATATGGCAGCGAGGTGGACCCGGATAGTAGAGGTAGAAAGGCCCTGATTTCTGAGGCCTAAGAGGTAGTCCAATATGCGTGGGATAGTAGCCTCACTTGGAACGATGTCATGTTGTGTGCACCAGGCAGAGAAACGGGTCCACTTGGCGGTATAGGTACTTCTGGTGGATGGTTTCCTACTACCCAGAAGGACGTTCTGTACCTCGGCTGAGCATAAGAGCTCAGGACCTCTCAGCCATGGAGTAGCCACGCTGTGAGGTGAAGGGACCGCAAGTCTGGGTGCAGGAGGCGACCGTGATCCTGGGAGATCAGGTCTGGCCACAGCGGGAGGCTGATGGGAGGGGCCCTGGACAGCTGGAGGAGGGAACGCATACCAGCATTGCCTGGGCCAGGCCGGGGCTATGAGGATGACGTGTGCCCTGTCCCGTCTGATCTTCAGGATCACCTTGTGGAGAAGCGGGATCGGAGGGAACGCGTAGAACAGGTGCCCCGTCCAGGGTGGAGAAAGGCATCTGTCAGGGATCCCCGGGAGCTGCCTCGAAAGGAGCAGAACTGGAGGCACTTCCTGTTCTGTCTGGAGGCGAAGAGATCGATGTGGGGAAACCCCCACCTCAGGAAGATCGGCCGGATGACATCTGGCCGAAGGGACCACTCGTGAGTCATAAAGGATCTGCTGAGGTGGTCCGCCAGGGTGTTCTGGATTCCGGGAAGGAAGGAGGCCACCGGGTGAATAGCGTGGGCTATACAGAATTCCCACAGGAGAATCGCCTCTTGACACAGGGGGCTGGAGCGGGCCCCGCCTTGCTTGTTTATGTAATACTGGGCTGTGGTGTTGTCTGTCAGCACCGCTACACAGTGACCCCGTAATGTGTCCCGGAACGCCTGGCACGCGAGCCAGACGGCCCTCAGCTCCCTGACATTGATGTGGAGGCAGAGGTCTGACTCCGACCAGCGGCCCTGGGTCCTGAGTTCCCCTAGGTGAGCTCCCCACCCTAGTGATGAAGCGTCCGTCGCCAGGGACATGGACGGGCTGGGGGGAAGGAAGGGGACCCCTTGGCACACATTGTCCTGGTCTTCCCACCAAGCCAGAGCGGATAGGGTGGCTCTGGGGATGGAGAGGAGGGCGTCCATACTGTCCCTTCTCGGTCTGTAGGCCACCGCGAGCCACGACTGCAGTGGGCGTAGCCGTAGTCTGGCGTGCTGTATGACATGAGTGCACGATGCCATGTGACCTAGCAGGCTGAGGAAGACCTTGACCGTAGTCATCGGACAGTTGCGTAGCTGTCTGATGGCCGACTGGATAGTGAGGAACCGAGGCTGGGGCAGGGATGCCCTTGCTACCGTGGAGTCTAGTAGGGCTCCTATGAACTCTATGTTCTGGGTAGGCTCCAGGGTGGACTTCTCCCTGTTGAGAAGGATTCCCAAGCGGTCGAACGTGCTGATAACGAGCCGCACGTGAGCTGACACTTGGTCCCTGGAGGTGCCTCGGATCAACCAATCGTCGAGGTACGGGTATAAGTGTACCCCGCGGCGCCGAAGGAATGCCGCTACTACCGCCATACACTTTGTGAACACCCTGGGTGCGGTGGACAGGCCGAAGGGTAGGACGGCAAACTGATAGTGTTCCCCCGCTACCAGGAAGCGGAGGTAACGTCTGTGTGAGGGTTTGATGCTCACGTGAAAGTAAGCGTCCTTCATATCGAGGGCAGCGAACCAGTCTCCCGGATCCAGAGAGGGAATGATAGTGCCCAAGGTGGCCATGCGGAACTTGAACCTGATCATGTAGGTGTTGAGTTCGCGCAGGTCCAGGATGGGCCGGAGGCCCCCTTTCGCCTTGGGGATCAGGAAGTAGCGGGAGTAGAACCCCTTCCCCCTGAACTCCTGCGGTACGGGCTCGATGGCTCCCAGTGTGAGGAGCGACCTCACCTCCTGTACGAGGAGTTGCTCGTGCGAGATATGTCCCTGCTTTGGATCAATAGGGCCCTGAACTCCTGTTTGCCCTCCTGCGGGAGAGCAGTCTCAAATTTAGTAAGGGCCTCCACCGTGTCAAAATGGTGCCTACTCAGGAGTGCCTGATGGTTGGCGACTCTGAGTTGTAGGCCCCCGGAGGAATAAACTTTCCTGCCGAAGTGGTCCAACCTTTTGGCCTCTTTGGCCTTGGGGACCTGCGCCTCCTGCCCGTGGCGCTCCTTGTTATTAACAGAGTCCACCACCAGGGAGGAGGGCGTAGGGTGAACATACAAGTATTCATATCCCTTGGCTGGGACAAAATAACGCTTCTCCACCCCACGAGCAGTGGGGGAGATAGAGGCGGGGGTCTTCCAAATTACCGCCGTGTGGAGTTTAATAGTATTAATGAACGGCACTGCCACCCGTGCCGGAGTGCCCTTAGTTAACATGGTGGTGACCGGGTCGTCCACCACTGGGACCTCTTCCAAAGGCAGGTTCATGTTTTTTAGCAACTGCCTGGAGGAGATGTTGGTAACTGGAGAGGTCCAAGGCGGGCGGGCTAGTTGATGAAGTGCCCACCACTGCCTCTACCCCTACGGGGGAGGCGTAGGGACCCGGCTCCATAGGGCTACGTGCCGTGGAGGGCTGGACTGCCGATGATGGCTGCCAGCACGTCCACTGGACCCTCTGAGCTCACCGGGAACCCGGGTTCAGACTGGGTTTCCCGGGGCCGATCGTACCCCCATGCCGCCCACTCTGACCAGGCAGGGTTCTGGGTGACTTGGGCTGGTCCCGCCGAGCGAGGGGCCCGCGTGCCGGCGGACTCTCAACGCTCCCGGTGCCGTGGGCTTCTCGACTGGTGCCGGGCGGTAAGGTGCCCATCCGAGGAGTCGTGGCTACCCGAACGGTGCCGCCTCGGGAAGTCTCGGTGCCAAGACGATGATCGGTACCGGGGGGACCTTCGGCGCCGCGACGGGGTCCGGTGCCGCTCTCTACACTCCTGGTGCCGTGGGCTTCTCGACCGGTACCGGGCGGTATGGTGCCCATCCGAGGAATCGTGGCTACCTGAATGGTGCCGCCTCAGGGAGTCTCGGTGCCGAGACGATGATCGGTACCGGGAGGACCTTCGGCGCCGCAACGGAGTCCGGTGCTGCTCTCTACACTCCCGGTGCCATGGGCTTCTCGACCGGTGCCGGGCGGTATGGTGCCCATCCGAGGAATCGTGGCTACCTGAACGGTGCCGCCTCGGGGAGTCTCGGTGCCGAGACGATGATCGGTACCGGGAGGACCTTCGGCGCCGCGACGGGGTTCGGTGCCGAGACGACGAGCAGTGCCGGGACGCGGAGCGGCTTGTGGAGCGACATCTCGGACGGTCTCGGCGCCAGCTGAGGGACCGGTGCCGGGAGTGCGACCGGTGCCGAGAGTACGACCGGCCCTTACCAGGGTGCCGGGACTCTGATCGGCGGCCAGAGCGCGAGTGGCGCGAACGGCCAGGAGGAGACCTTGAGCAGGGTCTCAACTCCTTGCGGCGCCGAGACTGCGACCGGAGCCGGGCGGGTGACCGTTGCCGGGAGTCTGGTCGGCGCCGCGAGATCGAGCGGTGTCCATGCCCTGCCGGGCTCCGACACGCGATCTCTGCCTCGGTCATGGGCGGCCTGCCCGTCGACCGGACTTGTTGCTGCGGGGCGTCCCCGGCAAGCAACCCTCTCGCAGCAGTACACGCCTCCATCGTGGAGGGAAGCTGCTGCGGAGTTGGCACCCAAGTGGCAAGACCACTGGCACCGGACTCGACGGGGCCTCCTGCGGCGCCGGAGTCAGCGGTGCGGGTGCTGGCAGCTCTTCCTCAGGTCGGCTCCCCGGAGAAGGCTGAGGTCGCGGCACTGGTACCGACGGCTGGACGCGGTCCGGAGCAGGGCGAAGTTGAGCGCTCCTCTTCCGCTTGGTGCTGGGGGAGCGCGACCGGTGCCGAGGCTTGGCTCTCGGCGGTTTGGGTGCGGGGTCCGGTGCCGCATTGGAGTCCGGGGCCGCCTCCATCAGGACGTGCCGCAAGCGGGATTCCCTGTCTTTGCGGGTCCTGGGCTGAAGGTACTGCAGATCTAGGAAGAAACTGCCAAGTGCACTTACCAGGCACTTGAGAGGCACTTAGAGTGTGGGTCTCCCTTACAGGCATAGGCTTCCCACACTCTGAGTGCTTGAATCCCGGAGCCTTGAAGACAGAGGCTCCGGCAGCAGGGAAAAACCCCTGCACTGACTCTTTACACTACAAAGACTATGTAAACTAACTAACAACAACTGCTAACAACGAACAATTAAGAGAACAATCGACTAGCTAGGAGATAAGGAGAACGCTGAAAAGCAGAACTCCTCTTCCGACTACCAGCTCGAGCGGTAAAGAAGGAACTGAGGGCCAGACTGTGTCGCAGGGGTACTTATAGAGTGCCTCAGTGGCGCCACTCCAGGGGGCTCCCTGCTCACCCAGTCTGCAGCTAGGGGAAAATCTACCCGGCAACCAGGCCCGCAGCGCGTGCCTAACCTATAGTGGAATGCATGTGAGCAATCACTCGAAGAAGAAAAATCATTGCTCAAGAACTATTGGCATGTAAAGAGTTTGTTCTCCTCTTGTGTATGTAAACTATTTTTAGGTCTCCTGAAATTATATGCACATATACAAGGTCAAGTGTATTTTGTAACTTCAGAATTCATCTCTCCAATCTCATCTTTTGTTAACTTTGTTAAGTTCTAATGGTTTGGTAAATAATTTGAAAATGCAAACTGAGTATAAACTAATGCAGAAATGCCTGTCTGAATTAGCAAACAGGCTAAAACAATAATTCAGAGGTGTGAACAGATCCTGTACGATTCAGTTAGAGTCCTCACAATTCTGGAACTGCATAGTCTAGCATTTTTCCATCATGTCACATAATTCAGCATTTTTGCTCCCTCTAGATGCCTGAAATTTTGTTTTCTCTCCCTGCAGCTGCCTCTTGCTTTCCAGGTCTCCCTACAATGGGGAGTTAATTTGAGTACAGTTTGTTTTCTCGACCTTCACTGTTCCACTAAATCAGAGAACAGAAGGGGAAAAAAACAAGGTAGCCCAGCATGCCAGTCTCCTAGAACAAAGTCTGAGGAACCCAGTGAGATGAACCGCTGAAACTGACTACAATTTTTCCACTGTCCCTGGCGCACAGAACAGGAAGAAGATTCTGAGCACCTTGACAATACTGCGAGAACCTGGGTGGAGCATCCTCAAAAGTAATCACTGTTAAAATAATCCTCAATAAAGATTATATCAACGAGCCATAGTTGTCAAGGTTTGTGTGGGGATGGGAATGGATGGTTATTTCATGGCAATAGAATAAATTCATGCTGCAGAAGACTTTGATTCTATTGTGCAGGTATATACAGAACCTAGCAATATTTAGATGAGATTAGACTGGTTCCAAAAGAACTAACAGTCGCTGGCACATTTTTTGATCTAGCATGCTTTTTTTTACATGATCATATTAGTGCACCTTTAACAAAGAGTGAAAGTAAAAACAAAAAAACAGAAATCCATCAAAATGGTTTATACTGAACTAGAATTTTTAGTGTTTACAGTTAGCTGCAATTTGTTACTCTGTGGTTTCTATTCTAAAATTAAAGAAGTTCTTTTAAGACTACCTAAAATTTATTTTAATTATCTAAGTTAAAAATATTTCTTCCAAGCTATAAAAAAAAAAATATAGCTGGCAACCCCTGGTAAAAGGATACTATGTAGGAGGTCTGGCTCTATGAATGACCTTCAGATTTGTGCTGACTGCCAGGTGGTTTGCATGCATATGAGAAGGATAACATTTGTTATCAATTCTTAAGTGCATCCAGCAATAGTCAGCCCACAAAGTAGTACAGATGGTGGCCTGAGGCTCAGGCTCTGTCAACAAAAGGGAATGTGCAACAGTGGCAGTTAATACTAGAAAAGGGAAATGAGAACAGAAAATGGGGATAGGAGATCTTTTTGTAGGGGAACGAGGAACAGGGCTTGGCAGTCACAGTAGTTTAAAGCAGTAAAATCAATTTAAATTACTTGACTGCAACAAGAAAAAAGCCCACTCATTTCTCAGGCCGCAAGAATCATATATTTGCATGTAAACTTCACAGTGATTACTCTTTAAGGCACATTCTATCACATACAGTACTTACTGGAATTCTATTTCGGGACCTAAAAGCAGCAACTTTCTTGAGATCATCATCTGTGGCATTATATGGGACTACCAAAAGTGATGGATATGTGTCACATAGTCCATAATGTTCATTGATAAAAGTTACTCTCCACTGTTCATTGGGCAGCCCCTTAAAAACGAAACAGAAAAAAGTTATGTTTTACTTGGTATTTTATAAGTTTGCAAAGTCTTTATTATACTTATTCTTTTACATGCTACTATGGCCACATGGTGGCAACAACCTACCAATTTACCATGGGTAACTATAGTAATGATACGGAACAAATGGTTGCTTAGAAGATTACAGGACCACACAAGACAGGTCGTTGCTGATGGGTTCACAGCCTTTAACAACTACAGTAGTTAAAACATGTTTGCCTATATATGCAGTGCTTTTCACAAACTGTATTTTAACTAGACCTTCACGTAAAAAACAAAACACTGAAATTAGGAGAAAAAATAGTTCAACAAAAAGTGGAAAAAAAACTTCTCCCCAATTTAGGGGTAGAGGATGGAAAGAAAAGCTTTTTCCTACCACAGAGAAAACTGCCTTTCCAGCCTGCCTGTGAAAAGGTTTCTAAAGGTTATAAAAAAAGGCACAAACCTGAAGAGAGAATTAGAGGAAAGCCCTTCCTCTCAAATTTTCTCCTCATACCCTAACAAAGCTTGAGTCTTACATTTGTTTGAAGTTTGTTGAGGTTGAAGGCAGACTCCTGATTAGATTAGGAAACATAATTGCCTCTTAGCTAAACAGACTACTGATATAACAGGATGTTACTCAGGACACTCTATTCCCCCAACAGCCCATCAGGGAATTCAGAGGGGCTAACAAGCTCCCCATACACTCACACACACTGAGTGGGGGTTTGTAGGGGTGATTGAATTTTTACCTTTTCTTTAGGCCTGGCCCTATAAACCTTGGAACAAACAGATGCTGCGTGAATCTGAATACGCCTCAGCCCATCAGAAAATTACAAGGAAAAAATCCAAGAGAGTTGTTATGGCTTGTTGTTTAAACATTAATTTAAAGCGTTTTTAATGTACTTACTATTTATGCGAGATGTCATCATGAGAATAGTTTTGGTGCTATTCTCAGATATATTCACCTAATAAACATGCCTTTTAAAATTAAGTATACCATGCCCCCTTTCCTTTGTTGCCATTACTTTTTTTCATATCAAAGTGTGAACTGACGTTCAGATAAATAAACACTGTAAAAGAATGTGCAGTTTCCATAATAAGCAATTTTCTAAACTTTTGGAAATACCAAACTGGATGGAATTTGTATACTTGAAGAATCCTAAATGCCTCTGTTACATTCTCACTTTCTCAACTTTTGAAGCAGGGCTCAAAATATTCAAAATTAGCAAGACAGATTTCCAGAGTGAAAACTTCTCGATTTTTTATTACCTACTGACCAGTGTAAGCTAAAAAAAAACAAACAAACCAAAAAAACACTAGCTTTTAGACCTGATTTATAAACTTCTTAAATGCAGGATTACAATGTAAAAAATCAAACATTGTGTTGTCCTATAATTCATTTTACATGCAATAGAGACAATTGAGAACTGCTGTAACTCTTCAATAAGTCTACTCAATAATATCACCACCATGCTATAATAATATTCATCAAAAATGTAAAAAGAAATACAGAGGCACTTTGTTTTAAAAAAAAATTGTCTTGGAGGTTCCACAATGTTTTGTTTTTAATCTTACTTTTTGTCAGATCTATCAACCTTTCTCTACTTCACAATTTATTCTCCCCCTCCAACCGCCAAAAATGGTGACAAATGACCTTGTTACTTTCTGAAATTCACATACAAAAAATAGGGGTCTGTACATTTTCAGATAATGTTATTAACTCACTTGTCTCCTGTATTCAGACATCGGATTATAAACCATCCAACCATTTCCAGCAAACTTTTCTTCATTTACAAATGCAAAAAAAGGCTGCAAGAGGGAAGACAAACGAATTTACTACATAGAATTTCAACTGACAGTAACTACACAATAAAGATCCTCTCTCATCATCCCAAATGACTAGATTAATTTTCTGGTGTTGCTACCCCCATTGAATGTTCTATTCAAAGTTGAGGTGTGACAGATGAATGTAAAACAGTACTTTTTGTATTGTAGGTATTCACAAATTTTCGAATGAAACAATGTAAATTTGACAATTCAGAGTTTTAAAATACATTTTTAAAGAAAAAGTTTGAAAAGTAGTAATACAAAATCTGAAAATTAGGAGGGTGAAAACAGTAAGAAATGATTTTTTTAATATTTTAAATCAAGCAGGTGACTCCTTGAGTGTTTTTACATTTTTGTACGTGCCAGGTAGATTCATATTCCATCCAAAGTAAACAACTTCTTTTCCAATAACTGTCAATGCTATTATTATTCAAGACATTAGATACTAACATGAAGGTGGACAACAGATTGGGTTGTTGCTGATGTTTATAAAGGCACTTGAAGTCGTATAGCAACCTCAGCACAAAGGAAGCAGTTTACCTTCCAGTAGCTTTAATACTAAGTTGGAAAAAACTCCCTAATTTTTATAGAAAGCTGGCTTTCTATAGGTTATGCAGCCCAATGATTCAATACATTTAGGTTTACCTGTTTTGAGAAACATTCATACTTGTTTAGAATCCTCTTACGTAGGATTCCTACCAGTAATTTCATGGTACCCTTTAACTATTTACTTCCTTGTTTCGGCCACCTCTAAGTCGGTAACATGCTACATAATTCATTGCTTTTAACAATCATAGCAACGGTGGCGTGGACTCAAAGCACCTCTGTCAATGATAAAAGCAATGCATCTGTGGTATATCAACTACTGTTGAGCCAGCTGGAGAAAGAAACGAAGAAATGGTTTTATGGACCAAGGAAAGGTGGTGAGAGAAGAAGTGTTAGGATGTTGCCTTGAGATAGCAGTAGAACAGCTCTAAGGGGAGGAGAGGCCCAAGACTCCATCACAGCTGATATCTAACAATAAGGCAAAAAATCACCTCGCTACTCATATGACAACATTTAGAAAAGATAAACTTCATGCTGGATCATCAAGCCTCTCAGAGCTGTTCAGTTCACACTTACAAAGTCTAGAGCTGGACTAACCACAGCCTGATACACAGTAATTGGAATGGGGAGGGTGGCGTAGGAGGGGTGGGGAACATGTCCTGGTATACAAGAATCAAGACCCTGAAATCAGATTACTATATCTCAGGAGGGTAAGGAATTCTTCACAAATGTGCCATAGGTACAAGTGTCCATGGGCTTCTTCAATAGGCGAGCCCTTCCCTTGAACAGGCTGAGCCGCAATGAAGCTAGGACCTACAGCCAACTGTAGCTCAAGTTAACCAAAAATATCTGGTTACCTCAGGCCTGACGTGTTGATTTTAAACATGTGCAAACAGTCACTTATGAGTAAAACATTTAAAATGGAATCCTGCAACAGGAAGAGTGGTTTTCATTTCCCTAAACACACGTTCTACCTTAGGCTGACAAACTTTAGACATTAGTTATTACACATACATTATAACTGCTTGTACTATTTACAAATATATTGCATCTAATCCATTAGAACTGGGTACTATGACAGCTTAAGTGCAACAAAATTACTATTAGATTGGTATTCAGTTCCCAATTAATTCACAGACAACTTGGTAAAGAAAATAGCTACACTTTCCCTCTTTATACATGGCAGACTTCAATATAAGTAAGCTTTAAATAATTTTTGACTGAAGTTGACTGTACTAATTAGGGGGGCATCTCTCAAGAAACAGAAGTGAATATTTGAGGGTAGGCAGAAGAACTGTAAAAATAATTGAACAACAAAAACAGAAGCTCACAAACCACTGAAGTAATTTATGCACACTGAATTCATAGCACTTGGCCATTTTAAAGTGGTAATTTATTATAAACAAAATTTGATTCATCTTTCTTAAGAATCCACCCAAGGGCCTATCATAACACAGAAAAGGGTTATTTTAAACTAGAGGCTGAACAAAAATAATACTGGAAATATTAGATGCGCCTTAAATTGATCCCTTAAAACAGGAGTTTGTTGCTTATTCAAGGTGACCCTTAAATGTAGGTTTCACTGGAAAATTAAAACATTTCCCAGTTCAACCGCTGAGAAATAAAACAACAATGAGCTGTCTCTGATACGCTGTGCCAGCAATTAAATATTCCTACGCTGTTTCCTGTTAAAATAAAACAAATCAAGAAGCGGCGACCCAATCTAAAAGTAGTCATGTTGTATGTTTCCCCATCAAAATAACAAAAAGAGAATGACATAGGGAAACCCTTATTTTGATTTCAAGTTTCAAAGCTTAGCCCTGATCTACACTGGGGGGGGGGGGAGGAATTTATCTAATATGCACAACTTCAGCTACAAGAATAGCGTAGCTGAAGTCATAAGAACATAAGAACGGCCATACTGGGTCAGACCAAAGGTCCATCTAGCCCAGCATCCTGTCTACCGACAGTGGCCAATGCCAGGTGCCCCGGAGTGAGTGAACCTAACAGGTATGATTGAGCGATCTCTCTCCTGCCATCCATCTGACAGACAGAGGCTAGGGACACCATTCATTACCCATCCCGGCTAATAGCCATTTATGGACTTAGCCTCCATGAATTTATCCAGCTCGCTTTTAAACCCTGTTATAGTCCTAGCCTTCACAGCCTCCTCAGGTAAGGAGTTCCACAGGTTGACTGTGCGCTGTGTGAAGAAGAACTTCCTTACACTTCTGTGTACTTAGTTCAACTTACCACAGCATCTTCACGGTGGTGAGTCAACTGTTGCTGCTCCCCCATCGACTCTGCCTGCACCTCTCCTGGAGGTGGAGTATAGGAGTCAATGGGAGAGCAAATCGATTTATCGTGTCGATCGATCACTACCCGCCGATCTGGTGGGTAGTGTAGACCTGCCCTAAACTGAGGACACTGTCCATAGAGGAGATAAATACTTACAATGAGGAAAAAAACAATCTTTTAGAGCAGGACTCTGTGCTCCTATGCATATTATACATCATTCAGTCTTATTTTGAAACATCTAGATCAGGGACAGGCAACCTTTTTGGCCAGAGGTCCACATCAGGTTTCTGAAATTGTATGGAGGGTCACTTAGAGGAGACTGTTCCTCTCCAAACAGCCAGGCATCGCCTGGCCCCTGCCCCATATCCGATCCCCTCCCCCACGCCTTTCCTGGGACTCCTGCCCCATCCAACCTCCCCCTTGTTCCCTGTCATCTGATGTCCAACAAGGACCCCTCTCCTTTTCCCCCGTCACCTGACCGCCCCCAGACACCCTGCTCCTGACTGCCCTCTGCCACCCCATTCAACCCCCACTCCTTCCTGAATGCCCCCCCGGGACCCCTGCCCCCATTCAACCCCCATTTCCCATCCTCTGACCACCACCTCGAACTCCCTTGTCCTCTATCCAACCCCCTCTGCTCCCTGCTCCCTTATCGTGCTGCCTAGAGCGCTGGTGGCACTACAGCCACGCCGCCCAGAATACCAGGACAGACAGCCACGTTGCCTGGCCAGAGCCAGCCATGCCACCATACAGAGCACTGGTCGGGCCGCGGCTCTGCAGCTGCGCTGGCCAGCAAGAACTTGCTGCCCTGCCGCCAAGAGCATTGCACCAGCGGTGCAGTGAGCTGAGGCTGAGAGAGAGAGGGAACAGCAGGGGAGGGGCTGGGGGCTAGTCTCCCTGGCCAGGAGCTCAGAGGCCGGGCAGGACGGTCGCCTGGGCCAGATGTGGCCCAGGGGCCATAGTTTGTCCACCTCTGATCTAGGTATACAAATTCTAGTCTCTTAGCACAACAGGATGATCTAAAACTGAGAGCATCCACAGAAGTTTGAGAAAATGGTATTTAGAAATAAGTTCCTTTTAGGAGTCAAGTGAACCACTACTAACTCAGAGTTGACAAACTGAGAAGAAATCTACTTAAACAATTGATAATGCTTACCCTTTTGGGACTTATAGACTAGGTGACCTTCGGAAAGCTAGAATATAAACAGTCAATTGAATTGTGCCAAAAATCTTCTGTATATAATAGCACAACACAATTGTGAAATGCAATGAAGACATGAAGCTTTAGAAGAGTTCAGAATGAAGGAAGCATTTTGGGCTTTTCAATATATTCATCTGAACTATCCTCTAGGAGGAGAATCCCAGCATGCTATATGCTTTCAAAATAAATGTTAGGTCTGCTATAATATTTTTGGTAAAAGATGAAAGATTTAAAAAGCGGAGGCCTACTGTGCTTCTGTAGCCTTACACGGGAGTTGAATAAGCTATTACCAAAAAGCATATATTGTACATATATCATCTAAATTAAAGGTCTGGTAACTATCAATGATCTTACTCATTAGAGAAGAAAAATATGATAGAGATTGCTTTAATAAGCTAAACATTCCCCCGGCCTTCCACTTAAAGTTTTTTCTTTTTAAATGATTAGACACTGTAAAAAGACAATAGATGTTAAATGCAGTGTTTAAAGCCGAACACAGTTCAATCGCCACTGTCACCTCCACTCTCATCCTAGGCCTTTCTTACACAGCAAAATATATAAATAACCAAAGCAGAACAGCAGAAGAGGGTGAAATTGCTTCCTTTTTAATCTCTAATAAACATAGACATGACCATTTCACAAGCAGTAAATATTTTTGAAGTCTTTTCTCAGTTAATCTAAATTATTTTTATTCATCACCATACAAGGATCTTCATTATAGGGATGATTTAGTTGGTGTTGGTCCTGCTTTGATCAGGGGGTTGGATTAGATGACCTCCTGAGGTCTCTTTCAACCCTAATCTATGATTCTATGATTAACTGAGCTAAAGATTCTTGACTGCATATCACCAATGCATACCATTAAAGGCAAGGCAATATGCATTTAAGTCATTTATCACCCACCGACACTTGTCTCATCAGACCTCTTTCAGCTACTGCTGGGCAAAAATTTTCATTGAATAGTTTATTTAATGAAAAATATAGTTTCGGCCAATCTGAAACTATTTGTGAATTGGTGACATAACTGAAAGATTTTTATTTTGGAGGACTGGAATCAAAGTGGCCAGAGGTGTCTGAGAAGGAGGTGGTGGCAGTTGTGCATCATCCTTATAGCTTTTAGCTCAGTGGTTAGGACACTCACCAGGAATGCGGGAAACCTAGGTTCAATTCAAAATATGTCAATTTGCTTGACATAGAGGAGGGATCTGAACTTAAGTCTCCCACATTGCAGTAGAGCGCTTGGGACAGGGAAACACAAGGATTAGCCCCTGATCCAATGGACTACTTATGCAAAGTGAAGCAAGTACACCACAGAGACTCTGAAACCACCTCAGCATTTTTTAAAATGTCCAAGATTTTTTGCAGTTTGACTCATGATTTTTCAATGCTTGGCTTTGGCAGTACAAAGTAGACAGTTCCTTTTCCCAAAAGCTTAAAACCTAAATAAATAATCCACTAAGGATACCAAATACGCAGATGAAAATATTTTCACTGGTTAGAGCTAAAGCACCAACATCACAGAATTTGTGGGCAAGGGAAAGAAAAGGAGAAACTTAGCATTTTATGGAAAAAGCTTTCAACAAACTTTTGACACTGGTAAAATTTTTACACTCCCTACATCAGCGGTTCTCAAACTAGTTGAGACCGCGACCCCTTTTTGTGATCCGGCGGCGCGGCGCGACCCCTCCGCCGAAAAGCCGTCGAATTACAAAAAAAAAAAAAAAAAAAAAAAAAAAACCCACCAAAAAAAAAAAAGAAACCCGCGCATGCGCCCCAGTCTCCCAATCCCCGCCACGGGTGTATGTGATGGGGTTGGTGCGATGATGTTATCACGACGGGTACTCGTATGTGGGCGTATCTGCATGTGGGCGGACCCACCTGGAGACAGATAGAGGAGCGGTGTCTCGGTTCCTAAGGCCATCGGAAATGTGTTTTCCGATGGTCTTAGGCGACCCCTGTGAAAGGGTCCTTCGACCCCCAAAGGGGTCACGACCCACAGGTTGAGAACCGCTGCCCTACATGAATAATTCTGTTCACTTCTGTGGAAATGCCAACTCAAATTCTCAATATACATGTTAACCTCTTCCTCTTCAAAGCCTTCATAGGCTTACATTCAACTTTAACAACAAACTTTACCATCACCACTTCATATACGAAAAACTATTTATATACGGTATGACATCATCAGTATGAGATTTTTGGAACACTACAGGAGAAGAAAATTTTGACTCTTGGAGATTGTCAGATGACAGCCTAGTTTAGCCATTTTTAGTAACTGTTTTCCTAGTCTTTTTACAGAGAATGTAGGATAACAGCTGCTATGGAAAACAAAAAGGAGCATTGGAAAAAAAAAACAACAAAAAAACCCTCCACTTGCAAACAACGCCAATCCTTGCTCACAGGTTCTTCTATTTCTAACTCACTGGATTCACTCCTTCTATATACTATAACTCACTACTCTAATATTCAATGAAAAGACTGCTACCTTCACAGCAAAAACATTTAAAACAAAATTGTCATTATCCTTAGCTTTAGGATTCTATTGCTACAATTCAGCTAATCATGCAACCCTTATCTGATTTTGCCTGCAAATGAAGATCAAACATCTTGTATTTTCATAGTAAGTAAAACCTGATTATTTCTGAAATGTAATAACCTCACGCTGTCGCACTGAAATTGTTTTGAAGTATTTCAGGGTGAAGCTTCAAGTTAAAATGTTTTGCAAAACCATGTCATGAAGACCCATTGCTACTCCTATCAATCTTATATAAACTAATTTTTAAAATTATGTTCCTTTACACCAATGTTAGCTAACAATTTTTACTCTAGACCACTGAGATGCTGGGAATAAAAGTGCTTTAGCTATAGACTTTTCAGTTCCACCAAAAGTGCAACCTACTGTAATGTTCTAAAAGCATAATTGATTTTTTTATTGCTAGAGATGCAAAGTGGCAGGGAAATTCTTTATTCTTAGATCTCAATGTCAGAAATGTAATAGTCCCCCTTCCCCCAGCTGATGTTTCTCAACAAAGGTTTGTAGTTTATATAAGAGTTGACAACTGAGGGTGAAAGTGAGGTGGACTGAAAATGAAAGTGTTCTCCAGTAGGTACAGAAATCTTGACAGGTATTATTAGAAAGAAATATCTACCTGTTACTGTTTGGAGCACATTGAATGGTTAAAAATACTACTGAACTCAAGCAACTTGGCACCTTTATAAATCCGATGAATTCTAACCACTGTCAAGTCATCAGAGTGTTAGCTGGGCTGTTGGAGCCCAACACTTGCTATGTGAAGTTAAGAAAAACACACTGCAGCAGGTCATACTCTGTGTCAGAAAGCAGAATTTGTAGTTTACCTCACTAAGTGTATTTGCAAAATAAGTAACTCAACATTCAATAATGGCAACAATAAAATATTATTCCGGGGTCTACTGATCATATTGTGCATTACCTTTCATAGTTACTTTGTAAGTTTACCTAGCAAGAGGTATGAGTGCCCAAAAATCAAAAAATGCTGGTGTATATATAGCAATGTCCGCTAATGTGAATTTTCCTCATCAGCTTTTGTCACTGTAGATATCAGCAGCAGTAACTGAGAAATCTAAGCATTTATGCCACTCTCATTTGGTTCTTAAAACAATTGACCTCAGTATTTTAAGTATTTTTTTAATCTAAACAAAATTAAACAACTGTCTCTCCTTCTTGAACAGCACAAAGTCAACACATGAATCAGCCCAGCTAACTTGTACAGCCTCAAATATCACCCACAATTCAAGAGGACTTACAGAAGTCAAGAGGACTTCTATACAGAAATCTCCAGCTTTTAATATATTGATATACACAACCTTTTTTTCCCCACAGTGCTACAATTCAACAACCTCCTGAACATTAGAGTGCACTACTTGACAGATGATGTATTAACATCATGAAATTTTTGTTACTTCAGCAGGTATGCAGAGGACAATGTATTTTTGTGCCTTACAACATAACAGGGTGAATTAAGGACATCATAATACCCTAAGCTCCATATCTTGTTTTTTGATTTTCTAGTTTAAATCAAGTTTGTTCAAACAATTTTTATATACATCTTTGCCTTTATATAATAGGAATTTGCTTTTCCATGCACTGATTCATAAAAAACTAATGTCACAAGGGAAATTTTGGAACCATTTTTTTGACAAGTGACATTACAGTTCACATCTATAAGTGCATATACACATGTGCAAAGAAAAGAAAATATGGTCACAGAATGTTTCCCTAACAATCTCTTTTTAAAAAAATTCCCTGGAAACTTTTTTAAACAAATAAGTATTTCTGTGCCAAGATCCTAACAGTGAAACTAACTGAATTGATTTTCAGTGTCTCAGCACACAAAGAAATGAAAAAAATAATAATAACCGAAACAAGTGAATCGGCTATTAATCTCTGGGATGAATAATCTAATGTATTGCTGTTATCATATGTAAAGAAAAATTTTAATGTACCGTATATACTCGAGTATAAGCCGAGTTTTTCAGCCCACTTTTTGGGCTGAAAAAAGCCGCCTCGGCTTATACTCGAGTCACCCCGGTAACTCCCCTCCCCGCCGGACAAAAAAAAACAAAACAAAAAAACCAGGAAGAGCAGCCTCCGCAGGGCCGATCCAGCTGCCCGGGGCGACACTCCGAGGAAAGCCCCGCTCCGGAGCAAGGCTTGGCAGCAGCACCCCACGCTCCCGGGCAGGCCCCGACCCCCGACCGAGCCCCTCCCGCCCCCGGGTGGGCCCCGACCACCGAGCCTGGCAGAGCCCCTCCCGCCCCCAGGACCAGCCCCGGTCCGGCCGAGCCAGACCCCGCACGGACCTGGTGCGGTGCGGTGAGCCCGCGGCGGGGAGGGGGGAACCGGGACGCTCCCGGCAGCCCGCCCGCGCGGCGGGGACGGGAGAGCGAGGCGCTTTTTTTTTTTTTTTTTGGTCCGGCGGGGAGGGGAGGAACCGGGGCGCACATTTTTTTTTTTGGTCCGGCGGGGAGGGGGTACCTCGGCAGCCCGCCCGCGGCGGGGAAGGGGGAACCTCGGCAGCCCGCCCGCGGCGGGGAAGGGGGAACCTCGGCAGCCCGCCCGCGGCGGGGAAGGGGGAACCTCGGCAGCCCGCCCGCGGCGGGGAAGGGGGAACCTCGGCTTATACTCGAGTCAATAACTTTTACCGGTTTTTGTAGTAAAATTAGGTGCCTCGGCTTATATTCGGGTCGACCTATACTCGAGTATATACGGTATTAATTTTAGGCCAGTGTGCTTTCCATTACAGGAGACACGTTTCTAGGAGATTGATATGGTGTCAATTTAGGATTTTAAAATTACAGTGCCAAGAGTTGCTAAAAGATACATTTTATAAATAGAAAAGTAAATGAAATTCTGTAGAATACAGTGAATTTTTCTATTAGAAATTCCCACAGATTAGCGGAGATTCTCTGTGCAAAATACATCAATCTAAGGTTTAGAAAGACTTATACTAAATGGTATCTATGTGGCCAACTAACACAAGACAGACATCTAATGTTAACCTTTATATTTTGCTTGACTGATCAAGCTGGTATTTTTCATCCCTAGCTCAATTAAAAAAAAAAAAAAAAAAAGACACTGTGTCTAAATGTCACCAGACAAAACATACCCGATTAAGTTGTTAAAATGCAGCTCCTCTAAATCCAAATAGTGTACTGCACATGCAGCATTTAATTACTGGGTTTACACTTTAGCTCACTTGCCTATTCTCAAAAAAGGAAAAAGTGATATTAGCTGCAAAATGCACCATTAACAAGTTATAAAAAATAGTAAGTCTACATACCACCTAAAAAGACAATTTACACCTAATTGGAGGTGTAATGATTTTCATATACAATTTAAAAAAATAATTCCATAAGTGCAACTAAAATTGACAACGCTAGGGCATGGAGTGGCTTATATTGTGTTCATTTCTTTAAAGTTTACTTCCATATTTACTGTTCTACTTTTTTTTTTTTAAGCATCTTAGTAGTTTTGTTGATAACTTGTCCCTCATGCATACACTAGAATGTAGAGCAGCATGCATACAGATTTTGCTGTAGCAGTATTAACAATAGGGCCCAGTCTTGCAAAGTCCTGTGCATGACTTTACACACATAAGTAGTTGCTTGGAGGTCAAAATGACTGCTTACACATATAAAAGTTACACAAGTGTTTTGCTGGATTGAACCCTAAATCTGCTTCCATATGCTGAAAATACAGGCACATTAGAAGTGTTTCACCAGCCTGATCTGTATTTAAGTAGTACAAAAATATCCTCAGAGTGGGGTAATCTGGAGCATTTTTTTTTTGAAACCCGATCATGTTACCTTACTGCATAATAATCAGGACCCGCATGTCTAAAGTGAACAGGGGACAGGTGGAGTGGAGTGGTGGAGACTCCCTGTCTGCCTCTGAGAAGTAGGGCTTAGTGGAGTACTGGTCAATGGCAAGCTGACCAAATGCTCAGGAACTTCTTGAAAACTTGCCTTTGGGCTTTTTGGTACTGCCAAGGCTTAAGGCACCACGCAAGGGAGTATGGCACTTCCTTGAAGTCAGTCCTCCACATGAAAGCAGGCTTACAAAGCACACCTCTTCCCTACTTTAAAAGAGCAACCCAAGATGCATAACACAGAGATTGTAGGCAAAGGAGAATGCAATATGACCTTTTGTCTCTTTCACCCTCTGTAAAGTTATCTTTACCAGCTCCTCGAGGCAAGGTGGATAGTTGGAGCTTCCTTTTTGGGTCTCTTCACCAAATCTGACACCTACTGCCAAGCAGACTTAGGACCAGAAGGAACACAACGAGAGCATATGGAGCAGCATTTATAGTCAGCAGAAAGTGGTGCCTGAGGGTCAGGCTCAATTTTTACCCTGCTACTGTAACAGTCAAAAATCAAAACACCCTGAAGCCTAAAGAAATGTCAGCAGCCTCATGTTGAGAACCTAAGACCCAAAAGTGTGAATGATAATCAGTAACTTATATAATCAAAAATTTAAGATAAATTTAGTATTTATAGTAAATAGTACATAAAAAGTCAAGAGACAAATAGACTTGCAATTGTTAAACGATTAAAATAAAAATGTGTTCATAACACAATGCAGGGAGCTAGAAGATGGTTGGTGCCTTTAACAAGCAGAGTTTGGCATAATGGATGGATCTGTTAACCTAGCCTTTCTCTTCATCAGACTTTCTGCCTCACAGCTGTTTCCTTTCTGGCTTGATGAGCGCTGATGTCAGTACTACCCACTGACTGGGACAGGAGTCAGTAGGCCTCTCTATAAGAAGTAAATTAGCTTTCTTCAAACCGCTTGCTCCAGCAGAAAACAGTGGTTATACCAATAACATCAGCCCACGTGCATACAGTGAGCTCTGATACCATGATGATGGACAACCTATAAGAATCTAAATATAAAGTTCCAAGAACGGGAAACGAAGCAGCTGCTGAGCAGAAATTAAACATCTGAAACACACTGATTATTTCAGATTTAAAAAATATCATCTGAGTATATGAAACTGTTCAGATGATGGGGAATATAAAGTTTGTTCTTTTTAAGCTGCTTCCATTTAAGGATTTCTCCCAGGCAAATTAGTTCTATGTAGCCTGGAAAGGAAGCATTTGGTTAAGAAGCACTGCATACAATTCAAGAGAAACACCAGAGCAAGAAAATCATGCTTTCATTTGGGAAGATACCAACTGGGGTTAGAAAGTAGGTGAAAACCTTAGAGTGCATCCACTTACTGCTCTCCCATCACACCTAACTTCTACATTTCATAGCTCTCAGGGTCCCATAGGAGAGCTCAAAATTTAGTTACAGTCATGGGTCAGAGTCATATTTTGAGGGTTTTTAAAAAAAAAAAAAAAAAAACCCAGAACCCCTCTCCTTACCTCCCTAGATAATTAATTTTTTTTTTTTATTGTGCAGAAGGCACTCACTGGGCTGAAACTCCCTAAGTTAGTTCCCCACAAGAAGAAATCTAACCTCCACATCAGAGTATGTCAATAATGATTGTGATCATAAGGCCTATCTACATGTTGGCTCTCAACCCATCTCTGAATCACCTTACTCCCACCCTGTGCTTGGACTAGACACGGTACCAACCAAAAACCATAAGGGACTCTTTCATATGCACTACAATGTAATAAGTCTTAAATTGATTAGCTTCATTTCACATGGGGTCACTCACTCTTCCTCCGCCAGGAACCTCCCTGGCACAGTACTGAAGGCTATATTAAGTGATCCCTGACAGATGCTCTAGACAAAATTAAAAAATATTTAAGGAACAGCCAATTTGTCATGGGAGAAAACTCCTTGCAGACCCAAAAGCTGGTGGTCAACAAAACACAGATACTGTCAGCGAAGACCATCCAAACATGGTTATTTAGCCAGAAGAAACAGGCCATTTTCTCTAGGCTATACATTACCATAATTTAAGTCTATCCTGACTATTAATGTACTATGAGAATGCCATGGAGTAGGGAAGGAATTACAGGAGAAAGTCTTCCCCGCTACCATAATGCAGGCTGGAAGTGATAGTTTCCCACTTGACAGTCTTTTATCCCAGGGGAAGCATATAAGCTGAGTGGGCAGACTGATGAAGAGCCAGGATCACAAAAAACACACACTTCCTCCTTGTGTATTCTTACCTGTGCAATGGCTGGCCCAAACAGGCCATTTGAAACCCACACCAATCACGTCAGGAAAGTAGGGATCTACAGTAGAACCTCAAAGTTACGAACACCACGTTACAAACTGACCATTACAACCAAATACCTCATTTGGAACCAAAAGTATAGAAACAGGCAGAAGCAGAGAGAGACACACACACACACACAAAAAACAACCAACAACAACAAAAAAAGAACCCAGCAAATACAGTACAATACTGTGTTGAATGTAAACTAATAAAAAAAGGAAAAAAAATAAATAAATAAAAGATTTGACAAGGTCGGGAAACTTCCTGTGCTGGTTTCATTTAAAGGAAGATGCTTAAAAGCAACATTTTTCTTCTGCATAATAAAGTTTCAATGTTGTATTAAATCAGTGTCCATTTGTAAACTCTTGAAAAAAAAAAAACACATAACCATAACTTTTTTTCAGAGTTACGAACATTTCAGAGTTATGAACAACCTCCATTCCCAAGGTGGTCCTAACTCTTAGGTTCTACTACACTTCCTCCACAGTGTTTTCTTTCTTTCTCCAAGGAAGGCATACTCTGATTTTTTTTTTTAGACTCCCAAGGTACGGAAAAGAGCATTTAGAAATTATAAAACATAAGCAATACATTTTAATATTTTTCTTAAAAACACTTTTTTTCTAATAAGTTGACTATAAAAGCTATTCAGCAATAGCTTTTAAAGTACATCTAAGAAGAGATGATGCTTAGTGGAGTTTGGCCAAACATACTCTATTACTCAGGTTCAACAGCTTGTTTTAACTGCCATCTATAAAATTGTATTGCATGACAAATAAAAATGAAAACAACTAGTTTGCTAACATTATTATACCACTTCAAAAATATCCATGGCAACAGACTGACGACAAATGTAAGGCTCTTGCTTAAAGAACAGCAGCTCAAAAACATCTGCAATGGATGGCTATGGCTAATCTTGGGGCATTAAAATAAAACTGAGCTGCAAAATAGAACTATGTACACAACAAACTCCCAAAAAGTCCCAAATGACCAAAATAGTAACAAGCTAAATATTTAGTTCTAAAAATTGCTAATACATTTAATGATCATTTTCAAAGTAAAAATTGATCCGCTTGCTATAGTTGAGCACATTATTTAAACCAAAGAAGCAAAGGAAGCTGCATTCCCTGCTCTGTTTTGCAGGTTATTGAAGTCGCCAACCATAACTGTGGAAGCACAGAAACCCAGGTATAAAACTTTTCACTTTTAAAAAAAACATATTGCATTTTAAAACTCTAAGTACAGTGTTCCAAGAAAACAGGTAGCAAACAATTACTGATCACATTCCGATTCATATTTGATACACTGACTTTTCCAGATAATCCTCTTAATTTTTTTTCACTAAGAGAATAAAAGCAGATGATATTTATTTGGATCTGACAGCTAAAAGGGTGAATTTTTAGTTAACCATCTTAGAAGACAGACATGTCGGGAAACGAATGGTTCAGAAGGCTGAAATGGTTTCAACGACACCTCCAAAATGGCTTTTACAAAGCACCATACCAGGGAACAATGCACAAGATCCTAAATTAGCCAATGATGATTCTGTTGTGAAACACTGTGTGCAAAAAAAAGCACACATATGAAGGGCAAGGAGTTCTTTACAGACTGGTCACTACTGTGAGACTGGATTATAGATGCCCTGGACTCGGCAAGAAATACTTTTAATATCTTATCAGTCACATGAAGAGAGGCTCTTTAAATTATGGGCTTGTGTATGTTTGGTGAATTTTTACTACAGTGATCAGGAAGGCTAGTCAGGAGTTTATAGAGTGGACGAGACTCTGGAGACTATGGAGGACTGAGCCTGAATTTAGACGATAACAGATGGGCACAGGACACAGCAATTCATTCTATACCATTCACTTGTAGGCTCTCAAGGCACGCTGGATTATGTGAGAATGACAATGTTCGGCTCTGACCACGTATATTAAATGTAATCCTCCATCATTCTTTGCAACAAGGTGTATTAAGGGCATTACCAATATTGTTTGTACTATTATCTTTCCTTTTTAGTTTGTATTTATGCTGCATGTGTTATTCCTTGCAAATAAGCAGTGCTAATGTTTGATAGAGTTACTATAATTGCATTGTATTTGAAGGTTGCCTGGATACGCTAGTAAAAATGAATCGATGCTGTTCTGGCCCAATTATGGGACCTGCATGAAAGGGGTCCTTAGAATCTCTTAAAATATCAAGCTGTGTCACCTAGGAAAGCATCAAGCGTACATAGTACCAAGGCACCTAGAAGGAGCATAAGTAAAATATTTTAAAGTTGAAATATGTTTACAAGGAGATTAGGTGTAAGTATATGACAGACTCGTGTGCCACTTCTGAACAGCAACTAGCAGCTGCAAATATTCTGAACATTTGGTTTTGAAACTGGAAAATTCTCTAACTATAGCAAAATTTACAACATTAATTCCCACTTCTTATCCACCGAGTAATTAAGCAAGGTGGGGAAAAGTCTCTGGGGCATAATTAATCACAGGACACAGTGTCAACTCTGATTTATGGCCCCATTTACACCACAGAAATAACCACGTTTAAAGATGTCCATGGACAAACCATGTTGTATGTCTAATCGTGGTTATTTTTGTAGTGTAGACATGGCCTAATCAGGATAGTAAGTAAGCAACTGATTCAGAATACAGGCCATGGCAAAAAGGCTTTACAGGTAAAGCATTTAGCATTATCATTTGTCTCAGAAATTTTATTTTCTTGCAAAATGTGCACTCATTTACCTGTAACTTGTAAGTTTCAAAGGCTGGTTGTGCTTTACATTTTATTAGAGCACTAAAGATTGTTAACCAGTGAGGAAACAGAGCTGGCTGAATTTTAAGCAAAAAGTTAGTATAATTATACCAATTGATGCATCATGCATATTTTACATACATATTTGCTTATGAAATATGAAAGCAACTTTTCTAAGCTTAAACCTCCAGTGGCATTTATTTTAAACACTTCCCAAGCAGAAGTTGGACAATCCTTGTCCTTCACAGGGTTTGTTTTTGTTTTTCTGCATAACAAAATTTTATTCATTCAAATATTTCACTCCAAAATGGCTAAGAGGAGTCCACATTCTGGAGTACTTGCCCAAAATTTCAGTTTTATTCCATGAAACCATATTTTCAGCGATACTAAGGAACATGGTGAAAGTATTCCCTCTCCTATAGGCATAGACCCAAAAATCCAGATTTGTTAGCTTTACTGTCAATGAACTTCTTCCATAAGATTATTATCTGCAATAAATCTGTGCAAATTCAATGCAGTATTAACTGCTAATTATATTATTCACTAATAATTGCCAATAAAATATAGGCTGTCTTACTACCTCTACTTGTCCTAAATGACAATTGCCAAGAGACTCACTTGGATTGTTTTGGAGACTGCTGAACAATGTTTGGAGGATGGAGGGGAGTGTGGAGAAGTAGTATTATATTAACATGACCAGGAAAGATGTAACTTATGTTTTCTGACAGGAAATAACAACTGTATGGGTCACAGAGGATTTGGAAGATACAAGTATATGTATTTAATAATAGTAGATATATTTGGATGCTTTTAAATGGCAAAGATCTTAAGATAAATGAATTTCAAGGAATACAGTTCTTCTGTATAGATTAGACATGGTGGTGATGATTCGTTTTTTAAGTAGTCACGCAGGAGACTGGACTAGAAGACCTCGAGGTCCCTTCCGGTCCTATGATTTTATGCATCTATGGTACCAGTCACCAGGTACAGTAATTAATTGAGAATGGAGAGGAAATAATTCTGCATTTAAAAAAAGGGGAACAAACAGTACAATAGTTCTAACTTACCAAATTGTGAGACTGTGGAAAAGCATGTTTTGTAAGGATTTCAAATATATCTCTTCTGCTGTGACCTTCTTGTTTCAGTGCAAACCGTAGATTTCTCATATCCTAAAATGAGGATAATTACCTTTTAAAAAAAAGAAGCAAAGTACAGTAGACTTTCGATTATCCAGGATTGGATTAACCAGGATGTGGATTAACCAGGGTGTAAAAAAAATATGCGCAACTCGCAGGGCCGGCTCTGGCTTTGCTGCCTCCCCAATCACACACACAAAAAAACCCCACGAGGGTGCAGGACAGCCAGTGAACCAACACCTCCTCCACCCAGAGCAAGGTGGCTGGTGAACCAACCCCCACTCCTCATATTCCCTATGGATGGTGATTATCCGGGATTTTATTAACCAGAATTATTTTTTTCCCCTATCATCCTGGATAATCAAGAGTCTAACTGTAATACGTTATCTTTACTTTGTTTATAAGTACCATATTATATATGATGAACATGACTTAGAATGCACTCAGTGTATCAAAAACAAATATGAATGTTCATTTAAAGACCTTTCCTACTTCACTGTGTAAAAAAAGTATTTATTTTAGGGCATAAAGAATTTTATAACTTCGCATGCAATATATGGTTGGAATAGAGAGTTTTACCTTACTGTGCAATACTGTTTCTCCTCCTTTTTGGCTTAAAATGGTTAGAAGCAATATTTGATTCACTAGCAAGTCTAATGGGCTAAAGAATATTTGTGGATTATGAGTTATTCTATGTTTAAAATGTATTTTGCAACAAGCTGTCTACACTGTCTACACTGTCCTCAGTCACTTCCTCTTAACTTTAAAATTAAGAAATTTGCATGTTACTGTTGAAAACAGGCTGTAGCTCACATATTCCAGTCAAGAGTTAATTTTTTTTTAAATTAAAGTATATGGAGATATACTTATGTCATAGAACTGGAAGGACATTAAGTCCAGTCCCCTGCCTACACTAGCAGGACCAAGTACTGTCCCCTGTAAAAAGACATATTCTTTTGCCCCAGATCCCTAAATGGCCCCCTCAAGGATTGAACTCAAAATCCAATGCTCAAACCACTGAGCTATCCCTCCCCCCAGTAAAGGACTCCTGGATTATCTAAAAGGAACTCCTCTCATGACCATATTTTCTGTGGCAATATACACCACAAATCTTGTGAAACTTAAGAAAACGGATGTGTTGTTTTACAAGTATGCCTGCACCTTTGGGTTAAGGTCCTTTTTTTGGCAATGAAACCCAATACAACTATTTGACCCTTCCTATAAGACAATGGATGGGTCTTTTAAAAAGTCTATACAATCATATATTAATGACCGTTAAGGTCCATAAAATAAGGTGCATGAATTATGGCCTTGTTTCATAAAAGTGATTCAAATCCCACTGATGGGCCCTAAAACTGCATATTATAGTACAAGACATTGGTCTGCTACTACAAAAAACTCTCTTTCTCCCGGCATTTGGTGACAGCAGCAGTTACACATTATACATTATTTTCCTAGATACTTCTGGAAAGCTATTTCTTTAGATTCAGCTGTAGGATGGGCGGGTAAGCACATTTTGGATAAAAGTAAATTTAGCCTATGTATTCCAGATTGTTAGATGACCAAAATACTTTGTTTTCTAATTTCTGCAAAAGATGTCAATTTTTCATTGCATACATCTGAGAATTCTCTTTTTATTGAATTGTTGCAAGTCTTACTTTACAAGTAATATCTAGTCCATAGGAATTTTCTCCTCTACTTGAAGCTCCTCCCATTTTCTCAATCCTTGCAATTACACCCAGAGGAACATCCAATATCACAACTGGATCCTGGAAGGAAAGGATAAAATATAAAAGTAACTACAGTATTACTGCCATTAAGCTTCATACAAAAATTCTTTAAAATTACAAGATATGTAGTTTATTATAGTCATAACATACACAGAGCAAGTGTCATGTATTCTGTAAGTGAGTTTGTTTCTTGCTTTAACTTTACAATGCAGATGCAAAACTGATGTGATAAGTTCTTTTCCCCCTGATGTATACTGAAAAATTGTGAAGTCACTCTATATCTCTGCCTGATTTTTTTTCCCCCCAAGAACTGCCAGTTTGTGTCTAGTTTCACTCAAGATATTGATGATGCAGGGAAAGAGGAAAAAGCAGAGAAGACACCTTATAGTGATACTACGTTAGCTCTGACTGTCTAATTGTAGGTAGAACAGAAATCAGTGAACTGAGAAGAATATAGCTAGTTATCCAGAGGTGCTACAGTTTTAGTAAGACTATTGGTTTGGATCTGTCTGACAAATAGATTCATTCTCAAAAGTGTTTAACAATATTCATACAATTAAAAAAAATAGCTTTAAAATAAGTTGAGCTAGTTTGTAATTTTCTGTTAATGTCTGAAATGTCTGCACAGATATCTGAGAAAAGTAATGAACAGTTTTCATCTCTCAAAGGCAACATCACAATCCTGCCTGCATTCATTTGCAAGAGTACAGTAACTCCTCACTTAAAGTCATCCCGGTTAACGTTGTTTCATTGTTACGTTGTTAATCAATTAAGGAACATGCTTGTTTAAAGTTCTGCAATGCTCCTTTAGAACATCGTTTGGCAGCCACCTGCTTTGTCCACTACTTGCAGAAAGAACAGCCCGTTGCAGCTAGCTGGTGGGGGGCTTGGGCACCAGCAGCACCCCATCAGCTCCCCGCTCCCCTAAGTTCCCTGTGTGGCAGCCGCCCAGCGGGCTATCAATTGCTGGCAGTTCAGCTGTCCCTCCCCACACTGCCATGCGCTGCTCCTGCACTCTGCCATGGAGCTGCTCCTGGGAGCCTCCTGCTTGCTGTGCAGAGGACGGGGGAAGAGTGGGGCTAATGTCAAGGTGTCTCCCTCCCCTCTGCTCCTGCACCCCATTTACCCCATCTTCCATAGTGAGGGGACACACACAACAGGGCTAAGGAAGGAGGGAGCATCATGGCAACAGCTGTCATCTTAGCTTGCTGATTAATTTAAAAAGGCAGTGTACTTAAGAGTGGGGTCTGCGTACTTAAAGGGGCATCTCTCTCACACAGACACAGGGTGTGTGTCTGTCTCCATCCGCCATGCTCTCTCCTCTCCCTCCATTCCTGCTGCCTTGTAGAGTGTGAGCATTTGAGTTAACGAGTTAACCCTTGAGGGCTCAGCCAATTGCTAGTTCATCATTTAGCAGTAAGGAATCCCCTGGGAAATATCCCACCCTCTGACTTTACAACCTCAATCAAGCTTCACAATCACCATTGTGTACCAGTATTAAATTGTTTGTTTGAAACTTATACTGTGTGTATGTGTAGATATATCTTTTGTCTGGTGGAAAAAGTTTCCCTGGAACCTAAACCCCCCATTTACATAAATTTTCTCCTCCTCTTATGGGGAAATAGGATTTGCTTAACATCGTTTTGCTTAAAGTCGCATTTTTCAGGAATACAACTACAACATTAAGGGAGGCGTTACTGTACAAACTAAGCTAAGATACTGAAACCTGAAAAATTATATACAGTAGACTCTCGATTATCCAGGGTGATAGGGAAAAAATTAATCGTGGTTAATAAAATCCTGGATAATCACCATCCATAGGAAATATGGGGAGGAGGAGGTTGGTTCACCAGCCACCGTGCACTGGGGGAGGGGGATGTTGGTTCACTGGCTGCTCTGTGCCCTGATGGGGTGTTTTTGTGTGTGTGTGTTTGGGGCAGCAACAAAGCCAGAGCCGGCCCTGCGAGTTGCATGTATTTTTTTTGACATCCTGGTTAATCCACATCCTGGTTAATCCAATCCTGGATAATCGAGAGTCTACTGTACTAACTTTTTTTAAATTAAAGATCTCTGCAGTAAAATTAACACCATATTGATTATTAAAAACCTAATATTTTTGCTATGATCTTAACTGAACGTCACCTTCCTTTTGCTAACAATGCACATCTTTTTTGTGACAGCTCTATTTTTCTTCACATGAACTCTGCTGCAGGAATAAATTACTCTTGTATTGGCAATGTAAAACAATTGTCATAGCAATGAACTTTAGCACTGAAGAGGAAAATTGCCCACGTTTTATGCATCTAACTATTGCCAATTTTTTGCACCCAAGTAATAAAACTGAGATTACAATGATCTCAGTTCAAGGGTTCTAAAAAGTCTTGAGTCTGATCACAACAGAGCAGCCCATGATTTAGTTTTATGCTGTTTTGCACCCATCATTTCTTGAACCACCATTGCTACTCCCCCACCAGTGCTGTTCTACGAGCAGAGATTCATAGATTTCAAGATAAGAAGGGACCAAAACAACAACAAACAACTGCATCTCATTACTGGCGTTCGGTTATGCAGATTTGCATTGTGAAAAATGTTTACACACACTACTCACTATTTCCACACTTCTTAAGTATAGTCTGTAGTTTGTAACATACAGTCTTCCTTTAACAGCACCATTAAATGGACATATGTAGATAACTTCCTTGTCTGTAAATGAAACAACATTTACCTTTAAAATATTATGAAAAAAGCAAAATTTAGGAGTTAAGGACAACACTAATAAGAAGCAATATAAAGTCGACTGTACTCATAATACAAATTTTATTAAGAGAAGGATCTGCATGAGGGGAAAACTTTTACATGTTAATTAATAGACATTTAGAAAACAAGTTGAACGTTTTAGATTCTAAACCCACCCTGAGTCTGTTGATTTCTGACTACATCTGTATTTTCCTCTTCCTCACTGCTGTGTGAAAGAACTACACAAACATGAGGAAGCAACTGGCATTTAAAATCTCCCTTTTGTTGCTGTTGGACTGTTCCTTTAAGATTCCATAGTGAAAACATTATTAATGTTGACATTGCTTCATCTCTTGATGCTCTGCAATAAGTTCTCTTGTGTCAAGGTGCACAGTTCTACTTGTAAGGTGTGTAGAGGGCTCATCATTAACAGTTCATCCTGAAGAGAACTACTCAAATTCACTTTGACCAGAACAGTTCACAGGGCAGTCTATAAGGCAAATACTGGAGCCCTGGAGGCACCTAAATACATTGGTACAACTACCACCAATTAGTCAGGGCATCTACAATGTAAGGAAATACTACTAATATACAAATAACTGCTCATAAGATTTGTGAAGAAATCTTATAGTAGTTATTATTACTGTTCTCATTAAACAGAGATTTCATTATGCAGTACATCTTTTTTTCTCCCCATATTCCCCTGGCCCACTCTCCCCCACATCAAGAATTCCCACTCATTCTGTAGTACCCTAACAAAATAGGGAAAATCAGGGGAGCCATTCCTGCTCCCCCGATCTACTGTGCCCCCATTCCCTCCTTCACTTGCTCTATTAAAAACATGGAAAAATCACATTAAAAATATATATTTAAAACTAGTTAAGGTTTTCATAAGACTTAACTTAAGACACAAAGAGTATGTCTAGACAGCAACTAGACACCCACAGCTGGAGCATGCTACACAACTTGGGCTTATGGGGCTCTTTAACTGCTGTGTCGACTTCCGGGATTGGGCTGAAGCACGGGCTTAGGGATCCAGAGCCTGGCCCCCAGCTTGAGCCCAGAAGTCTACATGGCAATTAAAAAGCCCTGCAGTTTCAGCTCCACAAGCCCATTGGCTAGCATGGCAGCCATAGGTATATAGTTGCTGTGCAGACATACCCAAAGAAATATCAAGCTAAAGGACGCCTTCTGTCTCCAACACATAAGGAAACACTGCATACAGTCTTCCTCACACTGCAATGCAAAAACCTTCACAACAACACAAAAGGGCAACACCTGGCAGATGCGTACAAGTCAACCTGACACATGCTAATGTTGCTGAAGTTGTAGTTAAAGTTACACATTATTGTGTGAGGGAGATTGATGTGTTGTGTGCAACATAGAAAAAGGGAGTGTGGAAGTCCTGTCGTTGCAAACATGCTCTATGGGCAGTAAGTTACAACTAAGAGGCATCCCTTACCTTGGCATTTCCTTCAATTTAAGGGTTTGCACTGGGTGGATGTCAAACTTCAATAACCTTGAATGTTTTTTAAAATAAAATGTTTGTTTATGGGAGTTTAGCAAAAGTTACTCCACTAACAATTCATAACAGGACAGAGATAAAACTACATATATATGGCGTACTAATCCTTCAATATGCACTAGGTTAGATTGTTCAATGATAACTTTTTACCTGTGACTGTAGTTTCTCCTGGTAGACGAGGTATTTCCTCATTTTGTTCCCATTTACTTCCATCTTTTGGGATCTAAAGAGCAAGGGTGGTATAAAAACAAATTCATACTTGGTGCAACTTCTTCAAATCCTATAGATATAAACTGTGGGAATAGGAATTTCAGTACAGGAACTGACACAGCAAAGCAAAGCAAAAAAGAACCCCTCAAATAATAATTCAACTCCGTGAACTATTATTTGCTAAAGAAATATTCAAAAATAATTTTGTATTTAATAGGAATAAAATGTCTACATCTCAATGTCTCAAAAGGTTCTGTAGCTACCAATTGTCTGGAATAAGAATTATTCATCAGAGTTGCTTAGTTCAAGAATTTAAAAATCTGTCCCACTTTTCAAATAGTTATACAAGCAAAATGTTCATCTCACTATTAGATACACTTTGCACATTTGGCGCTTATCTTTTAATAAAGATTTTAAGAGAACAGCGAATGACAAGGCTGTAGTTCAACAGATGTATTTCTGCAGAAGGTACTGAGTAATATTTTTAAACAGCAAGTAAACTTCCATTATGCTAGTTAAGTTCAATGATAAAAAGTCCACCAAGTAATGCAGAAGCAGCATCTATTTGCCTTACAATAAAACAAGCTAAAACAAATCAAATAAAAATACTCCCCCTCCCAATACTTGTGACGGAAGACTGGAGTTTAGTCAAGTGTACTTATCTTTAGGTAATGAAATTTAATCTCAATGGGCCAGCTACTACATGTGCCTAGATACAACTGGTTTATTAATTATGTTACAGAATTTTTCTAAAGACAAAAAGAGCTGAAGAGTATCAAAATTACAACATTCAGCAATACTAGAAAAAGTGCATAGCAATTTGCATATTGAAACAGGATTGACTTTCAGGTGCTATAAAAACCTGGGATAAGAAATTTCTTTTCACAGGTTGATGCTTCAATCTTACAGTTCATTGTTGTTTCAAGTTGCATTTAAACTTTGGAAGTAGAAATAATTTATACAGTTAAGAACAATAGATGTTACTCAATAAATATTCAGTTTTGTGCTCAAGAACTAAAAGCTAATGACCCTTGGGATACCGGACTTAAAAACTGAAAAAAATACATAGCCACCATAATACGGAAGCAACACTCACCCTTTTAATTGATGAACTCTCCAAGGAGTTTGAATTATATTTAGGTGTTGATGATGAGGCCATATTGGGGATCTGATGAGAAAGCAGATATTGGAGATTTCAGGTAGATGCCATATATTATACAGAAGTTGATGTAAGAACAGGAGAGAACAGGCTTTGAATGTTTGCAAAAACAAGACGTTATTAGAAATTTCAGATATATAGATTTATTCTAAAATTAAAGCCTCCAAATATAATAAAATAATAATATACTAGGCTTTTTAAATTCCTTCCCACAATCCCAAACAAAAATAGTACCTGGAGTCCTTTTATATATTTTGGATATTTTAAAAATGTGATTAACTGAGTAAATAACTCAGAATACTTAGCTATTGTGTTCTGCTACACAGTAAAAACATACACCCCCGTAATCTGTCATCTGAAGGTTTATATTATGAACTTTCATTTAAGGAATATGGGGAACCAAATTAAATTAACTGGCATTTATCACACAGACCTTAAAACTTAAGCTTATAAATTTACTCAGAAGGGTTTCAGAAAGATTGAGAGACCAGAGAGGGAAAAACAGAAGGAATTCCCAAGTATTTTTATAGTTAGAAAACACAATCCCAACTTCCTAAAATTGAAATGTCCGAGGGGCCACCAGCAGGGGGAGTTTGCTGTCTTTCTTGATCAGACTAGCCTTGATTCATTTAAATGAAGAGGTTTTTTTCTTATTTTTCTTTTTTTTTAATTCAAGTTTAAAAATATGGTTTTGATTAAAGACAAAAGAGCGCCATTTCACGGTTTACTCTATAAAGCAAGCTTCAGTTTATTTTCTTCCGATTTTGCAGAGGGGAACCTGTCTGCTTTAACTTCAGATGGGCAAATGTGCAAGCCTATTTTCCAGTACAGTAATGTATTTTTCTTCTACCGGTGACAACCTTCCTTAAGATTAACTACTAAATGAAAGCCGTCTTTTGAAAGGTTTTGGCTTTATTATTAAAATCCACAAGATTGCTCTTATTACAGCCTTACTCAACAATGTTGTGTCCATGATAAACACACCGTGACTTTTTCCTACAGACTTTTCAAAAGATCCCTTTTGTCACTTGGTTTAATCTACCTCTGCTTCTGCACAATAGCATGTTCCTAATGGTGTTGCAGCGTGTGAAACAGGCAGAAGTGATACCAGCAGTTTAGAATTGTGTGACCCTACTTGTTTTGAAATTGCTATGACTGCACAGAAAAAGCACTACAGTGCAGGAGGAGCAGGAGGGTAAAATAGAACTGTGAATTTCACTGGCTTGTTTCGTGAAGAGCAGGAAAATATAGGAACCCGAATATTCAACTTATTTACAAGTCTATTTAAATTATTTTATGCTGCCATGATATATGGCTAAACAAAAAAATAGTGGTAAGTATAAAAACACTCCTTCAGAAAACAAATAGAAATCTATTAATCTTCCAAATGAAAACATGAGGGAAAAGAATCTTGTGATTAAGCATGTTAAATAGCTTGTTTAACATTGTCATATTGAGGCATCACTTCCTTTCTAGATCTCTGTTTCAACTTTCTCCAAAAGTTGCTTTGGTTGTGACCCCAAAGTGATTTTGAATTTTTATTCAATTTAAACATTTAGCCAGTTGAGCTCAAGAACCCCTTACCTTTAGACTCATAAAACCATGAAACTATTTTGTTTTAAAACTTACAATTTGGAACATACCAAGTGCCAAGGGAGTTCTAATGCCTTTGCCAGGAAGATGTGTTTTAGAACAGTACACTCAGTTTAAGTGTGGTATATCTATTTGTGCCACCTTCAGGACAAACTGTTCCTATTATTCTGTCTTGCCCAGCCCATGAACTCCTGTCCAGGAAGGCTACCCTTGCCCCGCTGTCCCTCCACAGAAACGCCATCAGGCAAGCAGCGCTCTGGAGGACGGGGATGTGCTCTCCAGCAGGGAGCAAGTCTAGCTCTGTCCAAGCTGCTGCTTTAAGCAGCATGGTAAGGAGGCGGGAAGCAGGGAGGTTGGATAAAGGGCAGAGTCCCAAGGGGCGGTCAGGGGACAGGGAGCAGGAGGCAGAGGTTCTGGGGAGTCTGTCAGGGGGCTGGGGGTGTGGATAGGGCAGTCAGGAGACAGGAAACGTGGGGGTTGAGTGGGGATAGGGCTCTGGGGGGCAGTTAGGGTGGGGGATCTCTGGAGGGGGCAGTCAGGGGACAGAGAGCAGGGGGGTTTAGATAAGGGGTAGGGTGCCAGGGGATGTTGTTGGGGTGGGGGGGGGTGTATCTCTGGAAGGGGTGGTCAGGGGACAAGGAGCAGGGGGGATTGGATGGGTTGGGAATTCTGAAGGGGGCAGCGAGGGGGTGTGTGGATAGGGGTTGGGGCAGTCAGGGGACGGGGAACGGGGGTGGGTTAGATAGGGGGCAGTGTCCCAGGGGGGTGTTTAGGGTTGGGTGTCTCAGGAGGGACAAGGAGTGGGGGGCAGCTTGGATGGGTTGGGGATTCTGAGGTGGGCAGTCAGGGGGCGGGAAGTGGGAGGGAGTCGGCTAGGGACTAGGGCCGGCTGTTTGGGGAGGCACAGCCTTCCCTACCCGGCCTTCCATAATTTGGCAACCCGATGTGGCCCTTGGGCCAAAAAGTTTGCCCACCTCTGATCTATTCCAAAATATATAAAGAAGTAAAACATGTTCATATATAGTCACAGAACAATTCAGTTTCATTTCCAAACACCAGAAATGGGAAAAACTGAATTTACTACAAAGCTACTAATATCAGATAAAATCTTACCAAACTAAGAGTAGTTCTTCATTTCCCTTACTTCATATATAAACTACAGTCAAGTAAACTAGACTTTATGAAAAAATAAAGCAGTGAACAAAATTCTAAATTAAGATCTACTTGAATAGATCAAGTTCTTATTTACAGTACCTGCCAATTCAAGAAGTACCCGATACTGTTTTTTTCTTCAGACTAGAATAGCTAACTGATTTTTAGAAAAGGTTTTTAAATCTCACATTAAACATTTCCCTTTAGAACACTGATTTCTTTTCTTCTGGGGAACAGATTAGAAGAGTTGTTTCTGGCAAACCGCCAATGTGATATTGCTGCAGAGTCCAAAGGCATACTCCATCATAGTCCTAAAATAGTTTCAACTTTCTAATTATTATGCAGCAACAGCAGTCGCTCCATAGTAAGAAATTTGCAAGTGAAACAGTTTTGATCCCCCAACCCCCTTGTCCCTCACAAATACACTACACAACACAAACCCACGAAAAAACATAAGCCTCAAAGTCGGTAGGTTACATCTGGGGCAGACACAGAATTTTTCTGCAAAAAAAATTAAATAAATCATACAAAGAACGCTGTATTAGGACATCCTAAATGCATAGTGTATTAAATAGTTGGAACATTCTCCGCCCAGTCACTGTGCAGCGAAAGAAAAAAGAAGATACAAAGTGTACTTTTACTTAACTTAAGAACATAAGAAGGGCCGTACTGGGTCAGACCAATGGTCCATCTAGCCCAGTATCCTGTCTACCGACAGTGGCCAATGCCAGGTGCCCCGGAGTGAGTGAACCTAACAGGTAATGATCAAGTGATCTCTCTCCTGCCATCCATCACCCCGCTCTGACAAACAGAGGCTAGGGACACCATTCATTACCCATCCCGGCTAACAGACATTAATAGACAACCTCTATGAATTTATCCAGTTCTCTTTTAAACCCGGTTATAGTCCTAGCCTTCACAGCCTCCTCAGGCAAGGAGTTCCACAGGTTGACTGTGCGCTGTGTGAAAAAGAACTTCCTTTTATTTGTTTTAAACCAGCTGCCCATTCATTTTAGTTGGTGGCCCCTAGTTCTTATATTATGGGAACAAGCAAATAACTTTTCCTTATTCACTTTCTCCTTACCACTCATGATTTTATATACCTATCATATACTCCCTTAGTCTACTCTTTTCCAAGCTAAAAAGTCCTAGCCTCTTAAATCTCTCCTCATATGAGACCCGTTCCAAACCCCTAATTGTTTTAGTTGCTCTTCTCTGAACCTTTTCTAATGCCAATATATCCTTTTTGAGATGACGAGACCACATTTGTACACAGTATTCAAGATGTGGGCGCACCATGGATTTGTATAAGAGCAATAAGATATTCTTCATCTTATTCTCTATCCCTTTTTTAATGATTCCTAACATCCTGGTTGCTTTTTTGACTGCCGCTGCGTGCTGCATGGACGTCTTTAGAGAACTATCCATGATGACGCCAAGATCTTTTTCCAGATTAGTTGTAGCTAAATTAGCCCCCATCATATTGTATGTATAGTTGGGGTTATTTTTTCCAATGTGCATTACTTTACATTTATCCACATTAAATTTCATTTGCCATTTTGTTGCCCAATCACTTAGTTTTGTGAGATCTTTTTGAAGTTCTTCACAGTCTGCTTGGGTCTTAACAATTTTGAGCAGTTTAGTATCATCTGTAAACTTTGACATCTCACTGTTTAACCCTTCCTCCAAATCATTTATGAATAAGTTGAATAGGATTGGCCCTATGACTGACCCTTGGGGAACACCACTAGTTACCTCTCTCCATTCAGAAAATTTACTATTTATTCCTACTCTTTGTTCCCTGTCCTTTAACCAGTTCTCAATCCATGAAAAGATCTTCCCTCTTATCCCATGGCAACTTAATTTACGTAAGAGCCTTTGGTGAGGGACCTTGTCCAAGGCTTTCTGGAAATCTAAGTACACTACGTCCACTGGATCCCCCTTGTCCACATGTTTGTTAACCCCTTCAAAGAACTCTAATCGATTAGTAAGACATGATTTCTCTTTACAGAAACCATGTTGACTTTTGCCCAACAATTTATGTTCTATGTGCCTGACAATTTTATTCTTTACTATTGTTTCATCTAATTTGCCCGGTACAGACTTTAGACTTACTGGTCTGTAATTGCTGTGATCACCTCTATAGCCCTTTTTAAATATTGGCATTACATTAGCTATCTTCCAGTCATTAGGCACAGAAGTCGATTTAAAGGACAGGCTACAAACCCTAGTTAATAGTTCCGCTATTTCACATTTGAGTTTTTTCAGAACTCTTGGGTTAATGCCATCTGGTCCCGGTGACTTGTTACAGTTAAGTTTATCAATTAGTTCCAAAACCTCCTCTCATGACACTTCAATCTGTGACAATTCCTCAGATTTGTCACCTACAAAAGACGGCTCCGGTTTGGGAATCTCCCTAACGTCCTCAGCCGTGAAGACTGAAGCAAAGAATTCATTTAGTTTCTCCGCAATGACATTATCGTCTTTAAGTGCTCCCTTTGCATCTCCATCGTCCAGGGCCCCCCTCAACTTACTTGAGATCTAGCAACCAGAATTAAAATATAGTTGTTTAAAGTCTTATTCCAAGTGTTATTAAAACAGGACGTAGAACCATTTACCAGAGAATGATGGTTCAGATGACCTCAAAAATTATTCGGACCCAAGCTTTCATTAAAACACAAAACTATACTTATACTAGCTCTGCCTAAGGTGCATAACACTGGGGCCTCACCAAGCTTCCTCAGAGCTTGAAAGAGTAGGCACCAAAGGCTAGGCACACAGTGGAATTTTCAAAATCATGTAGGCTCCAAACCCCCACTGATTTCAATAAGAGTTTGGCATCATGGGATTTTCAGTAGTGCCTAGAGGTACCTAACTGATTTTTTAGGACTTAAATACCTCTAAAAATCTGGTCCTAAACCTCGAGTAGCAGCCTGTCAAGCCCATTCAAGCTCATGAATTGGAAGTGACTATTGAGGCTCCTGGTGGGGTTCTTTTCCTCCCACACACAGCAGGAGGTCCACAAGTGAGGGCAAAAACCTCAACTTCTCTTCAATCCTCTCGTTTTGTCACCCTTCCTAAAGAACTTGTGAGATCTGCAGGAGTGAAGGAGAGAGCAGGAGGCATTCATTCTTTTCCTGAACATCTCATTACTCCATTATAAAGTTTGGCAGCTCCCCTCAAGAATTTGCAAAGCTCACTAGGACTCTTAAAAGGTTTGGCAACCACCACCAACGCTGTTATTAGGATCTAATGCCCAGTGAGCCAGATTTGGATCACTGAAGTGCTGAGAAAAGTGATTTGGCTCACTTGGGGTGCAGGAACCAATTAAGGATCATTTGACACTGATGAGTCTTCTAAGGCTTTTACATATGAGAATTACATGGTTTAACTAAAATCTGTATTTAAATCAATATTGTTATAGTTGTGCAAACCCTTATGTGGACACATTTAAAGTGACTTTATACCCAACATATCAATTTAACTTTATTCAAATTATATTGAGACATGCATAATGACAAATGTTCTGTAATTAGTGTAAATTATTGATAACACAGCATGTGCTTATTTTTAAGCCACCGTCATGGATTAGAACAGAAAAATAATTGCTTTTAAAACGGTCATACCACCTTAACAGCAGTTATGCTACCATGAAGCACTTCATATAAGATGCTTTTTTGCTACTGATTCCTCATTCACTTATAGTAATTCCTTTCTAGATTTAGATTCAGAATATGCAAATAGCATAAATGAATGAAATCTTATTTAGTAAAATATATACTTAATATATCTCTATCGCCTTTGGGACGAAGAAAAAGTAGAAATACACCAATATAACAGATGAAACAATAATTTCGTGTGGAGAAAGCCATTTTCTTTTTGACTACTAAAAGGAAAAGTGATTTTTGTAGATTTTTTTCAGCAGTGATTATATTCACCTCGAAAGCTTTTTTACAAGGATGTGAAATTACTAGGGCTGTCTATTAATCCCAGTTAACTCATGCGATTAATTCAAAAAATTAATCACAATTAATCAGTTTTAATCACACTGTTCAAAATACAATATCACTTGAAAATTATTAAATAAATTTAGAAAGTTTTTCTACATTTTCAAATACACTGATTTCAATTACAACACAAAATACAAAGTGTACAGTGCTCACTTTATTGTGTTGCTTTTTATTACAAATATTTGCACTGTAAAAATGATTAAAAATAGTATTTTTCAATTCACCTCATACAAGGAGTATAGTGCAATCTCTAACATGAAAGTGTAATTTACGAACATAGATTTTTTTTTGTTACATAACTGCACTCAAAAACAAAACATGTAAACTTTAGAGCCTACAAATCCACTCAGTCCTAGTTGTTGTTCAAGCAATCACTTAGAGCAGGGGTCTGCAACCTTTACCACTCAAAGAGCCATTTGGACCCGTTTCCCACAGTAAAGAAAACACTGGGAGCCACAAAACCCTTTTGACATTTAAAATGAAATAACACTGCATATAACGGTTTTTTTGCCTTTATGCTATGTATAAACAAACTATAATGTGTTGCATTTATGAAATCAATGAACTACTGCAGAGAAAACAAAATTACATTTCTGCATGCAACAAAACATTTTGAGCTCCGAAAAAAAGACGTTCCTTCCCTCCCTCCCCCCCCTCCGGCCGTGCTCTCGCTCTTCTTCCTCCCCCCCCTTCCTCCCCCCCGCTCCGGCCGTGCTCTCACTCTTCTTCCCTCCCCCTCCCCTCCAGCCGTGCTCTCGCTCTTCTTCCCTCCCCCTCCCCTCCAGCCGTGCTCTCGCTCTTCTTCCCTCCCCCTCCCCTCCAGCCGTGCTCTCACTCTTCTTCCCTCCCCCTCCCCTCCGGCCGTGCTCTCGCTCTTCTTCCTCCCCCCCCTTCCTCCCCCCCCGCTCCGGCCGTGCTCTCGCTCTTCTTCCCTCCCCCTCCCCTCCGGCCGTGCTCTCGCTCTTCTTCCTCCCCCCCCCCCCGGCCGTGCTTTCACTCCCCCCCTCCCCCAGCTTGCCTTGCCTTGCCTCGTGCCCCGGCCCCGGCTCGCTCTTATCCGCCGGCTCCGCCGCGCTTCGCCTCCTGCCCCGGCCCCGGCCCGACTCGCACTTCTCCGCCGGCTCCGCCTCGCCTCGTGCCCCGGCCCCGGCTCCGCCTCTGTTCTTCTCCCCCCCCCCGCCGCTCGCCTCTTATTGACCCCGCCCCTCTCTTTCGGCTGCGGCTCCGCACACTGGTTGGACAGTGCTGGCAGGCCGCATAGAAAACAGTCTGCGGGCCGGTTAAAATTAGAACACACAGGGAGCCGCATCGGAGGGATGAAAGAGCCGCATGCGGCTCCGGAGCCGCGGGTTGCAGACCCCTGACTTAGAGAAACAAGTTTGTTTACATTTATGGGAGATAATGCCCATTTCTTGATTACAATGTCATCTGAAAGTGTGAACAGGCATTCACATGGCACTTTTGTAGCTGGCATTACAAGGTATTTATGTGCCAGATATGCTGAACATTCATATGCCCCTTCATGCTTTGGCCACTATTCCAGAGGACATATTTCAATGCTGATGACGCTCATTAAAAAATGTGTTAATTAAATTTGTGACTGAACTCCTTGGGGGAGAATTGTAGGTCTCCTGTTCTGTTTTACCCACATTCTGCCATATATTTCATGTTATAGCAGTCTTGGATGATGACCTAGCACATGTTCGTTTATAGAACACTTTCACTCCAGATTTGACAAAACACAAAGAAGGTACCAATGTGAGATTTCTAAAAATAGCAACAGCATTGAACCCAAAGTTTAAGAATCTGACGTGCTGTCCAAAATCTGAGAGGGAGGAGTTGTCGATCACTCTTTTCAGAAGTCTTAGGCCAGGTCTACACTGGAGACCGGGGGGAGGGGAGATGCGAATAGCGTAGCTGAAGTCGACGTATCTTAGGTCGATTTCCCTGGGTGTCCTCACGGCAGTGAGTCAACCACTGCTGCTCCCCTGTTGACCACACTTCCGCCTCTTGCGGCGGCGGAGTTCCGGAGTTGACAGGGAGAGCACTTGGAGATCGATCACCACCCGCCGATCCAGTGGGTAATGTAGACTTACCCTTAAAAGAGCAACACTCTGATGTGGAAACTACAGAATCCAAACTACAGTGGAACCCCGCAATACCGCACCCCGCTATAACGTGAATCTGCTTAGAACGCAGGGCTCCCAATGGCGGCGGCGCACGGCACTTTGATGTCGTGCGACCCCGCAATACCGCGATTGGGTATTTTTGGATCCCGATCGTCGCGGTATTGCGGGGTCCGACTATACCAGAAAAGAAAATCAACCTTCTGCAGGTGGCATCTACGATGATGAAAATGAACATGTGTTGGTCCGCATTGCTTTGGACCATTATCAAGTAGAATCCATCATCAGCATGGACGCACGTCCTCTGGAATGACGGTTGAAGCATTAAGGTGCAAAAGAATATTTAACCCATCTGGCACGTAAATACCTTGCAACCCCAGCTACAACAGTGCCACGTGAACACCTGTTTTCACTTTCAGGTGACACTGTAAACAAGAAGCAGGCAGCATTCTTTCCTGAATATGTAAACAAACTTGTTTGCCTGAGCAATTGTCTGAACAAGTAGGACAATGGACTTTTTAAAGTTTTACATTGTTTTATTTTTGAATGCAGAGTATTTTTGTACATAATTCTACATTTGTAAGTTCATCTTTCTTGATAAAGAGATTGCACTACAGTACTTGTAATGGGGGAATTGAAAAACTCTCTTGTATTTTACAGTGCAAGTATCTGTAATAAAAAATATAGTGTGCACTGTACACTTTGTATTCCGCATTGTAATTTAAATCAATATATTTGAAAATGTAGAAAACATCCTATATGATATTCTATTGTTTAACACTTAATTGTGCAATCACAATTAATATTTTTAATCATATGATTAACAGTGATTAATTTTTTTAATCACGAGAGCCCTAGAAATTACACTAAACTATCAGATATCAAAGACATATTTCCAGAAGCTTCTGATAGAGTGGTAACATGAGGAAAGGATGACATTATGGGTCATCACAAGTGACATAGGCAACTATAGTGAAGTTAATTATATGGACAGAAATAAATACTAGGAGTGACTAAACAGCCTGGGGAACATTTACTTAAACCAGTATCAGACTTATAGTGATTATAAGGTGAAAAAAGAGAAACAGTCTGATAGTTTATCGTATCACAATGTCTAAAACACAAATCCATCAGTGACAATACATGATGACACCAAGTATTTACACTCCATACTGCCCAAAATCATGCTTTGTGTAAAAAAAAAAAAAAAGGAAATATCAGAAGACTAGTCAAATTTCTAGTATGAAAAATGTATGAATTGTCTGCTTATATTTTCAGAAAACAACTGAAAGTGTTCCATCAGAGATAAAGGAATGTAACGTCAGACTAACGCAATACTCAAGAAAGAGATAGTATTTCCCATGTTATTAAGTTACTTATTTAAGATTCACAATGGATCTGTAGCTTTGTCTATATAAATAAAGATGATGGTACTGAAATCAATATTTCCATGTTTGCACATTTTAAATGAAAAAGCATCACGAACAATGAGGAACAATGAAGTCAGATACATTCAAGGTAACAAATTATTTAAATCTAAGTGGCAAATACAGAGCAATGCAGATATTTGTAAGTAAGGAAGCAAAGAATATAAAAAGTAAAATATAAGTGGAAAAACAGTTGCACATAAGAAGATTTTTAGAGTTACTATAACACATAAAAGTCTGTACAACTTATATAACAACTTGCAGTTGCAATGAGAAAAAGATGCTGTCTTGTCTCCAACAATCAAATAAAAAGGACAAAAAACAAAGTCAGTGTCTCTTGGCAGAGTTGGATTTTTTGTATACAATACTAGTCTCCATTACTGTGCAAAAGACATACAGATATAAACATTTAGGGTAGAGAAGAAATCTAGGAAGATCGCTCTCACATGGAAGAATTCAGTTAAAATTAAGCTAAGAGAGTGAGTGCTTATTAACAAAAGATAAAAGCAGAAAAATCTGAAGTCAGGACTAGAAAGCAGAATACAGAACTGAATAAAAAGATCAGGACAGGCAGAAACCATTTTCTCCATGACATTAAAATGATCAATGAAATCCACAAGTTTTCCTCAACACAGAGAGAGAGAATATGGTCAATCCTACTAGATTAAGAGAGCAACAAGGTAGATGAATTTCAAATGTCAAAAACTTTTTTAAAGGAAGCTGCAGAAAAATAAGCAGCGTATGAAAACATGTAGAAGAATTCCAACATCCTTGTCATATAGTACAAGATGAAGTATCAAAATATTTTAAAAGTGCCAATAGAAGTTAAGACATTCTGTTTATACATATTTCAAAAGAAAATAATGGCTCTCATGTAAGAGGTTGAACTGTAAAGGCAGATTGCATCTGCAAATTAAACACCGAGAGAAGTAAAGAGAATGATGTTAAAAGCAATACACTCGAAGTTGTGATATTTGGCTTCAAGATTTTCAAATTTAAATGCCTATGATACAACAGTCATCAATAATTAGAGAGACAATAAAGGCACTGCTGCAGGCCACCAGCCCTTACCCGTTACTTAGCAAGAAAATGCCAGATGAAAAAGAAAAATTCCTAATAACATAAGGAAAATGAGCCCGAAAGCACAGTGCTTCAACAAAAGGTTTTAAACAGGAGAGGAAATATTAAGCCAATTTCCAAAAGTGCATAATAAATCTAAGATTCACTTCTGTCACAGTTCAGTGGGAAGTTAGAACTGAGACCTCTACCCCAGTCTGTCTGTGGGCACCCTTTCTAGGGCCTTGTCTATGCTACAGGGAAAAGTTGATCTAAGCTATGGAGTTTGAGTTATGCAATTTGAGTTACGTAGCTTAGACCTACTTACTGCGTGGTCCACACTACACAATGTCAACAGGAGACTCTCTCTTGTCGACTCCCCTTACTCTTCTCGATCTGGTGGAGTACAGGAGTCAACAGAAGAGCAATCCGTGGCGATTTAAGGGGTCTTCACTAGACCCACTAAATCAGCCACCGATGCATCAATCGCTGCATGTCGATTCCCCATTTAGTGCAGACAAGCACTAAGTGTCAGATCTCTACCCGCAGTTTAGATTGGAGAACCAGACTAGCACACCCCCATTCCAACGATACTGCCACTGTTTCGAGTGCCTTAGACTCACATTGCAGCCCCCCTCTAGTGCACTCAAGTAACAAATTTTGTTACTTTAACCTCGCTTCATGTGGAGTCCCTCAATTCTGCCACTTACAGACCAGCTCCTGGAGTAGCAGCTCCCCCCGTTTTCAACTGTGTTAACAGAACAGATCCAATTGTATTTGGCATCCAAAAAGAAATGAGTCTCTGGAAGCCTGAGACCTGACTGAGTAAAGTGACTATAAAACAACTTATTCAAAACAAATGTATCATCTATTTATGCAAATGTACATACCAAGCAGAGAGAAAGATTAAAACAACAGTCTATACACATCTGGTCCCAACTAATCTCAATCCTTTCCTTGCAAATTTTGCATTTTTCTTGCATTTAGCCAAGATACCACTATTTCTGTGCTTCTCCCTCTTATGTCTAGGGCCTGGTACTCACTACCGGGGGGGATCGACGGCAGATACGCAACTTCAGCTACCTGAATCATGTAGCTGAAGTTTGCGTATCTGCAGCCAACTTACCTGCCGTCCTCACGGCGGCGGCAGTCGGCGGCATGCTCTCCCATCGACTCCAGCTTGCGCCTCCCGGCAAGCTGGAGTTCCGGAATCGACAGGGGCGCGGTGGGCGATCGATTTCTCGCATCTTCACAAGACTTGAGAAATCGATCGCCAAAAGATCGATCACTACCCGCCGATCCGGCGGGTAGTCAAGACCAGCCCTAGGATCGCCAATCCTCCCAGATTGGCCGGGAGTCTACCAAAATCTGCCTCAATCTCCCTGTGACTTTTAAAAACAATCAGGGACATTTTAATAGCCCAAAAGTCTGGTCAGCAGTGCAGTGGCACTAAGACAGGCTCCCTACCTACCCTGGCTCTGTGTGGCTCCCAGAATGGGCTGGCATGTCTGGCTCCTAGGTACAGTGGGGGCCAGGGGATCTCCACGCACTGCCGGCGCATCCTGCTCTGAGTGCCAACTCTGCAGCTCCCATTGGCTGGGAACTGTGGCCAATGGGTACTGTGGGGGCAGTGCACAGAGACATCTGGCCACGCCTCCGCCTAGGAGCCAGACATGACAGTCGCTTCCAGAAGCCACTGGAGATAAGCATCATCCAGAGCTTGTGCTCCTGCCTCACCCCCTCCTACATCCCTCTAATCTCTGCCCCAGCTGAGTCCCCTCCTGAACCCCAACTCCTTCCTAGAACCTGCACCCCAACCCCTTCCCCAGGCTCAGCCGGAGCCCTCTGTCACATTCCTGTGCCTCACCCCCTAGCCTGCAGCTCCTCCCGCATCCCAACCTCCTGTTCCAGCTGGGTGAAAGTGAGTGTGGGTGAGGGAGAGTGAGCAACAGAGGGAGGGGGGAATGGAGAGAGAGAGCAGGGAAACAGTGTTTGCATTTGTGCAATTAGAGAGTTGGCAACCCTACATTATGTCCCTAGCAGTGGCTGCCCCTCACACCAATTCCTCTTTAGGCCAGGATCTAATAGTTTAGTGCCCTTTTGACCCCAGGAACAGGCCTGAGAAAATTAACCTGCTAGCCTGATTGTAGCCAGGCATTGCCCTATTAAGTAGCTCCCCCCAACCTTTTCTTGAGGATCCTAGGTATTCTGTTTGGCAGTACCTTATCTTTGTCATTATTTCCTGTTTGTTCCCCCCCAACAGTCTCCTTTGATTTAAATTCCATTAAATCAGACAGGACATCAAACAGGTAAACTGAAGTGCAGATAATATTCATAAAAAAATACATCTAAATCCCTTTTTCTCCACATCTTCAGATCCAAAATCAATAGCATCCAACCGTTTCCCACCTAAGAGTCAAATGTCCTATTTCAAAATGTAAAGGGAACATAATCAGGTGAGATAGCTTAGTTTAAACCTACAATATTTTTCTCCTCTCCAACCCCTTCCTGTCTTCTCTCAAGAAACTGCACTGAAAGCATAAAAGCAGCTCCCGATTTGGGTGCTTAAAACTAAATTTTACTTTCTAAGTTACTCAGATGCTTCTTCAGCTTCTCAGCTGGGGGTAAAGAGGAAACTGATGGCTTCCCTTTTTTTCTTTTTTCACTCCCAATAGTTTCCTCAAACGCACCAAACACGCACATAACAAGACAATGACCCCTACCACAAAGTGCTCACAACAGAATTTCATGAAATAAGAACAGGGGGATATAATACAGTGCATGAGACAGTGAGATAGTTATGATTAATATAATAAACAGCAGTTTTAGCACTCCAGCTGCATAACGAATGTCAAATGTATTATAGACATCATGGCATGTTGGGTTTTAAAGAGATTTAAAGGAAGAGAATATGGTGGCCTGCATGGGGAAAATGTGAAAATACTCCCTGGAAAATGTGACAAGATACTCTCCCAATGCCTCCCAGACCCAGGAGACAAGAGGTTACTGTACCTATGGCTTTAAAAAAATTAAAATGAATAGAAAACACCCTGCTGTGCTAGAATGGGTATTGACTGAAATTTTTTTCTAGGAAATCAACTCTTATTTGGGGAGGATTTTTTCAGCTCCTAGACTTTCCTCCTCACTTTCTGTTTTGAAGTTTTCCTTTGGAGCCTGAACTCTAACTTCCACCCAAATTTCAAAAGGACTGCATTTGAAGGTGCAGACTACATATTCCTGTCATTGGCCTCCAACTGTACTTTCTCTAACTGTCCACTCAATTGTTTCCCTCCTTCAAATTATGTTGAAAAAATTGCTTGGAGAGGTTTGAAGGAGCCAACAATGTCTTTTAGCAACAGCATTAGAAGTCATATCTCACAAGACAGATTAAGGAATCAATGGAAGCGTGTGCCGTGACAGATGTAGCTGATGTAAGCTTTTTGCAGACTGACTTTTAGCTTTTTTGCAGATTGACTTTTATTTACTGACTTGTTATATCTTGTGTCTTCATATCACCAAGAAAGAGTAGCATGCACTTCAGTGGTTCCCAAATATTTTTTGGCTTGGTGCCTCTCCTCCACCCTTGGAGAGGGATTGGCATACATCCCCAGTGCCACATCATGATAGTGCCATCTCTTTTTTCTGTTGCTTTTCTCTTGTCCTCTTCTTTCTCTGTCTCCTCCGGGCCCCCCCCCCCCGCTTGTCATCCTCATGTTCTTTCCTTTGTTGGTTTTGCATTTTTCTGACTTGTCCATTACATGCCTCCTACCTTCATTTACTCCCTGGTAGCTCTGATTCCCCTACTCATTACCCCACTCAATTCAAAGCCACACACTTCTGGGGTGCAAGAACATTCAATGGTGCCCTCCAAAGCTGATGTGGGTACCATGCAAGCCCAGCAAACAAGGTTCAGGTGTGGCAGGTTGCTATCTCAGTCTGAAGCCCTGTAGAGTGAGCTTCTGCTGCAGCCACTACAGAAAGATGCACAACAGAAGCAAAATAAAAAGGAAACAAATTGAGCAGCACATTTGCAGTGTGTGCACATGTAGTTAGGAATAATCTGCAGCTTTCCAAGCTAGACAGACTCTTTACTCTACTTTGCATCCCATTGAAATAGTCTGTACCTCCCACCTCACCACTCATGTTGCGAAAAACTGATGTAGTTGATGAAAATGTTTGAGGGGCAACAGATGCTGCTTCAAAGTTTCTTTTAAGAAAGTCTTCAGTCTCTCTTTCTGCTTGTTCTTTTTGAAAGATATCCCCTCAGGCCACAATAGCTCTATTGCTAAAGATTTAACTGATGATTCCACCTATGAAGTGGAAGTTATTTCTACTTTACATTGCTATACCTTATAAAAACTTCATTATGATGCTTGAAATGACATCCAGTGTCCAGGTTTTTCCCAATTCCCCATTGATAATGTTCTCAAGCAATGGATATATTAATGCACCATTCTCTTTCACCTGTACTTTTCGTTCCCTTTAGTCCATTTTTCAGTGCTGTGTTGGATTTATCCCATGTGCCTTTAAAAACTAGCTAAACGATGGGGAGAAGCAGGGGTAAAGAGGATTTGAATCTTGCTCTCCATCAAATGTCTGGTCATCTGGAAGAACCATTTCTTCAAGGGAATTATGTTTTTTAGACACCCTCTTAGCAAGTTATAGCTCTCCAGAATGCCTCCCCCCTAAGTGGGCAGCTGATCATTTAGATAACCTGGCTAAAACATCAATCTTACTGGGTCGCACCATCACTTTCAGGGAGGCCCTAACTTCACCTGCTGCTCCCCCTTAGACTCTGTCAAGTCATTTTAGTTGCAGACGCATGAACAGATCCACTTCAGTGCAAGTCTGAGTGAGTACAGTAAACTAAGCACTTCCACTACCAGTGGTGTTTATTTGGCTTTTTTGTTATAACTGGGCCTCTGGAAGGAATCCAACAGGTGTGGAGAGGCATCCCACAGTTGCCAGCAATGTTCTAGCAGGTATTCATTTTAAAATGCCAAAATAGGAAGCAAAAAATAAGGAACTCTCAGTGCTCCTCACCTCCTGGATGACAATCAAGCTGAAATAATGGCAAAATCATTTCTAATTTTATCTGCTGATGTAAAAGGAAAAACTGGACTAATTGGATGCAAAATTTCAGCTGAGGAGGTAAAGGGCTTTCCCCTCAGGAACCCTAAGAATGACAGTTTCAAACTGGCCTCTAGCATCTTTTTTCTTTTCTATTCTATATAGGTTCTTATTATAGCACTCATCACAGTAGTGTCTGAGCAGTTTCCAGTAGCATATTAAGCAATGTGACTAGCATCTGTCACATGTTTGCTCTCTGATCCTCTACCCAGGGGAGACATGTGTGCAGCAGTGTTTTGTTTTGATGTATTATTTTAACACACACAGCTATACATTTATGTTGAGAGGACAGTATCTATGCAGAGGAAATAAGCAAGAACTGAGGCTGAAAAAGAAGTTGAAATTTATACAATTCCAAAACAAGAAGCAACTTGCGCCGCTCATTACACTTAAAAAAACCTTTTACACAGTATGCAAGATTCATTTTGTCAAACAGTTTTAGGGAATGTAGTAATATATTACACAGCTGTCACACACACCTGAAATGTACTCTACTAGACAAAAAAAAAAAGTTATTGTAGAATTAGTTTGATCAAACTAGATGATGCAGAACCCTAAATCTCTCTTCAGGAAATGTTTCTATCAGCAGTTTCCTTCTGAGTACGGAAAGTATGAAACATAGTATGGAAAATAAAAATTCAACATTTCACACATCTGTTCTTTTTATCTGAACACTCTACTTTTGTCACTCGCAGGCCATACTGTATATTAACAACACTAATCACATTACAGCTTTCTGTACCTATCATCTTTGATATCTTTAACTAGAAACCTACTTTGTTTTTGCCACCAAACCATAGATTAAAACAAAATATTGTAACATTGGGTAATAAGGATGCTTTGTTTTTGTCCACTGATACTGTCCTCAGCCAGGAAAATTTTGTCCTTTGGACCTGGCTAATGACAAACAACTATGACCATAACCATGGAACAAGCATTATTTTCTTATGGGTACGTAAAGGTTCTGGACAGTGGACAATTATACCACAGCTACAGTAGAACCAAATCATAAGAACCTATATAGTCATGTATTTCAATTAAACATTTAACATCTCATTTTCAATTACCAACATTCAGGCCATCAGACAGCTAGAAACAGAAGAAAAATCTAGAGGGAATAAATAGTAATAGTAACAGAAATAGACTCATAGAGAGTCCCATGGAGCCGCCCCTCCGTTTGAACCCAAACCGAGAGCAACACAAACACTGGGGGAAGGGAAATCTCTTCATGCCCTGATCCCATTCTCCAACACAACTTCCAACTTTTAAAAGGGTTTTAGGATGGCAGGAGCCCAGAAAGTGTCTGGGGAAACAAGGTGAGGTGTGACTTACGAGACGGGAGAGGAAATGGCCTGAGAGTTAATGACACCGAGCTCTAGGGAAGGGAAGGGATGTTCCGTGAGAGTGAAGTGATGCCTCCCTGGGGCAGATCTGGGGGAGGGGCAGTGGAAAGCCAGGGTGGCAGGCCTGGCTGGAAGAAGGGGTGTTATGGAGGATGGGGGGGAAGCCTAGGAAGGAAAAGGGAACGAGGGGGCCATGAGGGCGTGGGGATGGGGCGTGACTGGATGGCAGCGACCCGGGGGCGAAGACTCTGGGGTGCGTGGGCTACCTTGGGGGCGGGAGATATGGGGGAAGGGAGTCTGGGTGTGGGGGAGGGGATTAGCAGGGGGGTGTAGGGCGGGGGTGAGTCTGAGGGAGGAGTGTGGGGCGATGGGGGGCGAGGAGCATGGCGGGGGGGGGTGCCAGGGTGGAGCTGTGGGGCGCGAGTTGGGGAGGGGGAGGTCGGGGGTTGCTATGGGGGCGGGGGGAGGAGTACTCCGCACACGGGGAGGGGGGAGGGGGCCGCAGGCTGCTGCCCTGTGGGAGGCCGGGACCACTCACCGCGCTCCCGTCGCCGTCTTCCCCCCGCCGTGGGCCCGAGTCCCGCTTCGCGCCGAGCGCACCCCGCACGGCACGGGCCAACTTCGGCCTGTCACGTGACGGGGCTGGAGCGGAGCCCCCTGTCTAAGGGTTTGGCTGAAGGGGCTCGGCCGAGCTGGGCCGCGGGGCCTTCTGGGAGGTGTAGTTTGCTTGGGCTGGGACGGGCCGCGGGGCCTTCTGGGAGTTGTAGTTTGCTTGGGCGGAGACGGGCCGCGGGGCCTTCTGGGAGTTGTAGTTTGCTTGGGCGGAGACGGGCCGCGGGGCCTGCCGGGAGTTGTAGTTTGCTTGGGCGGAGACGTGCCGCGGGGCCTGCCGGGAGTTGTAGTTTGCTGGGCTGTCTCAGGTCCATATCACAAGGACAAACTCCACAGAGAGCCAGGACGAGAAAGGGGCCCCGGGGGGCAGGGTGGGAAGGGAGACCCATAACCCCCTGCTGGACAACAGCCCCCTTCTCTCAGCCCATGGAGCCACTTGCGTCACCCCAGCCCTTAGGAGGCTAAGGCCCAACCCTGGGGAGAACAAAGGCCCCTCCACCGGCCTATGTAGCTCCACACACACAGTCCAGAAGGCTGCTGCCCTCAATCGACTCCATGCTGTAACCTCCCATTACAATGGGGAAAAGTTCTGTGAGGAGGGCCCTGTTGCTGCCTATAAAGCCCTAGAGGTGTGTAAAGCCCTGTGAAATCTGGTCAAAAGCCCCAAGCTGAGGACCCGTGAACTAAGGCTGGCAACACACATGTTGGAATAACACAATTTAGAAACAACTGTATTATGAATGTTGTATAGTATGATTTTAAAAACTGTCTCAAACTGTACTTTCACTCCCTGTATATGAACTCTCAACCTCTAGCCTGGCATGCATCTTAAACTCACGTTTACCCTGCCACAGCTGGGCAAGGTGTCATAGTGACTGAGTACCCCTAAGGGTCCTGGCCTCCTGTTTACCAGACATGTAAATGGCATGGATTAATACTGAACAATGGATGTGATAGTCATTAAGTGTTATCACCTGTGTAAGTGTATTGAAAGCCCCCCTCCCTTATTCACACCTGAGTATAAGAGAGGTCTCAGCCTGGCATGGAGCTGAGCCAGTTGTTTGGGTAATAACCCCTCTGACTCCTATTGCTTGCAATAAATCTTGTTTTCCAGAAACCTACTGAGTGATGCCTGTTCTTTGTGAGTATATTGGGATTAAAGCTCCAAAGGTAAAAGCAGTTTTTGCAACACACAGCACAGTGAAAAGTTGGAGGACGGCAACCAGCGTGAGAGGGGAGTGATTGAAATGGTCACGCCGACGTCCAGACTTCCAAGGGTATCTTACTCACCATTGCCTCCTGACTGCATGGAGTCATTTTCACTGGTGCGAAGCTTGCATTACAATGCAAACGACTCTGCAAGGGAACTGCTGAATCACAACAAGAAAGCTACTGCCCCAAATTATCAGAAATTATAACAGACTGCCAATCGAAAAGCCGTGAGGGGCAACTGTGCATTATCCTGGCCTAGGAGATGGGGAGAGATAGCAGAGGTAGTATTGCTATGTAGCAATCTGCCATCAAATCAAGGATGGATAATAATGACAAATGGACACTGGATAAAAACCTAGTCACATAGCAGAACTCCGTCTTGGATAGCTGCCTGATGTGCTGTATCTGCCTCTGACAAGCACCCAAGTCCCTGTCCTTTTTTACACTGTGGTGCCACCTGTTAATGCCTCTACTATATTTTTAAAAGCTATTTGAAATGGGGGCAAAGAAGGAGAGAGATTGGGAGGAGACAGAACAACGCACAAAAGGAAGAGAAAACGGAAAGGAAAGAAGGGGAGAGATCTGAAAAAAGAACAGGAAATAGTGAAGGAGATGGAGCAAGTGTGAAATGGAAGCTTCTCTGCCTCACTGGTTAGTTTTGCTGGTGGCAGCAAGTTGTACTAATTGCTATTTTGGGATTCCAGAGGCGTTGTTGTGAGGAGTGAATTACTATGCTGTAGAGAAGGAAGGTTTGTTGTTTAGACAAGTGAAACGGAAGGCTATGTTTAGCTGACACAGAAATTAAATCCCTTCCAGGGCAACTTGGTTTAGAGAAGAGGCTCTTAGGAGCCTTTAAATGTCTCCTCTCTTGGTGAGGACAGGTTAGCTACCTCTTTTCACGGCTTCCTCCTTTTTAACTTTTGCATATGTATGATGGTGTTTTATGCCACAAGATCCCAAGTAACTACACACTTAAGATAGTGACGCACTTCATCCACTGCTGTGTCCACTTCTTTGTGAGACTTTGGTGTTTGCTATGCAATTCCTCTCCTGTTACCTTCAGCCTGTTTAAAACCTCCTTCTCTGCCCTCTCCTTTTTAAAGCAAGGGCCGCTGACTGAAGTCAAATCAGCAGGACTAGATAAGCATTAATTGTGTTAAAATGTGCTACTCTCAAACCTGGCAAGGCTAAATAAGATAAAGCAGTATACATGCAAGTGTGCTTTACTTTATTGCATTGTTCCATTGTGTAGTGTTTGATAACGCCATCTCAGAGACCATCCAACAAATATTTAAAAACATTGCTGTACTTTGATAGTACCAGTATCTAAGCTGGGAATAGAGGATAAGGTATGGATTACTTGATGATTAGCTGTTTTGTCCATTCCCTCCGAAGCACCTGGTATTGGTCACTGTTGGAAGACAGGATACTGGTCTAGATAGACCTCTGGTCTGACCCAGTATGACCATTCGTATGTTAATGAGGGAGATTTAAAAACATAGCAGTGAGAGTCTAAATGTGCCACCTGAAACATCTACAGTGATTTTTTTATCAGCAGAAATTAATCCAAAATGAGGAAATCTCTCTCAAATAAGCAAGTAAAAAAATTATGTAGTGCTCAAGATATATGCACTGCTCACGCAAGAGGACATAGGATCTTTACCTCATCTTTATTCCCAAATTTTCTTCTACACTTCCGTTTGTCTTTGTCTTAATTAAGGCCTAATACTGCAAACCTGCAGGCATGAGAGTAACTCACATAGTCAGCGGACGGCACATATGACAAACATTACTCACATACCTAGGGCTTACAGGATTCAGTCGCGGCATGCAAGCTGATTTTCAGAGGCACTCACACTGCCCAGGTCCTGGCCACTGGTCCGGGGACTCTGCATTTTAATTTAATTTTAAATTCTTAAACATTTAAAAAACCTTATTTACTTTACATACAACAATAGTTTCATTATATATTAAAGACTTATAGAACATGTATTACCGGCACGCAAAACCTTAAATTAAAGTTAATAAATGAAGACTCGGCCCACCACTTCTGAAACGTTGCTGACCCCTGCTATAGACTGTGTTCAGAAATTTTCCCATGACGGGTTTAGGGCTGATGCAGCTCCATCAGTGCTGGCAACAGTAGAAGCAGCAGCATGGACTGGTCTCAGGTGTATTTACCATGTCTCCAACCTGGTCACGTGGTGCTAAAAGTTGTACTTGTGTGTCCAATCTGTACTAGTGCTTATTCAAAGTAGATTCAAAACAAAACTTTTTTTTCAGGCTGCCTTGATATATCTAAATAGAAAAAAATATATACAGATTGCAGAAAACCCATTTTTGAAAGATCCTTTACTGGTCTCCTTTCACTTGCCTGTATTATTATGTACTGGTAGCTTTGCATTTAAATGGCATTAGAATCAGTTATTATTAAAGAATGCAGTAGAATGGTTAATTCTGCCTTTCCGCAACATTTTAAATAGGAAAGTTGTCAGAATAAAGTAATATCCATGGTCTAACCAACTAGCAATGTAATACAAATCTGGCTTGAGATTTGAACGCTATACAAATCTAATAATGCGGCTCAGAAATAATGGGAAAAAGACAACCAGCTTTTTTATTAAATTTGGTTTTAAAGAACTTGTTCCTGGGATGAGACTGTGTCAGATTTCAGCCCAAAGCAAATTTCAACAGCTCATATGTGATGTCTTGATGCTACCACAAAATATGACTTCTTAAATATTATTTTAATAAAAATCAGGTATAGCATGCTATTAATTTACACAGCCTGTTACAAATACTGTACTACATCTCAATCCGGTAAAGGTATATACCAGGCGTGGGCAAACTTTTTGGCCCAAGGGCCACATGGAAGTTAAAAATTGTATGGAGGGCCGAGTAAGGTAGGGAAGCCTGGCCCCGCCCCCTATCTAACCCCCTTCCACTTCCCACCCCCTTCAGAACCCTCAGCCCATCCAACCTCCCCTGCTCTCTGTCCCATGATCGTCCCCTCGCAAGACCCCCATGCCCCTAACCATTCCCCGGGACCCCCCCCATCTAAGCCGCACTGCTCCTTGTCCCCTGACCGCCCCCTCCTGAGACCCCCATCCCAAATGCTCCCCCCCAGAACTCCACCCCCTACCCAACCCTCGTTTGCTCCCTGTCCCGACTGCCCCACCTCCCTGACAGATCCCCGGGACTCCCTGCCCCTTACCTAAGGCCCCGGCCCCGACCCCCTTAGCACTCTGCTCAGCCTCGCCGGAGCGAGACACGCGGCCTGGCAGGAGCTTGCAGCCCCACCCCCTTACCAAGCTGCTCAGAGTGGCAGGAGCTCAGAACCCACTGGAGTCAGCCCTGCCACTACAGCGCTGCCCTGGAGTGGCGGCCCAGAGCACTGACAGCACGGCACGCTGAGGCTTCGGGAGGGGTGGAAGACGGGGGAGGGGCTGGAGCCGTCCCCCCCCCCCCCCCCCCAGCAAGCTCAGGGGCCAGCCAGGAAGTTTGCCCACCCCTGGCATATACCCTCCCACGTAAGTCAACGGGCTTCCCCAGGGTCTGATCATCACTGAGACTTTTGGATACTACCTCAGTACAAATAAAAAAAAAATTAATAATTAAAACAGTTTGGGAGGGGGAGGGCATAGGAATGATTATTATGAGATAAAAATGGAAAGACTCAGACCACCAAGATGTTTTGTTATATTAAGACACAGCATAAAGTAACTAATATAAAACTTGACAGTGTAAAATTATAACTTGGAGACCTACCACTCATTTAGAACTAGCTTCCTAATAGGAGATTCATGACATTAGATGGTATAGAATACTCTGTATTATAGTAAAGGTTAGAAAAATGTAATTATCCACACTTAGACCAGGACAATGGTGTTACCAACCTTATTCTTGTGAAAAGTGACGTGAGATCTTTCATGATCATCAATGGTTACAAGCCTGGTTTTATATCTAATCCAAGATATGGTATCTCCAACAGTCTTGTCCCGACACTACTGCTATGCTGGGCTATTGGCTTAGTATTAACTCAGAGGAAAGAGGGCCACCTCCCAAATCACAGACATCACACTTGCAACTAACGTTTGCATTCTTTCATGGGTTTTCCTTGGAACTCACAACGCAATTTTGACTGTTGTCAATGGTGCCAGTTGAGGATCTAGCCAATAATCTAACAACTGCATTTTGAGGATAGATATTCATTCCTTGCAGATGTGATGCACCTTTAGAAGGTGTCATGATCATGAGACAAATTGTTTTTAAAATTATTTTTATCCATTATTTTTAGGGTCTCCTTTACTGTCAGCAATTTAAAGCTGGAATTCCAAAAACCCAAGTTAATTTTGTCCAAACAATTTTTTTAAACACAAGGGAACTGAACTAATGCTGCCATGATACAGAAATTGTTTCTAAAGTATAGATAAAATATTCCCATAACAAGCATGATATTGCATGTTTTATATTAACAAATAGCAACACGAAGCATTGAGCCAGAGGGAGATGGAACAACCATATTCTTCCTTTTTCGTCGCCCAGATAATCTCATCTGTGTTGATTTGCTGTTCTCTTTTCCTTCTGACATCTCCCTTTCAACAAAAGGCTTGTTAGGAAATTCACTGGTGCAGTTTCAATTTCATTGTTTTGAGCCACTGTTCTAGAAACATTTGGCTTGATTCATCAGCCATCATTTACATGATGTAATCATTCAGCTGCAGGAAAATATAGTGAAAGTGTAACACACGCACTGCTGGTGCAATTCACTGCGAGTGTAACGGATTTAAATCTCCTTTAGCCATGCTTGAGGTGCAGAAATGGAGTAGAGGCAGGAAAGAAGGCATGGGTTATGCTGATGGGGTGGTCCACTCTTTGCAGCAGTTGCACTAGCGTACTGGTGGTGTGAAGTGCCTAATCTCAGTGTATATGTATTTTGTCTGTGTAATGACCCCCTATTGATATGGGGTCTGGTGAGTCCCGGTGACAGGGAACAGCAGTAGGACACACAGGGTGAACCTGTGTGAGATGGACCCCACAGACAACTCTGATGCGTTTTTATTAAGTTTAGATAGAGTAGCAATGAGAGCCAGATGAGATTAGGGATCATGGGCCCTCTGAGTGGCACCCTACTTGTCAGGAGTTGCCTGTATGGCCCTGAGTGAGGACCAGGCGCGGGACTATGATAGAGTAAAGACTGCCATCTTAGACAGAGTTGCCCTGTTGGGTGCAAAATATAGACAAAAATATCAGGTTGCCCAGTGGTTCTCAAACTTTTGAACGAGTGACCTTTTCATATAGCAAGCCTGTGAGTGCGACCCCCCCCTTATAAATTAAAAACACTTTTTAATATATTTAACACTATTGTAAAAGCTGGAGGCAAAGCAGGGTTTGGGGTGGAGGCTGATAGCTCGTGACCCCCCATGTAATAACCTCGTGACCCCGGAGGGGTCCCGACCCCCAGTATTAGAACCCCTGTGCTGGATGGACTGGAGGCATGCAAAACGGGCATTTTCACAAAGACTGGGCTACCCGTTGGCTACAACCAGACACCTGAAGTACTAAGGCGATAATAGGTGTGATAATACTGGAGCAGTTCCTCCAGAGCCTCCCTGAAAGCACACGTGTGGGGTCAAAGGCACTAGCCAGTGATTCTGAAGAAAGCAATAAAACTGGCAGAGGAGTTTGTGGACGTGGACTTCACTGAATTTCAGCCTGTCGCCTGGCAGCACCCAATGGGGCTTCACCAAACCCCTTTGGACCACTGTGCAGCCTGAGGCCATGTCCATCAGTCCCCTCTGGTGCCTCCGCCCCACTTTTACCCAGATGTTAGGTGTTTTCTTTTTCTGCCCATTTCCTATAGTTCTAGTCCACCCATAAAACCTGAAATTAGAATGCATTCACAGTGAGAAAAGGCTCTGCTCAGTGGCAGGAATACCCCTAGAGGTCAAGGGGCGGTAGATGAGCTGCCCCATCCAGCCATTATAAGGACAGTTTACCCCCTTCCCTTATTAGGGGGAAATGAGGGTCAAGAGTCCGCCACGGCAGCAAGCAAGACCAGCCGGGAAGGGGGCAAAGGAACTAATTTAGGAAAACCAGAGAAACCGAGACTTAAAGACACAAACCAGAAAGAAAATGGGACCTCCCTAGGGAAAGAGGGTGTGGAAACAGCCCTGCACAAGGGGCAGGGGAAAACAGTGCTCCTAGCTTGCAGGCGGAAAGCCGATAATTCTAGGGAACGTTATCACCAGCGCTGGAGGAGGATGGATCAGTCCCACGACCAATGTGTGTGTGGGGGGGAACCAGAGCCCCCAGTGGAGCAGAAAAGGGAGGCAAAGTGCCAGGCCCCACCCCACACTGAAGGAGAAGGCAAAGGGAGTGGGGAAACAGGCTTCCCATGCTCCGGGGACCTGTGGGCGGAAGCAGAGTTATCTGGGCAAACCCCACCACAAAGTGTGACTTCCGTGGTTGGAGCCTGGACCCTGGGGGAAAATATGAGGATAAGGAGTCCAGTGCCTCCTTTAAAGAAGGGAGGGCGCAGAGGAAGAGAGACTGGACAGCAGGCCAGGGGGGAGGCGTGTGACAGTGCAGGGAGTGAGCCAGGGAGCCTGCACTCTGATCACTTGAAGGCTAAATAGCGCCCCAGGCAAAGCTGATTGGGGGCAATGATGTAATCAGGCTGGGTGAGGTAAGAACTCAGTTGGGCCTATCGGCTGATAAAAGAGGCACAGGAAGGAAGTGCAGAGTGGGGAGAAAGAGGAACAGGGTTAGCCACACAGAGTAAGAAGATCTCTGTTCCCTTCAGGTCCCAGAACACAGCAAATACTGTAAATAGGAGGGAGCCCAGGGGACTGGGGTCATATTGGTGAAGGCACTTGAAATAAAGCACATTCGGAGGGCTCTGTGCTGTTTCTTCAGGATACGGGGTGGAGGTGGAGGTGGGCCTCTGCTGCATTTTCAGTGCTTTCTGCATAACATCTACAGCAGACTCTCGATTATCCAGGATTGGATTAACCAGGATGTGGATTAACCAGGATGTAAAAACAAATACGCGCAACTCGCAGGGCCGGCTCTGGCTTTGCTGCGCCCCAATCACACACACACAAAAACCCCATGAGGGTGCAGGGCAGCCAGTAAACCAACACCTCCTCCCTCTGGTGCAGGGTGGCTGGTGAACCCAACCCCCACTCCCCATATTTCCTATGGATGGTGATTATCCGAGATTTTATTAACCAGAATAATTTTTTCCCCTATCATCCTGGATAATCGAGAGTCTACTTTTTAAGAGGCATCCTTTCTTACCCAGCCACACAGCTGAGACTCTCATACCAGGTCTCATCGTCCCACGTCCTGATTACTGCAACATCCTTCTCTCTGGTCTTGACAAATGCAGTCTTCATCATCATGTTCCCATTACGCTGAGACCACAGCCGATAATGCTGACCAATATTGTCTCATGGTTTCTTTGTACAGTACTTTCATGTGTCTGTATCCATCTGTTGTCTCTTGTTTTATACGTAGCTTGGGCAAGGACAATCTTTTTTTGTGTTTAACAGCACGTAGCACCATGGGGGGTCCTGGTTCCTGATTTGGGTTCCTAGGCACTCTGGTCATACATGCTTCCAGGAACTGATACTCGATTAAATCATCATAGATTGTGAGACTCATACATTTGTGAGAGCTAGGAACATGACACAGCTGATGGTAGTATTAGGCCACCAGCCACTAACAAGGGATGAGACACAGGCCTTGTCTTCACTAGGAAGAAAAAAGGTGTGTTCTTAACTAGAGTTAGCTAAACCAAGGTAAAATCCCAGTTAAGACAAAGCAGCTTTGTAGTTTTCACACAAATTAGTAGGTCAAGATAAAGACTAGTTTCTCGAAGCTCGTTCCATCTGCAAGTTAAGGTTGCTATTGTGACACAAAATAAAGCAAGGAAATGCCCAGGTAAACAGAACCCTTCCTCGCCCCCCCTCCCCCCCCATATTTCTCATACCTTAGCATATGTGGGCATTCTTGGCTCAACAGCATCTTTATTGCTGGTTGGTATAGAAAGCATATGGTTCATTACCAATTTAACTGCATTTCCTTGCCCACATCATATTGTGCCATTCACCCCATAAGGTTTTATTATAGTTGTTTCTGTTAACTCAATGTTAATTCTTGCCTCCACTAAATAAAGGCTGCCCAGATTTAAGTCCTTTCAGCCATTTAATACCTCTTTAGCCTATTTATATTTTGCCTTTTCCATGATGAGTATAATCATTTCTTTATGAAGTAACATGTTAGGAAAAAAGAAGAATCCCTACCACACCTTTAAAAAAGTCTTCCTTCTGCTGCTTGATTCACAGTAGTCATTGGGCAATTATATAATGAGTTTGTTGTATTTTGCAATCTAAGAACAATATTGATTGGAAATAACAATTGCCCTTCGGGACACATTTTCAGAAATGCCCTGTAATTGTGCATCTAGTTGCATGCTTGCTTTCTGATGTCAAGTTTTTCCATGCACAAAAATGTGAGTATCCAAAAAGCAAACATGTTACAACCCAGGCATGCATACTTGGAGATTAGTGGAGGAATCTTAGAAAAATGTGGCCGATTAGGCTGCTGATGCCTTCTCCTACAAGGATAAGACACAGACTTCTAGCAGAAAACATATCAGGTATTAACTGACACTACAGCTGATTAAGGGAAACATGCCAATATAACAGATGTATTAGAGCATAAGCTTTCGTGGGGGAATACGCATGCATCTGATGAAGTGGGTATTCACCTACGAAAGCTTACGCTCTAATTTATCTGTTAGTAGGTGCCACAGGACTCTGTCACTTTTGCAGATCCAGACTAACACGGCTACCTCTCTGATACTGATGCAAATATAAGATTCAGGGCTATGTTCCATCCCACTGGTGGCTCATTTCAGAGGCGGGGAATATGATTCATATATATACTTATTGTACAAATTATATAGGAAAAGGCTAATGTGATTTTTGACCCATTTGGATGAAAGGAACTAAATAAATGAAAGATCATTAATATTAGTGGCTGAATGAATAGAGCTGCTAGTAGAATACATTTTAAATACATCAATGCCCCCCTCCCCCCAAATAACAGAAATAGAAAAAAATCCCCTTACATTCAATACCAGATAAAGGAATAAACTTCCAGGGCACTGAAAGGTAAAATACAATAAAAAGTGACCTCTTAAATGTTCAACTCTAGCTCATAAAACACCAGAAACCTCTTAGACTAATACCTGTTAAGTGCTTTGCTGCTGGTCTCTGCTTCAGTGGAGTTCTTTGAAGTGCTGACATTTCATTCAAATCACAATAGAACCACCAGGCCATAACTAGTATGTGGGGTTGCAAAGGAGGCAGGAGTGAAACAGTAAAAGGAACAGATCTAGTAAAAAAATAGGGTTTTGGTTTCAGATGTTATCCATGTAAATGGTTTCTGCTGTACTGGAAAGTATCCTTCTTCTGCCTTCACTTGTTAAACTTACAGCCATGCACAACTGAAATTATAGCTCAGTTTAATCAAATTTATAAATCATTGTGTAACGTGTGTTAAGCAAGATGCTCAAATAATGTGGTGAGGGGCATAGTGTAAACTGCTAGACAGAACACACTTGAGAGCTAATGCCGTCCGCAGTATTCTGTAGTCACCAGCACAAAGTGACACTAGGTGCCAGTTTAGGATCAAAAGCGAAGAATGCCGTTTCCAAACAACACTAACAGCTTACGGTGGGATCTTTAGTGTTCTGAAAGCAAAATTTACCATCTACCAACTGTCATGCACTAAAAAGCTGAAGGTAGCCTTTAAAATATGAATGAGCAAAGATCCAGGCATCGAACCACTGTAGTGGCAACACTCAAGAGCCATGGGTCACTGAAATAGTGTGAGGTTTGCAGAAGGGATGGCACCGGGGAATATAAATGGCAGGGAAGCCGTCCCTCAACCACTCTTTCCACTTTAGGAACATGATTCCATGAAGTTAGAATATACTTTGCTTAATTTCAAGGATAAAATATGTTGTCATACCATCAACTCAGTCTGAAAAGGAGGGTTTCTACAGGATTAATGGAGCAGCTGCTGCTGATCAGGGAGGGAAATCAATGACTTGGCACTCAGCAGAGACAAGCTGTTCTGGTCACCACTGCCCACTTGCAATGTCATCGATTTCTCTCTCTCATCGGCACCAGCTGTTCCATTCATTTGGCAGAAAGCGCCTATTGCTGGCAAGTATTGCTGGTGAGAGCAGGGACTTAATTCCCAGTAGAACTGGGTTCAGTGCTATTCCAGGAGGGAACCCACAATGAGCACAGCTAAGAACCTCAAAAAGGGGTTACTCTTGACTTTCCACAAGCCATGCTTGGTCGACTTTGGTTTAATCTGTGCTTCCCCTAAACTATTTTCTAAATCTGATTTGCAGGAAAAACAGGTCTAGTCTCACAGGCCTTATCCTTCACTATGGCACAACTCCTCCCCCCCCCCCCCCCCATACACTTCTGTTACTGTTAAATAAGACCAGATTTATTAAATACACATCACTGGCAAGAAAGAAGAATCTGGGTTTCAGCTGGACAGCTTCCTTTCCCACAGTTAGAGGAAATGACATGCGTTGTCAGGATACGTAAACTGACAATACAGAAAACAATCCGCACCCCTGTGATGTCAGCAGAGTACCTCAAGGAAAGGTTTACACTGTGATCTACCAGTCTAAGCTATTGCATTTCTGTGCGCGCACACACACACATGTGCACGAAGAAGAGAAATAAGCAGAAAACAATTCAGTCAGTTGGAAAAGGAGACAGCTATGTTAGTGAATGTCCATTTTGTAACTTGTTTGAAAAAATGGGGTCAGAGCAGCTTTTCATGTGACTCATGACAGGGAGATGAGTATGTTTAGTTAAAGCCTATCCTCTTACAGAGAAAGCAGTGATAGTGCCCTTTCAAGAGATGCACCATAATAAGCCACGTGAACAAGAGCATAATGTAGAATTAGCCACACAACTCCAGAAAGACCCTATCATTTGCTGAAATCTGGATTTGCCAGTGCCCCAGAGGACACCCCTGAGGAATATTAAACATCACTCTTTATTCAAGAACCATTACTAAGAAGAATTACTGCTGTGGCTGGGAGCCACACTGACCTCTGTTCCATGAAGATCTGATCAGGGGAATGGACTTTGTGTTGCTATCACTAGGGCAGAGTTGGCAATCATGCTTTTGATAATTCTGTTTACTAGGTAGAAGTACATGCTAAAGCACAGTGTAATAGGTACTATTCAAGCTATATCTAGTGTCCAAGCAGAGAGAACTACACAAACTAACCAAGAAGCATAGAAGCAAACAGTACTTTTGACTGTAAAGGTTCTTTCATTTGCTATCATCTAGGATCACGAAGACCTTGATCCTGTTGTTCAAGTTGCAAAGTCAAGTACTCAAAAGTTGGAAATGTCAGAATTAAGGCTGTCTTTGCAACCTTAATTTACCCCCTTTGTGTGTATGAATTATAATGCGTTTCTTAATTAGTGATCACATACTATTTTTTTCACGTGCCCTCTGCCTCATTCAGTGCACAAGATGGACTGTGCTCATTTAATGAGCACCCATTCAATATTTTGTTTTCTCCTCATTGTTCAATGTGCGGCAATAGGCCTTATTTGCTAGATGCTATTCAAACCCTGCTCTGAAGACAGAATTAATTAAATTTCCTCATGGGGTTTTTCTGTGGTGCTCATCACTGTAATATCTGAATGCTTCATAAACAATTGATTTCCACAACCCCCCTGTGAAATGAGGGTATATAACTATTTCCAGTGTACAGATGGGGAACTGAGGCACAGACACATTAAGGTCAAAAGTATTCATTAGTCTGGGGTGCCCAACCTGAAACAACTAGGACATAATATTTCCAGAGTACTTAGCTTTATATAGCACTTTATGTGTTCAGTGCCCAGCATCCTTTGACTTCAGTTTTAGCTGGAAGTGTTCAACACTTCTTCAAAATCGAGCCACACATCTATTTGCCGAGTGAAACAAAACCTTTCATAGCTCAACTAAACCAAGTCCTTTCAGAAACTCTGGGTATCACCTAGGACTGAGAAACAGGATGCTCCCAGCCATTAACAATCCTCTAAGCAGACACCTAAAAGAAATATTGGCTTTTACTGGAGTTGCGCCATCATTTCTTCCATGAAGCTTCTTGTGAATAATGCCTTCTGGAAAAAAATCCTACATGCTTTCTTTTCATTTATATTGTAATACAATTTATTATACAAGAGTGACCTCCATTTAGGGTTCAGAAGATCAGAGTACTCACAGTAATCGTCACAGCACTGTGTATCTCCAGCTAGGGCTTACATGCAGCATGAAAAGAATGGGAAGTTAATGTATCAAATCAGAAAGTCTCTGTGTGGTAGAGTTAACCTCAGTGTTGAGTTATTTATTAGTAGTAATATGGTAGGGCCTAAGGCCGGGGTCCCACTGTGCAAGGATATAACAGCCCGACGAGGTGGGTATTAGCCCACGAAAGCTTATACTTCAATACTTTAGTTAGTCTTTAAGGTGCCACAGGACTCTGTTACCTCTGCTATTCCAGACTAACACGGCTACCTCTCTGATTCTTAATACCTACCTTGAATATCTTACAGATTAGGGGTACGTCTATACTACCCGCCCAATCGGCAGGTAGTGTTTGATGTATCAGGGATAGATTTATTGAGTCTAATCTAGTGCCTCTCCACACAGGGCCAGCCAGGATTGCAGAGCCAGTCATGGAGGAGGCTTCATGTTGATCCTTCATAAGGAGTGGTAAGTGGACACTCCCTTCCTTCCCCCCAAACTCTACCCCTACCGTGAGCTGGAACATTCCAGTAGGCATCGTGCCCGATGGGTGGGGTACACAGTATGTCTGCACTTGGCGTTCGTCACATTTGACCATTTGTTAGCTAACATAACTCCACATTCTAGTGCAGATGCTGCAAAAAATGTTTTTGACAGGACACAAACAGCCTTTTATTCCTAGTAATTTAACCCAACGCAACTAGCAACAAACTTGGCTCCTGCTCACGCTCGATGCTGCACTTGTGTTAGTTAACACATGTAAACCAAAAACGTGTTAACACATCTCTAAAATTCAAGTGTTATTCATGCCCACAGAGAAATTTGGGTGCATGAATGACACAAATTCCATTTCTCAGTTGAAGCAAATTGTGGAACATGCACCACCGTGCACACACGTTGGGAGAAACAAACACACATGTACTGAGTAGGTTGGGAAGCTGGCCCAAAATCTTTAGTGTAAAAATTCATCTCTCTTTTCTGAAGTGGACTAGGTTCTTTGTAACTCAAGCAGTCAGGCGTTTACTAGTGCTTAACCTGGATTTTTCTTTACATACACCACTGTCCATTGCAAGCAATAAACACTGTGATGCCTGTGGCCTGTAAAGGTCAGCGTGAGAAGAGAGTGCTGCATGAGTGTGCTATTGTGCCACTAAGTTCTTTGATCTGATTGACACAGTAAGGCAAAGATGTGAAAATAAAAATAATAGTTGGCGCTGGTACTACTTTACATAATCAAAGCACTTTACCAACAGTATCCAATTCATCCTTCAAATATCCCTGTGAGGTTGACATTATCCCCATTTCATGGGCAGGTAAACTGAGGCACGCATAGAGAGGATAGCTTTGTTGTCTAAGCTTCAGGTTTAAAACAGGCTGGAGTCCCATAACAGCTGATTGAGGTCTTTATACTTACAAAGCAGAGAAAACCTCTGCACACTGGCCATGTGGGAGGGTCTGTGGAATGAAACCATGAAAAATGAGCCTCTAACTCAGGGGTGGCCAACTTGTGTCTCCAGGGCCACATGCCGCTCTTCAGAAGTTAATATGCAGCTCCTTGTATAGGTACCGACTTGGGGGCTGGAGGTAGAGGTGCCAACTTTCCAACGTGCCGGGGGGTGCTCATTGCTCAACCCCTGCCCCTGCCCCCACTCCACTCCTTCCCGCCCCCTCCCGAGCCTGCCATGCCCTCGCCATGGAACAACTGATTGGGAGGTGCGGGGAGGTGCTGATCTGCGGGGCTGCCAGTTGGCAGGAGGCGCTGGGAGCGGGGGAGGGAGAGCTGATGGGGGGTTGCTGACATATTACTGTGGCTCTTTGGCAATGTACATTGGTCAATTCTGGCTCCTTCTCAAGGTCAGGTTGGCCACCCCTGCTCTAGCTGCGCTGCAGCTGGTTACACAGGAAACTTTTCCACAAGGCAGGAATTAGCTCCAGTCTCATTGGCCAGAATTCCCACCAATACTCTTATGTTGTGTGTTGATCACTCCTCTCCTGGCTGTTACACTTCACCCCAGAGATGAAAGCTTATCGGTGGGGCTGGCTACCCAATTTGTGAAGTGGTTTGGGCACTAAATAGTGCACAATTAAGAGGTATTATGGTCCAGTGAATAGGGTGCTCATCTGGAATTTAGGTGACCTGCAGTCAGTTCCCAGCTCCACCCCAGGGCTAATAGCACTTCCCTGCCTCCGGGGGGGGGGGGGGAGGGGAGGAGCTTGTGAGGTACTCAGATACTATAGCAGGGGTCTCCAAACTACGGCCCGCGGGCCGGATGCGGCCCGCGAGGCCCTCTCATCCGGCCCGTGGAGATCTTTTGGGCTCTTTAGAGAATGTTTGGCTCTTTTGAGCTTTCCGCAGGGACGGCTCCGCGCTGGGGCCTGGAAGCCAGCGCGGGCCGCCAGCCGCGGGGCCGGGACGCGCCGCGTGCTCGGCTGCCACCGCGGGGCCAGGACGCGCCGCGTGCTCGGCTGCCGCCGCGGGGCCGGGACGCGCCGCGTGCTCGGCTGCCGCCGCGGGGCCGGGACCCGCCGCGTGCTCGGCTGCCGCCGCGGGGCCGGGACCCGCCGCGTGCTCGGCTGCCGCCGCGGGGCCGGGACCCCCCGCGTGCTCGGCTGCCGCCGCGGGGCCGGGACCCCCCGCGTGCTCGGCTGCCGCCGCGGGGCCAGGACGGCTCAGCTGGGGCCGGGACGCGCCGCACCGCCACGCAGTTGCAGAGGGCGAAACAAGGCGGCGAACCGGTCTGTGGGGAGAGACCGGGTTGAGCGGGTCAGGGGGGGGGGGAGGAGGAGAGACCGGGCTGGGTGGGTCAGTTGGGGGGGGGGAGGGAAGGAGGTTTTGGGGTGAGAGACCTGGCTGGGTGGGTCATTTGGGGGGGGGGGTTTGGAGGAAAGGAGGTTTTGGGGGGGAGAGACCTGGCTGGGTGGGTCATTTGGGGGGGGGTTGGAGGAAAGGAGGTTTTGGGGTGAGAGACCGGGCTGGGTGGGTCATTTGGGGGGGGGGGGGTTGGAGGAAAGGAGGTTTTGGGGGGAGAGACCTGGCTGGGTGGGTCAGTTGGGGGTTGGAGGAAAGGAGGTTTTGGGGGGAGAGACCTGGCTGGGTGGGTCAGTTGGGGGGTTGATGTGTAGTGTTCATGTGTAGTGTTCATGTGTAGTGAACAGGTGTTCATGTGTAGTGAACAGGTGTTCATGTATAGTGAACAGGTGTTCATGTGTAGTGTTCATGTGTAGTGTATCAATGTGTTATTAAATAATAACTGAATAAAATAATATTAAATAAATAATTAAAAACAACATCCATGTTTTGATTCTTTTTTATTTGGACCTCGAGTGTGTTGTCGGCCCCCGAACTGCTATTTGATAGCTAATGCGGCCCTCGGGCTGAAAAGTTTGGAGACCCCTGTACTATAGTAATGGAGGACAAATATGTACCATAGATAGCTACAGGTAATTAAAATCCCTATTGCGAGGAAGGGAAAACACAGCGCCTGATCCAAGGAGAACCAATTCAGCTTCCCCCCACTTTTCAGAGCCAATACAGAACATTTCCCTCCACAGAACTCTGTATGCCAATAATACAAAAACCTGAAACCGAGTGTTTGAATACAACTCAGTGGTCTCAACCACATCATGACATCAGCAAAGGAAACACAGAGCGTTCACAATTGTAGGCCTTAGATAGACTATAGAGCTGGTCTCCACAGGGAGTGAAAAAGAAAAAAATACCTCCTTATCCTTTTTGCCCATTACGCCAGCTGGCCTGTGCCCCAGGGGCATCCCATCCACACACTGAACACAGCATAGCACTATGCCATGGAAACCAAGCAAGGCCAAAACTCAGGTCCCCATATGTCCTTGAAAAAGGGTCAAGGCTCAAAACCAGAACATGCAAAACATAACATGATTTTCAAGAGACAGCCATTTGAAAATGCCATTTTGATGGAGTATATTTTTTAATCCTTGTCATTAAATTGCAACACCGATCTTAGTAACGGCAAAGTATATGTGTTGCAAAACAATCAGGGACATCTGATTGGTATCGGTCTATCTCACCTGTAAAACTAGCAGAGCAGAGCTCAGCTGCATGGTGAAGGTCCCACTGGGCTTCTGGGACAAATCCTCAGTGTAGTTGTGCATTGTTTTAATTGACACACAGCTGTGCCATAGAACAGGCTAATGAAATGCTGAAACCCCCCTTTCCAAACTTCCCTGCTTTTCAATAGTAGAAAACCACAGAAACTGGCCTCTCACTGCGCCTCTTTGAACAAAGCTGCAACGAGGGCGCGTGTGTTTGGCTGCAAAGAAAGAACCTGGCACAACAGAGCACGGCCTTGTTAGGCAAATGCATGCCTTGGGCAAAGCGGGAAAGGAAGCCAACTGCAGGAACTGTGGCTGGACATACCCACCATGTAATGGGAAATGGAGAACAACATGGATAAAATGGCATATTAATCTGGAGCCGTGTTACAAAAGCAGTTAGATGAGGAGGGAAGGGAACAAAGAAAACAGCTTTTATTAAAACTTTGTTTCACACTAGCCCTTTTCACTAAGGAGCCTTTGCTGGGCTTTATTCAGTATTATACCTCGTGGCCCTATTGACCAGAAGGAGCCTTAAGTTTTCAGTAGCTGCAGCTGCTGCCAATCAGTACTTATGTTCTAGCTTTCCCAGGAGAGAGACAGGTATTTAAAACACACAACACCCCCCCCCCCTTTTTTATTTGCTATGTATAACAGGGAATGGGAGTTGAATCAGGCACTCGATTCATATTAAGCACCAAATCCTGAATAGCCTGGTTGTGCAGATGTACTTAGGAGAAATTGTCCCATAGGATACAGAATCACCCGCACCCTGTAAGTGGAGGAGGAGGAGAGGAAGACTGATGTGGCTACAGATCCTCTGACCTCAGCCCTTCCCCACCTCCTTGCATGTGTCCAGCTGCGCAGTGTGCTAATGCAGACCAGGGCAAGGGCTTCTCAGCTGGGGTGTGCTCCCCGAAGCCTTGTGCAGCAGAACCACCCCAGAACGGCACGATTTCTCCTGAGTGCTCAGTCCTTCTCTCAGTCAGTTGGGTGTAAATCAGGAGTAACTGGAGTCAGCAAAGTTATTCCTGCTTTACATCATCCTACACGAGAGCAGAACTTGACCTGAAATTTCAACATCACATGCCTTTTTGAAAGCATCTTCAGCACGAGATGCAACAAATCTCAGAGAGAGCACCAAGTGTTCTGTGTTCAAGCGTTTAGACACTGGAGTGCCTGGCTGCAGAATTTGGCTCCTGGTATAAGTCTGCATGTATTTTGTAGTGGAATCTGTTGATCCAGTACATGTAATTTGCTAATGGCGCAAACACAAAGAGCTAGCCGGAGGGCTGGACTACACTACAAAGTCAGGCGGCTTAAGTACATCGCCCAGGGCTGTGAAAAATTTCACAGCCCTGGGCGATGTAATTAAGCCAATCTAAGCCCCAGCGTAGACACCACTAGGTCAACGGAAGAATTCCATCGACCAAACAACTGCCTCTCAGAGAGGTGGGTTTACTAGGGCAACGGAAGAACCCCTGCCATCGCTATAGCGTTTCTAGTGTAGTCATGCCCTCCTTCTAGTCTTACACTGGTTTTAACTCTGTATGACTCCATTGCAGCTCTACCTGATTTACAGCCATGTGAGGGCAGGATCAGGCCCCTTGCCTTTGAACACTGTTTTCTGTAATCAAAGTAAGATGAATTACAGAGAAAGGCATTTGGTAGAACAAAACAGTTTATTTTGACAGAAGCTTTGTCAGTTACAGTCTGATCCCAACCCGAAATGTAAAGCTAATGCTCCAATCACTGGTCCATTACACAAAATCCACCCTTTGTGGGCCTAGTACTGCATACTCCATTCACAGGCAGTATGCGGGCTGGGATGGCAACATGTAGGACAAGAGAGAGTCCAGCTATCTGAACAGAACCCAAATGGAGCAGTTCCCATTACTGTTTACATGTGGAGTAGCCAACCGGACATATTTGAAAGTGAGTGTTCATGAGTATACTCCATAGAAACCAGGTTACTAATACTTTTAATCTTCCACACACTTTACAAGCTTTAGTCCTCACAACACCCCTGTGAGGTAGGAAGTATTAACAACTCTATTTTACATGTGGGGAAACTGAGGTACAGAGAGGTGAAAAGGGCACTGTCAGTTCAAACGTGGCCTAACAATTAGAGTGTGAAAAAAAGTGTTTACAAAGCCTGAGACCACAAAGAGTGATTTTTCTTACATGCTAGTAGAAATGGTTGTTTTTCCATTCCGCCCCCCTACAATGTTTGCAATTCAGACACTGCAGAGCTGAAAAACTGGAAGGCAAATTGACTTCAGTGATTTTAAGTGTTCCAGATGAGAAAGTTAAAAAAAAAAAATCACAGCGAAAATAATCTGATTTTAAAAATGGTTTTATGTAAAATCATCTAAGTAGTTAGTAATAGACGTTTGCGGCACAGTATTTTGCAGTTGACATTATCTGTAAAGGACACTCGGCAAATCTGAGATGGAGTCAGGATTGGGACGTCAAGCACACCTCTCCTTAAAGAGACAAACTGCACTGACTTCCAACTGGAGCCAACACCCCTTCATTGGCAGAGTGGATTTCAGAAGAGAAAAGCAGCAGAAGCCTCCACAGTTCTCAAAGCCAAACAAACTCACCCATGTCCTCATTGTGGTTTTATTGAGAAGAGTTGACCATACTCTGCTCTGTACAGAGGTGGGTCTGTGTTTATGCATAAGGAGCGTTAGGATTTGATTTGGAGAAATGCAGAGTACCCATAGCTCCCACTGATTTACATCTTGGCTTCTTTCCCTCTCCTCTTTAGCGGGAGTTGTAGGTGCTTATCACGTCCCAGGAAGAGGCTCTTCAGGGATCATTCCTGTAGGATCCACATGTGGATCTTCCCATCTCCGCACATAGCAAGGGGTTGTCATCACCCTCCATCACCCTGTCCCCTCTTGCTCTCTCGGGGCCATCTGTAGGCCTAACGATTCGCGCTTGGGGAGATACGTGTGCATTATCCCCAGTGCGGCTCCTGCTAGGAAATCCATCCAGAACAAAGCAGCAGAGGCTGCATTCACTCTTCCTTGCCTCCACTCCATATACGACGGCTGGGAGCGGTGACCAGAGAGGGAAGCCATGGCGGCGGGGCTCCCTTGCACTGTCCTTGGCAGAGAATGGGGAAAAGACCAGAGAGTCTGTGTGGGGCAGTGCTCCATGCAGATGCTCCTATGCCTCTGGCAGCTCTAGGGAATCTGGAAGGGAAGAACCCCTACTTACTCCATAGCAAGGGCAAACCCTGCCTCACCCCCATGGAATCATCTGGGGAAGATACCACAAAGGGCATCTCCTGGAGGTTTACTCACCCGGACTGACTTCTTATAGCTTTTTTGGTAGGCAGGGGTTGGGGTGAGAGGTTGCAAAATTCTTCCCCAACCTCATGATTTTATTTTCCCCAAAGGGGTGCAGCTTTTTCAGATTCAGTTTATATGGAGCTGATTTAACTATAGCTTCACTTGTATACTTTTAAGCCCCAGATATCCTGCCCCCAGACCAGGCAGTAGCTTTTTATATCTAGAGCTCTCCTGTAAGGGCTTACGTCTCTATCTAAAATGAATGGAGTGGCTCAGCTTTGTCCCGCCCCCCACACATATAAATATTTACCGTATATATTATGAGAGGATATGGCATCTGCACAATTGCCGTGAACCGCTTTACACTGGGCGTGGCTTTTCCTTGGAGTGGAACAGTTGCATTTTCCAGATAGGCTAACAGATATTTACAGGTAAAAATAAAGAGTTGTCAAAGCAATAGTTCCAAAATCTCGATTCATTTATATTTCTGGATAATAAGTGCTGCCTAAATAAACGATGGTGATAGGTGCTATACAAAAAAAGATAGAGTTGTCTGGATTCATTTATAATTGCATTTGAAAGGATGGGTAAAACTGGCAAAAGAAATCCCATCCAATATTGAAATTCTAGCCTGTTTAATTCAACTTTTCCTCTACCTCATTTCTTCTAGTAATAGCTCATATACATTTATACAATGTATTCAAATGATGTTCTAACATCCTGGAAAACAGTGAAATAATTCAAATCAAATGTTTGCGGATACAAAATGTTGCTTCTATGAAAAGAAAACATAAAATATATGCAATTTTCCCCTGGCAGTTTATTATGGTATGAAGAAAAAACATTCTGTGCTTGAAGCTGACGTTATATTACAAATGTATTGCAAAGTATGACGTGACTATTAAAATATGATTACACAAAGTATGAACATTTTAAGAAGTTTACAGTACAGTGGATCTTTTATAAACAGACTTAAATATACATATGACAATAGTAGCTGACAAAAAACATCAAAAATTAACTATTAATGTTGATAGACTTTTCCCCTGTGGGAAAAAAAAGCCTCACCTTAAAAACAGAAAATTATGAAAAGCCTTGAAACCAGGAACAAATCACCTGTACACTACAAATATACATGGCAGAGGTGTGCAAACCAGAACGATTGTGTCATTGGATGATACCTCCATACAGAGACTTTACAATGTTTGGCTGATGTTTGCTCTTCAGGTGTTGCTTATCCACTGAGGATAATGGAAAGACTCCCAGTGACTCCAGTGGGCTTTGAATCAGGCCCATAAGCAAACACCATAATTCCTCAGTTGGTTCCAATCTGTAGTCACGTAATCTGTATTAACAGTTGTACTATTATGAGTATGTACTCAGTACTAGATAGTCAATGCATTCAACGCTCTCATCAACATATGGGGGGAGTGTATCCCGACTGAAAACTTTGCTGCAATTGGATATCTGTGGGTGGATCCCTCCACCTGCACGAGGCCCTGATAGGATCCACTCATGAGGATCAGTTTGCAGGATGGGTGCTCTGAATAGGTTGACAGTTTTAAAAAAAAATGCAACTCCTCCATCTTCTTTCTTGACAAAGGAGATAAATTACCACATTTGCTTCCTGTTTAGCCAGTTTGCACAGACACCCCTAGCTCATGTGTTAAGTTATGTCAAAAACATAAGTATTTTATGCTGTAATACACAGTATTACTGAAACTAACAATATTATTTGCATATTTATAACAAGGTATAATGAATTTCCTATAATAAAACAGAAAAGTATGCTATAGATTTATTTACAAACAGTCCAGCAAAGAAGTATAAATACTTCTATGTTTAATGTTTAGGAAAACATAATTTATAAAATATTCAAATATATACAGTCACCTGAAAAACTGCCAATATTAAACTCTGATGCAGGCAAAGAATTGGCCGCGTCCATTCATTCCGTATTGAAAGAGGAGGCAATTTTTGTTGGTTTGTTTTTACTTTTAAAAGTCATACTTAAGTTATTTACAGGTCAGTCTGCTTCCCTACGAGCTAAACATGTCCGGAGCTTTGAGCGTGCTGTCCCAAAATGTCGTCTATCATTGTCAAATTGTTCAACCAGTCTTCATCATTGTTGCTACTGTTCTTCATAAGGGAGTCAATGAAGTCAGTCTCGCTGCAGTTTCCAGGCAAGATCGAATTGCTCTGCTGTGGTACAAAGTCGTACTGCGGCAGCTCGGAAGCAGTACTCATTCTGTTAAATGTTCCTGACAGCTGGCCTGCGGAGGGGTAACTTGGCGGGCAGAGTCCTTGAGCAGGATTGAGCTGGTTAAAACCGGACATGCCTTGCGGCATGGATTTCATAACATTCATTGCTGGTAATGGTCCTCTGGTTAAATTGGGTCTTAAGTTCTGATTATTAAGTGTGCTCAGGCTCTGGCCAGACTGTCCCAGGTTTAGTTTTTGCATCTGTCTGACCTGGACTCCGGGCGCAATCTGATTAGGCGGCGCTACAGCCTGGTGGGAAAACTGCTGACCTGGTATATTTGGTCTCACGTTCTGTTTGGAGACGAGAGGGTTACTGGAGAATTGCTGCATGCTGGTATCCATTTGGCTTTGATTTGGCATTCTTGAAACCCCAGTCGGTGTCCACATCTGAGCAGATGCGTTGGGGTAGACAGTAGAAATTCTTGGCATACTAGGCTGTCTTAAGTGTTGCTGAGTTGCTGAGTGATTTGTTAAGGAACTGGAGCTAAAGCTAGACAGTGTCATTCCTGGCCGGACAGTAGCATGGCTGTGAACCGTTTGGCATCCCGAGTGCATGCCCAGAGAGTTTTGGTTTGGTCGCAGAGGGATGTTAAAATCGGAATTAGCTGGAAAAATCCCTTGTTGTTTGCCAGGATTATGCGGAATCATAACCATTGTCGCACTGTTCTGGTTAACAGTGGTCGGAGTAAGTCCGGAGCCCAGGGTGTTCTGAAGTATTCCCGGATTGGATGGCATCATGCGGTGATTCAGTGGAGGAGCTGGCATGGACTGACCGCAGTCAGTAGGAATAGGTTGTGGTACTGCTGTATATAAAGAGAGGTATATGTTAAACATTAAGGGTGCATTTATCCCTGAAACATGGCTGATTTTTAACAGGATGCTTTGCTTTAATTCCCCTCTTTCATTAAACTGGCTCGCCACAGCATTCCTTGCCACCGAGTTACTACTTGAGTGATAAGAAAATAGGAGGATCCCATGTTACATGACAAAATGTAGAATGGTTTTCTTTCAGTGCCAACTATCATTAAGAGCCCTGCATTTAATGAGTGCCCGGCTCTTCAAGGCTTTTAGTAGCACACACTTTCACTCCTTACCCTGAAACTGATTCATCTGCTGGGGCGCAAATGAACTCCTCTGCTCAGATGCTACTCCCAGCATGTTTTGTTTCTGCTTCTCCTGGAAAAGAAGAGAAAGAGTTGTCACGCTGCAGCCCTTCAAGGAACAAAAACAACAGCAGACATTCAAAGTGTGGCCAGGTGGGCACTAACAACCTACCCAGCTACACACACAAGCTCTCCAAACGGGCAGCCCAGACAGTTCATTTCAGTCAGGACTTTAATTGTTCACATGCCCCTTCTTGCAAAGGTGTTCTCTAAATAGCATAGTCCAAGCAAAAATTGTGTAAGCAGGTCCACCTCTACAGGGGAGCTGGAATGACATTGGGACCACTTTGTTTGCCACCTTGGGGGGAGGGGAGATTTCTAAGACTGACTCTCCTTGTTTCTGCTCAACCAGGGACTGATTCAAAGCCTGCTGGAGTCACTGGGAGTTTTTCCATTGCCCTCAGTGGATAAGGCTGTGTGCTGCAGGAATCCTTGGGTCACCCCAGAATCCACTGGGACCATTGTCTGGGCACATCCTTTGAGGCACCAGATTCTTGGGGATGGACATGAAAGGTGCTCACAGCATGTCAACGAACAGGGGACAGATTGACGGAGGAGCGTGCTGGTGGGTTGGGAAGATGGCTTTTTACCCTAATGTATAGGCCAGATCCCTGTTTTAAACAAAAACCTACTCTGGACCCACAGGGAGAACCCATGGGGAGCTCCCTCCTTACCAGAATATTGTTGGCTCTTCCTAACATGAGCGGACTTGTACGCTGTGCACTTTTCCTTCCGTTTCAGAGGCACCTTCTCCAGCACAGCCTGCCTATGCTACTGGGAGCTCTGGCTGCATCCTTCCAAACAGTGCCATGCTGTCTGCTCTGCAACAGCACATCCAGTGCAGAGAGCAGTATGGCTTGGAATGAATGCCCCACAACTCCAGCACAGACAGGCGTGGGGCAGGGCAGGAGGGAGGCCATTTTGGAGGCAAAAGCAGGGAGGGGAGGCAGCCAGCCAGTAAGTCCAGCTACCACGTGCAGGATAGGCCAGGTGAGGAAATCTCAGCAAGGTTCCATCATGGAGCTTCCATTGCACTGTCCTCTTGGGGAGAGAGGTCTGTACACCCCAAACCTGGCCTTTTCCCCAGGATCCATGGGAAGCCAGGGCCATCCACACAGAGGTTCTGTGCCTCCTTACCGCCTCTCATCCCTGGCAGCCCCTTCCACCCCAGCTCCCTGACAGCAAGGCTCCCCGGCTCTTGGGAAGAGAAGCGAGCTCAGTGCAAAAAGGGGACTACAACCTGGTGCTGGACACCTCCTGGCAGGAGTCCCTTTGGTGCTGGAGGGAGCGGGAATGAAGAGCATCCCCCCAACCCTGCCTCACTCACTCCTTGAGTCCGATCCCTCAGCATCTGTCCTCTCTCCTAGCACAGACCCTGCACTCCAAGGGATGGGAATGGCAGCGTGGAGGTGGCCATGTTGCTCTTCCACAAAAACATATGTTTGTGTGTGTGTGTGTGTGTGTGTGTGTGTGTGTGTGTGTGTGTACAAACACACACACATACACTTCCCCCATGGCAACTGGCGCTGGCCTCCCTCAGAGACAGAAGGCTACACTCCATGGACTGGTAGCCGGTCCCAGCCTGGTGTTTTCCCACACTCCAGCAATACTCTGCAACAGCCATTTCTTACGCAGCACTTCTCACTTGAACAAACACTGGCCACGTACACATTACAGGAGCCCCGTAGGCACAGCAAGCCGAACCTGCAATAGCTGTCGTCTCATGATTTGCTGCTTCAGCAAATGGTTCCTCATCGTATATCCATTCATTGTAGCTGGCGGAGGCACCGAGCCTCCGCTTGTTATGGTGCCTGGCTCCTGAAGTCTGGTAACAATTCCAGGATTTTGATCCTGCCAAGAAAGATAAAAAAAGGAGAAAAAAAAAATCAGTCTCCTCAGGGAGATCACAACAGAAGCCGTTGTCCCATCCACTGATGCCCCCCTCCAGCCCAGTTGCTGTTCCATCCTGAACTGCATCATCTGGATTTTCACAGAGACTGCAACACTGAATGGTGCACATCGTGGCTGTTGTAATGAGTAGCAGTGGACTGCTCAGAGTATCAACACAGGAAGAAACGGAAGGATCAAAGGTTAATCCAAAGTTCTTTGTTTCAGGCCCACAGCTTGGGGACTGATTCACTGGGATCAATGGAGTCCCATGGGTGTATAACTGGCAGAAGGGATGTGAATCAAGCCCTATGTTCTCCACTAATTCCCCAACGTGACGCTAACAGACAAAGGAAGAAGAGCTGGAGTAAAGCAGGAGCTAGATATTGGATAGAAAGGAGCAGCACACTGTGGAAAACTTAGGAAAAGGAGGGCCAAGGTCATGCAGAGAGATGGGAAGACCAGTAGAAAGCTCTGGGTGAGGAGGACCTGTAAACAAGGCAAGAACCTGAATATGCAGAGGAGAGAAAAGAGCCAGATTCCCAACTGGTATCAATCAGAGTTACTCCACTGGAATCAATGAGCCAGATCCCCAGCTGGTGAGACCTGGCATCATCGCTCTATTGTGGTCAATAACAGATCGGCGTCAATTTATGCCACCTGAAATCTGGCCCAAAACGAACAGAGGGGAAAATTCTAAAGTCCATCACAATAGCACCCCAAAGATTCTGGGAGCAGAGCCTAAAAGGAAGAGGAAGTCAGAAACATTTCAGCCAAAACATCTTACAGAAGTATGGTAACATGTAATTAGGGGAAGAAAAATAAGTGAAAAAGTGACATCTTCAGTGAAGAAGAGGAAGACTAGGGTAATGCTCCAGCAAACTCTATACCCAGGCACAGTAGCTACCAGTATAGTCCCGATTTTAACATCCAGCTTTTACATTATTTATGATGCTTTGTTATTACTGGCAGAGAGAATTATGTACATTCTATCCAGCATTCTTAACCATGTTTCCTTTGTTTTCAGAATGGAAGCCCACATCCTTTGTCTGAGAATCAATGTTATCAGAAGATAAGCACGAAGAAAATGGTTGTTGCCTTTTGACATCTGACAATGAGAATCATGCTAAAATGGAGCAAACAGGATACGAGCAATGGTTCAGAGTGACCAGAAGGAGACGTTGGAGGGTGTTTGTCAAAAGCCAGGCTGTCAGAGCAGAAACGCCTTTCCCAATGGTTTCACTATAAGGGATTGCCCCGGTCATTCGGAGATATATCCTTTTTTAAAAATAGGAGCGATTACCAAGAAGGTCACTGAAATTACTCACTTTTATGGTGCCTCCTTTTGTTGCAGCACTTAGGTCTATTATGCAAAACCACAATTGATGAAATGTAAATGCCTGTGAGATAATTCACCAAAAGACACAAACCTGCAACTCATCACTGGACTCATTATCATTCCTATTCATGGGCAGTCTCACAAGACCAGACATTATTACCGCTGCTTTGCTTACAATCCTGCTGGATGCTTTTCCTTTTTTCTCCTCCCTCCCACAGAAGGAGAAGGCGGGGAAGAGAAGTAAATATGATTTACTCCTGATGTAAATACAAAAGTTCATGTAAAGCTAGTGTTCTGCTTTCATGTCAGATCTTATTCTGCAGCCATCGTTAAGCTTTGAATAATATGGATTGCCTCTAGGGTAATATTTGAAAGAGCAGGGATTCAGTTTGTGTACTCTACACATGAAAGACACTGAAATGTTCATATCACTAAAATCCCTGCCATCTAGCCAATTTCCTCCCAACTTGTCTTGTTGCGTGCAGAGGGTCTGTGCTTATTGAAGCAAACGAGTTTAGTGCAAGGACAATCATTCTCTTTTCGCTCAGGGCTATTGCATTAACAAGTCATAACATTAAAGTCTTTTTTTTTAACTAATCGTGTCCACCTCATTCTAATTTCTCCGAAACCTAATTAGGAAAATAATGTTGGTTTTTCCATATTATTAATGGTAAAGAAGGGGAAATCACATTACTAATTGCAGCTCTTGGGCTGCAGTGGAATGGCCTAACGATATGGGATTTTGCTGGAAGAAGGACAATCAGCCAAGTTCATGTGCAAATACCCAGAACAGGTTGCTACATTGGGGAGAAGTGTTGCATAACATTTAATTAGCCACTAAAGAAAAATAAGATAGCTACACATTTTTGCTTGGGGGAAAATTAGGCCAAAAAAAATAATAAGTGGGGTGGGGGGACAAGGAAGGAATTCAAAGTCTTTCATTTTACAGTTCATGTTTAGGATGAGCACAAGAAAAACCCCTCGCTTATTTTCACCACTAGTGGGAACTACTGCATTCCCTTACAGTAGAAAATAACCATGTGTCATGACTAAGAATAGCTCTTGCATGTTGTCTAAAGGATGCTGCTATCTGTACCAAAGGTTAATGAACTTTAAACATTTTTCCTTTCATCACTCCCCAATAACGATCTCCTCCCATGTTAAGACCAAGCCAAACGAGCCGCAATCTGAACTGGACCAGGCTTTGGGCTAGCCCATTTTAAATTTCAGGAAGATGGCATCTTGGGTAGGATTTGAATTTCAAAGCCAGAGACCACAGCCCTGGGAGTTCACCCAGCTAGGGGTGCGTTCAGTTACTTGTGGGCTATATCCAAAGATATGAATGCCTGGTGTGCAGTCATTGAATTCCTCTTGTGTTTTTCATAATACATCACAGCTTTACTCTCTCTCCAAAACTCAAATTAAAACATCCAATCAACAGAATCTTTAACCAAACAGCCCATTACAAGGAGCCTGGAAATGTTAAAGCGTGTGGTTCTGTTGCTAGGCAAACTGTCACACGGTGGTTTCGGAGCTCTACAGTATTCAGTGGGCTTTCCAATTTGGCTGTTTCTGTTGGAGAGGGGATTGGTGCTGAGAGTCGGTGGATAGGGACCCAGCATCAGGTGCTTGTGTTGGGAGGTAGGCAACAAGAGTTAGAGTCAGTTTGCAGGAAGGTGGATGCTTAGTATCCGTGCACAGGTACAGCCATTACGCCTGTGGGAGAAAACCCTGGTCTTTGTGTTTACCACTGGTTCTCAAATGGTTATGTGGGGGGGTCACGAGCCTCGACCCTTGTGCCGGGCTGTGAGCCCCGACCATGACGCATGGCTGCGCCCGACCCCTGTGTGGAGCTGCAGGGCTACGAGCCCTGACCCAGGCACGTGGCTGAGAGTCCCGACCCCTGCGCCGGACTGTGAGTCCCACCCCGACAGGGATGCGTGGCTGCGAGCAGCGAGCTCTGGGCAGGCGCGGGGCTGCGATCCCCGAGTCCGACCGCCACGCAGAGTTGCGGGTCCTGACCCCAGACCAGGAGAGAGGCTGTGAGCCCTGAGCTGGGGCATCCAGGACACTGAGTCCTGACCCCCATACTGGGGTTGTCAGGCGGAGCCCGGCCATGTTGAGGATTATCAGCCAGGAGCACACACAGGGTTGTCAGCCCCGAGCTGTCAAGTATTAAAATAAAATTCTACTTAAAAATAACTTTTCCACTTGTATTTAATTCAATAAAAATGTGTTTTAGTCTTAATTTAAAAGCAATGAGAAAAGGTCAATTCATTTTAAGCAATAGGGTTTAAATTTAGTATTTAACATAGTGTTAAATATCAAAAATGTGGTTTTAATTTCTAAGGGGGGTCGCGCTCAGAGGCTTGGTGTTCCAGAGGGGTCACCAACACAAAAAGTTTGAGAACCTCGGGTGTGCACCAAACATGGGTCAGACGCATCATTGGCCATTCACAAGCATAAACGGCGTACACAGTGACTCAGTGTTAGAACTGTATGTATGCACAAACAGCACGGGTGATTCCTGTGGCTGAGTGTGCAGTCACAACAATTATGGCTGTGATCCAGCCAAGCATTTACGCGTGTGCTTAACTCAAAGGCCATGAATAGTCCCCGTAGAGACTATGTGCGTGCTGAAAGTTAAGCACATGCTTAAGTGCTTGGCTGGATCTGGGCCCACGTTTTCAAGCCACGCACATACGCACGTCTAAAAACCTGGCTTCCAACTACAGTAAGTCCAAAGGCAAATTAGTTGTGTTAACAACGTGACCGCATTTCAGAAACCCCAGCACTCTGCTGTGCATCCAATAATCACATACATGTTCACTTAGGTGAGACTCTGGAAGGTTACATTCCTTCGTTCTTCAAGAGCCTACAGTAACAAACAGAACTCTAAAAACAGGACTTCCCCATGGTCATCTTCAGGGGTTTAGTCACCCTGGATGGGCAGGCAAGAATCCCATTAACCTTAATCTAAAGTAGTCACTGTTTTTAAAAAAAAAATAATGTTGGAAAGCACCAGTCTTTCATTCATCATTCGTATATTTTCTCATCTACTCTTAAGGTGGAACTCTAAGTAATAGAGCATAAAACAACTTCAATTTTAAAATGCACTAAGTTAAGACCAGAGCTATTGAAGATTTACAGTATATTTCAATGAGGGCATGAAGGGGACTTCAAACTGATGGACAAAGTCATTGAAAACATCAAGCAGACAGTGACCTGCAGAAGAGTGGCTCTTGGAAAGGCACATTTACTTTACAAGACATAAGCTGCCAGTGGAGACCATGGACGGAGCATTGTATTATAGACCCTCACAATAAAGCCAAGTCATATGAATGTGAACAGTTAACAGATGGACTAATCAGAACGGAATTCTTTGTGGTTAACAGATAACCAGGTCAAGCGGGGTTATTGTGAGAAATAGACTCAGCTTTGCAAAGAACAGTGGGTATTTGCTAGTGAAAACTGCAAAATGAAAGCAAGAAGCAGTGGAAGAACTGAAGTGCATCTGATTACAAATGCATACAGTGACTGATCTTTAAAGTATCTTCCTTTTTGAAAGACACTGCCAGTTTGAGAAGTAGTCCCTTTTCTTTAACTGGGGCTCACAGCTGAATCCAGTAATCACAGCTCTGAAAACAGAAGTAAATGTTTAAGTGCAACCACTGTACCAAAGAATAAAGACAAAACACAAAGGTAAACAGGCAGCACATATCAGACTTCTTCGCTACTAATATGGGGGTGGAGGGTGAGGTGGGGGAACAAAAACGTTAGGGCCAATGTCTAGCAAGCTTTTTGAGCGAAGACAATTAACCCTGAAGTAGTTACAAACAAGTTCTATTCTAGCAAACTAGGATAGAAAGATACGGCAACAAAACTCCTCAACAGTTCTATTTCTGGCTCTGCTACTGACTCACTGCAAAGCCTGGGCTAATCAGACAACCTCTACGGGTGTGTCTACAGTGCAGTTAGATACCCACGGCTGGCCCATGCCAGCTGACTTGGGCTCCTGGGTCTTGGGCTAAGGGGCTGTTTGACTGCAGGGTCCTAAAGCCCAGGCTCCAGCCCAAGCCTGAATGTCTACACTAGCCTGAGTCAGCTGGGTTTTTAACTGCAGTGTAGACATACTCTATGTGCCCATTTCACATATCTGGAAATTGAGGCTTTCCAACCGTGCAGGGCGTCATGAAACTTCATTAACTCATTTATTGACAGTGTTTGGAGGGGTGACTCATAGACTTTAACATTAGAAGGGACCATCGTGATCATCTAGTCTGACCTACACAGGTAAGAGTTTTCTTTTGTACAGGGGACAGACTGCGGCCTCACTGTATCCTTGTGCTCCCACATCTGTCTGTGTCTTGTCACCTCTCTGAGGCAGTGACTGTCTTTTTGTTCTGTGTCTGTACAGCTCCTAGCACAAAACGGCTCAGGTCTGTGACTGGGGCTCCTAGGTACTCTGGCAATATAACTATATTAGAAAGATCCTGTTGTTCCATGCATCAAACTACACTGAAATGAGAGTTCTCTGTTAGGCTCAATTGCAAGATCCATAAAGAATCCACATATGGTGTTCCCTCTGCCTGGTATTCTTGAGAGGCTGCATAACAGGAGGAGGGTGGAGACATGCATATGTTTAAAAAAGGAAAATCCTGGTGCAAGCCTTTACTAAGCAGCTGCTATCAATGCTTCCATAAGTTTTTCTCTAAATGGATATTAAAAGGTGAAAATATTTGGGTTGAGATGTGGCCACCTTAGTACAAACAACCTCCCTCCCCCCCCTCCTCCCCCGGTCCTCCATGCATTGGCAGAATTTTCATGCTACATGACTTAAAACTGATGTTATAACAGTTCATGACTGTTTACATTAAATCAGCATGTACAGATTATAGACCCTATTTGTTGTCTTTAATATGACTTTACATTTGCTCTTTGGGGAAAGTTTTCTTCCTTTCCTTCCCCCTCATCTTCCCCACCCCCACTCCAACCCGGTTCTACCCCCACTTCTAAGATGCACTTCAAGATAAAACTGACCCTTTTAGTTCAGACATCTTCTGAAGTTCCCCGCCACCCCCTTTCCAGTTTGTTTGTTTGAACACAATATACAAGCGTTGATAAAACAAACCATGTAGCTCAGTGGGTCTTTTCTTTTTTCATCTTCTACCCATGTAGCTCAGTGGGTCTTTTCTTTTTTCATCTTCTACCCGTTTACTTGATATACAACCATGTGAAATACGATCAGACTCAAGTTTCTAGGCTTATCTCCGGGGCTGTCAGTCAGGAACATGCTTTGTTTGAAGCCTGTAAGTGATCCATGGGTATACAGTTTTGTAAAAAAAGAGGGGGGGAAAGGGTTCTTTTAAGGTCTTTCTTCTGTTCTTATGGCATTGGCGTGCTTAGCATCATACAAAGTTAACCCTTCTTTGATGGAAGCAATGACAAGCTCACTAAACCTGGTTGGCAACTACACCCGGGACTGTTTTGGCCAAGTGAACTAGAAAAGATGCTCATGTCTTTATAGTTGATCTTGCGTTGCACACTGCTCAAAAAAGAGATAGCCATGATTCTGTTTCTAAAGACATCCAGGCTTCTAACAGGATGGAAGTTCAGCCCAACTCCCACTTCCAAAAACAATTAATCAAATTAGTGAAAACTTTTATGCCAGGATTTTGCCATATTTTTCCCCCCAGCTGGTTTTATTTAGCTAAAAATATATCTAAAACCTTCGGCATGTTATTGCATTGGTTGTTTTACTTCATACAGAGGAAAATGGATGCTTTATCAGGCTTATCTGAGATCATGCTAATAGGGGTTTTTAATGACCATCATATTGGTAGCAGGAAGGAGCACAGGAGAGCGGTTCAGGAGTACAATCAGCATTCCACTTATTAGACAGGTGGGACACTCAATGTAATGTGGGGATGCACTGGATGCACTGCCGTGTAAGCAAGCCTTAGAGTAGGAGTGGCCATGGTACCATGAAAAGGAACTCCCTACCTTCCAGGAGGGGCTGGAGTAGATTGAAATCACACCTTTGATACAGGCATCCCCAAATGGCAGATTGCCAGAGCATCATTGATAGCAACCTTGGAAGAGGACCTTCTGCACTTTACCTCCCCGAGGGAAGGGCAGCAGCAGGATCGGAGATGCACTCTTATGAAAGCACCCAGGAAATCAGGATGGTGGGAAAGGCTCTACCGCGGTCCTGATCGCAGGGCGTCCTCAGGACATGTACGCGGTTCCACACTGGCTGCTCCAGTCCAGGCCAGGATTCTAAGAGTCTTACTCATTCTGAGCAGGGTCTTTTGGTCACTACCCTTTCTAAGATAAGATACCCTTTCTCCTGCCTTAGATACACACATCCACTTTCTGCACGTCTAAATTCCATACAGGCAGAGTCCCCAACCCTTGACAATGCACTTTCGTTCCCACTGAGGGCAGCTCGTCTATCAATTCAGTGAGATAATCTAAACCTGTATTTATCTCACCCAGTTTTAGCAGTCGTCCCTTTCTGACCGCCCCTACAAGGCTGCGCTACTCCCGGTGACAAACTGCAGTGGCTCGCCTCTATAAAGTACAGTTGGATTCCAGTAATCTGTGTGTTATGTCAAGGCGCTCTCGCTAACGTAGGTGTTGATGAGATTCACAGGAGACAGTGGAGCTGATCGCACAACAGGAGCAGCCACAGAAGAAAGCCCCAGCTAGATGCTGAATATATATATTAAATACTTGGAGGGAGGATCAGATGAAATAACCATGTACGGTTTGGCTCAAACATGTCAAAAGTCAGGAAATTCAGTGTTAAGGGGGCAATTTAGTCCTTCACCTGCCCAATTCTGGAGATCTCTGCCATTTTTATATACTTGGACCAAATCAAGATGGAGCGGGTTAAAACAAGGGTTCTTTATCTGAGCCCCTCCTTACCCCACCTGCTACAAAAACTTTACGGCCCACCTGTGTCACAAAACCTGTTTTTCTGCATATAAAAGCCAGGGCCAGCATTAGGGGGTAGCAATCCAGGGCAACTGCCCGGGACTCCGTGCTACAGGGGCCCTCGGGAAGCTACATTGCTCAGTCTTCAGCTTCAGCCCCCGGCGGTTTTCTGCCCTGGACCCCAGTGAGTCTAATGCTGGCCCTGCTTCATAGACCCCCTGAAACCTGCTCATGACCCTCCAAGGGCCCCCAGACTCCTGGTTGAGAACCACTGGGTTAAAAGAAGGAGTTTTTGCATTGCTCCATTTTTGTAAGTTAATGTTTTTTTAAATATATAATATACATTATGTACATGAGCAGCAATCACTTTTTCACTGTTACCTGCTTTCATCCCTCACCTTACCTGCTTTCATCCCTTCCTCTTACCTGCTTTCATCCCTTCCTGCCACATCAGAGTATCTAGAACTCCCAGATCAAGTAATCAGCCCAATCAGGTTCCAAATGCGCCTCAACCTAAAAACCCCCCACAACAATAAATGTTGGGCTAAAGCAATTGATAATAAATAGGCTGTGACAGGGCCGGCGACAGAAATTTTGGGGCCCCCTACTGTGAGCGTTTGGGGGCCCCCGTCAGCGTTTGGGGCCCCCCTCAGCGTTTGGGGCCCCCCCTCAGCGTTTGGGGGCCCCCCCATCAGCGTTTGGGCCCCCCATCAGCGTTTGGGGGCCCCCCGCCTCCCCCTCCCCCCGCGCAAAGGGCTGGAGCTCCCTCGCAAAGGGCTGGAGCCCCCTCCTCCACCCGCGCAAAGGGCTGGCCCGGCTTTTTCACGTGGGCGGGGGAGTCGCATGCAGCCGGGGAGCGGGAGCGGCGCGCCCGGCCACTCAGCTGAAGCCGCCGGCATGAAGGGTAGCAGGAAGCTACCAGGAAGCGGATCGCGGCGCCGGACACAGCCGCGGAAAGAGCGGCCAGCGTGGATAACCAAGGGTAGAGCTGTACCGGTCTCCCGACTTCAGGGGGCCCCCCCTGAAGTCAGGGGCCCGGTACAGCTCTACCCGTTGTACCACCCTGTCGCCGGCCCTGGGCTGTGACCTTCTATGCGTAAGCATAGCTAAGGTACTAACATCTAAAAAAAAAAAGTATGTTAAGACACCCTTGACTATTAATGTACATGGTGTCACTAATTAAAAAAATAATCAAGAGAAATATTTACCGGTATGTAGACACCTAGAACTGAAATGCGATAACCAAGTCAACTCAATCTCCCCTTCAAAATTCCTTTCCCCCTTTCATTCAGATTGTATTTACAAACTGGAGAGAGCTCATTTTTTTCTTGTGTCATTTCATTATTACAGAGTTGAGATCACTAGCCATCTGCAGCTTCATTTCATCAAGCTCTGATTTGTCCTTGGAGCAAGGTCATCTGGGACAAGACATAAAATGCCGCTTTCCACTACTGACAGTTCTTTATGCCTTCCTGTAAATATCCCCACTCATTTTAAATAATTTCACCACTTCAGACTTTTCCCCCCACCTCCAAACAGGCTGATGTACAAATACATGAACAAGGATCTCATTATTTAACCACTGCATGACACACTCTAAAAGCAATTAATGGTGTTTATTTGTAGATAACTGAAGCATTTCAAGCTACAGCTCAGGAATCCTTGGTAGCTTCACGTGACTTGTAGGATATTAACTATGGGTCAGGAATTGGGACCCCCCTCCCATTCAGCATTAGCATATGCTTGGAGCGCCTCTATATTTCATCAAGTAGAAACCCCCACCTCCCACACACAAATGCACAACTCTCTGCCCCCCCAGTCAATGCACAAAAATTACCAACTGCAGAATATATCCCTATGGTGGGTGCAGTGCTAGTAAAGCATCACTGGGTGAATATGGGTTAGTTTATGGAAATAAAGTGACTGGGAAGGAAGGATTTGCAGATGCATAACAGAAAATTCCAAGCTAAACATGAATAGGAAATTAACGTGGATTTTTTTTTCTCAAATCAGATCTGATTTGCCATCAGTTCTGGGGCACCTACTCGTGCACAGAGACCACAGCTCTAGATTATACAGCCTCACAGGTTACAAATGAATGTAAAAATCCTGATCAGTACAAATCATAAGGCAACAGAGAGTAATTAGATAACAGGAGAATCAGCACTAGTTCTTGGGGTCTTAATTCTTAGCTCCCGATAGTACGTACTGGCATCAGTACACCAACGGCTACAGATTCTGATCTCATACTCGCAATGAGTATCACAGTGTATCTGGAAAATTCAGCAATGGGGCTTGTGTACTGGATTCTGAGATATGCTCTGATGTGCATGGCAGTCTGGCTCACAATTGCCTTACCTGTCTGGCTTTCTGTAAGCAATAAGCCTGCCTGTAAATACATGCACACTATGCAGGCTTGGTTTGAAACTTTGGCCTGCAATTGCTTGTGTGTGAAAGTACTACAGTTATGTGCACAAGTGTCTAACTGCTTTATTTGCATATGCAAATGACTTTCTGGATCCACACGTGGGGGATCTGCTCATGCAAATGCATCATGTCAGAGGCAAGATTTGAAAATTTGTTTAACTACACACTGGCTGCAATTTTTCAATGATACCTAAGGTAATTAGGCACTCTGTTGCCATTGTAATTCAATGGGTGTCAGACCATTGACTCCTTTATGTACCTTTGAAAATTCTACCCCCAAATCATTTTTTCCTTTATTTTACAAGTCTAAACACAGCTTCCCCTTCACACTGCCCCTGAGTTGCTGCAGCTAGCACACAGAAGGCATGGCAGCGGGCATGCTAGGTGTGTGGCCCAGACATGCTGCATTCCAGTGATCTGCAGCTGGCATAAAGGCCACCAGGGCGCCATTACGAGTTGGAAGACAAATATCTCCTACTTGGGGACACTAAAGAGTGGCGATTAAGTGATTTGGCCAAGGTCACACAAGGAATTTGCGCTGCAGTGGGGAACTCCCGTGTCCTAGTCCAGTTACTTAACCACGAGGCCAGCATGGCTACAGAAAAGAATGTGCCGTGGACCAGACACTGAGCAAACCAGCCTTTGAAGATGCTTCATGGAGCAAACCTACCTAACGAGGCATTTGGCCAGAAACTCAAGCTTCTGTTTGTCTGTGCCCCATTCTGCTCAACCCCCAAAGTCTCAGGTCTTATGGCAGTGCTGCTTTCATAGCTTCAACCACGAATGAAAATTGGATATGAGTGCCTATTATATGTAGGTGTCTGAAAATTTTACCCTTTGGGTTTTTGAAATATATAGTGACACAGAAAAATCAAGGGCCTTGGGAAGGCTGGTGAGATTTCCACCTTCCAGTCAAAGCATGGACATTGCCGAACCATTACAAGCGCTTCTTTCACAAAAGGCCATCGCACGTCAACAGTTAACTTCCCTTTGTTCGCATACAAATGATTAAAGGTTAGACGCTTGCCGGGTGACATCACCACAGTTTAAACATGCTGGATATGGTCCAGGGAACCAAAGTTATTGCTGACCCCATAGTTACTGATCCGCTTTGCAAGTAGCTGATGTCGGCTCTCACTTTATGAATTATTTAATGGGTTAAAGATTGATCAGATCTTCTTTATGCAATGGACGGCTATGCAGTGGGCAGAAGGACGTAAACATGCATTAACAAGGTTAAAGTCATATACTGTAACTACCTTGTCTGTTTTCAGCTTGCAGCTTTATTGACTTAATCATACTGGCACCGCAGCCAACAAATCATTAAATCCATTCCATTCTTTTGCTGGTTACCAGCCACAAAAACAGAGGCAGGCAAACGCTAAGCAAATCTCGAGAGGGGGTGGAAGAGAGAGGTGGGCGGAGGCCGAGGGGGGAAAGAGAGAGAGAACAGTGGGATCACTATGGAATTCTGGCCTGTCCCTGGAAGCACAAAGACACCAAATCTGTCTTTATGGACTAAGTGGTCTCATGGTTTAAAGTGACACTCGTGTGTTCCTGTTTTGCAATGATTAAAAAAAAAAAAAAAAAAAAAAAGCAAACTGAGCTTCCTTGCCTCTGTAAGGTTTTAGCTGTGCATGTGTATGCGACCGAGAGCGAGCGCGCATGCCCAGGCAGTGCACTTCTGTAAACAAATGTGAGGGTCAGAAAAGATCATATCTGGGTACACGCTGTACCTCAAGACGTCTGAGTCCCGCGTCACACATACTGCTAATCTGCAGCGAAATGCAGGCCTGATTAAGAGTTCAGCATGCAAGAAAAATACCATGTGCATTTAAATAAGCTCCCCCTGCCCCCCCCAGCTGCCTTCTGTGAGTAACGATGACCACTGCGGGGAAAGGAAGAAAATATTGATTTCAGATTTAGTAAGAACTGTAACCCTTAAATCTGCAGGCAAAAGCCTAAATTTTCAAATCAGGGTTCCTAATGGTAAGCTCAATAAGCCAAACCCACATTTAGATGCCTAAACATAAGTGCCTTGATTTTCACGAGTGCTGAACACCCAGATGTGCCACTGAAGTCAATGGGAGGGGAAGGGGCTCAGCACCTGTGCAAAATCAGGGCACTTTTTAGGAACTTACTGGTAGGTACCCAAAGGTAAAAATATAGGCCTTACACTAACTTGTTTTTTAAGTCCCAAGGCATTTATTTGCTATTTCTCCCTTGCCAGTTCTTTTCTGGATTTTCTCCATTACCACAAGGGACAGGGGTCTGTTCTGAACAATAGGAAGTTTGTGCCCATTGTAGATTATAGATTTCCCCCCTGTGTCTTCCAAACATAACAGAGTCCAGTGTGAAACTCCTGTGGGCCTTAGGACAGCAGAATGAGTTTGTGTCTTGCCTCTTTTAGAGAAGGCAACTTCTCTTTTTTTGTGGGCTTTCCCCTCACTGAAAGAGGCGATCAAGGAGATTCCCCTAGAGTAGAATGACTCACCCACAAGATTATATCCAAATAGATTCTGACCGTCCCTGTTCAGCTGCATGAAGAGGGAAAGGCCAATGAGTTCCCCTCTCTTATACCCTACATACATGCTGGCCATCATCTCCCTGGGAGAATAAACCTATTTCCACTAAGTGCCATTTCCTCCGCCCGCCCCACCTCACTTATGCATACTGCACTGTTCTGATATGTGCACTCTGTCATGAGATAGAGAATCACAGAACTTTTTAAAGAGCAGTCATCAATGGCAGTTGGAGTTATTTTCTTTAGACACAAACAGGCTTCATCACAGTTTGAGTTCCAGCTTCATCTCCTTGTTTACCAGGTTCCATAGTGTGTGTGGAGTCCTATAATGTGCACAGAGACATCTAGTGGCTCAACACTATACTGCAAATAAATGGATTATTACACTGCCTACAAGTCAGCCAGCATTCCTTCTGGGAACACCAGCTATATGATGATTCCAAACTGTGCCCCAGTAACTAGTCTGTGGGTATCTAGGGAAGAATTTTGCCAGAATATAATGCATATAATCAGTGAGACAGGATACTCCTTTGATTCTTGACTATGGCACCTAGACACTACAATGATGCATGCACTAGAAATATGAGATAATCTCCTTATTCCTCACAACAACACTGTGTGGTGGATACTGTCTCTATGTTGCTGAGGGAGAGAGGTGAAGTGACTTTCTCAAGGCTATGGAGGAAGGCAGGAGAGCCACAGCTATATATCTAAAATACTTATGTGCCCCCCATCACCACAGCATCTGAACGCCTCGCTATCTTTAATGTGTTTGATCTCACATCACTCCTGTGAGGTGGGAGAGTGCTATCCATCCCCATTTTACAGATGAGGAACTGAGGTGTCGATAAATTAAATGACTCACCCAAGGTCACCCAGGAAATCAGTAGCAGAATAGGGAATTGAAGCCAGGTTGCTAAAGTCCTAGCCTAATGCCCTAACCCACAGGACCATCCTGTCCCTGAAATGGAACTCAGCACTCCCTGGCTCCCAGTCCTGTAATCAATGCTGCTGATCACTCTACTCCCTAAAAATTTACTTTGGGTTTATCTTACATGCAAGAGTCCGGTTTCGTGCCTATGGTTTTGTGGCTGCAGACTCCACAGCTTTGACATGACTGTTTTTGCTAGCTGACAACTCTCTCGGTCCAGCGTGTACTGTTACTCAAAACAGTGCACGCTCGCGGGTCTGACTGCTCAAAGTAAGTGCGTCTGTGCTGAATGCTTGTGTCTTCGGGCACCTTTTCACTCAACTGCGAACATCAGTCACAATACACAAATGCAGGCGAGGCTTCTGTTTGCCACGTTCATTAAGCAGACAGACTGTTCCAGGGGTAAATGATGAACGCAGGGATGTCTTAGAAACTACGCACACAACCAGGAGTAACACACCAAGAGGGCTATTTATAATCCCCAATTCCAAAGCACTAAAACAGCACTGCTTTTATTTTTAAAAAGTTTAGGCAGACTTGTGTTTGCAGATTTAAGCAACTCAGCTGGTGGGTTTAACCTGATGCAGGCTTTTCATTCCACTGGGGTGGTCACTGGTGTGGGCTGGGAAGTTCATAGAAAGGGCTCAGCACACAGGGTCTTTTATCCAGGATGTTCCTGTGACCACAGTTATATGTCTTAGTCAAGCTCCTGGGATGAAGTGAGGGATGGGGGTGGGAGGATACATTGATCCCTCTCCTTTCCTTTTTTACCTGTCCTTTAAATCAGCTTCTGTACCCAATGACTAGAAGATCGCTAATGTAATGCCAATATTTAAAAGGGCTCTAGAGGTGATCCTGGCAATTACCAGTAAGTCTAACATCAGTACCGAGCAAATTAGTTGAAACAATAGTAAGGAACACAATTGTCAGGCACATAGAAGAACATAAATTGTTGGGCAAAAGTTAACATGGTTTCTGTAAAGGGAAATCATTTAATGTGGATAAATGTAAAGTAATGCACAGTGGAAAAAATAACCCCACCTATACATAAAATATGATGGGAGCTAATTTAACTACAACTAATCAGGAAAAAGATCTGGGCATCATCGTGGATAGTCCTCTGAAGACATCCACGTAGTGTGCAGCAGCAGTCAAAAAAAGCAAACAGGATGTTAGGAATCATTAAAAAAGGGATAGAGAATAAGATGGAGACTATTTTATTGCCCTTATATAAATCCAGGGTGTGCCCACATCTTGTATACTGCATACAGATGTGGTCTCCTCATCTCAAAAAATATATACTGGCATTAGAAAAAGTTCAGAGAAGGGCATTAAAATGATTAGGGGTTTGGACCGGGTCCCATATGAGGAGAGATTAAAGAGACTAAGACTTTTCAGCCTGGAAGGAGGAGACTAAGGGGGGATATGATAGAGGTATATAAAATCATGAGTGGTGTGGAGAAAGTGAATAAGGAAAAGTTATTTACTTGCTCCCATTATGAAAGAACTAGGGGACACCAAATGAAATTAATGGGCAGCAGACTTAAAACAAATAAAAGGAAGTTCTTCTTCACACAGCACACAGTCAATCTGTGGAACTCCTTGCCTGAGGAGGCTGTGAAGGCTAGGCCTATAACAGGGTTTAAAAGAGAACTGGATAATTCATGGAGGTTAGGTCCACTAATGGCTATGAGCCAGGACGGGTAAGGAACGGTGTCCCTACCCTCTGTTTGTCAGAGGGGCGTGATGGATGACAGGGGAGAGATCACTTGATCATTACTTGCTAGATTCACTCACTCTGGGGCACCTGGCATTGGCCACTGTCGGGAGACAGGATACTGGGCTAGATGGACCATTGTTCTGACCCAGTACAGCTTTTCAGATGTTCTCTCTTCTCTGCAATAAGCAGAGAGGAGATCCCCTTCTTCCCCACAGCTCTTCCCAGGTTGCTGTGGTCAGTGCTCCCATATCTGTTTCCATCTACTTTAACCAATGGTCAAGCTATTCCAAGGAATGCGAGTTGCCCTGAAATTGAATACAAGGGACAAGCTTTGCCTGCGGATGCACACATGCTGAAATGCAGTGGAAGATAGGGGTGCAGGGTGTGAGTGAGAGAGAGAGAGAGAGAGAGAAAGAGAGAGAGAGAGAGAGACGGGGCAGAGTTGCTGAATTCCTTAAAATTACTCTGTGTGCACGCACATGGGTGAGAGTGAGAGACTAAGAACACCCATACTGGGTCAGACTAAAAGTCCATCTGTCACAGTATCCGACAGTGGCCAATGCCAGGTGCCCCAGAGGGAATGAACAGAACAGGCAAGCATCAAGTGATTCATTCCCTGTCACCCATTCACAGCTTCTGGCAAACAGAGTCTAGGCTAGGGACACGAGAGAGAAGAGGAGAGAGAGAGATGGCACAGGCATCAGAAGGAGTTAATGGGCCCTACAATAAAGTGATCCTTTTTGTTTGTATATCTTTAAGCAACACACAGAAGTAGTCATAATACAGGAGTCAAACTAGTTTAGAACTCCTGAAGTAAGAGCTTTTCCCAGACTCAAAGGGCTAACTCTTTGCACAACTCTTTGTCACCGTCTGCATTTCAATCAGCTGCTCCTCTCAGTTATACCTCTCGTAAAGCAATTATGAAATATTCAGAGCAGGAGTGAGCCAACGCCGAGGAAGACTGGTTGTGCTGCCGTGTCACATCCTAAATCATTAGGCATTTTGTTTTAATTGCAGGGTTATTTTTAAACAATGAGCTGGTTATTAACTGAGGACAAAACAGAACCTACCACTCCCCGTCATTAAAAGGGCTATGATGGGATTCAAGAAACTCGTGGCTGGCCAAATTCAGGTTTCCTTCATTCTGGCTGTGCAGACTGGCGTGCAAAGGCAATGCTGATGTGGGGCCGTAGGCTAGCTTCACACAGCAAGGGGCTGGAGGAATCTGTACAAGATGCAGGAGGTCAGGTCTAGGAGTATTCTATGATAGATTGTCCTGAGCCCAAACACCACCCTGGAGTCCTGCCTCTTCCCACTGGGGATATAGGAGAGCAAGAACTCAGTGGTTTTTGGAGGTGTCATTGTAGGGGTGCAGTGATCGCTCTCTCTAAGTCACCAGTCTCCTTTCTCACAAAGAGGTGAGAAGTCCTGGATCTGGCCTGCAGGTACATAACCCGCTCTCATTAAAATTCAGGTAATATTTCCATTCACAAGATTTTTATCTGTATTGAAAAAGGTTTCTGATTCACCAGCACTAACCAGGACATCACAACAGATTTCCCCTCCAAGACACGAGCCTCGGCGCCTTTGCAGGGCTCATACGGAGCAGGTTTTCATTCCCCTCTCTCCCTGCCAGAGCCACTACAAAGCTGCATGTTGAACAGATTAAAAAAAAAAAATCATGGCTCCACCCTATTTCTTCATAAACGCTCCCACAGACACAAATCTTCCTGCTCACCACAATACTTGCTCCCAGAACCGTCCGACCCTACGAAGGCCTCCCTTGTCCCACTACGCTCTTGTGGAGTAAGAGAAATGTGTCAAAACACAGAACTGGTGCCCACTTCAAGCTCTGGTTTATACTAATGCAGACATCATAAAAATAAACTCCCAGCAAGTATTTCCTATATAAACAGATTAGCATACCTTAAACTCTTGATTGCGCCCACATCACATGGCCATAGATTCACTGCATGGTGCTTCAATTCACCGGGGTGTTTTCACTCCCTTACGCTGTCACTAAGGCACTGAGGATCCAGTGACCTGAAGGAAGATACCTAGGAGACCCTAGGGAACAGTCACGAGCAGACCTGTGGTTACCATAATAATTTGGGAGGCCTAATATGCTACTGGGACAAAAAATCTGGGCTGAGAGGGGAAAAAGCACATTCACAACTGACTTTACCAGAGGAATGAACCAGCCCTGGGTTACATCCTCCTTTCTTTCCTCCCACTTCCACCCCCAAGGACCATGCGAATCATTGGAATGGAAGAAAAATATACACTAAAGTCCACAAGCGCAGGAATTAAAGAGACATCCAGAAAAGTCACCTCTGGCACTTGACACCAGCTGCAAAACTGCGCAAGATTGACATTGCTGCTGGAGATGAACGGACCCAGAAAAGCAGACTGCCACTTAGATACCAGCAGAGCTAAAACCCTGTCTGCAAGCCAGGATCCATCCACCTGGGTGATTTGACAGATAACTGGTGTCCCACAGGGCCGGCGACAGGGGGTTACTATGGGTAGAGCTGTACCGGGCCCCGGACTTCAGGGGCCCCCCGGTACACAGCAGTACCCATAGTCATCCCCCCTTGTTGCCGGGCCTGGAGAGCGGGGAAGGGGCGGGGAGGCGGCGCGGCTCTCCTCCGGAGCGGACGAGAGGGCGTATCCCCAGCAGGAGCAGTGAGCCCGGCCGGCGGTAGCGGCGCAGTCCAGGGGAGAAAGTGCGGAGGGGGAAGCAGCAAGGGCGGCTCGCACCGCAGGACCCCGCACTGCCGCAAGCCGCTGCCAGCTGGGGGGGGGAGGGAAGTGCCAGCTGGGCTGGGGGGGTGGGGCCGGCTGGGCTTCCCCCCCCCAGCCGCTGTCAGCTGGAGGGGGAGGGAAGTGCCAGCTGGGCTGAGGGGGGCCCCAAACGATCAGAGTAGGGGGCCCCCAAATTTCTGTCGCCGGCCCTGGTGTCCCACCAACCGGGTAGAGTGGCAGGTCCTTAAACCAGAAGCTCCAAGGAACTAAGGAAACAAAAAAGTGGTTCCTCTCCAAAACAAGACATTTTGGCACCTTAGTGTGATGAGGCAAATGACACTTCTGAGACTTTTGTCCAAGCAGATCATGACGGCTTCACCCTACATGAATTCTCGATTGGATCAGACAGTTTTTCTGACGATCCTCAGCTCAAGAACAGTGAGGTGATTAACATTTTTCAGGAAAAAAACCCCCAAGAACGTTTGGACTATGTACCCCCCAATCCTGGAGACACTGCAAACCATGCTGGTTCTGGAAGATGAATCCCTCAGGGCCTCTCCCAGGTACTAATTCAGGAAGCACTTCACTGCACTGGAAATAATTTAGAGATTGTCTAAACTACAGTATCCAGCATATGAGCTCTTGAGTAAAGAACAGTCAGAGGTGCCAAGATCCTGAGTAGAACTGGGCCACTTCACAGGACGAAGTCATAGGACCCAGGGGATGGATTCTCTTTTGGATGCAGTACCGATAATTACACTGGAGTTGACAAATGCTCTGCTGCATCTTCCAGAGTCTTTCCTCTGGCATGTATCAAACTGTTATTTTTTCCAGTGGCCCTATTTCTGTGACATGAGCTCTTTTGGCTTGGTCACCTCTAGCCCTGACTCAGAGGATACTGTTCAAAGCTGTGGGCCTTCTAGATGGACTTACAGAAGTGAAGGTGCCTGGATCGGAAAGAAAGGGGGATTGCTATTCATCTCCTCTTTCTGAAGAAGCCAAAATTCTAAAGAAGAGTTGGCATCCAACATCCTAGATGGTTACAGAAGAGCATCATATTAAAGTGAAGTTTCCCCTGGGGTAAATCTCAGTTCCACGTGGGTGCAGTTTGTAAAGGCAGACCCCAGGAAGTCAGAGAAAGCAATGGGATCACAAGAATGGGAGGCAAGCAGTGCCTGTCATTTCTGCCTGGGAAAAGATCACAATCCCATTATCTTCAATGCAGCTTGGAGAACGGTGCAAAAATTAAACCAAACCAGGGATGTGTGAAATTCCCACTGCCCCCTCCCACTCCAAACATATATGATGTGAGAATTAGGATTTAAGGCCAAGATTTTCAAAACTGACCAACTTGAGACACGCTAGCTGGGCCTATTTTCCAGAGGGCCGTTGTTGTGCACTTTCTGAAAGCGAAGCCCCTTTAAAAGGTCTCTGTCAATGGCACCCAAAAATCATTGGTCACGTGGCCGCAGCTTGTAACAGCTAAAGGACAGTGAGGAAAGACTGGCCTCCAGCCACTCAGCAACAACAACACACCACCTGCACCAAACACATACCACAAAAATAAATAAAAATACAGTGCAACTAAAATGACTGGGTTTTGCTGAAGAGTTTGTTGTTTGTTGTTTAAAAGGCTTTTCTTCCCTTCCCCTTTGCTGCTGCTCTTTAGGGAAGAGTATAAAAGCTGCTAAAAATTAGTCAGACAATTCAGATACTTCTTCCCAACTTGGCGAGGTTTCCGTTCTGCTACAGTGATGGTGGGTGTGGGGGTGAGACAGGAGGAGGGGGAAAGGACACAGGGGAGGTGGGGGGGGGGGGAGGGAAAAATGAACAGCTGCAAACCAATTAAGCCTGACTCTCTGACTGCCTGCTTTGGACAGTGAGGCAATCTAATTCAGCCTGGTGCCTCTCTTCCTTCAGCCGTCTGGTGCCTGCCTGCCTGGGATTCAGGAAAGGGGCTGTCTGCCTGCCCACTTCGTCTCAAAAGCCAAAGGGGCCCTTCCCTGCCACAGTTTCCAAAGGAAAGAGCTCTTGGCTGGCGGTGTCTCTTCTTTTCTGAGAAAAACACGCACTGGATGTAGTGGCAGCAGCGTTCTAGTCTGCTCCTGCCCTTCCTCTGCAACTAAATCAAAGTGGAGTTTGAGTAAGAAGACAAACCGCCCAGTTTCTCCGCTCAGCACTTGCCTCACAGCGCAATGAATCAATTAGCATCTGATCATTATGATGGTAACCGTATCTTTCACCAGCAAGATTTCAGAGAGCGATAGAATATGATGTTTTCTGCTCATTTCCTTCCTGTCATCCCAATCATGAATTGCTATTAAAAATACGTGTTTAAGCCTGTAATGTATTTGCAAACATGTGTACCAGTTTCCCCAGATGAGTAGCTGTTTTGTTTTCTGAGCAGTAAAGGCGTGGAAGAACCGTGTTACGGGAGAGGAGTAGAAATGCACACAGAGAATTTACCAGAAGGTCACTTGAGTTTTCATGCCTCTGCTACTATGAATTACTTTAATTCCTTCTCTTTTTTTTTTGCTAAAGCTCTTAGGTTACACCCTGGGCATTGAAACATACACCCTATATTTCCCTCAGAATCCAGATTTTCAGACACAAAGGTCTGGTTTGGAAAGGGTTATTGTAGTGGTCATGGTTTTAAAAATATCTGCTCCCAGTTAGAAGGCAAAAAACAGCTTTGCGAGCAGGGTACAAAACAACTTTACCATTTAGTTACACTTTACAGTAATCTAGAAAGCAATTATGTAACTGTCCCTAAAACATTTAATTAATTGAGAGATGGGGCAAGGATTTGTCCTCTAGAGACAAGATCTTCTTTATAGTGGCATCTGGATATCATCATTCTTTCAGAAGCCCCTAGGTAACCCTCAGTATTGTTCACACTTGTTCGTAAACAAAACAAGAAGTCATGGAGAGAGCTAAATTACTGCCCATAGCGTAACAACATTTCTTGGTCAAGAGAGTCAATGCAGAATCTGGGAAGACTCCAGCACGTTAAAACTGACAGTTTTACACACCACGGAAAGCTAGAACGGGTAAAGCGGGTACAAACTGGACTGTCCCTCTGACTTCATTTCACACAGGAACTCTAATTCAGGACACTTGCTCATTTTAAATTAACCCCCCAGCCTGTCAGAGTGTACATCAGAAAAAAAACCTCACACACAGAGCTAGTTGTGCATAGGATTTTCCCTGCTCCACCCTATGCGGACCATTTTGATGAAAACAAAATTCAAGTTTTTCTTTCAATAGTTGGGATTTTCCAGGAAAAAAAAGTGGGAAAATTTCACTTTTAAATAGATTTTTCAGTTTTTTTTTGGGGGGGGGGGGGAAAGACAACTTTTAGTGAAAGCAGAAATTTCCCTTTAAAATAAAAAAACCAAAAACAAAACACAAAAAAAACAAAACGTACAGAAAGTTGTTGACTGGCTCTACTCACATTTTTTCAGACCGCGGTCAGTACATAATGATAACATCACTCTCTCTCTCTCTCTGCTCATGCCAATCTTAAGTACTCTTAAACCATTAAATACACAATATTCTCAGATAACGGAGCGCCATTCACATTTCAGCAACAATAGGGCAGTTCAATGATATGTGAATCTCTGTTGCAGGCAGGGAATGTATCTCTCTCTGTTGTCTCAAACATCTAGCACACTTTTGGGAGCGGTTTAATCATAAAACAATTATCACAAACAGGGCCCAATACCACATTCCTTGTGCACTCAGAACTCCCAGTGACATCAGTAGAAATTTGGGGTGCATGAGGAAGACAACATCAGGCACCAAATTGCCAAGAACATTATATATTTTACACACGAACACACACACACTTCAGAAATCCAGAAGCACTTCATGGTACCAAGACCTGATCTCAAAATAAAGAGACATTAAAATCAACTGCATCCTTTAACTAGCCATTATATGGTAAAGTAAGACTTTCACCAGACACTTCAAGAGGTTTACAATATTTTCCTTACATATTTTAAATGATTTCTTCCTCATTTGAAGGATAGGTAATGATCCAGGTATAGCTGAAGAAGATGGAAACGTGGTGCTTACATAAAACACGGAAACTTAATTATTTACTTCAGTTTCTCCACAGCTTCTGTTCAGTTAGCAGGGTCTATACTGGAATAAATGAGGAGATCTAAAGACAGACACGGGTATCACACCAACACTGAAAATTCACAAGCAAATTATGTAGCCTCACTAGTACCAAGGCAGGACTTCGGTTCTGAATCTCAGTCAAAGTAACCTGAATGGTTGGTCAGCCCCTGGTTATGGCTCTGCCTTCAGCACTGATTTTTCCCTCCCCTACTCCCCTCCCCCCCCCCATGAGGACGGGGCTGGAAAGAGTACTATTGTCAATAAACTGAAGAGGAAAAATACAGCAGGAACAGCTTAATTCCAGATGTAAATGAGCTCAGCAGGGAATCTAAACAGTCAAGTCAATTGCCCAGAATCTGCACTTTTCAACCTCGTTGTGCTCCTTTGATCAGAATGAATTTTGAGCTATTGCGATTAATGGAGTAATAGAGGAAGTCAAGAGACATCTCTTGGGAAAAGGGCGCAAAAAAGTAACTCATCCTTGTTATGCAATTTTTCTGTTAAACACATTTCCCAACAGAAAACTGAATAAAGCTATTTCAAAAAGGCACATATGCTGATTTAACAAAGAAAGGATCACAAACACACACGTGTGAAATAAAAAGAATAGCTTTAAGATCATTCACTGGTTAAAAGAAACCCCACTATAGTCATGATAGGGGGAAAATATCTATCCAAATGTAACTGCCTTGTAAATTAGAGAAAAAGAACATATACTTAATACTGCGGTAGTCAACAGGAAAGATTAGAATTCAACACACTCAGTATTTCCAAAAAGAGTCTGCAATTCCAAAAAGAGTCTTTAAAGGGTGTCTTCTCATTTGCTGTTATCACTGTTGTGAATGAAATGGCAGATGAGGGTCAATTTCTCCCCTCTCCCTAGCAAAGGGCAGGTTTTGCCTCCTTTATGTCCGATTCTCCCCAAAACCCAATCCCCTATGGAACAAAAATTATCAGTGAAACAAACGACACTGTGAACGTGCTCAAAGTCACAGAAATTTAAAGAATAATTATTAAACTTGCTATTAAAGCCACGTTAGAACTGATGTGAAACACCACATCAAAGTTCATACCATTAAAAATAATCGTTGGACTAATATGACATTTGCCAACCATCACTCTGCTGCATCCCTTTTCTCTACCCTTTTGTCAGTTTAGACCTTGATCCTGTAAAGACTTACGTATGTGATTAACTTTACACATCTGAATAGGCCTGTAGAAGTTATGGGACTACTCCCAGTGTGTGAAGTCTTTGCAGGATCACGGTCTTCAACAGTAAATGTCTTCAGGCAGGGACCATCTCGTATACATTTGTACAAGTGGGGGGCTCCTGACACGGACTTCGTAGGAAATACTACTATGTAAACAATAAAAATAAATCCATTGCCTCCATTTATCAGGTTTTTCTCTGTCTCTAGTGTCTCATTTTTATTCCTGGTAATTATTGTCATCAGAAATGTTAAAGCGTGGCACTGGATTTGATAGATAATATTATCTATGGTAAAGAAATTCAACCCACTTTAAAAAAAATGTCCTGCACTTGGACTTCAAAAACAGTTAAATGGTAGGACAGGTCTAATTTTTTTTAAATGGCCAAGAGAGATTCTTAGAATGACACAGCAATATGGTAATATGTTCCCCCTGAATACAGCATCAAAAATTAAACTTCAGCGTGTACGTGTCCTAGAGTGATTAGCCCTCAAAGTCCTAAGAGGCTGCTACATTTTGATTGTGAATATCTATCAATGATTAGTGTATGATACTTGAAATAGACCTAAGTACTTGAAACAGAAATATTGCAAAGCCAGAGAGAGCAGGCTGATTTGCTTCGTAAATGGGCAGAATTTTTGAAGGCAGCTCGTAATAGTGTTTCGCTTTCTCACATTAGCATTAACAGCTTTGAAGCGACTGCTCCTAATTTGTATTTAAGACTCTTTACCTTTTTCTCTAAGCCATTTTCATAGACAAACATTTATTCCAGGGGAATATTTGCCACACAGAGCAGATCTCTAATGGCAGTTAATTCGCACCATTTTGCTTGCACCTGTATTAATCAGCAAACTCTGAATCATCCCAGTGTTTCCAGATACACAGATGTACGAGAGAAACCAATGAAGCCAGTTCAGTTCTCTTCCCCATTCAGAAGTAGAGACAATATCAGTTCCTGTTTACAGCCACTTGTCTGTTTCCCCCCACCCACACACTGAAATTTCTCCAAAATGCCCAGAGAAAAAGAGCAAGAAACTGAGTTCATTTTACCAGGAAAGTTATTTCTAGGTACTGCATCTGAAACAGAACAGGTTAGCACTTTTGTTGTTGTTGTTGTTGAGCAGTTCTTTCACTGAGGCCGAAAACTACCGAAGTGGCATAATCAGAAGGACCAAGTAGCTGACTGTGTTTCCCCCACCCTCCAAACCTGCCTTCATATTTTAGTCACACCATTTACCAACCCTCAAAATGATTTTTTCCTGTTTATGTGACATCAGCTTTTGGTTCTCTCTTTAAATATTTCTGCCTTGTAAAATAGACACATACAGAGGGTGCGGGTCTGAGTAATCAATATGACCGTATAAATCATGTTTTCAAAATACTTTGGCAAAAGATTTTCTAAAGTGACTCATGATTTTGGGTGCCCAAGTTGAGACACATTGAAGTTTTCTGACAATTGGGCCCCTTTAGGGCGCCTCAAAAATCACTAGTCACTTCTGGAAATCTTTTGCCTGTATTATTTTTTTTAATCTTCCTCAAATTTGGTGAGAATCGGAGGTTAGAGGTAGTGAAGTCAATGAGAGTTTTCAGTGTGGGAGGAAGATGGGACAGGCCTACATTAGGGTAATGGAAGATACTTTTTGGCATTCGTGAGTACACCACACACACACCTTTTTAATATGGGAGTTATGGTTGTATGAATTTACAAGTGAAAACACAAGTAGCAGCCCTTAGCCATCGGCTAAATCACTATTCATGGTCTTCTTTTTATAAATGAGACACAGGCAGACTGCATTCAGATAACTTCATTGTGATGCCCTTTAGGCACCAACTAATGAGAAAGGGCCCCTCTGTATTCCCATATGAAACTCAAATGTTCAGAGTGTTTAAGTTCCTTCAAAGATAAGGGCACAGTCAAGAAAAAGTTACCAACCTTTATTAGTTATTTACAAAATTAACTGGCTAACCAATAGGTCTCAAAATGTAATTGTGAGATGAGAAATCATTATTGAGCAGGCATGTTTCTAGTGGGAGCCCAGAGAGATCTGTTTCTGGCTCTATGCTAGTTAACATTTTTATCAATGACCTAGAAGAATAAAATGTAAAAAAAAAAAAAAAAAAAGTTTGCGGATGACAAATTGTGAGAGTGGTATATAATGAAGAGGACAGGTCACTGATACAGAATGACCTGGATCACTTGTAAGCTGTATGCAAGCGAAAAATATTTTGTGCGTTTTAATACAGCCAAATAGAAATGTATACATCTAGGAACAATTCCCGTTATCCTTACAGGTTTGGGGGACTCTATTTGGGAAGCAGGGACTTTGAAAAAGATTTGGGGGTCATGGTGGAAAATGAGCTGAACATGAGTTCCCAGTGCAATGCTGTAGCCAAAAGGGCTAATGTGATCCTAGGATGCATAAACAGGGGAATCTTTCTTGACTACAAGCAGAGATGTTATTTTACCTCTGTATTTGGCACTGGTGCAACTGCTGAAGGAATACTGTTTCCAGTTCTGGTGTCCAAAATTCAAGAAAGGTGTTCAGGGAAGAGCCAGAAGTATGATTAAAAGATTAGAAAACCTGTCTTGTAGCGATAGACTCAATGTATTAGCTTAACAAAGAGAAGGTTTAAAGGGTGACTAGATCACAGTTTATAAGTACCTAAATGGGGAACAAATATTCAAAAGTGGGGCTCTTCAGTTTAGCAGAGAAAGGTATAAAAGACGATCCAATATATTGCTGGAAGTAGAAGCTACACAAACTCATACTGGAAATAAGGTGTACTTTTTTTTATCAGCAAGGGCAAGTCACCATTGGAACAATTTACAGGGGTCATGGTACATGCTCCATCACTGGCAATTTTAAAATGAAGATTGGATGTTTTTCTTAAAGATCTGCTCTAGGAATTATTTTGGGGAAGTTCTCCTGTAGTGCAAAAGCCATAGGTCAGATTACACCACCACAATGGTCCCTTCTAGCCTGGGAATCTATGAACCTATGAAAGGCTTCTATGGTCTGATGCTTTTTGTGCCAATAAAAATCAAGACGCTTAAAAATGTTTTAAATGAACATTTGTAGTTCAGGCCCGGTCCTGTAACTGTACTTGCAAGTCCTGCTGTTTTACTCCATGGGGCTCATGGAAGGAAAAGTTGCTCATCAAGGTTTTGCAGGATGGGCTCTTAGTCCGAGTCTTTTTGGTAAGAAATTTTAAAAATAACAACCACGCACCCACATGTACACTCCGTGGGCAAGATTCTGATACCGTTAACTTGAGTTGTATCCCCACTGAAATCAGTGCTGCTTCCTGGAGAGTAGGGTATTACTACGTGCGAGAAAGGGTGGCAGAATCTGGCTCCACTTAAAGCTAATGAGACACTTTTTAACATGATCATGTCACTTTCCTTATACATTTGAGAGGCTTCCCCCCCCCCCTCTTCTACTACTGTTAAACAAAGGGAAACAACAGTGCACTGGTTGCTTAAAGCAACACGAAGGGACTGACTTAAAACCACAAAAGCAAGATTTATTCAATGCTACGGCAGAGAACTTTGCACAATATCCTCCGCTCACCATGCAAGTACTGGGGTATTGCTGTGGTCTATGAACATTTGTGGTACAAAGGAGTGGTACATCCCATGTGCTGCAATTCCTAGGTAGAAGGAAGTTAATAAAAGACAGAGTGTTAGGGTAAAATTCCAGGCTTGTTTCTGAATCTCTTTTGACTCCTGGCTTATGCTCCCCCTTGAATATATGCAGCCCACAAACATGCTTTCTCTCTCTTCACACCTCCAACAGCAATTTTAAAACACTACGTGTATGAATGGACACACATTTTACACATCCTCACCTTGTCATGTGGGGAAGAGGCAAGAAAGAGACTTTGCATAATATCCCCCTAGTACCTCTCACTGTTCTGTACTATAAACCGGGGCTGGGCAAACTACGGCCCACAGGCCACATCTGGCCCATGTGATCGTCCCGTCTGGCCTCCCCAGCCGAGGAGGCTGCCCCGGACCTTAGCCCCGGAGCCATGATGCCACATGCACAGCGCTCTGGGGAGCGGGGCTGTGCGCTCCCGTGGAGCAACGTGTTTGGCTCTGCACGGAGTCAAACACGCTAGAAGCCTCATGGTAAGGGGACAGAGGAGTTGGATGGGGGGGGGGAACAGGGAGCAGAGTGGGTTGGATATGGGATGGGGTCCTGGGGGGGTCTCTGGAGGAGGTGGTCAGGGAGCGGACCCGGTGTGGGAATCCCAGGGGTCTATCGGGGTGGGGGGATGGATGGGGGTCAGGGCAGTCAGGGGACAGGAAGCAAGGGGGGTCTCTGGAGGAGGGCGTCAGGGGACAAGGAGCAGGGAGGTTGGATGGGTCGATGGTTCTGATGAGGCAGTCAGGGAGCACGAAGTGGGAGGGGGCTGGATAGAGGGCGGGGCCAAGCTGTTTGGGGAGGCACAGCCTTCCCTACCCGGCCCTCCCGTACAGTTTTGAACCTCGATGTGGCCCTCATCCCAGAAAGTTTGCACACCCCTGCTATAAACCCTAGGATTCTTTTCTATTTCCACAACTTGAGTGAACACACATCTATTTTTGTAGGGTTGCTCACATCATCAGTGCCGAACGAACTGCACTGCTGGCATGGACTTTTTCCTGTATTGTTAAGGGGAAAATAAAGTTAAGAAGGTAAGAGCGTGATGGATCAAGGAAAGAGTTTCAGCTTTGACAGGGTTTCCTAGCAATTTTCAGAAAAAAATAACGAGGTTATGATGGGATGGGGCATAAATTGAGTTTAGTTACTCGTCTTCCTTTTATAGCAGAAGATGGTTTATTGGTAACTACTGCCCTGAATGGATTATTCCTTTGAAGCTGGTGCACTATGAAGAGTTTTTAAGATACTGTCAGCTCCACAAACTGAAGAAGTTTAAAGATTTGACTACAGAGGCTCATTTTACAATGTAGACGTACCCTGAAATCCACAAAACTCTGGTACAAGAAGGGAGCCCACAATTTAAACCCATAAAGGAAAATAATGATCTAAAAAGAAATCAGATTTGAATTAAAACTAGTCTTTGTAACTTAATACCCAACTCCTGCATTTTGAATGGTTGCATTAACTGCGGGACCCCCTCAATGGACTTAAGTGTCCTAGTCCAATGCAGCTCTGCAAGAGTTTATCTCTGAGTTTCTGAAATGGATTTAACATTTGCTTTGGGGAAAAAAAGGCCAATCTAGAACAGTTTCATGAGGGCTCATTCAAGACGGCTGAAAGGAGAAAAAAAAACACACCCTACAAGTTAGAAAAAAACAATCCCAATTGCACAAATAAATGTAAAAGCAGAAATGACCATTCAAGAAGATATTTTCACATGCTTGAGGAAAGTATGTGGCGAGGTCAAACTCCAGGCTCAGATTTATTACTTTCTGTAATCCTGATTCATCACCAGCATCCTTTATTCACCATTCAAAGGCACTTAATTAGCTGAAGGGCTTGTTGCTTTGCCTTTAGAAGCTCTCCACACCCTTCAAAGGCCTGGGCTCCAGCATTGTATTATCACTAGCAATACCCTTTGAAATCAAATCTGTTTTTCTTCTTCATGGTTCTAGTAATGTAGTAATATTCTTTTTAACCCCCCCACTTTTCTAACCATAAAAAAATAACCCCAAACAAACCCAAAATAAATCCCAATTGGAACTTCTTTCAAAGTGGCACTGAGGGAACTAAATCTGACACTTTTAAAAAATGTTCACAGGAGACACAGATAAAATCTGGCCAGTAGTTTTTGGTCTGATCAAGTAAAGGTTTATTCATGCACAACAGCTTGGACGCTCACTCTGCTAGACACGTCTCCATGCAACATCTGGACGTGTAAAATTCTGGGTATTTGCCCCTGAAGTCACAACAAGATTTGGACGTACTTGGATTCAAGGAGTCTGGTTCTCCATTGATTTTCAGAATGCTTATCCGTTTATGCCAGAGCAGCTACCCAGCCAGAATAGTAGCATTTTGCACCCGCTATAGGCTGACTTCCCACTGGTGTAAATGACCACCATGGTGCATGGCATTGGGAGACTCAGTCCCAGGATATTCAAATGTTTATGCCTATATAGATAAAATGTAAATGAATATAATGTGATGGAGAATATAACAGGGCACCTTTAACACCAAAGCACTGCGTCAGTGTACTCTTACAACTGCAAATTTCTTCTTCAGGTTTGTTTCTAAATGCAGGAGCTTCTGCTCAGAAACAAAACTTTAGCTCAAAGGAAAAACACCTTCAATAATCTAGCTATGGGAAAATCTAGGGGTTTTCATTCTTCTATGCTACCTATAATTTACGCTGCCAACTCAGACACCGTATTACTAGCTTTCCCCACAGCTAAAGAAACACTGTCAAGCCCCTTTAGTGTTTTCTTCACTCTTCATTTCAATCTGCTTGTCACTGTCTTACTTTTCTCCATGCACCACTCCATAGCAAGATGCAAGTCTGAAATTCATCCTATAAATAGAATTGTTTTCCCACTGATTTTTCCTCCTCTCCATTCTTCCCTCCCAGGGTTTTGGCAACAGAGCTGAAGCCAACATACCTTTTGTTGACTCCTCTCTGTACAGCGATCCCACATGTCAGCAGGAATGCACAGAGCTCTAGGAATAGCCTGTGTGGCTGCTGGAGCACCAGGGGAGCTCAGGAATGTGCAGTGTGTCACACCCAAATGATGGTGATTTATTATTTATATCCTCTGCAAAACAATCGGTAAAATGGTACTTTGTTCTTAAGATATTCTCACAACCCAGATGCCATTCTCTTACCAGGTTCTATGCAGTTTTATTACATGTCAAATTTGGGGCCTAGAAGACTGAATGTGTCCCAACCTGCTCCTTTAAAAGCAACCTGACCCCAGCCACTAACATTGTAGGCTCATTTGCCCACCTTTAACCTCCTGGGGACCTTCATTTCCCCATTCAAGGCACCAGTTCTCCTCTCATACCAATTGGAATCAAGAGTAATTCCACTGAAGGCAATATTACATCAGAGGAGAATCAGGCACTACATTTTTGACATGCAAGAACGCAGATCTGCAAGAGCAAACTGCACTGCATGCAAATCAGAACAATGCACAGCTATCCAGTCTATCTGGGAAAATGCAGTTTGTGCTCTCCTTTCCAACCTGTCACGTGTCCAAAACCCGACACACCTTTTGGACCACCAAATCTCCTAAGTGTGGAAAGCGTGCATGATATTTTTGGAGACTACTTTTGGCAATTTGGCCTTTTATGTCCTTCTCTGTTGTGTGAATTTATTTCTCCAAATCGGTGTGCGTAATTTCCCTCTGCACAGATCTATACTACATGAGCAAAATAAAAACTTGAATATAAGCTACACGAGCAATCCTAGCAGTACCAGGCGTTCCAATATCACACAATGCAAACTGTCAGTGACTAAATCAATATCTGCCAATGCTCAACAATGAAGACACAGCACTTCAGATGAGAGAAGATTAGATAGGATCAGATTTACCAATTGTCCAGGCACTATGCAATTTTGAAAACAGTCTGACTAAGCTACATGATATTTTTTATCTCTGAAGTACAAAAAAACATACAGCTGCGAGACTCCGGTAGGTTACTCCAGCTTTTGGAATGTGAATCTTCTCTTTAATGTGTTACAACAACAACAACAACGCAACTCACACTTGGAGTGTATGTCACAGCAGCTGCTCCATTCCCCATGCTGCTCTGCCTGCTGCAAAGATCAAGTTTCATGCTTTATTGTTCTTCCTCTGACTGGCCACCATCCATTCTCTCCTCCTTCAGTACAAAGCCATACCTCTTGCTCAAAAGAAGAAAGCACGATGCCTTCTCTTTATACATTTTAGTCACATATACAAACCCATGCATGCACAGAGTATGGGGATGATTTCAAAACACCAAACAACATTCCATTAATTCTGTGTTAATTTCCTCTTAACATATTTCTCCATCAACAGTTACCACTTTTAAAGATGGAGAAGCTATTCGCTTCCCCCTCCCACTCCTGATCTTGTACTTGCTGTCCTTTAATGCAACGTTCGATCTGTTTGAATAGTTCTATTCGTTACTGGCTGTGATGGAGAAGTGGTGGTAATAAACTATAAAGGGCCCAATTCTGCTCTCAGCTACATCCGTATATTGGAATAAAGCCACTGAAATCCACTGAGTTACACAGGCATAAAACCTGGTGTGAAATCGGGATCGTGAATAAAATCTCAGCATCGGTGCTTTTGACCCAATTGAAAAAATAATTGTACATGGAGCAGTAAAAGTTAAGTACTAATATTCAAAGAAATTTAAGTCTACTGGAATTTTGATGTTTCATGTGTCTGGAATATGGTCTCTCTATGGTATTTTTTATAATTTTGCATACAGGGGCCACATTTCTCATTAAAATTATCAAAGTTATTAAAACCTAGGGCAAATATCCTGATCTTCAACACTCACCATTGATCACAGGCAGCTTAACAAGCATAACCTGGAGAAGCAGTGTAGTTTAGATTATAATTAATGTAATAAGTCTTACCTTATAAAATCAGTGAGGCACTGTGACCTTCCCTAACTGACGTGGACATGTGAAATAATCATCACCTGTAATCACAGTCTCAACTGTCCTTGATCTTTACTGATAGCCCCCAATTATACACTCTCACTCACTCGCTGCAGGCAGGGCTAGAAATGCCGCACAGACCAAGCATGAAGAAAGATGCCCAAAGAGGAGCCACTGACCAATTAAAGAGAATCTCCAAAGGGAATCTTTTCCAGGCTTTTTGGGCTAAAAAGAATAAATCAGCGATGTCGGAGCTCAAAACGTGGGTCATGGAATGCAACGTGGGGGAAATTGGGGTAGTGGGGTCCTCAGGAGCAGGAGGAGAAACGCTCTTAGCCTGTGATACAGCAAACAACTTCATTGTATGCTTAAACTTTAAGAGGACGACTCTTCCCACTGAAGACAATGGGATTTAGATGTCAGGTGAGCACATAGCCCCAAATAACAGGACTGTCACATGTGCATGTGCCTAAATGCTTTCCTGGATCAGGGCCTTATGTCTGTAGTCTGTGTTCTCTATTTTAATGCCTAATTAACCCCTGAAGTGCCCAGTGGTATATGATACATATGTTTGGATAAGCAGCATCAGTGAGTTTCAGCCCTTCCCACCAGCCCGTTGAAGCAGATGCATCATAATAAGGGGCTATCAAGAGCACACTTTTTTGGAAAAGGGTGAGTCAGTCCTGAAATGGCTGCTATGGGAAGGAGCTACATTTAGTTACCATTAAGAAGCTGACATTTAGCAACCGCTACCTGTGGTATCTAAGATACTATAGTGTGGGAACTGCTGACACACGCTGGACATTTGAAAGCTGACCATGGTACAGCGAAGAACAAAGAAACCCTCAATTTTGTCTGTCATTCCTCAGCTAAACCCAACAGCACTCCAGAGACCATCCTCTGCTCTTCCGAGTGCAGGTCAATGAGAAGTGATTAAACTCTACGTCAGTTGGTGTCTGGTCAGAGTCCACTGTGCTCAGTAATGCAGCCCAACAGATTCTACCGCCAGAGTTTTGCTTCTGGCTAGCAACATAGTTCATTTTGGCTGTGAGGTTGCATTTTTATTTTAACCATTTTGTTTCCCTTGTGCCTGCACCCACAGAATGAACCCCATTCCTTTATCTCTCTCTTTGTCAAAGGCCCTTGGGGGAAACAGCTAGGATGTGTCTGATGGAACTACATAGTGAAGAAAGAAATACAATGACTCCCAAGAACCCCAGAATGTTGTTACCATTTTGTCTGTGAACATACACACAGGGCTTAGGGATGCTATATTTGAAGCAGAGAGGTAGGGGGGAAAACCACCAAGAAAAACATCAGTGTTTTAATGTCACCCATTTAAGATAGAAGAAAATGTTCTAACCTGTCTGGGTTGAGATGGCAAAGCAGCCGGCTGCATGTGTCTCTGCATTCGAGGGGGCTGCATCAGCTGTCGAAGATGTTGCTCAATAAACGGGGTATTATTAGCCTGTGGAGACTGTTGTGCAGCTGGAGCGTGCTGTTGTTGCTGGAGATAGTGAATGAGGGATTGTTGCCCTGGATTGGCAGTCATGGGGGACATCTTTGGAGTAGTTGACTCCGATGCAAAATGAGACAGTGGTTTGGTGTTATTGAAAGAAAACTGGTCTTGGGCAACAGGATTCTCATTCTGCAAGCCATTAGCTGGCTGTTGCATAATTATGTTCATGTTTTTGGATTGATTTGTAGTCATCAATTTAAAAAGAGAGCTTTGCATACTGGTGGGATTGCTGGTGGGAGTGATGTTAGGAATTAATGTACTTTGAGGACTAAATGGCTGCTGATGCAGAGCTGGGCTTGACAGTTTTTCTGGCCTGTAAGGTGGGGAGGGTCCGGTATTCGTGGAGGCCATGCTGGAAACCAAATTGTTCTGTGGACTTTTAATATTGTTGGTTGGGAGGCTGGTTGAAGTCATATTGGATAGCATGGAATTCTGGGGACTGAAAGGCTGCTGGTTAAGCGCTGGACTGGAAAGCTTCTCCGGCCCATATGGTGGGGAGGGCCCACTGGACGGGTTGTTACTGGAAGCGATGCTTGAAAGCAGAGTGTTTTGAGGACTTTGAATATTGTTTCCTGGTAAACTATTCGAAGTCATGCCAGACACCATGACATTTTGAGGGCTGAAAGGTTGATGGAGGGGGGATGATCCTGGCCTGTAAGGCGGAGAAAGACCTGGAGTGGACATGGTTGGCCAGTTGGGAGCCTGTACTTGCTGTTTAGTAGTAGACACTTGTTTGCTTGCTGCCAGCTGCTTTAGTTGCTGTGCATGCCAGTTAGATACAGGCATGTTGGGCAAGGGTACTGGCAGAACAGATGGTGCCTGGTTCTTATTCTGTGATGCCGAAGAGATGGGGGATGCAACGGCTTTGTTAGGGGGAGGAACCGGATAGTTAGCCCCAGCAGACGGAGGCCTCATTTTGGGTGATCCTCCACTTGTTGGGTTGCAACCCGGAGAAAAATCTTTGTTCGCAATGTGGTTCTCCAAGTGAGATGTCTGCGGAGAGGACTTTGGCGTGGTGTTTATGCTCGACGGTGGGTGGCTCAGACCAAGCGGCTCTTCAGCCTTGCTTCCCAAGATCTTCTCAAGATCCAGTTCGTTAGGAGAAGGATCAGGCATTTTTGTCAGCTCTTCTAACAGATCTTGCAGTTCCTGGTCCACAGACTGCATATTGTTTCCTTTCTCGTCATAGTGAACGACATTATTCTGTCCACCTATTGTCCCTTTCTGTCCAATTTCTGTGTTGGGTGGTACCGAAAAAGGAGAACCAATGCCACTACCATTCATGTGATTGTTTTCAAGTAGCACTGAATGACCAGCTACTCCCATGGAAGAAGTGCTGTGGTTGGTGGAGAATGGAGAATTCTGCATATCTGGACATGACACATTGGGATTGGTCTCTTGGCCCATAGATAGAGTTACATCATCAAGACAGAGTCTCTTATTGTCGCTTGGGAAAATGACATCAGGCATGCCACTGGAAGCAGGGGAGCTGTCATCTTCCAGTTTTCTCTTAATGGATCCCTGTAACTGCAAAAAAGTACATGTTATTGGCCTTGTACCACATTCTAAAGTTGCAAGGTGAAATAGTGACAAAGAGTCCTGTGGCACCTTAAAGACTAACTAAAGTATTGAAGCATAAGCTTTCGTGGGCTAATACCCACTTCGTCGGTGAAATACTGAGACAGAGCAAAACTGAAAATTAAAACCTTACAATATAAAAACAGACCTATTGGGACAAAGTCCACCAGGATTTAAGTGAATGCAACTGTTCAAAAGTCAACAGAGTTGCATCCAGTCAGACAAGTGCTAAATTTGACATGTTAGTCTTAAACCGGATGTTAAAACTGTAAAATATTGTCTAGCTTGTGAATAACAGAATTTTAAAAAATACTTTCTGGTACCATTTCAATGAAGACATTATGCTCCCTGCATAACACACATGCCAACATTTTTATGGAAACAATTTTTTTTTTGCCTAAACAATGGTAGAGTTGAATAGAATCATGGATTAAAATTGGTGACCCACTGCCAACAATGGGTATTAAGTTCAGATCTGAGACAGCTAAACTATTTTACATTCTTTAAAGACAGGGCATGTGAAATAATCAGCATACTTTCTAAACAAAGCAAAACAACCCTCAAATATCTAAACAAATCTTAATCTTTCAAGCTCCCCAGCCACAGATGTTTCAGACTTCAAACACCAAACAGCAGCTAAAATCTTAATTTCTGTTTCTCATAAATCCACGCTAGCCTCAGCTTTGCTTATATGAAGGACTGCCGCTCCTTCACAAAACAGACAGGGTTTGTACAATACAAAAAGAAACATGAAAAACTCTATGCTCACTAAATGTTGAATTAAAAATCCAGTAACCTTGACAAATATGATCACACTTCCTACTTTATGTAAAGAAAGTGAAGCTGAAAACAATGGTTCTTTAATGCTCATGACATGCCAGTCTTTTCTAATTGTAATTGTCTGTGGTCCTCACTTTAATATCCAGGCCCCATGGGCCATAGAATTAATCAGTCATGAACACTGCTGCTTCAATTTTAAGGTGTTACAAGTATGTTATTTATCAAGTGAGAGACCTTGCATTTGGAAGTTACCTACATACCAATAAGCACATAATAAAAAGCCATTGTTTTCTCTTAAACTTTTTAGAGATAATACAAAAAACCTGCAAACCTGTCCCAGGCCCGGTCTACACATTAATGTATGTCAACACTGTGCTGCAGTGTGGACTACAGGATTGGGCACTGCAGAGCACACCAAAGTGCTGCAATGTCTGCTGCTTGAGCAAACTAAAAGGTAGCTAGTTGGCCCCAGTGTCGACCACACAGGGCACTGGGATCGCAACACTCTGATGCGCTCTGCAGTTCCCACCCACATAGTCCAGGTTTATCAACAAAAAGTCCCACTCTACTTTACTTTATTGTTATGTCTTATTGGTATTATGGTGGCACCTAAAGGCCCCAGCCAAGTTCCAACCCTACTATGGTGGGCACTGTACTTCCATCTAGTAAAAGTCTATCTCCCCCCAAAGAGCTTAAAATCCAAAAGGAAAACACAAGTGAATCTTCTCTTCCCCACTGTCAGACGAATATTCCCCATGATGCAACATTAAGCACACACATCAGTGCTATATAAACGTAGACTGTCATCCACGGTGGAATGCCATGACCCCTTTCAGAAGCATGGCCCCAACTAAACAGTTGGTCCTGCTTCCTGAGAATTATATTTTCTCCCCTTAGATGCCATGCCAAGGAGAGGCTACTTTGAAATGATCCTTGTAGCAATCCCCAATTTTAACCACAGCGCTGAGCCCTGACATAGAGAAGCAACAGACAATGGTCAGGTGTCCCTGAAGAATCTCTTAGATCCATCAGCAGCTTTTGCTAACTCTGACCATAATGCATGTTAACACACACTGGGTCCCAGGTTAAGTGAATAGCTTTGCATTGGCTGCTTTTTTCTCTCAGGGAGGACCTAAAGGGTGGCTTTGTGCAACTCCACATCTTCTCCCAAGGGATTGTTCATGCTGGGTTCCACAGACTTTATTTTGTCATCTCTCCATCTCAATGGATGGAGTGGAAGGTGATTGTTAATGGGGTCTGTAGTATCGCTTATCTATGAACAAGTCTTATGATTATCATCAAATCTAGATGGTGCAATACCTTCACTTTCTCAGTGTGCAGCTGAGAGAGATTTGGAGGAAAGTGAGATGGCAGAGGACCAATCTGGTGGTGATGCTCCAGAGTTTGGGGCTAGAGGGGAATATCAGGGAGTATGGTAGGGGTAGTTCCTACCCATGTTTTAGATGGAATTGGTCTACCCTTTGCCTACAAAAGAAACACTTGGGGCCTAGGGCCAAGAAAGCCTTTTTCATTCTCTCAGATATGGGCCTCATTACATTGAGCCATAACTTTGTGACCTCCTAACTGCATTACTTCAATGGGCTCTACATGGGCTGCACCTGAAAACTACAGACACGTTAGAGTTGGTGCAGAATGCGGGCACCTGCTAGTTGAATGTGTTAATTAAAAGGAACATACACTTCTTTGACAACTATACTGGATTCCTGTTGTTTTCTGGCTTTGGTCAATAGAAACCTATGAAGTTTGATTCCTGACTGTGAGAGAGACAACTTCTCTGCTTGCCACACCCAGTGACAGCTAAAGCACTTTAAAAAGTGTTTAGATATAAGCATCTGGGGGTTTCTGGCAGAGCATGCTCAGTGAAGGATTCTAGATTGTCATTTGCTTATTCCACTCATCTGACGCAGATTAAGTTTGGTGATCATTAAAGAACAGCACAAGTCCTAGGTCTCATGATGGATGGGCTGCTGGGTGGGAGATCAGTTGTTTGTATCTGAAGTTCCCCCTTTCTTGCTCTGATAAAAATGGGCTGAAGTTGTATGTTTAAATAGACGTTGCCCATGCTCTCTCAGACATGCCAGTAGGACACAGCTGTGTAAATCTAAACACACACATTTAGAAATTTTTCCATTGTTTCCTTCCCATCTCCAAAATAAAACACATGGTGATCCGAAGCAGCACCCCAGGAAACCTTGGGCAGGAAAACGGAGGGGTGTCTCCCATACATGGCCAATCAAATTACTGGCACGTCTGTCCTGGCTCTTGAGTTTACTGCGCAGAATTTCGGCTTTCAAAACACTTAGAAAAGCCTCTTAACTGTTACGCTGGGGAGCAAGTGTGACGAGAACAGGAAAACCCCATTACTGCCTTGAATTACTAGAAACAGGCCTCCATAGACTAAGGCCAGAATTTTCAGAAGATCTGAGCATCCACAGGGGATTTTTAAAACCTTTCAGCATGCTGGGTACTGAACTCTTGTGGAAAATCCAGCCATACGTGTCCCAACGGGATTTGCTGTGTGCAGAGTTCAGTTGACAAGCAAAATCTTATACAGATTCCTAAATCAGAGCTAAGGTCATTTGAAAATCCAGTCCCAACTGAGTACTGACCTCTTGTAAATCTCCCCCTATGTCTCAAGGTACCCAGTAGCGCTTAAGCTTTTAAAATTGCTTTTTAATATAATAAAATGTATACAGGATTTTTTTTAATATGCAAAAGATCTTGACATTTCACTTTCATGGTGAATATTTGCAGATGGTCCCCGTAAAACGCACAGCACCAAATTCACCACTGGTGTAAGTGGGTATAATTCCACTGAATTCAGCAGGGTTGTATTCGCTTATGACAGGTCTGAATACTGCCCCATATCAGCAAGGTTAAAATACAGTAGACTCTCGATTATCCAGGATAATAAGGAAAAAATTAATCCTGGTTAATAAAATCCTGGATAATCACCATCCATAGGAAATATGGGGAGGGAGGATTGGTTCACCAGCCACCCCGTGCCAGGGTGAGGGGGTGTTGGTTCACTGGGTGCCCTGCACTCTGGTGGGGTTTTTTTGTGTGTGTGCTTGGGGCGGCAACAAACCCAGAGCCGGCCCTGCGAGTTACGTGTATTATTTTGACATCCTGGTTAATCCACATTCTGGTTAACTCAGTCCTGGATAATCGAGAGTCTACTGTACCAACTTTGAAGCATCCCAAGCAAATAAAAGATGGCAATATTATACTGGGGACTTCTTTATTCGTTATCAGCTAGGTGTGGAAATCACTCATTGGATTTGATATTATATAAGTATTCCATGCTCAAGCACACATGATTCATTACTCATTTACAGTACACACTATGCCACCTTGGTATCTCTGCTATGAGCCTGCTAGATTTTTCTCCCCAACACCCTAAATCCCATATGAATGTTTTCACTGGAAAATACAGTACATTAACATGCCGCTGTGGCAGTTCTGACAAGTCCAGGGGAGAGAAATTCAGCTTCACGTTACAGAGACACTTGCTAGTTTAGCTAATCTGATTGCAATGATAGCAGATCATCACGGCTGTGCTAGGACATCTATATCCAGGAGCCCCTGGGTGGACCAATTCAATCAGCTGCCCGCTCAATCAATCAAGTTATTATGGGGCATCTCTAGACCGAAACGTTTTGGTGGTGCATATATGCCTTTCTCAGACTCTTTCTTCACAAGCTTTACTGCCAGCTTCCCTTGCCTGGCATTGGCTCCTCTAGGGGATAGGGTTGTTTTACTACTGCTCTCTTCCCCCTCTCCTTGGAGATCATTCAGAGATCGCTTTTCATTATCTGGCAACAAATAAATGAGAATAGCAATCAAAATGTGTGCTGCCCCGTTCTGCGCTGGCTATTATGCAGGCAAGCTCTATTTGGCAACGAATGCATGTATATAAATAATTGCGCTGATTGACTACTGTACACGGCTAATTCTGTAAAAGCTTCATTCATACACACAAACAAGAACTAAACAGACAAGCAACCAATGGACTCCCATGTGACCTTGTGAAAATTCATTAAAATGCATTAGAGCGCACATGATAGCCTCTGAAGAAATATTTGGGAAACAAAGGCAGCTCTTCTGATTTTTGCCAAATTAAACTATGAAGTCTCCATTATCTCTGGACTGCGTTTAAAAACGAGACTATGACATTGTCCCAGTTTTACTTTTACCTCAGAATGAGAAGGCTGCATTTCTGGGAAAGGCCGAAAGTTACAAACAAGTAGCACCGCTAGCTCATAATGGTAGTATAACAAGAATAAATAATAACTGTTTACACTACTCCTTCCAAGTAAGCTGTACGGCTGTGGTTATAAATATCTAATCTGTCGCATACGACCTGTGAGTAGAGAAACAATTCTCTGTGTATGCATGTGCAGACACGCGCTTCAGTGGCAGTGGGGCAAGGAATGAAGGGCAGATTTAGCGAGACACAGCCAGACTTTCCCTGCACCCGCCCTAGATCAGGGCACTCATCTTAGACCAACCTGTTATCAGGAGCCCGGTGGGCTACACCTTGTTTAAATGAATGTGGGGCAGATTGAAGTGGTGGATACCGAGGTCACTCCCACCAAGGTGAAGCATCACCATAGTGGTATCCGCAGTATCTTTGCGCTGTGCTTCCATATATCTAGGGCTGCCAAACCTCCAGGTTTGTCCTGGAGTCTCCAGGAATTAAAGATGAATCTTTCATTAAATATTATGTCATAGGATGAAACCTCCAGGAATATGTCCCACCAGAACTGGCAACATTACATAAATCATTAGTATTTTGATTATGCTAATTCCCACCCTGTGTCAGGCACTTTCCAAACACACAGAGGAAGGCAGGATCCCTGCCCTCAGTCTAAAGCAGAGAGACCTGAAGGCGGCAAGCGGTAAATCCTGAAGCAGAGCAACCAGACTGAGAAGAGAGACAGGTAGCATGATTCCATTTGTTAAACATCTAATTGACTAAGCCTCCCTGCCTGTCTGCCTGTCAGCTTCATTTCTTTCTTTAAAAATAGGAGCTATCCATGTAAGCCAACTTTCCTCTCCCCTACTGCCAGCCTACATTAATTCCCTACTACTTGTTCCTCTGCCCATCCAGATTCTGAAAGGAAAGTGCTGCCATGGGCTGAAATGCAGGACTCAGTGGGGCTTCATTTCTTCCAGCCTGGCTGCCGTCAGCCCCTTCCTTCCATTAGAAACACTCTGAAGCTATAGCAACAACGAGACTTAATTTAGGTCAACACTATGCAGAGATAATCATTAAGGAGGAAAAAATGTAACTACTAAACATACTGTTGAGTAAGACAGTTCTGCCTGGCTTTTACAGCACATTGCAGCTTCAAGCCTTGATTTATGGCAACCATAGGCCACGGATTGCGGCTCCCCGATCCTTGGCTCCAGTGGGGCCATCTCCAACTTCCACATTGGTATTCACCTCTTCCCCTGACACCCCCGCCAAAAAAATGTGGTTACTATTTAAAAACCTTTCATCACCCAAAGAGACAGGCATAAAACACAAAAGAAAGATGTGAAATGTCAATACTATCACATTTTTACTGGGGGGACTATGGGAAGAGCAGATGCATGGACCAAAAGGAAGAGGCCCTATGTATGTAAGGAAACAGCAAACACTTCTACTGAGATCATTCGGGACACATTAGAAATGTCCTATCAAATGCACCGCCATTTCTTACCTTTTGCTAGTGAATGATTAACCCGAGGTCACATTCGTATTTGACTCCAGGCAGGTCAGTGCTTAAAAAGCTGCCGCAGCACAGCTGTGCTGCTGTAGTGCTTTAGTGAAGCCACCATTTTGCTGACGGGAGAGCTTCTCCCATCAGCGTCGTTAATCCACCTCCCCGGGAGGTGGTAGCTACGTTGAAGGGAGAAACTCTCCCATCGACATAATGCTGTGTACACCAGGGGTTAGGTTGGTATAACTGCGTCGCTCAGGGGTGTGTGTGGATTTTTCACATCCTTGAATGATGTAGCTACACCAGTGTAATTTTGTAGTGTAGGCCTGGCCTTAATCCTTACAAAAGTCTCTGCTGGGATAAACCAGAAGAGCTGCTTCTTTAGCCCAGCTATTGCAGCCCTCACCTTTGAATATCGAGGACATGCGGTCTCCAAATTTTTTACAAATGTATTTTCTTCTTCCTCTCGGGCACCTGACCCTGGCAAGGAATTTAATTATGCCACAGATTGTGCATGTATACCATTACCCCTACTGGATGGAATCACAACTGCTCATGTGTACGTCATAATCCTTACACTGCTAACAGCTACAGGTAATTTTCCTTTAGCCAAAAACTGTAAGAGACTTGTGCTTTGGAAGGAAAAACTGGGTTCTATCCTTGCTTCTATAAGGAACCTGGGCAGCCGTGGCCTGAAGCACAACAAACATGAACTCCTAGCCAGCCACAGATTTGACACTTTTTGCAAATAAACACAACTCGGTAGAAACAAAAGCTTCCACTGATTGCGATTCAATCTACACTAGCAGTTCAACATCCACAGCGCTTGCTTTGAGGGGGAGACCAGTTCGAGAGAAGGCCGCCATTTTGAACTGTAGCCTCGGCACAGCCCACACTGGACTCCTCTTTTGCAACCGTTTCACCTTCTTTCATCTTCACTCCATCTGCTCTCACTCTGAATGGTAGTACAGTGAGATTCCTTCCTCTCTCGGTTTGATAGCACCAATTGAATACACCCGTTGGGTGGGTCTTTCAAAGAGGCTGAAGAGAGTCAGTCACCCAGCTCTCACTGAAAGTCAATGAGAGTTGGGCCCCTCCTTGAAAAATCCCAGTTTCTATGACATTTATTGGTTAAGGTCAGGAGACAGCCGGGCTGTGAAAATACAGTTGACCACCAGGAAAGAAGTTAGACTCTCTAAGTGGCCATCAGTGTTCTCCAGCATTCTGAGAGCTTTACACAAAAAGCTCTCTAGGCAGCCAAGGATGCTTCAGAAAACTAGGCAATTCAGGTCACCAACTAGCTGCTGAAGACATAGCATGTCTGAATAATGGTAAGAGGGAGCATGCTTTATTTTTGAGAAGAAGGAATAGGCAATGTAACCTCCACTCAGGCTAAGCCTTATGAAACAGTTACACTTTGACACTTGCAAATTTTAAGCTAGAAGCACAATTTTTCTTTCAAGAACCACTGCAAACTGGGATTGTGGGATTGGTTGGTTTGGTTTTGAATATAAAATCAGAATCTATGATTTTCTTAACTGAACTGACTGGAGTGCATCTCTCTCTCTCTTTTTTAAATGCTAGACACTGTCAAAACTAGAAGTGGTATGCATTTGCCAGTGGCAAACTGTTTGCAGCACTCAGCCATCAAAACTTCAGTCTCTATGGCTTCAACAAACTGACGAGAGCTATCTGCACATCAGTCCAAAATGTTTCTATCTGTTCAGACAAAAGCAGCAGTGTAATGTGAAAATGAGGCTGGCAATTTTCCATTTACACAGATAAACTTCACTGAATTCTTTACTGTGTTCTAAACGTACAGATTGGAAGGATTTTCTCCTCTGCAATGACTCACAATTCAACGATCCAGATGTAGTTTAATGATCTATTAATCCATGAAAACTCCCCATTAAAAATAAAGATAAGAACTCCACTGGGTATTTTCTGACAAAGTACAGTTACCATGAAGTGGTTAGAATATACATTCACATTTTTTAAATGGCAGTGGTTACTTAGTGCTCTGCCCAACAAAAAGATGCACAGCCTGTGGGTGGAAGGTTGGCGGCCTTAGGGCACATGGACAGTGAAAAAAACAGACAAAATGCTCTGTTGCAGATATGTTCAGGGAGTAGGGGCCCCATGACAGTCAGCTAGGGAAGAACCTGTCATCACAGTAAGAGGTAAGCAGGTTATCATATCCCTGATTATCATTCCTATGGGCCCAATTGCATTCTGGTGGCCAAAACTGACATTACAGGGCTACATCCAAGAAGAACTACCAATCCCTGAATAGAGAATAATCTGAGAAGCCACAGGGGCCAGATCTACACTAGGAAAAAAGGTCTGTTTTTACTGTGTGCTAGAACCCTACTATAGATTAGGTTAGTTGTAGGTTTTCTATTTTGTTTTTATTAAGGCAGAGTTGCAATAAAACATTAACATATTGTGACACTCTGTAAAAGGTGGATGACCATTTATTATTGATATCACTAGTATAGAATTGCTACCAATCTTGTACAAATTGTATATTATGTAAGGTATCAAGGGAAAAGTTAGTCTGTCAAGTATGATTATCCAGGTTAAAGCCATGTATCAGGTTTGTATCTAAAGTTCTGGATATTGGCCATGTATTTGTATCTCAGAAGTGTTTGTTCTTGGGGTAACACCCACAGGGTAGTTTACATCCAGTCTCAACTGCCTGTTGTGAATGAACTATTCAAAACTTGATGGGTCATTCAGAAGAATTAACTCTCCCGATAGCTCCTCTTGAGGATGCCTCAGACGGCAAGGAGCCAAAAGCCACCCTTGTGATTCAGCAAGACCTATAAGGGCATGTGATGCAGACATGTGTCCTCAAACGACATCTTTTTTTAGTAACTTTCAATACACGGGGGCTTTGTTTGGGACAGTAAATTTCAGTGCACATGGCAGAAGATATAAAAGACACTCGAGATATCTCCATTTTGCCTCACTTCTGCTCCAGTTCTCTGGACTGTGGATTTATAGGTCAATGGAGTATTTTGAACCATGGACCGAGGACTGTCCAATCTTCTGGAAGTTACCAGAGAGACTTTTGCAAGCCAGCATGATCGCTGCTATGATCCTGATCTATGAACACTGAAAATCATTTGTATGTATATGGTTCTTTAACCATTCAATACATCTCTTTTCTTTTATTGATAAAATCTTTAGTTGGTTTACTAAGGATTGGCTGACAGCATGATTTTGGGTAAGATCTGAAATACATATTGATCTGGGGGGATAAGTGTCTGATCCTTTAGGATTGGAAGAACCTTAAGTATGGTGAATAGGGTTTTCAGTAACCTCTTACTATTTTAGACCTGTGTGTCTGGATGAGAACCAAGGGGCTGGAATGCCTAAAGGAGACTGTCTTTGGCTTCTGGTTAACCAGTGTGGTGCTGCAGAAGCTTCTTTGTTATTGGTTTGGTGAATCTAAGTACAGAATAACCATCAGTTTTGGGGGGGATTGTCTGCCCGGATTCTTACTTCTGCCCTAAGTGTGGCATTCTTAGTGTGGTCCATCCCAGGCACCCAGTCAAAACTACATTGTACATTACTTATTCAGGATCAGGCTAAAGATTCTAGCTTGCTGGCTGTGGATCCCTGTTTCTCTGAATGTACTAGAAAGGGTGACCAAATTTCTAAATACTATCTTTTTGTTGGCACTTCTCTTGTGTGTGTATGTATGTACTTGGCGTGAAAGCTTTTCAATTACAAGGACAGTCCATATATTACTATACCAAAATTCCATTGAGGGAGGGGCTCATATGTTTATAATAATCTGCAATACAAAAGTCCAGCTGCTAACATGAAATAAATTAATTTGTTCTGCTTATAAAGGTAAACTTTTACTGAAGAAATAGGTAGGCAGGATCAGGGGATTTCCAGGAAGGTGGCATTTTGTTATCAGATGACTCTAATAATTTCCTCCCCAAACCATCTCATTTCTGGACACTACAATCACATGTGCAAGTATTTTTGTTTCAGTGCAACTCTGCTGACATGACATTAAAAATATGGCAGGATGCATTATTAAAATTCATATGGAAACATAGGAAGGACAAAGGAGGAGTTCTAAAGTTTTGTATAAGCCTACCAACTGGGGTTGTTGGAATAATGCAATTTAGAAACAACTGTATTATGAATGTTGTGTAGTATGATTTTAAAAACTGTCTCAAACTGTACTTTCACTCCCTGTATATGAACTCTCAACCTCTAGCCTGGCATGCATCTTAAACTCATGTTTACCCTCCCACAGCTGTGCAGGAGTCATAGTGTCTGAGTACCCCTAAGGGTCCCGGACCTCCTGTTTACCAGACATGTAAATGGCATGGATTAATACCGAACAATGGATGTGATAGCCATTAAGTGTTCTCACCTGTGTAAGTGTATTGAAAGCCCCCCCTCCCTTATTCACACCTGAGTATAAGAAAGGCCTCAGCCTTGCATGGAGCTGAGCCAGTTGTTTGGGTAATAACCCCTCTGACTCCTATTGCTTGCAATAAATCTTGTTTTCCAGAAATCTACTGAGTAATGCCTGTCCTTTGAGAGTATATTGGGATTGGGCTCCAAAGGTAAAGCAGTTTTTGCAACAGGGTGGACTAGCTTTCCCTAATTTGGCTAGTCGTAGTTTTAACCTGTCCTAGCTAGGCCAAGTAAACTTAAGGGGGAGGGTTTACCTTGCCCACCTAGCATGTGTTAAAAACAAACAACTTACCTTGTCTACACTAGGATTGTAACAAATATTAAAAACACACCATTTCTCCTAGTGCAGGCAAGCCACAGAGACAACTTTGGCATAGAGAAAACCTTGAACTTCTTCAAGTAAAGTCAGTGTGGACCAACCTATGTTCATGTGTTTTACTGTGATGGATTCATCATGAACATGGAAGTACCCATGTGGAGGGGAGAGGAATGGAGGATGTAACTATAATTTTTACAGTGAAATAATGTTAGTTATTAACTAGTGAGTGTACATTACATAGAGTTTTGCTTATTTGTACACACGATGTGTGTGTTCCCACCTGTTAGTTTACAATGGAAATGTGAATGTTATAATTTTCCAAACAAAAATATATCGGGATCATCTATTAAAGTTAGACACACAAAATAATTCCTCAATGCAGTTTTTATATTCTCAGAGTCCAACTTTGCACCCACTGAAGTCAACGGCAAAGATCCCATTGACTTCATGGGCACTTCTCTCCCCACTTTTAACATCAATCATTATATCCGGATTACTCACTTTGGAAATAAATCTTCGTCTGATCACGTGTCAAATCAGAGGGACCCATAACTGCATTTAAAAAGATCGATTATCTCGAAACTATTTCATCAGCCACTAGTGTGCTGTCACTTTTACAGTTTTAAGTTTGTATTATGAAAACAGTGTTTATTAATGTACATTAAAAAAAGTCCCTAATCAGATTTACCTTTCCAGCTCACAATCTGCTTTTGCTGTATGTGTGCTGATGTGACAGACAGAGGAAGGTTCCATTGTAAAAGCCTACAACAGGAGGGCCGCCTGTACTAAACACCTGGGATGATCGCAGCCGCTCTTCCTACCTCGAGTTGTAACAATTCAGAACACACCGCTCCTTTCCTGTTAATTATAGATGCATTCTTAAGTTATGACTCCTTCTGTCACTTCCTGTACTCTAATTAATCTTCTGCCCTGAGTAACCCTGCAACACAAATGTAATCCCAACTGAAAGTACTTAGAACTCCAGGGTTCAGCTGCTAAATGCAAAAATCCAGCACATCCTGGTCGCTGGAAACAAAGATGTAATCTCAGCACATGCCCACCTACCCCACCTGGAAATTCAGAATGGATTGCCAAGAAGCGTCTTCTCTAGTAAAATGAGCTTTACCTTTAATAAACTTTTGTAGATAAAGCTTGAAATCTTTACCAAAAACTAAAGGAAAAAAAATATTTAGACTCCTAAGGAAGTGACTTGATTTTTTCATGCTGACATGTCAGGATGCAGCTAAGTCTCAAGAAGATGGATGTATAGATGCTACACTCTGTTTTCATTCTAGAGCTCTAATATGGGCCAATTGGAAAAGAGAGTCAATGGCTAGATTCTCTTCTCATTTACACCAGTGTAATATTACGAACATCGCCACTGAAATCAGTGCAATTATGCCAGTGTACAATCAATGCAAGCAAGAAGACAATCTCAGAAAAGGGGAGTGAACCAAACTTGGCTCTGCTATTATTTAGTGGGCTGGTCTGAATGACCAGTCTCATGTTAAAGGGCACTGCCACTCCCACATAGTGGAACAACTCTGCACCATCAAGACTGATGCACAGGTTGTACAAGTGCATCCTTCTCTACAGATCAGCTACTTTCGGGGCTAATTGCATCAGTTGTTAAACCAAATTTACTGCAGAAAAATGTGCATTTGACAAATGTATCTGGAAGAGCAGGACACTGCCACTTATTCCTGTGTTGTTCTGCTAGCAGGAGAGTTCTGTACAGATGCCTCTTAATTAGTCATCTGAAGACTTAAGCAATCACATTCATGCATATTGTTTAGCTGTAACTTTCACGTTCCATTTAATGACAAGTGTTATTAACTAGACAGCTGAAGAAAGAAGTAGTTCTTCACCTTTCTGTTTTTTAAGTTGGAGTACAAGAGCATTTCTTTCATATCTGCCTGTAAATCAAATCAATTTCAGATTCAATACTGTTCCATGACTACTATTACCTCATCAGGCCCTGTTTTTAATACCTATAGTATCATTTTTATAGTCCATTAATTTCAAAGTCCTATGGTGCCTTTTCCAGTGATTCCTTAGCCTACATTAATTTCTTGTGGCAATAGCCAGGGTGGTGAAGTGTAGAAATGCTCTACTGAACAAAAAGGGATGAATTTGCTCTTTAGGCCAACCCAGATTTTAAATATACTCTTTATTTCCTCTCTTCTAGCTTCTAATGGTAACACAGTGGTACAATGATCATAAACTAACAAGAACTAGTGATGAAATGCACAAGTCCTTGAATCACGATCTAGGCAGATCCTTCACCATATGAGCAAGTGTGCCCCTCCTCCCCCATAGTTTTGCACTGGTTTCTGCTTCAGGTTATTTTTCTCTTTTAAATCCTGATGGTCAGACAGACAGTCAAACTCCTGTTGTTTCATCAGGGTTGCATTTTGTCAAGGAGATATGGTTCGGGATTATGATTAGCAGCCTGGAGTCAAATCCTTTGATTTTGTCAAACTGGTAATTTGACTCTCCCCAAATGCTCAGCACCCATCAGATTTCAGTGCTAGGAAATGGAGAGGATGAGACATTTTTGGCTCAATGCCCAAAATATTTACACTTCCCTACAGAAAAGAATAATGGCTTAACCGTACCTTCTTGGCTGCTCTTGAACGTTAATGTTATATGGCCTAATACTGAACATGTTTGTGGTTTTATACCCGTTTGCTATATTGAGAAATGAATGTTGTAATGTAATGTAAAAGCCTTGCTAGGGTTAGCAAGGAGCAAAAGGTTCAGAGGTGCAGTTTGAAGGTCTCTCCCTATTTCAAGGCTGAAAGTTTTCTAAAGAGAATCCCAACTCTCTAAATCTCCACTTGAGAAATTAAACCCGCAATACTGTCTTTTACGTGGTCTGTTTTACTACTTCTAGCTTGACCAAAAGTGAAACACAGAAGCCTAAAGAAAATGGGGTGAATGGGAGAATTAAGAAATTTGTGAAACTTCCTCCTCTCCCACACACTCCATCACCATCTAATATTTCTTCTGTGGATTAGTGCCCTGACAGTCACTTGGAGTTTCAAAGTAGGAACAACCCCAGAAACTTGAAGTGAAACTATGAATTCTGTTCAGTTTTAACATACAACCATGAAACCAGTCCGGGTTAGAGCAAAAGGCTCATGAGTCTTAGTAGATTCCTTGCTGAACCCAGGCTGAGTGGAGAATTTATAACAAGACAGGAAACAGTCGTATTTTATGTGGTTTCGGATCTGGTTGTGAACATGTCACTCCGCTCTAACTACCTCTTTTCATCCTACCAGTTTCACCCTTCCCCACAGAACAGAGCTACTGGTTTCCCAGAGTATTAACTAGAATTGAAACAGAGATTGGTTGATTATCTTTATTTGTATCCTTCCACCTTTAACGTCTGGCCCTCTCTCTCTCTCTCTCACACACACACACACACATACACACACAAACACACACACACACACCCCTCTCCTGGAGTAGTGGTTGTTACTCACAGCTGGTGTGGCCTAGCAGGAAACTGAAGGTACATTAAAAGGCTCCGAAAACAGAGTGTCATAGCCCCCCCCCCCCCCAAACTCCACACTGTGATTGAAATCCTAGCCACAGCTAAATCAATAGGAGTTTTTAACATGGACTTCAACGAGGACAGGATTTCATCCTATATTTGTACTATGGACTAATGGAGCAAACCAAAAAATGTTTGGGATCTGGAGAATTATCCCACCAAATCATAACGATGTTAGAGTAACTCAGTGGAGAGAGGTTCTGTGGTTAAAATCTCTTTACAGACAGATTCCTCTCTGTCCTATAGGCTGAGTGTTAATCACACATTCAGCACTGTAAATTGACAACATAAATGCTGATTTGTGCAAATGATGTTCAAGAAAATGGTGTTCTAGCTACAGAAATGAATTCAACATCCTTTCAGGCTTTCTACGCTCCTGGGTTTTATGTAAACCCTCATTTTAAGCCTTTGTTCTGCATTTAAAAGGCCACCCAGTGAAAGCTGTGAAGTGTAGCATGTGTTTCCACTGATATTAAAATATTCTTTACTAAATCTCACATATAAGGGTATACAAGAAGCTGTTTTCAACCTACTGTGTTCAAAGATGATTTATCAGATAACGCAGTAAAAGTTTCAATATGTGGAATTAAAAAAAATCTGACTTTAATCCACTCAAAAAGTGATATTTTTATCTTTTAAAGCAAAATCTCTATACCACTGCGATAATACCAACCTTCAATCACATGTCCTGGTACCTGTTTGAACAATTAAGCCCAGGATCTTGCAAACACTTAATTTTAAGCACGAGTGGTCTCTTCGGATTTAAGCATGGGTTCAAACATTTGCAGGATCAAATGAGTTTAATTCATATGTCCAGATTGCAAGTCTCTTTGTCTTCACAGTACCAAAAATAGCACTAAAAATGCAAAATACTGTAACTGCATAGTTAAGACAGTTTTTTTAGCCTCACTGTGGTGCACTTTTATCCTTAGATATGCATGTTAAAACACACTCCCACCCAATACAGCAGAGCCACAGTAGCTCAGTCTCATCACCACATTTTGTTTCCCCTCTCCAAACACGGCAGGGGAAAGCAGACTAGAGAGTGGACTGTTTTAGGGGTAACTGCAGTGCCCTTTGGATATTACAGATCCCAGCTTTGTCTTGAGCAGAGCAGAAGGCTACCAAAGGACTGAGATGGAGCTCCACGGGCACATGTTTGTATTACAGATGGCAGCAGCAGAACTTCATCCAGATTATAGTCAAAACAGACTCCAGTGGTGACCAGATGCCCCGATTTTATAGGGACAGTCCCGATTTTGGGGTCTTTTTCCTATATAGGTGCCTATTACCCCCCATCCCCGTCCCAATTTTTTACATTGGCTGTCTGGTCACCCTAAGTGGAAGAGTTCTTCACATCGGACCATAGCAGGATGTGAACCTTGGCTCATGGTAAGCTTTGAACAGCAACGTACCCCTTTCCCCACTTACACGTGTCAGCTTATTATCCTTAACTCCAACTGCATCTTGTTTTCACACAGATACATCCTAACCAGTGAGCTATTAACTGCTGTTATGCTCACTAACAAAAACATGTCTTAGCTCTTGAGTGCCAAGCATCATGCTGGAGGGACAGCCAGCCAGACTGGAGTTATCAGTCATAATAGAAAAAGTCGTTTAGAATACCCCAAATAAAGCACGTGGCTGTGTTCAGGATTACGCCAGATGGTTCAGTTCCTCTTCTGAAATCCCCATAAAAGGAGCAGGACAGGGAGGAGAAAGGAGGCCTTGTAACTTGAGTTGATTTTCTGCTCAGCAACGTAAATCAGATCAAGCAGCGTCAGGGGAACTCTCTGAATGTACTGTGCGTGGCTGCCCACTTGTTTCCATTCTTTCCTCGCACGGGGGTGGCTTTGAAAATGACTCTCGCATTACTAACCTCAGTCCATAGCAAGAGCAGCCAGTGCAAGCCTCAGTGTGTAAGAAGCATCTCAGCATCTGGTGTCTCAAGTGTTTCAAAACTACAGGTTTACCACAAAAGGAAAATGAATTAGCCACGTGAGCGGCTGTGTTAATCAGACAACTGATCTCTGCACCTTCAAAATCAAGATGCTCTCCTCTCAGGACTGGACTGCATATGGAGACAATAGTCTGATACCTTGATTTACTGAGGAAGTACTCATGGAATCCATACAGCATGTTAAGGGGTCGAGGGAAGGGAATTATGGAAAGGAAAGATTTTTATTCATTGAGATTCTTGGCTGGGATTTTCAAAAAAGCCTATGGGAATTAGGTGCTCAACTATTGAATTTCAATGGGATTTGGAACCTAATGTGCTTAGGAAGCCCAACCCATGTGAATTTTACAAATGGAATTCTAGTCCCCCTGTTGACAGGAGTTAAAAAGCAGAGTTAAGCATTCCACTTGTCTTCGATCCAATAAGTAACTACTATTAATTCCTGTTTAATTTTGAAAGGTTAATGCTTTGGAGACTGTCTTTTCTAATAAATGAACTTCTTCTATTCATCAGGTTTCTCTTCCCTGACAACTTCCAGCTGCACAGTGATGTAATCTGACCGCCGCACAACGTGGAAAATCCGAACGTTTGCAACTTGTAGGTGGAGCATAGGGACAGGGGAAGGATGAGAAAGCTTTTACAGTGAGCTCATCAATTTGGGGGGGGGGGGGAAAGCATCAGAACTGCATTAAGATCAGGGCTGGCTCCAGGCACCAGCGCAGCAAGCGTGTGCCTGGGGCAGCAAATGGCAGGGGGGGGCGGCATTCCTTTCCCTGTCAGGGCTGCAGTCTGGCGGTCTTCGATGGCGTGTCTGTGGCAGGTCCGCCAGTCCCGCGATTTTGGCGGCAAGTCCGCTGAAGCTGCAGGCGTGCCGCCGAAGACCGCCTGAGTGGCACCCTCACAGCGCTTGGGGTGGCAAAAAATGTAGCGCTGCCCCTGGTTGAGATGCATCTCAGTACGATGCAGAAGTAGTTACATCTACTGTGGATTAGTTGTTCAATGTGTTTGCCGTTTTCTGGTTTACTGCCAGAGTTATTGTCCTTTTTAAATACAGCACAGGATCTGTCAAGGATCTCACGGATATTAAGTTGTTGTATTCAGAATACATAACAGCATTGTCAGGGCTGGGGCAAGGGGGAGAGAAACATGACACATGGTTTGGGCTTTCCAAAACCCTTCTTTCTACAAGACTTAGGTTTAATTCAATGAGAGGTTTCTTCCAAACCTAAGACAGAATACGGTGAAATACCAGGACAAGACTGTGGTCCTTACTTCACAAGGTGACTCCTCCAAGGTGTCTGAGGATTGAGCCCTTGTTTAGAAACATTGAAAAGACATAGGTACTACGGAAACACTGGACTTCTTTTTGAGTCCACTAGATCACTAGTGCGCTAGGACACAAGTAAAAGTTACCCTTCCCTTTCCTAATACTGTACGGAGATTGTGCCGAGAGCCGAGCACACAGACTGCTGAAAGGTCAGAACATTTAAGCTGTACGTACTTCATTTAGGATAGAAAAACAAAAAACAAAACTGCTGTTGTCTCTTAGTTATGACATTTCCATTTACTCACTGGAATCGCTCCACTCTCCATGAAAGCTTTCCAGTCCAAAAACACATTTCGCTCCCAATGGTGGAAAGCCACAAATATAAATACTAAAATATTTTTTCCTACATTAACTTATCTCGGCTGTCAACAGATCTGCCGATTCATCACACATGCAGTCATTTCTTCATAAGGGTCTTAACCTGCCGCCAGATATACATGTTGGGAACTGCCCTGTTTCTCACGAGGGGGAAGAAGGGAGAGGAAATCAAATAAGTCTGTGTAGTAGCTGACTTTCAGAGATTCACAGCCCATGCATGCCACATGTTGGAGGACAGGACTAAACCTGAAGGCATGGAAAAAATACAACGCCATATAACAGAGAGCTGAAGCACATATGAGGGAAATTTCTCCTGTATGATTAGGTGGCCAGGCGAAAAATATTATAAAAAACTAGAGCAAGATTGCGCATTCTGATTCAGATTCAGATTCTGAATTCCGATTGCGTAGCTACAAGACTTTAGAAAATTTGGGGAAAAAGTTTGAATTTCTCTGACATTTATTTGAAATGCTTGAATCTAGAAAGTAGGCCAGGCAGAGTAAGCCAATTCTGTTATTTCTGTTTCCAAGTAAATCCAGAAAATGTAGGAGAATGACAGTTGTTTAGCACTCCCCCGACTCAGCTGAAAAGCATGCGATTCCACTTCCAGATGAATGTTTGAGCTGGTTACTTCTCCTGGTACTAGGGTGACCAGATGTCCCGATTTTATCGGGACAGTCCCGATTTTCGGGGACTTGTCCCGTGTCCTGATCATCCTTTGGTCGGGACGTCCTTTGTCCCGATATAGGGACCTTCAGAGGCCGGCGCCAGACTCGCGCCTCACTAACCGCTCCTTCCGGGGCGGCCGCAGCACCCTCCTGCCGGCAGGAGCAGGCAGCCCGTCTCACTGGCCCAGGCAGAGGCTCTCTGCTGCTGCACGTGGTGCAAGGAGGGGGAAGGAGGCTGCTTGCAGCCTGCACCGGCAGAGGGGGAGGGGCAGAGAGCCCCCGGCCGCCACCCCCCAACCCGGCTCCGAGTCCGGCCCCTCATCAGCCTGATGCCCACTGCCCCCCCCCCATGGAGAGTCAGGGGCAGGCGGCAGCAGCAGGACAGCTCTCTGCTGCTGCCTCACATGCTGCAGGGGCGGGGGAAGGGGGCTGCTTGCCACCGGACGGTGAGGAGGGTGGCTACAGAGAGCGCCCAGCCGCCCCCCCCCAAACCAGCCCCTGACCCACCTGCCGGCTGCCCCCCGGTCCAGCTGAGAACAGTTCCCCAGGGTAAGCAGCTGGGGCCCTGGATCCCCAACCCCTGCACCCTGACCCGTGGCTTCCTCACACTCTGCCCCCATGGGTCCAGTGGGGGGGGGGAAGCCTGTGGCACCCTCCCCTCCCCTCTACTTCCCCCTCCCTCCTCCCCCTCCCCCCCCCACTTCCTCCCCGCCCCCATGTGTCCCGATATTTTTTTCTTGTCATCTGGTCACCCTACCTGGTACTCTCATCATTAGCTCAGACAAGATGCTTAGCCTGTCATCTGCAACATGAGGCACTTACACCTTCTTAGCTCAGGTTCCTAACCAAGTTCCCCTGCTGGGCTAGTGGGCCTCACAAATTCCAAATTTTAAAAAGTCTCCTGGGGCTCCCGAGTTCCTAACTTGGGACCGTGGTCTGCTCTCAGGGGCACCAATGTAACCCACAAGTAAGTATTTAGTGAGTTACTCCAGATTCTCATCAGCATCACGGAGATCAAAATCTGGCCGTTGGCGCAGCCAAGCCAGCAGCATCTCATCTGCCTGGCATGGTTGCCTGGGAAAGGAATGTTAAGCAACTCGTTTAAAAACGAAGCCGGTTGCAGTTGAAGAATCTCACAGTGGCTGGACATAAATTGTAATTGACTCCCTTTGGTTCAGGCATAGATTAGCCAGACATGATGTGGCATGATAGGAAGAGGGAGGAAAACGTCTCCCTGGCTAAAGTTGAAATTTCCTCCCTCACCCCATGCTAGGTCAGAGAAACAGGCTTCAGCCTTGTATTTTCTGGTAGCTGGGGATATTTAGCACAGCCTGTCAGATTGATATTGGATGGGTAAGTAAAAGCCACGTACCAAGGTTATTTCCGAAATATTTGGGATGGAGTATGGTCAAAACCAATTTTTGGTCTGATTGATACGAAAAAGAAGATTTCAATATTCTGTTACCTTTTTAGAAAAAAAGACATAACACATTTTGCAGGATCTACCGAAAAACCCAAACACATTTTGTGCTCCCTCTGTTCCCTGTGCAGAAATACATAAAGATCAACTATTCCCAGAGCACTGTATAAATATCAAAGGTGCTGATGCACAAAGGTATTCTGGCATGATTAACCACGAGGGAAGAGGTTTCAAATATTCTGCTTCTTTCCATTTTTAAAAGCCATCTTAATTTTGCCTCTATTCAGAACCCACTGGTCTTCTCCCTACAGGCCTGATTTTCTACTTCCTTGTATCTTGTGCCATCATTTGGACTTGTGTGAAGCGAGAGTGGGGGGGGGGGGGGGGGTTAAAATGCTACTTTTCTGATCTGGAAGCATTTTAGAGACACTTTGCACAGGTGTAAAGACAACAACAGGAGCAAGGCTGGAGAATCCAGACACTACATGCTGTTCTCTAATGAAATCACCCTTCTCCAGCCCCCCTCCCTCCACATTGGGATAAAAAAGTTTTTTTAAAAAAAATTTCCATTCATATCAAGCAAGTGAAGAAAAAAATGAAAAGTAAACAAAAGAGACATATCAAATCAGTCCTTTGCACTGAAAGCACACCAACATTTGATTTAAAGGGGAAAGGGGAGTAAAAACATCTTGTTGATGGGTTAAGAAGTGTCCAGTTTATTACCAGACAAATGTATCCAGTAGTATTACTCTATTTAACTCGGGTTTAAGAATGTATTAGTTCATTATATTGAACCCATCTGGAAATATTTTGTAGTTACACATTTAGATGTAAAAAGGAATGCATGGGAAAAATGTGATGACATCATAGATGGACCCTTCCATTTCAGAAGTTCCCTCTTTTGGCATCTCATTTTGTATTCCTTTATAGGGCATTTCCTTATTTTTGCATACCTGCAACTATATAACCATTACGCAATAGGAAAGAGATTTAAGTTTGAAGTGTCAGTATGAGTAAACCCCCCAAAATAACCTCCTTGCTCATTTACAATAAAATATTTCTAAACCAGATAATCAAAACTGAACTACTGGGAAAAGAGGAGATTTCAAATAAACGGATGTAGCATTCGCCCAAAGCAGCACCAACCCCACATAAAGCACTGCGGTACAATGTAGCTGCATCAATAGCAAAGCACAGAGCCTTACTTTCAAGACTGATCCAAAACCCATTAAAGTCACTTGGAGTCTTTGTGTGGACTTCAGTGGGTATCGCATCAGGCCCCAAGTGCCTGGGCCATTAGGTAGTTCAAAAAGGAAAGTCAGGTGGAGTCTGATCCTGTCAGATGTTATGCACTTTTTACTTCAAGTGGAGCTGAGGGCACTCCGCTCTTTGACGGACCGGGTTTCTGGTTTGTGCATAACACTGTACAGGCATGCTCACAATTCACACACCGCTTTTAGAGGTTCTTTGATGAATTTTTGACAAAGTTCATTATTCCAAGCATAGCACTAAAAAAAAAAAAAAAAAAAAAAAAAAAAAAACCCACCAATCTGGATTGCTTATTACTTATGCCAAAGTGGAATAGTAAAAGAGGGCGGCATCTGCTCGAACACTGCCTGTGAGTGCGATGTGCCATTGTCTCTCTCTGGAAAAAAAAAATTAACTCTTTCCTGAAATCTCAGAGTTCTTTGACTGAGAGGGGAAAAAATTAACTCGTCCGCTGCTCTACATTTCCTTTACTATAGAATTGTCTACGGCGAAATCTGTGGATACTAATCAATGATCAGATGTCCAGATTTTATAGAGACAGTCCTGATATTTGGGGCTTTGTCTTATAGAGGTGCCTATTCCCATCCACCCCCGTCCTGATTTTTCACACTTGCTGTCTGGTCACCGTATTTGCTACCTCTTAAAAAAAAATGTAAGCTCATCTCCACATGAGAAAGTGACAGCGATCATAACCAATAGGCAGTGCACTCAAGGCCCTGGCACAATACCACTAGCACACAACTAAAAGCTGAACAGAAATGCGCATGCCATCGGCAGCGTTAACCATAAAAGCAATTTTTCCTGTGACAGTGGTGACAACAGGAATGTCACTTTCTTCCAGTGGTGAGTAAAACTGGTGGGAGTTTTGCCATAGATGTCAATAGGAGGGTAATTTACATCCATCACTTCAGCCTTTAACTAACAGGCGGGGGAAGAAATAGCTCAGTGGTTTGAGCATTGGCCTGCTAAACCCAGGGTTGTGAGTTCAATCCTTGAGGGGATATGGGGCAAAAATAGGGATTGGGGCTGCTTTGAGCAGGGGATTGGACTAGATGATCTTCTGAGGTCCCTCCCAACTCTGAGATTCTAATGCCATAGGTGAGAAAGTAAAGAATGGATCAGAAAGGAATAGGACGAGACTAAAGCAATGGTCCAGACCTTCTGCCTTACCTCTGAAGTGCCATGACTTTATGTGCTTTCCCCTGTAGTGAGTTCCTGTTGCTATTTTAAAAAAAAATCTTCTTGAAAGATGAAAAAATCAACACCAATTTTAGAAATCTACTAATTGACATAACTAAAGTGAATTCTGGAAGGAAATCTTTGGGCAAATAGCTTTTTTCAGTTCTGTGCCAATCCACACGTGGGACAGTTCGCTCGTAGCCGAAGCAGCAGGCTAAAAACCCGACGAAAACAAAACACTGATTTCCCGCTGGTTTAAAAACACGTTAATCGTAAATAAGCGATCTAATTGTGGACTTGGTAGTCCATAAACATCAACACCGTCGGCAGGATTTCCAAAATGCAAAATATTGACAGGATCGGATAAACATACAAACGAGGGAGTTATTAAAATGCAAATTACCTGCCTTGTGGAACTGCTCTGCGCTGCTACACTGGACCTCAGCCTCCTGCTCACTGTGTCAGTGGGGGGGAGAGCAGGGGGGATGGAGTGCAGGAGAGGACAATAATTGGGAACAGCACAGGGGCTTTCTCTGCAGCCTTCGGTCTCACCAGCTGAGCCAGAGGACACTCGCATTAACATGGGCCCCACAGAGGGATAAGGAAGGAGTGGGATCTTTTTTGTTGGTTTTGTTTGTTTTTTTTGTGGGGGAATTAAGTGGGTATAAAACAGGCTTTCAAGAAGGTGCACACATAGGCATTAGACTCTCCCTGGATTTCAGGTCCTACCAGAAAGGCTCCTCCTGTGGTGACAAGCCACAATTAATAAGCCAGACAACAGCTGCGCGCGGCCTGGGGGGGGGGGGGGTTTGCTCTACAAAGGAATGGCCAGAAATTGAAATTTTTGAAGAATTGCTGACTTCTGTCGTGGAGACTCCCCGTAAATGCTAGAGAGCCCCACTGAATTAAGACTTCCTCAAAATGGAGCTCTGCAGAAGGGGGAGGGAAATCCTCCACATCCCTCCTGGAGATCTCAGCGTCATTGTCTTCTCTCACCACTTGACAAAAATACTGTCCTTCTAAAGGGCTGGACAGGAGTCCCGCAAGACCTTGCTAATGGTATTTGGGTTAGAGGAGTTCTGGTTGTGAAATATAATGAGGCACATTCCTCCCCCCCAAAAAAATTATATTTTCCCCCCTTCTCTTTTGGAACTCCATGTAAAGGCTAAAATTTGGGAACAATATGTTACTATTTTACCTTTAAAACAGTCTTACAATGCAAATATTTTGGCTATCGTGTGTGTGTGTGTGTTTGTGTGCACATACCCATGTACACATGCATGCATACAAGACGGGGAGCAAAATAAATCCCACCCCTGGCTCGTGTTGCATAACATAAGTGTCAGCTAGGAGAAGATGTTTACAGTCAAATTATAATTTCCATTTTAACTCCAAGTCTGCAGGAAATGCTGACAAGCCCATGAGTGCATTTCAGTCCCGTGAACGCTGCTGCTACAATATCTAAAAACAACACCAATTTAGAGGCAACATCCACTTAACAGGCAAATTCTAACAGGGAGGTTTGTCTAATGGTATAATTAGGCTAAACAATGCAAAATTATAACTGTCCATTGTGCCATCTTACATCTTAAACGGCAGCAATTCCACCTTTTGCTGCCATTCCTCATTTTCATTGTTTATTAGTTCTGTTATCAAAACCCCAAACATGGACCAGCACCCCTTGTGCTAGGACCCATGCAAGCACAGAACACAAAGATGGTGCCTGCCCCAAAAGAGCTTACAATATAATATCTCAGAGCCTGAGATGGATCAGTACTTGGATGGGAGATCTTTGAGGAACACCGAGGTAGTGCAAAATGCGGAGCTGGTGATTTAGAGAGTCGCTCTTTCCTCTGAGTCAGTATGCTTGGCCATTCTGTTAGAGGGCACTGGGCTGCCTGAGATACATCTCATCTGAAAGACAGTAGGAGGCCATGGAATCATAGAATTGTAAGACTGGAAGGGACCTTGACTGGTTTTCTAGTCCAGTCCTCTGCACTCAAGGCAGGACTAAGTGTTATCACCAACAGCTAGGATTATGATCACCTATAGCTATTAGGGATCTCACAGTGCACAGGAGTGTAATTACCTGTTCTGTTCATTCCCTCTGAAGCACCTGGCATTGGCCATCTGGGCTAATGGACCTTTGGTCTGACCCAGTATGGCCATTCTTATGTTCTTGAACCTGGTGTTCGGGCCAAATTCCAATCCAGGTAATTAAAAATCCCTTTGACATTTCAACTGCATCCACAGTTTTTCCTCTCTCACTTCCCATCCTAAATTGTTGGGTAGTGTTGTCGCATGCTGCTGCTCCATTTCACCTCAGAGGCAGCTGCATTTTGATAGTAAGTAATGTAACCCATACCCATTGCTTACCCACCTGGCCAGGAATGGGACATAACTAGTCGTACTGTCTAAAATGCTTTACAGTTTCCAATATCGGTTTTGTGACATGCACAGTCAGTCAATGTGGAATCAGGCAGGCAAAAGGTTGCCAAACCTCACTGACTATCAAGTCATACTGATACAAAGCCAGACCAGTCCTTCATACAGTCTTTAAAAAAAAATCTGAAACTGATTGAGCTTCACACACACAGATAACAGCAGAGATATGGAAACAAACTGAAAAATACCAAGTGCACTTGAATCTGCCAGGCAGGATGGTAGCAATGCTGTATTGTATTTGCACAGAAATTAGATGCCTCGTTAACCGTGGATAGATGCACAACTGCTAGAAATTTAAACTTCCTCTTTTCCCCAGATCACAACAGTCATTACAAATCATGCAGATGAATGAGTGCTGAAAAGACACTCGCCTCGGCAATTTTGGTATGATGAATCCAATCATAAGGGAGGGAGGAGGGGCAGCGGCAGTAGTAATCTTTATAATCAAAAACACATTTTCTGCAAAGCATCTTGCTATTGTTCACATGTAAAGTACATCACGCTGCTGTTCAGTAACAAACTGTCCTGCATTTTGTAGCTAGAGAGTTGTTTTATTACACATTCCCCGATTTGTGACTCAGAAAACAAATTTCAAAACCCACAAAATGAATCTACTTTTCCCTTTCGAATGACCGCTCAAGAGACACAGCATGGTTGGATAGTAGAATGTTGCCCTGGTAGTTCAAAATGTAGCACTTGCAGTTGTACATTTCTACCGGATAGCATTACCCATGGAAATTACAAAGTTAGAGGAACTGAAAGCTACACTACCTGTGTCAAAAACACAAGCAGGAGTGTGATCTTGAAACAGGCTGAGCAGCTTTAGTTTGTCAGTGGGAGTGGAGGGAGTATAGCACAGGCTCCTTTAGCTGCATCAGGGATATAAAATTTACTGTACCTCCTCCCATATCCCTCCTTCTTCCTCCCCGAGATAATTTCATAAAACTGAAGGTTTCTTGGCAAGCCAGGCTTTTCTATTCTCTCACTCAATTTGTCTTTTTGACCAACAATGGTTAGGTGTGGTGCAAATCTTTGCTTTACTGTTTTAAGAAAAAGGTCTTCTTCCAAACACTAAAAAAAGTTACCAATGGATACTAGTAGCCTTGACCACCAGCAGGAAAACTTAGCCTGTTGCTTATCAGTTGTTTTGGCCCAATTCCAAGAGTAACTGCTCTAAAAGGCCACCCCAGTGTGAAAAAGGAGCTGCTCTATTAGAATACACTCAGTTAATTCTGGTCGAACTAACATTTTCCTAGGATAATAGTTCAAACTGAACGTATACCATTTTATTAAGCGTAACATGAAGCAGAACCGCGGACCTGTTTCTAGCTCATGACACTGGTACAAGAACATTCAGAAAAAAAACCCTAAAATCTCTCAAATATAAAACCGGGGGCAATCTTGGAGTGGTCACAATAATGTTTACCAAAACAAGGTGCGAGATTTCAAATAAAATTCCCCACCACCGTAGCAGGAAAAATATTTAAAAGTCAAAAATTCCAGGCTCGCTACATTTACTGTAATTGTCCTTTATAAGAAGAGCCCTCTAGTTATGTGAAATGACATTACCTCACAGCCCCAGGCTCCCAATTCTATGAACAGGAAGGAAGCAGACACACATCTCTTTAAGAGCTGTTTCCTCTCTGCTCTATTAATTTCAGAGATTAAGCAAGCCACTCCTTTGTGGCATAATAGAGCAAGATAGAGCCATTGTGTTTGCAGATCCTCCTGCTAACTGTTTTTTTCTCCTGAATTTGGGGGGTTGGGGATGGAATGCCATAGCATTTTATTCTCAGATGAAAAGATCTAAAACTTCTGGCACCTTTAATTCCCCCCTCTTTTAGTTGCAATTACACCACCTTTGCAAAAAAATATATCCAACCCTCGCCCCACCCCTCAATGAGAATTTCAGTGCCCCACTGATGCAGTTCAGGAAAAAGAAAGTGGAGTCATGTCAAAAATTAGGGTTTTTTCCCCAAAAAGGGCCCCTGGATCGACAGAACTTTTTTCAATCAGGAAACCTTTCTGGACATACGCATCTTGCTGTCCCATCTTCAGTCACATTGATAAAGCAGAGACCGTAAATGTACTGCTTGCCATTCTGATTGTCATAGTCTCACTTGAAAAGACAAACAGTATATTGCTCTGTCTCCTTCACAGGCACAAAATTCCTCCAGCTTGTAACAGACGCCGGATAACCTTTGATAATACGGAAGCCACTGCTTCTCCTTTTCAAAAGCCACAATACATTTATGTTCTAGCCAGGATTATAAGCACTACAGTAACCCTCCACTCCATCTGGGTCTGACTGCTTCCTGGCATTTTTTGAGGGGGTAACTGGGGGGCGGAGGAATCTTCACACAACCCGAACACATGGGGATCCCTGTTCTGGGTCTGGGTTTTCAGATTTCCTTCTATACAGTCAAGCAGATGATTGATCCTTATTCTTAACATTCCAGTGTTCTTTCCAAACTGTTAGACAAACTAGCTTGGAAACACAAGAGTTTTTGGAGTCAACTGACAGAGGAAATACCACTTTGTGGGGGCGCACAAAGCAGCAAAATACTTCAGAGCAGTTCACATTTTTCAGCAGTCTATAAACATGGCTGCTACTAAATAGAAATGTCATCAGCAGTGAATGGATTTCTTTACAGAAGGGAGGAATACAAGATAAATACATGCAAGTGGTTTGAATTTTTTTCTAAAAAATATATTTTAAAGCATTAGAATTCAATAGACAGAGATCTTCTGGCTGAGACAGAAATATCTGAGCCAGAACACTCTTTTTACTGTATCTTTCTTGGAATACAGGCGATGGAATACAAAACCCATCAGGATAAAACAATTTGCCTATTCAGCAGCTTTCTTTTCATGAGCTGTTTCATCTTTTTACAGGTTGCCTCTCCCCCCCCCCCCCCCCCCCTCCACCTTTCCAGGCCTCCAGTCGAAAACTTGAGCAAAAAGAAATGGGTTCTTTAAACAAAGACCTGATTCTCTGGAACAGGAGTGCACACATGCTAGTAAACATAAGCCTGGTATTTTGGACATGGTGGTGATGAGTTACTCTGCCACTAGCGTTAAGACTTTATTGCACAAGCTTGGCTTGAGGCTTCCAGTCCTTGCAATAATCCAAAGGAAAGAATTCTAGACCGGGAGTCTTCAAGGACAGGGTCCCTTTTTCATCAACTATTCTTTTCTCTTTAACTTTCAAGCACATATCCTGCTGCTGAAAGATACCAGCTAGACCAGTGATGGCAAACCTTTTTGAGCCCAAGTGCCCAAACTGCAAACCAAAACGACGTGTTTTTTTTCAAAGTGCCAACACCCCCGCTCGACTCGGGACCCCCCCCCCCCCGGCCTCAGCAGAGCGGCTCACCCCCCCCCCCCCCCGGCCTCAGCAGCGCGGCTCACCCCCCCCCCCCCGCCTCAGCAGCGCGGCTCGCCCCCCCCCCTTGCCTTGCCTTGCCTCGCCTCCCCCCCCTTGCCTGGCCTTGCCTCCCCTCCCCTTGCCTTGCCTTGCCTTGCCTCCCCTTGCCTCGCCTCGCCTCGCGCCTCGCCTCGCGCCGCGCGGCGCCTCCTGCCTCGCGCCGCGCCTCGCCTCCTGCCTCGCGCCTCGGCCCCGCCTCCGCTCTCCTTCTTGCCTTGCCTCGCCTCCTGCCTCGGCCCCGCCTCCGCTCTCCTTCCTGGGCTCCGGCCGTCCTTTCACTTCCTCCTCCACCACCCGCCCGCCTCTTACTGACCCCGCCCCTCTGCTCCGGCGTTTTGACGGCGTGCCCACAGAGACGGCTCGGCGTGCCGGCAGCGGCACGCGTGCCACGGGTTCGCCATCACTGAGCTAGACATATGTGTTTACACAGAGGACTCAGAACAGGTACCGCAGGGGCAGCTTCCTTGCAAAGTGTCCCAGACGGATTCACCGGTGTGTCTTAACTCTGTTCTAATGCCTTTCATTTGGGATCTCTGCTGAGGCTGCCAGTCGTGAGAGGGAAAAATGAGGTTACTTGTCTATAAGTCAACGGACTGAGCTCACAGTTAATTTCACACAGGCCACTGGTTACCATTCATCTGGGTAGGATTTGAATCAGCCACCCAGAGCCAAATGGCTCGGTATTCCACTTCCTGTCCGCTAGTTCTCGAACTACATTAAAACTAAAATCTGTTGCTTTTTCTTGCAGTGTGTCCTAACTTGGCACACTCCTCTTCCCCTCTTCTGCCGTGTCTTGACTAGTCTTGTAAAGGAATAGATGATTCAGAAGGCAGGTCTCAGGTGTCTTCATAGTTCCATGAGTGAACAATAGTCATGCGCAGCCGGCATTCAGCATCGTATCTCGACCCTACCCTTTGAATTAGCTCTCTCCCTCGCATCACCAGCATTTCACTTCATTACAGAGCTCATGATGTTTCTTTTATAGCAACTCCTGACTGCTGCTCCCCTTACTTCCTCTGGTCTGTGAAGACATCCACAGAATCTACTGCAAGTGATGTCTTGAGTTTATTTTGTTGGCAGTCTAACTGCTGGGGATATGAAATGGATTACTAAATATCAGTGGAACTATGAAGAAAGACAGTTGAGCTTATTCCGTATTGTGTGTCTGCTGTGGGGCATCAAAAGCAATAATTGTGTGCACATGAAAATATGAACCTTTGAGGCCGGGCAAGCCAGTTGGCCAGTATTGTTGCAGTGAGGTCTGAATCGGAGACAAGAGCTCAGTCCTGTGAACCTTGTTATATTTACTGTGAGGCAGCATATTTGGCTCCTGAAAAGACCTCCGATGCATCACCCCTGCCGGAGCAGTTCGGAGTGGTGCTAAAGGAGCTGTGCGAATACCTCCTTGGCCAAGGGGATGTTTATCTTTACATGAGGCTTTATGCAGAGGATGGAAACAATAAAGAAAACCACCTGTACAGTCTTGGGAAAAAGACTATCCAGTGAACAGTCAGGATTTATTATTTTTAATATAAAAAAGATGTCTATAGCTACTCTGCTCATAAACTCAGAGCAAACTGGCTTCAAGTCAATGAAGAAAGAGACAGAAGGGGGTTCACAAGATCTGAATAAGTGACAATATTAAAATGATCAGTCAAAACAACCCATCCCCCCCAGCACACAAACCTTTGTTCCTTTCCCCTATTAGGGCACAGTTCTGCTCTCAGATCCACTTTTCAGAACACTGGCAGAGGAAACCAGCGTGCCCTCAATGTCTGACGCCGTCGGCCAAGGTCAGCTTCCCCCCCACAACACACATTCAATATCGTGGGTGATTTTCGCCCCAGTCCGCAGGAGGCTCTATTCATCACTTAAGTACAGCCTCACAATATGGGCTTAAGCAGAGTGGAGCAGACCCTGTGCACTGGGACAAGTTTCACACTCCTGAATTTGGGAGCCTTTATGCAGAATGAAAACCCAAAATATGTGCTTAATGCCTTGTTTAAACTCGGTCAACTTTCTCATATAATGAAAGGTGTACGTTTAAGCTTTTTTCGTTAAACAGGTGCAAACCCCTTGTAGATGCTCTTATTTGGATTTAAGAGTGACTTCTTATGGTTTAGTTTAAACTGATTCCTAACTGACATAACCAAATAAACATGTCCACACAGCCTTCTGCACTGGTTTAACTAAACTGTTTTAAAAAAAATAAATCACATATTTAATTAAACCAGTATAACTTTCTCATTTAGACAAGTCCTTTCATAGGACTTATAATGGTGTTTGGGATAAGGATTCTTTCCTTACTTGAGACTAAAGGCAGGATCCGATACCTTGAGAATGTATTTCGGATGCTTCAACAGGTTAAAAACAATTCCAGTAAATATGAAATTTTAGAACATTTGTACATATCCTTATAACTGTACAGTCCTTTTAAACAAATTGCAGACAAATTGGGTAGATAACAACACGTTCAGGGTTCAGTAATTCATAATAAATTGCCAACCCTGTCATGCATAAAGAAATCTTTTGCAATGTTTTGCCAGACACAGAAATGTAGCTAAATAATTACAGCAAAGGGCTAATAAATATTCCAGCTTTAAAAACAGCTTATTAAATTGAAGGGGGAGCGGGAAAAAACACAGTGAAAGCATTAGCTATAAATGAAGTTTCTTAACCTAATTGTCAAGGGTTGAAAAGGCTGAAAGCTGTTCAACCTTTTTTGAGAAAATAAAGGTTTGAAGTGTTCCTCCTTTAGCGTGACTGAATTCCTTTAGAATGTGACCTCAACATGCCTTTCCTCTATCTTTATCTGCCGACACAGCAGAGCTGTTGACCTTTCACCACTGACCTGCACAATCGATAAACAACCTACAAACTGTCTCAACAGAAATGGTCCAAGCAATGGTTTGTCTTACATCTCCGTGGCACCAACCACTGCTATTACTGAACCTTTTCCTAGGATCCATGGTTGTATCTCAGTGTGAATCAGGTGATAACACTGGAGTAAGACATTGTTTTCGTGTGTGCCCCAGATAAGTTTAAGCCGGTTGGGTATCTGATTTTGCTGTTGGATACAGTCACAAAAACTACTTTGAGTGTTATATACAAATTCTCACCATCTTACTGATTATTAAAGTCATTTCCCAAAGAGAGAATCCAGGTTCATGTGAATAAACTGGTCAAGTCAATGTTAAATAAATAAACAAAAAATCCAAGATCTATCAAACTAGGCAAGATTTACCAAATACTGTTTGAGTATCACCTGACTACACTAAATTATAAATGAAAAGTAACACTCTCAGTCACTCAGAACTGCCAGCAATGAAAATTAAGTGACAATGGGATGTAAAAGAAAATAAAACAGTTTATTTAGGACCATTCGGCTGACACAGATATTACCCTGTAAATACCAGCCCCTATTATAATACTTGAAAAACAACTGATGTAAAGTTTGTGTTGCATAACATAAAAAAAAAGCTATTTGGCTTTTCAAGGCTATTTTTTTTAAAAAGAGGGGGCTATTTGGACTCTAAGTTGACCCATATTTAAAAGAAAATGGTTTTACAACACTCAAGACTAATAAAAGGGTTTTCATGTATTTTAAAAAGCCACAGAAACAGAGAGAGATGCATTGTCATACTTACAGCACAAATATTGCAGCATTGAACCAGTGTGTAAGAAACAAAACAAGTGAAAATTATTAGAGATCGACTATAAAAAGAAGTGAAACACATTAGTCCATGTCCGTTGCCAAACTGAGTAAGTACAAAAGAGAAACTACCAGCATAAGCAGTGAAAAGTAACAGATTATCAGATGAAAGAGTGTTATTCATCTAAGGTGCCTATTCTCATGACAAATAACACATTAGATGCAACAGAGTTGAAGAGGATTTTTTTAAAATACATTTTTAAACAGATAGTGTCACTTAAAAATGTTAAAGGATTTTCAATGCAAAGTGTCCCTCATCTCTAGCCCCACAAAAACAAAACCACCACCACAAACCTAAAACCCTGCTGAAATCAGTCCCAAACACCACTGCTGATATGCTACCTACAGTTCATGGAACTAAGATACCAATTAACATCTTCCCCCACTCTCCAATAACTTATAGCACTGTGCTGAGTTTCTCCAATTGTGTGCAGAGTAGCTCCAGAAAGACCTCTAGAAAGTGCTAAAACAAACTCAAACAGAGGTATAATCTGAAGTTATAAATATTTTCAATCACTACAATTTACATACATCATGAAATGTGCATGTTAGTGATCTAGCTCCTTCAAAGAACAGCTAATAATAGCAGTTACTGTTTGGAAAGAAAGTAAGCAAAAATGGTCAGTGACCAACAATGGTTGGTAGAAAACAAAAGTAATTGTACTACTGTCACTTCACCAGTACAGAACTGAACCATGTGGACATATTTTAAAAAAACAAGCCAAGAAGAGCGGTTCAAACCACAGTATCTCAGAGATAATACCAGGGGATTAATACAATATTCCACTAACGCTAAACTTGGAGTAGACAGACAAGGATGAGAATCAAGATCCCCGTCACTGCCATTTTAGGACCAGATCCTGGAAGCTGATGCAGTTGGGCAGACCTCCGAACCTGGCAGCCTCATTGATTTCAACAGTACTGTGTGTTTACCAGAATAGAGCATCCTGAAATCAATGGGGCTCTAGGTTGGCACAAAGGTTAAACCCAGATGGATCAGCATGCCAGATCAGTCTTGCATTCAACTTACTTTGGCTGCCTGATACACCAAGTGCTGGTATTTCCGAGGCATCTGTTAATGATTTAGGAGAACAGAAAGATTACATAGTCCTCCTACATGTTACAGTTATTTCTCAGAGTAAGACAAGAAGTCAGTTTCTTGTTTGGGATTGTTTAAAGTAAATATAAACTGTACAAACTTCCAGTCATGGGCCTGTGCAAAAATACATTTTAAAGAACACTACCACTTCTCTGATCTCTAGTACGGCATCAACCACTAGGATACCAGCACCTACAGAGAGGCAGTATGACTCAGTGGAATGAGAGAGAGTTGGGAATGAGTATGGCTTGGCCTTGGTTGGAAATGAGCAAGAAGCTCTTAAGCTCCTGAACAGTTATCCACCTCCTCTGATGTTTCTTAGATTCTCAAATTAACTTGGGAAAGAGACATCATAACCACCACAAAACCAGGTAATCTTGCATCTTCCTCCCATCCCTTGAAACTCCTTTGTGGTTCTGAGGCTCCACAAGAGTCTACGAGTGATGTTTGTTCCACTCTGGGTAAGGGAATCCATCAGACTAGAGAGATTTTTTAAAAAGCAGCAGCAGCTTGTCTAGATAGAAAATCTTAAGTGCTATTTAAAAAGAAAATAAGAACAAATGTAAAGCTGAGAAGCTCCATAAGGAGAATTTATAGATGTGATTGAAATACCAAATTTCCCTTTTCTGCTCTTATTTTGTACTAAAAAAAAAAAAAACCCTCTCTCAAAAGAACCAGAAGTGTTTAGAAGGATATATATAAAAAACCCCTTGATGAAGCCACTTACTGATAAATTGCATCTGAAGTAAGTGCATCTCTCCGGACATTGTTTTTATGGCTGGGATAAATTCTGCCATACCTGGGAACAAAATGCTTTTCGCAGATATTTTACATATTATTCCTACAGTAAAGAGAGGTGGTTTAGCTGCTTCTAGCAGCTTAGCAGGAAACAATTAAAATTTTCAAGCTATTTGTATATCGACAGTTGGCAACGATGGTTCCAGTGTATAAAGAGAATGGGAAAATAGCTATGCGTTTCTGAAAGGCTTCCAGAAAATTTCCTTTGAGAACTCATACAGTGAAAAGTATACAAACAGGCAGTAAACATGAATGTAATATAATAAACATCCTGTAAGCTATATGGTGTGATAAATAGGTAATAAGGTTGTAATGTGGGCGTTTAGCTATCAGCTTCCAAAAGATCTGGAAGCTAAAACAATAATACTTTCATTAGACTCTCCTGCCTAGCATCAAGAGCCAATTTCCACCTATTAATATGGATTTCTATTACCTGCCTTGTGAATACTGTTAAACCCATTTATCAAGCAACAAGCCATTCTTTTGTGACTTATTACAAACAGAGAGGAAGCAGAAGGGCTGCTGAACCTGTAACATTAGAGCATCAGATTAAATTATTTGACCTAGAAGCTAAGAACACTCCACTTACATTTAAAACGATAAAATTGCTCACATTAAGGCTAATAAGACCTCTTGCAGGATCAAATCTTTCCTTGCTGCATCAAATGGAAAAAAACCCTGTCACTGGCTGCAGACTAATTGTAAACTTAGTGCATGCGTAATTAAATATGCCTCATTGGTTCTCTTGATGTGTCAATAGCGGTAGGAGGAGGTTGATTTAAGCTAAATGACTGAAGTCTCAGTGAACATTGTCCCTTTCTGTGTCCTCTAAGCAAAGCTTCACTTAATGAAATAGCCCCGGCCAAATATGAGAAGCCCACAATTAACTACTTATTATTCTGATTGCAGCAGTGCCCAACGTATTCCTGGCACTTTCCAAGAGCAAAGGAGACACAGGGCCAGATGATGTCGTCGATGGAATTACATTGAGAGCAAAGATTGTCCCAGAGAGTGTACCAAAAGGCATTTCAGGGGGAAGGGATGTAGTATATAAATCAAGAAATCATGGTGATGACTTTTTTTTCTTCTTTTCATTCAGCAAGGAAATAGCAGATCCTGCAATAAGTCTTATTAGCCTCAGTGTGTGGCGGGAAATTTCAATACAAAATAATCTGTTGCAATACGTCTCTTTTTGTTTGAATTACGTACAATTGTCAACCTTAACATTCCTTGGCAGTTTCCCTGTATCTTGCACACACAGCTCAGTGGGGCCAAAGGAGCTCCAAATCATAAACACCCAAGTAACAGCGTCTCTCCTTCCCATTATGTTTTAGACCATGCAGTGGGTCAGGGAACTGTATAAAACGTCATAAAGCAAATAAGCTGTTCATTATGTTCCTCAGTGAAGTTAAGGTACCATAAATACATCTCAGTAGGGCAGATGGTTGAATCTCACTTGGTTGAACAACCTTTCATTCTTTTCAGAGATGAAGGGAATCCTGCTGCTTTGTGAAACAGATTTTAAACAGAGAAACAAGGTGGGTGAGGTAATATCTTTTATTGGACTAACTTCTGTTGGCGAGAGAGACCAAGCTTTTGAGCTACACAGAACTCCTCTTCAGGTCTTCTTCTACTGCCAACAACAATGGAAGATATCGAATTAATATAAAGTAATTTCTCTGTAGTGTTTTAACTTTTGATGCATAGCAGCAAGTTTTATTCTTTTGAATATGTTCTTTTTTAATGGATTATTTGTCTCAGCCCTTAGTCCATTTCTGATAATGTTTTGGTTCAGTGGAAGGATGGGATCTGTGTAACAGATGTAGTCTTAGAAAGCATTTGTTTATGTGGATATGTCTGTACGTTCACATTGTAAAGGGGGGAAAATCTAAGAATATGAAAACATAGTGTTTCGGATGAGGCAAGAAGAAGCATCTTTAGTGGGAAGATTTACATTATAGACTAGATCATGACACTGAAATCACAGGTCTTGTGTCAATAACTTCAACAGAAGACGGGTTGAGATCGTATGTTGATAGAGCCCTAGCATATCAATTCTCAAAATTAATACAGTATGGTATCTGGAAAACTGGACCCCAACATACACTCTGGTAAAAGCACCTCAGGTCTTTGTCTTGCATTAAAATTAGCCCAAGGAAGCCTTGCCATCCTAGTTCTGTATTTGTCTAGCATAGCCCAATTACAAAATGACTTCAGTGGCCAACACTCAAAAGGACACAGCACTGCAGAACAGAGGCATATTTTAAATGATGTCTTGTTAAAGCAGTGGGGATTCAACCTACACAAGCTGTATTGATGCTTAGCTCACAGGAGAGTGAGAAAAGAAGCGCTAAAACTTTACCCGATGAACTTTCACTACTTGATATAAAGATCCAAGTCTCAATTATCAAATTCAAGGAAAAAGTAAACTCCAAAGATGTTAACCTTGCAACAATAAACTGCTCGTCATAAGAAGTATCCTTAATTCTTCTTCCCAAAATACTGTAGGCACTCCGCATTCGTCGTAACTTAAAACACCTTTTCTGCTGAACTTCTAAACCCCTTGACTTTAATGAGGTCGTGCACCATTTGATTTTAATTACAGATATTTTTACACCCTAAATTTGACTAAAAATGATGCGATTTACAAAGCAAACAAGCCAGTTAAACAAAGCTAATTACATTCACTGGAGACAGACTTGCTTTTCCCCTCAGTGAGTGTTTATTTCAGCTCCCAATGCTCTGATAGCTCCTGACAGCTTGCTGGGACACAAGAAAGAAGTAGGTCAGGGTAAGCCGGAATCAGCAACAGAGGCTCCCATTAGACAGGCTTGTAGAGTAATACCAAGATCGAGGAAGTGTGTGATGTAGTGACAGTGTTAGAGACACATAACAAACAGCCTGAGGACAGCCTCCAGCAGAACCGGTACATTTATCTTCTCTGTGTTATAATGACCCCTCATGTAGCTTATCCAGTTTGCGGTTCCTAATACAGGGGGTGCTGCAGAAACCTCTTGACAAAAATGGACTTGCAGTTTGCAGTATTATGCAAACCCAGAGGCAACACTAGCACAGTTCTCTACCCACAGAGCCCTTACTTACCCTTCAGGGTACGAGGCATGCCAGTTTCTATAGGCATTCATCTATTAATATAAGCAGAATATGTCCACCCTCACTCTAACTTGCAATGCAGCTAGGTATCCTGCTCTGTACACAGAACAATAATAGACACATTTCTCTTAATCAGCTTTTTAAAAACTATATATATGATTATGCTTGAAGTGATTATACTGTACCAGAAACTATCACACAGTCACTAGCAAGAAAAGCTGTTATGGCAGCTAGTCGGTGTGATGAAATTGTGCTATGATGCCACTTCCTTCTGAAGTAGGGATAAAAAGGATGATTGATTTCCTGGCTTCTATATCTATCTATCTATCTATATATAGATAGATAGATATAGATATATATCTATATATATATATATATCTATATATATATATATAGATAGATAGATAGATAGATATAGATATATATCTATATATATCTCTATATATATCTATATCTATATATATCTATATCTATCTATATCTATCTATCTATCTATCTATCTATCTATCTATATATATATATATATATATATATATTCTACATTGGGCAATACAGATCACAGCACATACAACAGCTTGGAAAGTGCATTCTTTTGCCATAGCACTGCTGGATTTGGGAGCAGTTATTGGCAGATAGGATAAGCAACGAAGCCTGTGGTTTTTACTCAGTTTCTCAGCAGGGATTGCTATATTATGAAGAAACATCAGCAGGACTGGGGAAAGAGAACAATTTTTGTTTAAAATATTATCTCCCTTAAGTCTCTCATGATGTTAGATTTCTTTATGGAAAGAGATTTTTTTGTATTAGATACTCCCATATATCTGGACATTTGTTTATGCAACTCTCCCTTCCTGCAAAGAGCGATCTGGCAATGAGAGCAGAAAACACGAGATCATAAAATCCGCAGTGTAATATTAAAGCTGGAGGTGAGTGGAATAGCAGCCCTAACTCCTCTGGTTCTCATTACCACGGTTCACACCATTAAAAGTTCAAAGTCTATCATACAGTATCTGACAGCCCTCTGCACAGACCAAACCATTTCAAATATATGAGTCAATTTCTCTGGCTTACTTACAGAAGGATATATATTTTCTTGAACTCAAAGCTGTGTACTTTCCTTTTTTTTTTCTTTAAAAAAAAGAGTGATATCTTGGAAAATAGGAAAGTTTGACAAGCAGTTTAAACTGCCATAGGCATAAATAGACACAAATGGAGAGTGTTGTTTTATTTTGTTCTGAGCGCCATACATTTCCTGTGCTTCGAGAGGTCTCAGACAACTACTTTGTTGTAAGGGCATGAGCTACTCCACTTCCAGAAATGGAGGAGTTTGTCCATCCCAAGCAGCTTGCATTATTTTAAAAGTTTAATTTTTACCACCGACTTCATATTCATATATCTATTTATTAATAATATATCTGAGTCAGCATTATTTCCATCCTTAGTCTCTATTTATCTAAACTTGAGTACAGCACAATTAATGTACCTGCCCCCTGGTGTTTGGGGTGGGGTCACGCTATATGGAATTTTCTAACCAACCCGTATTATTATTAGTCAATAAGAGGGCCCATTCTTACAGTTTTTACTCAAGTAAACACTCACACCAAGCTCAGGGAGTTCATGCTTGAGTGAGGTCTGTTTGATCAGACCCTAAACATCTACATAAAATCCCTAACCAATTAAAGGTCTAAATAAAGAGTAATCTAGAGAAAATATGCAGCAAAATCAGAGCATTAAAAAATGAGACAATTAAAATGATCAGGGCACTAATGCCCATAAGGAAGGAAGGAAGCTTTTAACAGCACTAAAATATAAAATTGATTTGTACACATATTTGATAAAAATCAATACAATTAGCAGTAACTGAATACTAGAAAGGGAAATTGATTGCTTAAAACCCAGAGGAATATCAGTCCATTCTTCTATATCCTCCACTCTTAATAAAATTTTTCTCTTTTATAATCCTGCCTAAATTCTTTCCCCATTGATAACACCATTAAACAGCTATTCTTTTATTCCTATTATCTGCAGTTCTGCTTGAATCACATTTAAAAGTCATTTGAGAGTGGCATATTCTGGTCATTTTGCTATCTGACGTACAATCCTCCAGTCGGTAGCACAGAAGAATACGGGCTAATGAGCAGGAGCAAAGAAACGCAAGAGAAGAATTTATCAAATTAAATACCAAAGTTTAAATAAATGGATTGCCAGATAACTGATTTGCTGCATCAATTTAGTCCATTTCCACTGATCCCTCTTTTATTTTTTTTTCAAAAGGGAGAATAAAAAGCTTGTCCAAACAAATAAACACTTTGAACCAAGACCTAACAATGAGAGAGCAAGGCTCCACAGCTCAACTCTCCTGTCCTGCCCCCGTCTCTTGAATGATACCTCACCATAGGATGTTAAAGGCTAGAAGTAGTGATTACAAGATACTGAATTTATGTCTAGTCTAGATTTGACTAAAGTGGTTTCCGCTAGTTTCTCTCCAAAAGATCAAGCCTGCAAGAGAGGAGAGGATTCTCAGCAAGTCATAGCAGATACTCTCTTCCCTGCAGAATTAGTCCTCCAGCAGATAGAAGGTGCAGGGTTGAATCAGTGGAAGGCATTTCTTCCTTATTCTGGATTTTGCATAGCAATAACTTGGGCACAAGAAACTAACCTGAAACAAAGAATATTTTCTTTCCATTACAGATTAATGTTCCAGCCACTGTGCTGGGACCAAGGCAACGTGCCTAACTAGTGCAGGTTTCAGGCTAGGACAAATTTCCCTTTCTGCACCAATGTAGATCTGGCGGGATTAAGAACCAATAGTTCTACCAAATGCAGAGAGACGCTTCACCTTGGAAGGTTCCGCTTCCCAAAGAGAGGTTTCATGTTACATCCAACCAAGCTGGATAGTCTGACAAAAGTTGGACATCACATTGTCACTTTATGCAGGTCTGCCAAGGAGGTTTCTCCCTTGAGATTCCTCTTTGGATACGAATTGCCTCCGCTGTTAAGCTTTCGGAGTTGATTCGTACAGATATGAAGTTCCCAAAAGCCCAAACTGCCTACATGCTTTAAATGTTCATGAAATGTCCTGATTCAGCAATTTACTTTAAGCACATGTTTAACTTCAAGCATGTCAATAGTCCCACTGAAATCAATGGGTACTGAATGGCCTTTCCATAGTCAATGAGAATACTCACATGCTTAAAGTTCAGGCAAAAGCACTTAAACCTATGCTAATCAGGGACCAAAGGAATAACATCAAGAAATCACAGGCCAAAATAAAAAGGTAGTCCTACTTCAGGATCAGCATTTTTGCTTCTGAGGGAATTCCTGAATCATATCTCTTTCCATAAGCTGACACCTCAAGTCCTATCATTCCTTGAGATAGTACACCTGGCTGAGAAGAGGCCTACAGAGGCCTCAATACCCAAACAAAAGAAATCTTGAGGAGAGAAGTTCCATACGGTTGAGTCAGAGGTTGCAACGTCAATGGGAGGAGAACACAGATTCTCAATTTGAAAAGATGAAATTGAACTCAAGGTATGTGGAGAAACACCAATGGAACTGATTGAACCTTCTGCCAATAACCTCAACTAAGCGCTCTAGGACTTCCTCAAGACTTTACTCCAAAGTCTCTCACTTTCTTCTCTCAAGGAAGAAATATTGCCTTGCTACAGAAGTAGAAACCAGGAACTCTTGAATTCTAAGGGCCTGTCTTCACAAACAATGCTGCAGCTCTAGTGAAGAAGACACTATGCTAACCGCAGAGTTTCTCCCATCAGCATAGTTAATCCACCTCGCCAAGAAGTGGTAGCTGTGTCAACAGGAGAAACTCTCTCGTCTACACAGCGCTGTCTACACCGCGGGTTTGGTTGCTATAACTATGTTACTCTGGAGCATGGATTTTGCACACTCTGAGTGATGTCATTATACAGATACATTTATAGCATAGACCTGGCCTAATTCTAGCTTTCTTTGCAGCCTTGGACAAATCTCTTCAGTCTCTTTGCTTTACTTTCCCCATCTTCATCTGTAAAATGGGAAGACCAATACTTAATTTTACCTCACTCACAAGCATCATGTGAGGATTAACTGGTGGATATCTGTAAAGTGTTCTGGAGATAAAGAGCATCACAGGAGCATTAAATATAGTCACCATGTCCCTACAAAGATTTCTAGTATGTCAATGAATCAGTGTTCCAGAAGGAACTGCAAGTCTCTCTAGCCAGACAATTTATGAACCATTCCTTCTTGGATCAGTTACCGCTGAAAGAATGTTCAAGCTTCCTGAACATAGGAAAGAGAACATTCCCATTCCAGAAACCACCATAGGTCTCAGACTGAATGCCACCTAAAACTTGGTATTCTTGGTCATATAGGAAACCAGAGTTCATCCACGCATTCATTTTGGAGCATTCATACTTATTGATCAGCCTTTTTTCTCCAGTGAAATCAAGGGAGACTCATTTTCTTCTACTTATGGAGAAAGTTTGTAGGGAGAACCATAGAAGTCTTTCTTACATTCCCTTCTACTTTTTTACATTAGATTAATTACAGTTCCTCCTTTTGAGGAGCTACACAAGTCTCCAGTCCCCTGATATCATGGTGTACTGCTACATAATCAATCTTCTAAAAAAACCCTACAGTTAATGGAGGAGAACAACCCTTCTCTGATCCCCAGGGTGATGGGCCCTCAAGACAGCCTATAACTCCCAAACCTTGAGCAGGAGGAGGACTGGCATCTATTCTTCCACGAAATTAGTGGATCAAGCTTCTCATAAACCTCTTCAGGAGAAGGACTTTTAGGCAGCAGTCTCATCTGCAGCTCACATAATCTTCAGAGCCATCTCAGCGGGACTGCTTTCTAGTGAGACTTATAGTCCACAACAAGCACTGGCTCAAAACCAAATACTACATATTGCAGCTCTGCACTAATGTCTAAATTCATAGATGCCTACTTTGGTCAGCCATCTAATAGGTGCTTTAGATCAGTGGGAGAGACAACTTTGCTGGCAGAAAAATCCTCCTAACAAATACAGTTGTGATGGTTACAGGACAATCTAAGACTGTTTTGCCAGCTGAGACAGATGGGGGAAAAAAAGGTACAAGCCACCCTGCACCTTATCCACCCCTGTTTAATACCTGTCTCCACCGGCTGTCAGGGGAAAAAGTCACTGCACATGGATAGGCAGAGGGTGCACTTCATATTTTCTGCTGAAGAAAGTGTCTAATTGCTCTTGCAGAACAAAGATAAAATAAAAGGAGGAAAAGAATAATTGTAAACTGAAGAAACACAGTGAAGGACAAAGAAAACCTTTATTGGTGGGTCCACCTGGAGAAACAGAATAGAAAGTTTCCATACAAAAAGTGTTTATAGGTTAATTAGAACCCCCCAGGAATAAAGTTTACAGTGGAAATCATAGCAGAAGCTCAAGCCCAGCTGACATACTGGGTATGGAAGTTCTATACGAAGTATATCTGCAGACACTCATCAGGCTTCTTAAAGAAAATAATGTGTAATGTTTTCAGACCATACTTTTTCAGACTAGTTAGTCTTGGTCAGCTGCATTTTCTTAATGATGCACACACACACCGAGAACACGTTTCCTTTGTAATCGTGTGAACATTATAAACTCATGTAACACTGGGGCAATTTAACTTAACTGAGCTCTTGGTTTCATAAAAAGTGTAACAGTTTGCTCCACTGTACTCCGTGTGGTAAGCCATTCAATGGTACAATTTTCCACAATCCCAGTGTAAAGGTCGATAACTATTTCTATTCACAGTGTGAATACGAACAAAAGGACTTTCTGTGGATTAGTCTGAAGCTGTAACTGGGTGTTGGGCTACTGTGGAGACCATTTTAAATGATGAAATATTAGAAATGCAGTTACAGACATAAGATACTTAGAAGGACTGGCCAGCCGCCAGGATCAGTCATTTACCCTGCAGTTTGCCATTGCTGCCATCCTTAGATATGATAACATTAAAGCTACTGGCTTACGTAAGGCTTCCGATAATTAATTCACGCCTTATCTTCACAAAGTAACAACATCCAAAAAATCAGTTCCATACAGGAGGGTGCTATGTGTTTCCTCACACAACAGCACTTGACATTCTACATTACCACAGCTCGCAAGATTTCTATGCATGCTGACTGTATGTGGTTTGGGCACATGAGCATCAGAAACAATTTAGAGTGGTTAATTTTGACTTCAAACTCTCTCTATGGAGAGTCATTCAAAAGTATCTCGTCAGCTTCGGGGAGGAAGGGAGAAGAAAAAGAGTTGGTAGATGTTCAGAGCCAGAAAGACTGCCTGAGTCAAACTCTTTCCAGATGTAAAGCACATATGTAGAGGAGATTGAGAAGCAAAGTGGGGTACTTTCCACTTCTGTCTGCGACCTTCAAAAACTTAATAAATCTATTGCTAATCGAAGCCAAACCCGCCCCCTTCAAAACACAGAGCAGTCACAGCATTCAGTTAATGGCACGATGTATAATGAAGATAATTATATGAATAGACTGTCCCAAAGTCACAGCTGTCTCTGCAATCTTTTAGAAGTAGCATTTCTCCAGCAACTTGGTGCAGAAATACTTCACATTTATTAACTTGTTTGCTTTCTGATTGTTGGATCTGTGTCCCACTCCCAAGGCACTTAGGGTATGTCTTCACTACATGCTGGATCGGTGGGGTAGTGATCGATCTATTGAGGACTGATTTATTGTGTCTCATCAAGGCACGATAAATCAATCGCCAAAGGCACTCCCATTGACTCCGGAACTCCAGCTCGCCAAAAGGCGCAAGCTGGAGTCGACAGGAGAGCCCGCTGCCGCCGTGAGGACGGAAGGTAAGTTGGCCTAAGATGTGCCGACTTCAGCTACATTATTCATGTAGCTGAAGTTGCGTATCTTAGGTTGACCCCCGCCCCTCAGTATAGAGCAAGCCTTAGATTTATCCTTTTAGTTTAACCCTACAGAGTAATCAAATCACTCCATTACAGTGAACAGACTTTAGGGGCCCTGAGGGGGTAAGGAAAAGCATCCCAATTTTCACTTATATCCTTCACGCTTGCCCTAAACTTTACATTTCACTTATCTACACCCATGGAATTTGAGAATACTGAATTTTAACTGACGTGAGAAGTTATTTGAGGACACAGGACTTTCACTTGAAATTAAGGCTGATCTACCTTCTGGGATCTGTGACCACGATTCACTTCTGATAAAGACTGAAAGACATCAATGCACTCACTTCTGCTTCAAGTCAAAGGCAAGTGTTGTTGCAACCACAAAAACATCCATCCAGAGCTATGTAAGGTTCAAGCCAACCAAGCCCATGAAGAAGAAGAACAGGAGATGAGACAAGGAGGATTTCAAACTTTACCTATTCCACAGATTTGATGGGGGAGCATAAGGGAAGGAGAGAGAAAAGAAAAGGTTCAGGGAGCCAAAAACAATATGGATACTGAGCGAAGGACACGTCTTTGGGTGGATTTTGGCTGTCACTCTTGAATACAGCTCACTGACAGTTCTGTGCGATGAAATATTAGAAAAAATGCAGAGCATATCATCCTTGACGGCGAAAGGCAGAACGAATCTTCCACATCACACAAATGCCAATGTCCCGCTGTTACCCAATGCACATTTTTTTTGTTTAAAATTAACCAGAGATTAAATAGTTCCATGTGTTTAAAAATAGCTTAAAACTATCCACAATTAAAATACTTGGAGGATCCCCAACATCATTAAAATGCAATATAGTTGATTTAAATTTAATTATTTAGACTCAAACCGAGGTGCTAAAAAGGTAGTTGGTTTTTTTTAATCCCTAGTTGGGAAACAAATCTGAATTCAGCCTGTGATCAAATAATCTTAAAGAATTATGTTTGAGTGCATCAGCAATGTCAGGCATTTCAGAGCAGTAGCATCAAGACTAGATATTTGCTGCTTGTAGTAACCTTGAAAAGGGAGGAACAAACATTCTTTTCTAATGAGTCACCATTTGGCAGCCACAGATCAAAACCTTCTGCCTGTGTTACTGACTGCAGTACTGTACAGAATTGTTTTTGCAGCCTGAGTGATTTTTTTTCCAAATCAACAGAGTTAATTAAGAAAATAAGTATCCTTAGAGAAACAGGCAAAACTCAAGTCCTTAAACATGATCTACTAGGTTACTGAAATACCAGAAAAGTTCTGAGATTATTTTCATACATAAAGTCTGAGTTCTGAAAACTCTAGTAAAAACAGAAGCAGCTGGCCATAGCAAAATGAAATTACCTTCAGTATCTATTCTGTATCTTTCTGTTAACCATACCAGATGGATATTTGATAGTTATTTTGAAACTATTATCTGACCATATTGGGAAAAGGCTTCTAGGATTTGAGTGGAACAGTACAAACTACAATATCCATTTAGCGTGTTCACATAATCAATTGTGGCAAATAGAACCTTGCGAAAACCTCAGCTGGTGAACAAACTATTATAATGTATTCCTGAAAGCGTGTCTCATTTCCCCACCCTTAGAGAGTTTTTTCTTCATTACTGTCTCTACCAAAGAGGAAGATACCAGTAAGCAATGTCCATTTAAAAAGAGTTCAACTTGGTTTATTTGGATCACTGAAGCCAAAGCATGGGTATAACTGGAACATTCTGATTGAAGGCTTCAGCTGTCAAACGTTCTCTGAATGTTAAGTGTACAGCAAAGAGGCGATTTTAATAGGGTGACCAGACGGCATGTGAAAAATCGGGACGGGGTAGGGGTAATAGGGAGCCTAAGGCCTTGTCTACACTACTGTCTGGATCGACAGGTAGAGATTGATCTATTGGATCTCATCAGGACGCAATAAAATCGGTCCCCAAAGTCGACTCCAGAACTCCAGCTGGCCAAAAGGCGCAAGCTGGCGTCGACAGGAGACCCCGCCGTGGACTGCTGCCGCTGTGAGGACAGCAGGTAAGTCAACCTAAGATGCGTCGACTTCAGCTACGTTAGCTGAAGTTGCATATCTTAGGTCGACCCTCCCCGCTAATGTAGACCAAGCCTAAGAAAAAGATCCAAAAATTGGGACTGTCCCTATAAAATTGGGACATCTGGTCACCCTAGATTTTAAATAATGTTCGTATTTAGCAGGGCCCCAGTAATATGCTAGCAGACTTTATTTTTAAATATAAGTTTCAAACATGTGGAAGGTGCCAGACTTAAGGCACTGGAAAATGAAGATCTCAATTAATCATAAACACTTTAAATAGTTAACCATCATATCACACCCGTAAGAATATCATTAGCTCCATTTTGTGGATGGGAAAGTGAATATATGTCTGCACAGCAGTTTAGAACAAGCCTACAGCCTGGGTTGACAATCCGGCCAGTGGGACTTAGGATAGGAGTTTAAAAATAGTTGTGTAGACAGCACTTTGAAGATGCGGCTCAGGCTTAGAAGCCGCCGCGGGAGGGAGTGGGTTTCAGAGCCCAAGCTGCAACGTCAATGCGTTGTCTATACAGCTCATTTTTAGAGCGCTATAGTGCAAGCTCAAGCCCAAGTCCAGTGACTGTGCCTGGGAAGCTTGCTCCAAAATGCTGCGTAGACACCTTGAGAGGCTAATGCCTACTCTCCCCAACGGCGTCCATTAATTTTAGTTGCCTTCATTTTTGGAGGTGTGACTTGAGACCCCTGCAGCTAGATTTTCAGTGGTAGAGCACATGTGCAGCTCCCATTGAAGTCTGTGGAGCTGTAGATGTTCAACACCTCTGAAAAACTAGGTCCTAGGGGTCTCAAAGCTGGGAGCCCTGAACCTGAGGCAATCAAAATTAGTAGACACTTGAAAAAGGCAGTGAGAGCTTTAGTCAGTCTCCTTGCTCAGTCAGTCCTTGACCTCTTTGCCAACACTGCAAACAAAGGTACCAAATGTCACAGGGACATCTGTGGCCACTAAGAACTGGGATGAAACCTACAACTTGTTTCACACTAGCTATCAAACAGTCATGAAATATAAATTTTGGTTACTAGAAGGCTCCATGTCTCATTACCAGTCTATTGAACCATCCAGTCCCTTCCCCTGATTGATTTTAATTTAGGTTCAATTTACTCTCAAATTAGGGGTTATTATAGTAAATGTTTACCCTAACTGATTACACTTTGGGCTGGGGATGGAGAATATAAGAGGAAGGGACTCCTGGAAGTAATCCGATTTCTCATCAGGACAAAGCAAATGATCCACCTCTTTCTATTACTTCTCTGGCAATCCTGTCACTCCTGCCCCTCGCCATCTTCCTTCACCTCTTCAGTCAGGCCAGTCTCAGAGTCAAACCCGGCTGTCTTTATTCTGTCCTTATTTAGGGAAAGCGTCCTATCAAAGTCAGTGAGAGAGCTTTGCCTGAGCAAGGACTGCGGGACTGGGCTGTCACAGCACCACTCACATACATGACCCCAAAGCAAACAGTAACCTTTTGTTTCTGCTAGAAGTAACACAGCAATATGTGACCAATTATTTTCCAGCCATATGTAATAAATTAGACTTTCAAAGGAAGTTCAGTAGGCCTGCTCAGGGGTGGTCAACGTTAGGACGAGGAGATGCATGAAAAAGATCCAGCAGACAATACAGTTCTTTTCACACAATACTGCCAGGGCTAGAAAAAGGCTATGTCTCTGCTGAGATAGCTAGACCCTCCCAATCTAAATGGGGGAGGGGAAACCTTCACTGTAAACATTACGGAGCACAATACAGGAAAAGAAGAGATTCATAAATGTGATTTATCACACCAGACTTATTGCCTTCCTTCAGAACCATGTCCTGTTCTCAAAGCACCTTTTTTTGATGTCAATGCGAGTTCCATATACAGACTGAGGAGACTATACAGCCTTGTGTGATGTTTCTAAGATTCTCTATTTAAAAAATAAATAAATCCCCAGTCTGGAAGAAACTCAAGCCATATTAAATGCTTGTTTGTTGCAATTAAGACCTTTAAAAGTCCCCCTTATAAAAGCCTGAAATGCACCCAAAATTATTGAATGGATTAAAGCAGGACCACGCAGTACTCCTGGGGAAATACTTGCCGAAACGGTAATTATAATTTTTCCCTAGCTATAAATCATTTCTATAACTCTGGCTGCCGCGAGTTAACACCACCGTTTACACTAGTGCCGTTGTATCATTAGAAGCAACAAGATTATGTACTGTAATTCTAATGCCAGCACAATTATTTTAACACCGAGTGTGTCAGGTTTGACTCTATACCCCCTAAATTAATTTCAGAGTAGTGGCTAAATAAAATGGCATACTTCTTTGTGCTTTTGTTATAACATGCTCATGTGCAGCAAACTGTGAAGAAAATGTAGTAATTAGAGGTTAAATTAATCCCTGACAGACAAGCAGCTTAGTAAGACTGGGCCCTCTTCACAAAACATAGCATAAAGCTTGCCAGTCTTTCAGAATATGCACAAAAAACCATGTGAGATTGGCAAGTACATTACAACTGCAATCCAACCGAAAGGACTAACATTCAAAAGTCAGAGTAAGTCTTCAAATAGTTAGGTGTTAACACCTAAATCTTATTGAAAACATGTGATTTAGAAATCAGTGCTATTGTTATTGTAGACATCCTGACTGCCTGATCAAGATCAACAACTTGAAACTAAAGAGCCTAACATAGCACTACAGGCTTTATAATCACGGTATGATCAACCTCTAATAGTAACAACTAAAAAGCTACCTTTCATGTTCTGATTTTAATGTAGATCTTGAATACCAAAGCTCTACCAACTCCCTGTAAAAATAAAACATGTTGCAATAACTCTGACAAATTAAATGGGTGTGGTTTTGGAGAGTTTAATTTTAAAAAATTCATAGGTATTTAATTCAATGATGAGAAGAACCTTCATTGGAACAGTCAGGAAAAACCCATGCAAAATATAAGACACTTGGCCATACAATGTTGATACTCTCCACACATTTGTGTGTGCGTGTCAAGTTCAAGTAAATATTTCTCTTACTCCCATGACTCATATAAACCTGTCTTATTAACGGGCCCCTCAAAATAAGGTTTTTAATTAGAGAGAGGAAGGCTGAGAAGCATTTATATAGCAAAGAGATCCCCTGCTTTTAGACAGCTATTCACCTCTCCCCTACACCTTCCATCCCACTTGGTTTACACTTTACCTATGAAGAGGTAACAGAGTCCTGTGGCACCTTAAAGACTAATTAAAGTATTGGAGCATAAGCTTTCGTGGGCTAATACCCACCTCGTCAGCCACTGCTTGCATCCGACGAAGTGATTATTAGCCCATGAAAGCTTATGCTCCAATACTTTAGTTAGTCTTTAAGGTGCCACAGGACTCTTTGTTACCTCTGCTATTCCAGACTAAGACGGCTACCTCTCTGATTCTTACCTATGAAGGTAGAAGGTGCAAAAAACAACAACAACAACAAAAAACAAAAAAACACACCACAACAAACTGGCTTCCCCCAGGGCTATTACACTGATGCCACTCAATAGATTGCCTGACAAGGGGTGAAACAATAAGACAGTTAACACCCTCCCCTGCAGAGGTAATCCATATGATGTCTGCAACAGACTAAACCTCCAGCTGTCTCTTCCTGGAACTGGAGAGCACAATGGGATGCTGTGGCTACATCACCACCAGGTAGATTCAAATGAAAACCTTTTACAATCAAAGTGAAGGAGAACTGTCGTCTCTCTGAGGTTCTCAGATCTACTTGGGAGTGCATTTGTAACACTGGACAGTCCTGAAATATCAGCTCATTAATGATTAATGAACTAGGACATGCTCCAGGAGGTACCTGTACAGAAATGCCTTGTTGATAAAGTTCTTTGCCTGGGACAGGTAGACAAAGAGAGACGCAAGAGTTTGAAATGGCCCACCAGAAGGACCAGGTGTGTCATTGCCAGGGGCACAACTTCACTAGTTCATAACAAGATTTTTAGAGCTCGGATAGCTTGTGAAATAAATACGTGATTTTTCACTCACCGGCCTCCTGTCAGTAGCAGCCCATCACTGTCTCATTGTACTGATTAGGCAGAGCCTAGACTAAGAGGTAGTAGGAAGTCCCACTGCCCCAAGAGGAGCAATGGCAGATTCGGAGGCTGCACCATGCCCTCTGCTACGTCCCTTTGTGAGCAGAGGCCCAGTGCCACCTCCCTCACCGAGAGCATTGTGAGGTTCACAGGCATTCAGAAGATGATTATAAGTCCTTTTGACCCAAAGGATGGCCTCCTCCAGCTTTCTCAGCCTTTTCCCCCTTTCCTTTCCTCCAACAAGTAGCCATGAGGAGTGGGCATATGCCATTTCATACTCCCCTTCCTCAAGGAAACCAGGCCTGATCCATGAACCTTTAGTCATGGGAGGAAAAAAATCACAGTCCCTCACATGCCACAATGTTACCAGAATGGGCTGACCTGAAAAGAACATTACTCCCTCTGACAAAATACATTACCGAACTCATTCCATCCAAGATGCACAATAAGGTCACACACTTTTTAGAAGAGTTGATGCGACAGCGCCTGGAAAATTCCAAACAAAATATATTTTCCTCTGCTTTGTTTCCTTTCCCTCCATTTTTAATTTATTATTATTGAGGAGATTTACATGGGGAATAAAGAACCTTCATTTTTTTAAGAGACCATTTACTCGTTCTAGTTACCCTCATCTGAATGCATTACTTTGTGTGACAATGCAATTGGTTGTTTTGAAATGATAGAGAACTACGGTCCCAATTCTGCTACCCTTACTCACATCGAGAGATACCTTCATCCTGAATTAAGGTGGCACAGTCTGGCTCTCAGGGAACTGCAGGTGACAAATATTCAGCAGAAGAGAGGGAGATAAGGTGAAACCTTCAGGTAACAAAGCATTTGGTTTTCCATGAAAAGTGCTCCCAATAATAAAAAGCAAAAGAAATACAGAAAGGGGTGTAAATGCTGATTGTTTTGCAAAGTTTTCCTGTCAGTAGCTTGAAGTGGGGCAAAGAAAGGGAGAGCAGTTCTATTGATTACCAGCAATGTAATCAATAAAATATGATGTACATTTGCTATCTCCACTCAAAATAAAGAAATATTTCAGTTTAACATACCAGGAACTCAGATACCACAGTGATAAGTGCAGTACAAGTTGCCTAGTTAATTTGAAGCAAGGGCCTTTTTGACTGGGCACATCTAATGTGTTTAAACAAGATAAAACTCTTAATGACCATAGCAAAGTATCTTCTACATTTGGCATTCTAAGGCAATTTTCTGAAGTTCCCCCTCCAAAGTTTCTGGCAAGAAATGAAATGCTGCATAATTTTAGGGCTCAACATCTGAAAAAATTAGAACAGTCTCAACTATTCTTTGAGATGTATAAAAGAACAGTTGAAAAACTTACAGTTGACTGGTGCTACCTAGGTTACCCGTCAATAGCACTGAAACTGGTATATTATTAAGAGAGGTGTATGATGGGAATTGGTTTATTGTGCTGATCCATAGTAACCAGCTCCTGTTCGTCCATCATTTATCTCTCTCACCAGCGACATATGGGTTTGTCTATTCACACTCTCAGCATTCTATCTGCTCCAACAAACAGTCAGCCTTTTTTGCTTGGATGAAGAGATTTTTTTTAGTTACATCCAGTCTGTGCGTATCAACATTTATGGCAGCCAGATAATTGCCAAAGAGCTCAAGGGGATAAAAGCCACCTCTTTATAACAAACACCCCCTTAAAGAAATCAATATTGATATAAAACATTTTTACGCAAAGCTTTGGTGTATCTTCCTTTAGTGTGAAATACATTTTTCTAAATGGCAAGTCAGAGAACATTGGACAGAAAGCCTTACTAATGAGTTAAAATACTGCTGTCCCCATGGAGGCTGAAAATTAGCAGCATACAATATTAATCAATCCTTAAATGAGTGGCAAATCTGTCAGATATAAAGAGGTTTCTTTGGAAATGTGCCATCATTATTTCAATTGATTTAACTATCTTTATCTGAAAATCATACCAATTACTAATGAATCGTAACTTACCAGCACCTTCATCTAAAGGTTTTAGGTTGCTGACTACTTACAAATGGCCAGCTGACAGGAACAATGAAAACTTTGGGATTTTCCAGTTCCTTCCGATTTAAAATCCTCAGCCAGTTTCCTACTCCTCCACAGCTCTGCTCCCCCAGTTTGTCTTAATCTAATTACTCCACTCTTTGCAAGATTTAAATGATCCCTCTACAGCTATTTATTTTTTTAAGTTATTTGAAGGTAACTTTTCAAGGAACATGGAACATTTATCGATCAAATGATTGGGAACTCTCAAGTTGTACAATATTTAGCCTTCTTAATTTGCTGTTCCCATTGTCCTTCACCTTTCCCTCCAATTGTTTGTTACACTCATTGCAGCTAGTTTCCAGGTAGGTCCCAATCCTGCAATTAAGATCCCCATGGGTTAACCCTCTGATTGCAACATTTGGATCTTTGATTATAGACTCTCTAAGGCAGTAACTGCATCTTCCTGTGTGTTTAGAAAGTGCTTAGCACAGTGGGATCTCTGGGTGCTACCACAATATAAATATTACAGTAGTCACAATGGAATATTAAGAACAATTCACTGCAAGATACCCAATACAATATATTTATATGGCTCCTCTTGTATCTGTGCACCGAGAAGCCACAAGAGAAGTGGTATTTTAACTCCTGACAGTAGTAACTCTTCCAAAAAACAGTAATAGACTTCACTCTTCAAAGTCTAAAGAATTACTCAGTTTCAAGGATTTAAAAGTGGAGTCCTGTAAATATTTGCCCTTCTGAGTTTGAATTATTGGGTGCAATGACTTTTATACTTTATTTTTTGTATTCAGAAACTCACTTAGAAAAGAACAAGATTTGCTTTGGGCTGTTCAGGGATAAATATTAAATAGCTTTTCACTCACTGGAGAGAGGAGCTGTTAACTGCATATCACCTGCTTTACGATACATAGTATTTGTTTTTCATCCCTCGGCAACAGACTATTTCCTGGTTGAGTTTAAAAAAGTCAGTGACGCTCCTGTTTCAACCCACACATCTGTGTCACTGTCAACGTCAGTGGCAGGAAAACATTAGAAGTCACCCTTTGCTAATGGTTTCCTAACATGGAATTTCCTTCTATCTTTCTCCTTCAACCCACCTCCTCCCTCCAGCCAGACACATCTTTCCCAAATTGCTTTCTTTTGCCCTTCCAAACATATGGCACAGATAGACATACTGAAAATGGTCACGGCCAGAACAGGGAGATTACGCTTATTTAAGATGATAGAGTAACTTATTCAAACTACTCTTGCCTGCCTTTGACTTAGAAGCGTGTATGTATATGTGTTCAACGCAGCCTGAGTCTGAGCTTCTCTTATACCAAACACATATGTTTGTCTTGCAAGCAGCTGGCATCCCCTATCCCAGCATTATTGCCTCCCACCCCTAATATTATACTTGTAATCAGCTTTCTTACATAACTGTATAGGAAAATATCTTCTCATGCTCGGTGTGTGGGCGGGTTGGGCTGGGGAGCATGCCAATAACTAGTAATATGTGAGACCATTACTTTTCCCCCTGTTGAGAACATGCTATTTAGTATGCAAACGATGAGCACCTAGAGAAAAGAGAGATGTTTCTTTAAGGGGAAGAGCTGATTAGCTGCTCTGGCTGGCAGCAAACAGCTGGTCAGTCAGGCAGGTTCAAGGCCATTTCAGCTCCCTCTCTTATGGAGGCACCATATGTTCCACCTCTCACATCAGCAGCTTTATTTTCCAATCATCTTGCTCCAGAAGGGAAGCAACAAAGGAGGCGAAGGCGGGGAGAGCCCGCGATCCACCCTTGGCTTAGGATTTGTCAGTGTTGTGTGTGGACACACTAGCCTGCCTCTCAGCCTGGGCTAAAACCAGGGAAGGGGAAAGGCGCCCGCCAATGCTTTTTGCCTCCATTTCCTAGGGGGGGGGGGAGAATTCCCCCATTAAGGTAAATTGATGGGGGGGGGGTAATAGACCCATTCAGCCCCCCCTCCCCCAAGCCTTAGGGGTCAGTTTCTCTCCTTTCTCCAGGCAATCGCCCTCTGAGCGAGGCGTTAGGAATTAACCAGGGATTAGGGGCGAACCATGGGAACAGGATCGTTATAGAAGACGGGGAATATTTCCTCCCCCGTGCTCAGTTTAACACCCCCCCTTCCTCCAGGGGGTTGAAAGCTCCCGGAGGGGGCCGGGGCTCGGAGGAAGCCGCCCCAAAGAATCCAGCCCCTAGAAGGGGGATGACCCGGGGCGTCGCGGGAAGGAGGCGAGGGGCCCGCGGCGGCGGGCGAGGGGACGACGGGGGGAAGGAAAGGGGGGGGTCATTTTAGAGGTCACCCCCCCCCCCGTGGGAGAGGCGGCGGCTCCTTGTCCAGCAGCGAGGCAGAAACTCCCAGCAGAGCCCCCCTCCCCTCCCCGGGGGCGCTAATCGGTTGGAGCCGGGAAGAGGCGAAGCGGGGTCCGGGGAGCAGCGATCGGGCGTCCCCGGCTCCCCCGCCGCCCATCGATCTCCGGACCCTCCCCGCGCTCCGCCGCTGGACAACAAAAGCCGCTTTTGAAGGGCTGGTCCCAGGAACCGGGGAAAGCGGCCCGGAAGGACACGGCAGCCCCGGGGGGGGCGGTTCTAGGGAAACTCCCCCCCCCCCCCGGGGGAAACCTCCAAGTCACCCTGGTTACACCCCCCGCCCTCCTCACAAAAAGAGGCTGCACCCCCCCTCCCCCCGCTGCACCCCGGGGCCAGGAGCCAAGTGACACCCAACCCCCCCCCCCCGCAGCAACTCCCAAGGGGCCCCGGCACCAGGAGGTGGGGCGATCATTGGGGGTCAGAGGATCCCCCCGCCTCAGACGGCAGGTTAGAGGGGAGCGAGACAGCGGCTGCCTTAATCCCCGGCTGAGAAACCCAAACAGTGAAAAGCGTGAGTCAGCACGCCTGGGATTCAAACCCGGCCCCCGGCTCCGAGAGCGCCTCGCACGCTCCCTGCGCACCCGCGGGCCGCTCCCGTTCACACACAGCCCGCTCTAGAGCGAATTCGGTGCGTCGGCGGGACTAACTCGAGGGGGGTTCCCGGTGCTCCCCGCTGGGTCTTTTGTTCAAATCCTGCCTGCACACTGGGCACTCTCCACGCCCCAAATACCCCCCGACTTTTCTGCCCCATGCCCAGTACAAACCCACCTCCTGCCCCCCTCAGCCTGGGCCCGACCCCTTGCGGGGGAGGCCCCTTAGCAGGGTGGGGTTTATTCGCCCAGGTCTGCTAAGTTTAAATCACAAGCCTCCAGTAATTCGCCTAAAGCCAGCCCTGCTCTGTCTACACAGGGATCCTAGCGCTCCCCGGGCGGAGTGCACTGGCAGGTTTCTAATCCTATTAGTCTCGGTGCAGTCAGCATTTAATCTAGGCTAAAAATCAGACAGCGGCGACTTCCTTTCCGGACGGATTTCGAGACACATTTCGTGATGAAATCACATCACCAGCATCAAATCCCCTTGGCATTAATCGCAGCCCAGTGCCAGGGGGCAGGCGGCGGCCAGAGGCGTGCCCAGCTCCCCCCCCCCCCCCAGCTGGGGCTAGCAGGATCTCGGATCACGGACTAAGAAATCAAACTATTCCGGGACCTAGGAGACCTGCTCCGACCGGTCAGAGAAAGGGGAGGAAAGCGGCGGAGGCTTCTCGCTCTTTTGCCAGGCAGCTGCTTCCCAGCCAGCCACAGAGGCAAATCTCCCGGCGTTTCCAATCCCTCCTGCCCCCCTTTCTTTCTTTAAAACCAGACCGTCGAAGGGATCACCTTGATTCAACACCCCTTGAGACACCCACCGACCCCAAGAAGCAGCCTGACACCCGCTTAGCAGAACGGAGGAGGGAGTCTTTCAGCAAGCTCCCGGGTCGCGTTTACGTTTTAACCCCCCCAGCTGGGGTTTTACCCATCTAAACTAGCAGAATACAGCCGGCACAAGGTGGGCACTTCCAGGGACCACGCCTGAGAACTTTCCAATTCCAGGCTCACAGGCGCTCACATTATAAACGGTGCTAAACCTGGGCAGGCAACTATTTGGATGCGAATTAACCCCACTGAAATCAACTACAACTTTTCCGGGTCGTATCAATCCCACAGGCTACTTACTGGAATATGTGGCTCCATGACCCGCTGGGAAACCAGAAGCATCTTGGACTGGTGATCAACCAGCTGTTAGATCCACTTTGGCTGTATTGAACAAAACCACGCACAGCAAAACACTCTACGATTGTTTTCTCCTGTTAGGTTCCAGACAAGTTCATCCTGGCGTTGCAGTTTGCTAATGATTCACTGTCTGTCTCAATCTGCTCACTACATTTCCATCAACCCACAGCTTCCTCACTTAGAAGGTGGAGTTTGTGGGGTTTAAGTTACTGATAGGCATATCTAACTGCTGTGTCACTCAAAGAGGAGGAGACACACACACACTCTCGCTCACACACAAACCACTCGAGCCTTAAAGGGGAAGTGTCACTTTCTTTTCCCCTGTAGGAACTGGATCCAAGGAATTATTTGTTCAGTGCATGGAGGCAAATAATTATACAGTCTATATGCACCGTACTTTAACATGCAAAGAGCTGCTTAGCATTTTTATAGCCATCTCCTAGATGTGTAATTTCATTTTGGGTAAAAAGGTAGGGTAATTTACAAATATACAGGCAGTTACTGGAGCTTTTTCTTCAAATCAAAGGATACAAATCAGTTAAAAAATAGCATAATGCATGATTTGTAAAGCTTTTTAACCCTAAAAATGGCGATTTCCTGGCTCTTTCTGCTACTCCAGCAAAGATTTTTAATAGGACAACGTTCAAATAAGAGTTAAACTCACCTCCCATAAGTGAACCTAGGTTAGTAGTAAAGGGATGGTACAGCTGCCTCCTATGCTGCCAGCTGTGTATACCTTTATGTAGATAGATACAGATAGAGAGCCGCCCAAAATCAGGATGCTTCTCTTATGGCTGTAAACGTGCTTGTCACAAAGTGTGATTTCTGAATACTGTATTAGCTTTGACAGAATAACCACTGCAGCTGAGGGGCTGAGATTTTCCTCTGATCTCCTCCAGGAATGTGTTTCATGTCAGGACAGTGTACTGAGTTCACAAATAATTGTGAGGATCATCTCATTCCATTACCTTCCTAAATCACCATAATGTTGGCTCCCGTACTAATACCTCAGAGACTGTAAAAAAAAAAACAAAAAAACCCTTTTCTTGATTCATTGACCTAATGGGTGAGATGTGGAAATACAGTAGCACCATGTGAGAAGCACCCAGAGGTATTCCAGTTAGTTACTTTACAGAGAGCTTTCCCTGGGTTAGGTGTGCTGATTTAAAAATATTTTAAAAACTACATTGAGGATCATCTCTCGATGACCGTCCTTTTCCTTCATCCCTTTTCAATGTGAATATTAAGAGATTATTCTAAATTTTTTACACACCATGTTAATTTTTAATTTCTAATAAAAGGTCTTTTGTTCTCAGAGGGAGACAAGAAGAAGAGTTCTGTGTAAATCGAAAGCTTGTCTCCCTCACCAACAGAAGTTGGTCCAATAAAAGATATTACCTCACCCAGCTTCTCTCTCTAATGTCCTGGGACCAACATAGCTACAACACTGCCAACAACAATGGAAGATATCCTTTTTAAAATCACTTCTACTGGAAATAGGAATAGGAGTAAATTATACCCATCAAGAGAGATCTTCCCTTAAAATTAAGAAGAAAATAGAGACAGTTTTATGAATAAAACCCAGGACCTACTTTGGCCAAATACCGTTTATAAAACAAACTAATAACGAATACCTTCAAAGGTTTGATCACGGCACCTGAATGAAGCAGGCTCACACATTCCTAGGTGAAACCCCCACTTTTATGGGCTGGATACGTCAATAGACTTCATGGTGATCCCACCTGAGCATTATTTGTATTATTTTAATTGCTTTTGGTTTAGCAATGTCCTACTAGTTTGGTAGAATTTGTTGTCTTGTCTTGTGTATCTCGGAGAGTTACTGTGGCATTATGTAGTGTTTTGTGTATTGTACAAGAAGTAAAATAATTTAATAAACTGTAGCACCCCAAAGGGTGGTATCAGGGGTGGCCAAATGTACTGATCCTCCCCCCCCCCCCAAGCCACATATGATAATCTTCAGAAGTTTGAGGGCTCAGGGCTTCTGCCTTGTGGGAGGTGCCTGCCGGGGTTCAGGGTTTCTGTCCTGACAAAGGTGCCTGCCCCACTTCTGCTGAAGCCTCCCCCTAGGCGCTGGCTTCCTCTGGGCCTGGGGAGTGCTCAACCCCCTGCTCTGCCCCAGGTCCCAACTCCTTCATGCAAGCCCCTACCCCCGTCCCACCTCTTCCTGTCTCTTCCCCGCCCCCTTCCTCCCAGAGCCTTCTGCATGCCACAAAACAGCTGATTGTGGCGGGTGGGAGACACTGAGAGGGAGTAGGGGGAGTTGATCAGCAGAGCTGCTGGCTGGCAGGAAGCACTGGGGAAAGGGGGAACTGGCTGCCAATGAGTGTTAAGTGAAAGGTTAATTTTTGTCCTTGGGTGGAGTATCCAGAGTCGGCGCCTATGGCCCTCCCCGCTGGGCAGAAGCCTCTAGCCCCACCACCATACCTCAGGGCAGACTCCCCAAGCTTCCCCTTCCCCTGGTCCCCAGTCTGGTAAGTGAAGAAAGCGGGGGGGGGGGGGGAGGGAGGACACGCAGACAGGGGCTCTGCAAGCCACACTTTAACTGTAGAAGAGCTACCTGTAGCTCGCAAGCCATGGTTTGGCCACCCCGTCCTTGATCCATAACAGTGATAACTAAAGACTCTGGTGAAAAGCTGGCCATGCTGAAGTCAATAATAAAATTTTCTTTCTGGGAATAAATTTACACTGCAATAAAAAACCTGTGTCACCAAGTCTCAAAACCCAGGTCATTGGATTCAGTCTAAAAATGGCAGACTAGACACTTCGGGGAGGGTCTCAGAGCCCTGGTTCCAATCTGAGCCCTAACATCTACCCTGCAATTTTTAGCCCTGTACCCTGAGCCTCATGAGTCTGAGTGAGCGGACCCAGGCCAGCTGTACCCAAGCCATGCGGCTTGTATTGCAGTGTAGACGTACCCTCACTGGGGCAGAATTCCACCTGAGTATGTGCTGATTGGGTCCACCAAAGGCAATCTGCTGACAGTCCTACCAAGATGCCTCAATCTTATGCTGGAGAACGGTGGTGGTTTTGTTTCTGACAGGAAATTCTAAAGGCATCAAGATTGTTCTATGGCCCATTGAGTCCTTGGTCTTTTTTCTGAGACTGCCAACAACTGTGCCAATTGCACAGATGGTTTTCGTGAGGTGGGCACCAAACACAGTTCTGATCAGCAGGGATTCTCTCCCTCTTACACAGTTTTACAATTGTTTGTCATATTTCCTTTAGCGTATTTATCCCCGATGTTCTGGAGAACGTGTGACTTATTCAGTCTGTTTTACAAAACCAAAGTCCCTTCCGTAGTGACAGACTGAGATGTCAGACTCAAAACCTGGAGTCTGGGAAATGTGCCGTTAGGATAAATTATTTAAAAAATAACAATGGTAATCAAATAGAAGAAAGAGGAAGTGCACCGAAATGTGCTACATATTACTCATCGTTTTGAAATAACTGAACCCAGCCGTGTTTATCCTGTAGATTTTGAAAAGCTGATATCCTCTCACATAGTCTTAAAGGAAAACTGTTCATAGCCATACATTACAATATTGTGCTAAATGACTGCCTGGCTCATTCACCTGAAGACAGGGCTAGAGATTGTATAGTGTAGTTATGTGAGTATCAGGCATTGTCAAATGAGGGATACAAGTGCTGTCCTAGACCAAAACCGCTAACATGTCAAGTAGGTGCAAACGGAGCATATTAAAAAAGGTGAAAGCCAGGTCAGTGCTACTGACAGTGCTGTGTGCTGCCACCGGGGAGAATCATATTCAGTTCACAGCCTGGTTCTGCTGTTCCTGAGGTCAGTAAGGGCAGGGGAGGTCCCAGCAGGTAGGGATCTCTCCACAGCATGGTCTGAGGAAGTGTCTTGAAAAGCAACTGCAAGTGCTCTCAGCAGCATGGATGGACTGAAGGGAACTCTTGCCAGGCCGTGATTGGAAGGTTGTTTGTCATAGCTAGAGCAATATGAAGCTTTTACTAGGCAAAATACACCTGGCTTATTTACAACCCGGAAACTTAGGTGCGGTTCACTGACAGACCCACGGACTTCTGTGCTCCAAAGTCAAACAGGAGGAAAACATGAAGTTTGGCGGTTCTGCATGTTTTTGACCTGAAATCTGGTGAAACTCAGTGGTTTCAGCTGAATTTCACTTTGAGGTCGGGTGTTTGTTGGAACCTGAAACTCAAAGCTAAATTCAAGGGGAGTGAAACCACATGAACTGAAATTTTTTTTTGCATGAGTCCCTGCAAACCAAACCTCCTGAGTTTCCCCCAACACTAGCTACAAAGCAAAGCAGCGCCTTATTGTGTGGAAGTGAGGAATACAGTGTGTGTGTGTGGGGGGGGGGGACTAGGCAGGATGCCTTGGTGCTCACCCAACGATGGTGACATGGTCCTCTTACAAGGTCTGGCATGAACAGAGGCTTAAAGGAAGAAGAATGGGGTTGTGGTAGAAAAGTTGTTCCTATGATGAAAGGAGAACACAAAAGAACAGAACTTGGGTTAGTTTTGAAGCAACAAAGATGGTTTGGTTTTACAGGAACATAGGAATTGCCATATATGAGGTCTGACCACCAGTGGTCCATCCAATCTGGGATCTTGTTCCTGACAATGGGCAGAGGCTTCAGAAGAAGGTGCAAGGAACACTGTAATGAACATCTATGGAATAGCCTGCCCTTAGAGGAAGTTTAGGAAGCTTTTTTCCTACACCGAGGCACTTAGTAACTGGCTTATATCATGAAGCATGAGGGCTAATACCCCATGTCCATTTTTTAACTTTAATATAACTGGATGGGTTTTCTTATGCAAACAAAATTTTTATCCCCGTCTGGAACCCACAAAGCTCTTAATCTCAACAATATTTTGTGGCAGTGAGTTCCACATGCTAATGAGGCATTGAGTTGTATTTTCTTAGCTCAGATTTAAGTTTATTTAATTAGGCGTCTGTTGTGAGGTCAGCACAGCGTCCCTTTCCCTAGTTAAATCACATAGAAGATATTTGAAAAGTAGCTGAATTATTTTTCTGAACTGCATCCATAAACAGTTTTTGTTTTCTCAGCAATGCTTGTTGCAGTAAGCAATTTTTTAAAAGTCCTCTGGAAAAGAATGTGACATTGTTAATATATTGATTTTAATTTTCCTGAGAATCACTAAATTTGGAAAAATAGAAGGCTTTAAGGGAAAAAAACCCTTTTGTTGGTGAGCAGTTAATTAAAGGGCTTGAGAATGGTCTTCATTGATTTGGACATGAAACAAGAACACAGTTGATGCAAGTCAATTTTTCCTCAGTAGATCATTATTTAACATGAATGTCAGCACAACAATGGCATAGGTAAAGTCATCAAAGAAAGGATTGACATGTTATCTGTTTAAATGGATGTGAAAACTGGTTTAGGGAATTACATAAATCAAAGTGAATGCCATTTTATCTTCTGCACAGAATAAGTAGTCAAAGGTCTAACCAGAGCTTCTGTGCTTTTGAGTAAAAGGAGATGCTGATACAACTGACTGTTAGTACTTTTCTTATAAAAGGCATATTTTCAGTGACATGATGCATGATATAAAATGTGCTACTTTTAACTGTGTATAGGTTTAATTCAAATTGTTAATTTCTGGGCGATTGCCAAATACTTGTTCCAAATGGAGCTCTTTTAATCTTAATTCTTTTTTAAAAGACCAATCTATTGTTTTTCATAGTTAGGGATCTGATCCTGCAGACACTTAAGCACGTGCTTAATATCAAGCCATGAGTATTCCCATGGAAGTTAGCAGGACTGTTCAAGCGCTTAAAGTTAAGTATGTGCATACGTGTTTGTAGGGTCAGTGTCTTAGTGATCAAAGGCTTGCTTACATCGAGTGAAATCCTGGCTCCATTTAAATCAATTGAAGTTTTGCCCACATGAAGCAACAATCAAAACTTGAGAAATCTGCCCACAATTATTCACCACAAGCAAAATTGTGCTGCCTTCACACCGGCAAAAGTTTCTTTTTGATGTCCATGGAATTTTGTCCGAGTAAAGGCTGCCAGGTTTGGCCCTACATTATTTCCTCCCTTCTTATCTGCAATCATGAGCAAATCATGTAGCCAGTCTAGGGTGACCAGATGTCCTGATTTTGTAGGGACAGTCCTGATTTTGGGGGCTTTTTCTTATATAGGCTCCTATACCCCCACATTGCCTGTTCCAATTTTTTACACTTGCTGTGTGGTCAGCCTAAGCCAGTCTATTTTTGAAAAGTGTGTGTTTTCTCCACTATTGTCAGATATGTGGGAATAAAAGTAAAGTAAAGTTCTACTTTTGAGTCATGGTCACATGTCCAGCACAATATCAGTATGGTTTAATTGTGGGATCCTGACAGAATTGCCACATTTTTGTTGTGAAACAAAATTAATAGGAAAGCACTGTTATGAGAAATCCCCAGATAAAGAAAACGACACTAAAATATTTCACAGAGCATCTCACACTTAAAAAAAAAGTTTTTGCGTTTTTTATACCTCAAATTCCTTCAGATTCTTCCATCCTTAGAATAACGTTCGTGCACAGTGCAGCCATCTATAATCCTGTCAGCACAACAGGAGCCAGTATTTCAATAGCTGGTACAGAGGAGATGCTTAAACAGGATTATTAAGGTGGGATTTAAGCACCTCTGTCATATGGATCAATTATTTTTAAGTTATGCATCGTAAAAAAGAAAATATATGCCAGGGAAAGGAACTTTCTGTTCCTGAGACCTAAGAAGCAATATCTGATTAGGCAGGCCTGGCTGCTGGCCTTAAATATCTCCGGCATTCTCCTCTCGCCCTGCTCTCGCTCCTTGCTCTTGGTCTCTACTATGTCCACACAGCCAGTGTCCACCTCTGTCACTGCCCTTCCCTCCTTTACCCCTTGCTCTGCCTCTCTAAACAGTCATTCACAGGATCTTCCTTTTGTCCACCTAGCCCCCATCCAGCTTTCTGTCACCTTTACACTTCCAGATCCAGGCTGCCCACTCTTCTGACCTCAGCTCCAAAACAGGAACTTGAGAGTGGAGAGATGTCGCACCAGGAGCCGTGTCTCACTCCTCACTGCCCCCTTCTCCAAGACAGCAGATTGTCCAATGGGGCACACTGTGTTGCTTGACCTCACCGCTACCTCTTCTAGCGTCCAATCATGGACTCTGGGCACATCCCAACAGAATAAGTGTTTTGTGCCATTCTGGACATTTATGCCTAAGGTTTCCCATTACTGGTCAATTATGACCAAGGCTCGTGGACTTCTATAGCACTTAAGATCTAAATTCAATGGCAAGGTTCCTGGGATTGTCTAGTACAATCTAATGATTCTGCTGTACGTCTTTTGTTTGGTGTATTCCCTGTCTCGGTACTGGACAGCCTTGAAAGGAACATGCACTGTATACTCACTTTTCCTAAGTCATTTACACATCATAATAAGTTCTGCGTTTACCAGACTGCAGACCCTTCGGGGCTGGCGGTAGCAGGAAATGACAGAGCGAAGAGGGCTGCATTTTCTTTTCCTTGTATTTTGTCATTTCACCTTTACTTTTCTTGGACAGTACTTACAGAAAAATAAGGTTAAGGTAGGGATCCTGGGAAATGAGGCAAAGAATCTTCTCCATTTACATGGTATTGAAGGGGCTGGCTAGGTTTCTAGCATTTGTGGGTGGCATCTCTGGCTCTGCTGGGTGAAGGCGGCATTGGCCCTGTACCCTTTCCACAATGAGCAGTAGAGATGAGAACAATAAAAGTTCTCACTCAGGCTGGGAGAGTTCTTGGGTGTGCTCCACCAGGGTACCAGATGGCTCCGGGGACTCCTGTTGCCGTGCAGAGTCTCCTAGGGGTGTGACTTAAAGCCACACTGTAGCGTGTAGTGTTTTCTTACACATTTGAATAGAGAAAAGCTCTCTATATGCATTGAAGCTAAGGATCACTGGGAAGGGATAGGTGACTTCCAAGCACTGGAGATGTTGGACCAGATCCTCAGCTGGTATAAAACAGCCTAGCTACTCTGACTTCAAGGGAGCAATGCTAATTTACACCAGTTGGGAAGCTGGTCTGGAAATTAACCTGTAAGCTTTTCCTCTCCCTAGGGATTGGGAGCAAATTGTTCCCCAGCCTCCAACAAGATCACCTTGCTCCCACAGGATGGTTGAGGGACTGCAACTCCCCAAGCCGATGCAACGCTAATAGCTGTATGATCCTGAATCAATGCAGAGGGGTCTGCCAGCCACCATAAGTGTTAATGGCTGCAGAGAAAGGGGCGATTTAAACCGGCTACTTCAAGTTATGTCTGCCACCACTATTTCAACAAAACATTTTGGCCATTCAGTTAATTCAGGCATATCCCCTCTTTCCATGGGGAAAATACTGGGAGCATCCACTCCAAGAGAATGACAGCTAGACTCGTGGAGTATGACACAAAAGGAGAAAAATAACCATTTTCTAAAATATATTGGTGAGTGTATTTTGCAGTAACATCGTAGGCAAATTTCCTAAATGTAGAATTGCTGGTAATGGCTGAGAGAAGAATTAGGTGCCTCTGATGCACTCTTTGTAAAAGCAGGAGTTTTGTCCTGGCTTAATACCAACGGGGGAGCTACACAAGGCTAAATTCTGCCTACGCAGATACAGGGAATGGAACTTCTGTTACATTCAGTGGATGTTGCAAACCCAGATCTAAAAGCAGAATTTGGCCCTTCTGATCGTTTAACATTACTCTTGTAGCTTCAGTGTATAACAAAGCGAGCTTTTAATAGTGATAATGATACTTAAAGTAATGATGTCCCTGGTCAGGCCATATGCAGTGACAGAACCTGGGAGCTCTAGATCCACAAACATGAGCCTCGACTGCTTGAACTAAAGGACCTCGGCCATTAGCTTAGAGGCAACAGCTAGGGCTGGTGCAACCACTAGGCAAAGTAGGCGACTGCATAGGGTGCCAAGTGGTTGGGAGCACCAAAAAGTGTGCTCAGGGGAGGTGGCGGAGCGGAGGTGAGCTGGGGCAGGTGGGCGCAGGGAGGGCCGCCTGCAGCAAGTAATGGGGAGGTGGGGGGGGGGGGGGTGCAGGGGAACTGCTCCCCGGCCCAGCTCGCCTCCCCTCCACCTCTTTCCCTAAGCACGCCGCCCCCTCTGCTTTTCCTCCCCTCCCAGGCTTGCTGCGTCAAACAGCTCATTGGCTCCGCAAGTCTGGGAGGCGGGAGAAGTGGAGAGGTGGCGGTGTGCTCAGGGGAGAAGGCGGAGGGGAGGGGAGCTGGGGCGGGGAGCTGCCACAGTGTTCCCCGGGGGGAGGTGGGGTGGGGAGCTGCCGGAGGGTTCCCCAGGTGATGGGGGGGGGGCAGGGAGATGCCGCAGGACTCCTGGGGGGGTGGGGGTGGGCACAAGGTGGAAGTTTTGCCTAGGGCACGAATATCCTTGCACTGGCAACAGCAACCTACAAATCTCCTATACGTGCCACCCAGCAGAGGGGGGAAAAGAACCAAAGTGTTTGTGCAGGTTACATGAACATTTATGTAGCACTTTATCTCTACATTGTACAAATATTAACTAATTAGTCCTCGCAGTTCCCTTGTGAGGCAGGTCTTGTTTCCATTTGGCAAAATGGAGAGAAAAGCATGTCTGCACTAGAGAAAGGACCCACAGTGAGCTTGAACCAGTGGGGTTGCACTAGCGTAAATTTGAATAGCTCAGTTGTCCTACTAGCAAGGTTGTTTCATCCACGTTTATGCTGCACCACACTACTGCAAGGTGTACCATCCCATAGAGCTATTTCCCCAAAGCAGTGGCTCATGGGAAATTTGGAAAGGCCTTGTGGGAGATAGTAGAATGGTGGCGGGAGAAATCTGATTTTCATGAGTCCCCTGGAATTTGCACTTTTTCTCAAGATGGAGTCAAAGATGATTGTCCAGCTCTCTGTCCTTGTGCAGCGAGAAAGGTTTCTGCTGGCGCTCTGGAAAGGTAGTTGTAAGGTCGCGGAAGTAATGGCAATCACAATGGAATGTGATTTCAGGTCTAGAAGAGCAACTTTCTAATTAGATGCTTGGCCTCTGTATATGGGCTGACAAATATAATATGGCGTTAATGCTGTGGCTGTAAGGCCCAAATACGTTATTTCTTGAAATACAATTCTCTGATATTTAGAGATGATAAATTGCATTTTCTGTGTTACTTAAAAAATTATATCTCTGCTTATCTGCCATTTTATATCTGACCACATGACATATCTCAGCCAACCACTGCGCAGTCTGAGCTGAGCATGTCTACTTCTAATTGGGTATAGTAGCCCATGCAATCTAAAAAGGGAGGCAAGCGGCATGCTGAGATTTGGGAACTATGAGGGAACTGATGCATTCTATATTACAGACACTAGCTGAACCAAACAGTGAATTGCATACATTTCTCTAGTATAGAGAGGTTAAATGATTTCCCTAAGTCTAATCAGTGAATCTGTAGCAGAGTTGGGACAAGAACTCAAGAGTTCGTCTGTCTGTCTAGCTGTTCGTAGTGTGGTCATCGGCGTGGAGTCTGGTTCCTTGTCCCCTAGACCATACTACCTCTCAGCGCAGCCTTACAACGACAGCTGGGGATAGGACTGGCGACGTCCCAGTGTTACTCTAGAAACTAGGAATATGAGTCCTGGAAGCAATGGAGTCTTTTACAAGTGGCAGGGGTCAACTGGAGATTGGCCTCAGGCGGAGGGTGAGCGCCATCTCAGTGTGGGTGGGGAAAGGATTTTGCGTGAGAAGAACTTGAATTGCCTAGGAAGCTACTAGCAAAGGGGGGAGGTGTAATCTCAGATGGCATAGAACCTCCTGTCAGAGGATCAGAAAGGAATTCATTGCCTAGATAGAAACCTACCTGAGGAATGATCACTGGGGTGCCCTTGAAATCAAACTAGCAAAGGGCAGCAGGAGGGACAGAAAGTTTGGGAGAGTCTTTTTGGGCTTCTGTGTGCAGGGGTGCTGGAACAATTTGTATAGTGCTGAGAGCCACTGAACCAAACTGTAACCTCTGTATATAATGAAAAATCACTTCAAGCCAGAGGCTGCAGCAACACTTCTAGTTCCAGCACCTATGTCTGTGTGTAGTTTTAGATAAGGATCAGTGCAACAATTTATAAAACAACTCATTACTTAATGCTGGCAAAGCACTTGCAAGATGTGTTCAGAGGTAGAAATAATAAACTTAGCTTTTTCTCCCTCCCCATCCCGGGACTGATTTTTTCATCATAAAGGGATTCATTAAATGGGAGGGCTTAGCCTGACAGCAATCGGACCTCAAAAACTATTCAATTACATCCAGGGAAGGCGGATCAAGGAGACGACTCTTTGCCCTGAACACCTTAAACAGAAAAAAAAGAGTGCGAAGAGATAAAAATTACTCTCTAATCCCCAGACACGTGCCAAGGTTTGGTCTTGGCTAGGAGTTGACAGGCTGTACCGACACATAAGACACTGAATGGTATGAAGTGTGGCTCTTCAGAGCTTACTGGCTTCCAGTCCAGAGGTGGTCTCTGTTGAGTGATGAGTGAAGTGATCCATCTAGATGAGAGATTTTGAGCACTGGCAATTCCCATGGATGTGAATGGGAATTTAGGGTGCTTAGTGCCTCTCAGGATTGGGTCATTAAGACCTGATCCTGCCTGGTGCTAAGGGCTTCCCGTGTTAATCACCCTCATCTCCCCTGGGATCGTAGTCTGTAATCTTTGTGTGGCAGATTCTATATGCACATGTGGCAAGAGGAGACTCGTGACTCAGGTATCTGTGATAATAGTTAAGCTCAGT